>CM062523.1:19115100-21515100 GCA_031439595.1 Pterocarpus santalinus
GTTCGAAACTTAATTACCTGAAGAAATTTGCAAGGCCAAGAGGAGCAATGAACTTACGGAGCCACACCCGAAAAAAGGAATAGGAACAACTCGTGATCTTATGATGTGCGAGTACTATCAATCATTATAAATTCATTGATGATGACATTATAATTAATACATGTAATAAATTAATGATAGGGTAGACTAAGAAGCTGTTAAACTTGAACAAGTAATAAGCAGCTTAGTCCCATCTAAAAATAAACACATTAGTTCAAGTATTCGAAAGCGTATTTATTGAGACGTAAAATGTAATCGTAAATACTTTATCTTCCAGAATTGTGAGAATAATATTTCCTATAACTTTATGTAATAAAAAAAAATTAATGGTACGGTACAATAAAAGATTAATAAGTAATTATGTTTTACCAAATCGATAATTTTTTCTTTTGTCTTAGTGAGTATATTGATATTGTTTTTAAAATTTACACACCTCTACTTGGTCCAAGGACTAACAAAGCTTGTTTGATGTGTTTTTGTATTATTTATTTGAGATTAATGTTAATATATTGCTAGTATAAAATATTTTAAATTATCAATCAATTATATCTTATCTTTTATATAATATTTTAAGTAGTTATTGAAATACTCAATTTTTTTAATATCATGACTCTACACGATTACACAATTGTGTTAAAAAGTTTTGCAGAATCAATATATTAAAATTTAATCATATTCATTTATTGAATTGTTAATTGGCACCTATAATTATTTGTTTTGTCGCATCACCTGAAAATAATAATGGATGAATAAACTAAATTTTCTCCTCCATTTGTCCGTCCTTTCTAATTAGTTAATTAATTGATTAACTAATCTCAATCTTTGTCTCGGTTTTGTGAGGCTTATTCCTTATCGTTGCCTTTCGGGGTATCAATCGAAGACCGTTTGCAAGCACTCAAGCAGATGCCAGATGAGAGAGCAGTGACAGACCTAATTATTTAACAAAATTTGTACAATACTATAAACATGTTCCAACAAGTCACAATGCTGAATTTACCGGCAAAAAATAAACAAACTATTGTAATGTCTGGGATAGCAAGTGATTGTCAGCTTGAGTTTTATAATTCAGAAGAAGCCATCTTAGTGGTCCATGGGATTGGAAGAGTAGGTTGTATTTGATCTTTCTTGTCCTCATGTTTGTAAGATTGCTATGATTAACAATTAAACAATATTATCCCGCAGGGGCGGTATTAAAACTCAAAACATTCCGGGTGGTGCATCAACTTCCACGTTAATTTTTGGTGAAACATTAGCGCACCAGAAAAATTGATTGATATATAGTATTTTCTGCAATTTTAATTTTCCACTAGATACAGTTTGTTTAAAATAACGTCTCATACACATGGTGAAAAAAACACTACATATACAACAACACACACTCACAAGCCACACCTAACATTTCACGCTAATTTTGTACGCAAGAAAAAGAGAAAAAAGAAGAGAGGGGTGGGGGGAGGGGGGGAGATGGTTCTTTAACATTCATTGGATGCACAAGATTTACTAAAGGACAAAATTTAGTTAGTAAAGTTGTTTAGCTGCTTGTGATGTTGTTCTGTGAAAACATAATAAGTGCTTTTTTTCTTTGACGTCATAATAAGTGCATTAATTTTTAGAAGAAAGGGATAAAATAGTTAAAAATAATATACGTTTTATTTTTATTAGATAACAACAGTACAACCACGTAAAACGCTTCACATAAGTTTTATCCTTCACTGAAACAACCGAGAGCACAAACACGGGTCATATTGGTGCAAAAGGATGATGAAGCCTAGCCACAGGGATGCATAACAAGGGATGTGCCCTAGGAAGGGCCATTCCAGGTCCCTCAACCATGTCAACTGCTCCATTGATCTGTTCTTCACCAACCTTCCATTCAAAGCACTGAATCATACCAGCCAGTGTTGTAGGAATAACATGCAAAGCCAGTGCAGCACCAGGGCAGCTTCTTCTTCCAGCACCAAATGACAACAACTCAAAATGCTGCCCCTTCAAATCCAGGGGACTCTGTCCCTCTTCATTGAGGAACCTCTCTGGCTGGAACTCAAGTGGGTTTTTCCAATAGTTTGGGTCCCTTCCAATAGCCCATACATTTACAAACACAGTGGTCCTTGCTGGAATATAATAACCATCAACATTGCAATCTTCAGTTGATTGCCTCACTATTAAGGGGCCGGTGGGGTGAAGCCTCATTGTTTCCTTTATTATGGATTGAACATAGGGAAGGTTGGGAATGTCTGATTCCTCCACCAATCTGCTCTTACCAACTACTGAATCAATCTCTTTCCTTGCCTTGTCCATCATATCTGGGTGGTTGATTAGTTCAGCCAAGGCCCATTCTATTGTAACAGCTGATGTTTCAGTTCCAGCTCCAAACATATTCTGCAAATTACATGACAAAAAAACTTCAGCAATTAGTTTCCTCTTTATTCTAAAACATCAAAGCAAATTAATTTGTTCTACTGTCCAATATTCCGATCCATTAATAAAAGGGACTATTGTTACTAACCATAATGAAGGCCTTAATATTTTCTCTTGTTAATCTAATCTCAGAACTTTCATCAGCATAGATATCAAGTAAAATATCAAGCAAATCCCTCACTCCTTCATCATCTCCATTACTACCCATTTCCTTCCCCTTCCTTTTATTCCTCCTTGCATCTTCATGCTCCTTCATGATCCTCTCCATTATAGCATCATACCTACCTCTAACACTGTCAAGCCTTTTACTAAAACCTTGCAAGTCAAACTTCTTGACAAACCACAACATATCTCCTAAGTTGAACTTCCCACCTAGCTCAGTCATCTCTTTCACCAACTCAATAAGTTGGTGACCCTCCCCTTCAACATCACAACACCTCCTTCTCAAAGCCATCCTTGTGATTATGTTGTTTGCTAGCATAGCTAGCTCCTCCCCAACATTCACCTCCTCTGTCAACTCGGCCTTTTTCATCATGCCCTTCAAGAACAGCCTTATTTCCTCGGCTCTAATAGGAAGGTGCTGATGGAGTATGCGACCCCCAAGGAGTTCAGTCATGCAAAGCTTCTTCATGAATCTCCAATAAGGCCCATAGGGTGCCAGCACAAAATCTGAAGAACCGTATGTGATGTAGTCAAGGTTGGTCCTCTTGGGTCGGTTTAAGAAACAGGTTTCATGGGTTTTGAGGCATTCTCTTGCCATGTCGGGGGAGGAAACAAGGACACAAGGTTTTGCGCCAAACAAGAGGTAGACCAAAGGGCCATAACGGGTTGAGATCTTGTGGAATGCTTGGTGAGGGAGCTTGCTGAGGAGGTAGAGGTGTCCTATGACTGGAAGGGCACGAGGGCTTGGTGGAAGGCGTGATCTGGTGTGAAGCTTGGTGAAGATCACTCGCAGCAACAAGGTTGAGGCTAGCCAGATAAAAAGTAGCCCATAATAGTCCCCATAATCAGCCATTATTAATCTTGAAAATTAATGGTTAACTGAGCAACAAAACTATAGTTTCAGCTATTCTTATATAGTGGCCAACAAGCTATAACATTTTTGTGTTTTTTTCCAAATGATTTTATATGCATTCATTAAAAAATTGGTCTTTTTTACGGAGATTGATGCAACGGGGACATGGGGCTTGGGCCCCAGCCCCTCATTTCCTTTTTTTTTTTGTCTTCTTTGTCTGCCATCGCGAAGCTGCTTTCGTGACGCCACTTCTTTCTTTCTTCCGCATTCGCTTCCGAGCAAGATCACAGAGCTATTTTTCCAAACCCCTTTAGCCCTTGGAGTGCTGAATGGCTAGGACTGAACTTGAATCTCTCAGCTTCAGGGTTTTATATAATGACTTCCTTGTTTTTGAACCCTTTCATTTGCATTATATAGTCTCAACTTGTAAGCTTTTGTGCTCTTTTTTATTTTTTTTTGTCTCGATTGAATCACTATATCCGATTTTATTATTAAGAATTCGATTAAATCCGGTCCAATCAAACTATTAATCCATTAAAGAGATAGGGATCTCCCAATAAAAATTTTTTCATTCTCAAAACTCGAGGTCAGAATCATGATTAAATGCCAAACCACTTGACCAACCACATTGGTTCTGAGCTTCGCACTTTATGGCAATGTACATAAACCAAAACAACAACAACAATAATAATAATAATAATAATAAACTAATAAATGAAATATCATTTTGATTTTTATAATTACACCAAATATTAGTTTTGATTCCTTTATATTTTGTTTTTTCTTTTGGTATAAGCCTTCGTTGTTTTCTATCAATTTGGCTTTAATTTTAGGGAACCAAAATCAAAATAAATTAAATTATAAGTACTCATCTTTCATGAAAAATACGGATTAATCCTCTATAAAAAATTAACTATGGGAACTAAAAAAAATGGTAAAACTATAAGGAACAATAATTAATTTCACTAACCAAAAACCAAATTTTTGACACTATAAGAGCTAGAACATAACCAAAAATAGTGAAAACTGGGGGGCCAACAAATACTTATTTAAATCAAAAAAAAAAAAAAGGGTCAGCAATCATTAACGCCAATGGCAGACACATGAAATAGAGGGCGCAGCCCTGGCTATTGATTGTCAAATATGATCAGTACTTGTTGCCAAGTCGATTTTCCTAGCTAGGCTTCTTGTCTAAAGTGGTTTCAATGTGTTTGATAAAATTTCTACAATTAGCATGACCTTGATTATGATGGATTCTAATCCAACTGTTGTATTTCTTGGTAAATGATTTGTTGAGGAAGCTATTTAGTAGTGTAAGTTGAGGTCTACCTCTGTATATTTACGGTTAATAGTGATATTGTGAAAGTAACTAACTACTTTGGACTAACTGCTGAGCTGAGAATTTGAAGTGTTTATTTGATTGACTCCGAAATTTGACTTTGTTAAATGACATGTAAGGGCCATACAGTAAAGGGTCTGTTTGAATTATGTAACATCCGCGAATTCCGACTTCCGATCCCCCCATATTGTTGACATTTCCGATTTCCGAGTTGCCTTACATTCCGTTTCCAGCCACCATATTATCTACGACTTCCGACTTCGTTTCAAGGCTTACAAGGGACTTCTCCCGATTTCCGATCTCATGCATGCAGCTTACGGTCTCCGATTTAATGAATGAAGCTTACGATTTCCGATTTCGTAAGCTGAAATGAGGTGACTGATGCTTCCAACTTACGAGTTCGTGTTCGACTTCAGCACACTTACGACTTCCGACCTTATCGATCACAAAGTAAAATGCTCGATTTCCGACTTCGTCTCTAAGGCTCAAATGAACTGAATGTATTCCGAATTCTGACATTATGATTCACCAATATACGAGATCCGATCTTGAGTCCAACATTAGTAGCTCTCACTTCTATATCTTTTCGAGTTCCGGGATAGAAATTTATAATTCCCGATTTCCGACCTTAAGTGCTTGGCTTCACACCAGGCTCTGCTTTCGAGTTTCAATTAGACTGGATGTTTCTGAGTTCCGACTTCATATACAGGAGGTTCACGAGTTCCGACTTTATAGAGCGTACGAGTTCCGATTTCGTTTCCAGAATATGCTAGAAACTGCTACCACTTAGGCGACGTGGAGAGTGATTCTACCACACAAAGAGGGCAACCAATCACAACCTTCCAAGTTAACTCCCACTCATGCCTATATAACACACCATCCTCCTTTGAATCAGACCATTATTCACGTTGCTTTTCCTCTTCTCCATCAGCTCTCTTTTTCTCTTGCTCACACATCCAAGACTCAAGCAAAGTTCCAGCCTTGTTCATCCAAACTCCAAGAACTCAGCACCAAAACACTTAAATCAAAGGTAGGGGTTTTTAATTTCTTACATCAAATCCATGTACTTGGCTGGCTGGGCTGAATTAGTTTCACCTTAATTGATGTGTGAATTGAATAATTATGCTTGGATTAATAGAAGATTTTGAGTTAGAAGTAGAATTAGAAGAAGAAAACTAAGAGGATTAAATGGATGGAGGTGCTGTCTTGGTGGAGAGTCCACGGCAGACCATATGGCGGAGCGTACGACGCCGCCTATGATCGGTCAAATCCAATGAAACTATTTTTAGATGAAACTAGACATCCAGGGCTTTCCATAGACATATCATATAAGGGATTTGGATCAGAATTAAGGAAGATATGAATTTTTGAATCTCGACCTGGGGTTTTGACTCTGGCTCTGGGCAGATTAGGTTATTTAGGGTAGAACTCGACCTATACTACATGAAAATGAGTGAAACCAACTTTGTTGGAAAGCTTACACATAGGAGAACAATATCCAAGAAATTCCGAGTTTGTTATCAACTCAGTTGTTCCCAGTGAATTGAAGAAGTTACCCTATGTCCAAACCAGGCCAACACCGGGCAGTTCAGAAAGGCTAAGTTTCGGGGCTTGTAACTCGAGCCCTACTAAGGCAAATGAAATGAAACTTTTTGTATATGAAAGATTGTCCTGTTAACTTTAATATGAGGCTAATTTCGTCTGATTTGAGTGAGTTTTCGATTTTTGGTGAATTTCTACTTTTAGTTGCCTGATTCTGGCTAGCTAATGGGCAGGCCGAGATAAAGTTTAGATATCTTGAGCTATAGATACCGAAATTAGATGGGACCAAAGAGGTTAGAAAATAGACACACAACCCTGTAACATACTCAAATTTGAGGTCCAAATGAGTTAAAATGAAATTGTGGCATGAATTACAAGAACCGGGTTGGTTGAATAAGCTGAAGCAGAATTTCAGTTTTAATGAAGTTGATATGGATTTGAGTTCTATGTTGAAAAATAAATGTGAATTTGTACTTCTTGTGATATATTGATGTATTGATTGGCTGGCACTATTCATGGGGAAGCGGACACGTTCCGTTATGCTGCCGAAGTTTCGGTAGAACCCATGTACAAGTTATGAATTTCATATGAATGCATATACATTCTTAAGAAAGTCATGAAAGTCATGAAAAGAAGCATGTTATTATGCAAGTTCCATACTACTTGGGCCAGCCCCGGATAGAAAGTTAATGGGAATAGATCGGTGGAAAGGCCGGGGAAAGTAAACCCGGCATTTCTGTATAGGAACGAGCTCGATCCTGATAAGCAGACTATTACCCAGGAGTCTATAATGGCCAAGAACTCCCAGGGGACCAAGAGAGATGGAAAAATGATAGAAAGTAATGAAAGAGTTTATGAAAGAAAGTTCAAGAATGAGTTTACATGATTACATGAATGCATAAATACATGGAGTAGTTACATCAGGATGTTTACAATTGTCTGTTACAATTGCTCACTGCTATTCATTGATTTATTTCATTTATCATTCTATGCATTAGTATTAGTAATTATTTCGTTTCTTATGACAATTAAAGTAAAATTGAACCTTACCTCGGACCAGACATGTTTTTAAACTCATGAAAATGGACTTTTTAGTTTGAACTCGTATTTTAATAATTAAGTAAAACCCGAGGTAACTGAGAATGTATGTGATGTCAGTCCCAGTATAACTGAACTCTACTGAGAATTTTCTTGAAATTCTCACCCCGTCTTGTGTCTCCCGCATCATTCTCAGATTCAGGCGATGGACTCCACAGCCACCCTTTTTATTGAGATCCCTGCACTTCAGCTCCACCATTACCTGGAGTTGGACTCTTTGTACATAGCCGGTTCGTGTAACTTTCGTTTGTACTTATTCAGCGACAGGAACTTTGATGTTCCTTTACACCATCCCCTCTTCGACCCTGCTACCCCGTATATCGCCATCCCTCTACATATGGCGCACCCGCATCCTGCTCCTCCTGCACCAAAGACCCGGCCGACTTACCCCGAGTCACCACCGCAGCACCCGACGTCCCACCGAAGTTCGAGAGTGACCCCTCCGAGGCCACAGTGCCTCGCCGCCTCTTCCTCCTCGGGACCTAGCGGACTATACTCCCACGAGCCTGGCATGGCTAACGGCCACCCGACTGAGTAGTTTAGCGGCAGGATGTTGTACAGTATGACCCTCTTTTGGACAGCATGTAGCTTTGGGTCATGGGTTTGACTGTAGAATTAGTAGTAGATTACGAAATGTCCTTCGAGGACCATAGGGTATATTGGTAGATGAGGGCAGTATGGTCTTTTGATACACCAGCCCATGTATGTATTTCTACTTTAAATCTTTGTACATAAGCTGAAACAGTGACTTCTGATACATATACATGTTTACACGCATGCAGTAACATTGTTATACTATACTTATCTTGGTGATATTCTGTTTGTTTCATTTTAATATAACAGTACGCCGTTTCGTCAATAGAGATGATTTAAAGGGAACTTAAGGACAAGAAAGGTAAGTAAAGTATCAACACGGTAACACAACCTGACTAGTTTCATGCTATGACTTAAGCATAATATAAAATTAGTAGGGTGTTACAAATTAACTTTTGGGAGAAACTCTTTTTGAAAGAAGGTCTTTTAAAATAAGGTCTTTTAAAAGAATTACTTTTGAAAGAATGATTTTTGTTTGGTTTAAATATGCCAAAAAACCTTTTAGGAGAATGAATTTTGTTTGGATAGGATAAAGTAAAATTACTTTTGGTTGTTGATGTGAGAGTAATAATAAGATTCCTTTTCAAAATGTCTTTTTCTAAAATGAAAGTAACCTCAAAGATATTTCTTCTAAAAAGCTTTCTGGAAGAAGGTCTTTTAAAAGAAATTAAACCAAACACTACCATTTACTGTACAAAGTCATTTTTCTTCTCCTAGAAGGCCTTCTGGGAACTGCAAACTCCAATTCAAACAGGCTCAAAATAGTTTTACTTCAATCAATGGATTCTTGGGCTGTAGGACTTATATTATACATGTGCGTAAGATCAAAGGAAATTTCAATTTTGGGATAGGATATGATGGTCTGGTATTTAAGCTTGCACTTATTGATCAAGGAAGTAAATGGAGAGGTTCTATGAATGCTATAGGTAGTTAAAAGATAGTTTATTTCGTCTGCTTTTGATTGTAGATGTTTGCTTTTTCTTTTTTCTTTTTTTTTCGCAATTTTGGTTCTGACTTTGGAAACTCGGGCAGGTTCAACTTTGCAGGCTTTTCTTACCTATAACTCACGTAGGGGATATGGAAATTTTAGAATCAAATAGATTGTCAAGTATAGGTTACTTGAGTAAACAGCACTATAATACCATACATTGTACACTTGAGAAGAAATAAGAAGTGGGGTATTTAATTCTAATAAATGATCATATTCAAGTATATCTAAATTAACATTTAAACATTAGTTTTGTACCAAACGCCCCATTTAGCTAGTTGGAATGTAATTGGGCTAGAAGTTTTTCATGTCATGTTTTATACAATTGGCAAATATCAATCATGTCTCATATTGTTAGATACTGTGGATCCGGAGGTACAAGTTGTGATTACAACTGATTGCCAATTTCCCTTCAAGCAAATACATTAGTTGTCTTAAGTCTTAACTCCGTCAAATTTCTTACCAATAAATTTTAGTGAACTACCAAAGGTCAGTGTACCTTTTCCATCTGTGTCATATTTATTGGGGTTTGTGATATCTTTCTATTTGATAGTATTCTAAGTTCGCCTATTTATATGTATAGTTACTACTTGTTAGTTATCCTCAGGCACTTATATTTTTTACTATTAGTTGTTTTCCTGTTGTGTCTTTATGTTGCCAATGCAGTGAAAATGGAATGGCTGTGTTTTTTTATCAGTTATTTTCTCTGCTTTTGCTGGGCTTGTTTGAGATACGAAATCATTGGAATGGTTTGACTTAGATATGCTGTCAAAGCCATCAAGTTCTGTTTCATATCAGGGAATCGTGCTATGTGCTCTGTTTATTGCTTTATGTAACAACACTATTATTTGGTTGTTTGAATGTATAATTCTAGCTTTCAGTGAACTTATATGTTTTGTGTTTCCAAATTGGTGATGTTTAAAATGTTCATCCATAAAAGTAAACATTCAATATTTACCTGATTTTTAATTATTGATCAAGTTAAAAATTTAAATCTAATAGTTAAAATTACATACAAATTGATTATGATACTCTATATAATTTTTAGAATATGAGTGGTATTTTAATATTAATCGTTAGATTTATTTTTTAACTTGATCAATAGTTAAAAATTAGTTAAATATTGAATGTTCATTTTTGTGAGTAAGCATTTTAAACATTACTTTCTAAATGTTAAAATGGCAACCAAAACTTCTACGAGATGTAGTAAGAGAGGTTGGAAATTTAAGGCACGTTCAAATGATCACAATATTGAAACATTCTTGAAATTATGTATTAAAGAGATAAATATTGGGAATAAGTTAGGCACGCATTTTAGCAACGAAGGATGGAAGAATCTACGACAAAAAATTGAGGAGAAAACAGGATGTTGTTATGACAAAACACAATTAAAAAGTAAGTGGCATGCCTTGAAAAGGGAGTGTACATCATTTGCAAAGTTAGTTGAAGAGAATCGTCTTTAACTGGATCTTAAGAAAAATACCATACAAACTCCTAAAGAATGGTGGACTAATAAAAGCAAGGTATGTTTATGCTTTGGTGTATAATATAAATGTTTATGGTCCTATTTTTTATGCTGATTTCCTTCTTTTTTTTTTTTTTTTAATTATTCTGTTGTGTTATAGGAGGATCCAGGGACTTTGAAGTGGAAGAATGAGGGACCCAAATTCTTCGAGTTGCAAGTGAAATGTTTCAACAGAATTATAGCAACTAGATCTGCCGGTTTAATGTCATCTCTAGACCAGCCATCAGCTGAAGAGGATAATCGAGGTGCAGATATTGAGGATAATCATACTACTTCAATTGATGAGGATGAGGAAGATATTGAGGATAATCATACTATTTCAGTTGATGAGGATGAGGAAGATAGTTATGAAGTTGGAGACACCATGCAACCAACTATGATGCCAAGTTCTTCGAACATAAAACCGAAAAAGAGGAAGATAATGGGAAAAGGGGAGAAAAAGATGGGGGTCACAGAGAAGCTTCAACGATCTCTCGATCGTGTTATTGATGGGATGGATAGGATGTCACATTTTGTCACAGCAATACGAGAAGATGACCCTTATAGCTATGACAAATGTTTGTCAATGCTAGATGAGGTGCCAGATCTAATACAAGGAACTTATGTTTACTTTTTGGCCGCGAGAATTCCAGCCAACAAAGAAAATAGAATAGCATTTTATCACTTCATGCAAAATAAACGTGAGATGACCATTGGTTGGCTGCAAACTTTTTCTGCGAAGGATATCCCACGCCCTCGTTGATTGGATGTCTAGTTGAAAATGAGCCCTTATTGTAACTTCTATGAGGCATCCTTAATGGTGTGCATGATACGTATATTGTTTAACTTTTATTCGACCAATTTCATGCTTTGTTGGATATGTAATATTAAAACTATTTAAGACTTGTTATTAAGTTGATGTCTTAGAGATAAAAGATCCATTTATACTTTCATTACCCTTGTAAGATATTTGTTCATTTTTCTGTGTTAATTGGATTTTATATTTGTTATCAGAGGATGTCATATACTTCAAGTGAGACTGATGATAGCTCTCAAATGGAATTTGAATTTTAAAATAACAAGTATCGACTTTAACGTGGAAGGAGTTTGGTTGCTACGTTAGTGATTAATCATGTATTGGCTTGTGTTGTAAAATAATAGAAAGGGACTTTAACTCTATCAGCTGGTTATATGTGGTTACCGGAGTTGAGAGAAGGAAATGAGAAAAGATTTTTTGAGCAATTTTGAATGAGAAAATGTGTGTTTCAGCAATTGGAATGGGAGTTAACTCAAAATTACGAGTTGATGCTTTCAAAGCACATTAGTGCAAATGAAAGTGTAGATAAATTTTTATGCATGATAGGTCATGGAGTAACATATAGCAATGTTAAAAGCGATTTTAACATTTTGATAGACCATTCTTTGGCAATTTCATTGAACTTTAACAGTTGTATCTATATTAGGAAATTGAATTATTAGACCTATTGATCCGATTCATTTGAGTGCCTCTAACTATATTAAGGATGATGATCAATATTTATTGGTTTTACTTTAAGGCTTTATTGGGGCAATATACTACACGTTTCCCTTTCTAATAAACCTCATACGAGCTTTACGCATAAATTATATGCTTTATTAAAGGTGATATGAACTCTTTTATCTCTTATCTTTATTTGTTTTTTAAATGTTAATAAGTAAATTTACTGTCTATATATGTCATTGATTTTGAATTTAGTCCCTACACAAAAAAAGCATTTAAATCAATCTCTATACATGCAATTTTTTGTAAAGAAATCCCTACCATCATAATTTCACGAATTATACATTGTTAACAAAATATAATCTAACTATTTTACATGCTCTCTTGGTTATTATGTGGCAAATACCAAACAATAGAATATATATATAGGCCTGATCACATTATATTAACCATATAGAATTCACAGAATTATAACTCCAATTAATGGTATGGGCTTCTTTACAAACAATTATAGGTCTAGCGATTGATTTAAAAACTTTAACTGTAGATGGACTAAATTCAAAATCAATGACAGGCATAAATAATAAAATTATATTTTAACCTTTTTTTAACATGTTTTCTTACCTTTTTTATTTTTTTCAATTTGGTCTTAAACATTATAAAATGTCTACCAAGGTGGTTTTTTAGTTATATTTTTGTTATGGAACTAACTAAAAATGTTGATGTGGTACAAATTGTGTCACATCCACCTATGATAGCATTTTGCACATTGCCTAATGCCTGCTAAGATTGCTAGTAAGGTAATTACCACATAAAAATACTATCACTCTTTAAATTACTAGTAATATTATATTGCAATATTTGGTATATAGAGGTAATTCAATAGGTAATTCACATTAATTTATTTGATATGTCAAAAAGATTACTAAGTAATATATTTCTTTTATCAGTAGTAATAATAATAATAATAGCAGTAATAGTTAATTAATATTATTATTAATTAATTATTAGTTATAATAATATACTTATGATATTAATTTTTAATAATAATAATAATTAATAACAATTATTAATTAATAATAAGAATAAAATTTAATTAGTAATTATGATTATAATAATTAATGTTATTAATAATTATTATTATCATTATATCAATAATTAATATTATTAATACTTATTATTAGTTATTGTTAGTAATATTAATTTTTAATAATAATTATTATAAAAATAAATATTAAATATTAAATATTAAATATTAAATAATTATTTATTGATAATAATAATAGAAAGATTGATATATTAGTGGTAATCCATATTATTTTATAAATTTGAATTATCAACAATATTACCTAACAAGGTAATATTGTGAATCTAAATAATTTAATCAAATATTATCAATAATTCATATGGATTAATCCGTACTAAATGCTACCTGTGTCATGTCAACACCATTTATGCCAGTTTTATGACAAAAATGTGACTAAAGACTACATTGACATGGGACCAATTTGAAAAATATTAAAACTAAGAAAAACATATATATATATATATATATAAGTGTACAAAAAATGAAAAAAAAAAAAAACCTTTCTGCCTTTATCATAAAGGCAATTCAATTGTAATTTGGGCGCCATCCTTGATGCAGCGTGGTACGTATGGAGCATCATGAAACTTGAAGATCTATGGCCAACATCTAATGGTGCATCCATACACTAATTACTACTAATACACTGTAGTAGGGCGCATCTCTCTTGCTTCCTCACCACAAACCTGTGCGCCTGCCCGTCCACCACACTGCCACCGCCAATCCTCACCTCCGTTGCATTCTTTGCCACCACCATGTACATCAATCAATTTGTTGCTACAATGGATCCTTCATCTTCAATGTTGCTTCAGCCTTCTCTGCACCTCGTGATGACCACTTTGCTCTGAGCCTCCTTCATGGCCATCTCCACCTACTACTACATCCACCACTGCACCATCAACCACATCCTCCGCTGCCTCATCAAAATTCACAGCATGCCACCTCGCTCCTCCTCCTTCACCGCCACCATCGATGCCGTCAACTTCGACAACGAAGCCGGCTACAAAGAACATGACGGCGACGCTTGAAGTGGGTTCGGCGGAGAACTGAAGGCGGACGCCAATCCGAGAAACTATTCGAGAAGCCTGTCGAGGTCTGTGGACGAGAGCTTGCTTCGGAGGTGTAGGATTTCATCTTCCATGTCGGACGTGGCCTCCGCCAAGATTTATGGTGCAACATGCCGCCGTAACCTCCCTGATCGGCGGTGAAGGGTAAGGCATGCGTGCGGTTGCGAACAAGAGCGGGCAGAGGGGCTGTGCGATAGCGAAAATGGGCCTATTAGAGTGCACCAATTGGAGTTGGTGTATGGATACACCATCAAATGTCGCCCCTTGAACTTCAAGTTGCATGATGCACCATAAATACCAAGGTGCATCAAAGCCACCGCCACAATTTGTCATCAAATCAATGAATTTCTAGTTTATTCCGTTTCCATGAGTAAATAATCAAATTGGCTCTAAAATGATATATGAGTGACTTTTGTCTTTGAAATTAAAAAATTGATTTATTGACCCCCAAAATTTGACAATTGTGAGTCGCGTTAGTTCCTAATTAAACGGATATTAGTCTATTGTTATTGTTTTGTTGATATGTCATGTTGAGTGACACATGACATGCTATGTGGCATCTAACATAGCATCGGTTTTATACATGTTCAAAAAGATCCAAATCCTCAAATCTCTCCACTTCTCCTTTATAAATTTTAAATCCTCAATCTTTTTTAAACTTACTAATTTCTTTACTAATTTTACACCCTACCTAAACTAGATCATTTCCATATTGAATAATAGGAACATAATGTGTAGAAATGAGACAATGAGATGCAATATACAATTTTAATATAGCTTAAAATAGAACATATAAGTTAACTTTCAATCAAAGAAGCTGTTGATTAGTTTATTATAAGAGTTTTAAAATAATTCTAAGAAAATAAAAATGAAAACTCATAAATATCAAATATTTAGAGAGTGGAAACAGAAAAAAAAAAAAAAAAGGAGAATTGAAGAAGTGGTCTTATGGTTAAGTAATATCAACATTAGCTATGAACTTATATAGTGCCAATATATTTTTGGTAGAGCAGACAATGTTAATTAATTTGGATAGAAGATCTCAATTCTGAAATTATTGTTTTGGTAAATAAAAAAGAGAGGGAAAGGGTGCTATGATTCTTATTTAGATGAGAATGTGTTAATAATTAACTAGTTCAGAAGTGTTCCCAAATATAATATTTATAACTAAAGTAAATGACATTTGCTAATATGAAACATCCTTTTAAGAGTATTATTCTTACCATTCTCACATTATTGTTGAGATTTAGAATTACATTATTTCGATTCTTGCATGGGAATATTATTCCATTCATTTATAGGAAAAAAAAACATGACATGTGTGAGCCATTAGGAACTGAAAGTAACTAGACCCCACAATTTGATTTCATCAAAAGTTGTGAAAAGAACAAGCTACATTCTTTCTGTTATCTGTGTATGCTTTCATCCTGCACTTCCATTTTGTTGGTAAGCAAAGGGACATGTGAGTCTATCGATTATGCCATTGGAAAGCAAGTACTGACTGAAGGAATGAGACATGTATTCTTTCCTCTTTTCAGTTTGCAATGCTTTGAGAAACTAGTTTTGGATTCCATCATAGCCAAGTGCTTGAACACTTGAGATTTGTTAACAAGAAGGTAAATGCATATGTATTTGGAGAAAGCATCAATGAAACATACATAGTACCTATTTCCAGTCCTGCTATGCACAGGTGCTGGCCCCCATAGATCTGAATATACTAATCAAGAGGTACAATATAATTTGTGATAGAAATTAAAAAGCGTAATTGATGAAGTTTGTCTATACAAAAAGCATCACACCAATATTTGGATTCAGAAATGGAACTTTGATTTGATTCATCAAGAATGTTACATGGTGACAGAGTATGGTTTACTATTTTTGGGGAAGAGTGACCTAATTTTTTGTGCCAAAGTTCAAGTATACCAGAAACAGATTTACAATTTGAGTGAAACACCCTAGAACCTAAAGGCTGGTGTAAGACTTGAATGTGGTCAAAGTGGTAGAGACCTTCTTTAAGTGTCCCTCGAAGAATAATCTCCTTGGACTCCTAAGATTTGACAAAACAAGAATTAGCATGGAATTCAAAGAAAACATCATTGTCTTTTGCAAATCGTGATACACTTATGAGATTTTTTGTGATGGAAGGGACATGTAATTGATAATGTAGATGAAAGGTGGCATTTGACATAAGTGAATGGAGGAAGGACTTGCCAACATGTGCTATAATCATACCTTAGCCTTTAGCTGCAAAGACTTGCTTAGATCCATTGTATTATGAGCTTGTAATCAAGTTTCTTTGATCAAATGTAAGGTGGTGGGAGCCACCCGAGTCTAGGTACCATGCAGTATCTGTCAGAGTTGCTGGAGTGGCTAGATATGCCCTCAGGCCATGATGTTGCAAGGAACTTGCAGCAGGCTTGTGAAAAGACATTGAAGAAGTAGGTGGTCCATTGGGAGCAATTTGCTGTGGACATTGGCAATTTTGATCAAACCTATGGTAGCATTGCCACACCACATGGCTTATCTTTCCACATAACTGGCATTGCGGCCTCTTGCCATTATTCCAGGTTCTAACTCCTCTAAATCTTCTGCCTCTGCCTCTTCAGCCACCTTGACCTCTTAAACCACCTTGCACTGCATTCCCCTGCTCTTGCATAGTGCCTTGAGCCACATTGGCTTGGACAGACCCGAGAGCAACCTTTCTAAATTGCTCAATAACCTCATCTTGAGCAACCAACAATGCCTCTAGCTCACTGGCAGAGAATGGGTCTAATCTAGACATAACCATTGTTATAAATGCACTATAATCCTTATTCAAACCATTTAAAACTACCTCAACATATTCATCATTTGTCAGGCAGGGGTGCTCCAAATGCAACAAGTGAATCTACAATCCTTTTGATCTTCAAGAAGTATTTTGATGCTGAACCTTATTTCTTTACTGATTTGAGTGTGCCTTTAATTGCTCTACCTTGGATTTGGTGTGAGCTGCAAAGTATTCCTCAAGTTTGCTCCATATCTCATGCGCAAACTCACAGCCAACCATGCAACTTGTGAAATTCGAATCCATTGAAGCCAAGAGCCATGTCACCAGATGCTGATCTTGCTGCCCCCTAGTTCAAGCAATCTTATGTCTCGATTTCTGCACTTTGATCTGCTTCAGATGCGTATCTTTCTGGAATCTTTTTCTTGTTCAAATGATCTTTCAACTTGTTTGCTTTGATACATGCGAGGGCTTGATGCTTCCATGGCATGAAATTGTCTTCATTGAGATTGAATGATACTGGACTCATGAAGGTTTTGGGATTGAACTTTAAGGAACTCATTGGTGCAGAAGTGTGTGCGGTAATAGAGCTCTCCATGGATCACAAGCTCTGATGCCATGTACGTTATCAGAATTACAAGAGAAAAAGAGAGAATCTATGAAGAAGAAGAATGAAGTTGAATTGCTATGAGAGAAAATGGATCATTACTTACATATATAGGATGAGTTTCGCATATTTATATACAATGTTGTAGCTTGAGATGCAAGCTAACCACTAACCGCATATATCTAATAATAACTGACTGCAGTAACTAATAATTGATCTTATATCAGAATTAGCTAGCTTCAGCTTCATTGGCTTCATCCCTAACAGATTAGAGGGTTAGTTGCGGACACAAGTTGTGATCAATTTATACATGGCTAATGTGTAATTAACATTTATCATTTAGTAAATTTTAGTTTATTCTCTCAAATATTGTCTCATTATTACCGTGTTTTCCATCACAACATTAGAGCCATCTAGTAATCTTAAAGATATATACTCGTTCTGTTGAAATTTGTATATTCTTTTTTCCTTATTTCCTATCACTTTTTCCTTGCTTTTTTACCCCACTCTGCAAAGTTTTTTTAGATTTGACGAAATCATATGTTATTAGAGGAATAGTAAGAGAAAGTTACAGATGAACAAAATCACAATGGTCAAATAAAATCTTGAAATTATAATAAAAGTTTTTATTTTTAAAGAAAAATTAAGAGCACCTACTCCATCTATATTAGATGAAAGAGAAATGTTATGTTGACATATTTTTCCAATTCATTCCCCCCCCCCCCCCAACACATACGAAAGCAAGGGGTAAAGAGTAACAAAACATATACTGTGATAGGACAACACATACGAAAGCAAGGGGTAAAGAGTAACAAAATATACACTGTGATAGGACAACTAAAATAGGCTCTGGCTGTATACGTTAGGGGAATGAGTTGGAAAAATATGTCAGCGTAACATTTTTCTATATGAAGACTAACTTCTAGCAGAGTAAAACTTGAAATTATTATGCTATTATATCACATCTAATCATGTATTCCCTTCTCTTCCTTTTAATACATACTCCTCCATCAGCCCAGCACTACTATTTATTGGATTATAGCAGGGCCAATGAAGTGGGCCAAACACATTGGACTAACATATTTATACACAAAAAATAGGTGGGTTAGGCTTAAAAAAATAATGACCAATTTAAATTAGTCAATTTTTAACCCAATCCATTTAATCCGCAGGTTAAACAAACTAGCCCACACGAGTAAATGGACCGACTCATTTACCCACATTTTTTTTAAGGGAAAGGGGCATAAATTTAAGATATAAAAATATAATTTAATTATCAAATTTAAAATATTCTCGAAATAAGAATTTTTAATTTTTTAATCAAAAATAATTTTTTAATCAAAAATAATTTTTTAAGATCTGAAAAACAAAATAAACAAATAAATAATAAGTAAATGAGCTGGTCGTTTAAGACCACAAACTAATCTTAAATGGGTCAAGTTACTAAAATATGATCCGCATGTTGGTGGTTTAAATAGGTTGACCTGCCGCTTTAATAGCCCTAGAATATAGAATGTCAATTTTCAAACTAGACCCCACAATTTGATTTCATCAAAGGCTGCGAAAAGAACAAGTTACAAGTGGTTGTTGATTTAAACTAATACGCAGAACTTGTAAATATTATAAATCTTCTTTATTACTCTTTCGTTTTATATAGTTGCATTTGTGATATGTGGATCAACTGATAAGGCTTATTAACAGCTAGTAATTCGAATAAAAAAACGTAATTAGCTTCATGAGTAGGTTATAACTAGTCAAGTCCTAATTAATCACAGTTAGAAAAATTAGCATATTTGCATTTTGTTTAATTAAACAATTAACATCTTCCTTTGACCATAAAAATGTAAATAAGGAGTCTTATTGTTAAGAAAAATTAGTATAAAAGATAGTCAAGAACTTGAATATTGTTGTAATTTTAAAGCATGAATCACTTCCCTATCTTTGAAGAAATATTTATTCCCACACATAGTTGTTGTTGAATTAATGACGATACTTCTCTAGAATACAATAAAATCTCTATTAATTTCTTATTTAATAATAATAAGAAATTTTTTCACTTTTTTTGAACTTAAAAAATAAGATAAGATTTATAAAATGAATTTAATTTAAATATACTAACAGTATAAAATAGTTTTACACTGTCAACCAATAGAAATAGTGAAAACTGCCAACTTACACAAATAACTACCCATTATAATAAGAGACCCACCATAATTTCTCACTTTTCCCTATTTCTATTGATTGATAGTGTAAAATTATTTTACACTATCAATACATACCAATTAAACTCTTTTAAAATTTTCAAAACTCTTAAACTCACACCATACACAAAAGAAAAGTTCCGAAATATTTGACACTAGGGGATATTTATAATCAATGAGCGGATGCCAATGAACAATCGCACCTCATCCAAAAATCATGTACAAACGGTACCCCTAAAACAACGTAACCTCCATGAAACTATATCTAATACATAGCCTCAGTTTTGTTAGAAACCATCTTGACTTCTACTTGTGATTATTCTTGAAGGTCATGCCTATCAAAGGCTCCCATGGATGCTTCCCACGATAGGCTTTCTCAAAGCCATACGGTTGCAAAAGTGCAACGTTGCAACCTTGTACAACAAACGGCTACTAACGGTTGTACATTAATTTTATCTAAATGATATTGTACTTGTAAATATACTTCACTTATTACAAACGTGGACTTCAGCAAAATAAATAATTTAAATATTGTGATGCTATTAATCTTCTTTCCTTTAGTTCTTCTTTTCTTTTGCTCATGAGCTAATAGTCTTCTGGATGACACAACTTCTAATAAGATAGTCTAAAGAATAAAACTACATTTCGCAAGTATGCAAGAAACACATAATCTTATGTTTGACCTAGTCACGGAATCAAGAGACAAATGTACAACCATCGACATGCTTTTTACTTTTATTCCTCTACATGCTTTTCTCTACACGTGTGCCAATGAGTTATAATGTATAAATAATTTTTTAGGGTTGTTCTTTGTATCACTCTTTAATATAGATATCTAGACATCTACCCACAAAGTTGAAAAAAAAATTATAAAAAAAAAAATAAAAAGCAAGGTGGAAGAGGAGAGAATTAGAAAAAAAGTGTCAATACAAATAGTTTTTCTCTAGCTTTTTTGGTCTGGATATTGTATCATCGCTGCCAGTGCTCAAGTTGTAAGTTCTTCTTCATTGGTAGTAATAAATTACACATATTAATTAAAATATGCCCGCCTTTGAAAAGTTATAAGTTCTCATTTTCTTTAACTTCTCAGTCTTTTCTTTTTTGCTGACCAAATCATATCTGTTAGTCTAATTTGCTTACTTCCGACGTTAGGCACAGGCAAGCCAATCAAAAACCTATAGTGCAATGACAAATGCTTATAGTTATATATAAAAAAATATTAACTGACAACTAGCTAGCACCAAAAGTGAGCATAGGATTAAGTTGCAAGCATGGCTAGTTTAATGTATTTCTTGGTGTTCTCTTTGAGTATTTTTATCCAAATTACTCACTGCCATAGCAGCCAGATCTGCTTGCCCAAGAAACATGCTGCCTTATTCATATTTGGAGATTCACTATTTGATAATGGAAACAACAACTATATCAATACCACCACTACTTATCAGGCAAACTATCCTCCTTATGGAGAAACTTTCTTCAAGTACCCAAGCGGCAGATTTTCTGATGGGCGTGTGATACCAGATTTTGTTGGCAAGATTTTCGCAAATTTTGAAAGCAGATTTCATGTTATGGGACTGAATTGAAAAACGCTGAAGAACCATAAATTTTGTCAAAATGAATGATGTGCCCTGTGTTTATTGTCTATTGGATGAATAAGAGGATTATACTATTTCATTTTTTTTTATCAATCACCCATGCTTAATGTAAAAGATTCTGACAATTATTTCTAGCTATGTAACACTGCTTGTGTCTCTGATTAATGCTCCAGAGTCATGAGTAAGTGACTGAAGAACTAAATGAGTTGACTAATGTGTTGTAGGTGAGTATGCCAAGTTGCCTCTACTTCCACCATATCTTCATCCCGGAAACCCTGAATTTATCTATGGGGTAAATTTTGCGTCAGCAGGGGCTGGTGCTTTGATTGAAACTTTTCAAGGATATGTAAGCCTATCTTTTATGCAATTATAAATGATATATTTTTGGTAGGATATATTATAGAAATTAATTTTGATGTATTGTTATCATAAATGATATACATTATCTTTTGTCTCACTTTTGAATTAGTTAGGATAAGAGTTACACGACAATGCATAATTAAAGATTTTATACTATCAATGTGTCAAAGATAAATCTATATTCGTAAATGATGATTTGTATTGATTCAAGTTTTGTCTGAGTTTTACAGGTGATAGACCTTCACACTCAGTTGAGGAATTTGAAAAATGTAAAGAATTTATTCAGGGAGAAACTAGGACATGCAGACGCAGAGGCATTACTGTCCAAATCTGTCTACTTGTTTAGCGTTGGAGCCAATGACTATGTTACCCTTTTGGAGATCACAAACTCGAGTGTGATTCTACGGCCGGTTGATCATCTAGAATTTGTTGACATTGTGATTGGAAACCTTACAAATGTTATCAAGGTATGAAAACATTTTGAATTCTTTTGTTGAAAACTTTCTATCTTTATTGGCTTTTCTACCACCTCGTTATTTTGTTCATGATTTCTAACCTTAGTATAATTTACTTATAGGAAATTTATAACCTAGGTGGAAGGAAATTTGGCCTTTTTAATGTGGGTCCTCTAGGGTGTTCTCCTAGCATAAGGATACTGAAAAATAATGGAAGCACATGTCTAGAAGAAATTTCAGCAGTTGCAAGACTACACAACAATAGACTCTCAGAAATGCTTCAGAAGCTAGAGAAACAGCTCAAAGGATTCAAATATTCGGTCATTGATTTCTACGGTGCATTTTCTCAAGTTTTCAAATATCCTTCAAAATACGGTAGTACCTCCTAGAAGCTATTATGACATTTTAATTAAGAAATATTTTAAATTATTTTAGACACCTGGAAATTGATACATTTATAATGAATGTGGTAAATATGGCAAGATAATTAATAATATATATGAAATCATTTTAATAAATTTATTACTAACATAACTGAAATTCATATCTATTAATATATGATTTTTTTTGTATTTTTTCATGAGTAGATTTGTCAATTAAAATCTTCAGTTATTTGTACATGATTTTTCAAATGTCTCAATGTTGTCTACAAAAATAATGTTCAAAGAACAATACTCTTCCATTTGTAAGCACATTGTAATCATTATTGTTTAATGTTTTACTGGGAAGGTTTCAAAGAAGGAAGTGCAGCATGTTGTGGAAGTGGCCCTTACAGAGGAGAAGATAGCTGTGGTGGGAACAAAGGGATAAAAAAATACGAGTTATGTGACAATGTCAATGAACATTTGTTCTTCGACGCTGATCACCTTACAGAAAGAGGCAACAAGCATTTCGCTGAGCTGATATGGAATGGAAACCGCACTGTCACAAAGCCTTACAATCTAAAACAACTATTTGAAGGTTGGATGTTCTGCTAATTAAAGAAGAGATATCGTGATTGATTGGTTTCCAAGTTTTGTTATTTTAGTTAATTAAATAAAATAGACAATTAGGAATCATTCACCCAAAGAATAAAATACAATACAATACAATACATGGCATCTATATATGCTTCACATTTTTATACTACCTGAAATTCTATGGTAAATGAAATGAAATAAAATACAAATGTTGTGAGACCCATTGTATGGTTAGTCCACTACACAAATTCTTCTTCTTCAATTTTTTTTTTCCCGGTTTACATTCCACCTGAATCTATCATAAATGAACTTTTGCACTCTCAAGTCCCCAGCAAAGCAATTTTTCTCTACCCGCCAGCAACTCACGCATAGGAACATCACCCACTTAATTTTAACTTTAACATTAGAAGGGAAATAACTGTTTTTATTAAATTAAAGAGCAAAAGAATGAAAATAAATTTAGTTTTTGATTAATCACGTAATTGTTATACAATAATTAAATATATGTACATAATTAAATTATATACAAAAATACAAATTCAAGATATTTTATAAAAAATAAAAAAGATACATAATTACGTTTTTTATAAATTAATTAAATTTGTAAATGTAATTAATTTACATACGTAATTGGAGCAATGCCTAAAGAGTTAGTTTCATAGCAATCTATGTGGGAATCCCCTGTTGAAAGGCCATAAAAATTTACATGTGTAATTTAAAAATATTTTGTGAACCACTTTGTATATATTAGCCATTTAAAACTCAGAAGCAAAAATGCTTTTTTTAATCAATAGTTTATATTAATCAACTATTTTAATAATTTTAATACAAAATCATATATTAAAACTGACGACTATAGTTAATAATAAAATCTTATCCTTCAATTAATTAAATGCAAAATCACGGATTTCTTAGTTATTTAATCAACTTCTGGTATTCTCTTTTTAATTAGATTTTGATGGCTTAAATTTTAAAAAAAAAACTAATTATTAAAGTCATACGTACGTACATACATATATATATATATATATATATATATATATGATTTAAAATTAAAATATAATTTTGAAACTTAAATAACATCGAGACTTTATTTTCTTACACCAATTAATAACTTCATAGAAAATTTTATTTTGTGTATATTATCAACGAAATTTGGGAAATAAAATTTAATAAAAAATAAAAAAGAATTGATTATACAATTGAATGGAAAATGTATATCCGACTTACTAATATGGATTTAATTTAATGTGATGCACTATCAATGTATAACTTTTTATACCTATAACCTTCCATAAAATTAAAAAAAAAATTATATATATATATCCAATCACAGGCAAGTTCTATAATACATCTTGTAAAGTAAGGTGTACGATGTATCTTGAGTGCATAATAGCTGTAGGTGTAATAGTAGGCGCTCGTTGAGGCTCGGAATGATTAAAATCTGTGATTATTCAAGGCAACCTGTAGAGCAGGCTTTGAAAATTAGATTTCTAAGTGGGGTGATTGGACATTAAGCTGGGTCGGGTACTCGCCTTTTTGTCCATTGGTTTTTTGTTTTTATTACATGATTTATGGGGCTGTGTCCTATGGCCCGGAGTTGTGAGGCTTTGAAGTCCATAGAATAAACATACGTACAAGTTTTTTTTTAAAAAAAAAGAACATATATAGTTCTGGACCAAGCAAATAAATAAATAAATACAGTTAATTTATTAAATATACGTAGTTGTAGTTGGATTATTTTGAATATATTAAGAAATTATGTTTATTATAATCCTAAACTATGTTATTACATCAACTTTTTTTGAAAAAAAAAAATACAGTCTATTGCAATTATATTTATTATTTGCGAATTAGATATGTAGACGATTAATTTATTGAGTGCCTGTTTTCGGGAAAATAATTGATTTTATTAAATAAAGGATTTAATCAAATCGTAACTAATTAAAAATGAAACTATAATTTTGGAAAATTTAAAATATATTTGAAAAGATCTAATAATTTTGAGTAAAATATAATCCCCTCCTTAAAAAAAGGAGGATTTTATTACACTCATCTCCCCTCAAATTTTGAAACATATATACACTCTGCTTGACTAAAAACTTAAGATAAACTATACCTTGACCGTTTTAAAGTTTTTCCATTAACTATCTATCATGTCTTATTTATTAATTTGCTTTTTAATCAAAATATCCTTTATTAATAATTATACATAGCATTTTAATAGAATAAAATGAATGTAACTAATAATAATATAAAATATTGATAAGTTTTTATGTATTTATTTAGTTTACTTTAATTTTTAGATTATTGCATTATTAAGAGAACAAATTATTGATATTGACAATAATTCGTAATAACTATTGTTCAAAAGTAAATATTACAATTTTTTCTCGCTCTTAGTTTTAGAATATTTATCTATATTTTAATCTACAATATACATAAATATTCATTTTTATCTACAATATAGTAAAGGCGAATTAGCTTATAAGAAGTAGGGGTGTTTGTAGTGCAATTTAGATAGATTTTGAGTAAAAATTCATTCTATGTAAACAATAGGATATATTACAATTTGGATTGAATTGATTTAATTTAGATTTTAAATTCAATCCAATTCTAACCAATTTTTTGCGATTTGGATTGGATCAGTTTAATCGATTTTTTATAAAAGAAAATTTTAAGCATAAAATATTATAAAATAGAAAATAACTTGAATCAACAAAATAAATAAATAAAAATAAAAAAAAAAGTGACGCACTAATATTCATAAAATAATATTTCAATGAGAATGATATATAAGTATAGATAATTATGTGATAAATTAAAATTATTATAAGTAAAAGTATAAATTTAATAATAAAAAATTATATTATATAATATTATTTAATTTGTATTGGATTGGATTGATTTTAAAAATTAAATACGAAATCCAATCCGATATAAGCGATTTGTAAATAAGAAGATCCAAATTAATCCAAAATTTTTGCAGTTTTGATCAGTCTTTGATTTATTGGATTGGATTTGAACATTACTACTCAAAAGGGATGTTTTAACACAAATCAAAGAGATTGCATCAATCAAGATCATAATTTCTAAAATAAGAATAAGAAAGGTGATATAGATAAGGAAACATATTAGGTGCATCAGATACAGGCGATTCTATTTTGATCAAATGATTGATTATCTGATTTAACCTTTGCTTTGGATGTAATGGGGTAGATATAGGTGTATTGTTATAGTAGCCCACGACCCCTGAAGTTATAATTTTTGCAATTTACTTGCTTAAACTTTAAGCATTTAGCAATTCACATTTTTTTAAATTCTTTTTTACATAATTAACACCAATCATGGATGGCGTTATGTTCATTAGTTTCCAATCCATGGCATGAAGATTAGTCTTAAATTTTCCAAAAATTGTTAAATGCTTAAAGCTCAAGCAAATTAAAGGTGTATTTGTTCAAATTTTTTTAAAAAAATAATTTTAAAATTTAAATTTTATATTTAAATTAAAAAATTGAAAATAAATTTTTTTAAAATTCTATTAATTTTTAAAAAATTATTCAAATATATATAAACTTATTTTTTTGAATAAAAAATAATTATTTACTAAAATAAACCCAAACAAACATACTCTAAGTTTTCCTGCACCACATTTGCAAATCTTGGTGAATCCCTTCCTTCTCTTCTCCTTTCCCACTCGCAGTGAAAGCATCACCCATCTTTGCATTAACTTCGTGGGATCTACCGCCTGTGTCACCTGTCACCACCATTCCCTTAGCTCCGCCAAGCCTAGAAAACTTCTTTCTTCTCTGACGATCCTTCGCTGGTGGCGGCTGAGCCTCTTCCTTAGTCCTTATTCTTGCTACTGCTGCTCTTCTTCTTCTTCTTCTTCTTCTTCTTCTTCTTCAAGCTACTAAACACTGCGAAAATGTTGGTGCTGTCCAGTGACGGGGCTTTCTCTATTCTGCTCCCCCCTTCTTATCCTCCTCCTATTTTCGGAGTTTTTACCGTTTTCTAGTTTTTGATGTTTGGAATTTTGAGATTTTTTCTTTGTTGGGAAAGGTTCGTGCGGGACAATATATATATAACTGGCTATTAGGTCAATGAACCTCTACTTTCAAGTCGCAGAACACAGTGCATACAAGGTGCATCAAGCGCCTTACTTCAAAGGGTGAATTACAGAACTTGCTCCAATCATATATTATTATGTTATTATAAAAGTATTTGACTTTTAATATAAGCGTCTTAAAAGTTATGTTCATAATATTATATAATTGATTAATAGTATAAAATATTTTATATTAATAATATATTAAAACAAATAAAAAAATTATAGAAATCAAATCTAAAATTTAATGTAAGTATAACAACTAAAATAATATTTATTTGGAGAGTTAAGATATTATTTTCTTTTTAACACTCTTAATAGTGGAGTTTTCAAGAAAATAAAAATTGAATAAGAATAGCCGTACCCTATCACAAATTCATGATGAACGATCTTTCTGATTAGTATATTAGAATTTATGGATAAAATTGGAAATAGAAAATTCGTTTAGATGAAAGTAGTGACCTGAGATAGGTGGTGGAAAGTACTGAAGTCGTAGGGTATACGTATGCCGCGCATAAACTGGTGGTCACTGGTCAGAAAGCTGTATAGTGCTTTCTAAATTTTTCAGAAAATTTAGGTCGAGTCGGTCAGAAACATTTCGAATATAATTTTCTTTTGTTTTCTTGACTTTTCAGATATATTACATTGCAGCTTACTCAACTGGATCCTTCCAGTTCTTTTCACTGTCAATCATGAATTCTCTGGAAATTTCTAATGTGCAGCATTTATCATTCAACATTAAAGTTGAATATTGACTCATCTCTTGTCATATTCACTCGAAGTTGCGAAACGTACGTTGACAAAATGGATTAATACATGGGACCTAGAATATTCAGAAGTTGTACGTGTTGGCTTAAATCAGCAAGCAGATTTTGATGAAATCAAGTTCTGGGGGTCCACTTTGAAAATTCATACATAATTATATTCCTATATATAATAGCTGCTACCTAATGGCACGTGCACCAAAATTCGGCATGGCAAGTTCAAGGATAGAGCTGTGTTTCCTAGTTTGCTATGCCAACCTTTACATCACAACCCTCTGCCATGGCCTCAATATTTGTCTGCCAGAAGAGCATGTTGCATTATTCATATTTGGAGATTCGGTACTTGATGTTGGAAACAACAACTACATTAACACTACAACTGACTTGCAGGCAAATTTCTGGCCATATGGGGAGACTTCCTTTAAGTACGCCACTGGAAGGCCTTCTGATGGACGTTTGATCCCAGACTTTATTGGTAAAGCTTTTATTTGTAGTTTTTCGAAAGAAGTATTTACCCTTAGATTATTTAATGGGATCCAAACATATCATACTTTATTGATCTAAGAATAAATATTTCTTACTCATACTTTAGTGACAAAGTCACTTTAGAGAATCCTAATCGATGTATTTTATAGTTTAAGTTTGGTTTGTTCTCTCACATTGACAGTATTGAAGCTCTCCTATGTCTACAGCTGAATATGCAAATATACCATTTATTCCACCACATTTACAACCTGGTTACCATCAATACACTGATGGAGCAAATTTTGCATCAGCTGGTGCTGGTGCTCTGGTGGAAACCAATCAAGGATTGGTATGTGATCCTTTCTGCTTAACTTGAAATTGAGCTCTCTAGTGATGAATTATATGTGAGTATGTGATTTGTTTTATAATGAACATTTATAATTGGGAGATTCAACCACAGCCTTGCTCAATTTCTTACTCAAGTTTTTGTGCCAACTAAGTTCTGTGTTTCATCACTTGGAAACGATTGAGGCTCATGTGTTGTACTTTGCTTCAGGTGATAGACCTTAATAGCCAACTCAAATACTTCATTGAAGTTGAGTCATTGCTGAAGCAGAAATTGGGAGATGCAGAAGCTAGGAGATTACTGTCCAGAGCTATCCACTTGTTCAGTATAGGAAACAACGATTACCTTGTACCCTTCATTGCTAATTCCACCATGCTGCAAAAGTACTCTGTGGAAGTATATGTAGATATGGTGCTAGGGAACTTGACCACCGTGATCAAAGTAAGCACCTAAACTAGACATGAGATTTTAAGCAGATTGATCCAAGATGAATGTTGCTATATCCACCTAATAATTAATCAACATAAAAATCTGCCTAATTCAAAATCTCACCCACAATGGCATGAGTTATAATTTATATAATATCCAAAAACTATTCAATAAATTTCAGTGGAATTTTGAATTAGGACAATTTCTAGATACACAACTTAGGATTCTGATCCAAAATTAATGTTAATTTATACTTAATTAGAGTAGCTCATGATTTACTGAAGTTTTTATTTTTTCAGGAAATATATATGAGAGGAGGAAGAAAATTTGGATTTCTAAACTTGCTACCTTTGGGTTGTCTACCAGTAATCAAAGCACTTAATCTAGGAACTAATAAAGATGGCTGCGTTGAAGAGGTTATGGAAATTACTCAACTACACAATGGCGCACTTAAGGAACTCCTTCAAAAGTTGGAAACTCAGCTACAAGGATTTAAGTATTCATACACTGATTTCTACACTGCCATTAGTGAAAGGATTAAGAACCCTTTAAAATACGGTATTTCATCCCAACCCCAAACAAATTCTCAATTGCGCTTAATTTATTCTTGATAAATTAACATCTAATTGATGATATGTATTGTTTTGAAACATTTTACAGGCTTCAAAGAAGGCAATATAGGATGTTGTGGTGGTGGTCCTTACCGGGGATTTCAAAGCTGTGGAGGGAAAAGAACTGTGAAAGACTTTGAATTATGTGACAATGTTGGAGAATATTTAATCTTTGATGCTGCTCATCCAACGGAAAAAGCTTATCATCAAATTGCTGAGCAAATGTGGAATGGATATCACAAGTTTGCAGGATCTTACAATCTTAGAGCACTGTATGAAAGTTGAAACTAGCAAATGGAAAGCTGAACCCAATCCAATTCACTATTTACGTAATGTTAATATATAACAACAGAGCTCATGATTGTGCTATAGAATAATAGAGAAATTGTTGGGCTCAGGAGGCGTCTCATAAGTTATGTTCATAACTAATAATAGAATATATAATATTTTAAATAAAAGTATAAGTTAATAGTAGGTCCTATCTTAAAATAACATTCTATTATTAATTATGAGTACATTCACATGCTGTTTCATGAGCATCTAAGAATTTTTCTAGAATAAGATTATACAATCAGAATTATTTAGCAGAGTAATTGTCAAAATTTGTTGGAATGGAAAACAAAACGATTGAGTAAGTCAACATATATATATATATCCAATAATCAAATAATGTTATATCATTTTAACAAAGATTCATGCAACTATTTAATATTTTCATAAGGTTTTATTGTATATAAAATAAGCTATTCATGGAAATATAAAGCAACTCATACTTGAAAATTTTTTTTTTTTTTGGTGGTTCCCATTGGAAATGAGAAATGCCTTATAACAAGCGCTTATAAACCCTTATAACAAGCATTTATAAACATAGTCCCATGGCTATGAAAGGGCGGTCAAAACTTTTTTTTTTTTTAGTTAGCCCCTATGGGACCGCCCATAGGAATAAAAACAAGTCAAGCGGCCTACCCTAGCCTTTGTAACAAACAAGTCAGGTTTTGGCCTTTTTTAAGCCTGTTTACTTAAGTAAGCCAAGTCTAAGCCCTTTGCAAAGTCTGCTAGGCCTGACAGGCTAGCTTTTGTGTGTGTGTGTGTGTGTGTGTGTGTGTGTATTATTGTTCAAAAATTTATATATGCCCTCACCAAGATCCGAACATGCACCTTACCTCTAGTTAGCTATACCAATAGGCCAAGCTTAGTTGTTATACCTATTAATGCATATTTAATATATTTATTGATTACTACTTTTTATAAAATTTATCAAATCATCAGTGACTACTAGAAACCCCCCTTTAACAAATCAGTATTACAAATTTGCAAACCTAACTAGAGACAAAGTTTCATTTATAGAAACCCCAACTAGAGCTGCCATCCCTATTCCCTAACCTTTTTCCTCATATCTAATCGCCACTTTCCCCACCTTAGCAACAACCACGTCCACCTCCACGCATGACACATCTCTTTTTTCCTCTAATTCTTAAACCAACTGTGTTTAACCTCGACCTATGTCTAGCTCCGCTCCGCCACATCTAGCTCCGCCATTGCAACGTCCAACTCTGCGATGCCATGTCCATCTCCAACACCACGTCTAGTTTTGCCGCTGCCTCCCCCAATGCACTGCGACCCCAGGACCATCGCTTAGCCTTGGATCAGGTTAGTTGTTAATGACTTGAAGTGATTTTTGCAAATGTATTTGTTGGAAAGTGATTTTTAGAGTGCATTTGATCAGTTGCTATTTATTTTCTTGATTTGAGTTTGAATGGTACCATGGACAAGAACTTTGTTCTTATCTATTAGGGAAAAAGAAAATTATTGTTTGAGTCAGTGAATACATTACACATACATTTGCTACAAAATGTCAATGAATACATACATTAACTCTTTGTTTAACCAATTATTGTTTGAGTCAAAGAATGCATATATTTGCAAATTAGGCATGCAGTGGTAAAACATTTTTCCTATACTTGTTAAATTATGTCATGATCTAATAATATAAATAATTTCTTTTTTTCCCCAAGGTACTTGAGCTTCAAGAAGAAGAGGAGATCATTTTGAAGTGTGATGCTTTGTTAATTCATTGGATGTTGCACTTTGACTTAGCTCGGTGATGCAATGTTATTGGATTGTTGTTGTTGATTGTTGAACTTTGCCAAATTGTTGAACTTTGTTTGAATTGGTGCACTTATTTCTTATTTTTATTGTATTATTGCATTGTTCTGGATTTGTGGACTGTTAGATATTAAATTGCTCTTTTTGTGAACTTTTGATAGCATTAGTATATTAGACATGTGGTGATATATTCATAAGCTTTGGAATTTTTCTTAATAAATAGTTTAAAGGTTTTGTGGTGGCTAGTGCCATAGTATAGGTGATGATATATCATTTTTATTGTTTAATCTTTTATTTTAGCAAATTTTTTTATAATCATTATGAAGGCCTGTTTATAGCGTGTTCAAAGGTCTGGACCTGTTTAGGCCTACATATTGGCTTAGGCTTGATGGTCTATTAAGAATTTTTTTTTTTATAATAGATTTTGTTAACAGGCTTCAGGCAAGGCTAGGCTAGAAATAAAGTCTTTAATAGATAACAAGTAAGGCTCAAGCCCAATAATTATGATACAGGCTTGACCTATTTAGAGCATAGCTTGGCATGGCATGTTTCCATCCCTAGCTACCCGTCGGGGGGGACTGGGGCCTTATGCCCCATGATCGGAATCAAACACATAATCCCACTCTTTCGAGTGCATTGTTAAGGAGGCCAGCTATTTGGCCATTCCATGTACACCTTCAAGTGCGGAGGCAGTCAAAACTTTGACCATTTGTAATAATTATTAGATGGAATAAATGGATTGAGCTAAATAGAAAAACCTAATAAACAATATGGGTTGGGCCAAAATTTTTTTCAAAAATCTGAGCATAAAATTTGTAGGTGATCATGTATGATGGCCTAATGACTCTAATGCCCAATAAGGCATTAAGGTATTTGTTCAGAACTAGGAAATTGAATTATAGACTACCTAGTGTTTGGTGTAGTGTAGGAAACACAATATCATTTATCCTTACTTCAAGCTCTAAGCTGGTGGGAGTATACCTACAAGAACTCTGATGTTTAAGTTAGCAAGGGTTTAGAGGTATTAGAGAGTAAAGGATTAGATGCCATACTTGAACTTCTAGCTCAATATTTATAGCAAGTGATTAGAGGTGTTGGTTCCACCTTTTGGAGGATTTGATAATTTCTTATCCCTAAGCTAGAAGGGTTTGAGTAATTACATTTTAATGTGATGAGAATCTTTTTAGAATTATTCCTTGGGAAAGTAGTTAAATTGGATATTAGACCAGTTCTCAACTTATGCTTATCCATTCGATCCTTTCGGCCTTTGCCATCTTAAGCCTATATTCATAACAATATTGAAGGGTTGATCATAACTCAAAAAACAAAAGGTGTTGATATAGCACACTAGGTTGGGACTCCTTGTCTTCGTTATGCTTGAAGACTAAAATAGTGAAGGTGTGAAGTAGCGTGTCATTGAGGATGAAACATTATTAAAAATATAATTAAAATAAAACAATAATTCACATAATTAAAGTAATAAACAATCAAAATGTTAAGAATTTAATCTTTATATATTAATAGTATAAAATAATTTTATACTATTAACTAATAAAATTGTAAAAAAAAAAAAAATCATGGTGATTATTTATAAAAAAAAAAAACAAAAAATTACCGCTCACTAGGGTTGCTAGATCGATTGTTATTATTTGATATTTGTAGAAACTCAGAGCCATTAAATTTCCACCTATGGGCAAGTAGTTTTCTATTGATTTGACAAGTAAGAAAATTTTAACCTTTGTAGTCAAAGCCATCAAGTTTCCACCTATGGGCAAATAATTTTCTATTGATTTGTGTAACATACCTTGTAAACTTCTATTATTTGCAGCCTTGCCTTAGAACTATTAGTAATTATATATTGACCCCCAAACATTCTTTCCATAATTACCGTTGAACTTTTTAGAAAATGACATTTAGGTCCCTATATCAATAAGTTTAGTAGAATAAGGTTTTAAACGAAGCAAATCTTGTACCAAAAACGTAAAAATCTAATTCTTGGCCAATTGAGCCATGGAGATGTTCACATGTGAAATAACGTGGGCTGCCTCTAGAACTATTCAAAATTACAGAGATGCCACTAGCTATGAAAAACAGAAAATAGAAAAGACATTGAATTTGTAAAATGTTTAATTTACGTTGTTAGTCAATTTATTTGATTTTATTGGATAGGTAAGCTAATTGGAATTTAATTAAAAGATAATTAGAGGATAATTAGAACTTAATTAAAGATGTTAAGATTAAGGAAAATCAAAATAGACATATAGAAAATCTTAGAAAGTTATCAATAATGTTTTGCTAATTTGAAGGAAATCAGTAAAGATTCGGTATTTTAAACTATCGGAATCGAATCAATAAAATTATACCATGAGATTGAAATGGCTGAAATTTAGCCACCCTTTCCCACGTTGTGCGGTGCCACTTACAACCACAATAAGGGGGAGATTTGTTTAAATCTTAGCCATTCGTGGACTAACCAATAAGAAACAAAACTCTTACCTACCCAATGTTATAACAATTTCATAAATTTCCTTTCTTCTCCCACAAAAATTTCGTGCTCCCCCTTCAGCAGAAGCATCCTCCTTCATTTCTTCATCCATTCTATCTTCTTCTTTTTCCATCTTCAACCTCCATTATCTCCTTGCACCCAAAACTCAAAAATAGCTAGTCTTTGCATCAATTTAGAGGTAGGAATCAACTTCTTTGCTTGATTTTATTAAATTAATGACTCTTAGGAATACTTTCTCCTTTCATGTAATTAATGATATAATGTGGTGGTATGATGATTTATGGCTGGTTTAGCATGTATTTGCTTGGTTTGGATTAAGATTCGAATGAGAAAACATAAGAAGCCACAAAAATAGAATCTAGATTCCCTTAAAAACCCTATGACATCCATACTTGCAGAGTGCATGGCTCCTCCTATAGTTATCAAACCTTGATGAAACTATTTTTAGATGAAAGTAGACATTTGGGGCTTTCTAACCATATAAAATATAAGGTCATTGGATTAGTATTGAGTAAGTTATGATTTTTTGAACTTAACCCTAGAATTCTATCCTTGATTTTGAGCAGATTGGATTTCTAGGGGCATAACTTGCCTATAATCCTTCAAATTGATTGCAACCAATTTTTTAAGAAATGGGTAACATGCCACAAAAATTTTAGAACCAAGTTAGTTTCCTGGTATTTCTAGTAATTCATGAAATTTGCCTTAAGTCTTAACCAGGCTAGAAGAGGACAATGCAGGTTAGCCAACTTCAAAAGCTCATAACTTAAGCTCTACTTACTCAAATGAAGTGAAACTTCTTGAAATGAAAGCTAGTTTAGTAAACTTTAAGATGATAAGTTTCGTGCAGCTCCAATCCAGTTTCTATTTTTAGTGAAATTTTAATTTTTGGTGTGCAAATTTGCCTAGTAACAGGATAGATCTAGATAAGATGTTAATAACTTGAGTTATATATATCAAAACTTAATGGGATGAAAGAGATTAGAAACTAGACAAATAACATTTTAATATATCCAAAATTTAGGTCTAAATGAATTAAACAGAATTTATGGTTGAATTTACAAAACCAGATAGAATTGAAAGGAAGTGGTAGAAATCTCATTCAAGATCCAGATTATGAAACTTGTTTAATTATTATGAGATTTCTACATTGCATTAATTTTTTGTATGAATGACTGTCTGACTGTTTGACACTATTTACAGGGAAGCAGGCTCGATCCGTTATGCTATCGAAATTTTGGCAGAAATATGCAAATGTCAAGCATGTTTATATGTTATTTCCATGAACGCATGTCATGCAAGCATGAATGTTTGAAATCAAGGCACGGACGTGTGCATAGGTTATATATATATATATATATATATATATATATATATCTGAACCATGAAAGCATATCAACAGGCAAGATAAGATCCCTTCACTTGGAGGTAGTTATTTGGATCTCTCCTTATGAAGGCAGTTAAGACTATAAGATCCCTCTGTCTTGAAGGCAGTTGACCAAAATGAGATCCCTCTAATATAAAGGCACATGAATCCCATTGTTGGTTAGTACTATGTGACAACAATTACGAGTTGAGCTCACTTCTAGATCAGTCTAACTAAGGGTAGTAAAGACTGAAAAATTAAGAGACATAGCAGACACCCTAGGGATGGTGACACATAACATCTAGGTGTGTCAAGTAAAGAAAGTAAAGAAAACATGAGTGACTTTGCTTGATTTAATGATGAGCAATTGCATAAGCATAAATTATGTTCTTGTTATTATTATTATTATTATTGAATTGCTCTCCCAAATGACAAGTGTGTGAGTAAAATGAACCTACTTTGGAGGGATATTTTTGAACTTTCTAATTGAAATTTATAAATTGTTCTAGCATGATCACTATTTCATAATAAATCGAAACAGTTGGAGATGATGATGTTGACACAGTTTATGATGAATTATTGAATTCTATTGAGAATTTATAATTCTTATTTCTATGTATATTTCCGTATTATCTCCAAATTGTTAAGGGAATACCGAAGGCGAGCAGTGTAGGCAGAGTTGACTAGAGATATTGGTAACGAATGGAGAGCACTGTCATATAAGATCCGTTGAAGCAACAGTAACAACTCCCGAGTGTGGTATTATGACTTAAGCATAGTACTATACTTGGGAGGATATTACATTTAATGGTATCAGAGCAGCTCATCCTAACTGGACCTGGATAGGCTGAATATGCTTCCAAGGAGGCAAACTTTGAAAGTTTAGAAAGGTCGTAGTTTAGGTCCATACATGACAAGGACATACATGTTTGTGCATGGCAGCCCTGTTGTGTGTTGTAGTTTATCTGTCGCACTTGACTGGATGTTGAGCCTGATCACCTCAATATGAAGTTCGGTGTAGGCAAAAATCTACAGCACCCAATTGGCTTACTAAGAATAAAGAAATTTTGAGGACAAAATTCTTTTAAAGGGGTAATGTGTAACATCCCTTGTAAACTTCTATTATTTGTAGCATTGCCTTATAACTTTTAGTAATTACATATTGACCCCCAAAGATTCTTTCCATAATTACCCCTGAACTTTTTAGAAAATGACATTTAGGTCTCTATATCAATAGGATTAGTAGAATAAGGTTTTAAACGAAGTAAAATCCCGTATCGAAAACATAGAAATCTAATGCTTCGCCAATTGAGCCACGGAGATGTCCATATGTGAAATGACATGAGATGCCCCTAGATTAATTCAAAATTACAGAGATGCCACTACTATGGAAAACAGAAAATAGAAAAGACTCTGAATATGTAAAATATTTAATTTACACTATTAGTCGATTTATTTGATTTTATTGGATAGGCTAGCCAACTAGAATTTCATTAGAAGATAATTATAAGTTAAATAAAGAGGTTAGGATTAAGGAAAATCAAAATAGACACATAGACAATCTTAGAAAGTTATTAATAATGTTTTGTCAATTTGAAGGAAATCAGTAAAGATCCAGTATTTTAAACTACCAAAACCAAATCAATAAAATTATACCATGAGAACCCTAGGTGAAATGGATGAAATTCAACCACCTTCTCCCACATCGTGTGGCACCACTTACAACCACAATAAGGTGGAGATTTGTTTAAACCTTAGCCACTCATGGACAAACCAATAAGAAACCAAACTTTTACCTACCGAATGTTATAACAATTTCATAAATTTCCTTTCTTCTCCCACAAAAATTTCGTGCTTCCTTTTTAGCAAAAGCATCCTCCTTCATTTCTTCATCAATTCCATCTTCTTCTTTTTCCATCTTCAACCTCCATCAACGCCTTGCACCCAAAACTCAAAACTAGCTAGTCTTTGCATCAATTTAGAGGTAGGATTCAACTTCTTTGCTTGATTGTATTGAATTAATGATTGCTAGGAATACTTTCTCCTTTCAGATAATTGATGATATAGTGGTGGTGTGATGATTTGTGGCTAGTTTAGCATGTATTTGCTTGGTTTGGATTGAGATTTGAATGAGTAAATACAAGAAGCCACAAAATAGAATATGGATTCCCTTGAAAATCCTATGGCATCCATACTTGCAGAATGTATGGCTCCAACTACAATCATCAAACCTTGATGAAACTACTTTTAATGAAACTAAACATTTGGGGCTTTCTAATCATATGAAATATAAGGCTATTGGACTAGTATTGAGCAAGATATGATTTTTTGAATTTAACTTTAGAATTCTGTCTCTGATTTTGAGCAAACTGAATTTCGAGGGGCATAACTCGTCCTATACTCCTTCAAATTGATTGCAACCAATTTTATTAGAAATTTGAGACACAGGTAATATGCCATAAAAATTTTAGAACCAAATTCAATCTCTAGTGTTCCTAGTAATTCATGAAATTTTCCCTAAGTCTTAACTGGGCTAGAATAGGGTAATGCAGGTTAGTCAACTTCAAGAGCTCATAACTTGAGCTTTACTTACTCAAATGAAGTGAAACTTCTTAGAAATGAAAGCTAGTTTTGTAAGCTTTAAGATGATATAAGTTTCATATAATTCCAACTCAGTTTCTATTTTTAGTGAATTTTTACTTTTTAGTGTGCAAATCTGCCTAGTAACATGACAGACCTAGGTAAGATATTAATAACTTGAGTTATATATATATATATATATATATATATATATATATATATATATCAAAACTTAATAGAATCAAAGAGGTTAGAAACTAGACAAATAACACTTGAACATATCTAATATTTAGGTCTAAATGAATCAAACAGAATTTATGACTAAATTTACAAAATTGGGTAGAATTGAAAGGAAGTGGCAGAAATCTCATTCAAGATCCAAGTTATGAAACTAGTCTGATTATTGTGAGATTTATACATTGCATTGATTTCTGTATGAATGATTGTCTGACTATTTGGCACTATTCATAAGGAAGTGGACTCGATCCATTATGCTACCGAAATTTTGGCAGAAATATGTGAACATCAAGTATGTTTGTATGTTATTTCCATGAATGCATGTCGTGAAAGCATGAGTGTTTGAAATCAAGGTATGGGCATGTGCATAGGTTTCTATTCATATATATATATATATATATATATATATATGTGTGTGTGTGTGTGTGTGAGCATCTGAACCATGAAAGAATATCAACAGGCAAGATGAGATCCCTTTACTTGGAGGTAGTTATTTAGATCTCTCCCTATGAAGGCATTTAAGACTATGAGATCCCTCTACCTTGTAGGCTGTTTGCTAAAATGAGATCCCTCCAATGTTTAGGCACGTGAATCCCCTTGTAGATTAGTATTATGTGACGACGGTCATGAGTTGATCTCACTCCTATATTAGTCTATCCAAGGGCAATAAAGACTAAAAAATTAAGAGACATAACAGACACCCTAGGGACGGTAATACGTAACACGTAGGTGTGTTAAGTAAAGAAAGTAAAAGAAGCATGAGTGCCTTTGCATGATTTAATGATGAGTATTTGCATAAGCATAAGTTATGTTCTTGTTATTATTATTATTATTGAAGTGCTCTCCTAAATGATAAGTGCATGAATAAAATGAACCTGTTTTGGAGGGATATTTTTGAACTTTCTAAAATTGAAATTTATAAATTGTTTTGGCATGACCACTTTTTCATAATAAACTGAAATAGTTGGAGATAATGATGATGACACGGTTCATAATGAATTAATTGAATTCCATTGAGAATTTATAATTCTTACTTCTTTGTATATTTTCATGTTATCTCCAGATAGTTCAGGGAATACCGAAGGCGATCACCATCGACAGAGTTGACTAGAGATATTGGTAATGAGCGGAGAGCGCTGTCATATAAGGCCTGTTGAAGCAACAGTAACAACACCCAAGTGTGGTACTATGAATTAAGAATAGTACTGTACCTAGAAGAGTGGCACAATTTGAAATGTAAAAAAATTTTGATCTTGAAGCATTATAATCTAAAGCATGATAATTATTTAAAAATATATACTACGACGATGATCAAACACCAAAGTCTAAATCACTTGTAAATCAAATAAATAAATAAAAATCTAAATTACTTTATCATAGGAATTTTGCTACTATGTATATGTCAAGAACCATCTCAGAAACTACGATAGTAACAACACATATCATTTTGTTGACATAATGTCCACATGGTTGGTACCCGTTTGTACACATGAACCATCCCTTTTCCTGAAATGAAGGTTACAACACCAAAATGATAAAAGAAGCATGCAAAGTCATCATTGAAAGACAACCAATTTTCCAAAATTCTCCAACAATCTTAGTGGAAGATCTCAAGGCCACGTAATGTTCTTTGTTTACATCAATGGAATTTTAATCAGCAATTAATTGAATAATTCCAACATCTGTATCAATCAATTGGTGCAAAAAAATAAAGGAAGTCTTGGTACTTAAGCAAAATTTCAGAAACGGAAAATTCTTCATTCATTTTGTAGGATACATATAATATAGCAAGTTTAAAAAAAGTGAGAAAGAATAATTTTAAAGAAGTTATCGATACATAACTTGTAATTGTAATTGTAATATATATATATATATATATATATATATATATATTACCTCATTAATTTTTAAACACATTAAAACATCAAATATCTTCTAAAAATCCAATAAACAATCTAAAAAAACCTCTAAATCAATTCCTCTCCACATGGAATAATAGAAGAATATATAGAAATGAAATAATAAAATATAATAATTAATGCAAGTATTCCTGCAGCAAATTCGATCCAATACACTCTTTTCCTATTACTATATTAATGTACTAATGTGCATACTTTGTAATTAAACAATGAGAAATAATTTTCAGCATAATTTATATATGCTTTCAACTCCAATTATATATATATATGTATATATATATAAACAAGATAATTTTATTACATAAAGAAGGCCTATAGAAGTATCTCGGACTCCTACAAACTCTCTTCTGATTTGTTACAAAGGGTTTCAAAAGGATGCCCCAGAAGGAGAATGAGCACTCCTATAAATAGAAACCTAGATCGACTATTACAACAGTTCCGGTTACAAAACCTAAACAGAACAGGTTACAAACCGACACTATTACAATAGTAAAAGTTTGATCAGACACCAACAGTAATGAAGTGACTTTGGTGGCTGAGACTACTATCTGCTTTTGCTAAAAGCAGATTCCTTCTGCTTTAACCATGCGGAAGCAAAGTTGTTTGTTGTTTTCTGCTGACAATGTTGTTTGGCGTTTTCTTTAACAGTCTTCACCCAAATCAATTCAGAAGCTGTCATCTTCATTTTGGTAAAACCCAAAAGATGATTCTGACGAGGATGATGAAGGTGGTAGTTCTTGTTTGGCTGATGACTCAGCTTCATTAGTTTGAAGTAGCTTTAGGATATCCTTTAGGTTTTGAGTGAATGACTCCTTGCTTGAGGATGCACCTAAGGCTGCTAAAATTTAAGACCTCTGATTCAAAAATTTACAGCTTTTCGGATCAAAGGCCGGGAGAAGTTTGGGATTCTTCTTGAACCCATCTTTAATTTTTTGAGGACTGATCCAGGAAGTATCAAATTCTGCCCACCACTTGACATATGCCTGTCTCTGAAGAAAGGGCAGTAAATTTTTGTTTTCATGAATTCCAAAAACATATTGCCAAGAGAAAATCCAGGCTAATGTAAATTTGGAATAAAAATGGAGATCTGCTGGGAATGGATCTCCGAAGAGATTGAACATTTTCGAAAAAGTTTGAAATCCTTCTAAAGCACTGCTAGGAAGGATTTGGTCAATTGGTCTAAAGAAATTCCACCATTGGGAAAACCAATGTGGGAATTTGTATAAAGCATTTCTTTTAAAATAAATCATCCATGAATGGCGGAAAGCTTTATTTTGGAGCCAGAATACATTGGTCCAAGCTTGAACATAATCTCAGTAATTATATACAATTGGCTCAAAGTTTTGAGAAAACTTTTTAATATTGTTTGGATTTTTTCCAAAATCAGATGGTGTTAAAACCTTAAGAATTTAGAAAGTTGAATGTGTAATGTTTGGAGGACTGGCTTTGTCCTTGTAATATTTGATGGACACTGAGTCAGAATCTATCAAGATAAATTCATAGTATTTTTGTGTCCTGTTTGGAGAAAGCGGTTTGAAATGAAAATCTTTTAGGAAGATTTTTGGAGGTATTTTGTTGGGATTTTTATCCCAAAATTCTGGTTCAATTTGAGTAACTGGCATAAATTTTTCTTTTGCTAGATATTGGGTTTGGGATTTTTTGGTGGTTGTTTGGGTAGTCGCCAATTGTTTGGACGACTCTTGTTTGGTAATTTGTTTGCTCAGATTTTGAATCATGAGGGATAATGGGTAATCCTCATCATCTTCATCCGAGGCAATTTCTGCCCAAGATTTTTTTGGAAGTTTGGTTAAGCCTTGGTCTTGGAAGGCTAACAGTGTTTGGATTGGGAAGGCATAATCTTCCTTGGTTTGTTTTTGTGTTTGCTGGGTAGATGACCCAGATATGTTGGGCTCTTGGGTAGATGACCCAGTTTGATTTTTTGATTGTCCGGTTAGGACAATTTCTTTTCCTTTTCCTTTTTCTTTTTCTTTTGTTTTTCCTCCTTTAGAGGAGGATGATGATTTTGGCATTCTTTTCCCTGCAAAAATTCACGTGTGAGGTAATCAGGGAGAGAGTTTGAAGTGCCTTTGAGATACTCTATATCAAAGTCAAAAACACTTAATATTGCTTGCCATCTTGCAAAAATTTGTTTTGATGCTAGGTTTTTAACATCTTTTTGCAAAATATCTTTTGCTGACTTACAGTCTATGCGAACCAAAAATCTTTGATTCAGTAAATCAGATTGAAATTTTGAAATGCAGAGAACAATTGCTAAAACTTCTTTTTTAATTGTAGAATACTTCTGTTGAGCAGTATTCCAATGTTTTGAAGTATATGCAATGACATGCTCTCTATCATTTATTCTTTGTTTTAAAATGCTGCCAAAACCTAAATCAGAGGCATCAGTTTCAACAATTTTGAAAGATTGGGGGTTAGGTAAGTAAAGACAGGGAAGACTTTTAACCTGATCTTTAACCTGTTTGACAATGTTTGTATGAACGTCCGTCCAAGGCGAAGGAACCTTTTTAAGACGATCATGGAGTGGTTTGATAAGATTATTAAGCTGGGGAAAGAAGTCAGAGACATAATTTAGACAACCTAAAAATCTTTGTAGTTGAGTTTTGTCAATAATTTGATTAGGAAAATTATCAGCAAAACGGATTGCCCGGTCAATAGGAACAATGGTTCCTTGAAAAATGTTATGTCCGAGAAATCGGATTCTTGTTTGAAAAAGATTAATTTTTGTTTTAGAAACGGCAAGGCCATTTCTTTTGATTATATTCACAAAGATATGAATATGTTTGAAATGTTGATCAATAGATTGAGAAAATATTAAAACATCATCTATGTAGACAATGATAAAGTTTGAATAAGAGTCAAAAATATCATTCATGATTTTTTGGAACTCAGAAGGGGCATTTTTTAATCCAAAGGGCATTACGTTCCATTCGTATTGCCCAAAAGGAACAGCGAAAGCTGTTTTGTAGCGATCACTTTCTTGAATTTGGATTTGCCAAAATCCAGATTTCATGTCAAATTTTGAAAATATTTTGGCTGAATGCAGACGATTCAGAAGATCTTTTTTGTTTGGGATCGGATATCTGATCCATTGAAGGGCTTTGTTTAAAGGCTTATAATTAATCACAAGCCTTGGAGTGCCACGCTCAATTTCCGCTTGTTTATTGACATAAAAAGCAGAGCAAGACCATGGACTTTTGCCTTTTCGGATTAGACCTTTGTGAAGGAGATCATCAATCTCTTTTCTATAGTAAACGAGGAGATCCTCATTCATCTGTATTGGTCTAGCTTTTGTTGGAATTTGTCGTTCATGGAAATCCTTTTCATAAGGAAGACTCACGACATGTTTTTTCCTTTGCCAAAAGGCAGTAGGGAGATCAGAACAGATTGAAGTTTGAATATGTTCAAGAAGATTTTGGATCCTTTTTTGAACATCTGGTTTGGAGAGTTGGAAATTAATATTTTTATAAGAGATTTCTTCCTTCAAAAAATTGATTTGATTTTGCTTAGTTTGAATCAAATTAAGCTTTTTTGAAATCAGTTTTCTTAGAAAAGGAAAACTGATCATTTCACCTAGATATTTAGTAAAAATACCTTCATTGGTGATATTTAATGGGAAAAAGGATCTAATAAAAGGTGTTCCTAGAATCATCGTATTACTAAGATTCTTTACCAGCAAAAATGAGGTTTTTATTCTAAGGTTTTGATTTTCAATCACAGCCTCGGAAAGTTTGAAATTGATTTTGAGTTTTGAACCACTAGCAGTACTTAGTTGTTCAGAAGTTTTTTCAAAATATTTTGTCGGAATAAGTCCTTCCGGTATGCAATTTGAATCTGCACCAGTATCAAACAATCCAACAGTTTCAAGAACAAAATCTTTTATTTTTATTTTGATATTGATATAAAATTTTTGGATTTTTAACATGTTAATTAATCCAAGAAATTCATCATTGTTTGAAAGATTTTGAGAGCTATTATCAGAAATAGCATCAATCTTTTGATTGTTTAGCAGGGCATCAATGATTTCCTGCTGAGAATCTTGTTGTTCTTTAAGAGTCTTAACTTCAACCTTGAGATTCTGGATCTCGTGTTGAAGATCATGAATAGTAACTGGTTTGATAGAATTTTTCTCAATTTTTTTGAGAGTTTGATTGAGACTAAATTTATTAGTCTGGATTGAGGGTTTGACTTTAGAAGAACTGGCTTCCAAAGTGTTTTTCAGTTTGTTGAGATAAATTTTTTTCTCATCAGGATCAGGAATAGCGTTTATAGCTTCAAAAAGAAGTTCTTGTTCTTTGGTGAGAACATTTATGGATGATTCTTCAGTAGTATCCTCAGAAGATACTTCTTCAGTATCATCAGGAATAATGGATTCTACACAGGACATCTCATATTCCTCATCAGAAGTTTCAGCAAGCAGATTATTGATCTGCTCTTCGACATTGGGCTCAAGGTTTAAAGCCTTTATTTTTTCTTTAAGCCTACAATTTCTAGCTATGTGACCAGTTTTACCACATTTGAAACATGTAATGGGCTTGTCAGTTTGATAAGGCTGAGTATTGGGTTTCCTCGGAGGAGGCTTAACCCTTTTTGGTGGTTTTGGCTTCGGGGGAGACCTTTTATTTTTGGGCTTGGATCGCTTTTTTGGGCAAGGCAAACCAAATTGTTCGCAAAAAGTGCCCATTTCCCTTCGATTTTGGGTTTTCTCTTTGGCCAATTGATTTTGAATTTTATCGTCTTGGCAAATTTTTAGAGCTACTTTCTGAATATAAGCAATTAGTTGACTGTAACTTAACTGCTCATAATGAATGTTTCCGTCAGGAGACTGGTTACGAATTTTTTCCCTAACCTTATCTCCGAGTGATTTTGGAAGACCAGCCAAAAACTTTTCTTTCCAAAAAGGCTGTTGGCTATCTTCACGAGTAAAGACTCTGGTAAGGAAAGTGTCCCTATACCAGCGGAAGTTTCCAAGTGTTTTACACTTGAGATTGGACAACAATTCAGCTAACCTATCCTTCCATAGGGTAGGATCGCCAATAAAGTGCTGAACAATTGTGAAAATTAAAGTGTTAACAGCATCAGGGATAGGTTCCCCATTGCTAGTGATGGGTGTTTCATCAGGTTCAGTTTTAATTGCATAAAGGATTTTTGATTTTTCAGAATCAGTAAGATAATTATCCCACCATCCTTTTAATTGTCCAGAAAATCCAGCAACTAAAATCTCAACAATTGTTTCCTCCGAACAATTGAGGTTTGTAGAATACGCTGTAGCAACCATAGTCATATGTTGCAACGTATTCATAATTTGATACTCAGTTTGGCCATCTATGTTCCACTCATAGATTTTGTTGGCACTAAAGGACTTAATACTTAAAGATTTCTCTTCAAGTAATAAATCAGGAGGAGTAGCGCGTTGATAATAAAGTTTTGAAGGTTTTTTCCAGTTTTGAGAAATAACCTGTTCAATTTTTTGTTCTTCAGAATTTTTTGAAAATTTAGTTTTTTCAAGAGCACTAATAATTTTTGATTTAGAAGTCTCTTGTTGTGGAGTGTCAGGAACAACAGTTTCTAAAAGTTTGAGTTTCTCATTGATCTTGTTCAAAAACTCATTTTGAGAAGAAAGAGTTTTAGTGATTTTAAAAGGCTTGAAAAGAGGTTTGACTTCGTGTTTTCCAGAGACAGTTTTTGAAGAAGATTCTTCTTTAACCTTAATGGTTTTCGCAAGAAGTTTTGGACCTATAGTTTGAAGATATTTGTTTGTATAATTGGATTGTTCCATGAGACTCTTGATGTCTCTTGGATTTAGAGGCTCATCATCCTTTCTGAATTTGAAAGGTGATGCAATGATAGGTTTGCCATCAGCATCCTTAATGTTAGGAAGCTGAAATTTTGTTTCAGGAGGAAGTTCAGATTGAACAGTTTCATTGTTTTTAAGATGCCAAAGAACATCTAAGGTTTTTTCACTAAACTCTGTTTTCCAAGGATAATTAACCTTATTTTTAACAGAATAGGCGTGAAACCAGTCAAAGAAAAATATGTTTTGTTTGACCCTGTTAAGAAAATCATAAAAATTTTCTTGGACATCTTTTCTGTTTTTTCCTCGATAATTTTGAAAAAACCAATTTCTTTGAGGGGCCAAATCCTTAGAGTAAAAGTTTTTCCTAAGGGATTCTTTATCTATGGTGAACTCAGACATCATAAGGTTCATTCATAGAGGAATATGTTGGAGATTGAATAGATTTTTGGTCTTCGTCTTCCTTTTGATAGACTGGTCTAGGAAGATCAGAAGACATATCCAACCCACGAAGTCGGATATTTCGGATTTCAGTTTGTGAGGCCATAGAAAAGGATTTTCTAGACATAGCTGAAGCTGCTGTCTTAAATTCCTCAGAGACCTCAGACCTGGAAGAAGTTCCAAAATGGAATGAGTTTCTTCTGTAAAAGAACAACTCAACTTTCCCAGTGTCATATTGTTTGATATCCTGAAAGTCAGGAGTAGGCTTTGGTTTGGCAGGAACAACTCTGTCGAGTGTCCATTTTTGAGGAAAGTTTATTTCACTCCATTGGATAGCCTTTGGTACGGTTACCTTGGCTTTAGTTGTATCTGTGAGAAACAAAGTAGTTTCTCCATTTTGTTTTGGTTTGAGGACCCTAGAGATCATGGAATTCATAACCTTGTATTGGACCCTGTAAGTTAAGTTTATGGGTACAGATCCAGACTTCATATCAAGTCTAGATATCAAAAGATTGAGAGTCAGTACATCAATGATATTTCTATCAGCGAGACTAACAGTAAGATCTGGGAAACAATTAAAATAAATTGGCCCAACACAAATACTAGTTTCAACAGTTCCAAGAAGAGAATCATGAAACTGATTATGTCTAGCATCCCGAAGACAGATTAGGACAGAGATGTTCATACCTAATCTGATGGTTGGTTTGAGGGAGACTTGAACGCACCCTAAATGAAGAAAATTAAATTCTTCTTTGTGTTTTCTGATTGATTTGTTTGAAAGAAGTTGAAAAGTTTTTTCAATTTCATCCAAAGTGACAACTTCTTCTACAGTTCTAACAATATAGTCAGATTTTGAGAAAAAGGTTTTCTTTTCAGTTTTGTAAATTTGAGTTTCCGGGATCCTGGGCATTTCCCAAGTTCCTAGATCCTCATCGTTTATATCTTCAAATTGGATTTCCTCTTTGAAAATATTGTTTGTTTTGTTTTTTGTTTGATGATCATTTTCATGATCATTAGAAGAGGAAGAAGATGAAGAATCAGTAGAAAAACGGCGAGAAAGGGAACGAAAAGTACATATATATATATTCCTAAAATTGTGGTGATGTGTTGCGATTTCTAGGTGTCTGTCAGAAATAATGGTATAAATAATAGTCTTCTACAATAATTGCTATGTCTCACATGCACACAGTGTATAAAGTCTTTGCTATAATACGTATCACATGCAATACAATGTAACATAGTGTATGAATTCTCTCCTAAAAAATGCAGAGAAGTTGATATAGATAGACAAACGTTCAATGGTTATAAAAATTGAAAGAGTTGAGTCTCAGTGTGTAACACCCTCCCAAGCACAATACTATGCTTAAGTCATAGTACCACGCCCTGGAGCTGTTACTGTTACCTGAGCGGACCTCATCTGACAGCAACTTCAGCCGTCTTCTGAAATTTCTACAAACATCTGGAGACAACATGGAAATAGGAGTGAGAATTATAAAATTCTCAGTAGGATTCTCTAATTTTCATACATGGTGTCATCATGGTCGTCTCCAGTTTGCTTCGGTTTACTTTGAAAAAGATGAGCATGCTGCACAAACTGTTTAATTTTACTTTTCGAAAAATATCTTATCCGAAGCAAAGTTCATTTTAATCATGCACTTAGCATTTGGGGGAAACCATAAAATCCATTCAAGTATAATACCATGAATAATATCTGTAGCATAGTAAAACGCACACAACATCACTATGCTAGGAACATAACATCTACGCATAACTTTACTCATACTTAAATTTATGCTTATACATAACACTTGCTTTCCTTTCTGCATCTTTCCTTTTCTTTTGTCATCATGAAATCTTTACGTGCCACATTCCAGAGTATGATCGCCATGTCATACCCCATCAGAGCGTGATCGCCATGTCACGTTCCTTAGGAATATGGGATCTTCCTTTGATACTTACACTAACTGGGTCAAGCTAGGCCTCATGTAAGTTCTGTCCCCTATATTCACACTAGCTGGGTCGATGCCATGCCTCATGTGAGTGGGGTACCTGCATAAGCTTTAATCTTTAATCTTTAATCTTTAATCTTTATTCTTTAGCTTTTACTTGGCACACCTAGGCGTTACGTATCGCCGTCCCTAGGGTGCATTTACTGCCCTTGGCTCACACTAGCTGGGTCGATGCCATGCCTCATGTGATTGGGGTACTTGCATATACTTTAATCTTTAGTCTTTAGTCTTTTAATTGGCACACCTAGGCGTTACGTATCGCCGTCCCTAGGGTGCATTTACTGCCCTTGGGTAGTCTGGCCTTGGAGTGAGCTCGTCAGCCTCACCCGTGACCGTCGTCACACCGACTCACCCGCAAGGGGACCCACGTGCCTCTAGTCTTGGAGGGATCGATTCTGGTCACGTGCCTCTAGTTGAAGGGATCGATTCTGGTCACGTGCCTCAAAATTGAGGGATCTCATCTGACCACGTGCCTTCAACATAGAGGGATCTCATCTGACCACGTGCCTCCAAGGTAGAGGGACCCACTGCCTCTAGGTTGGAGGGACCCAAAGTGCAACTGCCTCCAACATAGAGGGACCCAATGTCTTTAGCTGCCTTCACAAGGAGGGACCCATGTGCAACTGCCTCCAGGTGAAGGGACCCATGTCTTTATCATTTAACTGCCTTCACAGGGAGGGACCTCAATTAACTGCCTCCGAGTGAAGGGACCCACATTCAATATATATTCACATTCTTTCATTCTCATGCATATTCAAGCATAGCCATACTGAGTGTACTCATACATATACTTCATTCATTTTCATGTATCATTGCACACATGATTTTCACGTACATGTTCATTACATATAAAGGCTCGCAGCCTCCTTACCAATTTACTGGTACCCATGCATATGCTTCATCACTTACCCCCACATATCTCATAACTTAATTAGGTCATTCTTAAATATAGGGTTTCTATATACCCATTTATACTTTAATTTATATAGACATTCATAGTTTCTTAGACTTCTGCCGTAAATCCGGCAGCATGACGGATCAAGTCCGTTTTCCCATGAATAGTGCCAGCTCTCACAGACAATTCAGTCATAGCAACATAATAAACTTAACACATATATATCAATGTCAAATAGGCAATCCTCCATTCAAACTTTATATGTTTCCCTAATACTTGTAAAATTATCATCTTGGCCATTCTGCCAATTCTATTCGGTTCTGCCCGAACCTTGTGTAATCCACCTTTATCTCTATTCAACTCATTTAAACCTGAAATTTGGATAGATCATAGCTCTATATGTCTACTTTCTAACCTCTTTGGTCCCATATCATTTTGATCCATATAACTCAAGATATTTGAAACTTACCTCAGCTCGTTCAGTCACTAACCCGAGTTACACTCCTGGAAGTATAAATTCACTAAAAATCGAAACTAAGCTCAAAACTTACGAAATTGGTCTCATATCAAAGCTAACAGGACAACCTTTCATTTGCCACAAGTTTCACTCCATTTGCTTAAGTACACCTCGAGATATAAGTCCTGAAAGTTGACCTTCCTGAACTACTCCGTTTTGGCCTAGATTGGACATAGGACAACTTCCTCGAATCACTGGGAACAATTGGGACCATAACAAACTCGGAATCTTATATTGGGGTGTTCCTCTGTGTGTAAGCTTTCTAACAAAACTGGTTTCACTCAATTTGGAGTTGTATAGGGTGAGTTATACCCTCCTCATGTCACCCTGCCCGGATGAAAGTCCTAAACCCTAGGTCAAACTTCAAAAATTCGTATCTCCCTCAATACTAATCCAATAACCTTATATGATATATCTATGGAAAGCCCTGAATGTCTACTTTCATCTAAAAATGGTTTCATCGGATTTGACCGATTGTAGGCGGCGCCGTACACTCCGTCGTACGGACTGCCGTGGAATCTCCACCAAGACAGCACCCTCATCCATCCATTTCTCTTAGTTTTTCTTCTTCTACTTCTAATTGCCACTCAAGATTTCATATTAATCCCATATTAATCCAATCATACACATCCAATATATCATCAAATAATCATAAAAAGTAATCTTTCATGCATCCTTAGTTTAGAGAAATTAAGATTAGAGATTGAATCCTACCTCTTTGGAGTGTGATCTTGCTGAATTTGAATTGGAGCTGAAGGAAGCCTTGACAAAGCTTGGAGGTTTGAGAGAGTAGATTGAGAGAGGAAGGGAGCTGAAGTGAGCAACGTAAGAATGATGAGCTGAAGAGGCAGGAGGAGGATACATATATATAGACAAAGCTTCGAAGTGGTAGTTAGAATAAGTGGCTTTGATTGGATGAAATTTTGTGGGCAAGGTCCGGCCATGTCTCTCCCTTTTGTGTTAAAATTGCTCTCCACGTCGTCCCAAAATGGAGATACGCTCCTGTTCTATCTGAAATCGGATCTCGTCCCCATTACACCTTAAGTCGGAACTCGTGTACTTGGATATCGTATCAAGGATCCGAACTCGTGTCCATCCCAATTGAGTTCAACACTAAGGTCGGAACTCGTTATATTAAACTTGGAGTTCGGTATTTGCACCATTGTGTTAAACCATAACTTCTGAGATCGGAAACCACGCATACTATTTTGAACCTTGTTGTCTTAGGTCGGAACTCACGTACATCCTGCTGGAAACTTGAACATAAGTTATGAGATCGGAAGTCGGGGACATTTGCTTTAAGACATGAAGCCGGATACCGGTGAATCACGTTCATGTTGTTTGGACTCGAAGGTTAAACTCGTAAGTCGTTGGAAATAATCCATACGAAGTCGGAAGTCGTACAAGGCATGAAGTCGAGAATTGGGCAAGAATTAACTCGGAACTCGGAAAGAATACTCTTATCTGTGTTTTAAAGATGAAGTCGGAAATCGGAAGGAATCAGTCCTGAGGGCGAAGCCGAACTCGGAAATCGGGATGTTACACAGTGTGCATCGAGAGTGAATGTGAGGAAGAGTTGAGTTAGGTTTGAGATTAAGAGATGAAAGTTTGTGAAAATTAAAAGAGTGAAGAGCTAGTGAGTTGATACAAAAAAAAAAATAGCAGATAAGACAATAATAACATAAAAGCATATTTGGAGAAGATTCGCAATGAATGAGTAATATTTATTTATTATAATAATAATGATTATTAATATGTTTATTTTTTTCTGCTTGTTATTATTGTTACTGCTGTGATATAAGGCATAAAGTATGCTCTATACTTGCCTTCGATGAGAATCCTATGTATTAGAAATATATCTAATATCTATTTATTAAGAAATTTAATAATAGTAATAATAATAGTAATATTAAGAATAATAACAATAGTAGTAGTAGTAATAATAATAATAATAATAATAATAATAGTAATAATAACAATAATAATATTGATAGTATTTGTAACACCCTCCTAAGTACGGTACCATGCTTAAGTCATAACATTATACTCAGAAATTGTTATTGTTACTTGAAGAGACCTTATCTAACAACAAGTTTTGGCCATCTTCAATATTTCTTTGGACTATCTAGAGATAATATGAAAATAAACATAGGAGTGAGAATTTAAATTTCTCAATAAGATTATCTAAATTGTCATGCATAGTATCATCATTATTATCTTTAGCTGCTTCAATTTATTATGAAAAAGGTGAACATGTTAGATAAATTATCTAGTTTTATAGTTTGAAAACATATTATCCGAAGCAGAGTTTATTTTATTCATACACTTGAGTCAAAATAGTCAATACAAAAATAAATTCACAATTCATAATATAAACAAGAGCTGCAACTTATTAAGATACAATAACATTAATATACTGCAAACATAAAATATGCATATGCATTTACAATACTTAAATTTATACAAATGCACATGTACTTTTTCTTAACTTTCTTAAATTTCCTTTTCTTTTTTTGGCACACCTAGGCGTTAGGTATTGCGGTCCCTAAGGTGCTTACATGGATCTGCATCTGAGCGTTACATATTGCCATTCTCAAGTGCTTTCTTTTCTCATCTTTCTTTTGGCTTTCTTTAATCTTTACTGTCCTTGGTTAGCCTGATCTAGGAGTGAACTCAACTCATGACTGTCGTCACACATACTAACCTGCAACGGGACCTATGTACCTCTAAATTGGAGGGACTCAGCTGACCTACTACCTCCAATATATAGGGACCCAAAAGTTTAGTTGCCTTCATAGGGAGGGACCCAATGTGCAACTGCCTCTAAGTGAAGGGGCTCACATCTTTTCTTTTAACTGCCTTCACAAGGAGGGACCCAAATAACTACCTCTCAATGAAGGGATCCAATCTTATATAATCACATGTTGTCTTCATTTTCATGCAAATATGCAAACTTTCATAAAGAGAATCATAACCATATCATCATACAATGTCCATATGCACTTTAGAGCACTTACCTTCAAACATTCTTGCATATAGAATTTCATATTCATATCATAAATTTTCATAACATAAACTATCATAATTTCATAAACTTTTGCCGAAAATTCGACAGCATGACGGATGAAATCCGTTTTTTCGTGAATAGTGCATTTTAAACAGGTAGTCAGCCAAGTACCAAAATCAATCATAATCATACATCAATAGCTATAACAATTTAATAGAGAATTTCAGTAATAATCTTATTCATGGTTCGTTCCTGATTCAAGGGTTTTTGATTTAATGAAGTTGGCTAGTGCACTTCAATTTGCTAAATTTTGTCTTAAGTCTCTGGTTCTACCTAGTTTTATAAATTATGCTATAAAGTCATCTTAATTTATTTAGGCCTGAAATTTTAATATGTTGTACCTTTATTTGTCTATTTTTAGTTTCCTTTGTCCCATTAAATTTTGATATATATAACTCAAGTTATTGAAGATTTACCTAGGTCTATCCTATTTTAGGTAGATTTAAGCTCTAAAAAGTGGAAATTCACTAAAAATGAAAAATTAGGTGAAACTATACGAAATCGATTTCAAAGCTAACTATTTTCGTTTTCAACAAGTTGCATCCTTTTTAAATAAGCAAAACTCAAGTTACAAACTCTTGAAATTAGCTAACTTGAATTGCACTATTCTAGGCTAGTTAGGACTTGGGACAACTTTCATGAATTACTGGAAATAGTAGAGATTGAATTTGATTCTGACATTTTTATGGTATGTTACTCTATGTCTTAGCTTTCTAACAAAATTAGTTTCACTCAATTTGAAGGAGTATATGGCGAGTTATACCCTACTTAATCAACTTTGGTCAAATCTAGAGATAGAAACCTAGGGCAAAATTCAAAAATTCATATTTCTCTCAATACTAATCCAATGGCCTTATAATTTATATGGTTAGAAATTCCTAGATGCCTAGTTTGATATAAAAATAGTGCCACCAAATTTTGGTGTCTATAGATAGAGCCGTACACTTTGTCGGTACATATGCGATAGGGTTTTCAAGGAAATCCAGCTCCTGCTTTATTCCTTCTTGAGTTTCTCATTCAATTTTCAATCTAAGCCAACTAAATACATGCTAAACCAACCATAAATCATCACATATCCATCATGTATCATCAATTACATGAATGGAGAAGAATTTCCCAACAATCATTAATTCAATAAAATCAAGCAAAAAGCTGAATCCTACCTTTAGTAAGTGGAATGGTTGGCTAAAGTTGAGTTTTTTGACCAAGGAAGTGATTGAAGCTTTGAGATGAGATGAAATTAAGAGGAATGAAAGAAGAGAAGTGGATAGAAGGGAGCTAGTGAAGGAGGTCAACCAAGGGGGAAGGTTTAGAGAGAATTTGGTAAAATTTGTGACTTGGGTAGTTGGATCTCTTGATTCCTATTGGTGGGTATTTGTATCGCTCATAAGTAAGCCAACCATTTGAAATTCTTTGTGGCTGAAGGCATCACTTAGAGGGGGTGAAATGATTGAATTTTGGCACTTGTGTTAGGTTTTTCATGGTGTAATTCCATTGATTTGGATCCAGCAGTTTAAAATATCAAATCTTTACTGATTTCCTTCAAATTAACAAAACAATTTTCAGAAATTTTGTAAGATTTTCTATGTTTCTATTATAATTGCTCCTAAACCTAATCTCTCTAATTAATTTCTAATTACCCTTTTATAACTATTAAAATTGAATAAATTAGATAACGGTGCAATTTAAGTACTCCATATTTTGGGGCGCTACATTCAATTCGGTTTTCCCTAATTAATAAAGATCATTAGTCATATATATTTCTAATACACAATATCCTCAACAAGAAGTAAGTGTAGAGGATACTTTATATATCATATAATAATAATAAATAATAACAATTATAATAAAATAAATATATATTAATTTTGAAATAAAAATTAGCAAAATAAAATATAATAGTACTCACCGAGTATGAATTGGGAAAATTTCATCATAATGCTGGTTAGTCGGATATGAGCTAGGACCAGTTTGAACAATAATTTTTTTGAAGTTAACATACAACTCCATAACCATATTGAAAGTTTGATATTAATAATATATCCTAAATATTCCTCTCATGTCCATATCGCTATTGATTATAACTGGTCAAAATTTTAGAATCCTGTTAACATTTGAGATTGGACAGTTATATCATATTATCCACTTTTTCTTCTAAAAATCAATATTTATGCTTTAAGAAAGCTCTACTTTTAATTTCTCTAATACTATAGTATCAAGAAGATATATTCATGCAGAATAATCACATCTAAATATCACACTTTCATCGATTGTTGTAATAGAATCATTAAAATATATAATAGTAGTAAATATATTACAATCCATTTTTTTCACTCATTTTTTTTAAAACTATCTTAAACTCTCAAATACTATGAATCACTATCAACCACTCACTAACACATTGCAAACACTCCGGTAGAATACCACTCTATTTATAGGCGAGCTGCACTAATTTTTTATTATTTATTTTTCTAAAATTGCAATAAAGTATAATTTTTTTTAAATCACAGTACGGATCACAAATTCTAAGAATTTGTGTCTTACCACTGCGATTTCTACTTTTTTTTTTCAAAACACCATATTTTCCTAAATATTTTAAAAACACAATACTTCTCTATTTATACTTTAAAAATGCAATATAAATCTAGTTCAACCATTGAGATAAATTAGTGAATTTAATGAAGATTAAGAATTTATAATTTATAAAGGAGAAGATGAGAAATTTGGGGATAACTTTTTTTATATATTTGAGTAAATTTTGGAGATTTTTTTTGAGATATTTAAAAAATTTTAAGAATTAATTTAAACTTATATAATTTTGGTGTCATGTCAAAGGCCATGTTACATGTTACATGTCACTTAATGTGACATGACAATAAACAATAACGGCAGACTAAAGCTTGTCCACCCAGGGAATAATGTGGCTCACGATTGTCAAATTCGGCAATTAATTAGTCAATTTTTATATTTCATGGATGAAAGTGATTCATGTACGTAATTTTAGGGAGCAATTTGAGCATTAACTTGTTTTCCGATATGACAAACCTTGAAAACCGGGCCGTCTAGCTGCGATATGACAATCCACAACCGTGAACTGAGAAGCATAATATTTGTTTATTATATTTGTAGTCGATATTGAGTTCTTTATGTTAAAACATTTCTAAGCTAGTATCCAATCTTTTTTCTTTTTTTTTGGTGTCTAGATCACAGTCGATGCCACTAACTACTTTTGGCCAGGATCGAACCAACTTTTTCGATTTAGTTGAAGGAATATAGTCGCTTCTTCGTCTAACAAGTATGGATGCTTATGCATAATGCAAACACTTATGAGATTTGGGCTAAGCTGTGATAAATTTTTAGCGGTTTTATGCCATATTTGCAATGTATGATAGCTTTAAAACTTGTTTAGCCCTTGCGTTATTCATTGATGATTTTATTAAATAATTATCCCCCAATCAAACGGAGGAGTCTAGGCATGAGAACCTGAAGTGCAAAAATCTTGAGTACCAATCACAATAAGTTTGCTAGCTTTGAGGGCTAAATCTCAATTACTGATTTTATTGCATTATTTCTTATATATTATTTGTTGGATTATTCTTATAAAAATAAATAGTCATGATAAAATATGCTTTAATTGTATTCACCAAGAGGTTAATTCATGGTCTCATTTTCAAGACTTACTAGCTTGTTTTTCACAATCAGCTGCTTGTGGGCTAGACTTACTAGCTTCCTGTTTTTCACAACCAGGAAGTGGTTCCAAGGACTTGGTCTATAAATTCGATTGATGCAAAACTCGATTGAGATTGCGACAGTTAGGCGACTCCACCAAAGAGGGAATCTACTTCATAGTTATAGGTTTTCAAACTACTCCAATAAGTGTTTGGTATGCAAATCAATTGAGTAACTCAACTAGCTAGCGTATGACAAAGCTAAAAGGATTAAACTAAGATAAAGTATGAACTAAACACAAGAGTTGAATGTAAAAGTGCTGGAAATAAAATGAAAGTCGTAAATGAAAGCTATAAAGACTAGGAAGTAAAAGGTTGAAAGTAAAGAGACAAGAAAACGAATAAATCTAATGTTGCATTGATGATCATGTCTATCATTTTTTGTACAATATTTATAAATCCAAGAATGGCATTTATTTGATGCCACTTCCACTAACCATATGTTCCACCCATTTTCTCCTTTAATCCCAATTGGTCAGCAACATTAGCACCTACTTGGCTAATTTTCTTCCAGCACTTTATAACCACTGCTACTTAAAATGGCTTCCTACTTACCAGTTCTACTATCCCAAGCTATAGCATCTTCAATTTCCTTGCGTTTTAACTATGTTCCCCTTTATTTGAATTGAAATCAACCATCTAAGAGATGCTCCCACTGTTTAGGAAGCAGTTGAGGGACATGATCAAACAACTTTCTCGACTTGCTTTTACCAATTTCTTTTTTGTTTTAATTTTTGGTGAAAACTTGCTTCTACCAGTATAGAAATCAATGTAGCCTTGCACGATTTCTATACTGCACCCCAGATACTATAGAAATTGTGCAAAGTTGCATCAATTTCGATACTGTGCAAACCCAAAGAAATCAAGCAAGGGTGCATCAACTTCAAGCTAGGTCGTGCCTATATATAGTGAAATCGGCTAAGGCTCAATTCATTGTGAAGTCGTTGTGGGGTTGGCTAGACAGAGAAGAAGAAATGGGTAGAGAGAGAAAGGAGAAAGAGAAAGTGGGTGGAGAGAGAAGGGAGAAAGATAAAGTGGTAGAGAGAGAAGGAGATAGAGAAAGATGGAGCACAACAACTTACACCGACTTGATATGTTTGGGCATATAATTAACACCCTCTAAACACAAACATCACGCTCAAGTCATGGGGTTATATCTAGATGTTATTACGGGTTCAGTGAAATACTTTTAAACAAGAAAATATAATATTTAGCCCTTAAAACTTGGTACTTCTTTACTAAATAAGGGTTTATAAACCCAAATATTCCATACATATAAAGTAAAAATATTACAATTTAAGAAAAACTTAAATTAATATTATATACAAAAATATGTCTTCTCCTACGATCATCACTTGTGGTTATCGGCCTGCCCACTTTAGTCTCCCGAACTAGGCTCAAGTCTAGTTCTTGTGTTTTGTAAATATCCCACAACTCTATCACAGGCTTGAAACCTATTATTGGTATTGGAATATTTACGGAAACATACAAATAGGTAGTGCAAATTTAAACTTCTCGATAAGTACACTCAATCCACTAGTCATACAGGATGCCATCGTAAACATTCCAGTTGCTTCAATTTATTATGAAAACATGGACAATTAACCATAAGCAGTGGTTCAATTTTAAGTTTGAAAATATATTTCTTGAAGCGGGTTACATTTTAACAATCACTTGACATATTTCATGACAAATATAAAGGTAGTAACAATATAGAATTTCATCCATAATTATAACAACTTTGCAGCATAGTAAGATACTTAAATATGCATATGCTGATGCACATAGTTGACTTATGTAAGTACACTTGACTTTCTTATCTCTTTCTTTAAGTTGCACTTTAATATCTGTATTTGCTCCCCTAGAGGTGAATGACCTTTCTCAACTCTGGATAATAGCATACTTTTCAAAATCGAGCTTGTTTCTATACATAATTACCGAGTTTACTTTCCCCGACTCTCACACTAGCTTATTCCCCTTAAATCTAATCAGCGGCTGACCCAAGTGATTGCCTTTGATGATATCGCCATAACCCACTACAAGGTGGAGGCTCAATATATTATTTTGCAAGTTCTTGTCGTCTTTCTCATTCTTGTACATAATCATGCATCAATATGGTACATGCACTTATGCACATACTTCATATCTTATTTTCAAATATTCTTGCATGTATGATTTTCATGTACATAACATATAAATACTCATAGCATAATTACTCATAGCTTTATATACTTCTACTAAAAATTTGACACCATAACAGCTAAAACATGGAGGGTCTCAAGATAGACAATATATTCAATCAACCAACTAGTCATTGCGATTAAAATCATCATAGATATTACACCAATATAACATTACTTTGGCATGGAATTGCAAAAATATTTTGGCCATTGAACTTCTCATGGTTTGTGGAACCCTTAAATCAAAACAATTTCAAGTTATTCCACTTCCCTTAAATCTGCCTTGTTTTTCTAAATTACATCAAAATTCCATTTTAATTCATTTTGATCTATAAATTTATTAACAGATTATATCTCTGTTAGTTTACTTTTGAACCTCTTTATTTGTTTTGAGGTATATAACTTAAGTTATTGGGATTTTATTTAAGGCTGCCCTATTTTACGACAAACTTGCACACTAAAACTTAGAAAATCACTAAAACTCTATTTTTAGCCATTTAATCCTAAATTTATACCATCATGTACCTATTTAGATCCTCTTTTAATCCTAATAAGTTTCACTCTAATTAAGCAAGTAAAGCTCAAGTTATGAGCTCTTTAAATGGGCTACCCTATTTTCATCTGAATAAAGTATAGGTCAATCAAGAAATTATTGGGAACAAACTACTACGAGTATGACTCTAAAATTTCATAGTCACATTTCACAATGTGTTATCTTTCTAACAAAATTGGTTATACTCAATTTAAGGTTATATAAGGTGAGTTATACCCCTCATATCACACTCTAATTAGGATAGAGAGTGAAATCTAACTACCTATTTCTAAAAATCACAACTATTTCATTTCAAGTCCAATGAACCTATAGTTTATATAGTTGGATTCATATTGAAGTCTAGTTTCATCAAAATTAGTCTCACTTGAATTTTAATTTTTTTGACTTGAGATATTGGTTGTACTATATGAATTGCCCCTAGGGTTTCTCTTACAACTTCTCTATTTTGTATTTTCTCTTGGTTTCTTGATCTATCCTTCCACCCAAACCAAGTTTCCCTACCTCAAATCACTAGAAAAGAGCTATAATACCACCAAATAAGAACAAATCAAGGATGGCACAAGAAAAACACATCAGCCACAAAACCCTAAAAGACAACAAAGCTAAGTATTTAAGCTACCTACCTCAAGTTCTTGAAACTATGGAAGTAAGAAAGCCAAGAACAACTTCTAGCCTCCTTGTTCCCCCATGGCAGTAGCTTATGTGGAGATGGGGAGACTCACTTGGTGCTTGATCATCAAATTGATAGGGGAGTTTTGTAGAAAAGGAGATGAGGATTAATTTTCATAAAAGGAGCAAGATACTATAAGGCCACGAAGATCATCACCTATGAGGTTCAAGCTCATAGCTATGGTGGTGGTGGGGAAAAAATGAAGAAGGTAAGGTGGTATGGTGATGACCAAAATTTAGAAGGTATAATAGGGAGAATTGATTGCCTTCCCATATAAGTTGTTAGGTTAAATTTCATTGGTGGATGCCAAAGGCGACATTAAATCTAGTTGAGTCTTATTTTGTGTGGCTATTTCTTGGGCACCAATACAGGTAGTATGGCTAGTTTTCTAGCCACGTATCTTAGGGTTTTTGAATGATACTCATGCCATTCTATATTATATATTCCTATCAATTTTGTTCTTGTATTATGAGGCACCATTAATAGACAATCTTTTTCGACTAACAAAACATATCTATTTTTCTACAAAGAAGATTTGAAATCTTATTAACCTATAATTAACATTTCATTATAATTGATTACCCTCAAATTAGCATTTTCTTATTGTCCGCTTGTATATCTATAATGTATTTAGAAATTTAATTATTTGATAGTGTTAATTATACGCACTATAATTTGGGATGTTATACTACTACCCACCTTAACAAAATTTTGTCTACAAAATTCTATACCTAAGAATAATTTGGGATGAATCTTCCCTCAAAATTTCTATATGTTCTAAACTATAAGGGAAATTACCTCTTCAAATTCATCTTTTGTTCAGAGCTTGCTTGCCCAAAGCTCCTCTCTTTTAACAATTCGTTTCTGACTGTCGAGTTTTCAAATTTGCCAAGTACCTTAGTTGAAATCCCTATCACTATCTTGGAGAATCGCAAGGCATATAACAAGATCAATTCAAAAGTATTGACCCCTTATCCTCTAAGATCTGCTTGTTAATCCCTTCTCGTTGTTGAAGTTACATCAAGATTCCTTACTCGTAAGAGAGTATGCTTGCCCATAGACCTCATTGCTTATCTATGGGCTAGAGAAATTTATAAGGGATCTATTGTCTCTACTAATGTCTCTCAAACTTTCCCCTTATCTTGGTTCTTATAGGGTCTTCATAGATGCGTGCAATTGTTTACTCTTCTCGCTCCCATTATATGAGTTAAGTCCTAAGGCTTGTGGTCCTTCTTAATACCAATCTAATATCCTTAGAATTTTATGTCATCTTGTATCATGTCCCTTGCGAGGCTATTCTGTTATTGACTTACAATTATCTTTAGTAACAAATCTCTAACCATTTTGCCTAGTATGGTTAATTTAGTGCACTTGCTTTTATCTATTAACTTTCAAATGGTTCATAGGGTGTGCCTGTTACCCCGCGATTGACATATGGCTGGGCAACATGGGATTATTCTGGAAAATTTCCTTGTGAAATCTTTCTAAATTTGTGGGTCAACCCAAGTTATTGGATATAAGAGATCGTGAGCAGAACATCAACCCATCCGATAATTTTTTGTTACTTATCTTTAAGGAAAATCTTGTGTCAACAAGTAGTGAATATATTGCATTAGTTGGTCTCCTTATTACCATCTTGGTGAAAGTCACACTCAGCCTATAATGCCAATATTCCAATTTTCCCCGAAGCGTTAAGGGCAAAGTTCTAAGAATTCGGCTATCTCTGGCATTCCTACTTGACTCTATTACTAATCTTAGATGTGCGACAATCACAATGGCTTTATTGAGGTTGCCCTTGGTAATTAGTTCAACTGTCTTTCCCTGACCTTTATTTACTTTATTCTTTATTGGCCCAATAGTGAGTTTCCTTTTCTTTGAACATGGTTCCTTTTAATCTTCTTCTTAGTTTGCCTTCTTGAAATCCTGCTCACAAATCTTTACTTTGAAGTCTAATCCCTTGAGGAGTTTACTTTACTTCATCACTGAATTCTTCAAGTTTTCATTTTGATTTCTAGTTACCAAGCTATAAGCAACTAGGTGTGAAGAAAAGAATTAACAGTCTTTACTTCCTTATTGAAGTTGCAGAGTTCCATCACTCGATTTTTCTTACGAGGTGTTATTCTGATATATACGGAGAGTCATCATCGATAATATTGGTGCCGAAGTTCACCTTGTTTCAGTAACTCCCTGATCACTGGGTTCATCGGGGAAATTATTTACCTTCTCTACCATGTGTCTAACTATTTTTGCTCTATGTTTATTGATAAACCTTCCACTACTTGTTCTTTGGACTTTAGATACTAACTCAAGGAGTTTTGTGGTCATTAAAGTTACCATTAACATTGGTGGTTAGCTTCAATGTGTACCAGTCATAGTGGCCTAGTCTCATTTTTCTGTTGAGGTTGGAAGATTTTTGCCATCACCTATTCCTTTCATTGTATTAATAAGGAGATTTCTTGTATGTTGTATTGGCGCCCATCCTTCTCTCATTTAGATAACATTTCCATTCATTACCGGTTTGCTTATGAAGTTTTGTTTGTCTTATCTACCATGTATTTGGTTGTTCTTCAATGGAGCAGTGGGTCTTCGTACACTACACTTAATCTAGCTTGAAGTATGGAAAGTTAACTGCCTGGGTTTGAGAGTCCTTCTTAGGGTGCATTGAGTTGTCCCAAAGAGTCCTTCAGATTTAATAACATGATCACTGGTATTGGGATAAGTTAACCCATTAACTCCTATAAACTTTCACTCATACCCTATATCTACATTGAATAACATCCCTCTTTCTAATGGGTAACTCTAGAAGCAAAACTTCCTCTTTTCCTTCCTATAACAAGCTACTATTCTTGCAGAAAAGTTTATCTTTGTCTTAGTCCATTAAGACCTCCTACTTTACTGCTATTTCAGTTTATTGAGATCAATTTCACTTTTCTTAGCTGTAACATGCCCAATTGCAAGTTCTAAATCTTCATCATTCCATCTTAATTCTAGGTTCATTCCTCATTGAAATTACTCTACCCGTAGTACTCACAGTGGTGTCTGAAAAGTAACCATTAAGTCCTCTTCTCATCTTTGAAAGCTTTACCTTCTTGTTAGTAACATATTAAAATGGTCCTTTTGTACGATTCATGTGATGGCTAAGATTAATGGAGTTTCAGCATAACTAGACCTTCTATCACTTCCCTTATTCTCAATAAATAGGAAGCGTGATCTTAATTCATACACTACCATAGGCCAAAATTATATTCACTTAGATTAGGGGGAGATGCACCCTGCTCTCCCAAAGAATCTTTTGAAGCTATTCTTATACCTTGACTCGCGCGTCGTAACACGAGCAAATTAAACCGAATAGTGACTATAGTATAGTAGCCAACTCGAATCGTTTCCCAAAGATGAACACACTATTTGATCAGAAAATTCAGGGGGTTTTTATAACAAACATTTAAAATGCAATACTAAATTCCAAAGCAAACAGAAAACAAAAAGGCTAAACCGAATTAAAATTCTAATCCAAGACACACAAGAAGAAAACAATCAACACTCAATCATTGGATTCAAATGTACATGCACACTCCAATTCGATGATTTATTTTAGATTCAATTGAAACCTCAAATCAAACCTAGCATTCACATGAAAATCTCTATGCATTCAACTAATCACTCAAGCCATTCGGTTTAGAGACCTCTAAAATCGAATTGATTTTGGATTAGCTTCCAAACCAATGCTCTCATCTCATATTCAGAACCGAAAGATGAATCACACTCTTGAACAATCGAATCACATATATCAACCGAATTATACATGATTTGATTAACTCTTAATCAACATGCATGAATGAAAACCTCCAATTCAATTACGAGATTAAGAAGAAGAGAAGAGGAGTGAAACCGAAATTGGAATTTCCATGTCTTGATGCACCAATCCTCAAGAGTTTGAATGCTTCTCTTGATGCCTTGGATCAGAGGAGGATCACCCCTCCATTAATGGGGAAAACGCAAAAGAGAGAAAGAGAGAAAGAGAGAAAGAGAGAAAGAGAGAAAAAGAGTTTTCTTATTCCAAAGAAGGTGAAGTTGAAGCATAATCAGAATTTCTATATATACCTCTAATTAAAAGTCACTAATTACTTAATTAAAATAATCCTCTTTTCCTAAGCTAAATTTGGATAGCTCAATTGCCCAATTTGGATGCTTAGAGAGAAAGTTGTGCCCAAAACAAGTTGAGTGGGCTCTCTTAGACTCAGCAGCGACTTCCAATACGTTTTTGGGCCTCATAACGGTTCTTCTTGGCTTAGTGTTCTGAACATAAAATGAAGCCCTGGATGTTAGCTTTCCAATGCCACTGGAATGGGCTCAATTGAGTCCCTGTAGCCCAAGATATGGTCCAATCATGGAAGGTTGCTCAGAAACCGCGCCCAAACGCTTCAGTTCAGTTCCGAGCCCAATTTCGGCTTTAAGATCTCAGAGTTAGCCCTTGCCCTCTTCATAGAAATTGTAGCTCTATCTCTTAGCTTTCCTACAAATCAAGAAGCATAATAAAATGAGGTATAGAGCTCAAGATATGATCTAAACACTGAAGCAGGTCAAACTAACTGAAATGCTGCAAAAATTAACTAAGTCTCACTAAGATCCAAAAAAAGGAAAATGATCTAAACTCAACCAATTAAGTGTAAAGGAGGATTAATGAGACAAGTATGAAGGATAAAAATAGTATAAAAATCCAATTCATCATACCTCCACCTTCCTCCCATTGCCAAATATAGCCGAGTCTTTCCTTTGATTTGATATGCAATAAGATGAATTCCTTCAAGTTTCATCTAGCCATCTTCTTCTAGTTTTGAGGCATTCGCATCAGCTCCCAATACCCTTGAGGAAGAAGATCATTCTGTTCTCTGAATAGGGACTTGGAGAGATTCTCCTCATGCAAAATGCTAAGATTCCTACCCTTAACTCCTTCCGCTTAATCTCTGTTTCACCCAACAAACTCCAAACATTTTAAGTAAAAGGGCTAACCTTTACAAAGTGGCATCACCACAACCCATTATAACAAGATCATCAACTGAACTTGCTGGTGGACTACTTTCAAGGTAATCTCACCCACGAAGAATAATAAGGGTGCTATCCATACCACATGATATAAATTCATTAGCCGAAAGTTACCCTACTCTTATTGGTTATCCGTTAAACCTATAAAACTAGGCAAAAAGGATCCTCTAGATGGAATCTAGAGAAAATAGTCTAAACTGGGTAAACACTAATGAAGCTTGAGATAATCCTCATTAAGGTGACGGAGGTTTTCACCCGGCTATTCCCATACTGAGACATTGCTCTTAATGACTTGAATTTTTGGCTTCCCTTTAATGCCAGATGAAACAACCTTTCCCTTTTGTGTTCAAGTTTACCATGTCCATAGCAAATCATCTAACATAATTCCTTTGATCGAATCCCTAGCTCTCTATACTTCCTGATCTGCTAACCATCTACCCCTTTTGGCAACCTTTACCTCCCTGAGAGTTTCCCCAAAATAACCATATCAAGGAGAAGGTTCCTAATAAGTTTGCAGAGTGCCATAGACTTCTGTCCACACAAGACCTTGTATTGAGATGATTAGGTCTAACATTCAGTCAAGTATGGCAGAGAGTCCTCAACACTTATAACAAGGCTATCATGCACAATTATCTATGTTCTTATCACATAAGGACCTGAAGCATAGTTGTCTATCCTTGGGCCTATACAGGATGAATTGCTCTGATATCATAATGCAACACCCTTTCAACACATAAGTCATGCTTGAGTCATGGGGTTAAAGCTAGAGGCAGTTATGAGTACTATGAAAGACTTTTAAATAAGAAAATATAATATATGATCCTTAAAACTTCACACATCTTTATTGAATAAGAGTTTATAAACCCAAATATTCCATCCATATAAAGTAAAAGAATTACAATTTAAGAAAAACTTAAATTAATAATATATATAAAACATGTCTTAGCCTGCGATTGTCACTCGTGGTTATCAGCCTACCCACTTCAGTCTCTCAAACTAGGCTCAAGTCTAGCTCCTGCATTTTTGTAAATGTCCCACAACTCTATCACAAGCTTGAAACCTATTTTTGGTACTGGAATATTTGTGGAAACATACAAATAGGCAGTGAAAACTTAAAGTTCTCAGTAGGTACACTCAATCCACTAATCATACAGGCTGTTATTGCAAAACATTCCAATTGCTTTAGTTTATTATGAAAAAAATGGACAATTACTCATAGGCACTGGTTCAATTTTAAGTTTGAAAACATATTTCTTGAAGCGGTTATGTTTTAACAATCACTTGGCACATTTCATGACAAATATAAATGTAGTAACAATACAGAATTTCATCCATAATTATAACAGCATTGCAACATAGTAAGATATTTAAATATGCATATATTGATGCACATACTTGACTTATATAAGTGCACTTGACTTTCTTATCTCTTTCTTTAACTTGCACTTAAACATCTGTACTTGGTCCCCTTAAGGTGAATGGCTTTCTCACCTCTCGGTAATAGCATGCTTTTCAGAACCAAGCTCATTGCTATATATGATTGCCGAGTTTGCTTTCCCTGACTCTCACATCAGTTTATTTCCCTTAAACCTGTTCAAGTGTTGGCCCAAGTGATTGCCTTTGATGATATCGCTCTAACCCACTACGAGGTGTGTAACGTTCGAAATTTTTCAAAACTTTTAATTTACATCGTTAATCGATTTATTCGATTTTATTAGATATGTAAAGTTAATTAGAAGTCAATTAAAGATTAATTAGAAGTTAATTAAAGATTTTAGAATTAGGAGAAATTGAAATCAACATGCAGAAAATTTCAAAAGATTATTAGCAATATTTTGCGATTTTAAGGAAATTGGTTGAAACTCGACATTTTGTATTGCTAGAACCGAATTAATAGAATTTTATACTAAAAAACCCTAGATTTGGGTGGCCAAAATTCAACCACCATCCCCATCTAAATGACTCCACATGCAACCATAAACAAGGGGAGAGTTGGTTGAATCTCAGCCACTCAAGACAATAACCAATCAAGAGCCAAGATCCTAATTACCAAGCATTATAAACTTCTATAAATTCCTTCTAACTCCCCTATTTGGTTGACCCTTTTCTATTGCCTTCTTTCCATCCTTTCTTCTTCCATTTCATCTCATTCTCATCCCACCCTCCAACCCTAACCACTTCCTCCATCAAAACACCTAATTCTAGCTAGCTGTTGCACCTATTTGAGGTAGGATTCATGATTTTCTTCTCCTAATTATGAATCAATGATTGATTGAGATGTTTGTTTCATTCATTCAATTTCTATTATATTGTGTTTATATGAGTTTTTGTGGCTAGATTAACACGTACAAGTTGGGTTTTGGTTGGGAAGTTGAGGGAAAAATCAAAAGAGTAGTAAAATAGAATCTGGCCAAATTGAAAACCCTCAATGGTCCATACTGCAAAGTGCCCGGCTTTGACTACAAACATCATAATTTGACAAAATCAATTTTATATGAAATTATATATGTATAGCTTTCCAACATATAAATTGTCACGACCCAACCCGGGCCATGACCGGCGCATAGGGACAAGTCCCTACGCAAACCTTTCACCACAAAAATTTTATAAAAATTTTGACAGAGTTCCTTTTGTAATCCGGATATTTCCCAATTACAAACGGATACCCTGCAAGATAAACAACCACAATATTTCATTAGGGATCCAAGTATTCTTAGAATACATCCCTCAGCACACAATATAACAGTAAAATAGATAAATACAATCGTATATCCAAAAATACATAGTTCAAGTTCTTCAGAAAATAAATTATTTTCACAACTTTAATTCCAACAAGTTGAAGTATATATATATATATATATATATATATATATATATATATATATATATATATATATATATATATATAACAATACCAAAAACAGAACAAGGTCGGACCCTGCCTGTAGTACTATGGAGCTACAATTCTAAGAATTTCTCAGTCATAACTAATTTATAAAAGGCCCTTGAACAAGAAGGGCTCACCCACATTATTCGGAATACACGGACCGAAGAATTAGATTCTACTGGAACACCTGAAACTGAAAAAGGAAATAAAACATGGTGAGTTTATGAAACTCAGTGTCAGTGAGAGATAGAATGTCCCTAACCCACATGAGACAATGTACAAACCATAATTATTAAATAGATATAAGATAAAGCAATAATATGTTTAATAAAACCAAAAACAGAAATCTTATTCAAATATTATCCAACTTTCCTTTTCCAATAATAGAGTCCATCTATTCCAGGATAAATCCGTCAGGAATCACACTTAGGCGGCCTTTCCTTCGTGTGAAACCCGTAATCCGGCACGCACCACTTTTCTCGTGGCCGTGAATATCAGGCACGCACCACACTATATGTGTGGCCGTGAATAACAGGCACGCACCACTCCCTTGAGTGGCCATGAAATCCAACATCCTAGGTGCACCCAGGGCTAACGCCTACTGCCGTTAGCCTACAGATCCTGGTCTAGACTTTCCCAAGTCTTTCCTTTCCATTATACAAAATATTTAATAAAGATTCTTATAAGACAAACTAATATACCTTATATAAAACAATAAAATTGTAACTTTAAAGAAAAGTAAAGCTTTAACATTTTAATAAATCAAAAACGAGTAAAAGTCCAAAGCTTTTATTCAAAACCTTTCAAAACAAAGAGAATTTTCCAAAGTTTAATAGAGAACCAAGATAATAAACATTTGCCACATTTTTCTTTTTGAAATCAAGTCATTGTCTCATGTGAACCAGTAAAAATAGATAAGCCACCAAAACTGAAATTATATTGCTAAAACATACTAAATCATTTGCATATGAATACACATAGACAAAAATAAGTTAAAACTAAGATAGGGATAAACTATCTACTCACAGACTTAGCGCCAATCACGGAATCCTAATCCCATGAACTCACAGAGCCAAAGCCAGTCCTCCAGTGGCAAATACTATCCATAATACGGAAATTTAATTGAAGGTTACTCACTTAGACTAAGGATTAATCTACTACACTCCCAGATATGAGAATTCCTAAATCTTCTAACCTAGGGTTCTCTAGAAACTCACTATAGGGGAAATAATCTATAATTCATAGGAAAGGAGTTTGAGGATTACCTTTGAAGATAGAGAAAGGAAGAAGAAATCTTTAGGAGCCTTGATGTCACCTCCTCCAAGCTCCAAGAGCAAATGTGTTGATTTTTGGATGAGGGTATGATTTGAGATTAAAGAAAGAAATTGAGTTTAAGTGAATGGGAATGGTGTAATTTGATGGAAATATGGGAAGGTTTGGGTTTAAGGAGGAAGGGAGATATGTTTTAGAGAGAAGGGAGAGAGTTTGGGTTAAAGAGAGAAGGAGAATTTCGAAAATGAGGGCGTGGGACGCGTCCGGACTTATATATTGGCCTTTGGTAATCGATTACCAAGGGCTGGTAATCGACACACGAAGAAGAACTTGTAATCGATTACCAATTATGGTAATCGATTACCACAGCCAAAGAACTGGTAATCGATTACCAATGGTGGTAATCGATTACCGCAAACCCAGAACTGGTAATCGATTACCAATCATGGTAATCGATTACCACACGAAAAACTTTTAACCTGTGGCGTACAGAGAGCATTGTAATCGATTACAGGTCCTCTGTAATCGATTACCAAACCCAAAAACTTGGTTCCCTCCTTCTGCAGTCCATTCCCAGGTCCAGGATATTGCACAGACTTATTTACATTTCTTAAATGTAAGTTAATGTCCTCTTTAACTTTACTCTCCATTAACTTTAAAACATAAATGTAAATAAGGGAATACCCCCCATTTGGATTCAATAAAAATATCTAAAAATTCAGAATCCTTAGGAATTAGAATCCAACTTTTGAGTTTTAGTACAATTCTCGGAAAACTTGCGTTTTTATAAACTTGAGGGTTGAAAACGAAGGGGTTATCCATTCCCTAAAATTCGTTAAAAATCCTTCTTTAACTCATTGATGCCCAGAGAACCATTACCGGGACTTTTGATCTTAAGAAAATGTCTCAAATCTATAGCTCTTCAAGGAGGCATAGGGTTCAGACTCAGAATTTTTTCAGGTTCCGGTTTCGACAGGTAACTACACTCAGGCTGGGGTGTTACATAAATTATAAAGCCATTGGATCTGAGATGAGTGAGACATGAATTTTTGAAATTAACCCTAGGATTCTATTCACTATTCTGGCTAGTATAGGTTAAGAAAGACATAATGCATCCTATACAATTTTAAATTTAGTGCAACTAATTTTTTTCAAAAGATAACACATAGACATTTATGTCATAAAAATTTCATATTTAAATTCTAAGTAGTTCGCTCCTAGTAATTCATCAAAATTTCCCTATATCCTAACTAGGCTGAAATAGGGCAGGCAAATTAAAACAATTTTGAGAACTTACAAGTTGAGTTTTGCCCACTTAAATGAAACGATACCTATTGGAAATTAAAGCTGGCTATCTTAGCTTTAACATGATATATGGTTCAAGCAAATCTAATAAGATTTCTATTTTTAGCAAATTTTCATATTTTTTACCCCGATTCTACTTAACACTTAGGTAGACCTAGGTTAAACTTCAATAACTCCATTTATACTTATTGAAACTCAATGGGACCAAAGAGATTGAAAACTAGACAAATAGTACTTTAACACACCAATTAAATAGGTATTTTGGCATAAATTACAGAACCAGGCATAATTGAATGAAGTTAGCAGAATTAGCAAATTGAAGATTTATATACTTTAGTACATGCATGAAACTCCATTAAGGTTTGAACGTTGCAAAATCTATATTTATGTTGAAAGATTGATACATTATATTGGTTCTACCATTGTGATTGATTGTCTATTTGAATCACACTATTCGCAGGAAAAACGAACTTGATCCGTTATGCTACCGAAATTCCAGCAGAAATTGTGCACATAATATGATATACATGTGGACACATGACATTCGAGTCAATTAAATCATGATTATATAATTCATGAGAATATATGGATTCCATATTACTTGGGCCAACCCCAGAATAAAGTTAAGGGAAATAGATCGGTCAGAATATCAAGGAAAGTAAACTCAGCAATCCTGTATAAGAACAAGCTTGGTCTTGAGAAGCGGACTATTATCCAAGAGTTATATGGCCAAAAACTCCTCTAGGACCAAGTATGGAAACTCATGAAGTATAAACTTAAGTAGTGATTAAAGTAAAGTGCATTTTATTTCAATAAAATCTCATCATTGATGCATGTATGTAGTTTACATAATGAATTTGATTTGCTTGTACCATGATCTCTCTTATGGCTATTTATTATTTCTATTACACTATATAATATTCTGTATGATAATTATTCTACTTCTTAGATGAGTTTTCTTTTGTCCCTTACCTTTTTAAAATAAAACCTTGCTTCGGGCTATGTTTTCCTAAACCCAAATGAATGGAAATATAAAATCTATTATTCACCTTTTCATAATTAAATAAAAACCAAAGCAGCTAGACATGAACGCAATATCAGTGTAGAATAGTTATAAAAATCCTACTGAGAATTTTACAAATTCTCACCCTATTGTGTGTATCTACGTCACTCTCAAACTATGGACATGGCGGCGATGGCCATCCTCTTCATCGAGTTTCCAAAGTTGTAGATCCACCTCAACCAGGTGATAGACTCCGTGTATATCACTGATACCTGCCATTTTCTGTTTGTATTTCATTTTCGATAGAGACTTCATTGTTCCTCTTTTTCATCTTTTGTTCGATCTTGCTGCCCCCTTCATAGCCATTCTGCTATATATGGCACATCCTGCTCCACCTCCAGCAACACCGATAGTTCCACTGTAACACCCTTCCAAGTACAATACTATGCTTAAGTCATAGTACCACACTCAAGAGTTGTTACTGTTGCCTAAGCAGACCTTATTTCACAGTAACTTCAGCCGTCTTCGAAAATCTTTCGAGCTGTCTGGAGATAACACGGAAAATAGGAGTGAGAATTATAAATTCTCAGTAGGATTCATTCACTGTCATACATAATGTCATCGTTGTCATCTTCAGCTGCTTCGGTTTATTATGAAAAAATGTGAGCATGTTAAATAGATTGTTCAATTTTATAGTTGAAAATATATTGTCCGAAACAGAGTTCATTTTATTCATGCGCTTGAGTCACATTGGCAATATATCATATTGGAGAATAATCACAGCATAAGTTGATAGAACAGCTTCTACACCAATAGAACATGGGATGTCATTATGGAAATTCTCATTTTTGAATTCATGCAAATGCACTAATGCCTTTCTTTAACTTTCTTTGCTCTGTAATGAGTTAATGTCATGGACGTTGCCACCATAAATTTTCGGTACTTACACTAGCTGGGTCATGCCATGCCTTATGTAAGCCCTATCCCCTATACTCACACTAGCTGGGTCGATGCCATGCCTCATGTGAGTGGAATGCTTGCATATGCTTTAATCTTTATTCTTTACTGCCCTTAGGTAGTCTGATCTAGGAGTGAGCTCAACTCGTGACCATCGCCACATAGTACTAACCCACAAGGGGACCCACGTGCCTCTAGGTCGGAAGGACTTAGTTGGCCATTTGCCCCTAACATAGAGGGACCCAAAAGTTTTAGCTGCCTTCACAGGGAGGGACCCAATGTGCAACTGCCTCCGAGTGAAGGGACCCACATCTTTATATTTTAACTGCCCTCACCTAGAGGGACCCAAATAACTGCCTCTAAGTGAGGAGATCTGTAACATCCTCTATCATATAAGCCATGCTCGAGTCATGGAGTTACATGAAAAGGTTGTCACAATGCTAAGTAAACTTTAAAATATGAAAAATACAATACATGGCCTTTTTACTGCTCCCTTCATTTCTGACTAATAGTCTTTGATACATGGATAATAAAATAATTACACTTTAAAAGAAATTGTGATTGAGATAACTAGCTTCGATAGTCTTTTGATTTGGCTAGCGCCCAACTCTTGCTCAATGAGTGGCCTTGTACTCCGCCTCGTGCTTGACTTCCACTTGGGTACTGGAATGTTTACGGAAAAGAAAAGCATACAAGTAGGCAGTAAGAACCTAGGGTTCTCAGTAGGTAAACTTAAACCAATCTTATAGTGTCCTCATAAAACATTCCAGCCGCTTCGGTTTATTATGAAAATATGAGCACATATACACAAACAGTGGTTCAATTTTAAGTGGAAAACATCTTTCTCGAAGCGGGTTATGTTTTAACAATCACTTGCCATATTATATGACAAACATAGAAATACAAATAGTGCAATATGCTTCAACAAGAATCTTAATGACCTTATCACTTAATGGGATAACTGAAGATGCACATAAAAATGCTTGTGCTTATCTGTATGCAAGTGCACTTGACTTAATTTGTATCTTTCTTTAACTTGCAACCTGATCTTGCTCTTTCCTGTACTTGGTCTTACTTTTCTGTGCTTGGTCCCTCGGAGGTGAATGGCCTTTCTCACCCCTGGGTAATAGCCTGCTTTTCAAGTTCGAGCTCGTACCTATACATGAGTGACGGGTTTACTTTCCCCGACCCTCATACCAGTCTATTCCCCTTAAATCTGGTCGAGGGCTGGCCCAAGTCTCAGACAGTATCGCTCTGGCCCACGCTAGCTGGGTCTATGCCATGCCTTCCGTGGTAGCTTAGTACGTCCCTCTTGAAAGTTCTTATCATCTTTCCTTTCCATATCTTATCATGCGTGCAGATGCTTTGTGCATACATGAATATGCCTCATATCTTATTTTGCATATCATATTCTAATTATGCTTGCATGCATGGCATGCATGAACATAACATGTGAATGTAATATATTCAAAGTATAATCTCTCATAACTCATATCATACTTACATATCTAAACCTTATGAGCATAACATTCATAGACTTCTGCCGTAAATTTGGCAGCATAACGGATCGTATCCGTTTCCCTATGAATAGTGTCAGCTCTCACAGGCAAATCAATCATAGCAGTATAATCAATCTAAAATATCTATCAGGGTAAGACTTAAAACCGTCCACTCAAGCCTTATATGCTCACTAGCACTTGTGAAACCATCAACTTGGTCATTTCTGCCAATTCTATTTGGTTCTGCCCGAATTTTGTATAATCCATCTTTATTTCTATTCAACTCATTTAAATCTGAATTTTGGATATGTCATAGTTCTATATGTCTACTTTCTAACCTCTTTGGTCCCATATCATTTTGATTTATATAACTCAAGATATCTAACTTTTGTCTCAGCCTATTCGGTCACTGACCCAAATTACACACTTGGAAGTATAAATACACTAAAAATCGAAACTAACCTCAAATCATACAAAATTGGTGCCATATCAAAGCTAACAGGACAACCTTTCATTTGCAGCAAGTTTCACTTGATTTTCTTAAGTATATTTCGAGTTATAAGTTCTGAAAATCGACATTCCTGAACTACCCTGTTTTGGCTCGGTTTGGACACAGAGCAACTTCCTCGAACCACTAGGATCAACTGGGGACATAACAAACTCGGAATTTTATACTGAGATGTTCCCCTATGTGTAGGCTTTCTAACAAAACTGGTTTCACTCAATTTGGAGTTATATAGGGTGAGTTATACTCTCCTCATGTCACCCTGACCGGATAAAAATCCTGAACCCTAGGTCAAACTTCAAAAATTCATATCTCCCTCAATACTAATCCAATAACCTTATATGATATATCTATGGAAAGCCCTGAATGTCTACTTTCATATAAAAATGGTTTCATTGGATTTAACCAGTTGTAGGCGGATCCGTACACTCTATCGTACAGACTGCCGTGGAATTCTTCATCCAGACAGCATCCTAATCCATCCATTTCTCTTAGTTTTCTTCTTCAAATTCTAATTTCCACTCAAGATTTCATATTAATCCCATATTAATCCAATCATACACATCCAATAATCCATCAAATACAAGAAGAAGGATACAATTTCATGCAATCATAGTGCAAGTAATTCAAGAACAGAAGTAGAATCCTACCTCTTTGGAGCGTGATTTGAGCTAAGTGTTTGAAGCTTAAATTGTTAGAATCTTGTCTTGAAGGGGTGATGGGGTTATGTGAGTGGAGAAAAGAGAGAAAGAGCTGAACAAGAGAGAGGTAACGTGAAGATGAGGCTGAAGGAGAGAAAGAGATGAGTTTATAAGCTTGAGGTGGTAGTTAACTTGGAGGGCTTTGATTGGCTGAATTTCTTGTGGACAAAGTTTAGCTACGTCTCCCTTTTAGTGGAACTCACCACCATACTATTTGAAATCGGAACTCGCCTCTATTCTGCTTGAAGTCGGAACTCATGCCATATTTAATTGAGCTTGTAGCTGAAACCGGATATCGGAACTCGTGTATGACTGGAAGTTAACTCAAAGATTCGAACTCGTGTCCATTGAGTTCAACTCTAAGGCCAGAACTCGTTATATTAAAATCGGAGGCCGGCACTTGCACCATTGTGTTAAAGTATCAACTTGGGTCAAGTCAAAAGTCGGAATGAGGATGCTGGGTATGCTTAAGGTCGGAACTCGGGAATCAGGAATCACAAGATCAAACCCAAATACTTAAACCCGGAAGTCGGTATGATGAGATCAGAAACATGGTATATTGTCTTTCAGACATGAAGTCGGATATCGGGGGAATCACGTTCATGTTGTTCGGACTTGAAGTTTAAGTCGGAAGTCGGGAAATGAGGAAATTATACCCAATATACTTTAATTTGGAGTCGGATATTGGAACTTGGAAGCCACTCCATTTAACTCGAAACTAAAACATGAAGTCGGAAATCAGGAATAATCAAAATTGAAGAGAAAATCGGAAATCAGGCATGACATGAAGTAAGACGAACTCAGAACTCGGTAATTATCCTATTTCATGTGAAATTTGAAGATGAAGTCGGAAATCATGAAAACTAGTGAAATCGGAACTTGGAAATCGTGATAGAGGTAAAAATAGAATAGTTTAGCACAGGGTAAATTGGGGATGTTACAAGATCTCATATATTTTTCCTTCATTCATATGCAAATATGCATGCTTGATCATCATGGTCACCTCATAATTTTAACTTCATAATTAATCAACTTAATTGGTAAAACTATCAATCCATTAATCTTGCACTCTCTGCCGACAATTCGGCAGCATAACAGATCGAGTATGCTTCCCCATGAATAGTGCCAGCACATCAGAATACCAATTGAATAGAAAAATCATGACATTTTTATTCACAATTCAATCATCAAATTCATGGGCACAATTATTACTTTTAAAACATAGTTGCTGCCTCAACACTCACATTGAACCCAGTTTTTGTAAATCAAGCCACAATTTCTATTTAACTCATTTGGACCTCAATTTTGGATATGTTAAATTATTACATGTCTATTTTCTAATCTCTTTAGTCCCATCTAATTTTGATAACTATAGCTCAAGTTAATTAGGTTTTACCCTGGCCTGCCTAGTGGCTGGCTAGAATCAGATACCTAAAAGTAAAAATCCATTAAAAATCGAAAACTAATTCAAATCATACAAAATTGATCTCATATTAAAGCTAACAGGACAAAGTTTCATTTACAAAAGTTTCATTCCATTTGACTTAGTAGAGCTCGAGTTATAAGCCCCGAAATTTGACCTTCCTGAACTGCTCTGTTTTGGCCTGGTTTGGACATAGGGAAACTTTCTTGGATCATTGGGAGTAAACGGGACCTTATCTATATCTGAAATTTTGGCATTCTCCTATGTGTAAGCTTTCTAAAAAAGTTAGTTTCATTCATTTTCAAGTAGTATAGGGCGAGTTCTATCCTGAACAACCCGATCACTTGAATCAAAGTCAAAAACCTAGGTCAAAATTTAAAAATTCATAACTCTCTCAATACAAATCCAAAATCCTTATATGATATATGTATGGAAAGCCCTAGATGTCTAGTTTCATATAAAAATAGTTTCCTTAAATTTAATTGGCGGTAGGCGGAGCTGTACACTTCGCCGTACGGACTGCCGAGGGTTTTTGGTTCTCCAGCCTTTCAGCTCTGCCTATTTTCATCCTTTCTTGCTTCCAATTCGAATTTAACCTCACAAATAGCCAATAAACCAGCCATATATCATCATAATCATTCAATCAATACATCAAAAATTGAGAAAATAAACCACCACCAGCCACCCAAATCAGAAAATCAAGACAAGAATTGGAATCCTACCTCTAGATTGAAGGATAGCTTGACTAGATGAAGAGTTTTGATGTTGGAGGTGCTTGGAGCTTGGAAATGGAAGGGAAATGAAGTGAAAAGGAAGGAAGATGAGAGGGAATGATGGGAGGTTTGTGGGGGGAGAGAGGGAGGCCAAAAATTTGGTGAAGTAGGAAAGGACTATATGGAAAAGATATAGAGGTGATGGTTGGAATAAGTGGCTCATAAGTGACCCAACAATGCTCCCTCTTTATGGCTTGGATGGCGCCACTTTGGTGAGGGAGATGGCTGAATTTTCAGCCATTGGATTGAGGGTTTTCATCATATAATTCTAGTGATTTGGTTTCGGCAGTTTAAAATATCGAATTCTCTATCAATTTCCTTCAAACCGGCAAATCACTATTGAATAATTTTGTAAGAATTCCTATATATCTATCTCAATCTTCTCTAAACTTAATCCTTATAATTAACACTTAATTAAATCCTAATTATTCTCTAATTAATTTCTAATTAACTTTACTTATCCACTAAAATCGAATTGATCGATTAAAGGTGTAAACTAAACGTTTTGCAAATTGAGGGCATTTCTGTTTTTTATGGCTAATGGTATTTTCATAATTATGGATAATTCTAGGGGCATCCCATGTCATTTCACATATGGATACCTCCGTGGCTCAATCCGCCGAGGTTTAGGCTTCTACGTTTTCGCTACGTGATTCTACTTTGTTTAAAACTTTATTCTGCTAATTCTATTGATCTAGGGACCTAAATGTCATTTTTTAAAAAGTTCAGGGGCAAGATTGTGAATAATAAAAGTTTATTTTTATTATTTCCTATTACGTTATATGGGGATGTTACATCCACCACCTGCCGAACCGCCTTAGGTAGTTCCCTCTTTTTCCCTCGACGATGATGACCCCTCAGAGACAATGGACTCATCCTCTGGCTTGTCCTCCGAACCCAGTGACGGCTATGTCCAAGCAGAGTCCGGTATAGCTAACGAGTTCTTATTCTCAAACTCTGACTAGAAGCACCATCCACCCAGCTGACTGTAATATACAGTGTTGCCCTCTTTTGGCACCTCTATGACCTTAAGCCACGAACATAGTTACTTTTGTGTCCTCATGGATTGACTTAGATGAAATGTCCTTTTTGGACCATATAGAGCTGCACATCAGGGATATGGACCTAAGTATTTTGCTTGATGATCCTAACTCATGTACTCTCTTCGTCATATGCAAATGAAATCTTGAGACTTTATACACATATACACACATACACACATATAGACGCACACAAATATATATATATATATATATATATATATATATATATATATATATATATATATATATATATATATCAGATGTTATGTTATTTTATTTTCCGCTGAGTTATTTAAGCATTTTCATTGTGCCATGTCTGAACAATATCTATATATTGCAAAAATCACGATTTCTGTCTAGTTAATAATAGCATCCCAATTTAAGAATCTGATTAATTAAATTAATTAAACGAGATAAGACAGATAAAGAAGAGTATTTGCACGTGACATAACTATGAAGCAAAATATTATGACTTAAGCATAGTATTAAGTTTGGTAGGGTGTTAGAAGGTTGAGGCTCGATATGTTCTTTTGCAAGGCATTGCCATCTTTCTCATTCCTGTACATACTCATGTATGAATATGCTACATGCACTTATAAACATGCTTTATATTTTATTTGCAAACATTCTTGCATGTATGATTTTCATTTGCATAACACATAAATATTTATAGCATAATTACTCATAGCTTCATATATTTTTACCAAATATTTGGCAGCATAATAGCTAAAACATAGAAGACCCCAAGATAGACAACGCATTTAGAGCCCATTTGGATTGGGGAAAAAAGCACTTATTTTTTTTAAAAAAAGTACTTTTATAAGTTTTTATAAGTGTTTGGATACAAATTTTTTTAAAAAAAAAGTGCTTCAACTAAAAAAAGTTAATTTACTATTTTTTTAAAAAGCTATGAATACCTATCTTCTAAAAAAAGTAATAATAAAAGTAGTTTTTAATAAAATTATCTTTCAAAAATATCCTTTATCTTTATTTAGAATTACAATACATATCATTCATTTCTTATCCCTTCTCAAACCTTAGCTTGCTTTCCTCTTTTTGCATGTCCTTTTTTTTTTTTCCAATTTGGCTATAAAAGAAATACTTTTATTCTTTTGTATTGAAATAGACTTATAAGTATTTTTAATAATTAAAAATACTTCTTAGATAGTCTATCCAAATGTAAAATAACTTTTTCTAAAAAATAAAACTCTAGTAAAAAAAGGTTAGAGGAAAAAAGTCCTTTTTTTAGAAGTTTATCCAAACGGACTCTCAATCAACCAGCCAGTCATAGCGATTGAAATCATCATAGATATTACACCGAAATAACATTACTTTGGCATGGAATTGCATAAATATTTCTACCATTGAAATTCTCATGGCTTATGCAACCCCTGTAATTGTTCTTTAGATATCCAAGAATTGAAGAGTGATTTTTGATGAATTTTAAGAAGTCATTAACCCTTCCATTTTTCGCTTAGAAGTTTAAGAAAAAGCAAATTTTCAGGAATTTGTACTAAAAATCCAAAGGTTGGATTTTAATTTACAAATAGTTGGATTTTTCTAATATTTTTATTGGATTTAAATAGGGGATATTTTCTTATTTATATTTATGTTTTAAATGTAAATAAATATATCATGGTACTAGAGAAGTGTTTGGAGGAGGGAGAAAAAAAAAAAAGAAGGACTAGGCACCTAGGCGTCCAAGGCTAGTGCTTATGTCGATGATTGAAGCGCCTTTCAAGCTTATATGAGCCCAGGTGACCAAAACCCACCGTTTAGGCGCTGGCAGTGTGCAGATGTTTTTAAAAAATCAAGAAGTCAACCATTCTCCATTCTTTTCCTCTCCTTCTTCTTCCTCCTTTCCCCACTCTTCCATCTCCAATCCTTCATGTAACATCCCCATATAATGTTATAGGAAATAATGAAAATGTCCTTGGGCAAACTTTCATTATTTACAACTTTGCTCCCGAACTTTTAAGAAAATCACCTTTAGGTCCTTATATATTATTTACAACCTTGCCCCTGAACATTTTAGAAAATGACATTTAGGTCCCGATATCAACCGGATTGGTAAAATAAGGTTTTAAACGAAGCAGAATCACGTAGCGAAAACATAGAAACCTAAACCTCGGCCGATTGAGCCACGGAGGTATCCATGTGTGAAATGACATTGGGTGCCCCTAGACTTATCCATAATTACGAAAATGCCATTAGCTATTAACAACAAAAACCACAAAGGCCCACAGCTTGCAAAACGTTTAATTTACACTGTTAATCGATTTATTCGATTTTATTGAATCCTTAAGATTAATTAGAACTTAATTAAAGGTTGATTAAGAGTTAATTAGATGTTAGATTAGAGAGATTAGACTTTGAAATAATTAGAATAGAAGCATATAAAACTTCACAAATTTCTTCAAAACCGTTTTACCGATTTGAAGGAAATCGGTAAGATTACGGTATTTTACATTGTCGGAACCGAACCAATAGAATTTCAACCCATTAACCCTACTTTAAATGGCTGAGAACTCAGCCACTTAATCCCCCAAAATGGCGCAAACAAAGCCACACAAAAGGGGAGAGACTTGGCTGAATTTCAGCCATACAAGAAGCCACCACTCACAAGCCAAGAGGTCCACCTACATATACTACTTCAATCAGATTTTTCTCCCCCTTTTTCACTCATTCAGATTGCGCCTTCTCCTCCTCTCCTTTCAGCCCTTTTCTTCTCTTCTTCACTCACATAACTCTAGCCAACCATCAAGCCAAATCAAGTTTTGGTCATCCAAGTTCTACAATCAAGCCAAATCACAACATAACAAAGGTAGGAGTTTATTAATTGCATCAAATTTGTGCTATTGGCTAGCTGAGCTTGGATTATTTTTATGATTCTTGAGGTGTTAAATGGAGGATTATGATGATATGTGATTAGCTTTGGGCTGTTGGGTTGGTTAAAATCGAATTTGGAGCAAGAAAGAATAGAAATAAGAAGAGCTGAGGGGCTGGAGAACCAAAACCCCTCGGCAGTCCGTACGGCGGAGTGTACAGCTCCGCCTACAACTGATCAAATCGGATGAAACCATTTTTATACGAAACTATACATCTAGGGCTTTCCATAGACATATCATATAAGGCTTTTGGATTAGAATTGAGTGAGATATGAATTTTTGAATTTCGACCTAGGGTTTTGACTCTGGCTCTGGGCAGATTAGGTTGTTTAGGGTAGAACTCGACCTACACTACTTGAAAATGAGTGAAACTAACTTTGTTAGAAATCTTACACATAGGAGAATGTCTCATAAAAATATCAGAATTACATAAGGTCCCAGTTGCTCCTAGTTCTCCACGCAATTTGCCCCATGTCCACACCAGGCTAGGACAGGACAGTTTAGGAAGGTCCGAATTCGGGGCTTGTAACTCGAGCCCTACAAAGCCAAATTGGATGGAACTTTTTTCTAAATAAAATTTTGTTCTGTTAGCTTTAATAACAGACCAATTTCATATGATTTGAGTCAGTTTTCTATTTTTAGAGGATTTTTACTTTTAGTCGCCTGATTCTGGCTAGCCAATGGGCAAGCCAAGATAAAATCTAGATATCTTGAGTTGTAGATATCAAAATTAGATGGGACTAAAGAGGTTAGAAAATAGACACATAACGCTTTAACATACCCGAATTTAAGATCCAAATGAGTTAAATAGAAATTATGGCTTGAATTATAAGAATCGGGTTGGTTGAATATGCTGAGGCAGGAATTCTGCCTTAATGAATTCGATGTTGATATGAGTTTAATGTTGGAATATAAATGTGATGTTGTGTTCTTTGTGATAAATTGATGTACTGATTGGCTGGCACTATTCATGGGGAAGTGGACATGTTCCGTTATGCTGCCGAGTTTTCGGCAGAATTATATGAAATTATAATAACTTGTGTTATGAAATTTTAAGTTATGAATATGGAATTTTACATGCAAGGATATATGAAAGTAAATGGTGAACCATATGTATGAATGCATTCAGCATGCCTATGTATGATTATGTATGAGAACGAAATCATATGAACATATTGAATGTGGGTCCCTTCACCTAGAGGCAGTTATGAGGTCCCTCCTTGTGAAGGCAGTTAAATAAGACAAAGATGTGAATCCCTTCACCTGGAGGCAGTTGGACTTTGAATCCCTCCCCGTGAAGGCAGTTAAAAGATATAATGAAGATCCCATATCTCTAAGGAACGTGACATGGCGATCACGCTCTGACGGAGCATGACATGACGATCATACTTTAGATTATGGCATGATGATCCCACACCCTAAGGAATGTGATATGGCGATCACATTCCGATGGAGTATGACATGGCGATCAGACTCTGGGATGTGGCAGGATGAATATATTCCTAAAGAACGTGACATGGCGATCACGCTCTGATGGGGTATGATATGGCGATCGTACTCTGGAATATATACTCCCCTCACCCACATGAGGCATGGCGTGACCCAGCTAGTGTGTGTATAGGGGATAAGGCTTACATGAGGCATGGCATGACCCAGCTAGTGTAAGCAATGGAAATGTATGGTGGCAACATCCATGACATTAACTCATTACAGAGCAAAGAAAGTTAAAGAAAGGCATCAGGATATTTATATGAATTCAAAGATGAGAATTTGCATAATGATACCCCATGTTTCATTGATGCTGAAGCTGTACTATTTATTTATGCTGTGATTATTTTCTAAATATGAAATATTGCCAATGTGAACTCAAGCGCGTGAATAAAATGAACTTTGCTTTGGAAAGCATATTTTCGAACTTTAAAATTGAACAGTTTGTATAGCATGTTCACCCTTTTCATAATAAACCGAAGCAAACTGGAGATGACAACGATGACACAGTTTATGTTAATTTAATAAATCCTACTGAGAATTTATAATTCTCACTCTTATGTTTATTTCCGTGTTATCTCCAGATAGTTCAGCAGTTTCGAAGAAGGTCCTCCGAGGTGGAGTTGACTAGTAAGATTGAAGGTGGCCGAAGGTTGCTACCAAACAAGGTCCGATTAAGTGACAGTAACAACTCCTAGGTGAGGTACTGTGACTCAAGCATAGTACCGTACTCGAGAGGGTGTTACACTTCACCTCCAACTTCCAATTTTTTTCAACATTTTAGCACCCCTACATAAGGTTTTTCGCATTCAAGTGTTCCTAGGAAGACGAAGACGCGATTCATGGCTTGAGCGAGCTTGGGGGTGGCGGTTCTGGAGCTTTTCCGCTGACCTACTCCGTTCTTTTGTCCCTATTAGCCTCTAAAGGTAATTATTGAACTTCCACATGCTCCTATTCCAAGGATTTATTAAGTTCTCCATGAATATTGGTTATGGAGTAGTGGAAGTGGTATTGAGGGTTTTGATTTGGGGATTTTATGCTTTGGAAAGAATTCCAAGTAAAATTTAGGTTCTAAGGGCTAATTAGTGTTTGGATGATGATGATTTTGGTGCTAGATAACTTGTGGGGTGACCATGACTCCATGGCACAACATACTAAGGCCACTCTTTCCCTTGGATTAGGACGGTGAGTGATAGTATATCTACAACCTATCTCCTGCCTTTAAATTCCTAGTTATATGCCTAAAAGGTGTTTTGATAAATTATTGCGAAATATTGACATAACTATTTTACCCCGTGTTTATGTAAATCTTGAAAACAAGTATGTCAATTAACTATATGTATGAATATATGTGTTTATGTGTAGTTGTGGGACAAGCTACCTTGAAAGTTGATTTCTGATATTGAATGATTTGATCGAAAGAGAAGAAGTTTTCATGTTACTAGAAACTATAATATTCTTAAAGCTAATGTTTGAATGACTTGATTTCAGGAGATAGTTTAAATTTAATATTTTATGAAAAAACCCTAGATGCTTAAAGGACTTGAAACTATTACACTTTGAACCAATGTTGATAGTATAGTTATTTTGAATATTTGGAAAGTCTGATAGCTATTTTTGCTAAGAATACGGAAAATTCTTGAATTTTATTATGCATTTTTAGTTATGAGTAAGATGTATATGCTTTAAGCTAAAGAAAAGTTTCAGTGACAAGAATTTAGAAAGGAGCAAAGGTTTTCCTAAGGGAATGAAACTAAAATAGAAATTGTTTACTAATAGCAGCAGCATTAGTCTTGGTGCACCTCGAATAGCTCAGGTAGCAGGGCTCACACGAGACATGGTGAAGACCCAACAAGCGTGAGTGCCTTATAAGATATAGACACGCCCAAGCATGAGATTAGTTATCTACTACTGGGGATAAGTTGTCAAGGCCACCCTATTAGGCAGTTATTTTCTAAAACAAGATCCTTCCTTTGGCACATTTATTGTATTGAAATAAGTTTTTTCTTTCTATGTTTATGGAAATGTATTTCAATGGAATTTAAGTTTAGGGCTCACACAAGGCATGGCAAAGACCAAGCAAGTGTGAGTACCCACAGATTTTGAGTATTCAAGAAAAATATTTACAAGGATACTTTCATTGTGAGCATTTTGTTACCGTAAATTTTAAATGATTTACATACATGTTTACAAGGAAGTCTATGTTTAATGAGATCGAAAAGTGAGTTGACGAGGTATTGATGTTTCAAAAACAAATCATATATCAGATTCATTTTTTTTCGTATGTTTTTTTTATAGTATTTTAATTTATATAAATGAGACATTTTACTTGCGAAATAATGTATGAGATTATGTAAAGTTATTTTGCTAAAAGTTTATGTGTATGCTTGTCCTACTCTTGTCATAGGCATGCTATCCCTTATTGAGTCTATATGATTCACACTTTCTTGATTTCCATGTTTTGTTTTTAGACAAGTGCAGACCATGTTCAAGCTTTATTGTCAGTCGGAGGTGTTGAACTCTTAGTTAATACACACTTCATTCTTGTGGTTCCCAAAGGTTGTTGTATTTGAGAAGTACATTCTTGAATGAAATTTTATAATTTTTAGTAGCACTCCATTAGCCTATAAGTAGGGTCCTTCCTGTGTTAGCTCATGTATTGTGGCAATTGTATAATTGTCATTTTTCTTCGCTCATGACCAGTTGAATTTTAATGATTATAGATTGAATTTCATGAATATGATTTAAACTATTATTATGTGTGCTGTGAGGTGCATTCTAAAAATGCCTAGATCCCAATGATTTTGTGTGCTTATGTTGTTTGTGCAGGTAGAGAATCCTTTTTTAGGAATATTCTTGAATATAAGGGAGACTTTACTCGATTTTCTTTTAGAAAAAACGGTCTAATACAGGCTTGCTAAGGATGTGTCCCTATGCGCCGGTCATAACCTGGGTTGGGTCATGACAACAGACTTGCACACTTAAACTTAGAAAATTACTAAAAATCCATTTTTTGTCATTTTAATCCAAAATTTGTACCATCATGTACCTATTTAGATCCACTTTCAATCCTAAGAATTTTCACTGTAATTGAGTTAGTAGAGCTCAAATTATGAGCTCCTCAAATGCACTTCCTTATTTCTACCCAAATAAAGCATAGATCAATTTCAAGGAATTACTAGGAATAAACTACTACGGCTCTGGCTCTAAAATTTTATAGATATGTTGCACTATGTGTTATCTTTCTAAAAAAATTAGTTACACTTAATTTGAATTATATAGGATGAGTTATGTCCCTCAAATCACACGTTGGTCAGGATAGAGAGTGAAATCTAATAACCTAATTCTAAAAGTTATAACTATTTCATTTCAAGTCCAATGAACCTATAATTTATATAGTTGGATTCATATTGAAGTCTAGTTTATATAAAAATTTGTTCACTCAAATTTGAGTTCTATGGCTTGAGATATTGGCTTCATTGTATGGATTGCCCCTAAGATTTCTCTCATAGTTTTTTTCTTTTGTGTTTTTTCTTGGTTTCTTAATCTATCCTTCCACCCAAACTGAGTTTCACTACCTCAAATCACTAGAAAAGAGTCATAATAACACCACATAAGAAAAAATCAAGGATGGCACAAGGAAAACAAATCAACCACAAAACCCTAAAAGATAACAAAACTAAGAATTTGAGCTACCTACCTCAAGATTCTGGAAACTATGGAAATAAGAGAGCAAAGAACAAATCCTAGCCTTCTTCTTCCCCCATGGCAGCAGCCTATATGGGGATGGGGAGTTCACTTGATGCTTGATCATCAAATTGATAGAGGAGTTTTGTAAAGAAATGATTGATTTTCATAAAAGGATCAAGGTGTTTTGAGGCCAAGATTACCATCAACTATGAGCTTGAAGCTCATAGCCATGCTGATGGTGGAGAAAAAATGAAGGTAAGGTAGTATGGTGGTGGCCAAAGTTTAGAGGGTATAATGGGGAGAATTGGTTGCCTTCCCATGTAAGTTGTTAGGTTAAATTTCATTGGTGGATGCCAAAGATGACATTAAATCTACTTGAGTCTTATTTTGTGTGGCTATTCTTTGGCCATCAATACCGATAGTGTGGGTAGTTTTCTGGCCACATATCCTAAATATTTTTTACTGATACTTATGTCATTTTATACTATAAATTCCTACCAATTCGATTTTTGTATTATGAGGCACCATTAATAGACAATCTTTTTCGACCAGCAAAACATATCTATTTTTCTACAAAGAAGATTTGAAATCTTATTACCCTATAATTAACATTTCATTATTATTGATTACCCTCAAATTAGCATTTGTTTATTGTGTTCTTGTATATCTATAATGTATCTAGAAATTTAGTTATTTGACAGTGCTAATTATACGCACTGAAATTCGGGATGTTACAGGGCATGTTGCTAAAATCTTGATTCGGACATAGTTTTCTGTCTTAGTTTATTATAAAGTTAATGCTCACTTTGGTCCTTGACTTTTCATATGTGAGTCACTTTGGTCCTTGACTTTTCGAAATTGTCAAATTAGTCCAAGATTTTGTAAAACATGAATCATGTTAATCCCTCCCCCTATAGCCGTTAGTCTATCATTACTGTTTTGCTGATGTGTTATGTTAAGTGACAGATGGCATGTCACATGCCCTCTAACGTGTCATGTTAGTGCCATGTGACATGCCGCGTAGCATTTGACATGTCACTAATTTTATATAGGTTCAAATTTGTGCTTGAAATTTCTAAAATGTGTCAAAAAATTCTCTAAAATTTCTAAAATATGTCAAAAAATCCCAAATCCCTAAATCTCTCTTCTTCACCTTCATAAACTCTAAATCTTCAATCTTCCTTAAACTCACTCATTTCTCTCCCATTTTCACATTTCCCTAGACTAGATCCTCCCTACATAGAATAATAGGAACAAAATGTATAGAAATAAAACAATGAGATGTAATAAACAATTTTAATGTAGCTCAAAAGAGAATATACAAATTAGCTTTCAATAAAAGGAGTTGCCGATTAGTCTATTGTGAGAGTTTTAAAGAATTCTAAGAACTTACCAAAATAAGAAAAATAATTACAAGAAAATTTAGATGAAAACTCATAAATATCAAACACTAAAAGAAATGGAAAATAGGCGGAAAAAAAAGGGATAATTAAAGAAGTGATCTTAGACCAAATAATATTAATTAATTAAGATAAAAGATCTCCATCCTAAAATTATTTATTTTGGTATGATCCTTGTTTAGATAAGAATGTGCTACTAATTAACTTGTTTAAGAATATTCCTAAAGGTAGTGTTTGTAACTAAATAGTAATTGAGATTTGCTAATATGAAGCATCCTTTTAAGAGTGTTATTGTTACTATTCTCGCATTACTGTTGAGATATTAGAATTACATTGTTTTGAATCTTGTATGGGAATTCAATTATATGAAAATCAAACATGTGTGAGCCATTAGGAACTAAAAGTACAAAATTCTGAGTATGTATGTTAAAAAAGGGTGAAACAATCATTTCCTTTTAAAGACAAATGAAGAAGGTCATCGATTTTAATTTGTAATTGTAATATATAATCATACGAGTCCCTACTTGGAAAATAAAATTAGAGTTGAAAGCATATATCGAAAGCTAAAAATTATATCTCATTGTTTAGTTGTAAAATATGCACATTAGTACATTAATACAATAATAGGGAGAGAATGTGTCGGATTGGATTTATTGCAAAGATACTTGCATTAATTATTGCATCTCATTGTCTCATTTCTATACATTCTCTACTTATTATTCTATGTAAGGAGGATCTGGTTTAGGTAGGTGAAAATAGAGAGAAATTAGTGAGTTTAAAGAAGATTGATGAATTAAAGTTTACGAAGATAAAAAAAGGGATTTGGGGATTTGGGATTTTTTTAATACATTTAAGAAAATTTTAGAGAGTTTTTTAACACATTTTAAAAATTTCAAAGGCTTTTTTTTTTTACATATTTTAAAAATTTTAAGGACTAATTTGAAGCTATATAAAAGTGGTGCCATGTCAAATGTCATGTGGTATGTCACATGTCATTTAATGTGACATGTTAGCAAAACAGTAATGGTAGACTAAGGGATATCGAAGGAGAGACTAATATGATTCACATTTTACAAAGTCAACGACTAATTTGAAGATTTTGTAAAGTCAATGATAAAAGTGACTCATGCATGAAAAGTCAAGGACCAAAATGTTTATTAACTCATTTAGGCTTTTTAGTTACTACTTTATTTTAGCGTTAATTTACTTAGTTTAGTTTATTTTAGTATATTTCAGCATTTAGTTTATTTTAGTATATTTCATTGGTAACTTAGTTTAGTTTATTTTAGTGGTAACATATTTAGTATAAAGCAAAATTATAGGTTTGATTTCTTTATTTAGTTTTACTTATATTAAACCTTTTAGGATAGTTTTATTTTATTCTAAAGCAAAATTTTGAGATTTATATAGTTTATTACAGGGTATCAACGATTTAGGTGAATTTGGTTTAGTTTAGTATATTTTAGTTTACTTTTAGTTAGAATAAAACAAGAATATTGATTTAGGGTTTTAGTTTCATGTATTTATATTAATTTTATATAGTTTAGTTTTATTCTATAATAAAAGAAAATTTTGATTACTTAGTTTATTATAGAATATGGTCCAGTTTAATTTAGTATGGTTTAGTGTAGCTTAAATTAAGCTTACTTTTGGTAAAAATAAAGCAAAATTTGATGTTTTGGATTTGATTTTATGTAGTTTAGTATAAATTTATAATAGAGCATGGTGATTGTGCATTACATGCATATAGTTAATGTAAATGAGGTTACAGTCATGCTATACAGCCTACTCGAATATTGCACAATAGGCGTCACATTATACCTTAGCCACATGCACTCATGGAGTCGTACTTGCAATAGGCAGGTTTATGGTATGCAAGGGGTTTCACACTTTGAGTATGATCGTGCTTTAATTAGTGCATTTGTTGAGCACTGGTGCCCAAAAATATACACATTTCATCTGCCATATGGAGAATATACCATTACGCTCCAAGATTTTGCATTTCAGTTTAGCTTGCATTTGGATGGAATGCTAGCTAGTGGTGTACGAGTTCCCTATAATATAATAATCCAAAAACATGACATTTTGGAAAATAAAGTCGAAAGAAGGGATTTTCATAAACAATTATTTTTTTATTTTAAATAGGTAAAAAAAAGGCATAAAATGTCTTATATTTTGTGTTTTACTATAAACTCATGTTGGATATAAGTACATCCTATTTCTTATGGTATATTTTTTCAAGACAACAAAATATTATATACGTTCTAACAAACGTCTGTTTTTTTTTTTTGGGGGGATCTTAACAAACATGATATTAGAATAATCGTTTGATTATATAATATGTATATATGTTTGTCAATTTTTATTTTTGTTTAGAGTCGTACATATGTTTGAAGTACGGAAGGCAATATTTTTCCTCGCAAAGAAATTTCGTCCTAGCACTCTCAAACTGGGAATTTGTATTTACTAGTTTGAACTCTAAAGCAGGAAAGGCCAGAACAGAAGAAAAATTGTATGTTTGCAACCAACAAGCAAGACCGACCAAAAAACAAAAAAAAAACAAAGACAACCAACAAGCACTATACTTAACACATTTAGCCTAAATTTTTCATGGATTAGAATTCTTTAAAATGAAAATAATTATAAAATAAAAAAGTGAAGAATTAATCACCTTTGAATAAATAACTTTCATTATATGTAGATCCCATAAAAATAATCCAAGGATGAATAATCATTCACTTTCTCATTTTATAACCATCCTTACATTAGAGGATCCAAATCCATTTTTCCAATAGGATCACGTATACAAGCACCGTAGCTAATACATATAGCCTAAATTTTTCTGATAGGATCACAGAGAAAAGCAACTACCCTCTCTGCAAACTTCCCACATGTAGGCAGAGCCCGAATGAGCAATATGCATCCCAAGAAGAACCGAAAGAAGCAAAAGCTATAGGATTATTATACACAGCAGCCACCCTTCTTTTGACCACCATTCACCTCTTGGCTTGGAACAATTATCCTGGTTCCCTTCAGAAGCCCTGAACTCCCACTGGGATCTACCTCATCATTGGCAGTAAGTGTTTTCTTGCTGATTATTCGGTATATCTCGGTTAGAATAGTCAGAAAGGCAGTTTCAACATTGGTGGACTCGAGTGCTGATGTCTCCATAAAGAACAGGTTCTCTCTTTGCGCAAACTCCTGGGCGTCTTCGGTTGGTACTGCTCTGAGAGTTCCGAGATCACACTTGTTGCCGATTAGCATTATAACAATGTTTTTGTCGGCGTGACCCCTCAGCTCCTCTAACCACCTCGCCATGTGGTCGAATGATTGGCGCTTCGTCATGTCATAGACTAACATTGCTCCAACAGCGCCGCGATAATATGCACTAGTAACTGCCCTGTACCTGAATGAGGAGACAACTTTCAGAAGCTGCGTAACAAACTACGATGCAGACCAAGCTAATGCTTTGAACATATATATCCAAGCCAAATAAAAAGCAGGCAAGATAACTTGGTTACTTATTCCCCCTCGCACGAAGAAAAATCTATCTCGACATCCCTGAAGGCAGAGTTAGCCACATAAATACCAATTAACTTTCAGAATTGAGTCAACAATTTTTAATGCATTTTATAGTGGGATACTATGCTATTAGATTCTTAGTCCATATAAAGCTTCGTCAGTTGCTGATACTAAACTTCCGCAAGTAGCATTACTGATGTACCTTCCGGTCAGAAAAAGAATATAGAAGGAAATCCAATTAAAACAAATCAAGTTGTTGCTTCTTTTCTGTGAATTCAGACTGCAGATCGACACTGAATTCATCCAACAACAGAATTCGAAGCACTTGTTGCACCTCATTACAAGGCACATAGTCACGTATCAAGGTAGGATTAATTAAACCCTAAAAGGAAACTTGTGCCTTATGAGTAACGTAGTTGAAATTAATAGATATGTTCATAAATAAAGAACAACCAGAAAAATATTATGAACATAGAAGAAAGTTCAAACAACACGCACTTCGAAGAATAGTATCTTCTAGGCTGACGGATGAAAATCAAAATAACTCAATAAATAACTGCAAAAAACACCAGAAAAAAAAAGCCAGAAAATAGAATTGAGCCGCAAAAGTCCCTTTCAGAAATTATGACATTTGAGCAACCAAGGCAACATGCAAATTCTAATGAGGGACTAACCAAGTTAATTCTCAACAATAATTCTACAATAGAAGGTAGCAACGCTCCAAACACGGGAATCATTTATATGTTTTTAAATTGCTGTTCGCAATAATGCACTTTTAGAAGGTATATGCATAACCAATTTGGCTTTTCTTTCTATGTAAACCAAAATATACTAATCTCGAGCCAGGTAGGCGATTACGGTGTTAGCAAAAAGTGCTGCACCACTTAATCTAACAAGCCTTTAATTTTGGTATTATTTTATGTTCGCAAATACTGCAATCATTAAATGACCCAACAGAATAACAACTATTACAATCAAGACAAAACAAGATGCGACTGAATTGAATTGAATGGCAAAAAAAAAAAACCTTTCTTGGCCAGCGGTGTCCCATATTTGGGCCTTGACGGTCTTGTTGTCGATGACGAGGGTCTTGGTCTGGAACTCAACCCCAATCGTGGCCTTGGAATCCACGTTGAACTCGTTCCTCGCGAACCGCGCAAGTAGCTGCGTCTTCCCCACCGCTGAGTCTCCGATCAACACCACCTTGAACACGTAATCGATCTTCTGGTTGTAATCCCCGTACAAATTCGACATCCTAATTTAAATTTTTCTCTCTCCTTTTTTTTTTGGTATATACTTATATATATTTTTTTCCTCTTCTTCGGAGGAATTGGGATTGAACCGAACGGAATTGGAAATTTTGGAATTGAGCGGAATTGGAATTGGAATTATTGCCCCGCAGGTCCCTGGAATTTACCGCGGGAATTGGAAAGTGAGAGAAGGATGGAAGATAGCGTCGTCTTCTCTAGGATGAATCATGTGGAGGCCTTTTTCGTTTTTCTTTGTTATGATCGCGGGATTGCGTCGATCACATAATAATCAGAAAGAAAAAGAGGGACATGTGAAAGGGAAAGGGGAAGGGGAAAGGAAAAATGTTTGTGTTTGGCTTCTGATGGCAAAGTGTGGGTGTAGGGAAGGAGGAGGCAGTTTGGGGATGCACCAATGTTCCCTCCCTCGCCCTCTGGGTCAAGGTGTCGAAGAATCCACCGTCGAGGGTACAATAAGTCCATCATTTTTGCATTTTTCGAGTGAATTTTAAAGAAAAAATTAAAAAAAAAAGTACTTTTTCCTTAAATTATAGATCATATACATTTTAATCTCTATATTTTAAAAAAATATAAATCGATTCTCCAAAGCTTCATAAATATGTATTTTACTCAAAATAAGTGATTTGTATCCTCTGAACCTTAAATCATATACAAATCATCTTCTTGAATTTTTCAAAATGTGCAACCCGATATTTTAAAATTTTTTTAATGTGCACTATTTTTGTTAGCAATTGAAAAAAAAAAAAACAAAAAGTTACCAGAATGGTCAATTTGCACATTAAAAAAATTCAACAGATCGACTTGTATGCTTTTTAAAATATAAGGACTAAGGTGGATATAGCCTGTAATTCAAGAGAGTAAAATATTTTTTTTTTGATTTTATTATGGATTTAATTTTGATATATTTTCAATAGAAAATTTTAATATAATCACTCAATTATATATTATTATTATTATATTATTATTAAAAATATTTAACTTCTGTTCGGCTGGATTCTCTTAATTTGGGGAGTATTCCTAGATTAAGCTAGATAGGTTCTAACACTCTTGGTGCTTCAATTACTTGGGAGGAAGTCAGAATTGCTGTGATGGGCATGAAATCTTTCAAAGCCCTTGGTCTGAATGGTTTTCAACCTTATTTTTGTAAGCATTATCGGGGTGTTATTGGTGATGACCTTTGGCATTTGGTTCGGGATGCTTTTGTGGGTAGCAAGTTTGATCCATACTTGGTGAAAACACTTATTACTTTAATTCCTAAAGGGGATACCCCATACCATTTCAAGAATTTTAGGCACATCAGTTTGTGCAATGAGGCTTACAAAGTTATTAGCAAGGTGCTAGTCAATAGACTTCATCCTTTTTTAGATGAGCTCATTGGCCCTTGGCAAACTACCTTTATCTCCGACAAAGGAATAGTCGATAATGCTATTATTGCCCAAGAAGCTATGCATTTCATGAAGAAACTAAGGTAAAAAAGGGCTACCTTGCTTTTAACATTGACTTGGAGAAAGCTTATGATCGACTTAATTGGGAATTTTTACATCAAACTCTTCAGGATTTTGGGCTCCCAGATAGTATTGTGAGGCTAGTTATGTTTTGTGTCTCTGCTTCCTCTTTGTCAATTTTGTGGAATGGTTCCCATTTGAATAGCTTTGCACCTACGAGAGGTCTAAGACAAGGAAACCCTTTATCCCCATATCTTTTTGTGCTTTGCATGGAAAAACTCTCTATTTATATTAATCAGTTGGCGGAAAATGGACAGTGGCTTTTGACGCACTTGTCTAGAGGTGGTTCGGGACTTTTCTCACTTGTTACATGCAGACGATGTTATGCTTTTCTGTAAAGCTAAGAATTCACAGATTTGTTTGGTGATGAAGGATCTCAACAATTTTTGTGATGCTTCAGGGCTCAAAGTTAATGTGGAGAAGTCCAGAGCTACGTGCTCCAAAAATATTTCTCGAAGGCATCAGAATAATCTCACAGGTATCTCGTCAATCAGGTTTGCTAATGACTTGGGAAAGTATTTGGGATTCCCTTCAATTAAAGCATGAGTTTCTAGAGGGATGTTCTCTGATATCCCAAGGAAAATTCAATCTCGATTGGTGTCTTGGAAGGGTAAACTTCTAAATAGGGAAAGGAGAATTTGATTGGCCAAATCTGTTCTGTCTTCCCTCCCAATTCACTCCATGCAGATTCTTTGGGTACCAGCAAGTGTTTGCCACTCTATTGATTCAACTATTAGAAGTTTTGTTTGGAGTGGTTGCAACGAGTTTAGAGGCGTAAACCTGATTAACTGGGATACTTTGACTCTACCTAGATGGTTAGGTGCTTTGGGTATTAGAGATTCTCGATTATCTAATGTGGCTTTGCTTGGTAAATTAGTGTGGCGGCTTATTCATAAACAACACAAGCCTTGGGTTTAGATTCTTAGACATATTTATGTCTGTAATTCTGATTTTCTAGAGTTAACATCTGGGACATGCTCTTCCTATTTGTGGTGTAGTATCATGAAGGCGTTGACTATGCTACGGGATGGTTGGTGCTACCATCTCCGTAATGGTCGGAGTTCCTTTTGGTTTGATTGTTGGTCTGGGGCTGGTAGATTATGTCAAAAAGTGCCTTTTGTTCATATTTCTGACACTGAGGCCACTGATGTTTGGACGGGGAGTAACTGGAATTTTGCTTGCCGCTATATTGATGTTCCTCACAGCATTCAGAATGTTCTCTGCCAAGTTGCCGGCCCCAGTGGTATGGAAGATGATGATGGTTGGGCTTGGCTTCCTGATGGTAATGGTGTGTACACAGTTCGATCTGCTTACCATTGGCTTCTCCAAAATCATCACCTTTGGAATTTTGGTGACAATTGGGAGTGGATTTGGCGTCTTCCAATTCCTAAGAAGGTCGCCTTCTAGTGTGGTTGATTTGCCACCAAGCTTTGTCCACTAATGTGCTGTGGAATAGAAGGGGTTTGGCCCTTTCCTTTTCTTGCTCCCAGTGTGATGCTAACTCTGAGGACTGGCTCCATTGCCTTAGAGACTGTCATAATTCCTTTCAAGTTTGGATTTCTTTTGATTTTGCTAGCTTTCTTGATTTCCTTTTGAATGATGTTTGCCTTTGGGTTAAGAAAATGTCTTTAGGCAAAAATAATCTACTTTTTCTTGCAGGGCTGTGGTGGGTTTGGAGATGGCGATGTGTGGAAGTGCTAGGAACTGAGAATTGGAGCTACAATTCGTTCATAGACAAATTCTTCATTCCGTTCAAGATTTCCGTGGGGATATGAATATGCATGAATAGGGGATGGGTCTAGTGTCATGGCATGCTCCTTTAGCTAGCTAGGTAAAGTTGAATGTGGATGGCAGTGTTAATCCTATTATTGCTCTTTGTGGCTGTGGTGGTATGCTACGGGATACAGATGGAAACTGGATCATGGGCTATTCTATGAGGTCATCCTTTAATGATATCCTATGTGTTGCATTGGAAGCAATCAAATAGGAGCTTGACTTGGCTTAGGTTATGGCTTCATATCTGTTTGGTGTGAAACAGATAGCCTCCATGCATTCTCTATCCTTTAGAATGTTATGCCTTGCAGAACTTTGCCAATTTGCCAGTTAATGCTTAAAATTCGTGAGAAGCTAGCCAGAGATTGGAGATTGCAAGTGAGACATGTGTTGCGTACCGCAAACTTGACAACTAATTTTTTAGTAAAATTAGGTGTTAGAGATCTGGTGGCCTATCATGTTTGGAACTCAACTCTAGAAGGCATGAATGCTATTTTACGTAGTGATGTAACCTAATAGGAGTCTGTTTTTGTTGTTTTTTGTTTCTCTCTCTCTTGTTTGCCAAAAAAAACAAAAAGCTACATCAAAAGTTATGATAAATTATTAAGTGCACATAAAATGTATCCACCACTAACTTACATACTTATATATTTATTGCTTTTTACATTTTAAAAATTAAAAATTCAAGTTTAGATAGTAAATACATAAGTTAGTGCTAGACCTCCACCAAAAAAAATAAAAAAGTTAGTGGTAGACCCTACCATGATGTGTAGTTGAAATGTCACAGTCTAAATAGAGTAAGCACAATTTTACATGATACTCTCAAGAGTATGCAATAATTTCTCATATGATAGGTTTTATGCCTAACTAAAATTGAAGTAACACCCTTTGAGTGGAGTGAGTACAATCCTATATATTACTTCAAGAGCACCAATAATTCCTTTAAAAGACACTTAATGAGATGCAATTAGTTGATAATATAAAATATTTTATAATGACAATATATCAAAATTAATCCCTTTTTATTAGGAAGTGACTATTGCCACATCCTCTTGTCAAACACCACACCTCTTTTTATTGATATTCCTAAAATATTCTTTATTAAAAATTTGGTTAAATATCTGTTTATTGTCACACTCTAATTAAGCATTGATATTTATCCTAATAAAATATTTTTATAGTACTTACCTTCTTCTTGTGGTTATCTGTCTCCTTTTCTTCCGCTCATGGTCGCAACTAATCCTTTCTCGCTTTGCTCCAAAAATCCTTTCTCCTTCTGCTTCAAAAATACAACTAATCCATTTTGTCACTACAACCTTTTCTCGTAATCATCATCTAAGCACCCATAGAGCCTTTTCTATTTTTTGTTATTGTATTTCTTATATATTATGACTATTAGGATTTTTTTTATTTCAACTTTTCAGTTCTACTATTAGTATATCATTTTTACCTTTTTTTTTCCCCTTTTATTGTGTCATTTTTTTTAGAGGATTAAAAATTAAATTGAGAAAAAAAATGCTTTGCCTAACATTCAACTTCCAAATTTTGATGGTAGTTTTGACGTTGAGATAAATTCATATTTTCAAATTATTATTTTAGATATGATTTACTTTAGATTACATAATATGACATAGTTTGTTTTAAGTTTTATTGGATTTTCATCGAAGTTGAATTTCTAGTTTTATTTGTATTGCTACAATTGCGTGTATTGTTTTATGGTGAGAAAAATTAGTATATTCAATCTCTAGAAAGAGATATTTAATTTATTTTAGATTTTTTTATATTCTATATTTTACTATTGTGTTTGAGTAAACTGAATAATTTTTAAGCTGAGAAGTGTCGGATGTATATTCTTGCACAAATATAATATGAAGAGAGTATTATATTTTTGGTTGATCAAATATGACAAGTTGTTTAAATTTTATTTGACTACATTTTTTTATATGAGTTAATTATTAGATTTAGTTAGAACTTTTTGTGCTAAGCTATTAGTTTAATTATAGTCAATTTTTATATTTAATATTAATTATTATGATTATTTAATATAATTTTGGAATATGAGAGAGAAAATAAATAAAAATTTAAAATAAGTTTTAATCTCAAAAATTGAAAAATAAAAAATACTTGATTTAAAAATTTAATTTAATTTTTAAATTATTAAATTAAAAATAGTTAATTTTGTGTTTAATATTAATTACTATAATTATTAAATATAATTTAGAATCTGGGAGTAACAATAGATAAATTTTTAACCCAACTTTTGATAAAATATTTTAGGAATTTCAAAATGAAAGTAATAAAAATAGGTATGGCATTGGACAAGAGGATATAACAATAGCCACTTCCCTTTTATTATAGTAATTAAAAATAGATATTAATTTTGATATATTATCATTATAAAATATTTTATATTGTCATGTAATCATATTCATATAATATTATATATATAACTTTTGAGATAATTATTGAAAGTCAAATATTTTTATATTGATAGTGCATCAAAATTAAATCCTTAAAAATATAAGTGATATTATTAACATGCTGTTTTATTTATAAAGACATAAAGACAATAAATAATAATTTAATATTAGGTAAAGTATTTTTATATGTGACTTAATGGTTTGAATGTATTATAAGAGGTTTACACTACCACTATATTATATACTTCTATATATGCCAATTTTGATAAAGTCAAGGTAAAGCTCAAATGTTATCACTAAGGCGGCAATAGATGATATGACTAATGTGTAAAAAACTTTTCTACTAAATGTGCATCAAAATTAAATTCTTAATATTATAGGGTGTATTTATTTTAGTTTTTTTTTTTGGCAAAAAAAATCACTTCTCACATATCTAGATAATTTTTTTAAAATAATTAGTATATTAAAAAATTTATTTTCAACTTTTTAGTAGAAATTAAAAAGAGTAATTTCTCAAAAAATCTTTTTTAATCTTTTCAATATAAAAAATTTGAGTATTATAATCACTTTTTTTTTAAAAAAAAAGTTGAAACAAACGCACTCATAATCTACCATTGTTATGACTATCATTAAATTATTTTAGGAATTAATGTGGTATAATAAAAAAAATAAAGTTTTCAGATACTTATGATATCTTTTCGTAAAAATTATACATGTGTACTACTTTATTTAAAAAAAATAACAAGAAGAAGATGATGATGATGATGATGATTTTGTTAATAACTGCTTTTAAGGTACTTGACAGAAAAAATTACATGAAACATTGAATTTTTTAAGTTTTTAATATATTAAATATTCTATAAACTCAACTTTTCATGTAAATCTTAAAGACATTTGTTTAAATCTTAGCAAGTATCTTAAAGACATTTGTTAACAATATTTTAAAAAAATGAAATGATTATAAAAATAAAACAAATGCTATATTATTAAAAAATAATGCGAAAAACACTTTGAAAAAATTTACCTAAGTTTTGTCTATTAAATAATCATTTGAAGGATAGTTATGAATTTGAAAGATTAAAATAAATGTTTATTCTTATTTTTTAGCAATAAAGCAATGAATTTGAGCTTGATCTATGTGGTAAACCATTATGACTTTCTTTTTTAATATAGCTATCTTTTAAATTTTCTTTTTTATCCTCTCCCAAATATTATTTATTAAAAATGTAACTTCTCAATGCAACTTAAAGAGAAAAACTATTTATTAAAATAATTAACATTTTGAAGCAGCAAACCAGGGTCGCGAATCCGCTGGCATGGGGGGTTGTCAGTCCATTATTTCTTGCTATTGTCTCCATTATTTTTGTCATGATGAAAGCGACTAAAAAAGGAAGAGTTCTATTGAGAACTCGATGGCAATAACTTTAATAAATTTAGATAATGGGGTCGAGCGTCACTAGCTCATTTAAAATTCATAGGTTGTTGGATCTCAATATTGGTTTGCTTTGCAGTCCTAATTCTTATGTTTGTTTTTCTTTTTTTTTTTTTCCTTTATACATTATTCACGTAATTTATAATTTGGTGTTGTAGTTAAGTAAAATTCTTGCCAAAATAATAATTTTAGGTTTTAAATATCTAACATTGTTTTTTATTTTTATTTTTATTTTTTTGGCTTGTCAATAATTTAGCTAAATGTGGACATATAAAGAAACTATTTCAAGAATTAACTGAATTGCGGTTAGCAGAATAACTCGACTATTTTGTTGTGTAAAATATTGTTGATCCTAAATATTAGACGATTATGCTGAGAAAATGGAATCTATTTCTCAACTGCATGTCTACAGCTTCCCAAGTTATTAGAAAAAGTGTCTGACAGGCAAATTAACTAATTAGATCAATAAAAAGGATATTTGTAAATAGCTAAAGGCTAATAAGATCGATTGAAAAATCAAAATGACTAAACGTAAATGATGGGCTATAAATGAAATGTGGTAAAAAGATTTTAAAAAAATGCTATGAAGCGCTGATAGAGGTGGCAAAGCAGGCTGACCTGCCCCAATCCGCCAAAAGCGGGGTAGGGCAGAGCCGAGCGGGCCAAATTAGGAAAATAAGCTCAACATTTTGGGCCACCCTGTCTAAGGATAGGTTGGCAGGTTGGTCTATCAAAAAATCAAAAAATATAATTAAATTTATTTTAATATTTTTAATAAGTTAAATTACCTTTAAAAAAATTTTAAAATTACAAAAATATATTGAATAAAAAATTCACTTAAATAAAATAAAATAAAATAATTAAATTACATAATTTATATCCAAATTTAACTCAAATACAAATATAATAAACTAATTAGAATATATGAATAAGAAATTCACAAATTAATAAAGTATAATAATAACATAATCCATAATAAAAATCTAAAAATAAAAAAAAATCCTGCACCTAAAAAAAAAAAAAGAGGCATCCCTAGCCCTAAGCCCAACCCGTGCGGGCCGAAAAATTTTAGTGGGCCAAACATGTTAACCCAACCAGCTATTTTTGGTGGGCCAATCTGACAGATTGAGTCCATTTTACTAAATCTAAGTGCTTAAAGGTAAAGGCAAAAAATATAAAAAGTAGGAAATAAAAGTTGGAATGTAATCATAAATGAAAAAATAGACTTGTGTCTGATTAATGTGTTAGATATGGTCTCTTACAAGGCCATTTATAGTTACAAAAAACAAATATTCAACACTAAACTCCATTAATCACATTCTGAAACCCATATTCACGTTCAGTTAAATAGTTAATATTCAGTACCAAATAACACTATCTCAGCTAATATGGTCCATAATTTTGTCTAGATTTAATGTAATTATTAGCTAATGGCTTAATCATGCATCCTATTTTATAGGAAGCACTTCCTAATCTCTGCTATAACCTCCTGCATTTCAACTATTTCTTCCACTTTTTGAAGTAGAGACCATCTTCCTCAACAACTCCTATTTTTTAGAAATTAGTTGTAAACTTGGTCAAACTCTTCTCTTTAGCGGCTAAAGCATGTTCCTTTTTTATTTTATTTTATTTTATTTTTTATCTAATCAAAGCATGTTTTTCATTCAACCAATACTCAAATCTAGTTCATGAGTTGCAGATCATCATAAAGGCCCAAGGCCTAATAAGAGGCCCATTTTCTCGTCTATTAACTATCTGCTAACAACGATCAATATCGAGTATTAATTATTGACTATCGGCTATTAGTTAAAGTTGTTCTTTAGCTAACTACTCTTGGTTCTCTACTAAAATCATTTTTCAGCTAATTGCTCTTAACTATTAGCTACCTGTCCTCAGCTAACTGCAATTGTTATGTGTTAACATACTCTAAGACTTGGTTTGGTATTATTTTGATTTTTTTAAAGTTGTTGAACTCTCCAGGTTATCTAAAAACTATTCTAAAAAAGTCATGGTAATATTGTTTAGTAAAATAATGTAAAAGTTGTTCTGAATAAGCAGAAACCACAGAAATAGCGTTTGGTAAAGTTAGTCTTAAAATCTAAAATAACTATAATAGATATAAATATTAAAAAAATAATTTTTACTTTTAATATTATTAAAGAGAGTAAGGTTATATTAATTTTTTGTATTTCAAAAAGCACAATTCAACTATGAAAAACACACTATGAGGGCTATTGAAAGCACCCTTTACTTTTAAAAGCCAAGAGCTAAAGTATCCCAATTTTTTTATTTTCCAAAAAGAAAAAAATCGACTAACACTTTTCATAAATTAGAGCATCCTTTCAGAAAATATTATCAAATTAGGCCTAAATACAATTAATCCAAAATTGCAATCCACTTCCAATACGGCCAACAACTTTTATATAATTCTTCGGTAACCAAATGAAAATGTCTATATAGTGTAAAGCATAGTTTAAAAAAGTAAAAGTCATATTCAAACTGATTTCTTGACAAAAGAAAAACAATTAAATTGAGAAGTTGGTTATAGACAAATTGATTTCTTTACTTGAAAAGTATTTTGATTAATAATGGTTATTATGGGATAAAAAGCCAAACAAGCTACTCAAATTTGCATGCCAGCCTTCATATTTTCATTTTTGTCTTCTATTCTTTAGTCGGATATCACTGATTAAAAGATATGTAATAATGGACGGACTCAATAGACAGCCCCACATATGATTAGTATAAGGAAAAATATTCTGCTAGATAACGTCCACAAATTTATATCTTGAACTGTGCCAACCAAACGATTTATTCATTGCATCTTAAAACATATAACGCCAATAAACTCCATGTTCAAATTACCTCAGAATTGGGCCACATGGTTGATGAATTGCAGAGTACAGCCAAAAACTTTCCAGTTTGAGGCCGACCTTTAATCGTCATGGACTGTACCTCCCTGACTTTTTCATACTAATACATACACAAAACAAATTACACTAGTTGACCGAAAAAAAAATATACTAATAATTTAATTTTGATGTATTATTAATATAAAATTAATTCATATAATTATCTAATTACGTGTATTAAAATTGATCTCCGTCAAAAAAATTTCATAGATAAATAGTGGAAATTGATTAGACAAGAGTACTTGTTCTTTGCACCCATGTCTCCAATACAATTTGTTGCTGTTCAATTATATATATATATATATATATATATACCAAAATGGCATTTTTTTTGTGGCTGGTTTTTGTTGAGTGGGCCCAGCTGTTTTAGCTATTTTAAGGGCAAAAAATTAAAAAAGAAAAGAAAAGCACAGAAAATTAGCCATGTCTGACAATGGTGGCATACACTGGTCCAAGCTTTTATGCCCTTTCTATTTTTCATTCCTGACGAGGAAACTGGTGGGAATGGGGATAAGGTTGAATGCAGAGGAAGGAAGGAAATCATCAAATGGGTCATGAATGAATGTAGCAGGTTGCTGTAATTGGTCATAAATGAATGGCGCGCGCCTTCAACTTTCTTTTCCTTCTCAGGCAGGTCTTTATTAAGGTCCACATCAATCATCAACGTATGTGACACTTCATAGGTCCCACAATAATATGCAACTCCTCCATTAACGGCAAAACAATTGAAAGAAATGTTTCTCCATCAATAGCCATGCACTATTCTTCTAGTATGGTATATTTTCATGAGGAGTGTTATTTATACCACTCTTTATTGTGGACATCCAGACATCCACAGACAAAGATTAGAAAAAAAAATTATAAAAGAAAAAAGAAAAGTGAAAAAGCAAGAGGAGAGAGGAGAGAGATAGATACATAGTGTCAAAGTATGTCAATTGATAGTATGTACAAAAAACATTTCTCTATTTTCATTACCTTTAGATAAGAACATTCCTACAACATTTTTATAAAATTAATCTATAGTACTGCGATCAGAACGTTTTTCAAATAATTATTTTATTGAGATTTAAACTTTAATTCCCCTCCCCCCCTCCTTCTCTCTCCTTCTCTTCCCTTAAAAGTGCTTTTCACACACTATTTTTGCTTAGTATGGAACCGAACTCTTATAGGTCTTTTATGCGCTGCACTAATTCTAATTCAATACGAGGTGACAAATAGACTTTATCTTCATCCTGTGTGAATTAAAAAAACTTTCATATTTCTAGAAAAATAAAAACAGTACATTGCTTTAAAAAGGAATACATTTATTAGAATTCTACTATACAAAAATACAAATATAGTATTTGATTTTATTGACTGTATAATGAAAACCCCCTTTGTCTAAAAAGAAACTTAGAGCTTAAAAGCTAGCATTCTATGTAACACTCAGTAAAGATACCAGCAATCTTATATTAGCTTCTGTCTTTCTACTCATTACTCAGCATGAAGGTGAAAGTACCCGATCCTAGCCATCTTTGCATACTTTTCTTCGCTGCTTGTAAAGAAAGTCATGCAATATTTTTTGTATCTGCCTTCTGCATGCTTATACATTTGCAATTTGCCCGTTTTTCACTTAGAGTCTGCAAGTAATGGAGAAATCAGTGCAAACATGAACGAATCAGTTAAAATCACATCATGATAAGATAAGGTCGGGAAATCTTAATCAAATTCTCTCCTTATGTACCTTGAATTGTTTCTGAAGATCTTTAATGTATTCAACAGCTAAGTCCAACATGTCTGCTGTGTTGGTTTGCTGCCAATAACACGAAGAATGTTAACTTTCCAAATACAAGCACCCATACATAACATACAAACACACAAATATATATATATATATATATATATAAGAGCTTGATGCATTCTTACCTTGTCCATGTTTGGGACCAGCTCCTGTAATTTTCTCATTCTTTCACTGATTCGAGTTCTTCTCACCTGAAAATAATTAGTTCTTAGCATGAATTCAATGTTGTCTAAATAGTGTGTTGCTCTTAATTTTTGGCATAGGAAAGGACTAAGAATTTTCTTCATTCCATTATAGTAACATGATACTGAGATGGTTTACTACTACAACAACAACAACAAATCTTTTTTCCACGGTTGAGATACGCTATATAGATTAAAGGACGTCATTGTGGCCTATTGTGGGCTATATTTGTAGTTATAAGTCATTCCTCATGTTTTTGTCTAAGATAATATGATGTTTTGAAAAAAAAAAAAAGAAATTGGAATTTGCATATAGACAAAATCGCAAAATTCTACCCTTTCAGCAATGCTTCGAGGATGCGTAGCACAGCCTCGCTTTGCTCTGATTTTACAAGGAACAGAATCAGGGAACTGAAGCAACTTCTCCATACCAACCATCTCTGATGAAGTTTTCGGCAAGCTCAAGTGATGTGATAGTAAGTGAACTTGATTTACCAGCTCTCCATTCTGAGTACAACAGTTTAATTGAACTAAGAGCAAAGAACTCAAACTGAAAGAACAAAATCAGAAGAGTAAGCATCCTATATATGCATACCTGAACATCAGAAAACAACTTTTCATTACTATTTCGCCCCCTTTTCAAGCCAGTGATATTTTCTGAGAGTTGTGTAGTATCATTCCAAGAACCATAGGTGAATCCAGGGCCATAGTGTGGAGCATCACCATTGCTACCTCCCTGCCTTGCATCATCAGGGCTAGTTGCGCCAATGTCCTCGCTCCCTATTTCAGAGATCTGTGACAACATTCCCAGGGAAGAAGCACTTCTTGGTGAGAAGCTAATCTGATTCTTCAATCTGTTAATCGATGGACTAAGTTCACCATTACTGCCATTAATTGTACCATAGTTTCCAACACCTTTCATGGTGCCAAAACCTGCAATTTACAAATACATAACTTCTTCTCCGTTGCCATAAAGAATGGATAAATTTGTATTAATAACATAAGAAAGATTGTCAGATATATCCTCAAATTGAAGTTATTACAAATGTATGTAAAACATAAGCCCAAGTTTCCAAGTTTGGGCCTCTAACTACACCATGTGGAAAAGAGGTTGAAGCCTGAGAGATTTGATCTGAATACTACAAAAGCCAAGCATAGGCAAATTTCACTCTCTTTAAGTGTTCATATCATGAACCAATTCTCTTAAAAGCTTAAGAAACAATAGCCCATTGGCACAGGGTGCAACTAATGAGTAGGCTCATCATAGCTTGTGCAAAAATTTAACTTTTTTATTTAGAAGAATGACAGAAATAAGATTGAACTAAATATGAATGCTCTGATGCTATTTCATAAATGCTCTAATGCTATGTCATGAGCTAACTTCTTATGAAAGCTTAAGTTGTTGGATTGAAAAAAATATATATGAATGACTTATATTTAACAGATTTGAGAAGTTTCATCAACCTCCCAGGTATAGAAAATTTGGATCGTGAGATTCAAAACAACCATAAATTGGATAAAAATGTTTCCACCAGCATCATTGATTTCTAATTTCACATAATAAAATTCCTAGGCTTTTAAGTGCTGCTCAGTTCAGCACGGTTAGCATCTGATACTCATTTAGATTGTATTAGATCAGTACTCCCAACAGATGCAGAGAGATTCAGACTACAAATTCTCTGCTCCATTAACCATAAACATAAACATCAAAATTTCCAAAAAAGGAAATAATCAAAAGAAATGAGGAAGCAGAACAGAACAAGGACAATAGTACAATACCGTTTTGAAAGGAAATGTTGTTGGAGAAAAGGCCAGCAGGGGAGCTACTCTGCCTGAGAAGATTAGAAGAAGAACCAAAGCCCTTCTGTTCCACTCCCATTGAACCCACCAACCCATACGAGCCACCATCCAAGGCGGAACCTGAAGAAGAGGCTGAAGAACCGTGCCTCGGGTAGTGAGGTGGCAACCCAACACCGCCACCGTATCCCTGCTGAGAATTCATGCCACTCAGACCCTTAAAATCACAATCCTTCCTCTTATTGTTGGTGTTGTTGTTCGCGGTGTTGTCGTCGAATTCTTGGAAGCTAGGTGAAGCAGTGTCGTTGTTGTTGTTGTTGCTATTATCAGTGCCGTAACCCACGAATCTCGAAACCAACGCCTCGGATTCACTAAAAGGTGGTGTGAGATTTGCAAGAAGTGAACTTGGCGCTGAGCGAAAACGCAGCAACCCAGAATTGGTTTCTTGTAGTTCGTGGTGGTGGTGTTGATAACCCTGATGGGTATTTGAATCCATTATTATTATTATTTATATATAGGTATATATGTATGCTTGTATGTATATGCTTATGCTTAATTTCAGTAACTCACTAGTCGGTATGTCACTGTAAAAAGATAAAAAGGAAAAGATCACGGGGATATTAGAAGCTGGGGAATCGTTATGGAAAAGAGTGGCTTTATTATCCCAGAGATAAATTCTGAGAATTTTTTTTGAGAAAGATGATTTTTTTCTCTTTTTTTTTTTTGGGTTTCAGCTTAGTTCCTAAGCTGGGGTGGGATAAGATCTTGTAAGAGAAGCAACAACGCCAGCGGAGAAATAAACCTGGTTAGTAGTAGCTTGCACACAATTCAAAGAGGGGAGAGGGAAAGGATAGAGATATTGATTTATGAAGGGGGCTTGTGTTTGTGTCGTGTGCAGAGGAAGATGCAGAAGGGATAGATACAGAGACGTAGTGAAAGGGACAGGGAGGTGCGTGTATAGATAGGGATTACAAAAAATTAAAAAAGAGGGCGAACAAGTGCAGGTCCAGATTTGCTTTTGAAAGCAGTGAAAGCAAGGAAGATCTTATGAGTGAGAGGGGGAGAGAGAAAGTGGAACAAGAAAGAGGAGAGAGAGAAATCAACATTTATCTTGTTTGTGGTGGTTATGTTGAGCCAATGAGAAAGTACACAAAGCCAACAATCGGTGTCCAGGCCGAGTGCACACTGCACACACTCTCTCTCCTCATTCTAGAGTCTAGCCTTTGGGACAAGATCGGTGGTAAAAGTTACGCGAGAAATGTGTTTTCAATATTATATATATAGAAATGTTTCTTTAATGTATATATATCCGAATCACCCGTCGTATTAGCCCCCAGCAATGTGTTCAGTGAATATGTTGGTTTTTGATTAAAAAAAAATTGACCTAATAGCTCCAATAATTATAAAAATGGGGTATCCATGGCTATTAATTCACTTATAATTGGTAAAAAATCTATTATAAAAATAAAATAATGATTAAGACTTGCCTAATCTCATTCTGTGTGGCACCTTCTGAATATATGTTTGCATAACTTTAAAAGATCTCCCAAACCCATCATTTTAAAATGTTAAAATTAGATGTAATAAATTAAAATGGTGTGTTAAGGGATTTCAGGCTATGCAAATTATGCATTTAAAAGATATCACGTAAGATAAAGATAAGGAAGCCCTAATTATCATTTTACCTCTACATTCTACATTAAATTCTTCACTAGTTGTAAATGAGTCGAAGACCACGAATATCCAATTTTTGCGATAGTTAGAGACCACGAGACCAATTGGTTTTTATTAAGCACCAATATGTCCATTAAGGACATTCTTAGGAATTAATTTGGATGTTTATTCTTTTTTTTTTTTTGACATAGCAATTTTTTTTTTGGTGTAATAATAATTGTAATTTAAATAAATATAAATTTTAATTATGTAAGTATTAAATGTAATATTAATTAAAGATAAATTTATATTATTAATAAAAAATAATATATTAATTTAACACTCATACAAAAAAAATGTTTATTTAAACTTAATTATACCTAAATCACTATGTGTAAATAATAAAATTAAACTTGCAAATTGAAAATGAAATAAAATATGGTAAATAATATTATTTTGAAAGTTTGGAAATAAAATAAAATATGAAGGCACTTATTTAAGTATTATTTTCTTTATGTGGTATGTTATTACATTTTATTTTAATTATAATAGCATGTTTGGAAACATCTCAAAATAGTTTTTTATGGGAAAATAAGTTTGTTTTGAGATAATCAAATATGTTTGGAAAAGAAACCAAAATAGATTATAATCAAAAGCTAATAATTTTAAGCTGAAAAATAACTTATAATCATATATAACTGGGTAAGATGGAGTATAAGTTCCAATAGTATAAGTCCAATAGTTAACCCATCGACATTTGGGTAGGACGGAGTTTCTCCGGCAATAAACCCCGGTGTCAAATATCCAAGAATTTTAGAAGGGGAAAGAAGTGAGGAGGTTGTGAATCTTGCTATGGGGGCAAAGATCTTGGAGAGTATCAACCAAAATCATATTAATCTTGATTTTGATAAGGTGAATGAAGCAAAAAACAAAGAGCTCATATTTTGGTCCTTGGATATTAGTGAAAAAGCCATAGAAGTATAGATTTGCGGAACCAAAATCATGCCAAAATCAGGAGACTATATATCGCCTACAGAATCAAGAGGCAAGATCTTCCAGATTTCAGATTCTGACTAATCATGAGGATAATAATGAGGTCAAGAATGTCTTGCAAGTCAATCCAGTTAGTTCATCTCAAGGGGCCTACACTGGTGCTAGCAAAGAAAAAGATAAAAATTTATTAGGCCAAGACCAAAAAGGTGCCAAATAGCCAAATCAAAAGTAGGCTAAGCCTTCAGCCCACACTATGTGAAAAAGACGAGAATTCTATGAGTAAGGTTGATAACATGCAAGAAAATAGGGAAAGATCCATGAGCCATGCAAACCCAAGCTCAAGTAGCTCCAAGGAGAAAGGGAAGGAGAAGGTCATGAATGCTAAGGTGGACCACCGAAAGTACTAGGAGTGGTTTAAGTATTTAAACCACGAGAACTGGAAAATATATGTTGAAAAGAAAAAAGGTTTGGAGAATCATGGTGTTTAGGTGATAGGCCTTACTTAAGAGGATTTGGATTTCTTTAGGAAACTTCGTTGGAAAAATTCAAATGTGGGAAAGGCTCAGAATCCATCAAACCTAGATGGTAAGGTAGTGGAGGTGTTGTCCTCGGAAAGGGATGAGATGATGGTGTAGGAAAGTAGCAACTCTCGGGTGCAGGATAGCTTGATGACAGATGCTATTAAGCGATGATAAGTTGCACCTATTGTTTCATGTTTCTCATGAATATTTTACTATGGAATTGTAGAGGTGCTTCTGGTAGAGGTTTTTCCAAGCTTTTGGAAGATTTGCTTGTTCGTTACAGGGCCCAGCTTTTTATGTAATGGAGACACATGTGTCTAGGGATAAGGCACATAAGATCATCAAGCAGTTTGGATTTGATGGGTTTTTTGTCCAAGATGGCAATAGCTTCTTAAGTGAGATTTGGATCTTATGGAAGAATAGTATGTGGAAAGTGACCATAGAGGTATCTTACAAACAATTAGTTCATATGCAAATTATTTATGAGAATAGTAAGGCTTGGTATTTCACATCTGTTTATAGAGGTCCCCACTCTTGTTATAGAAGAGAGCTGGCTAAGCTTTGGGAAATTGATATAGCTTATTAATGGCTCCTGGGGAGTAAGTGGAGATTTCAACTCTACTTTGACTTATGAAGACAGTGGTAGGAACCTATCCTCTCATATGACTCAAGAGTGTTTAATGAATGTGCTTTATCTTGTGGCTTGCAGGACCTTCGATATCATGGCCAACCACTTACATGGTAGTGTCATAATGTTCGAAGAAGGTTGGACCAGGTGCTCATGAATGTCGAATGGATGAACCAATTTAAGGAAGGTTTTGTTTAGCACCTTCCCAAGTTGAAGTCTAATCATATACTTATTTGCCTCGCTATAGAAGAAGGGGGTCTTGTGGAGGACTGAGACTGTTTTGTTATTTGGTAGGTTGGCAACTGCACAATGGGTTTAAAGACTTTGTAAAGAGTGTGTGAGAGAAAAGGGGGACCTTATCCTATATATTGACACATTTATAACAAAGGTGAAGGTATGGAATAAGGAAATTTTTGGGAATATTCAAAATAAAAAGAGAAGAATTCTTTTGAGGTTGGAAGGTATCTAAAAAGCCTTTCTTTTTACTGTAATCCTTTCTTAGACAATTTATAGAAAGAGATGTGGCATGAATATGAAGCTTTACTTATTTAAGAAGAGGTTTATGGGAAACAATTATCTAGATCCGAGTGGCTTAAGTTTGGACGCAAGAACACTAGATTTTTCCATGTGAAGGCAAAAAGGAGGAAATACAGGAATAAGATTATCATGTTACAAGATGACACAGGCTCTTCGGTTACTGGTTCAAAGTGGCTCAAAGTGATAGGGGTGGATTTTTTCTCAAAGTTGTACAAGGAGGACTCCCAGTAGAAGAAGTTTATTGTCATTGGAGCCTTTCCGAGACCCACTGATGATGAGTTGCAGATGTTGGGTAAAATGATGACTCCCAAGGAATTGAAGCTCACTCTCTTTGGTATGCGTGGGTGGAAAGCACCTGGGCTAGATGGACTTCCTCCTATTTTCTAGTAAAGCAATTGGAAATTGGTGGGTGAGTATTTGTGTGCTTTGATGGATGGGATTTTCAAGAAACCAAGGAATATTAGTGTAGTGAATAAAACATTTACCTCTATGATTCTGAAGATGCAAGCCCCAACAAGTTATACTTAGTTTTGCCTAATTAGCCTTTGTAATGTTAATTATAAGGTAGTAACTAAGATTGTGGTTATGCGATTGATTGAAGATGCTTTTGCATAAACTCATTAGTCAAACAAAATGTAGTTTTGTTCTTAGGAGATTGGGTACAGATAATGTATTAGTAGCAGAAGAAGTAAACCACTTTGTAAAGAGCAAGAAAGGAAGAATATGACATATAGCAAAGTGGATTTAGAGAAGGCCTGTAATCATTTGAGGTGGGATTTCATTAAGGATATACTTGATGATATAGGCTTTCCTCAGGAAATTACTGATATTATTGGGCATTGTATCACATCATCCTCAATGCAATTGATATAAAATGGTAGGGAAAGTGAAGCTTTCTTTCCCTCGAGGGGTCTTTGTTTAGGAGATCCAATTTCTCCCTACCTTTTTGTGTTATGTATAGAGAGTTTGTCATAGCTTATTACAATGGGAGTTGAGCATAATATTTGAGAGCTAATCAAGATTTCTAAAGATGGTCCAATTTTTTCTCACCTCTATTTTGCCAATGATCTAGTGCTGTTTGTGAAAACATCCTTAGATCAAGTTAATGTGATCAAAGGAGTGCTTGATTTATTCTATTCAAGCTCTGGCAAAGAGTTAATCATGACAAATCTTATATTTTCTTCTCCAGTAATGTTCATCATAGCTGTAGAAGGGAGTTAAGCCAAGCCCTTAGGTTTAATCTCACTTCTGACCTTGGGCACTATCTAAGTGTCCCATTTCTGCATGAGAAATGTAAGAAAGAACATTACTAATTTATTATTGATCGCATGCAAAATAAGTTGAATGGTTAAAAAATGAGAACATTGTCGCTAGGGAGTCAAATAACCTTAGCCTAGATAGCTCTAGCTTTAGTGCCTAATAATGTCATGCAAACAACTAAGTTACCTGCAAGTATTTGTAATAGGGTGGATCAAATACATCATAATTTTATATGGGGTGGTCCTAAAGATGAAAAGAAGGTGCACCTGATTGGGTGGGATGTGATTTGTAAGCCGAAAAGCCAAAGAGGGTTGGCTTTTAAGATAGCTTGTGAGGTTAATGATGTATTTATGAAGTTAGCAGGGGGCCTTATTCAAAGGAAGGATTCATTGTAGGTCAAAGTTATGCGATCAAAATATGGGTGCAGGGAAGGTGATGCCCACATGTGAGATAGAGAGTGGATGCATCTAATGCTTAGTTTGGGTTTATGAAAGTCCAGCCTCATGGAACAAGGAATATTATTTGGAGCATTGGCATTTTGACTACCGCTTTCTGGGAGGATCACTAGATTCCAAGAGCATCTTGTTTAAAGGATTTTGTGGAAAATTATCCAGAGGATAGGGAGCTTCATGAATCAGTTGAAAGCTACACTCTAATGGATGGATCCTAGGATTGGCTAAAAATATCTTAGTATTTACCAATTGGACTTGCTGAGACCAATTAAGCCTTCGAAGGATGCCTTAAGGCAAGATGTTGTAGACTGGCACCCTACTCCATTAAGCCAGTTTACTGTGAAGTCAACCTTCTTAACTTTTCAAGATTATAGCTCAAATACTAGAAGGAAAGTGTTTGTTGACGTCTAGAAGATCCCTAGTCCCCAACGATTTTGGGATTTAATTTAGGTTGCCGTTAGTGGTGCCTTCCTTACAAGCTTCACCAGATGGAAGCATGGAATGGTGGCAAATGCTTTGTGTGTTGTGTGTGGTAATTATGTGGAAACGGTGCTCCACATCCTTTGGGATTGTTATGCTGTGGACGAGTTGTAGAAGAGCATTGTAGACAATTTCCTTCATCATAGTAGTTTCTTCTATTGTTAGTTTAAGGAGTGGATGGAAATAATGTGGGAAAGCATTCTCCTACGATCCAAGGGGCGAGCTGGTCCCTAAATTTTGCTATCGCTTGTAACTTTCTTTGGCAAGCAAGGAATGAGATTGTGCTTGAAGGAAAGAGAAGTTCAAGGTATAGCTTAATATGGAAGGTGAGATACCTAGTTCATGAGTATGTGTTGGCTTTAGATATCAAGGACAAGGCTCAGAATTCCTTAAAGAGATATTGAGTTGTGCATATACAGTGGAAACCCCCTCCTATAGATTGGATCAAGGTGAACTCTGATGGGTCAATTGTGCAACATTTTGGAATGGTTTCATGTGGGGGTATTCTTAGATATCAGTTTGGCAACTTCAAAGTAGCTTACTCTCATAATTTGGGTAGCTACTCCATTACATTAGCTGATCTTAGGAGAGTTTATCATGGTATGATGCCGGCTTATCAATTGAGCTTTAATCAAGTGGTGCTTGAAATGGATTCCAAATGTGTTTGGCAATTTCTAAATGAAGGCGTGGAAATGAATCATCCTTATTGGCCTTTGGTGCAGCTGTTAAGGTATTGGTTTGTTAAGATTAAGCATGTGTATAAAGAAGCAAATTCTTGCACGGATGGAATGGCGAAGTATCGGCATGGGATCTCCCTTAGGAATGAAATTTTTATGTCTTTACTTTCTTTTATTTGTAATGCTTTTAGAGTTGACCTTGCTAATGTTGTTTCCCCTCCTATTATAGGGGAATAGTTTTGTTTTGTTTTCCTTTGGGCGTTTCTACCCGGTTGTTTATAAAAAAAAAAGAAAAAGAAAAAAGAGTATATTTGTTTGTTTTTAAATTTGAATAAAATGTATCTTTCTCAACTTGTAAATGTGCAATTGGATTAGAGTTTGTAAATGAGCATTTGCCCTAACTTTAGTCTACAAAATTGATTTTGATCAGAAGTGAGTTATCAACGTGATTTATGTTTCAAAAGTTCTACATTAAAAATGATTATATTAGAAAAATATTGTTTGGATACTATTAGTCAAAATCATTTTTAAATGTACAATTACTAAAAAAGACATGAGTTTTATATTATACTCTTAATATTACCTTTAGTTTTATTTTTATTTTAAATACATTTGAATACACTATATTAATATTATTATAAAGAAAATTATATAGATATTATTTTAAGATATTATATTTTTATGAAAATGATAAATAAAATTATATAAACATTTTTAAGGTGCTATATAAAATAACTGTAAAAAAAATAATTAAATTAAAACTTTAATTAAGAGGATTGTAAAACGAATATAATTTTGATGTACTTTATGCGTAAAAATTTTTACACAATCAATAAATTACGTATTATAATATAAGTAAAAGTATTTAACTTTTACTACTACTTTCTTAAAAGTCATATATATCGTATCATATGATTAAATGGTAATGTTAAACCATTTTGTACTAATAATGTATCAAAGTTCATTTCTTGTAAAACATATGTCAAGAACAAAATTAGATTCACTCAATATATATGTTAAATGTTCAACAGAAGGTTAAATGTGGAAACTAAGAAATTAACTTTTATTTTTGATGTTTCAATTGGAAAAGTTGAATGTGAAAGCAAGAAATTATCGCTTCGGTGAAACCATGGCTAAAATTGAAAAACGTATTGAGTTTCATCAAATGAAAACCACCCAAACAAAATTTTGGTGCATTCAAGGTTCAGTAACTTACATTTGAAATTCCAAATGACAAAACAAACATAGCCTAAGTGGGGTTATGAATGAAGTTTTCCTTCTTTCTCATAAACAAAATTTACAATATTAAGAGTTTTTATTATGATATATGTTTAAAATTGTGCAATTATTGTATTTTTTTTTTTAAAATATTTCATACTACAAATTATGATATTATGTATGGTTAATTAAGGATCCTAAAATGATGACAAGCTTTAAAGGGGCAAAAACTGCATACATGTTTTAGGAAGTACAATAAATACATCCCCTTTATACTATGCAAAGTTAGATTTTTCAAAGACCACTCTAAGTGTTTCCACCTTCCAAAGACATGACCTGTTCACATACAGAAAATCAACAAATCCCAAATTTGTATTATCATAATGGTATAAACATAGGACGAAGGATTGTGTTGATTTCAAAGATGTTATTAAGACCTTAATAAGAGAAACTAGGTAGGGTGGCAAGGTACGAGGTGCATTTAAAGACAATGGAAATCAGAACCCGTCTCAAAATCTAGAGCATAGTAGACCCTTGAAATAGCATGTATAGAAATTCATTCTCATGACAGTGATATAAGCTATCCTTACAATCATCATTCACTTAATCACTAAAGCTGTTACCTTGCTCCTTCTCTTAATTGCTAGGGCCCCCTCACAAAACCATCAAAAGAACCATATACTGGATCCATAGAGGTTTCACATGCAAAGAAACATTGAGGTCATTACCTAAGAAACACCTACGAGAAGAACTTAACCTATGCACCAAGATAGTGACACAACTAGATAAGTGAGTAGACAAGACCCCCAAAGATCACTTTCATCAATGAAGATGATGTGGGATTCATTCCTAAACATGATAACTTAATCTTCATCACTAGCTATATGGCCAATGCCGAGGTCAAATGAGTGTTCTTTGATCAGGAGAGCTCTGCAAATATACTATTCGAGGATGCATTCTACTAATTGGAATAATCAAGGTTCAAAATCCTACCGTTTGATAAAGAACTCATTAACTTCTTAGGAGTGAAGATAGAAATGGAAGGGTATGTAGAATTCCACCTCAAATTGAGCACCAAACCTTTATCTAGGATAATTAGAATGAAGTTCCTACTGGTGGACTGCCCTTTTACTTATAACACCATCAACAAAAGGCCCACTCTCAACAAGTTGCATGTGAGTATTTCCCTTTAATATCTAACAATTGAGTTCCTATGGAGGATAGAATCATTGTATCAACAAGGGTGGACCAAGTTGTGGTAGGCCACTACTTTGATGATAGGATAGAGATTAAAGAGATAAAGAATATGCTAAAATTTGTTTCTAGGAAACTATGATAAAGCATTCTCCTCACTAGCCTTGATGCTAGAGACAATCATCAAGAATAGTAGCTTTAACATGATAGAGAGTTAAAAGACATGCAGATAGGGCCACACCATATCCATTCAACCTAGAAAAATATACAGCTCCTTGTGAAAGAAAAAGAAGAGACTAATTGCACTTTTTAGGACTTATGAAGACTTATTTGCATGGAGGGTAGTGAACATGCCTAACGTATACCCATCCTTTACGTGCCATAAACTCTTTGTATATCAAGTCTATAAGTTGGTATCCCAATAGAGACAAAATGTAGGCCCCAGAGGTAGAAGGCCATAAAAGAGTAGGTGCAAGACTTATTGGTCGCTAACTTCATATGTCAAGTAACAAATATCAAGTGGCTCTCAAACATGGTTATGGCTAGAATGCCTTACATGAAGTGAAAAATGTGCATGGCTTATTGAAGTTAAACAAAGTCTAACCTAAGGACTCATGCCCCTACCCAATAGATGGGCTAATGGACAATCACTCTAATTTCTACTAGCTCTACATTATGGTTGCATACTCTGGGTACAACCAAATCCCCATGCACCTAAGAGATAAGATTAAAAAAAAGAAAAAACTTACCATAGAGCATGCTAACTTCTGTTGCCGACTCATGCTTTTTGGGTTGGAAAATGCTAGACCACCTATCAATAGTTGATGAGCAAGATGTTCAATGAACATATTGGGAGCATCATGGAGGCAAATATAGAGGTGACATGCTTGACAAAGCGAGAAAAGGGAGGACCATGTTCAAGAGTTGAAAACTTTGTTTCGGAAATTAAGGATACACAACATACAATCAAATCCATAAGCTAGTAAGTTCTTAGGCTTTATGCTCATTTACTAAGGAATAGAAGCCAATCTCAATAAATGCAAGCCATTATAAACATGTGAAGTTTGACATTTGTGAAAATGGTCCAATAGTTGGTAGGCAAATCGCTATTTTATCCCATTTTCTTGCTAAATTGGATTCATTCTTTGCTTTCTTCAAGAAAGGAAAAGATTTTATATTGTCTTCAAAGTATAAATTATTCCTGTACTTACCTGTGAATGATTCTATTGTCAACATCACTTTCATCCATGAAAAAGATAATAATAAAGGTCAGTCTATTTCGTCAACCAAAAATTATAGAAGTCTAAGGTCCAATATCATAAACTAGAAAAAGGTCGCCTTTGCCTTCCTTATCATGATAAAATGATTTATATAGTATTTCTAGTACTACTCATTTGCAGTAACAATCAATCAATTGATCCAACATCTCCTCCACCAACTAGACCCAGCCAAACAATTGTTAGTATGGTCCATCAAGTCATTAGAGTTCAAAATTCAATATGAGCCAAGGATCATCATAAAAGCCCAAGTATTATTCAAATTTCTCTTGGAGATGACAGAAGAGAATGCGATCACAAACCTTGTAAAATGGACTTCGTATGTGGACTGCTTCTAACAAAAGAGGAAACAGAGATAAAATCATTCTATAAGATTCCCATTAGGTCAACATCAAATAGTCCTTCAAGTTCGAACTATGCTTCCAATAACTAAGCAAAATACAAAGCATTGATCACCATGTTATAGTTGGCTACAGACCTCGAGGCTTCCATGGTGGCAGTTTCCAGTAATTAACAACTTGTTACAGCCCACGTCCTCAGCAATTATCAAGCAAAGAGGCCTATTACTCCAAGAATGCTTAGCCAAATCCTTTGAAAACATAACACAGGCATCAACATCTTGTCTAACTTAGCGATTATAAGCTCATAACAATAACCGTAACCTAATCTAGGAGACTTTGGGCCAGCCCTCGATTATGAAAATTCGTTGTGTGTTGTAAATAGAAGAAATAAGCATCTAGTTAATCCCCATCTCTTGTACCACCATGATAGGATGCATCTTGTAGATTTTATGAAATCTACGATTGTTAGAATTATAGCAAAGTAAATAGTCATTAACACATAGCTTTACAAGTGGGGCCTCTCTTTGCCTCTTTTTTAGTACGTTGAACCATATTAATTAGCATATTTTCTAACTAAAATCCATGAGGAGGCTTGTGGAAGCCAAATTGATGGGAGAATGCTCATTGTTAAGGCATTCTAAGCTGGGTATTTTTTGCCATAAATTACTTCATCAAACAACTTAGAGTATGTGAAGTGATGCTAGAAATGCTAGGAACATGCCACATTCCATCTTGCACCCGTTGAAGAACTCATGGCCATTTCCTCACCTTAGCCTTTTGCAAATTAGGAATAGATCCCCTTGGTCCTTTCCCTATTAGCCAAAGCCAACTTAAGTACTTAATTGTGGCTATACATTATTTTTCTAAGTGCAATGAGGTCCTCTCTCCATGATTACTATAACCTAAAACTGGAAGTTACATAGAAAAATATCATATGCATCCCGAAGTCTGTGGTGACAAATAATGAGACACAGTTCACGAATAAGTTCTTTTATGAGTTCTTTCCTAGACTTCGTAGCAAGCAGCACTTCACCTCGGTTGAAAACTCAGGCTCATAGATAGATAGAAGGTGGCAATAAAGTCTCCAAGAGAACAAAAAGAGGTTGGATCAACCAAATGGATTGCGAGCAAAGCAACTCAAGCATGTGTTTTACTGAACCACATCATATTCTACCATGGGTAAAACTCCTTTTCGACTCACCTATGGCACTGAAGTAGTGATCATAGTGGAAATCAAAGAACCAAGCTGGTGCACTAGATCTTTTTTGAAAGGTTGCAATGATCAAAATTCTACGAGGAATTGGACTTGGCAGAAGAACGAAGGGAATTGTGCAAAGGGTCACATACACATATACTGTGAAAGTCCTTCCTAGATATATTATTGAGGGTGACATTATCCTCTAAAGAGCTAATGTCGAAGGAAAACCAGCTAGCCAGTGGAAGCTATCCTCCAATTGGGGAAATCCATACAGAATCATCGAGTGCTTTAGAATAAGAGCTTACAAGCTCTTCACCTTCTCAGGAGCCCACATTCCAAATTCTTATAACATTTCCAACTTAAGGAAAATGTTCACTCAAAATGATCTTGCTTATTTTTGTATACATTCTTCTCATTTTTATACTTCAGTTTAGATTATGCAACGACTAATTGCGAGATTATTCAATAATGCATTGTTCAATAATTAAAGCTTATCTTTTATGTTGCAATATTTAACACTGAAACATACACCTCAAGTTAGCTAAGTCACACCATAAGCCTCATCTCCTAGAGACTCCAATAAGGGATAACTTTTGGGAACCAAAATAAATGTTTATTTAAACTTAATATAAGTAGGCTAAAAACAAAGGTCTAGTTATTTATTATTTAAATATATAATTAAAATGTTTAATTTTAATATACTTGTAAAGACTTTTATATTATTAATCCTATATATATATATATATATATATATATATATATATATATGTAGCTTTTTGATAGTTATTATTAAGACTTAAATATTTTTAATGATAATATCAAGAGTAAAACTACATTTTGGTCCGTGATAGATTTGCATTTTAACACATTAGTCATCAAAAAATCAATTACATATACGTAAATCTCCCAAATATTTGGCGTTATAATACTTTAGTCCTCAAAAAATTAATTGCATACACTTGGGTTCTCCAAAGATTTGACGTTATAACGCTTCAGTCCAATAGAAAATGGTAACGGTGGACTAAAGTGTTATAACACTAAATTTTTAGATGAATCAAGCGTATGCAATTGATCTTTGAAAAATGAAAGTATTAAAATATAAATCTTTTAGGAATTAAAATATAATTTTACTCTAAAATCAATGCATGCATAACTGACTAGATGTATAATTTTTTACATTAACAGTTATAGAACTTAAATTCATAATTTGAAATTTAATATATAATTATATAACATAATAAATATATATTAATACAGAACGTTAAATGTTATAAGTCGAGTCAAGCATTAATCACATCTAATTCAACTCACTTTCAGCCATGATGAAAAGTTAAGAGGGGTAAATAAGGAAATTCAACTTTGCTAAAGATTGAGCTAATATTTCATAATTTTTTATCAATTTCTTTGACCATAAATCAAACATATTCTCTTCTCTAAAGTTTTACTCTCCTAAATTTTACCACCTTATACCCCCGAGCGAACCAAAGCCTTGAAATTGATTGACGACAAGGGTAGTCTGGCGTGCACCAGACTCCGACCGTATCAAATTCTGATCCTCGAGTGCCTTTGCTTATGCCTCGTCATTTTCACTGCCTCTATAAAGATTAAATTCACAAGCGCCGTCTTTGCTAAAATAAGGTTCCATTTATACACCCCTAAATTCTTCTTATTTATCAGTTTTGCCATATTAATCCATCCATTCATTGTTTTTCCTCACAATTTGCAAACTAGTTCAATAATTCTCGCTGGTAACATTAGTCCTTATGACGACGAGGTTAAGTGAGATTTGAATTTTTGTTTTGTAATTAAAATATAAAAATAGAAGAAGAGAAAAACACTATTTTGATATTTACAAGATCAACATGCTAACAAATTAGCCCTTAAAAGATGTTTTATTAATTTGCAGTACCTCAATAATTAGTATATTGACAAATTAGTCTCTAAACTATCAAAATAATAACAAATTAATTTTTAAAAAATTAATATACTGACAAATAAAATATTTTTTGTTAACACAAATAAAACTTATTAGCAATAACGAAATTTATCATTAGAGTACTACAAACTAATAAAACATCTTTTAGGGATTAATTTACTAGCGAATTGATCTTTTAAAGGTCTAAATGATAGTTCTGCCAAAAAAAAAAAAACTATAGTTTGTCAATTGAAATATATGTTTAAATTTAGATTCCAATACGTCAAATACACTCTCTTACAATACATTTGGATGCTTGACTTTTTCATGTGGTTCAACATTTATTTCTCTTAATTAGAGTCTCGAATTCAAATTTTATAGATAGAAAAGAAAGTAACACTAAAAGAGCATTAACTTCATAATAAACTAATATTGTTTCTCTTAATTAAGGTCTCTAATTGTGGATATCACTGAAAGAGAATTACCCTTGTAGTGGGCTAACTCGACTCGAGTCGGATTAATTAGAGTTTATTAAATTTCAAATACTGATAGTTTAAAAAAAATAACAAATTAATATAAATAATAATAAATTTTATTATAAAATTTGTTCCTTCCATTTTTAAAAAGATGACCCTAGTATTTAGTATGAAACATGAAAGTATTCAATGCTTGTAGTGTTTCTTCATTTTATCCCATAAAATTATTTTGAGTTTTGCTATTTGGAGATAAGTTTTGTGAGAAATTCTTGGGTGCTCCTGAAGCATCATATGAATTGTACTCACAGTTAATAATAAAATAATATTTTATATAAGAATATAAGTTAATAGTAAGTCATATCTTGAAATATTATTTTATTATTGGTTATAAGCATATTCATATGATATTCTATGAGCATTTAAGAATTTCTCTAAGTTTTGAGGTGTGTATCGACATAGGAGATTTGTGTGTGAGTAACTAGGAATTTCATGTTCTTGATGAGGTATCAGTTGACTACGAGTGGTAAGTGATAATGTTATTACCTGATAGCATTATCACTTACCAGCTGAAATCACCCAATATAATTTTCTAGTTTTGAGCATAAATTTTTCAGTTATTTACACTCGAATCCCCTATATCAATGAACACCTAAAAAAGTTATATACAGTTATCATTTCTCAATTATTTTCTCTGGTCCGACTTTAATTAATTCCAAACCAACCATATATTTGCTCCTTCCACACCCAAATGGGCATAAAAAGCTCCTTTTATTTTCCTTTAAAGCAAAGAAAAAGGAGAAAGAAAAGAATTCAACTTTCTCCTTGACAGAATCAGCACCGAGTGCTGTTGAAAGTATCGAATCAAATAATATGCAAATAACTTTTGCTACTCGAATGTGTAATGAATTTTAAGTGAAATAATGGAGTTACATGTTCATGATGATTGTGTGACAAGAAAGACATCGTTACGTTTATTCATTGAAGAGGCTATTACTTTTAGAGATGAAATTAAAAAACAGAAAAAAGAAAGAAAAAGACTGTTCCTTGCTCGTATAAACATTTTTCCTACACAATATTGTTTAAGTCGTTAGTTCACCTTGAGATGAAGGTTATATTTTGTCTGCTTGCAGAGTACGTAATTATAATACTTCATGGTTATGTCCTAAATTTTTTTGCAACTTAAATATCATTCATGATAAATCAATGTTACCCAGTGTTGACACACCATATTTTATATCATAATTTGTGATGTTTGGTATGCCACTTTTTTTTAATATAGAGATAGAATAAACACACTTATACATGATGAAATGTTTAATATGTCAATATATATAATACTCAAACATAAATATAAATGATACTTGAACCATAGTATCTTCATATCTTCTTAAGGATCATTATCTTAATACCATCATGAAACTCGTTTTTTGCATTGACTTAATCTCTCTTTTTGATCTTCACGCGGCTAGCAAAATGTCAACGAGACCTATGAAAATAACACAAGCCCTCGTTGTGCTTTGTAGTAATGGTTTGAATCGAATAACATCAAGCAGCATCACAAAAATAAAGGATAGATCATTTTAATAACGTTAGCAATAGTATCATATTCGAAAGGTCCAAGCAAATATTTTCACATGATGTTTCCAACATTTTTCTTATTGTGCAAGAGAAACAATACCTTTTTCTTTTATTCCTTTCCTTTTCTTTTGGCGGCATAGAGCAAAACATTGCATAATGCATAGATTCAATTCAATCTCTATCTGTCTTATCTTGATCATGAATATTGACGGTGATAATAATACAAGTAGAGTCAATTGTGGAACAAAATCGGTCTAAGAGTACTAAGAATATTGTAGAAAAGAATTATGCAGCATTACTCTCTGTTCTGATTCGCAAATGACGTACAATTAAGATCATTTATTCGTAAAAGAGAGGGATAAACCTAAAAGGACTTCAATAGTACTGAATTGTCTCATTTTAATTAGACCCTGAAAGGCAGCTTTGGATAGAATCTAATCCGATCTTTCAAGCCTTTTAAATTTATAAAAATTTTCTTTTATCATTTTGAAATGTGGATGATATTTTCTAGTATCCTTATTTTGTGTAAGATATTAATATTCTTAGATAATTAGTGGCTAATTTTCTGTTATCTGTCTTATTAACTTAAAATATAATATTTTATAAAAAAATTGAATTCATATTTTAGGTTCATAAAACAGGTAGCTAAAATTTATTCATTAATTAATAAAAACGTCAATCCCCTTTTAAAAATGAGGATATCGAAAGAATTTCCTATAATGTGATCCCCTATTTTATATTAATTGTTACTGTTTTCCCTTTCAGAATTCAGATATTCTTTCTTTGTAGTGGTCGTGCGTGACTTTGTTAGCGACGCTGTCAATAATAATAAAAATTAGTGGTCCCATATTTTGTCCCGTGGTATCTGTGTTTGATGATAAAAGGCAAGGAGGAAAGTAAGCCATAAAGGGTAAAAAAAGTGGTAAAAAGCATGAGAATCGAGGGGGTACAAATCGATGCATTCGCATTCAAAGCCTTAATTAAAATGCAGTGAAAAAGGTTCTGTTTGTGTGGAGCCAAACACGGACGCGTGAGCACGGTTTGGCTTCCGGCCTTTGCCTTGTTTTTAATCCCCTTTTTTGCGTTTTTAATAATATGTATATATTATTTAATTATTATTTATGAAAAAATTAATTTTTAAAAAATTATAATTTTTAATGATATCAAATTATATAATCAAGTGATAAAACAATTGTTTTGCTGATAGTATTTAAAATTATTCTTTTACGGAACCTTTTTAATTATCAACTAATAAGTCTTTATATTCATTTAATTAAACCAATTTTCAACTTGCAATTCACAGCTGATACATGTAGGCAAGGAAATATACCACACTTCTCTTAGATTGGCCAAATTTATTTTCTGACATAAAGCCTAAAGCTTAATTTATTATTTGACACAGGTTATTTTTCCCTCTCGTACGTACAAGCTTGTGATTACGCTATTAGTGTAATGTTTTGTATATTATTATTGAATGAAATAAGTAACAATACTATGCGTTGCACAAGTATTTTTAAGTTCAAGTAAAATCTAAGAATTTAAATAATATAGATTGTAAAGGAAAAAATCCAAAACTAAGACATGCATAATTAGATAAAATCTAATAAATATGAATTAAAAGAAAAGTATTTAAAGTTATAAAGAATATATATACATAATCAATTAAAAGGAATTTGAATTTAATATTTAAAATATAATTACGAATAACGTGTGGTTTTTTAAGGAAGAGCAGGCTACGAGATTAAGCCACTCTCTGGTCAGCGTACTTTAATTGAATAAATCGGAGTAAATATTGACACACCATTAGAATAGTTGAACACTTAGACTTCTTAACTAGTGGTTATAACTGCTAAACATATATAATAATTTGGCAATATATAATTAAAAAAGTGAAAAAAAATCTATTACTGCTTCGATATTAAATTATATAATACATATAAGAGTGGGGTCAAGGAAGAGATAGTTTCCTCGAGGCTAAAAACATTTCTTAAACATCTATTGAAATTTTTAAATTTTTTTTTTTTGAAAAACCTCCATAAAATAAATTGTTTAGCTCTTTCAAAATAGTTACATTCGTATTTGGCCACCCAATATAAAATTTTTATCCCTGCTCCAGCAAAAAGGCTATCTTAAAACGCTTCAGACTTGTCCTATTTAGTCAAATGAGAACTTTTGCTTCTTCTTTTTTTTTATCACCATGACTTGAATATTAACCCAAGCAATAGTCTCTAATAAACTGCTTAACCTAGTTCACCCTTAGATATAAGAAACAACTAGAATAGGGAAAGGATGAGGCATAGGTTCTATGGGCTTTCTCCCTCAAAAGAGATATTGTGCTTCTTCTTTAAGCAAAGAGGCATGTTATTTGTACATCCTTCAATTTTGGACATCCTAACACTTCCTCTTTATATTTTCTCTCTCTATCAATCATTTGACTTATTTTACTTTTTTTTTACAATTTTTTTCTCCCTTCTCTCTCTAGGTGTCCAAAGATATCTACCTACCAAATGGTATAAAAAACATTTCTCTTAAGCAAAGGGCTTTCTCTATAGTTTTTGGTACATTGATGGTAGCGATAGATGGGTGTTAGACACCAAGACATTTTGAATCAGTTATAACTGTTTAAATATTCATGCAGAGCATATATATAACTCATGAATGAATTATGTTTCATTTATGACAACATTGTAAGAATTGCGTCCAATATATATTGGTTTAATAACTATAGGAATATTTAATGCTTTTGGCTAACATATTAAAGAGCTATCTTTATTAATAGTCATACCCATTAATGTAAAGAAATAACTATTAGAATATAAAGATATAAATAAAAGAAGTGCTTGATGAAGAAACCTTATCATATCTATATGTATATGATGTGGTCCTCTCTCAAACATATATAGAAGTATTTTATGTCCATAACTATTGTACTATTAAGGAAAGGGTTAAGAGGAAGAAATCAGAAATCATTATCATCTAGATTTTACTTATTCAAAAGAGTGTTCCCTTCATTCAAGTTCATGAAGAACGATATGCATTCTTATTTAAATTATGTGAAAAACATAAAATTTTAGATCTTAGAATTAATATATTTATAATAATTTATTCATACATAAATAAATTATTGCTTATGTGAGGCATCAGAGCATTAGGTTTGACAACTTATGTTTTTCCTTTGAAGAAAAATATTGATGAATATTTGTTTTATTCTAAAATATCTGTTCTATATTGATAAATGCATTTTGAATGCTAACAGCCTTAACTATAATGTTAATGGATATTTCCACTTTGAATGATAATGTTGAATCCATATGTTTTTTGTTAAACTATCATTATTATTTGAGTTTACTATGTTATGTACATGAAAGAATACAATGTTGTGATTGGAATGAAAAATGCTTGCGGGATGCATCTTTTGTGATGCAATATAGTACGTATATCGAAAAAGTGAGTAAAACGACAAAAATACCAGGATAATGAGTCCGACATAATTATTGTTGCTTTTTTTTAGTTTTTTTTATATATATAAAACTTACCAGCGTAAACAATACACACGTTGGTAAGCTTCGTATAAAATTTTTGAATAAAAAAAATGAAACAAAAATAGCAATAATTATATAGAACCCATCATCCAAACATTTTTATCGTTTTCCTCATTTTTCAGTATATGTTGCATATGCGTCCACTGTTTGTGCATCCCCTATTAATTCTCAATTGGAATTGATAGTAAAAAGTGGAATAGAATTGTACTAAACTTTATGGATACTTCAACAAACTGAATCTAAGAAAAAAAAGGGGTGTTTCCCATGAAAGCATTGGCATTAGTTCTATAATATGATTTTTCTTGTGAAGCTGCCCTTTTGTCTTATATGGCTATCAATTATGAAACTGTTTTGTCGTTAACTATTGTTGATTTACATTGTGAAAGCGATATTTTCTTTAAATGTTTTCTCTTTATTCTTTTTCTTCGAAACCGTGTTTTTTCTTTAATTTTTATAAATCGTTTTAGAATATTTTTTTTAAATGGTTAAAACATAACCGTTAACATGACCTTTCGGTGATATCCCTGAAGGGACTTTGATAGCACTTCCTTATGATGAACAGTAATAAATGAAACATTTAATAAAATTCATGAGTAATGAATAATGTTTCATTTGTTTGCATTTTTTGTGGCATATTAACGGTTTTGAACCGTTCTTGAGAAGGAAAAGGTTTCTGGAATAGTTAGGAAATTGTTTCTTTCTGTGGCCATTCATATTTAGGGTTTAAGCTTTTTTATTTATGTGTTTTGAATGAAAGCCACAATTTAATATGAAATGATGGTTGGTTTTGTCTTATATGATTGAGTTGCAAAAGTACCTTTATGTTCTTTATTAAGTAAAAGCCTTATGAACATCTTGAGGATAAGTCTCATTTTTTAAGAATATTAATTGAGAAATTTAGACATTATGAATGTTCTTTGCTTTTCTTAAATGAATTTATATCCTATTTGAATTTTGGAATTATTATATGTGAGATTTGTCAATCAACAAAGTGGTCAAATCTGTAAGTTATGTAATAATTCTAAATTCATAATGATTTATTTATGGTTTTAGTTCATTTTTAAATGTTTATTTACAATTTAAAAATCGCACGATGTTTGATTTGTTAGCCATCAAAGTGGCCAAATCTTAAGGGAAATAAATTTTGAATTGTAAATGTATTTTCAATTATCCATAGATTTCAATGTTTGTAAATGACATTATATTGTGTAGGTAAATTGAAGTTCATATATGAGACAATTCCGTGATTGCCTAAAGGTTGATTATTTGTTCTTATAATTAATGAACATAATTGCTAATAATTGATATGTCGATGATTTTGTTCTGCATATCCAAAGATAGTAGATAATTCAAATTAGTATACCTTAGTTACTAGATTAAGATTAATGTATTATCTTAGTATCATTATGACTTAAGTTTGCACATCTTAGGATCACCCAAAGGTGGACTTTGATGTGCATGCGTAATGTTTACTTCCATTATTTGAACCTGATTTTTATGTAATGTTATTTATGACTCAAAGCATTACTGTTAAGCATGTATTAATTACAGTATCTGTCCCTATTTCATTACATTCAGATGCTATGTCCATTTCCATTTTTCTTTTTTAATGGGTTGAATTTCTTGGATTAGTGTGAACAAGTTCAATTTCACCTTGGTGTGTTGGATCTTTATTTAACATTTCAAGTAGAGAAACTTGTTGCTATTAATGTTGCTAATAGCAATGAAGGGAAATCCCATTATAAAGCTTGGGAAAGGTCAAAAAGACTAAGCCTTCGATTTATGCAAATGAGCATATCAAGCAATATAAAATCAGCTCTTCCCAAAATTGAAAATGCTAAAAAAAAAATTATGAAGTTTATGGAAGAGCACTCCCAAATTGTTGATAAGTTTCTTGCTGGGACATTGATGAGTACTTTAACCACTATGAAATTTGATAGTTCTCATACTGTGCATGAGCATATTATTGGAATGATAAATATTGCAGCAAAACTTAAGTTTTTGGGAATGGAAATGCATGAGAATTTCCTTTTGTAGTTCTTTCTAAACTCATTACTGACCAACTATGATACATTCAAAATGAACTATAACACTATGAAAGATAAAAGGAATGTGCATAAATTACACAGTATATTAGTTCAAGAGGAAACCAAACTTAAGAATCAAAGAAATTACTCCATTCATTATGTGTACTATCATGAAGTTGGTAAGAAAGTTGAAAAAGGAACATGGAAAGGTTGATAAAGAACGACATCCTTCCAGTTTTTGATTTCGTTTACCTTAATATTTGTGTTGATTGTATTAAAGGAAAGTAACGAAACACATAAAGAAAGAAACCACAACAGGTAATACCCAACGTCTTGAAGGTATACGCACTTATATGTGTGGATTCTTTAGTGTAAATTCTTTCAATAAAGAAAACTATTTCATCACTTTCATTGACAATTATTCACATTATGGCTTTGTCTATTTGTTGCATGAGAAATCTCAAGCATTAATGCATTGGAAGTTTACATAAATGAAGTTGAAAGGCAATTGGACAAAAAGGTGAAAAAATTGTCAAGTCTGAAAGAGGGGATAAGTATTATGGAAGATCTAATGAAACTGGACAACACCTAAGTCCATTTGTTAAATTCCTAGAAAAGTGTGGCATATGTGCTTAATACACAATACCGAGTACAATAGAATAGAATGGTGTTTTGAAAGGCATAATGCAACCTTAATGGATATGGTTAAGAGCATAATGAGTAATGCATCTTTACCCTTGTCATTGTGGATATATGTTTTAACAACTGCCATGTATCTATTGAATAGTGTTCCGAGTAAGGGAGTTCCAAAAACTCCTTTTGAATTGTGGATATATAAGAAACCTAGTTTAAGGCACTTGCATGTTTGGGGATGCTAGGCAAAGAGAAAAGTTTATAATCCACAAGAAAAAAAATTGGATGTAAGAAGGATTAATGAATGTTTCATTGGTTATCCACAAAAGTCTAAAAGGTATAGATTTTATTATCCTACCCATAATACAAGAATTGTTGAAACTAAAAATTATTGGTTCATGGAGAATGGTGAGACCAATGGGAGTAAAGCTTCACAAAATGTGAACATTAAGCAAGTTAGACTATAGGTTTCTTTAACTTGTGCTTCTAGCTCTAGACTTGTTGTTTCTCATGTTGTTGAACTACATGACAATAAAGAAGAACAACAAATTATTGATTCCATGGTTAATAATGAGCCAATGATCGAACAACCATTGGAAATAGCATTAAGAAGATCTCATTAAGAAAGTAGATATGCTATATCAAATGATTCTACAAGAGCTAGAAAAACAACTTGAGTATTGATGATGATCCGGTTTCATTTTCACAACCCATGAATTGTGATAATGCTAATAAATGGTTAGATGCCATGAAAGATGAGTGTAAATTAATGGAACTTAATGGTCTATGGGACCTTATAGAATTACCTGAAGGGCACAAGAGAGTTAGGTGTAAATGGACCTTTATGACTAAGTGCAACTCTCATGACAACCTTGAACAATACAAGGCTTGTCTTGTTGCCAAAGGTTTTACTCAGAAAGATGACTTTGATTATAAAGAGACATTCTCACCAGTTTCCAAGAAGGATTCTTTCAAAATTATCATTGCACTAGTAGCTCATTATGATTTAGAGTTGCATCAAATGGATGTGAAAAATTGCCTTTTTGAATGTGAATTTAGAGAAAGATATTTATATGGATCAACTAAGAGTTTTCAATTAAAGGGAAAGAACACGTGGTATGTAAACTTAAGAGATCAATATGCACACTTAAAAAAGGTTTCCGCCAGTGGCATCTTAAGTTCAATAATGCTATTATGCCTTTTGTATTTAAGGAAGATACTATTAATTGGTATATATATTTGAAGGTCAGTGGAAGTAAGTTTATTTTCTAGTTTTGTATATTGATGATATCTTGCTTGCAATTAATGATCTTGATCTATAAAATGAGACTAAGATGTTTCTCTGTAGCAACTTTGAAATGAAAGAAATGGGTGAGACAAGTTATAAGACTAGAATAGAAATGTGCTGGGATAGATCACAAGAATGGTTAAGCTTATCTTACAAAGCATATGTCTAAAGTTTTAAAGAGTTTAAGAATGGGAAACTGCTCAGCATCTCCTGCTCCAATTCGGAAAGGACACAAGTCTAGTCTTATGTAATATCAAACATGATTTGAAATGGACACAAGCATCTCAGGGTTGGATCAATGTAAAGATCATATGCTTACTTATAGGTGATATGATCATCTTGAGGTGATTGAGTATTCAAATTCAAATTTTGCTGACTATCTAGATACAAAAAAGTCTTCTTTTGGTTATTTGTATTTTTTAGCCAAACAAGAGATATCATGGGGGAGTGCGAAGCAATCAACTCTTGCTGTTTTCACTATAAAAGCTAAACTTGTGGCATGCTTTGAAGCCATAGTTTAGAATAAATGACTGCGAAACTTTATTTCAGGGCTTGAGATTGTTGACAGTATTGCCAAGCTGCTGAAAGTGTTAAGCATATGGAATTGAAATACTCTATCCTTATAGAAGAAGTTCAGAAATATAGAGTGAATAGAACAAACTAGCACTAACCTTACAACTATTGATCCATTGATGAAAGGGTGTTTGTTGTTGCCAAATAGGCATTATTGTATATTATGATGTTATTTATGTTTTATGTATTTTGACACTCTAAGCTCATGAATGGACATATTTCTATATTACCTGTTTCTGAGTTTGTATACATGATAGTATCGGAAGAATGATAACAGATGTTGTCTTTTAATAAAGACATTAAAGTTAGACCATACTCTTCATTATGTATCATGTTAATGATAAAGGTTAGTGTTGTAGTACATGGAAGGGAATATGTCAAGAAAATAATGACATACAACTATTATGACTCGCATTAATTTTCTACTTAGTTATGATATTATGTTGTAGCCAATATAAGAAGGATTTAACATTATTATTATTTGCAAATTATGTTTTGTTATTAAACTACAAAACTATAGTTATGGGGGTCAAGTAGGAGAATGTAAGAATTATGTCCCATATATCCTATATATATTGATTTAATAACTATAGGAATGTTTAAAACTTTTCCCTTAGAGAAATTTTCTTTGTACATCCACTTTCTTTTATATAGTTGACACCCTCTTTCTATCTCTCTCCTCTCCCCCTTTGTTTTTTCACTTTTTCACTTTCATTCATAATTTTTTTTTACGTACTTTGTGAGTGGGTATTGGGGGTATCCCACTTTAAAGTGGTATAAATAACACCACTCTTTGACTTAGCTCTATTGAAGAGTCATCTTTATTAATAGTCATATCCACTAATGTAAAGAAATGAATATTAGAATGTAAAAACATGACTAAAAGAGGTGCTTGATGGAGGAACCATGTTATGTCTACATGTATAGGATGTGGTTCTCTCTATACTGTATATAGAAATATTTTGTTGCCATTGTACTATTAAGGAAAAGGTAAAAAAAGAAATCATTATCCTCCATATTTTACTCATCCAAAATAGTGTTTCCTTTATTTAAATATATGAAAAATGATATGCACTCTTATCTAAATTATATAAAAAATATGAAGTTCTAAATCTTAAAATTAATATATTTACAATAATTTATTCATGCATAAATAAATTATTACTTACAAACATATGAATGTCACGTGAGTTTTGTGAATCGTGATGGGATTTCAGTAGGTGAGGTTATAATATTGTTCTTTGCCTATGTATTATTAATTAAGAGAACAATAATCACAAAGATTTCACACAAAAAATAATACTATCATATTTATTAACAAGGATATGGAAAAGACATTAATAGGGCACATCAAAAAGGTATTTACATCCTAGAATAATCTTAAAATGAGATCCTAATATAACATTAAAATTAAAATAAAGATAGAATATCTAAAGAAAAAAATATTTAAAGCATTTCAAAAAAAAAATATTATGACTATGTAAATATATAATAATTTTAAGATATTATTAAGGGTTTGATTTTAATATTTCTCGATGTAAAATTTTTTTATATAGCCACCTAATTAGATATAATCGCATTATATTAAAAGAGAGTGTCTCTTTCCGTAACTGCTCGACCATCGCATCGCTTACGCTTTTGAGTAATGCCAAGTCTATTTGAAAACCATTTGATCGTAGGATAAACCTATTATTTATTGGTCTGCCCAGTAGGATCAAACATTGTCAACCTGCTTTGCCTTCATTTTTATTTTCTTTGACTACTTGGCCTTCAACTTTTTTGCTTTAGTTTATCTTTGCCAAGTTTGTCCGTTCCGCATCCTGGAGTATGCGTTAAAATTTTATGCTTTCTTTATTCTAGGCTTTTTTTATTTTTGGCAAAGAACTTCAGCTACGATTCATTTAGCTAGGAAACACTACCATTGAAGGTCTTCAGCTGCGGATGAAACTTGATGCAAAGTTTATAAATTTGAGAACTCAATTTCCAATTTTTAAAACTTAAGAATCTAATTAATTTTTTTTAGAAAGTTCAGGAGCTGATAGATTAATTTAACATTGAATTATGACTCGTTCTGATCAAAAACAAAAAAACTGGATGGCTCATAAGCTCCACACCGAAGTTCGATTCCCCTCTCCCCAATTCTCCCAAAATTCCCCCTCCCCTGGAGCCCCAGAAAAAAATTAAATTAAATTAAAAAAGCCTTCAGTTAAAGACAAGCTCTATCTGGGAAGGAGAGACCTTCAGTTCAACAATAAAACGCTGCAGGAACTTGTCTTTTTTCGCTTGGACCTCAGGCATAAGTGCTGGATCTGAAATCTCAAGCAAATGATGCTCTCCTCCGTGAGTGCTTTACTCACAAAAATCTTTTAGCTCCTTACCATTATTTTCTGGTCCGATCTGTCGAAGGTTCTAACAGCACTTACCAAAAAGTGTCCACATCACATTTTTGGGTGAACTTCCCACCAGCCATGCGCCCCTCGGGTGCCAAGTAGTTGTTAGAGGGACCTACAACTCTTGAACCCATTTCTGATGTACATCGGCTTAAACTTCGGCGTTTTGGTGCCAAGTAGTCGACTCTGATGTATCCGAACTAAGAATCCAGATATTGTAAGGATAACAGGATTTTAGTTGTATTTTTAGGCTGCCATGAACGCATTTTCTACCACTGAACTTGTGTATGTGCATTAAATCCAGTGTAGCACCTTGAGCAATTTTGATCCTTCTTGCCCATGATTTTAACCTTGAAGGTAAATCTTGACACAACAGTAAAATTACTACCTTGTGATTTGATGATCATGAGTTTAAACTCTAAAAACACTCTCAGCGCTTACCAGGGTAAAGTTCCATATATTTACCATTCTTTGACCCCGTCAAATTCAAATGGTGAGACAAAGTAGAAGCTAATGGTAAAGAATGAAAGCATAGAAGAATATAAAAAGGAATACGGGATGAAGCAAAAGTAGCTTGTATAAGATGAAAAAGACTACCCAATGCTTGAAGCTTCCGTATGGAGGAATCTAGAGTGGGTAAATATAAACAACCTCATCCCTACAGGCAGTTATTTCCAAGATATAAACCCGAAACCTCCAAGTCGCACCAACCTTACCAACATGCCAAAACTTAGGTTCTAAGTTTGAAGAAGACGAAGCAAAAACAAAATTTGGATTCCCTAACACTACTTATCCCATGTCCTTCGTATTAATTAACTTGTGCATTAATTGCCCAACTTCAGCTTTGTCAGATATTACATACATCTTCTCAATGGAAGCAGAGGAGGTACCAAGAAACATGCAGACCTCCTCATTGGTGGAGTCGGAGACAGAAGGGGAGACCACTATTTCTACCACTCACGGAACGGGCTTACAGCAGTTAGTGGACAGTTTAAACCTTAAAGGTCCACTTGACGTCAAAGGCTCCCCTTTTCTTTATTTTTTATTTTTTCTTCTATTTTTTATTTCCAGATCAACGAAAAATCTAAGAACATAGACAGCCATGCGCACTTGGCAATAAAGTGAATATCACTATTCACTGGGGCCTCGTGCCATATATCCTCCAAGAGATTATAATGTTACTGAAGGAAATGAATATTGGCTTTAATGTCTTTTACACCCGAAGTGTGAAATGCTAGAGCCTTGGTTTAGGACCCTGCCTTCTAGGAATCTCTAGTGCATCATAATGACCAAAGCCATGGTAGAGAACTCTAATTGGATTTTCCTTGCCATATTCTTGGCCATACTCAGCAATTGATATCAAACCACCAGCATCCTGATCATACATGTACACTATGATCGGCATCCTGCAGAACAAGGCCTCTTATCAGATCAACATCCAAATGTGTATATACATAACTGCATAAGGGAATGTGAATTCACTTGGTCAAAAGGAAAAGAGGGACTTACTTCAAAACATGTGAAGCAATGAACAATTCAGGCTCACCTCCCCACACATGAGGCCTCCTTATTTGTGAAACATATGTATCAAAATCGCCTTCAATAAACCTAAACATATCGTGAGACAATCATGTTTATCAGCAAAACAAAAATTCATCATTTTGGTCATTCTACATTAAACAAAGAAACATTTATAATTGTTATAGACATAAATAGCCTAATTTGACATACATTGTGATTGAAGTCTTATAATATTTGCTTCTAAAAGTTATGTATGGGTGGTTCATCTTATTCTATTAGTATAGTAGGGCATACACTGAAGGAATGTAAAAATTGTAAAAATAAAATATAAAATAGAGCGATGAGGAGAGAGAAAGTAGGAGGAAAATGAAAGGAGAAATTAAGATATAGCTACCTAAAGCAATTTTTATTCTATTTTACTTCAGACCTGTAGTTACCTTCGTAATTCTATGACTTTATTGATGAACTAGTTAACATTCATGATGTGTGATTAAAGGGAAAATACGGATTTTATTTAAATAAATCATAGTATAATAATTTATTCTTAATTTCTAAAACTGAAATTGAAAATTGACATAAATTAAAAACCAAACTGAAAATGTCAAATACCATGAGGCAATTATTGAGAAGATCTTCCAGTCATCTCTGGATTAGTTTATTTTGTATTTAAAATAGCTTATAATAAAAAATCATTACGAGAAATCTTATTGGGGGGAAAAAAAAAGAAATTATCCTCTTAAGCTTAATCAAAGCCAAACATGCTAGATGCAATGGTGCTTGAGGGGCAGTCTTATAGCAATGTTTGTAGGGATATCAAGGTCAAATATGAGAATAAATATAAAAATTGCCATTTGTGAAAATAATTTTAAAAGGAAATTCTTAGATATCATGAAGTGGGTGTAAGAGCTGGGTTTCTAGGAGTAAATTTAATGCCTTTTAAAAAAAAAAAAATTCCTTGAAAATAGTAAGTGGAAATAAGAGATCAACTTAATATGACAATTTTCTCCTTCTTTTTTTCTCTTTTAATTTGTAGTATGAAAAAGCTTTTGGTTTTTGGAAAGGAAAATTGGAAACCAAATATATATAGAGCAAATAAAATAAGGACTTTGAGGACAAAAAATGAAGAATGAAAATGAACTCTTACGGTTTTTATTAAAAGTATAAATAGGATGACTCTATGAGACCACAATCGTTCCATTGTTTATATGTGTTTCTAGTTTTATAAACAAGTTTTGTATATAAACATGAGGGAAAAATATAGAGATTGAAAGAACTATCTTTGATTTACACAATGACATTCATGTGATGTAATCACCAAATTGCTAAAGATATCCAAGAAACTCACCATTCTGTCTCTTCCCTTCTTCTGACAAACTCATCAGCAACCTGACAAACAGAACAGACAAAAATCAAGAACACTGGCAACTCCACATATTACAGAGCAAGTCACCACATGACCACAAACAGCTTAATTTGCAAGTTACCAAAAGGATGATTTGAAATGGGGAAGAAAGCAATCATCAGTCAATATAAACTTAGCAATCACTTAGAATTGTAATCAATATATAGTGTGTGTCAAATTTTTCTGTTTTGTGTTTTTCCATTTATTTTTGTGGAAGGGTGGGGGGTTCTAAACTTATTGGCATGATGCGTAGGGGTACTTAGAACATACTCTGGCCCGTAAATCATCTGCTAACTCTCTCTGATGGCTTTCACTAGGAGGAGATTTTCCAGACCTCAAGCAAGCCCCATGAGCAACAGAGCGGAACAAACATCTTCCATCCCCAGGTATTCCTGCTCAGCATGGTAAGTTTCATGACTAATGCAGTGAAATGATACACACAAATGTCATAGGTTCTTAGCTATGTCTACTTGAACATATCAATGCAAAAGTAAATGTGTGAATACACTATGTCTGTATGTATATGTATGGCATATCTAAATAGCCTATTAGGAGGATGTGCATACCAATAACAGAATAGTCAGTGTAGACTCTCTTCCCATGCGAGAATTTAGCATTTGACTCATACTCACTGCAGTCATCTTTCCTCTTCTCATTTGCAGAATTTGCCTGAGCATGTGCAGGTTCAGAACTTAAATTGCATACCAGCAGTCCAAAAATCAAGCCAACTGATGCACATCCACGTGGCCAAGATATTGGTCCCACATTACGCTTAACTTTGCGAAGCATTATTTGTTTAGATACCAAAAGCCTCATATTCATACTTTGGCATGCCAATGAAATTTCATGATGCCTCTTCCGATGTACTATAGAACTAGACAATTGAATGTTGCCCCTTTGCTTGGAGCGGCATGATCCAATGCAACCTTTGATTGTTTGGCCCATAACAGTTGAATAAGAGGATTTTGTGGAAATACGAAGACCAACATGATTTATCTCTGATTGCCAAGGGCACAAACGGGAAGAAAATGAACTTGATATTCCTTGAGACCGAAGACCACAGATGTTACTGCTCATCAGCAGCTGAGTACGGCCTTTCAGGACAACAGCATTTATTGAAGATTGAATAACAGGAAAGCAAACATTCATGTTTACATTGCCTGAATAAAAAAGAATATTCATCAGAAACTATCAAGAATGAGATTCTTAGGAATATGCATATTTACAATTTACATTAATCTCCCCGCATACAATAATTATATGCCAGTGGCTAGCTGAATTCTAAAGAGAGCCAGTTCACTGGATTTGGAAGTCCTTATCATGTTGAATTTTGATCATGCTCATAAAATTCATATCACTTGGAAATTAGTAATTTAGTATAAGTTCCACCAACATCCTTTTTTTTTTTTTCTCGATAAAATAGTTAAATCAATATAGTGTACAATATTATTTTTCAGCTGCATCAATATTATTTAAAACTAGTGTACAATAGTGATTCATAAACAATTCATTTTAAGCTCAGAATGCTAGATCAACACAAGAAATGCAACAGTCCGACAGCAGGATTAGTTAAAATCACATTCCATAAAATGAAATTTGAATGTATAACTCCCATGCTTTAAGAACAGTATTAATTGGTCCTTGACCACTTTTTTTGGCCGTCAACCACATATGTATTCAAACACTCACTCTGTAGGCACTCATATCTATGTCCATTGCATTGATTTCTGGTAATTTACTTTGTCCAAACTTCATTGTCAATATGAGCAATTAATCTAATTGAGACAATTGGAGGATAATTTAGAAGTTCATGATTTTATCTACCCAAAGAAAAAAGATAAATAATCACATTACACTCAGTTCTTGCGTGTTATTGCATTGGCAACCATGAGATTTCAAAAAATGTAATGACCAATTTGGACATCTGAAAGGCTCAAATTCTAACTGTTCAAAACTTAAAGATGTTTCTGACACCATCAATAGAAGGGAACTGCCTTTCTAAATCCCATGATACAGTTTCTAAAATTTCAGAAGAGACAGTAGATTAGAAGTTTGAATTCCATTATCTTCCTCCCTTGGCACTTACCTCAATCCATATCATTACACCACACCAACATACCATTTACTTTAAAATTAAGTATCAACCACCAAAAAATCAGTATTCAGTGAAAAGCAAGACTAACATACGCCAATAAGCACCGAATGAGAAATCAAAACAGTCGACAACTACCTCTGAATACATCCTGGTCTTGTCATTTTGCTATCATTTTTGACAAGGCTTCTATGCAATCTACTCAATTAGTTTAGGAATCTGTTTGAACCCTGCAGTGGTTCCTTCATCCTATTTATCAGCTCAGCAGAGACTCTATATTATCTCATTCTTGCATGTCTGATCATGTCTTTTAGCAGCACTCGAGAAATCTCTAATTAAACATAATAGATTGCTGATTGCCTCCTTTAAAAGGGTCTCTTTAACAATTATATACAAACTTAAACTAAATATATAATCATTCTAAACTCTACATTCACCTACAACAACCCAGTGAAGGAACTTTGCTACTTCTACTCTTAGACAAAACAAAGCAGGAATCCTTACACAAATAAAGGTTGTAATTAATTATTCAAGCACGTTCCGAGTTGGTAAATAATTCCCCGAAACTATGGAAAGTTATATAGGTGGTATTAGGATCCTGCTTGTTTTGAACTATGGACAATTCACTCACTTGATATTATGGCTTCAGTCATTAACATGGAATTACACTATTCATTCCGATGAAAATTGAACCCACATTTTTTTAGATAAAATCGAAACCATATCATTTAGCACCAACAAACACCAGAATTTTTTTTTTTTTTGACAGACGTTAGAACACATTATAATATGCAAAGATTTAACATAGCACACAAGGGTCTGCCAGAAATTAAGGACCTAAAATACAATATTTAAAAAATAATAATAATAATTCAAATTCCCAATGAATCCTGTTACAATTAATATGACAAGTACGATATAGGTAAATTAAAAATAAAATAAAAAAGAGCAACAGAGAGTAATCCAATGAGAAATGAAAGGGGCAAGTTTCGGGAGCAAACCTGTCGAAGCAAGTGAAAAATGGAAGAGTGGGTGATTGGGATTCTATTGAAAAACCCAATCTCACAGAATGAGTATTGTTTTAAGGAAAAGCTATATATCATGGAGCTGAAGAAAAGAATAACAGTTGGAAGATAAATAGGTGAGGAAAAGTAATATCAAGTTTTATTATGTTTCAGAGAAGTTGGTCTCTCCCACCAACCTCAACCTTGACTATAGCTCCTTCTGGATTGGGCAATACGGAACAACACGTCTGGGTCGGGTCAGCCCGCTGTTTATTCTTAAATGAGCCTAGAATTAGAAGTTTCCAGACCAAGCAACAGTATGAAATAAAAAATGGGAGAAATTAGATGTAAGTTATTTTGAAGAGAGAGACAGACTAAATTTTAGGTAAGAGCTACCTCAACAAATTAAAATCATTTAATTTGATTCATATAGGTTTATAGATTCATTTTTATATATAAAAGACACTATAGATATAAGATTTAAATTAATGAATAGATTTAACAGACATTATAGTCATCACCAGCATCAAGGGCTTAGAGAAAGATCTTTCATACAATGGGTCTATCTTTAAGAATATTTTTATATTTATTTCTTGATTTGATTGTTTTGATTATGATTAAATCCTAGAACTTGTAATGAGATAGCAGACCTTTTAGCTCACAAAGCTCTCTCAAGGGGTTTTGATGTTTGGATTGAAGATCCTCCTCATGACATTCTTCTAGTGCTTATTAATGATGCAGTTTTGATTAAAGAAATTCATCATTTCACTAAAAAAAAAAAGATTTAATTTTATATATGCATAACATATTAATGATAAATTAAAATAATTTCACATTAATATTTTAATAAACAACTTCATTAATTATTAACAAGATTATATTTTAAAATTAAAATTTAAAATTGAAATAAATTTAATGAATTTTATTTATAAATAATCAAAGTAAAAATTATATATCAAATTTATTTGTATTTTATAAATTTTTAAAAATTTAATTTTCATACATTAATAATGTAAATTTTTTGTTAATATATTATCATATTATTAAAAGTGTTTTACTTTTAAAATAATTATATATATATACCAATAATTTATAATCAATTGATATGGTAAATTTTTCATTTTTAATAATATACTAAAATTAAATTCAACTTTAAATAAAATATAATATTTACAAATCAAATTAGCTTATACAATATTTTCCTTGAAACATATTCCAAATTACAACTTATCATTTTTTTTAGAATAGTGTTACTTTGCTCAACTTTGGGACTCATTTTAAGGGGACACACTAAAGTATTTCTTAGCCATTGGTTAGAGGTGGATCGCACTTATTTCCTAGCTAATGATTAAAAGACACTTTAGTCTGTTCTTTAAAATGAGTAATAAAATTGAGTATAAATAATTTTTTTGGGGGGGGGGAGTTGTGAGATAGATTCATCACAATATGAGTTATTTTGAACATTTACAAGAGTATGGGTTTTTTTTTTTTTTTTCACAATCCATCATACAACAAATAGGACAAAAAATTTTAGGGAAAACCACCACTTTGACACTCAAAAGATTAATTCGCTAGCATACTGGTCCTTGAAAGATATTTTATTAACCCATGGTACCTCAATAATTAGCATATTGACAAATTAAGCCCTAAAAGATTAATATGCTAATAAATAAGTCTTTAAAAGATCGCAATGTTAACAAATTAATCCCTAAAATATTTTTTTGTTAATGCTAACAAAAACCATTAGCAATAACAAAATTTATCATTGGAGTACAACAAACTAATAGAACATCTTTTAAGGACTAATTTGTCAGTAAATTGATTTTTCAAGGGTTAAAATGGAGTTCTCCCTCTTCTATTATTTTTTTAAAAATTGCAAACCATGATGAGATTTTCCTGCAAAAGCTTACCAAAATACTACATAGAGGAAGGCAGATTTTGCAATAATACCAAGGAATCTTTGCACACTAAGACACTACTCCCAGCAAGGCGGATTATGGAAGTGGGAAATCTTTGCCATCGAGTTGCATGGACCTGCAAAAGCTGTGCCATTGTTGATGAAATTTCTATGTTGACCATGGTAGATTCTGAGACCATGGAATCTATGCAAAAACTATGTGGCAAGGAGAATCTTTGCTATTGTTAACTACTGTTTTGTAGCTACCTAGTTTTCTTTTAGGTATAAAAATGAAGGGTGTGGGTTAGGATGGTGGAATTAGAAAAAATTAGAGGATGTGTTTTTATTTTGGGTTTGTACCAAAGTGAGAAGAGCCAGCGTGAGGGTGTGGTTTGGCTAGTGTGTGTTGAACAAAGAAAGAAAGATATGGAAAGTGATAGTTACGGTTTAGGTGAACAAGAGGGTTAAGGTTTGGTTAGAAGGAGAAATAGACAAAGTTAGTAAAGAGAAGAAGAAGGTCTGGTTAGAAGGAGAAAGCTTGTGTTATGTTGGTCCCGAGCTAGTTTGGGTGTCAGTTACTCCCTATTTTAAGCAGATGCATTATGGATGATGTTAATCATAGGATCGCTTTGTTTTGAATCGAAGAGCAGTTATTTGACATGTTGGTTTAAGTTGTAAAAATAATATGAAATATTCGACTTGTTCATATTTGCAGACAAGTCCGTAGGGCTTTATGTACAGGGACAACAGAGCTTTGATGGCCTGGGGCAATGGAGGTGACCTCTTCGGAGGCAGAGCAAGTGTTAAGTAGTTCAATGCCTCAAAGCTCAACCTTTGCCTTCCCTTCTGCAGCAACCACAAAACTCCACTAGACCCTACAAGCCTACATCAATGCCTCGATGAAGCTGCCATCGTTAGTTCGTGCCACTACCCTGCAAGTGCATCACTATTCCACCACCAACCTACAATCCATGGTGCCACTACGCTGCTATCATAGCTCCACTCCTAACACAGTCGTGCCGCTGCTGAGCGTCGACCACCCTTGTCCCTAACATTTGTAGTACCTTGCCCTTCATTTCCTTTCTCATCACTAGCTTGAGCCTCAGCTATATGTGTCATCCTATGCAAGTTCGACCTTGCCAAAAACCCTATCAACAACCAAAAATCAAAAGAAACCATCAACATTAGTAACGTTATGTGAAGCTTGTATGAGAGACGAACCTAATTGTGCATTGTCGCACACTACACGGGAAAGGATGACTACATTTGCGAACAAAAACCCAGGACACCTATTTTGCAATAACTCAAGATCTTATTGAGATTCTGTCATTGACAACTACAGGTATACGATGACTACATAAGGACAACCCTACAAAAGCCTACATTTGCAAACAAAAAGCAATGACACCCATTTTGCAATAACTTTGTGGGGTGAATTTATAAATTTAAAACAAGGATTAACTAACTCCCAAACTAGCTCGCAACCAATATAACACGAGTCGAAGGAGAAATAGACAAAGTTAGTAAAGAGAAGAAGATTATGCAAGAATGAGGCAATGCAATTGATAACATGATTCAATAATGGATGCAAGTGGTCATATTCTAGTTCAAGTTTGCGATGCTAATGTAATATATTTATTTTTAGAAATTACATTTGTTATGTTTGAAATTTTGTAGGGATATTGTGTTCAACAATTTTAGTATTTTAGGATTCTATGTTAATCATTTATATTATGTCAAAGAGTTTTATAATTTAAATTATTAGAGGGTTTAAAAAGATTATTTCTTTTTTTTGGGGGGGCTAGTATTATGATAAAAATAAAAAATAACTTAAGAATAATTTGTTAATTCCCTTCATAATGTAAAAGTTATTTATTTCAATGGACTAGTTCTGGTGTATGTGGCGGATACTGATACTGATATATTTCTCTAGATGCTGGTATGAGCCACGATCGCTTGTCTGAAAGGAGTTAATACACGATTTACAAATGACAGGTTCAGTGCCCTTTTTTCCGGAATTGATGCAGCCACTTAGGAGAAATGTAGGAGTTATAATCAGTGTATGGTGATTCTTGTTTGACCACCAGAATATTGGCTTTGATTAATGGTTTGTTAGGTGGTTTTTTATTCTACTTGTATTTCTCTATGTCTATATATTTCTGGTAGGACCGTGGTGGCTAACGTTGGTTACAAAAAGGATATCAAACATACCCAGAAGATTATGTTTAATAATTGAATTTAATTTAAATATACTGATAATGTAAAACTATTTTATACTGTCAACTAATAGAAATGGTGGAAAGTACCAACTCATACAAATAACCACCGATTATAATGAGAGACCCATCATAATTTCTCACTTTCCTTTATTTTTATTGGTTGACAATGTAAAACTATTTTACACTATCAGTACATACTAATTAAACTCTTAATAATTTATAACGTTTCTGAGGACCTTAGGACCTTGAAAAGGAATATATATTTCTTATGTTTAACATCCTTTTCACAATATCAAGATTTATTTTGGTTGTAATCAGTCCATATATTACATTAGCCATTAGATTACTTATATCACAGTAGATTAATACATAAAGTTTGAATTTAATTATAGCTATTATTTTGGGTAAACTTATAAATTATTATGTTCTTTTTCATTTAATTTTTTTATTATCCCATTAAGAATAGAATATGTTATTGGCTTCTACTAGAAATAAGGCATTTATATTAACTTATTGTAAATAAAATTAATTTTTTTTAATTGTTAAGTATCACTATCTGGTTAGGCGTAAGTAAGTAACTTCTTCTTTTTGCAAAAATTATCTTTTTGGGCGGTATTATGATGAAAATAAAAAATATATTATATTTTATAATTATTTGAATAATATTTGAATATATAGTTTAGAATTTAAATTAATTATTTAATATATATTTTTTTTATAATTTTTTATTGTAACATATTATAATAAAGAAATTATAATATATTGATATTTTAATTTATAAATTCATAAAAATATTTGGTAAAAACTCTAAAAATTAATTTTTAGTTTACCATAAATTTTTTATTACAAGAGGTATTCTAATTTAATAGATAATTTTTTGAATTTAATTACATATGCTTATTTTATAAATTTATATAATTCATTATTTTATTATTATGCAACACAAGAACTTGGAGCTACCGCCACCTACGAAAGAAGGGTACTTACGACATGCAAGACTACATGACGTTGTCCACATCGAGCCATGTCATATTCTTCTATATCTTATCGGTGCATTGGTCGAATGGTAGAGACTGGAGTGTTGTACGTTTCATTTTCCTTAAAGGGAGTATACAGTGACTAGAAGATATCATGGTTAACCTTGGGCTCCTTATCAATGGCTTTGTGGTTATTGGATGCACTAATTTCAATGTGTTGTTGCTACAAGACATGTGTTAGGCATTGCTTGGGGTACGACCAAGAGTTAATGATTTTGATGGTTATGTGATCAAGGTGAGTTGGTTGAAGACAAATTTCCAAGATCTCGAAGAGCATGCTGACAAACAGACAATATAGTGCTAAGCTCACACTTATATGCTACATTTGTTGGGTAATAGAATAATACCTGACAAGATCTCAACCTCAATACATGGAAAGTATCTTTCATTATTTGTACATTTAGACCAGATCGGCCAGTATAGCTGGAGTTCGGCATGTTTCGCTATGCTATACTTTGTGTGGAAAAACTAGAATGAAGGTATAATTGCAAATATTATAGATCCTTAATTAAATGATGGTTCAGGAAATGAAATAAGGAGATGCATCCACATTGGATTACTATGTGTTCAAGAAGATATAGCTAATAGATCAACAATGGCTTCAGTTATACTAATATTCAACAGCTACTCTACCATTTTTCCAATGCTCTTGCATCTTGTATTTTATATGTACAGTGCAAGTTTAGTAGACAGAAAACCAAGGGAGAATAATTCAAGGCCTACAAGGCCAAGTGAATCCAAAAGTAAATCTAATGAAGCATCGGTAAATGAGGCTTCAATTACTAAGCTACCACCTCGCAAAATTCTTTTGTTAAGTCTAAACTTGTCGGATAAAATAAATGTTCATTCATAATAGAATATAAACTTTGACATGCCATGCTTCACGAAGCAGTACATGGGAGGTCAGCGGCTACCTAATACTGCTATAGTCATAGGCATGGCATCCGCTCCCATTTTTGTGTCCTATGAATAGACCATATTAATTTGCCCTAGAAGCAAAGTAAAATTTCATTACATAACAATTTTTTAATTTGTTATTGTCATTAATATAACAATACACATGTGGGCTCGTGCCAAATGCCTACAAAGATTTGACTATAATACCATTGGCAATACAAAGGGGTTTAGATTGAATCAGTTTGCAGAATAAGGTAATGATTAAAATACTATAGCAATTTCTATAATCTAATAGTTAATATATATATATATATATATCTTTTTGTTGTTTTATAATGCGGTTATAGTTTTTGTGGCGTCCCTATGAGATTTTTGCAATTGCTACCTGTATTCCAACCCATGTGTGTAAGAATATGCATTATGTTCAGCCATCACTGCACTTGTATACTTTGACGTGGTTGAGTGACACTAAGTAATGTGTGATGCGTCAATTTGGCCTTTATCAACTTGCTCCTTCCGATCCCATTAATCTAGGATCATCCCATAACTAGGACTTGAGGGAAAAGTTAGATTGAAATTAGATAGAGATGTATCAGCAGTGGATTGATACATGGCACAAGAAATTTAAGAATGTATTACATGGGGATGCCATTATTGACTATATGCCTTCTCTAGAATATTGGTAGTGGTATAACCAGCATGTTGCAACTGCAACTGCATGTATATGGTTATTTGTTAAGTCTCGCTTGCGAGATCCATGACAGTATGGCCATATGCCGCCCCTTAATAGCATTTCCACATGTCATCACCACCCTCCTAACAGTCGTTCCATATGCCAACCCCTCAACAGCATTTCCATATGGATTCACCAAGAATATCCATTGATCCTGGGTTATTCCATGCTAATGTTTGTACTAGTTAGGCACATCTATATTAGCCAAGACACATCTCTGTCGATTCATCTAGCATGTCAGTCTTGAATAATTTTTGTCTCTTACATAATGCTGATAAACCCATCCAACCATGACACTTTGATCTTAACAAGCTTGCGAACTCACCTTGGAGCAGCCAGCAAACCCGCCTATGGTTAAGCGAGTGGACTAGCCTATGCATGATCTAGGGGACTCATTGTTCGACCAAGTAAAGCCGACGATATGTACATACTGACAATGGATGATCTATTGCAAACATTACCTTCAGGTTCTCAATCTGCAATTGTAGTTGCAGCCACAAATTGGGATTATAAGTGGGATTATCAGGCAAGAGGTAGGGAACCCTGGTTCCAGAGCTATGGCCAATCATCCACTTAAGGGGCAGTGCTGAGTCATCTTAAGGGTGGCATTGCAGGAACAGTGGTGGAAGAGGAGGAAGAGGAGGAGGAGCAAGAGGAAAATGAGAATGAGGCAATGAGGGTGGTGGGGGAAGAGAAAGAAAAGGAAGGGGTCGGACTAGTATGTTACGAAATATTGTTAGAATCTCTAAGAGATGGACCTCTTCGTTAATTTAAAAGAAAAAGAAGAACAAGGGGCACAAATAATAAATATGTAATTATGTGAAATTATTATAATAAAGTATAAATTGAGGGTTTACAATTTTGTAGTTTACTATAAACTCTAAAACCCCAAACTCTAAACCCTACCTTTAGGGTTGTCTTTACTTCAAAATCCACTCCACCTCAAGAAGAATTGTGGGAGATTTTTTCTTTTTTTTGTCTCAAAGTCCTACTCCTTGTGTGTAGGATTGTTTAACAATTTTTTTCAACAAAATCCTACCTCTAAAGTGGTTGATTCTCTAACCTTTTTTTTTTTTTTTTGGCTTTTAACCAAATTCCTACTCCTTATGTGGTGGATTCTCCTAAAAAATTAAAAAACTCCCATCATAACATGCAAAACACCATATTATGAGGTTAATCTCTCTCAAACACCATATTATGGGGTTAATCTCCCTCAAACACTATATCCAAAAAAACAAAGCTACTAGCTCTGTTATTTTGATATGGGTATTACAAGAGATGAACACCATAATACGGTGTTTTGGAAGTTATTACGAGTGTATGCTTTTTTTTAAGAGAATTCGCCACATTAGGAGTAGGAATTCGGGGAAACATAATTTGTTACATAATTCGCCCCCATAGAGGTAGGATTGTGGTTGAAGGAAAAAAAAAATATGGTGAAAATTTTGTTAGAGGATCAGCTGTGTTATGACTAGGATTTGAGGAAAAAAAATTGTCTCAAAGCCCTACTTGATGCAGGCAGATTTTGACACATGTTCCATAAATCTGCTTGCAATGTGGTGGATTCTAATAACACACCAACAATCCAAAGCTCCAATAGTCCAAAGCTCCACTGGTTGAAAACTCCACTTATATATATCTCTTCCTCTACCTCCTTCAAACACTTTGAGTGCTCTTCTTTCTCTTTCTTTTTTTCACTCTTGTTGTTCCCTTTTTATCTTTTTGTGTCTTGCTTTGCTTTCTTTAAAGTAAGAGTGAGAAATAGTATAAAAAGTGAGAAAAAGTCATAAATAATAGTACAAATATTGCTGTTATTGTATATTTTTTTGTTCTAGTATTACAAATACATGGCACGGTATGATATTTATGTGTGACGAGCTAGCATATTTTGTGATTCATCAAAGCATGCCATTTGAGGAATTAAATATTAGACTTTGTCAAAGCATAAAAGTTGGCACTCATAAGAGATTGGTAAGAATAAGATATAGGTGTCCAATCTAAGATTTTAGCAACACCATACAATATCAAACAGTTAAAATAAGCAACAGCAAGGACATACAAATAATATTTAGGATGTATAGGCAGTATCAGCAACACATTAATGCCATTGAGTTATACATCGACTTTGAAGAAATTGTTGTTACTAAAATCGGTCCTAGTTTATATCTGGCTAGTTTGCGTCACAACAAAACTGTTCGAGATTCATATCTTGCTAGGCGACATAGTGACACTATCCCTCGTTCATATCCAATGAGTCATGTGACATTTTATTACATTTTTTATTTCAAAACTATTTATACAATTTCTTTCTTATGATGCAATTTATTTTATTAATTAGTTTAATTCTATAATTTTATATTCTTCTGGCTAATAGTTTTTCTTTTCTTGAATTAAATTTTTTTGTTAACTAATATAATATATGTGTTATTTTATTTAATACTTTTCAATAATCCTTGCATCAGTATTATGTTGATCAAACTAGTACTAGCTCCTATTTGGCCAAACAGCATGACTACGACATTGCTTCTAATTTATATCCAATAAGTCATATGATATTTTATTAAATTTTCTATCTCAAAGTTATTTATATAAACAATTTCTTTCTTATGGTGCAATTTATTTATTAATTAGTTTAACTCTATAATTTTGTGCTCTTGTGATTAATAGTTTTTCTTTATTTGAGTTAATAGTTTATGTTGATTAATATAATATCTATGTTAATGTAGTTAATTCTTTTTAGTAATGTAGCATCAGTATCATGTTGCTCAAATTGGTATCAATTCCTATGTGGATAGCATGACTATAACACTGTTCCCATTTCATATCCAGTGAGTCATGTGATATTTTTATTAAATTTTTTATTTCAAAATTATTTATCTAGGCAATTTCTTTCTTATAGTGCAATCTATTTATTAATTAGTTTAATTTTATAACTTTGTGTCCTTTTGGTTAATAGTTTTTCTTTACTTGAATTAAATTTTTATGTCGATTAAGATAATATCTAGTTTTAATTAATATTTTTCAATAATTCTTGCATCGGTATGATGTTGCTCAAATTAGTACTAGTTCTTATCTAGCCAGACAGTATGACTATAACATTGCTCCCAGTTTATATCTAGTGAGTTATGATATATTTTATTTAATTTTTCATTTCAAAGTTATTTATCTAAGCTATTTCTTTCTTATGGTACAATCTATTTATTATTTAGTTTACTTCTATAATTTTGTGCTCTTGTGATTAGTAGTTTTTCTTTGCATGAATTAAATTTTTATGTTGATTAATATAATATTTGTGTTAATTTAGTTAGTTCTTTTCAATAATCTAGCATTAATATGAAGTTGAGCCTAGCCCATTTGGAGTAAAAGGCATAGAATGTGGGATCAACAACAGTAAAAGTGATGGTGATTACTCAAAAGGAGAGCATGAAAATGACAATAATGATGCAAATGATAAGAGTGTACCAAACACAATGATGGCAGTTCACCATGCAGAGGATCCTTAACCTTTCATACAGGCTTTACATCTTGAAGTTATGCATGCTCTTGAGTTTCCAAAGTATGCTAATATAGTTAGTGGTTATGTTACTACTGGTGAATTACGTGTTGGAATCACCTTACCCATGCATCAATCCACCGCCCATGCAAAACTCTCCAATTCCAGTTTGACTTTCCCCTCAAGTCCTGATTATAAGATAATTGCAACAGACAAGCTTGGAAGGAACAACTTGATGAATGCTGAATTGATGCATGGCCCAGTCACTCAGGTGCCACTCAACCGTCCTAAAGTATACAAGTGCAATGATGGCTGAGCACACTACACAGTCGTTCCACATATGGATTGGAATTAAGCTAGCGACAGGAGGAATCTCATACGGCCACCACATAAATTGCATCTGCATTATAAAATTACAAAAATTTGCATATAATATTGATTGCTAAATGCTAAATTATATAAATTGCTACAATATTTTAATTGCTACCTGATTATGCAAGCCAATATGATCTAAACCCGTCCTCATGTTGCCAAGGCTATTGCAATCAAATCTCCGTAGGTATTATGTGTTCACCTATCTATGGAATATTATATTAATTAGATTAGATGTAAAATTAACAATAAGAAATTAAAAATTGTTATGTATGATGAATTTTTACCTCGCTGCTTAGGGAAATTGACATGGTCTGTCTTGTACAGGGCACAAAAATGGTAGGTGATGCTATGCCCACAACTGTAGCAATATCATGCAGTTGCTTGCCTCTTGTGCACCACTATGTGAAGCACGACATACGCCTTGATATAGCATCATAAGACATGACGACCCCCAACTATACTAGCCAACCCGCTCTAGCTGTGTAAGCAATGTAAGATACTTTGCATGCACTAAAGCTGAGGTCTTGTCCAACATTATTCTATGCTCCAGTAGGTATAGTATATAAGGATGAGCATAGCATTGTATTTTGTAGTCATAAGCATCCTTTGCCAGAACTTGAAAATCATTTGTTGGCCAACTTAGCCTGATTGCACTGCCATCAAAATCTCGAACTTCAGGCCATCTCCCAAGCAGCACCTAACACATCTTACAATATTGGAACATTGAAATTAGTGCCTCCAGTAACAACATTACCATTTATGGGGAGCCCAAGGTGAAGTGCGACATCTTCTAGTGTCACCATACATTCCTTGCACAGAAAATAAAATGCGTAACACTTCGATCTCCACTATTTGGCCAAAGCACTGACAAGTTTTGAATTTATATGAAATGGCTGGATGTGGGCAATGTCATATAGTTTTGTAGCTTATAAGTACTCATTTATCGCAGGGGACAATTGCTCCAAGTTCCTGTGTCGAATACACATATATCTTGTCTCCTATTAAATTATAAATTAATGAATTAGACAAAATTACCCAAAATAATAACAATAATATAAATTATCAACTCTTTGGCATAATACTAAAACTAATGTCATATGCAATATTACTACAAAATCTCAAACATAATATAACAAATATAATTTCTGAAAATGAATATATTATATTGGCAAAATTTTCTCACTTTTCTCCCAAACCCTAACATCTTAATTCTAAACTATATAGTACCCATTTGGTTTAACTTTTGGGGAGAATTTCTTTTGCAAAAATTAAGTCAAAAGAATCACTTTTAAATGAATTACTTTTAAAATAATTAATTTATGTTTAGTTTAAATATGTCAAAAATAAGTTTAAGATAATGATTTTTGTTTATATAGGATAAAGTAAAATTACTTTTAATTGTTACTATGAGAATAATAGTAAGATTCTATCTCAAAAATAATTTTTTTAGAATGAAAAATAACTTTAAAAATACTTCTCCCAAAAGTACTTTTAATTGCTTGAAACATACTTTTAACGTAATGAAAAAATTACCAAACACATTGAGTTATTATGCAACTTCATTATCATGCCAACAAAAATACTTTTGGGCGGCTTCAAACTTTAGACCAAATAGGCTCATATTCACACATTACTTTTATATTGTGTATCCTTTCTCCCCCCCCCCCCCCCAAAAAAAAAACCATAATAGCAAAAAAAGAAATTAAAGTGAAAAAGTAAAATAAAAATCTTGTATAAGAAGTAAAAAAAAAAATACTGTTGATCTATTAAATTGAAAATCTATTCTATAATAAAATAAAGAAAGTTTCTTTTATACTATTAAAAGGCTACAATAATAAATAAAGAAAGCTTCTTTTATACTATTAAAAGAAAGAAAGACAAAACAATATTCCCTAGTAAATTTTGAAAACAAGGGAACAGTAATATTACAAAGCTTATAACCAAATGCATATACAGTAAATTAATTAATTTAAATAAGGAAAAACAAAATTATGATTATAAAATTTCACAAAAATATAACAAATATAATCTCTAAAAAAAAAAATACATTACACTAGTACCACAAATTCACTCAAAAATATGTCAGCTTAGATCTATTGTTGCACTATATCGATTCTGTCAGACATTGTTGCAAAACCCTTTTTTTTTTCTCTATTACACTAAATCGTTTCTTTTATTTTCCTTCAAACTCTAAATTTTTACCATAACTATCATTCTCAATCTCTTAAACCCTAATTATCACTCTTAGAATGTATTTGGTTGGGAGGCATTTGGCAGAAAAGAGAGGGAAAGGAAGGAAATTGAAAGGAAAAGAGCTCGGGGGGGGCGGGAGGTGCAGATTTTGAAGTTTCAATAATACCCCCTAGCGTAACACATTTTGTGTTATATATATAATATATATTATATTAATATACATATATATATATATTATATTAATATATATAAAAAAAGAACTGTTTATTTAAGAAATAATAAGAGTAAAATAGTTTAATTTTTATTATATTTATTTGTATTATATTGATAGATAAATTTATGATAAAATAATATTAATGTTATATTTTTATTAATTTTTTATATGACTCCATATTATAGTTGGAATTATCTTTTAAAATGACATAAGAGTAAAATTATCATTTAATATTATTATTTTTTTCTTTCCTCCCACTTTTCCATAAAAACAAACAAAAAAAATAATTTTTTTGAATTTCTTTCCTCTCATTTTTCATTCATCCAAACATATTTATTAAAAATAAAAGTCCATTAATTTTTTTCCTCTCAACTTCTTTCCTTTAATTTTCTTTCCTTTGCCAAACAAAGCCTTGATCTCTTCCTTTCTTTTTTAATTTGACACACTTCCACTCACGACCTTAACCTTCCTTTTTCTTTCTCAACCAAATTCGCCCTCCCACAGCAACAAAACTTGTGGGTGAGTGATGCATTACTCCGTATGTAACATCCTTAATTTCATGTCGCGGTAAATTATCTTAGTAACCCTGAGTAATTAGGCACTTAATGAGAAATTTTGAGATTAGGGCTTAATTAAGGGGTTGACTCGGATGAGAAGGGTCAAAAGAATGCTTAATCGAGATTAGATAATCTCTAATTAAGTAAGTCAGAGCCCCTACAGCTTAATTAAGTACTAATTACCTTTAATTAGCCTAATGAGTTTAATTAAGATTAATTAAGCTTAATCGCAAGATTAATTTTTGCTAATCGAGTTCTTGTGTGTTAATCACTAATCCTTACTTAATCATCTTAATTAAGTTGTATGAGCACTTAATAACATGATTAAATTCAAATTTAGTCAACTAGACAATAAAGTAAAGAGTGATGTCATAAAAGCATAAAGCATTAGATAAGAGTGCTTTATGTAAGAGTTTGACCATGTTTTGTCTCTCCATCATCCACTTTGTCCCCTTAATCACTAATTAACACAAAATTAAGCAAAATATCTCACTCTCCCTCCCTTAATGAAGACGCCACTTTCACACACACACACACACACACACACACACTCACATTTTCATTTTCACTCATCTTATTCTCTCTCTTCAAGCCAAATTCTCTAACTTCTCTCTAAACACTTCTTCATCTTCTTTATCTTCCTCTTCCTTTCTCCACCACCACCACCCTAAACCACTCACTAAACCCTTCAAAGACCTCATCTTTGGATCTTTGGAGACAAGATCTAAACACTATAAGACTCATTTTCAAGAGAACTCAAGAGTTCTCTCCTTGCTCATTCAAAACCGCCACCTTCATCATCAAGAGGAGTCATCATCTTCTTCTTCCATCTCTCTTGTTTTGCACCATCTTCAAGAAAGGTAGTGATCTTCATCTTTTTCATTTTGTTTACTCAAGAAAGCTTGGAGCTTGGTTCTTTCATGACCAAGATTTCTAAGTGAAAGCTTGAGAAGATCCTTCATGCTCTTCAAGAGCCAAAGTTTTCATTTTTAGTAAAATATGTTCTTGATGTTCTTCATGTGTTCATAAGTTTCCTCTTTTGGAAAAATATGTTCTTAATGTTCTTCATGTGTTCTTAAGTTTCCTCTTTTGTTGGTAGCTTGCTTAAAGTTGTTATTTCCTTTTTATGATGAGTTGATGACTAGAAAAGCTCCACCTTTTTATGTTACCATGATTTGATAAGACTTTGAACATTCTAAAAGCTTAAAACTTTAAAAAGTTTGCTTATTGACACACTTAAAGTGGCGCAAGTTTTAGTGCCATCATAAAGTTTTCTTTTGTTTTGTTTTGAAGACAAGAATGCATGTAAAAGTCTAAGCTTTTTGGCATAATAAGCCTTTTTGAGTTAGAAAATGATATCTTGTCACTTTATGTCTAAGAAATCAAACCTTAAAGAAAAGACCTTTTATAAAGTTTCAAACTTTAATCAAGAATGAGACCTTTAAGTCATAAAAGTGTTGTGTTATAACACTTTTAATTCATAAAGTTTAGATCTTGAACCAAAACAATGCTTGAAGGTGAGAGCTTTTATAAAAATTAAGACTTTTTAACCTTAAAGTTAATGTTTCATGTCACTAGTTGATAAAGTAGGGACCTTTTTATCTAAAGACAACTTTAAGTCATAAAGTTGAGACCTTAATGGTCTTAGAATATTTAATTGAGCCAACTTTTATAAAGAACAAGACTTTTAGTGGGAAAGCTAGTAACTTGCATTGTTATTTCATAAAGATCTAATCTTTAAGATAAAAGCTTGAAGCTTTGTAACTTGATTAAGTAAAAGAAAAAAAAAATCACCCTTGGTATTTAGTGAACATGGTGTTGTTGGGTTCATGATATGGTTATGCGTTGTCATGACCCAAGGATTAGAGGGATCTCGAACTCCTTGGGAACAGAAGTATGATTAGGGCCTCTGAGCATACCATGAACCTAGGAATCACTAAGTGCACTATATCAAGGAAAGGAAACAATCACTTAACTTAATTAAATTTGAATAAGTGTTCCATAAGACATGAATTCAAGTAAAGAATAATTTCATGCGAGAGCTAAGTAACTAAAAGACCATATGCATATCTTAACTGCGTGATACTCTCATAGGTAACCATGGGAAATCATGTGATGATTCATAATATTCTTCACAAAGAATAACACAACTATAAACCCCTTTAGGGTATGAATGTGTGATGCCATACGGCATGATGAATGACAAGTTGGGTCGAGCGTTGTCTCATGATTAGATGATGAGTGTGATGATATGGTGAACTATTGGTTGAATGTTGATGATTGGCATTTTGGGGAAGCTCCGGTCTAGCCGTTATGCTGCCGAATTTCCATCAAAATTATGGACTTAGTCATATCATTGCATGTGTCTAGTCAAAGAAGTGTTATGCATGTAAAGTATAAAGATAAGAAAAGAATCAATGGGACATGACCCTTCAATCACTTGATGGGGAAGTGAGAGACGGCGATCCACAAAGACATAAGGAACCCCTATGAGGGAGGCAAGGGTGACATGGAGGACCCTCCAACTTAGAGGTAACCAAAATCGGCTTAGTTTGATTTGGTTAGTACTGCGTGACGACGGTCACGGAATGAGCTCATGTCCAAAAGCAGTCTATTTCAAAGGAAAGTAAAGAATGTTAAGCACGTGCTAAAAAGGAAAGTTAAGTCAAAAGTATAACCATGGTTAAGTTGATGATGATGCATGTCCTTGCATGTACTTATGTTGCCCATTTGCATTATGAATGTTTACTCTATCTTTCAGTATGTATGTTAGATTATGATGATGTAGTATGATGTTAAGTTTAAAAGCAACCCGTTTCAGGGTCTAAGTTTTCAAAACCATTAAAAATTGAACTTATATCTGTCTACTGTTTTTATAATTAAACCCGAAGTGGCTGGGACGATGACGATGACACTGTGTTTGTCTAGTCGCGATCCTATTGAGAAATTTAGTATTTCTCATTCCTACGTTTCCGTGTCGTCTTCAGAGGATGTCGATGTCGGGCACGGTGGTGATCTACATTGAGTTCCCAGTGTGGCATTGGTGCTTTGACCCGATGCTAAATGCCTCTATGCTGTCGGCAAGCGCAGCAATGAGGGTCTACATCTTCCACGACCGCCAGTTTCAGACTCCCGTGATGAGCCCATTTTTCTTACCGCATCAGCCATTCGGTGAGGTTACTACAGATGACATCCGCCCCTACTTTCAGCTACCGAGATACCCCACCGATGATGATGAGACTGACTCGGATACCCGTTTGACTCTGACTGTTTCACTGGATTCCGATCCCTCGGAGCCGTCTTATCCAAGCTTCCATGTGGAGACCGATCTGTCTGAGCCCCTCTATCTAACTTATTTTAGGGAATCTCACCGTTCCAGTTCGTCGCAGCCTTCGGTGATTCGTCTATCTTCTGATTCTTCTGCTTCTTCTGCTGACCCAGCTTCACCCCCGGTTCGCGAGCGTGGGTTTATTCGTACCCGCGCCGTGCCTCATGGGTGAAGACGTGCTCGAGGAGGGGGACGTGGCGGTGCTTCTCCTGGTGGATATGGAAACGGTTTCCTTCCGCCAGATGCTTGATGTGACGATGGCATGCGGAGCCGAGCATGAGGATAGCCCTTTTTGGTTGTAGTTATTGGGTTATCATTCTGTTGTGTGGCATGCTTGGGTAGTAGGATTTTTTGATGTATTTCCTTTTATTATGTATTGGTAGGCTTTTTGTGTAGGGCCGACGATAGATATCGGACCTATTATTATCTTATGTATGACTCTAGTATGACTATTATTGTATTATCATGGATGGCCGTGGAATGAATGTTACCTTTATTTAAGATTGTGGTTACTCTTATGGTTTCTATCCATGTTAAATGCAATGCATGTATGAGATAGTGGTGTTGCTTTATATGTTCAATTTGCGCTAATGGCTCTCGATTTCAAAAATGATTCATTTGTTTTGTAAAAAAAAAAAATTTACCCCTATTTTCAGTACAAAGTAATTTCTAAAAGGTATGGTTAGTTCCGCGAGCAAAAGTAACAACTAGTAATTCCATAATATGACTTAAGCATAGAATGGAACTATTAGGGGGTTACATTTTGGTATCAGAGCAGTTCGTCCTTGAAGAGCCTGGGGATGGACTGACTATGCTTCTAAGCATACGTTTTAGTTAAGTCATGCTTTGAGTCTCATCTCTATAATGAGGCATAGGAATTAGATGTGCATGATCATCTGTTCTGAATGCGGTCAGTTGCTGGTTCACTCAACATAAATGTTGAGCCTGATCAACTCAATGTCTTCTGTCTTGTGCACCAGGAACTAATGGCTTCAGGAAGACGTGGTAGACCTTGCAACGAGCCAGAAGGTCTCGAGGAAGTCATGGGGACACTTCGTGAAATGGCTGCTGCTGCCCATCGAATGATGGAGCGAATGGAGCAAAGGGATGAGAATCCCGAAAGGCACAATGGAGGAACTGAGGTGGATCTTGAGTACCTCAAGTTTGTTGAGTTCAGGAAGGCAAATCCGCCGAGCTTTAGAGGGACGTACAACCCCGATCGAGCTGATGAGTGGATCAAGGCCATTGAGAAGATTTGCATAGTGTTGGCCTGCACTGAGGAGCAGAAGGTAGCCTTTGCTACCTATATGTTGGAAGCTGATGCTGAGTTCTGGTGGGTAGGCATAAAGAGGCTTTTGGAGGGAGCCCAAACCTACATCACCTGGGAGATTTTCAAGTCGCACTTTTATGAGAAGTATTTTCGTACATCCGTGAGGAATGCAAAGGAGCTGGAGTTCATGAGTCTGCGTCAAGGGACCATAAATATTGCTGAGTATACGGCCAAGTTCGAAGAGCTGTGCAAGTTCTCGACAATTTACCAAGGGAACCCAGATGAGCGTTGGAAGTGTGTGAAGTTTGAAGGGGGATTACGTGAGGAGATACTGGCATCTGTAGGACCAATGGAGATCCGTGACTATGCTGCACTCATCAACAAGTGCCGTTTGGTGGAGGATTGCAACCGCAAGCTGTCAGTGGCAAGGTCTGAGGCCTATAAGAAGAAGCTGGCACCGCAAGGGTAGAAGTTCAAGCCCCAACCTCTGAGGAAACCATTTCAGGGTGGAGGTTTCAAAGGAAAGCAACCCCAGAAGCCTGCTGGGAATCTACCCAAGTCGACGAATGGTCAAGCTTTCCCTAAGTGTGGTAAACACCATGGAGGCCCTTGTTTAGCTGGCCAGAATGCTTGTTTCCGATGTGGAAAGCCTGGGCATATGGCAAGAGACTGCACTATCAAGCTGTTGTCCCCTGCCAACAAGCCCCAACACCAAGGAAGAGTCTTTGCCCTCAATGTTGAAGAGGCCACTCGGTCCGACGATCTCATCCAAGGTAAGTGCGAGGTCAATGGTAGGACCTTAACTGTGCTATATGATTCTGGAGCTACACACTCCTTTATTTCTCATGATTGTGTAGATATATTAGGATTATCTGTGTCTGAATTGCCTTATATGTTAAATGTTTCTACTCCTGTTGGAAAACCAGTTAAGACTTGTCATTGTTGCTTGAGTTGTCAATTCCAAATTGATGGTAGGTCTTTCATAGCGAATTTGATTTGTTTGCCTTTGTCTGGTCTGGATCTGATTGTGGGCATGGATTGGCTTTCAGCTAACCATATTATGATAAATTGTTCTAAAAAGTCCGTTGTTCTCCCCCTATACCTGATAAGCCTGTGAAGGCCGTTAGTTTGTTCTTGAACTCTGTTAGGGTAGGAAGTAGTGAATGTAGTGATCAGGGATATGTTCTCCTTATGACAAGTGAAGTGGAACTCGAGCAGGTGTTGGATGAGATCCCCATAGTTAAGGAATACCCAGATGTATTCCCTGACGACATACCCAAGTTTCCCTTGGAAAGGGAAATCGAGTTTTCTATAGAGTTGGTGCCGGGTACTGGGCCAATCTCTATAGCACCCTACAGGATGTCCTCGCTAGAATTGTCAGAGTTGAAGGGACAATTGGAAGAGTTGTTAGAAAAGAAGTTCGTAAGACCTAGTGCCTCACCTTGGGGAGCCCCGGTGTTATTTGTGAAAAAGAAGGATGGCAGTATGAGGTTATGTGTAGATTATAGGCAATTAAACAAGGTGACTGTTAAGAACAAGTATCCCTTGCCTAGTATAGATGACCTCATGGACCAACTGCAAGGTGCAGTTGTGTTCTCTAAGATTGATCTGAGATCTGGATATCATCAAATAAGGGTGAAAGAGGAGGATATACCTAAGACAGCTTTTAGGACAAGGTATGGGCATTATGAGTTTATGGTGATGTCGTTTGGACTGACTAATGTCCCTGCTGTTTTCATGGATTATATGAATAGGATCTTTAGACCCTATTTGGACAAGTTTGTAGTTGTTTTCATAGATGATATTCTCATCTATTCGAGGACAAAGGAGGAACATGAAAAACATTTGAGGATTGTGTTAAGGATCTTAAGGGAAAAGAAGCTTTATGCCAAGTTATCTAAGTGTGAATTCTGGATGGAGGAAGTAAAGTTCTTAGGGCATGTGGTGTCGCAAGGGGGTATTGCTGTGGATCCAAGTAAGATTGAGGCTGTGATGAGTTGGGAGAGGCCAACCTCAGTGACTGAGATAAGGAGTTTCTTGGGTTTAGCCAGTTACTACCATAGGTTTATAAAAGGATTTTCTCAGATATCTCTACCCTTAACGAAGTTGACAAGGAAGGATGCCCCGTTTGTGTGGACAATGGACTGTGAGAAAAGCTTTCAAGAGCTAAAAGGTAAGTTAACCTCAACCCCAATATTGGTTTTGCCGGACCCTAGTGGACCGTTTGAGGTTTACTGTGATGCCTCTGGGAGAGGTTTAGGTTGTGTCTTGATGCAGAATAGGAACGTGGTGGCTTATGCCTCTAGACAGTTGAAGCCTCATGAAGTGAACTACCTAACCCATGACTTGGAATTAGCGGCCATAGTGTTTGCCCTGAAGATATGGAGGCATTATCTGTATGGTGTGAGGTTCGAGGTGTTCTCTGATCATAAGAGCTTGAAGTATCTCTTTGATCAAAAGGAGCAGAATATGAGGCAAAGGAGGTGGATGGAGTTTCTGAAGGATTATGATTTTGGGTTGAACTATCACCCTGGGAAAGCCAATGTAGTAGCCGACGCATTAAGTCGGAAATCCTTGCATGCATCATGGATGATGGTTAAGGAAGATGAGCTAGTAAGGAGCTTTAGATACCTAAACCTTGGAGTTATGTTGACCCCCCATAGTTTAAGATTGAATCAGCTTAGGGTGACGAGCGATTTCAAAAATCAAATTGCTCAAGCCCAAGGCGAGGAAGAAGAGTTCTTGAAAACCTTAGCGTTGGTGAAGGAAGGAAGGTTGAAGGGTTTTGCACAAGGTGCAGATACACTATGGAAATTTGAAGGAAGAGTTGTGTACCCGCAAGTGGTGACCTCCGAAGAAGGATTTTGGAGGAGGCTCATAAGAGCCATTTCACCATACACTCTGGTGTGACAAAGATGTATCAAGATGTCAAGAAGATGTTCTGGTGGCCAGGATTGAAGAGGGATGTTGCGGAGTTGGTAGGGATTGAGCACCAAAAGCCCTCTCGTATGCTGCAACCATTGGAGATCCCAGAATGGAAATGGGAAAGTATCTCTATGGACTTCGTGATGGGTTTACCCAAAACGCAAGCTGGGTTCGATGCAATATGGGTAATTGTTGACAGATTAACCAAGTCTGCTCACTTTTTACCCATTCGAGCTACTTATCCTTTGGAAAAGTTAGCCCAGCTGTATGTTCAAGAGATAGTGAGATTGCATGGTGTACCTTCAAGTATAATCTCTGATAGAGACCCGAGGTTTACCTCTAGATTCTGAGGAGCCTTGCAAAAGGCATTTGGAGCGAAGCTTTGCCTAAGTACAGCTTATCACCCCCAAACGGATGGACAGTCGGAGAGGACCATCCAAACTTTGGAGGATATGTTGAAAGCTTGTGTATTGGGTAACCGAGGAAGTTGGGATAAATACTTACCTTTGATCGAGTTTGCCTATAACAATAGTCATCATGCAAGTATTGGTATGGCACCCTATGAATCTTTGTATGGAAGGAAGTGCCAATCTCCCTTATGTTGGTTTGAACCGGGTGAGCAAAGCCTACTAGGACCTGATCTTGTGAGGTAGACCATAGAGCAAGTCAAAAGGATTAGGGACAGAATCCTTACAGCCCAAAGCCGTCAAAAGAGTTATGCGGACAAGAGGAGAAAGCCTCTAGAGTTCCAAGAAGGAGAACATGTATTCCTGAAAATCACTCTTATGACCGGTATAAGTAGAGCCATGAAGGTCAAAAACTAACCCTCGTTTCCTTGGCCCTTTTCAAATTTTAAAACGTGTCGGGTCAGTTGCTTACCAAATGGCCTTACCTCCAAATTTGTCAAACCTTTATGATGTTTTCCATGTGTCTCAATTGAGAAAATACCATTCCGACCCTAGTCATCTACTTGAGCCTGAAAGTGTACAGTTAAGGGAGGACCTAACTTTCAATCTACCATCATCTCGGATCGTGGATCGTGGGGCAAAACAGCTGAGGAATAAGATGGTACCCTTGGTCAAGGTGGCTTAGGGTAGAGGAAATGCGGAAGAGTATACGTGGGAGCTGGAGGCCGAGATGAAGAGCGAGTATCCAAATTTATTTACAGGTAACGAATTTTGAGGGAAAAATTCTTTTTAAAGGTGAGGAGAAATGTAACATCCTCAATTTCATGTCGTGCTAAATTATTTTAGTAACCCTGAGTAATTAGGCACTTAATGAGAAATTTTGAGATTAGGGCTTAATTAAGGGGTTGACTCGGATGAGAAGGGTCAAGAGAATGCTTAATCGAGATTAGATAATCTCTAATTAAGTAAGTCAGAGCCCCAACAGCTTAATTAAGCACTAATTACCTTTAATTAGCCTAATCGAGTTTAATTAAGGTTAATTAAGCTTAATCACAAGATTAATTTTTGCTAATCGAGTTCTTGTGTGTTAATCACTAATCCTTGCTTAATCATCTTAATTAAGTTGTATGAGCACTTAATCACGTGATTAAATTCAAATTTAGTCAACTAGACAATAAAGTAAATAGTGATGTCATAAAAGCATAAAGCATTAGACAAGAGTGCTTTATGTAAGAGTTTGATCATGTTTTGTCTCCCCATCATCCACTTTGTCCCCTTAATCACTAATTAACACAAAATTAAGCAAAATATCTCACTCTCCCTCCCTTAATGAAGATGCCACTTTCACACACACACACACACACACACTCATATTTTCATTTTCACTCATCCTATTCTCTCTCTTCAAGCCAAATTCTCTAACTTCTCTCTAAACACTTCTTCATCTTCTTCATCTTCCTCTTCCTTTCTCCACCACCACCACCCTAAACCACTCACTAAACCCTTCAAAGACCTCATCTTTGGGTCTTTGGAGACAAGATCTAAACACTACAAGATTCATTTTCAAGAGAACTCAAGAGTTCTCTCCTTGCTCATTCAAAACCGCCACCTTCATCATCAAGAGAAGTCATCATCTTCTTCTTCCATCTCTCTTGTTTTGCGCCATCTTCAAGAAAGGTAGTGATCTTCATCTTTTTCATTTTGTTTACTCAAGAAAGCTTGGAGCTTAGTTCTTTCATGACCAAGATTTCTAAGTGAAAGCTTGAGAAGATCCTTCATGCTCTTCAAGAGCCAAAATTTTCATTTTTAGTAAAATGTGTTCTTGATGTTCTTCATGTGTTCTTAAGTTTCCTCTTTTGTTGGTAGCTTGCTTAAAGTTGTTCTTTCCTTTTTATGATGAGTTGATGACTAGAAAAGCTCCACCTTTTTATGTTCCCATGATTTAATAAGACTTTGAACATTCTAAAAGCTTAAAACTTTAAAAAGTTTGCTTCTTGACACACTTAAAGTGGTGCAAGTTTTAGTGCCATCATAAAGTTTTCTTTTGTTTTGTTTTGAAGACAAGAATGCATGTAAAAATCTAAGCTTTTTGGCATAATAAGCCTTTTTGAGTTAGAAAATGATATCTTGTCACTTTATGTCTTAGAAATCAAACCTTAAAGAAAAGACCTTTTATAAAGTTTCAAACTTTAATCAAGAATGAGACCTTTAAGTCATAAACGTGTTGTGTTATAACAATTAATTCATAAAGTTTAGATCTTGAACCAAAACAATGCTTGAAGGTGAGAGCTTTTATAAAAATTAAGACTTTTTAACCTTAAAGTTAATGTTTCATGTCACTAGTTGATAAAGTAGGGATCTTTTTATGTAAAGACAACTTTAAGTCATAAAGTTGAGACCTTAATGGTCTTAGAATAATTAAATGAGCCAACTTTTATAAAGAACAAGACTTTTAGTGGGAAAGCTAGTAACTTGCATCGTTATTTCATAAAGATCTAATCTTTAAGATAAAAGCTTAAAGCTTTGTAACTTGGTTAAGTAAAAAAAAAAAAAATCATCCTTGGTGTTAGTGAACATGGTGTTGTTAGGTTCATGATATGGTTATGCGTTGTCATGACCCAAGGATTAGAGGGATCTCGAACTCCTTGGAAACAGAAGTATGATTAGGGCCTCTGAGCATACCATGAACCTAGGAATCACTAAGTGCACTCTATCGAGGAAAAGAAACAATCAACCACCAATGTGGCATTGGCGCTTTGACCCGATGCTGAACGCCTCTGTGCTGTCGGCGAGTGCAGCAATGAGGGTCTACATCTTCTATGACCGCCAGTTTCAGACTCCCGTGATGAGCCTATTTTTCCGACCGCATCAGCCATTCGGCGAGGTTACTATGGATGACATCCGCCCCTACTTTCAGCCACCGAGATACCCCGCCGATGATGATGAGACTGACTCGGATACCCGTTTGACTCCGACTGTTTCACTGGATTCCGATCCCTCGGAGCCGTCTTATCCGAGCTTCCATGTGGAGACCGATCCGTCTAAGCCCCTCTATCCGACTCATTCTAGGGGATCTCACCGTTCGAGTTCGTCACAGCCTTCGATGATTTGTCTATCTTCTGATTCTTCTGCTTCTTCTGCTGGCCCAGCTTCACCCCAGGTTCGCGGGCGTGGGTTCATTCGTACCCGCGCTGTGCCCCATGGGCGAGGACGTGCTCGAGGAGGGGGATGTGGCGGCGCTTCTCCTGGTGGATATGGAAACGGTTTCCTCCCGCCAGATGCTTGATGTGATGACAGCATGCAGAGCCGATCACAAGGATAGTCCCTTTTGGTTGTAGTTATAGGGTTATCATTCTGTTGTGTGGCATGCTTGGGTAGTTGGATTTTCTGATGTATTTCCTTTTATTATGTATTGGTAGGCTTTTTGTGTAGGGCCGACGATAGATATCGGACCTATTATTATCTTATGTATGACTCTGGTATGACTATTATTGTATTATCATGGATGGCCGTGGAATGAATGTTACCTTTATCTAAGATTGTGGTTACTCTTATGGTTTCTATCCATGTTAAATGCGATGTATGTATGAGATAGTGGTGTTGCTTTATATGTTCACGATGCGCTCATGGCTCTCGATTTCAAAAATGATTCACTTGTTTTGTAAAAAAAAAAAATTTACCCCTATTTTCGGTACAAAGTAATTTCTAAAAGGTATGGTTAGTTTTGCGAGCAAAAGTAACAGCTAGTAATTTCACAATATGACTTAAGCATAGAATGGAACTATTAGGATGTTACACCTTACATGCTCGGGAGTTACGTTACTTCGATGTTAGGAGGGATCCATTTTAAGCGCTCAACATCGTTGGATTTGTTTTATTTTAAACTGGATAGCTGTTATTGTCTCAGTCTTTTCTGAGTTAAGAAAATAATTTTAAACGGTTGAAATGTTTCTATTTGCAGAGGTGCCCATGCGATTGTCTCCACCAAAGTTGAGCTGTGGACATCGGTGGGTTATACCTTGCTTCCCAAAAGTTTGGGACTTACGTTACTCCAGTTTTGGATGGTGGAGTTATTTTACATTACAGCCATTGGATGATGAATTATTTTGATTGGATGGCTTTGATTGATGTGTGTGTTAGTTTGGTAGTAATTAGTTTAAAAAGGTCTAGTGGGTGAGTATTTGTTGATAAGTCCCTTGTTATTACACTGCCGTAGTCGGGTGAGTTTATCTCCGGCGTAGGTGGAATGGCGGCGTGCTGTCATTCTTCTCTTAACCACCTTCGGAGGAAGAACATTTATGCTTGGAACCTGTTGGTATCTGCATATGTTCGCCGTGGTCGATACCACGAAGCCTTGAATAGTTTGAAACAGTTGTTATTGTGGACATGTGCTCAGAGACTTGATTACTACACTTTCCCTCAATTGTTGAAAGCTTGTCCGCGTCTTACTGATGGGAAGAAGATAGATTGCTTGTGCTGTGAAGATGATGTGTTTGTGGGTGCGTGGTTGATCCATCTGTATTCGCAGTTTTGTAGTTTAGATGCTGCCTTCGAGTTGTTTGGGGAAATGCGTGCTAGAGATGTGGGGTCTTGGAATGCAATGATTTCTGGGTTTTGTCAGAATGGGAATACTGCGGAGTGATAAATTCCTTCCTTTGCAAGAGTTGAACTTGAACATTGTTTCTCAAGATGACCACTCTAAAGATGGTTCGGTGGAGCATAAAAGTGAAACTTCTTCAGAAATTCAACAGGGTCGTGAGTTTGGCTCAAGTAAGCCTAAGAAATATCTACCTAAGAAAAAAGAGGTGAACATTGAAGGGAAGATAATGGTGGCTGCGGGAATTGATGCATCACAGGGACAATTTGATGACAATGATGGTGATTGGATGCCTGCTGTCAGTCGAAGTACTCATAGGAGATATCTAAGAAGGAAAGCTAGACGTGAGTTCTATGAAGCATTATCCAGTAATCAAGATCAGCAAGATTTAGAAGAAAACATTGATGGTGTTAGTGAAGATGCTAGAGCTTCAAATCAGAATGTTCATGAAAGTGATGATGAAAACCATATTGAAAATGTTGTTTCCATGAATGATCAGAAAATAGAACAGAATGAAGGCAATGAAAGTCTCCCTGTAATTATAAAGCAAATGGCGCTAGAAGAAAATTCGCATGAAATTCTTGATGTTGAACACAAACTAAGTTTGTCTTATCCAGAATCATTGCAAGCGCATCGCGATGATGATACTGTGGCCACTAAAGCATGTGAGACGGATACAGTCAACCACCAATCAAATCACTTGGAGCATGGAAGCGGACCCGGTGAAGCTACTGATTTCTCATATGCAGATGATGATGGTAGTGAGCAAAGTTGGATGATTAGATCTTTATCTGAATCAAGTGTTGGCTGTGTAACCAGTGACTTTGCAATGCAAAATGTTATTCTCCAAATGGGTTTGCGCTTGCTGGCACCTAGAGGAGCGTAGATACAGCAGCTGCACAGGTAATTATCAAAAGCTTCTTGAATCTTAACTATGTTATTACAAATTACCGGTTGTCACTATGTGGAAAGAAAAATATTGAATGTATGAGAAAACTAAAACTTACATGTTTTATGTAATATCATGTAATGTTATAATTGTGCAATGCCATCTGCTCATTACTTCTAATATTTATGATACCATCCTTTGCAGCATGATATGAAAATTCTGTTATATGTGCTCATTTTTTAATTATTTGCATTCCAGATGGATAGTTAGGTGTCATGCCTGCCGCATTGTTGCTGCTGAAACTGGGAGAATTTTCAGTCCGAAATGTGGAAATGGTGGTACGTTATGGAAGGTAGCTATTACTGTTGGTGAAAATGGTATAGTCGTAGCAGCCCGTCGACCATGAGTAACTTTACATGGCACAAAGGTGAGCATGTCTAGATGAGATATCAATTCTGTTTTCTTATGCTTGTTTACATGCCAGTTTTCATTTTCTAATAGAAAAAAGTTTTTGGGTGGGTCATTGTGAGGTAGTAGCTTACAGTCATTTTTTAAATTGTGGAATGCGTAACATGATCCACGGGTTCCTAAATAGTAATAGTTAATTAATTATAAGCTAGGATCACAGACTAACGTGTCTTATACCCTAACTGATGAAATTTGATGAGCATTTTTATACCACAAAATCTTATTGATATATATTGATTTTGATTTAGAGGGGGTGAGGGATCTGGTGTCTTGGAAATCCATAATTGCTGTGTATGAGCAGAATGATGATCCGACTACTGCTCTTGGTTCTTTGAAGAGATGCAGTTCATTGGAATTCGACGTGACTCATTGACGGTTGTGACTTTGGCCTCAATCTATGGTCAGTTTAGTGATGAAATGTGTAGCAAGTTAATTCATTGGTTTGTTATTAAGCATGAATGGCTTGAAAAGTATGTGGTGATTGGAAATGAGCATTTTTTGAACAGCTTCCTGTCAAAGAGATGAGTTATACCTTGGTCCCCAAAGGTTCATAGAACACCTTGATTACAGGTTATACTCAAAATGGTCTTTCCTAAGCACTAGTAGTGATCAAACTCAATTGATCGCTTCCCAATGCCGAAAGGCAAGTGAGGCAATTACAGGTTATACTCAGAATGTTATAATATCTTGTCTTGGGATTCATGGGCATGGAGAAGCAGCACTACAACTTTTGAAGGATATGCTAGCTGAAGGGGTAAAGCCAGATGAAGTCACAATTGTGCTAGTGCTAGTGCTAGTGTGCTAATGTTAGTATGTTAGTGTTTATACTTCATTGCCTGATATGTATATAAAACTAGTCTCATTGAGATAATCACAACACTAAACATTGATTTAAGATAGAAGGAAAACCGAAAATGATCACTTTTCTCTCAATGCAGACCAAGCAGATATTGGAGCATATATCGTCCACAATACCAGCATTGTGAACACTCTAGTTTCTTCCCTAATTTGACTATGTATCAGATTTGGCAGCAAGAACAAATTATGCAGCAACAAAATTACTTATTGGCTAAAGGAAGAGGAAGAGGAAGAGGATTCAATATGAACAAAAGTTTATAGCTCTCCATTATAAGAAAATAGACCTTTTTTTGCTAGTATTGTATGAGTAAGTAAAAAACCAACGAGTTGAAAATAAAGTTTGACTTTGCCTAAAAAATCGGTTTCTATTCATGTTTAGAAAATTTTGTTAAATAATTTCAGATATCATAAATAGTTCGAAAATCCATACTTTTTTATTGAATAAGTTTTTAAAAAGAATAATAAAGTCCCCTAAATAATCTTAATCTTATTTAAATAATCCTGTAAACCCATACTTTTTGGAAAAGGCTTATAATTTAGTGAGCAGCATGCCTGTACAGCCTGATGCATCCATGTGGGGTGCTCTCCTCAGTGCTTGTAGAATTCATGGAAATGTAGATTTCGGTACATTTGGTTTGAAGTCACTTCTTGGAAGTTGATTCAGATAACGTTGGCCATTACGTTTTGTCGTCCAATATGTATGCAAATGTTGGTATATCAACAGGAGAAGTTAAAGTACCATTGGCAAGAGATCGTGGACTGAGGAAAACTCGTGGATGGAGCTGTGTTATAGTGGGCAGTATAGGAGGACGAGAAAGAGTAGATTTTGATAAGTCAAAGTTAGATACTGGCAATTGAATTTGGAATTATCAGCACCCGAAGAAAGAGTCTCATTCGGATAATTGTAAAAACTTGCGTGTTTGTGGTGATTGCCATAATGCAACAACTGCGTGTTTGTGGTGATTGCCATAATGCAACTAAGTTAATATCCGGAATTACTGAGAGGGACATTATTAGGATGGATTCAAATCGCTTCCATTATTTTAAAATAGTTAATTTACTCATGCAGTGACTACTAGAAAATTGCATAATGTATTGGATATGGGTTTTTTAGGCGATGTTGCGTGGTGGTTATTGTTGGGCCTGAGAGTAGTTAATGGGCAGTTTGTGGCAAAAATTATAACGTACCCCATTTGTAGCGTGGTTAGTGGAATTTGCAAGAGGTCAAAGAGCTATATTATTTTCAGACCAAAAAAAAAATAGAGCCATATTATTTATACCGAATTGCACAAAATTGTATTAACATAAGCCTGAGTGTGTGGAAACGTAAGGAAAATATTTTGCATGAGTTATTTGAGTTTAAAATTATGTACAAGTGATTGAGTAGAACATTTGGATAAAATATATTGGCTGTCAGTGTCGGTTAGGGTTAGGGTAAGGGTAAGGGTTAGGGTTAGTAACCGTATTGTTTAGCATGAAGCAAGAGACAGTTGTAAACTAGAATAATAAGCAAACATCGATAATAATCAAAACCAACTTAGGATCAAAACCAACAAAAAAAAGTGTTCACAAAAGACACAGAAATATAGATAGTCGTAGAGTAAAGTAGGCTCAATAAAGATGCACATCCAATGTTGCTGGGTCATTGGCAGTCAGCTCGAACACACAAACTTGACCCAGTTGCAAGTTGCATTCAGTTGCAAAATTTGACCACCCGGCAAACAGGCACCCAGTACTCTTGTTCTTGTAACGCTTAAACTTGAATGGCCAAGCTTTGTTTCCACAGCGCAGTAAGACGTTGTGCTCGGTGTTCGGGTTGTTGACAAAGCGCGGGACATTAGCCTCGGAAAAAAATGGATGAAATGTAAAAATGAATTGAAATGAATTCAAAGTGGAAATGAATTAAAAGAAAAAAAAAATGAAAGAATAACGTTAACCAGTATCCTAGCTGACAATTTTGCTAGGTTGATGTCGATTGCGAAAAAGGGATTGCAGGTGATGAATTTCCGAATAACTCTCTGTGACTTTCGGGTTTTGGGGTCGTTAAGACAATGACCGGATAAAGAAGGGCTTGCTCCTGCAGTTGCGGTGTCAATGATCAGAAGAAAGTGTATAAAAGTTATTGGCAGAATGCAGAAGAAGGGCCATGGAACATACGTTTTTTGGTCGGTAATGGTGGAAGGAAGTCTCCGACCGCTAAGCCAGGTTGGCCATTGTCAAATCTCGTATAAGGAATTTGACATGTCGTAAGGTCATGTATGAATATAGCAAAGTTGGACGACCCATAGTATTGGAAGAATACAAGAGATTCGGCTTCAAGGCGGTAGTGATTATACAACTCTTCCCACCCGTCTGTGAAGCTAACCACCCCTTGATTATCCCGACTCCAGTACACTTGCCACTCAGTTCCCGTCGGAGTAGTCAACATCACCGGATTTGTTAGGGTGTGTCCAAAAAGCCTTGTAAATTTTTTCGGCAAATTCTTGGCAGATTGGACAGAAAGAGAAAAGCAAACGGAGTTAGGAAGAGAGGTCGGGCGTGTAGTAGAAAAAATAGGAATATTAAAATGCTTACCACTGTCTGTGTGTGTTTTTGGATCTTGAAGAAATGGTAGGATGAATTCTGTGGTGCAGCTGCCATGGTAGGGAAGTAGGAATGGGAAGGGTGGGATGACAATGGAGAAAGTGGAAGGGGATAGAGATATGATGAAGAAGGAATAGCAGGTGGGAAAGGAGAGGGAAAGAACGTTATTTGAGAACTATGGAATTACAGGAGTGTATATTAGGTCGAATAGGAACAGTTGGATAAAATTTTAAGGGATTAATGTGAGTTCCGAAATATGTAACCACAAAGGTGTATAAACGGCGATGTGTGGGAAGTCGAAATGATGTAGTCAATTAGGTTTTAAGTATTTCATTGGGGGAATTAAGTTAAGTATGGTAGGAATTTGAAATAGCATTGATGGATTTGTTTGGTTAGGTGTAGACCCTGGTTGCGGTTAAGTTGAGTATTGTAATGGGAATCGAAAAGTCTGAGTTGCAACTTGGTTTCGAAGATTCGCAGTGCAAAATCTTTGGACTGTGGTTTTGGTAATTACGAAGCCATCATGTCAGCAAACCCATGGACGTCCGTTTCGATGTTTATTATTTTATTATTTTTTGGTATGTATTCCATGAGCTGGCTTTTGCTATCCATGAGGTGCACTCAACCGTAGGCCTGGGTCTACTCTGGCCATCCATCTGATTCTCGTAGAGTGCGTAATGCATGTGGACCTAGTTACTGTGCAATAAAAGCGGATAACTAGAAAGAAATTGAGCGAGAACGAGACAAAACACAAGTGCTTGGTTGGTTTTTTTTTTTTGGCGTACGGTATGCAAGAGTTGAGTGAATTTATTTAATTATTAATATCAAGATTTTAAATAGTAATACAATAATGATAAAAATTATACATGAAATTAATATGGTTGATATTATGATCATTAAAATAGGTTAAATTTGTTGGGACAACCTGTTTATTCTCAAAAAAATAGGTGAGTTGGCTTTAAAAAATCATAACCCATTTAAAGTAATCCGTTTTCAACCTGACTAGTTTTACCAGCAGGTAAATGAGCCAATCCGTCTAACCTAATTTTTTTTATTACTATTTTTTGTAAGATTATTTAAAATTTAGGATAAAAAAATATAATTTAATAATTAAATGTAGGATTTTTTTAATTAAAATAAGAATTTTTATCTTTTGTTAAAAAATTAAAATTTTATTCTAATAAAATTTAATTAATTATTAATGAATTTAATTTCTAAAAGATAAAAAGCAAAAAATGCAAAAAAAATAAATGGGCCAGACCATTTAAGACTGCTGATTGATATTGAATGAGCCGAGTTGCAAAATTAATTTCTTAGTGTTAATGTTCGTTAGTAATTTATTATTGGTAAAATAATATGAATAAATTATTTGATTAGTGTTAATGTATGTTAGTAATTTATTAGTTTTAATGTGGCAAATGATTAGATTTGGGCAATTGGATTAATATGGGTGAGAATTGTGGTGAACACAATATAGTCGTAGATTAGTATTAATGTTAGTAATGTATTAGTGTTAGTTAATTTATAGTCTTTCTTTAAAAAATTAATGTATATAATTTAATTATTTGATTAATTAACTATTGGCAACTAAATTAGTTTGCTCTATAAAAAGAATTATGTATGCATAAATGAATACAAATTGTTTTTATTAATAAAGTATTATATTAAATATTCGATAACTTAACAAAAGGGTATAAAATGCTTTGATTTAATTTGTAAAGAAATTGGACTTGTTATGTATGAGCTTCATTTAATATGTTAATTTTATTTTAATATTATTAAATTAAAAATAGTTAATGTTTATATTTAAAATATAATTATTAAATATAAAGGAGAACTAGCATTTTGGTCCTTCCTGAAAGACATTATATTCGCCTATGATATCCCAAAGATTGCTTCCTTTAAACAATTTCATCCAACTGTCAACTAGGTTCCGTTATTGTTAATGGAAGTGGCTATGTCGCATGTTAACATTTGACATGGCACCCTTAGTATCTAATTTGGCACTATCTCGCCCTAATATAGTAGTAGATTAGTGTTAATGTTAGTAATGTATTAGTGTTAGTTAATTTACAAATTAATGTATATAATTTAACTATTTCATTAATTAACTATTGGCAAATAAATTAGTTTGCTCTATAGAATAATGTTTGTATAATTGTCAACTTAATAATTATTTGTTATCTTCCCACAGCAACAAAGTTTGATGTTTTCATTACTGCTGTGAAATTATGGAGTAACGTTACTCCACAAATCAATAATACTAAGTTAATAAATTTTAATGAATTTAATTTGTTAAACAAAAATAGCAAACAATAAAAAAATAGATGGGTCAGCCTGTTTAAACGACTGATTGATAGTAAATGGACCGGGTTGCAAAATTAATTTATAAAACAAAAAGGCTTTTATACTTTTGGTAAAATAATATGGATAAATTAGTTGATTAGTATTAATGTGCGTTAGTAATTTATTAGTTTTAATGTAGCAAATGATAAGATTTGGCAATTGGATTAATGTGGATGAGAATTGTGGTGAAGGCTGAGCAAGTGCACCTTGGCCCTTTCCCCATTGAACATTCTCATGTCACCTATAACATCGTTACTCTAGTGAGTCAAATTATTAATAGCAGAATCAAGCCCTAATCAGCATCAATATGGTTAATCGAGTTTAATCTAATATACTTTAGCTTTTTGTGAAGGTAATTTTCATTAAGCATGTTTCTTGTAAGCTATTCACTAATTGTTGCTAAATCATGTTACTTAAGTAGTATCAGCACTTACTCATGTCCTTAATAAATTAAACAGTCGTATCACTAAAACAAAATCATTTGACCAGACAACTTTCTCGTAAAGAGACCTTGCAAGTAATCAAAATATCTTTGCTAGTTAAGGCATTATTGACCTTTAAATGAAATGAGCCAAAAATAGCTAACAACCTGGTTTAACTCAATTCTAACCCTATGGCTAAGGCTCCCTATGCACCAATCACAACCTCCAATTGGGTCGTGCCAATGGCAATGTGAATTGAGTTAAACCAGGTTGTGATTTGCTAGTTAAGGCATTATTGACCTTTAAATGAAATGAGCCAAAAATAGCTAATAACCTGGTTTAACTCAATTCTAACCCTGTGGCTAAGGCTCCCTATGCACCAATCACAACCTCCAATTGGGTCGTGCCAATGGCAATGTGACATCCGAACATTTTCTCTGACATAGCTTTTAACGTGAGTGATCTCTTGGTGTGTATAGGAGTTATGTTAGTCCCACTTTTAAAAGGATGCATTGGTAATGTTTACCATCGTTGGATCAATTTAATCCACAATCCAATGGTGTTAATCAACTTGTGTTCATATCTTAAAAATTATTCAAGAGATTATGTGTGTGTGTATATATATATATATATATATAGATAGATAGATAGCTTACACGCTATTGAGTAGAAGATACCAAAGCAGGGGTAGACTCTTTTAATAAACAAGCTCAAATCGTTAGTTGAAAATGATTTCATGAGCTCGTGAGCTTAGCCTATAGGTAAAGTTTCCTTGGTTAATAGACCATTGTAAACGTTCAGCTATAGGTAAAGCTTTCATCAGAAATCGTTCTTTTTGTCTTTTTTTAATAATTATAGGAAACAAGTTATATATATATATATATATATATATAATGATACATAAATATATATTGTACATGAATAAAATATAAATATATATTGTAATGAATAAAATATGACTTAAGGTAAGGTGTAGGTACTGTCCCTAATTGGATACACATAATCGGAGCTGTGTTCTTAAAGCAACCATTTTCTGGCTTCAAGGCAATGCAGCCTTGGGCATACACCAATTTGGTGGCCTATGCACAAGCTCAGAGAGAGGTAAGACACTGTGCTTAACATTTTGAACAATATAAACTTAAGCGGGTCTGAATTTAAAAATTTAAAAATTTACTAAGTGTAGCAAATTGCTCGAACCCAACTTCATGTCACACATAATTTAAGTGGGTCCGAATCCTCAGAACGTCCTTTCTGACTTACACAACCTTAGTAAACGATGACACACATAGAAAAGGAAACAGATATTTGATACTCATCCTTCTATCTACTTTGCCATTAGCCTGCAACGTGGGATGGTAAGCTTTTAGAAGCAGCACAAACACCCCGTGTCAAAATAAATCACTTAAACCAATGCTTGCAGGGAAACAAACCGTACTGTGGTCGGCCCACTTTCTGCCGTTGACTATTTTTCATTAAACGTAAGCCCCCTCATACCATCCACCAAGCGAGGTAACCCTAGCTGAGCTAACCGCATGCACCTCAACCCAAATTTTCCATTCCAGTGTGTCAATAAATTGCATTGCAGGTAGGCGCCCTCACCTCACCTAAGGCGAACAGACTTTGTACTGAGATCCTCCACACCTGTCAAAGTTCATGGCATCCAGAGCGCCCCTCACCGTAGGAGACCCACTTCACCATCCAATGGATGGCGATGGCCAATTAAGTGCCATCGCCGAGGAGGCCGTACGGACAGGGTAAGTTCTCTGTACTTACAAACACACTACAGCATTCACTATTTCCCACCTAATGCTGAGATGTATGATGTAGGCTTGTAAATGACCCATTGCTGTACCCTGATGGTGTTGCTTAGTCACCAAACAGCACATCATTCATTGAGGTCAGTTTAATGAATTTATGGCTCATTGACGAAGCATCTTGTAAGCTATTTATTGACGTTGTTTATCAAGTTAGTGACATATTTTTTTCATTTTAATAAAACTGTGTCCCCATTGCATGAACAAGGGGCTCAATGGATGTGAGAACGACAAATATCACCGCCAAAAATTGCCACATGGGATGATCGAAGAAGTTTTGTGTGCAGTATAGGTATTGTTGGAGTCATGGTCAAGTACACACGTTAGCAACGACAGTATCTTCATGTTATTGAATGTTACATAAAAATATAATATGAATCCACGGATTGAGGACGTCGTTAACTAATGGAAAACTTTTTTTTTTTAAATTCCATGTACAGGCGCTGCAAGAAACGGTTAAAGCCCTGCATGCATCTCATTCCACTATGGTCACTTCTTTGACAAAGATAGAGGCCATGCTTTTCGAACAGAAACGATCATGTACGGGCATAGTAAACGACGACTGCCATCCGAACGACCTTAGTAAGGGGTCTTTTGCCCAACCGTAATTAGCGGCAGATCCACCACTCCCAATGCCATACAAACCAGCTAGAACGGTTCAAGAAGGTCCGGAAGAGACTTAAAGCAACTCTTCCCAAAGAACTTGACATGAATATTCTGACAGATGTCTCAGATGGCGAAGATGATGTTCAAATGGTTGATCCATCCAAACTCACAACTCCATCAATGAAACAACCTCCTCAAACGGGAACCCACAGAAGATCCATGTAGAAAGAAAAGTCGAAGACCACGTCCAGCTATGTCAGAACAAAAAACCAGCCACATCAGGGGGAAGCCATTTCCGAAGGCCTTTCTCACCCAAGGTATAGGCAAAATACAATAGCCAAAACTTAAAATATTTTGCTATTACTGCATTATTGGGTTTAACTAATTTTTAAACCACTTCACGGTTTTCATTCGCCGATACTAATAGAATCATTGCATAATCCTATTTTTTCCATCGGGTGGTTTCGTAAAATTTGTAAACATTAATGTGTATCAACCACGGCCATTTTGTTTTACGCTTTCATTTCTCTGCATGTTCACGAAAACAAATTTTGTTTTTCGTCATTACAAAAAAACTCATTTCGACGCTCACAAAAACGCTCTTGCCATGACCACGTTATGGCAAACCTGGCAAGGCCAGGTTATTGAGTGTTTTTTTGTGTGCCATTTATTTGTTTGTGACGTTGGCCCATTTTTACAAAACTTGGCCCATACTTGCACAATAAACCAAATAAACGCAACATCACCAATCCGGTTTTAGTCCGCCCAACTACAACATTAGTGCAACTGGGCCCATTTTAGTCGACCCAAACCACTTCCTCCGTTCGTTTCTGTTTTGCGTTCACTAGCTTCGGTCTACACATCCGGCCTATCAATTTTTTGTTGGTCAATCCTTCATATACCGACCCAGTCACCAGCACTTTCAGCAGTCGGCCGCAAATTATTTCCAACCCCCATGTCCGCACTGAGGCCTGGAAAGATACCAACGAACCAGCCGAAGATGCAGCAGCCCAAAACGAAGACAGGTGCAGACACTGAATGCAATGAGGTGAAGCGAACAACTTTCTACTACTCCATAACGAACGTTACTATCCCCACCTTCAAAACAACATGCATTACCGTAATTACCCAACCATGACTTCGCTTAAGTTTATCTTATGTATGTCGCAAGAGATGAAGTGCAAGTTCAAGCCAAATCCAAAACTTCGCCTGAGATCCGACCAAATAGAAGCATGTGCTTATGCATTCTGTGCAGACTTGGATCCAGCGTGAGTTTCCTCCATTTTTTAACCCTTTCACATCGCGCCCTATTCGAATAACTCAATGCTGCCCTTACAATAGGGAGGTCCTTGTCAGGATATGGGACACAACGGCAACAAGAAAAGAAATTGACAGTTTTTGCCCAGGCAAACAGATAACCGAAAAGGTTATGCTCTATCAATTCTTATACATTAACCTTGTTCACCTTAATTATGAGTTGGGTTAATCCCATTTGCTAACTTCGATCTTCTGTTAGTTGCTGAAATTTATGGCCTTGAAATGTACGTGGACTCAACAGCATATCACAACAATGACCACATGGTCCCTCCCCCCAACATTTGCAGTATGCCACTCCCACATAAACCACGTAAATTGTTCACCAACAATGCTCTGACATCTTCCGTCCAAGCTGATGTGATGGGAGGAGCGTCAATCAAGGAGTTGCTTGTGCAATATGTCCACCATTACATGCGCCCTACTCCTGATCTTAAATACGTGAGTGTTTTATTTGTCCATATATTGCATCCTAATCTTTCACGAACACCATCCATTCCCATCCAAATGCATACACATACGCCCATAAAAATTACATCTTCGATCGGACAATGTTATTGTAACTTACTGAACATTCTACCCCAGGAAATTATCTCACTACTATCTCCAATTTCTTTGATATTTTTCTATAATCCTATTCATTATAGATCTACGTGCCAATAAAAGAGGCTACACATTGGTTTCTAATGGTGGTTTGCATGGACGAACAACTAATATACCATTTCGACTCACATCTAGACGAGGAGCACATTGAGCAATGAAGGGATACAATAAAGGCAATGGTATTTTTTTTTCTTTTTTTTTTTTTGGTCATAAGCAATGTCATCTCCTTAAATCATCAACTACCTTTGAAATTGGAAAATATGCACTAATGATTTCATGTACATCTTTATGATTAGGGTGAGGTTTTGGCTGAAATGTTGCAATCTGATTATTACAAGCATGATGGGCTCCAAAACCAAAAAGATTTCATGAACTGGGATGTAGTTGAGCCCAGGGGTATACCCAACTGTGGCCAAAGGTCCGACAACCCACTAACCGAATACATATTTTTCTTATAATAATTCACTTGTGCTTGGTAAATCTAACAGTTCTTCCCTGCAATTAGTCGAGACTTGGCTACGTGGGTCATGCAATGGATGTCAATGGAGCACTACTTCGACCCTAAGGTTCACGAAGTGGTAAGCATCACTAAACCATTGGTCACAATTTAATACGCGAGCAACATAGTCAACTAATAATTACCCATTGTTACAGCTGAAGGACCATCAAACACGCATGCATGTTGCCATGGAACTTCTCATTGGCAACTGCAACGAGCTTCGAAACTTGGTCTTGGAGAGGACAAGACAATTCTGGGCTCTCTATGAAGCCTGAAAACAGCTCTACGAGGTGGTTTTTGTTGCGCGACCTCTAGAGTCATAACCAACCGCAAATTTTCCTGCTATCACACTACATTCACAACGGGCTTTTTGTTTGTTTAATTTTGGATAGCAAGTATTACTACAGTTTTAATGCTGATAATTATGACTATATACCCATATCGTACTATTTTTGTTGCCGGATTTTAGTGTGACCAAAAACTTGTGCTACCAATTTATTCGATGGCAAAAATGACTCTTCTTTTGGACTCCACTAAACCCTTTTTAATTTTTTCAGGCCTCAAACCCAGCATTACAACCCAGTTAGCGCAGCCCAGTGGCCAAAACACTAGCTTTTGTTGCCCCCCCAACTTAAATCTCCTAAACACTAAATCTCCAAACCAACCACAATTAAATCAAATTCTTTTTGGCTGGTACACTAATACGGAGCACCTGGAAGTATAATTACCACATAATTAACCGGTTGTTATATTAATAGTAAACCAAAAGCTTCATACAATTTGTATTTTTTCCCACTTTTTCACCTACGTATATATTGCAACAATTAAACCAACACTTTATAAACATCCGCAAAATTAAATTAACGTATTTCAACCTGTAACACAACCATATAAAAAACCACATTTTCACTATATTAAGATGCATACTCTTTGCACCGCAATAAATTCTTCTCAGTTTATATAATCTATATCACAAATTATATGTTCAGCATCTTAACAATTACAAGCAAAAATTACTGAAGCACTTCCAATGCAAAATAACTTAAAATCACACTAACAAATCACATTAAGTCTCTTCTAACTAACACCGTAATCAGATACCCAATGCAAAATAACTTAAAATCAAGGCATTAACACAAAACGCACAATTATAAAGGATGATAACTTACCACATCATTCTTTAAATTCCATAATACGAAATAAATGCAATCTTTGCAGGCAATGCCTTCAACAAGGTAATCAAATTACAATAATTTAAAATAACAAAATAAGACTAAAAGCTCATTACCCGAACACAGGATGCAATGCTTTCCTGTTACTCTACATAAGTTAAAACAAAATGAAGGTTCACGACTATCTTACACACTTTCTTAGAAAATAACCAACTCATTGGAATACAATTACCTTGCACAACGACAATCCGTACGCCCAAAATCACATGTCATCTCCCAGATCAGTAGTTGATTCCAAATAAGCATCCTCATTTGCATTCTAGCCACCATCATATTCTCCCTACATTTCAATGGTTGCCATTTAAGTCTACAGTACACATGCACATCAGCCCATCCCACGAAAATCCATAAAATGCCAAAAAACATTTAAATAGCTTACAACTTACCATGTCAGCAAGACAATTCTTCATTCCCCAATTCTTCTTCAACTTCCTCCTCAATAGTTTCACAAGTGCCATAAGCCGACTTTTCAGCATTGTCTATGTCTTTCCATACTGCACATGATGTCTTGTTGTGACCCTCCATACAACAAACACTGCACTGCTACCGCTTTCACTGCGACAACTGCCTAGACTGCCCCTTTGTCCTGCAAGTATGCGGGTTGCTAGGCCCAACCTCACATGAACTAATAACTTGTTTTGGCAATTGTCTCTCCCCTTCATCCTCATCCTTATAAAATTCAAATAAGCCCCTGATAATGTCCTGTGACTCATGGAACCTGTTTGTTTTACGAGCTGCAACAACACACATTTGCTTGCACCAATCCATCAAACAAATATATTGACAATTCACCAAAGAATCCCACGTGTAACCACAAGCATCATGAATTGCTGCCTTAGCATTCTTCATCCAACTATCCAACACTAATGTCTTCGGCAACTCACATATGTTTAAGTACACCAAAATACCAATGATATGTTCACATGGAATGCCAAAAGACTCCATCCTTAGGCACGAGCACTTGAACATTGTTTTTTCCACATTTACCTTAACATTCCAGACATTATTCGGCTTCCCATACTTAGAAACTGTATAAATCATACATGATTCGCTTTGCTCACAATCTAAAACCTTAACAGTTCCAGCCCGAACAAGAATTGGCAGCAATAGGAAAAATATCTCTCTTGTATAAACATTAGCAGCACATCTCTCCAAAGGTTCCAAGCAAGTTTGCATCACTGGTACACCACATACAGATGCAAACTCAGCCTCACTCTCTTTGCGTCTCATGTACTCAATGCTCAAAATCTTGCAAGAAATCTGACAGATTATATTGCGATTTAACAAATTTGGCTATAATAGAGTGCAAACCCTCACAATGCGAAGTAGTCCTAAATCCGGCAAAAAACTTCCCCCGTATATGTGCCGTAGCCCACATGTGCCTCTTCGCATACATGTCAACGATCCATTGCTTACCTGCTACACCAAACTCCTCAACTAACTCAAACCACTTCCACTGAAACACTGGGATCTCATAGTCTCTTAACATACACTTCTTAAACTTGGCTGTAAACCTCGGATTAGCAACATTGCTTGTGGCATTCCTAATAAGGTGCCATGCACAAAGTCTATGGTGTACATCAGGAAATACTACACTTATTGCCTTCCTCATTGCCTTGTCACCATCAGTAATCACAGACAAAGGAGGCTTTCCCTTCATTGCTTTAAGAAACTGCTCCAACAACCAAATGTAAGTACCATCACTCTCATCAGACACAAGACCAGCACCAAACACAATAGTTTGGTTGTGATGGTTCACACCAGAAAACACCTCTAAAGGACATCCATACTTGTTCTTCTTGTAAGTGGCATCAAAAGCTATCACATCACCAAATAATCTATAGTCCATTTGGCTTATCCCATCGCACCAGAAAAGCTTCACCAGAGAACCATCTAAATCTTGCATGTGCTTGAAGTACAAACAAGGGTCCTTCGATGCCATCTCTCACAACTGTCTCAATGCTGATCTAGCATCAGCTGGTACATAGCCCTTTCGCTTGTCAATTTCATTATACATGTCTCTTGCTCCAAACCAAACATATTCATAACCACCCACCTGACTAGCTAATAACCCATATATTTGGGTTGTGCTAATTCCGGCCCTTCTCATGTTATTAATCTGACCAATTTCTACCTCCGTTATCTTCTTATGCCCAGGCAACATTCCAGTTAACCTCGGCTCCAACCATTCATGATTGTGGTCATCTGAAAAATATGTCACATACCATCTACCTGAAGTTGGTTCAAGACGGACTTCAAACCTTGCATTGCACCCACACCTTGTCTCAACTCTTGGTTCCCTTTTCCTATTTTCCATAGAGTAAAATTTCTCCGGCCTGAATCCTTCACGAAAACAAACAAATATCTGCTTCACAACTTCCTGATTACTATTCTTTCGAGTCTTACTCTTCCTCGCACTAAATCCTCTCGACTTTGCAAACTTGTTGTAGAACTCGAAAGCAACTCCAAGATCACCAAAATGAAATCTGTCAACTTCACCACAACTAACATTCAAGAACTCGATCATGCCAATGTCTCCTAGTGAATCCACCCGATATGGGTCATCATCCCCAAATGGCATCCCACTATCTTTGCTCATTTTGCAACCCTCATCCAATTTAGCATCATCCACCAACTCCTCCTCCTGTTCCACCTCGTCCTCCTCAATCACATCATCATCCTCAAACTCCTCCTCCTCGTCTGCACTCAACTCATCATACTCAACACTCACCTCCTCATCCACCTCGTTATTAACTTCCCCATCCATCACATCCTCATCTTCAATCACATTCTCTGCCACCTCCTCATACATCACCTCCTCATCATATGGTAGTTACTGCAAAAACAACAATGGACAACAATTCAGCTTACTCCTTTTCCTTTCAATCTTCCTCCCTAAGTTTGTTAAGTAATACTAATTCAATTAAAAATTATGAATTAAAACTTAAACAACCATTTAATTGTATATGTTTCCAACTGCATCTGCATACCTCTGCCATTATAAATCATGCAATCTTCCCAGTTTGACTTCAGTTAATTAATCAATCTCAACTATATTCAATAACTTAAATCTTCAAAACAAATATCCTATGGTCGTTGATGACTATCAACAATTTCCAATCCTATCACAAATAAAACAGTCTTATGCTTATTCACTCATAAAGCTTTCAGTGATAATTGAATCTCTCTCAAACACCAACAAACCCATGTTTTAACCCCTCGTCATACAGATCATATGCATAAATCGCAACACCATGTCAACTGCAAACAGTATTCCTACCATCATATATATCAACGAAACAACGTAAAAAAACAAAAATCGAACAATAATCGATCATCAAATACTCGACAAAAGGGGGAAAATTCAGTACTATCAATGTCAAACAGAAATAAACAACGCCTGACACACATGCATCACTATCCCCGATTTTTCATTACTCATACCTGAATCACGGTCAATGCTGCTAAACTCCACTCTCCATCTTCTCTTCACGTGCAAGAAATCGGGAAGTAACGCCCATCGCCGACTAACACGACAACCGATTTTATGCACTTCCACCAGGTCGAGACTGCTGCCTTAACAGGACACCCACAATCCCCAAAACATTTACCCAAAGATATCTCCTCCGGCATCCATTACAAAATACATCCCGACCCTTCGCTGAAAATATTTACCCAAAAGGACCTATCTGCAATTAAAAAAAAGCCCTTACTTTGTAATTTTAACCCACCATATTGTTAGCATACTGTGTTTTAAAGTGTTTGGATTGAGTCTGGTTAAGAGTTGTGGATCTGAGTTGAAAGGGGACTGTCAAAGCTGATTTTCCCTAGTTGTAGACTTGTAGGTGAACTTGTGTTGCAATACTTGGGAAGCCCTCCACTATTCAAAGATAGCTACCGGTGTCCACGGTGGGTTATACCTTGCTCCCCAAAAGTTCGGGACTTTTGTTAGTCTCGGTGGTTAAAATTACAAAGTAAGGGCTTTTTTTATTGCAGATAGGTCCTTTTGGTTAAATATTTTCAGCGAAGGGTCGGGATGTATTTTGTAATGGATGCCGGAGGCGATATCTTTGGGTAAATGGTTTTGGGGATTGTGGGTGTCCTGTTAAGGCAGCAGTCTCGACCTGGTGGAAGTGCATAAAATCGGTTGTCGTGTTAGTCGGTGATGGGCGTTACTTCCCGATTTCTCGCCCGTGAAGAGAAGATGGAGAGTGGAGTTTAGCAGCATTGATCGTGATTCAGGTATGAGTAATGAAAAATCGGGGATAGTGATGCATGCGTGTCAGGCGTTGTTTATTTCTGTTTGATGTTGATAGTACTGAATTTTCCCCCTTTTGTTGAGTATTTGATGATCGATTATTGTTCGATTTTTGTTTTTTTACGTTGTTTCGTTGATATATATGATGGTAGGAATACTGTTTGCAGTTGACATGGTGTTGCGATTTATGCATGTGATTTGTATGACGAGGGGTTAAAACATGGGTTTGTCGGTGTTTGAGAGAGATTTAATTATCACTGAAAGCTTTATAAGTGCATAAGCATAAGACTGTTTTATTTGTGACAGGATTGGAAATTGTTAATAGTCATCAACGACCGTAGGATATTTGTTTTGAAGATTAAAGTTATTGAATATAGTTGAGATTGATTAATTGGCTGAAGTCAAACTGGGAAGATTGCACGATTTGTAATGGCAAAGGTATGCAGATGCAGTTGGAAACATATACAATTAAATGGTTGTTTAAGTTTTAATTCATAATTTTTAATTGAATTAGTATTACTTAACAAACTTAGGGAGGAAGATTGAAAGGAAAAGGAGTAAGCTAAATTGTTGTCCATTGTTGTTTTTGCAGCAACTACCGTATGATGAGGAAGTGATGTATGAGGAGGTAGCAGAGAATGTGATTGAAGATGAGGATGTGATGGATGGGGAAGTTAATAATGAGGTGGATGAGGAGGTGAGTGTTGAGTATGATGAGTTGAGTGCAGACGAGGAGGAGGAGTTTGAGGATGATGATGTGATTAAGGAGGACGAGGTAAAACAGGAGGAGGAGTTGGTGGAAGATGCTGAATTGGATGAAGGTTGCAAAATAAGCAAAGATAGTGGGATGCCATTTGGGGATGATGACCCATATCGGGTGGATTCACTCGGAGAGATTGGCATGATCGAGTTCTTGAATGTTAGTTGTGGTGAAGTTGACAGATTTCATTTTGGTGATCTTGGAGTTGCTTTCGAGTTCTACAACAAGTTTGCAAAGTCGAGAGGATTTAGTGCGAGGAAGAGTAAGACTCGGAAGAATAGTAATCAGGAAGTTGTGAAGCAGATATTTGTTTGTTTTCGTGAAGGATTCAGGCCGGAGAAATTTTACTCTATGGAAAATAGGAAAAGGGAACCAAGAGCTGAGACAAGGTGTGGGTGCAATGCAAGGTTTGAAGTCCGTCTTGAACCGACTTCAGGTAGATGGTATGTGACATATTTTTCAGATGACCACAATCATGAACAGTTGGAGCCGAGGTTAACTAGAATGTTGCTTAGGCATAGGAAGATAACGGAGGTAGAAATTGGTCAGATTAATAACATGAGAAGGGCCAGAATTAGCACAACCCAAATATATGGGTTATTAGCTAGTCAGGTGGGTGGTTATGAATATGTTGGGTTTGGAGCAAGAGACATGTATAATGAAATTGCTAAGCGAAAGGGCTGTGTACCAGGTGATGCTAGATCAGCATTGAGACAGTTGCAAGAGATGGCATCAAAGGACCCTTGTTTGTACTTCAAGCACATGCAAGATTTAGATGGTTCTCTGGTGAAGCTTTTCTGGTGCGATGGGATAAGCCAAATGGACTATAGATTATTTGGTGATGTGATAGCTTTTGATGCCACTTACAAGAAGAACAAGTATGGATGTCCTTTAGTGGTGTTTTCTGGTGTGAACCATCACAACCAAACTATTGTGTTTGGTGCTGGTCTTGTGTCTGATGAGAGTGATGGTACTTACATTTGGTTGTTGGAGCAGTTTCTTAAAGCAATGAAGGGAAAGCCTCCTTTATCTGTGATTACTGATGGTGACAAGGCAATGAGGAAGGCAATAAGTGTAGTATTTCCTGATATACACCATAGACTTTGTGCATGGCACCTTATTAGGAATGCCACAAGCAATGTTGCTAATCCGAGGTTTACAGCCAAGTTTAAGAAGTGTATGTTAAGAGACTATGAGATCCCAGTGTTTCAGCGGAAGTGGTTTGAGTTGGTTGAGGAGTTTGGTGTAGCAGGTAAGCAATGGATCGTTGACATGTATGCGAAGAGGCACATGTGGGCTACGGCACATATACGGGGGAAGTTTTTTGCCGGATTTAGGACTACTTCGCATTGTGAGGGTTTGCACTCTATTATAGCCAAATTTGTTAAATCGCAATATAATCTGTCAGATTTCTTGCAACATTTTGAGCATTGAGTACATGAGCCACAAAGAGAGTGAGGCTGAGTTTGCATCTGTATGTGGTGTACCAGTGATGCAAACTTGCTTGGAACCTTTGGAGAGATGTGCTGCTAATGTTTATACAAGAGAGATATTTTTCCTATTGCTGCCAATTCTTGTTCGGGCTGGAACTGTTAAGGTTTTAGATTGTGAGCAAAGCGAATCATGTATGATTTATACAGTTTCTAAGTATGGGAAGCCGAATAATGTCTGGAATGTTAAGGTAAATGTGGAAAAAACAATGTTCAAGTGCTCGTGCCTAAGGATGGAGTCTTTTGGCATTCCATGTGAACATATCATTGGTATTTTGGCATACTTAGACATATGTGAGTTGCCAAAGACATTAGTGTTGGATAGATGGACGAAGAATGCTAAGGTAGCAATTCATGATGCTTGTGGTTACACGTGGGATTCTTTAGTGAATTGTCAATATATTTGTTTGATGGACTGGTGCAAGCAAATGTGTGCTGTTGTAGCTCGTAAAACAAACAGGTTCCATGAGTCACGGGACATTATCAGGGGCTTATTTGAATTTTATAAGGATGAGGATGAAGGGGAGAGACAATTGCCAAAACAAGTTATTGGTTCATGTGAGGTTAGGCCTAGCAACCCGCATACTTGCAGGACAAAGGGGTAGTCCGGGCAGTTGTCATAGCGAAAGCGGCAGCGGTGCAGTGTTTGTCGTATGGAGGGTCACAACAAGACATCATGTGCAATGCGGAAAGACATAGATAATGCTGAAAAGTCGGCTTACGGCGCTTGTGAAACTATTGAGGAGGAAGTTGAAGAAGAATTAGGGAATGAAGAATTGTCTGCTGACATGGTAAGTTGTAAGCTATTTAAATATTTTTGGCCTTTTATGGATTTTCGTGGGATGGGCTAATGTGCATGTGTACTGTAGACTTAAATGGCAACCATTGAAATGTAGGGAGAATATGATGGTAGCTGGAATGCAAATGAGGATGCTTATTTGGAATCAACTGCTGATCTGGGAGATGACATGTGATTTTGGGCGTACGGATTGTCGTTGTGCAAGGTAATTGTATTCCAATGAGTTGGTTATTTTCTAAGAAAGTGTGTAAGATAGTCATGAACCTTCATTTTGTTTTAACTTATGTAGAGTAACAGGCAAGCATTGCATCCTGTGTTCGGGTAATGAGCTTTTAGTGATATTTTGTTATTTGAAATTATTGTAATTTGATTACCTTGTTGAAGGCATTGCCTGCAGAGATTGCATTTATTTCATATTATGGAATTTAAAGAATGATGTGGTAAGTTATCATCCTTTATAATTGTGCGTTTTGTGTTAGTGCCTTGATTTTAAGTTATTTTGCATTAGGTATCTGATTACAGTGTTAGTTAGAAGAGACTTAATGTGATTTGTTAGTGTGATTTTAACTTATTTTGCATTGGAAGTTCTTCGGTAATTTTTGCTTGTAATTGTTAGGATACTGGACATATAATTTGTGATATAGCTTATATAAACTGAGAAGAATTTATTGCGGTGCAAAGAGTATGCATCTTAATACACTGAAAATGTGGTTTTTTATATGGTTGTGTTACAGGTTGAAATGCGTTAATTTAATTTTGCGGATGTTTATAAAGTGTTGGTTTAATTGTTGCAATATATACGTAGGTGAAAAAGTGGGAAAAAATACAAATTGTATGAAGCTTTTGGTTTACTATTAATATAACAACCGGTTAATTATGTGGTAATTTTACTTCCGGGTGCTCCGTATTAGTGTACCAGCCAAAAAGAAATTGATTTAATTGTGGTTGGCTTGGAGATTTAGTGTTTAGGAGATTTAAGCTGGGGGGGCAACGAAAGCCAGTGTTTTGGCCACTGGGCTGCGCTAACTGGGTTGTAACGCTGGGTTTGAGGCCCGAAAAAATTAAAAAGGGTTTAGTGGAGTCCAAAAAAAGAGTCATTTTTGCTTTCGAATAAATTGGTAGCACAAGTTTTTGGTCACACTAAAATCCGGCAACAAAAATAGTACAATATGGGTCTACAGTCATAATTATCAGCATTAAAACTGTAGTAATACTTGCTATCCAAAATTAAACAAACAAAAAGCCCATCGTGAATGTAGTGCGATAGCAGGAAAATTTGCGGTTCGTTGTGACTCCAGAGGTCGCGCAACAAAAACCACCTCGTACAGCTGTTTTCAGGCTTCATGGAGAGCCCAGAATTGTCCTGTCCGCTCCAAGACCAAGTTTCGAAGCTTGTTGCAGTTGCCAATGAGGAGTTCCATGGCAACATGCATGCGTGTTTGATGGTCCTTCAGCTGTAACAATGGGTAATTATTAGTTGACTATGTTGCTTGCGTATTAAATTGTAACCAATGGTTTAGTGATGCTTACCACTCCGTGAACCTTGGGGTCGAAGCAGTGCTCCATTGACATCCATTGCATGACCCATGTAGCCGAGTCTCGACTAATTGCAGGGAAGAACTGTTAGATTTACCAAGCACAAGTGAATTATTATAAGAAAAATGTGTATTCGGTTAGTGGGTTGTCGGACCTTTGGCCACAGTTGGGTATACCCCTGGGCTCAACTACATCCCAGTTCATGAAATCTTTTTGGTTTTGTAGCCCATCATGCTTGTAATAATCAGATTGCAACATTTCAGCCAAAACCTCAGCCTAATCATAAAGATGTACATGAAATCATTAGTACATATTTTCCAATTTTAAAGGTAGTTGATGATTTAAGGAGATGACATTGCTTATGACCAAAAAAAAAAAAAAGAAAAAAAAAATACCATTGCCTTTATTGTATTCCTTCGTTGCTCAGTGTGCTCCTCGTCTAGATGTGAGTCGAAATGGTATATTAGTTGTTCGTCCATGCAAACCACCATTAGAAACCAAGTGCAACCTCTTTTATTGGCACGTAGATCTACAGTGAATAGGATTATAGAAAAATATCAAAGAAATTGGAGATAGTAGTGAGATAATTTCCTGGGGTAGAATGTTCAGTAAGTTACAATAACATTGTCCGATCGAAGATGTAATTTTTATGGGCATATGTGTATGCATTCGGATGGGAATGGATGGTGTTCGTGAGAGATTGGGATGCAATATATGGACAAATAAAACACTCACATATTTAAGATCAGGAGTGGGGCGCATGTAATGGTGGACATATTGCACAAGCAACTCCTTGATTGACGCTCCTCCCATCGCATCAGCCTGGACGGAAGATGTCAGAGCATTGTTGGTGAACAATTTACGTGGTTTATGTGGGAGTGGCATACTGCAAATGTTGGGGGGAGGGACCATGTGGTCATTGTTGTGATATGCTGTTGAGTCCACGTACATTTCAAGGCCATAAATTTCAGCAACTAATAGAAGATCGAAGTTAGCAAATGGGAGTAACCCAACTCATAATTAAGGTGAACAAGGTTAATGTATAAGAATTGATAGAGCATAACCTTTTCGGTTATCTGTTTGCCTGGGAAAAAATTGTCAATTTCTTTTCTTGTTGCCATTGTGTCCCATATCCTGACAAGGACCTCCCTATTGTAAGGGCAACATTGAGTTATTCGAACAGGGCGTGATGTGAAAGGGTTAAAAAATGGAGGAAACTCATGCTGGATCCAAGTCTATACAGAATGCGTAAGCACATGCTTCTATTTGGTCGGATCTCAGGCGAAGTTTTGGATTTGGCTTGAACTTGCACTTCATCTCCTGCGACATAAATAAGATAAACTTAAGTGAAGTCATGGTTGGGGAATTACGGTAATGCATGTTTAAAGTTTTGGAGGTGGGGATAGTAACCTTCATTATGGAGTAGCAGAAAATTGTTCACTTCACCTCATTGCATTCAGTGTCTGCACCTGTCTCCGTTTTGGGCTGGTGCATCTTCGGCTAGTTCGTTGGTATCTTTCCAAGCCTCAGTGCGGACATAGGGGTTGGAAATAATTTGCGGCCGACTGCTGAAAGTGCTGGTGACTGGGCCGGTATCTGAAGGATTGACCAACAAAAAATTGATAGGCCGGATGTGTAGACCAAAGCCAGTGAACGCAAAACAGAAACAAATGGAGGAAGTGGTTTGGGTCGACTAAAACGGGCCCAGTTGCACTAATGTTGTAGTTAGGCGGACTAAAACTAGATTGGTGATGTTGCGTTTATTCGGTTTGTTGTGCAAGTATGGGCCAAGTTTTGTAAAAATGGGTCAACGTCACAAACAAATATATGGCACACAAAAAAACACTCAATAACCTGGCCTTGCCAGGTTTGCCATAACGTGGTCATGGCAAGAGCGTTTTTGTGAGCATCGAAATGAGTTTTTTTGTAATGATGAAAAACAAAATCTGTTTTCATGAACATGCAAAGAAATGAAAGCGTAAAACAAAATGGTCGTAGTTGATACACATTAATGTTTACAAATTTTACAAAACCACCCGATGGAAAAAATAGGATTATGCAATGATTTTGTTAGTATCGACGAATGAAAATCGTGAAGTGGTTTAAAAATTAGTTAAACCCAATAATGCAGTGATAGCAAAATATTTTAAGTTTTGGCTATTGTATTTTGCCTATACCTTGGGTGAGAAAGGCCTTCGGAAATGGTTTCCCCCTGATGTGGCTGGTTTTTTGTTCTGACATAGCTGGACGTTGGTCTTTGACTTTTCTTTCTGCACGGATTTTCTATGGGTTCCCGTCTGAGGAAGTTGTTTCGTTGATGGAGTTGTGAGTTTGGATGGATCAACCATTTGAACATCATCTTCGCCGTCCGAGATGTCTGTCAGAATATTCATGTCAAGTTATTTGGGAAGAGTTGCTTTAAGTCTCTTCCGACCTTCTTGAACTGTTCTAGCTGGTTTGTATGGCATTGGGAGTGGTGGATCTACCGCTAATTGCGGTTGGGCAAAAGACCCTTTACTAAGGTCGTTCGGATGGGAGTCGTCGTTTACTATGCCCATATATGATCGTTTTTGTTCGAAAAGCATGGCCTCTTTGTCAAAGAAGTGACCATAGTGGAATGAGATGCATGCAGGGCTTTAACCGTTTCTTGTAGCGCCTGTACATGGAATTTAAAAAAAAAAAAAGTTTTCCATTAGTTAACGACATCCTCAATCCGTGGATTCATATTATATTTTTATGTAACATTCAATAACATGAAGATACTGTCGTTGCTAACGTGTGTACTTGACCATGACTCCAATAATACCTGTACTGCATGCAAAACTTCTTCGATCGTCCCATGTGGCAATTTTTGGCGGTGATGTTTGTCGTTCTCACATCCATTGAGCCCCTTGTGCACGCAATGGGGACAAAGTTTTATTAAAATGAAAAAAAAATGTCACTAACTTGATAAACAACATCAATAAATAGCTTACAAGATGCTTCGTCGATGAGCCATAAATTCATTAAATTGACCTCAATGAATGATGTGCTGTTTGGTGACCAAGCAACACCATCAGGGTACAGCAATGGGTCATTTACAAGCCTACCTCATACATCTCAGTGTTAGGTGGGAAATAGTGAATGCTATAGTGTTGTTTGTAAGTACAAAGAACTTAACCCGTCGGTACGGCCTCCTCGGCAGTGGCACTTAATTGGCCGTCGCCATCCATTGGATGGTGAAGTGGGTCTCCTGCGGTGAGGGGCGCTCCGGATGTCATGAACTTTGACGGGTGTGGAGGATCTCAGTACAAAGTCTGTTCGCCTTAGGTGAGGTAAGGGCGCCTACCTGCAACGCAATTTATTGACACACTGGAATGGAAAATTTGGGTTGAGGTGCATGTGGTTAGCTCAGCTAGGGTTACCTCGCTTGGTGGATGGTATGAGGGGGCTTATGTTTAATGAAAAATAGTCAATGACAGAAAGTGGGCCGACTACAGTACAGTTTCTTTCCCTGCAGATGTTGGTTTAATGATTTATTCTGACACGAGGTGTTTGTGCTGCTTCTGAAAGCTTACCATCCCACGTTGCAGGTTAATGGCAAAGTAGATAGAAGGATGAGTGTCAAATATCTGTTTCCTTTTCCATGTGTGTCATCGTTTACTAAGGTTGTGTAAGTCAGAAAGGACGTTCTGAGGATTCGGACCCACTTAAATTATGTGTGACATTAAGTTGGGTTCAAGCACTTTGCTACACTTAGTAAATTTTTAAATTTTTAAATTCGGACCCGCTTAAGTTTATATTGTTCAAAATGTTAAGCACAGTGTCTTACCTCTCTCCGAGCCTGCGTGCAGGCCACCAAATTGGTGTATGCCCAAGGCTGCATTGCCTTGAAGCCAGAAAACGGTTGCTTTAAGGACACAACTCCGATTGTGTGTATCCAGTTAGGGACAGTACCTACACCTTACCTTAAGTCATATTTTATTCATTACAATATATATTTATATTTTATTCATGTACAATATATATTTGTGTATTGTTTTATATATATATATATAACTTGTTTCCTATAATTATTAAAAAAAAGACAAAAAGAACAGTTTCTGATGAAAGCTTTACCTATAGCTCAACGTTTACAATGGTCTATTAACCAAGGAAACTTTACCTATAGGCTAAGCTCACGAGCTCATGAAATCATTTTCAACTAACGATTTGAGCTTGTTTATTAAAAGAGTCTACCCTCTACTTTGGTATCTTCTACTCAATAGCGTGTAAGCTATCTATCTATCTATCTATCTATCTATATATATATATATTACACATAATCTCTTGAATAATTTTTAAGATATGAACACAAGTTGATTAACACCATTGGATTGTGGATCAAATTGATCCAACGATGGTAAACATTACCAATGCATCCTTTTAAAAGTGGCACTAACATAACTCCTATACATACCAAGAGATCACTCATGTTAAAAGCTATGTCAGAGAAAATGTTCGGATGTCACATTGCCATTGGCACAACCCAATTGCAGGTTGTGATTGGTGCATAGGGAGCCTTAGCCACAAGGTTAGAATTGAGTTAAACCAAGTTGTTAGCTATTTTTGGCTCATTTCATTTAAAGGTCAATAATGCCTTAACTAGCGAAGATATTTTGATTACTCGCAAGGTCTCTTTACGAGAAAGTTGTCTTGTCAAATGATTTTGTTTTAGTGATACGACCGTTTAATTTATTAAGGACATGAGTAAGTGTTGATACTACTTAAGTAACATGATTTAGCAACAATTAGTGAATAGCTTACAAGAAACATGCTTAATGAAAATTACCTTCACAAAAAGCTAAAGTATGTTAGATTAAACTCGATTAACCATATTGATGCTGATTAGGGCTTGATTCTGCTATTAATAATTTGACTCACTAGAGTAACGATGTTATAGGTGACATGAGAATGTTCAATGGGGAAAGGGCCAAGGTGCACCTGCTCAGCCTTCACCACAATTCTCATCCACATTAATCCAATTGCCAAATCTTATCATTTGCCACATTAAAACTAATAAATTACTAACGTACATTAACACTAATCAACTAATTTATCCATATTATTTTACCAAAAGTATAAAAGCCTTTTTGTTTTATAAATTAATTTTGCAACCCGATCCATTTACTATCAATCAGTCATTTAAACAGGCTGAGCCATATATATTTTTTATTGTTTAACAAATTAAATTCATTAAAATTTATTAACTTGGTATTATTGATTTGTGGAGTAACTTTACTCCATAATTTCACAGCAGTAATGACAACATCAAACCTTGTTGCTATGGGAAGATAACAAATAATTATTAAGTTGACAATTATACAAACATTATTTTGTATGTGGTTTAATATGTTAATTGTTAAATACATTCGTATAACTTATGAAATGTTTACACAAGATGATTAGGGATTGACTTTTTACAAATTAAACACAAATGAAGTTAACAACTTATTATGGAACTGTAACTTTTTGTTTGAATATCACTCAAAGTGTATGGAATTGTAACTTATTATGGAACATGATTGATTTTACGATCTGTGCGTCAGACGAGGGCTTTAATTTCAACCATCTGACGTTGGTGGATGAATTAATTATGCCACAACCACCCGAGCCACCCTATATTTACATGCACTATGCTTCGGTTCAACTCTTATCTCCTCGCCGTGACATATCTCGTCCACTTGGTCACTTCTCCTAGTCAAATCTACCTTCCCAATGGCAGCTTCTATATTGCCTGCACGACGAAGGAACAAGTTCTACATCGTGTTTAAGGGACGAAAGCCTGGCATTTATTCATCATGGGTAGATTGTCATGCTCAGGTCAATGGTTCAAAGGCACTGCTTACAGGTCATACGCCACATACGAAGAGGCCGAAGCAGAGTGGTCAACATCTTTGGTGCAGGGTGGAGCCGCCTCGTTCGTGACGAAGGAGAATGTTCATGGGTCAACCTCTTCTGGACCAGGTTATGCCATCCTGTTAACTTTGTTGGTAGTAAATGTGCTGTGCATGATTTTCAATATTCACAAAGTCATTTTTTTCTCCCAAGGAACCACGTACTCGAATGTGTGGACGAAAGACCAGCCGATGAATTCGTTATACAATTTAGCATGCAAAGTATGCTGCGCCAGGCATGCAACACGTTGCGAATTGAAGGGCCTATTTATACCCGGCAGGATGTTAGAGTCTACGGTGGTCAACCCTTCTATAGGTTTTATGGTTCGTTGTCAACGAGGCTGATCAGCCACCCCCCGGTGTCAATGGGAAGGTATGCCACTACGGAAGAAAAAGCACGTGAAGATGTCGCGTTTCATCTGCTCCGTCGACTGCTCGCATGCTCCAAGCGGAGCATAGAGGACTTTAATTACCACAATATTGGGTTGTACGAGGAGCAGCTATCAATGTTGGAAGCCCAGAACTTTGATCTACTTGTGGAAAACGCACGTCTTAAGCAACAGCTGAGGGCAGCAACGCGAAATAGTACCCATTAGGGGGTGGTTGTGTTACGCTATGTGACGGTTATCTACTTTAAGATCTATAGTATATGCTTGTTGATGTATGATTTTGAGTTTAACTTTGGCTTCAGTTTATGAATAGCTGTGGTGGTCAGATCAATACTGTATTTCATTATTTCATAATAAAAATGGTGATAACCGATAAGTATCCTTGTGTTTTGTTAGGGTTTCTTTAATTTCTTTATGAAAAAGATCAATTTGCTACACAATTAGCATGGCCTTAGTAGTTCCCATGTCATAGGTGAATAGTCAAGTTAATTGGGGATGACAATAGATACGGGAAGAGTAGGTTTTAATATTTTTAGAGCTTCTCCTGCATCTTAATACAACACTCAAATCCTATCGATACGCTGCATGTCTTATAAGTCACACCCCACAGTTTACTCGAAAAAAAATTGTAAACCCATACTCTGTAACACCCTACTTATTTAATGTTATGCTTAAGTCATAGCAAGAAATTAAGTAGTTTGTGTTACTGTGTTAATATTCTATTTACGTCTCATTTGTCCAAATCATTTGGGGGAAATGGGATGCCATACAATGAACGTGATAGAATTCATCACTTTATAACCACACAGTAAGCATAAATAACACATATACTATCAACTGTATATATATATATATATATATATATATATATATATATATATATATATATATATATATAGACAGGAACCACTGTTTTAATTTACAGACAAGTTTCAAAATAGGATACATGAGTGGGGTCAGGTACCAAAAAGAAACATAAGACCCATGTCAGTCGGTCCAATCCTACGTGGTCCTCAGTGGACGTTTTAAATCTATCACTGCCTGTATGACCCAAAGCTGCATACTACCAAAACAGGGTCATGCTGTACAATACGGCCTGTGGCTGACCTACTCAGTCAAGTAGCCGTTGGCCACACCGGGCCCGGCTGGTGAGTAGTCAGGAACTGATCCGGAGGAGGAGGAAGATGAGCCAGTGGCCTCCGAGGGGTCGCTCTCGGAGCTGAGCGGGATGTCTGGTACTACCTGCGGAGGTGACTCCGGTGCGAGATCGCCAGGGCTACAGTCGCTGCAGTGCGGGCTGGTGGAGGATGTGCCGCGTACAACGGGACCTCAAAGTATGGGGTGGTAGGATCAAAAGCAGGATGATGTAGGGGGACAGTAAAATCCCTATCACTAAATAGATCTGAGTAAAGCGGCAAGAGCGGCTATATACAATGAGCCTCTTGGGATCATGGTGGAGCTGCAAGTCTGGAATCTCAACGAAAAGGGTAGCTGTCGTGTCCATCGTCCACGTCTGAGAATGAGGCGGAAATGCGAAGCGAGGTGAGAATTGGAGAAATTCTCAATAGGGTTTGCATATAGTGTATACTGACCTCGCGTTCATTCTCAATTGCCTCGGGTTTTATGAAATTTTCTTAAAACATGAGATTAAATTTAACTACATATACTTAGTAAGGTTGAGAAAAATGTCTAGTCCGAGGCAAGGTTCAGTTTTACTCAAATAACATAAGAAACAGAATAAACCATCAACACTAATACATAGGACGAAGGGGCAAGATAGTGTATATACAACCACAAGTAAACACAACGGACAAACTGCAAACAGTATGCAATGATATGTTAAATGCAGCCATGCACTTGATGTAATTATGCAAATCTCATTCTTCATAACTTTTCCTCTTACTTTTCATCATTTTCCATCACTTGGTCCCCTGGGAGTCCTTGGCCATTTTAGACTCCTGGGTAATAGTCTGCTTATCAGGATCGAGCTCGTTCCTATACAGGAATGCCGGGTTTACTTTCCCCGACCTTCCCACCGATCTATTCCCCTTAACTTTTTATCCGGGGCTGGCCCAAGTAGCATGGAAATCTCATCATAACATGTTCTTTGAGTTCATCATATCATAGCTTTCATAGCTTTCTTGGAAATGCACATGCCTCTATATGTATCTCATAATTCATGCATAAGCTTTACCGCAATTTCGGCGGCATAACGGAACGTGTCCGCTTCCCCATGCTTCAATCCTCAATTCAAGATATAAGTATTGCACTTTAGAATATGCTTACTGCCTCACTGCTTGTATTCAACCCGGTTCTTGTAAATTATGCCATAATTTCTATTTAGGTCGTTTGGACCTAAATTTTGGATATGTTGAAGTATTATGTGTCTATTTTCTAACCTCTTTGGTCCTATCTGATTTGGATAACCATAACTCAAGATATTCGAGTTTTATCCCGGCCTGCCCTGTGGGTGGCCAAAATTGCACACTTAGAAGTAAAAATCTACTAAAAATCGAAAACTGGCTCAAATCATATGAAATTGGCCTCATATTAAAGCTAACAGGACAACTTTTCAGATACAAAAAGTTCCATTTCATTTGCCTTAGTAGGGCTCGAGTTACAAGCCCCGAAACTTAGCCTTCCTGAACTGCCCTGTGTTGGTCCGATTTGGACATAGGGTAACTTCTTTGAATCACTGGGAACAACTGAGTTGGTAACAAAATCGAAATTTTATATTGGGGTGTTCCCCTGTGTGTAACCTTTCTAACAAAATTGGTTTTACTCGAATTGGAGTTGTATAGGGTGAGTTACACCCTTCTCAACCCATACTGCCCGGGTGGATGTTCTGATTCCTAGGTCGAAGTTCAAAAATTCATATCTCTCTCAATATTACTCCAATGGTCTTATATGATATATGTGTGGAAATCCCTAGATGTCTAGTTTCACATAAAAATGGTTTCATTAATTTTGAACGGCGGAAGGCGGAGCCGTACACTCCGCCGTACGGACGGCCGAGGGTTTTGAGTCTTCCAGCCTCTCAACTCTTCCTATCTTCATCCTTCTTTGTGTCTAATTCAGTTTTAATCTCATAGACAGTCAATAAACCAGCTATAATTCATCATAATCAATCTATCAACATATCAAAATTAAGGATTTAAATCACCATCAATCATCCAAGAGTCAGAAAATCAAGCAAGAAGAAAACCTCTACCTCTATGATCAGGTTAAGCTTGTTGAGTTGGTAGCTGAAATGAGAGTTGGATGGAGTGGAGAAGAGAAAAGAGAGTTGAATTGAGGAAGAGAAGACAACGTGAGAAGAGTGGGGCTGAAGAGGCAGGAGGAGGATATATATACACAAAGCTCTGAAGTGGTAGTTAGGATATGTGGCTTTGATTGGGTGAAATTCTTGTGGGTAAAATTCAGCCATGTCTCCTTCTTGTGTGACAAAAATGCTCTCCACGTCGCTTAAGAAGTGAAACTCGCTGTCAGCGCATAGGAATGTGACATCGGAACTCGTGAGATTGTTAAAGTCGAAATTCATGCATAGCTATTCGGATGAAGTCGGAACTCGTAATTACCTTCTCATTTTGGGTATGAAGTCGTAATCCGGAAATCGCAAGGCACAGCTACCTTAAAAGCGAAAGTCAGGGCCAGAACGTGAAACCAAAACACTCAAACCCGGAAGTCGGGGTCACCCTTGAATCGATTTTTAAGCATAGCACCGGATATAAGGATTCAAAACATAAATTCTGTGTGCCCGGAACTCGGAATTTATAGAACCTGGCACCCCAACTCGATATCGGAACTCGGGAACGAGGAGAAAAAGATCTTGGTAATGTACTCGGGATCCAATTTAGTTAAACTCGGAGGTCGCACTTCGTGTCTATTTTGAATCACCTAATATCGGAACTCGGATATCACGTTCGTTCCTATTTTAGCATAAGGTCGGAAATCGAAATAAATCCCTTGTAGGCCTTGGGACGAAATCGGAAGTCGAAGATACTATTGAGGTCGGAAGCGGAATTATAAGACAAACTCGGAACTCGGAATTTTCAACATTGGATGGGATCGGAAGTCGGAAATCGGACGTTACATACTCCACCTACCCTTATACCCATCTTTACTTGAATAAAGTAAAAAGTCATTTTAATTAATTAAAATATAAGTCACAATTACAGAAAATACTAAAATTAAATGAGTCAAGATAAAGAAAAGAAAAACATAAAACAACAACCAAGTATTGGAAAACATATCTTTTAATCTCAAATACATCATACTCTTACGTAACTTTCCATCATAAAATTATCTTTTCATTATTATTAGGGGTGTCGGTACACCCTAAATTAGCACCTTTCCCACCCTGTGCAACATTTTTTCAATCCGCCATTGTAACATTTCCCCTGTTATAAGATGTTTCTATAGAGCAAACTAATTTATTTGCCAATAGTTAATTAATCAAATAGTTAAATTATATACATTAATTTATAAATTAACTAACACTAATACATTACTAACATTAATACTAATCTACTACTATATTAGAGCGAGATAGTGCCAAATTAGATACTAAGGGTGCCATGTCAAATGTTAACATGCGACATAGCCACTTTCATTAACAATAACGGAACCTAGTTGACAGTTGGATGGATTTGTTTAAAAGAAGCAATCTTTGGGGCACCATAGGCGAATATAATGTCTTTCAGAAAGGACCAAAATGCTAGTTCTCCTTTATATTTAATAATTATATTTTAAATATAAACATTAACTATTTTTAATTTAATAATATTAAAATAAAATTAACACATTAAATCAAGCTCATACATAACAAGTCCAATTCCTTTACAAATTAAATCAAAGCATTTTATATCCTTTTGTTAAGTTATCGAATATTTAATATAATACTTTATTAATAAAAACAATTTGTATTAATTTATGCATACATAATTCTTTTTATAGAGCAAACTAATTTATTTGCCAATAGTTAATTAATCAAATAATTAAATTATATACATTAATTTTTTAAAGAAAGACTATAAATTAACTAACACTAATACATTACTAACATTAATACTAATCTACGACTATATTGTGTTCACTACAATTCTCATCCATATTAATTCAATTGCCCAAATCTAATCATTTGCCACATTAAAACTAATAAATTACTAACGTACATTAACACTAATCAAATAATTTATTCATATTATTTTACCAATAATAAATTACTAACCAACATTAACACTAAGAAATTAATTTTACAACCCAGCTCGTTCAATATCAATCAGCAGTCTTAAATGGTCTGGCCCATTTATTTTTTTATGCATTTTTTGCTTTTTATGTTTTAGAAATTAAATTCATTAATAATTAATTAAATTTTATTAGAATAAATTTTTAATTTTTTAACAAAAGATAAAAATTCTTATTTTAATTAAAAAATCCTACATTTAATTATTAAATTATATTTTTTTATCCTAAATTTTAAATAATCTTACAAAAAGTAGTAATAAAAAAAAAATTAGGTTAGACGGATTGGCTCATTTACCTGTTGGTAAAACTAGTCAGGTTGAAAACGGATTACTTTAAATGGGTTATTATTTTGTAAAGCCAACTCACCTATTTTTTTGAGAATAAACAGGTTGGCCCAACAAATTTAACCTATTTTAATGATCATAATATCAACCATATTAATTTCATGTATAATTTTTATCATTATTGTATTACTATTTAAAATCTTGATATTAATAATTAAATAAATTCACGCAACTCTTGCATACCATACGCCAAAAAAAAACCAACCAAGCACTTGTGTTTTGTCTCGTTCTCGCTCAATTTCGTTCTAGTTATCCGCTTTTATTGCATAGTAACTGGGCCCACATGCATTACGCACTCTACGAGAATCAGATGGATGGCCAGAGTAGACCTAGGCCTTCGGTTGAGTGCACCTCACGGATAGCAAAAGCCAGCTCATGGAATACATGCCAAAAAACAATAAAATAATAAACATCGAAATGGACGTCCATGGGTTTGCTGACATGACGGCTTCATAATTACCAAAACCACAGTCCAAAGATTTTGCACTGCGAATCTTCGAAACCGAGTTGCAACTCAGACTTTTCGATTCCCATTACAATACTCAACTTAATCGCAACCAAGGTCTACACCTAACCAAACAAATCCATCAATGCTATTTCAAATTCCTACCACACTTAACTTAATTCCCCCAACAAAATACTTAAAACCTAATTGACTACATCATTTCGACTTCCCATACATCACCGTTTATACACCTTTCTAGTTACGTATTTCGAAACTCACATTAATCCCTTAAAATTTTATCCAACCGTTCCTATTCGACCTAATATACACTCCTGTAATTCCATAGTTCTCAAATAACGTTCTCTCCCTCTCCTTTCCCACCTGCTATTCCTTCTTCATCATATCTCTATCCCCTTCCACTTTCTCCGCTGTCATCCCACCCCTCCCATTCCTACTTCCCTACCATGGCAGCTGCACCATAGAATTCATCCTACCATTTCTTCAAGATCCTTCTCGAAAAACACACACAAATCCTACCTCTTCTTAACTTCGTTTGCTTTTCTCTTTCTGTCCAATCTACCAAGAATTTGCCGAAAAAATTTACAAGGCTTTTTGGACACACCCTAACAAATCTAGTGATGTTTGAATACTCTGACGGGAACTGAGTGGCAAGTGTATTGGAGTCGGGACAATCAAGGGGTGGTTAGCTTAACAGATGGGTGGGAAGAGTTATATAATCACTACTGCCTTGAAGCCGAATCTCTTGTATTCTTCCAATACTATGGCTCATCCAACTTTGCTATATTCATACATAACCTTACGACATGTCAAATTCCTTATACGAGATTTGACAATGGCCAACCTGGCTCAGCGGTCGGAGACGTCCTTCCACCATTACCGACCAAAAAACGTATATTCCATGGCCCTTCTTCTACATTCTGCCAATAACTTCTATACACTTTCTTCTGATCATTGACACCACAACTGCAGGAGCAAGCCCTTTGCTATCCGGTCATTGTCTTAACGACCCCAAAACCCGAAAGGCACAGAGAGTTGTTCAGAAATTCATCACCTGCAATCCTTTTTTTGCAATTGACATCAACCTGGCAAAATTGTCATCTAGGATACTGGTTAACGTTATTCTTTCATTTTTTTTTCTTTCAATTCATTTCCACTTTGAATTCATTTCAATTCATTTTTACATTTCATCCATTTTTTTCCCAGGCTAATGTCCCGCGCTTTGTCAACAACTCGAACACCGAGCACAACGTCTTACTGCGCTGTGGAAACAGAGCTTGGCCACTCAAGTTTAAGCGTTACAAGAACAAGAGTACTGGGTGCCTGTTTGCCGGGTGGTCAAATTTTGCAACTGAATGCAACTTGCAACCGGGTCAAGTTTGTGTGTTCGAGCTGACTGCCAATGACCCAACAACATTGGATGTGCATCTTTATTGAGCCTACTTTACTCTACGACTATCTATATTTCTGTGTCTTTTGTGAACACTCTTTTTTGTTGGTTTTGATCCTAAGTTGGTTTTGATTATTATCGATGTTTGCTTATTATTCTAGTTTACGACTGTCTCTTGCTTCACGTTAAACAATATGGTTACTAACCCTAACCCTTACCTTTACCCTAACCCAAACCGACACTGACAGCCAATATATTTTATCCAAATGTTCCAATCAATCACTTGTACATAATTTTAAACTCGAATAACTCATGCAAAATAGTTTCCCTATGTTTCCACACACTCAGGCTTATGTTAATACAATTTTGTGCGATTCGGTATAAGTAATATGGCTTTATTTTTTTTTTCGTCCGAAAATAATATAGCTCTTCAACCTCTTGCAAATTCCACCAACCACGCTACAAATGGGGTACGTTATAATTTTTGCCACAAACTGCCCATTAACTACTCCCAGGCCCAACAATAACCACCACGCAACATCGCCTAAAAAACCCATATCCAATACAATAGACACTTCAGGCCCAAATGCATTATGCAATTTTCCAGTAGTCACTACATGAGTAAATTAACTATTTTAAAATAATGGAAGCGATTTGAATCCATCCTAATAATGTCCCTCTCAGTAATTCCGAATATTAACTTAGTTGCATTATGGCAATCACGGCAATCACCACAAACATGCAAGTTTTTACAATTATCCGAATGAGACTCTTTGTTCAGGTGCTGATAATTCCAAATTCAATTGCCAGTATCTAACTTTGACTTATTAAAATCCGCTCTTTCTCATCCTCCTATACTGCCCACTACAACACAGCTCCATCCACGAGTTTTCCTCAGTCCACGATCTCTTGCCAATGGTACTTTAACTTCTCCTGCCGATATGCCAACATTTGCATACACATTGGACAACAAAAGGTAATGGCCAACGTTATCTGAATCAACTTCCAAGAAGCGACTTCAAAGCAAATGTACCGAAATCTACATTTCCATGAATTCTACAAGCACTAAGGAGAGCACCCCACATGGATGCATCAGGCTGTATAGGCATGCTGCTCACTAAATTATAAGCCTTTTCCAAAAAGTATGGGTTTACAGGATTATTTAAATAAGATTAAGATTATTTAGGGGACTTTGTTATTCTTTTTAAAAACTTATTCAATAAAAAAGTATGGACTTTCGAACTATTTATGATATCTGAAATTATTTAACAAAATTTTCTAAACATGAATAGAAACTGATTTTTTAGGCAAAGTCAAACTTTATTTTCAACTCGTTGGTTTTTTACTTACTCATACAATACTAGCAAAAAAAGGTCTTTTTTCTTAGAATGGAGAGCTATAAACTTTTGTTCATATTGAATCCTCTTCCTCTTCCTCTTCCTTTAGCCAATAAGTAATTTTGTTGCTACATAATTTGTTCTTGCTACCAAATCTGATACATAGTCAAATTAGGGAAGAAACTAGAGTGTTCACAATGCTGGTATTGTGGACGATATATGCTCCAATATCTGCTTGGTCTACATTGAGAGAAAAGTGATCATTTTTGGTTTTCCTTCTATCTTAAATCAATGTTTAGTGTTGTGATTATCTCAATGAGACTAGTTTTATATACATATCAGGCAATGAAGTATAAACACTAACACACTAACACTAGCACAATTGTGACTTCATCTGGCTTTACCCCTTCAACTAGCATATCCTTCAAAAGTTGTAGTGCTGCTTCTCCATGCCCATGAATCCCAAGACAAGATATTATAACATTCTGAGTATAACCTGTAATTGCCTCACTTGCCTTTCGACATTGGGAAGCGATCAATTGAGTTCGATCACTACTAGTGCTTAGGAAAGACCATTTTGAGTATAACTTGTAATCAAGGTGTTCTATGAACCTTTGGGGACCAAGGTATAACTCATCTCTTTGACAGGAAGCTGTTCAAAAACTGTTCATTTCCAATCACCACATACTTTTCAAGCCATTCATGCCTGATAACAAACCAATGAATTAACCTGCTATACATTTTATCACTAAACTGACCATAGATTGAGGCCAAAGTCACAACTGTCAACGAGTCACGTCGAATTCCAATGAACTGCATCTCTTCAAAGAACCCAAGAGCAGTAGTCGAATCATCATTCTGCTCATACACAGCAATTATGGATTTCCAAGACACTAGATCCCTCACCCCCTCTAAATCAAAATCAATATATATCAATAAGATTTTGTGGTATAAAAATGCTCATCAAATTTCATCAATAAGGGTATAAGACACGTTAGTCTGTGATCCTAACTTATAATTAATTAACTATTACTATTTAGGAACCTGTGGATCATGTTACGCATTCCACAATTTAAAAAAGGACTGTAAGCTACTACCTCACAATGACCCACCCAAAAACTTTTTTCTATTGGAAAATGAAAACTGGCATGTAAACAGGCATAAGAAAACATAATTGATATCTCATCTAGACATGCTCACCTTTGTGCCATGTAATGTTACTCGTGGTCGACAGGCTGCTACGACTATACCATTTTCACCAACAGTAACAGCTACCTTCCGTAACGTACCACCATTTCCACATTTCGGACTGAAAATTCTCCCAATTTCAGCAGTAACAGTGCGGCAGGCATGACACCTAACTATCCATTTGGAATGCAAATAATTAAAAAATGAGCACATATAACAGAATTTTCATATCATGCTGCAAAGGATGGTATCATAAATATTAGAAGTAACGAGCAAATGGCATTGCACAATTATAACATTACATGATATTACATAAAACATGTAAGTTTTAGTTTTCTCATACATTCAATATTTTTCTTTCCACATAGTGATAACAGGTAATTTGTAATAACATAGTTAAGAATCAAGAAGCTTTTGATAATTACTTGTGCAGCTGCTGTATCTGCGCTCCTCCAAGTGCCAGCAAGCGCAAACCCATTTGAAGAATAACATTTTGCATTGCAAAGTCACTGGTTACACAGCCAACACTTGATTCAGATAAAGATCTAATCATCCAACTTTGCTCGCTACCATCATCATCTGCATATGAGAAATCAGTAGCTTCACTGGTCTGGCTTCCATGCTCCAAGTGATTTGATTGGTGGTTGACTGTATCCATCTCACATGCTTTAGTGGCCACAGTATCATCACCGGCAGATGCAGTTTGCAGCAGTTCTGGATAAGACAAACTTAGTTTGTGTTCAACATCAAGAATTTCGTGTGAACTTTCTTCTAGCGCCATTTGCTTTATAATTGCAGGGAGACTTTCATTGCCTTCATTCTCTTCTATTTTCTGATCATTCATGGAAACAACATTTTCAATATGGTTTTCGTCATCACTTTCATGAACATTCTGATTTGAAGCTCTAGCATCTTCACTAACACCGTCAATGTTTTCTTCTAAATCTTGCTGATCTTGATTACTGGATAATGCTTCATAGAACTCACGTCTAGCTTTCCTTCTTAGATATCTCCTATGAGTACTGACCGACAAACAGCATCCAATCACCATCATTGTCATCAAATTGTCCCTGTGATGCATCAATTCCCGCAGCCACCATTATCTTCCCTTCAATGTTTACCTCCTTTTTCTTAGGTAGATATTTCTTAGGCTTACTTGAGCCAAACTCGTGACCCTGTTGAATTTCCGAAGAAGTTTCACTTTTATGCTCCACCGAACCATCTTCAGAGTGGTCATCTTAAAAAACAATGTTCAAGTTCAACTCTTGCAAAGGAAGGAATTTATCACTCCGCAGCATTCCCATTCTGACAAAACCCAGAAATCATTGCATTCCAAGACCCCACATCTCTAACACACATTTCTGCAAACAACTCGAAGGCAGCATCTAAACTGCAAAACTGCGAATACAGATGGATCAACCACGCACCCACAAACACATCATCTTCACAACACAAGCAATCTATCTTCTTCCCATCAGCAAGACGCGGACAAGCTTTCAACAATCGAGGGAAAGTGTAGCAATCAAGTCTTCGAGCACATGTCCACGACAACAACTGTTTCAAACTATTCAAGGCTTCGTGGTATCGACCACGGCGAACATATGCAGATACCAATGGGTTCCAGGCATAAATGTTCTTCCTCCGAAGGTGGTTGAGAGAAGAAGGACAGCACGCCGCCATTCCACCTACACTGGAGATAAACTCACCCAACTACAGCAATGTAATAACGAGGGACTTATCAACAAATACTCACCCACCAGACCTTTTTAAACTAATTACTACCAAACTAACACACACATCAATCAAAGCCATCCGATCAAAATAATTCATCATCCAACGGCTGTAATATAAAATAACTCCACCATCCAAATCTAGAGTAACGTAAGTCCCAAACTTTTGGGGACCAAGGTATAACCCACCTAACAACATACACGCTAACAAGGCTAACAAGTGTGGTAGCACCACACGAAATTACTCGAACAATATACATATATAAATACATATCCCAAGTACATCAACATCACACAACAAGCAACCAAAGCTCACATATAACCCAGATTTTTCATTGAGCATAACTAAATTACTTAGATGAATAACCAAAACTAACCCAGCACGATGAATAAGCCACATGTCATGGTCGCTGCAACATTAGACCCCTACAGTTTCATTTGTCTTGTTCAAGGTGCCTTGTGGAAACGCAACATAGTCGCAGGCCAGATCTGAGTTGAGTCAATTAGATCCCCGCTGACAAGATTTGATTTGGGCCAAGCAAAAACCGATGTCTGCAAAATAAATACAAGTAGACCGATTTTGCAGTTAGCTTCCATGGTTATTTTATAATTTTAATAAAAGGACTAATGTAACTCCCGAACATGCTGGGAGTAACATATCATCCACCAAACTTGTGTATCGTGATCGAACGGTAACACTCTCTTTCACTTCTCGCCAAGAATCTTGCAGAGATACCTTACATTTTCAAAGATTCCACCAGCACCGGCAGCCTTTGATCGTCTTCGTCCACAATCTGCAACGGTCCACCAGGAGCTTTGTCCCCATTTTTTTAGAGTGTAGAGATTCCCTCCCAATCTCTCATAATCCGTTGCGGTGGGCGTAGGAATTCGGGTGCAGCTACTTCAACTTTTGCAGGTGTAGTGTTGTTACACAACTAGCCTCCTTTATGTAGTATTATGATTAGCTTTTTGCCAAAAGAATCTCATCATGTTTAAAGGTTATTTGAAAAAATAATATTTATCTACTTAATACATGACAAATTTAATTTATATATATTAATAATATAAATTTTTTTAATATTATTATCTAATATATACTATCATAAAAGTAAAATATACTATCTTCACTACTATTATTTCAAAAATTATGTAAATAAAAAAATTTAATTAAATAAAAGTATAAAATAATTTTATATTACTAATATATGTAAATTAAATCCATATATAATGGATTGTGTTTAAAAAAAAAAAAAAAAGTGTTCTCATAAATATTTAAAATAACCCAGTTGTGTGATAAATTTATCATACAACTCTCATAAAAAAAAAAATGGAAAGCCTGGAGAGGTTATCCCGCAATAAACCACTTAATAAAATTCATTAATTGTGTATTTAAACTCTTAAACAGGCCTTTCATTCCTACTGTCAAAATATAAAGCCATTAGGAGAGTACTAGCGGCGACGGAATGAGCAATCTGTATAAACTCTCATAGCTTCAAACCAAAAAAATCATGTTAAAAATAAAAGAATCACGAATGAACTATTATCAAAACACAAATGCGAAACAAAAAAATCAAGTCAAAAAAAAAAAATAAAAATATTGATCATGGAGTGAACCGAACTGAGTCTTTTTGAGCCTTTATTCTGTGCCTTTACCAACTCCGCAGTATCTCAGAAATTCCGTAGTCCCCATTCAAATTTCGGAGCCCTCGCCCTTCGGTTCACCAACGTCCACTGCACTCTTTCCCCTCCAACTTCCGATCCTTTCACAAAACCCTCGTTTCCCCTCCCATTCCCACTTCCCTGTAAAGTGTCAATAAATGGGTTGGAACCTCTTCTTTTGGCTCGTCATTTGTTTCCCTGCCAACATTGCCCTTCTCGCCTCCACTTTCTACCAGGTCTTATCCCTTTTACTTTCCACTTCTTTTTTCACCCCTTTTCTTTTCCCTTGTGTCGATGTCAATGTGATCCAACACTAAAAAATGGAGCATTCAAGTCCTTACTTCTTTTTTCCAAATAATTTTTATTAGCTTCAATAAATCTAAATTTGTCTTCTTTTTTTTTTTTTTTTTCTTTTGGTTGTAATAAGGTTTTGGTCCTATCTGACTTGGAAGCTGACTATATAAACCCATTTGATGCGTCGTCTCGTATTAATTACTTCGTTCTTCCGGAATTCATAGGGCAGGGAGCGCTCTGCGTTCTGTGCCTCTTCACTGGTCACTGGTTCATGTTTTTGCTCACTCTCCCCGTTACTTGCTATCATATCATGCTGTGAGTATTATTACCTTTTTTTTTTTTTTTGAACCATACGAAATTGGATAATATGTTGTTGGCATTTTATTTAGTGCATCAGTGATGTCTTTGCTACATACGCTGTGTTATCTAGGCTTATAAATTGTGCTATTGACAAGAGTTCTAGTTTTCAGGAATGGGTTTTGTTAAGCCAGCTGGTAACGATTCAAAATAGCATATAGGCAGAAAAAAATTGTCAGAATTATTTCACAGAAAACAAGGATAATTGTTCTATAGAATAAAATGGTGTGATCTACTTACTCATCTAAGAATCAATTAAGCATGCAACATCATCCTGGCAAATAAATTCTGTCAAAAATTCTTGCTATTTAGCATTTTTTTTTTTAGTACTTATCATTAGTTACTTGAAGAAGAAAGTATTAAAATGCTTCTGTATTTCATTCATTAGTTTCTCTTATTGATTCTATGCCATAGCATGTGCCCTAATAAAGACATGCAGTAACAAAACCCTTCAAGAATTAATTTGGATCAAAGCATATTTTAGGGAACTTTTAGATTTATATTTTTCACTTTTGCCAACTGGAAATGAAACCAACTTATGGTGCTATGAAACCATAAGTTGGTTTCATTTTGTTGACAGTATATTTTTTATTTCTATTTCATAGCACCATATGTTGGCTTCGTTTTGTGATGATATAAATATTGAGAAGAAAATTACAATGAAGACAAGAAATTGAGTTAATTTAATGAATTTCTCTTTGTATTTAATTGGTTTTGTACTTTCATATAGGATTTATCTTATGAACTTGTATGTTCTTTTGTCATGACTATTCTGTTTCAACGTTTCAGGTATGTTAAACGGGAGCATCTTATTGATGTTACTGAAGTGTTTAGGGTAATTAATGCCGAGAAGAAATTTCGGATAGCCAAACTTGCTATGTACTTAATAGTCCTCATTGTAACTATCTTCAGGTTTGTCATTTCCTTAAAATAACATATACTGATCTACTGTGCTTTGGCTTGTACAGTATTACTGCTTAACTTTGTAAATCTATTTCTCTTTCTGATTAAGGATTTCCATTAGGATTCTCAGTGCAGGAAGAATATTATTTTACCACCATTCCAAGTTTGAAGAATTAGACATTCGGGTGAATACTTTAGGATACTAGTAAAATTTTGTAGTCCTCCCCACACAGATAGTGTAAACTATTCTTTAGTAGATTAATATCTATCTCATTAGGAAATAATTGTTTTAGTCAGCATGGTTTTAGAGATTATTAGAACCATGTAAATAAAGTTTCTTGACTAGTTCCACTCGTACTGCTTTATATACTCCCTAATTCTCTTGTTCTTCAATATTGATTTAAATGAGTGAAATTCTGATAAATGACATTGACTTTGTGATATTCTTAAGTATTGAAATTGCAATTGGCTTTGTGTCATCCTGACATGTTTCTGTGTGAGAATGCTTGGGTGCCTCTGCCTACATGCGTTGCATGGTCTTAAGAGGAGTTTGAAATATTTTGTCAACAAAATTTTGAAAAAAGTAGTTTGTAATAAATGCGAATATGCATATTAAAAGATTTCCTTCATTCATTAATTTGTTTTTGGAAAAATATTTTCTACAAACTTAATTGCAAGTTCTTGTAATTTTGATCCACTGTATTCTTTTTACTTGATTAAGGGCCTGTTTGTTTGAGTTTTTCAAAACATAATTAAAAGCTACAAACATGGTAGTCAATTGCAAATAGCAGCGTGTAGTGGCCGACCTCAAAAACGCTACAGCGGGATGGCTACTATTCGATAAAAAATATATAGTTATCATGCAATTTATAAAACATATATAAATGCTTAAAAGTAAGAAATCATCCACAATTAAACTCATTCACATCAATAATGAATATTTATAATCCATTCTATACTATAAAAACCCGTAATCACTATCAATCCAATGCATAAATATCAAGTCCTAAAGGCAGCAAAACATAAAAGGCAGCATCATCAAGTAGCATAAGGGCACCAAAAAACAAAAGACAACACCAAATCCTAATTAAACTTAAGTCTCTAAGACTAACAGTAAATAGAAGGGGAAAAAACAGTAAATAGAATGGGATGAACAGAAAATAGAAGCCTGGAGCAGAGAAGAAAAATTAATATTGCTGCCATGGCTAAAGCCTAAAACAGTAACGGGCAATAAGAGGGAAAGGTAGAATAGGATACTGTTAGTGAATAGAAGGGAAATAGAAGGGGAAAAAACAGTGAATAGAAGGAAGAAAACAGAGGGTAGAAGAAGATAGAAGAGGAGAAAGAAACAGACCCAACTGAGGAAGATAGGAAAAAACAGAACAAAGAGAGTGGAGGAAGGACCAACCGTCGCCGCTGTCGCCGGCCTTGCAGCCACCAATCTTGCTGCCGCCGGAGGTTGGAGGATTGCCAGAGTAAGAGGGGTGAAGGGGGAGAGAGACCGATTGATAGAGAGGAAGAGAACAAAGAAGAAAGCCCTAACACCACGTTCAGATTGAAGGAAAAAGCGGAAAGATTTGAAATGACCTTATGGCCCCCCTCAGACCACCCTAAATGGTCTAAAAGCAGGGATATAACCAGTTTTTGGCCGTCAACATCAATAGCGGCTGCTATTTGCCACAATGAAGAAACGTGATGCACCGGTAGCTCAGCTGTGTCCGACCTCCGCTCCACCATGATCACGCCGCTATTGCGTGCGATTGACTACTATGGCTACCAAAAAAGAAACTGTTTTAGTACTTTTTTCATCAATTGGAAAGAGCAGCTTCTGAAAGGAGGGAAAAAAAAAAAAGGCTCTAGAAAAGAACGACATCATAAAAGCGCTTTTTTCTTAAGCATAAAGCAAACAGAAGTACACAAATGGGAATGCTGTCCTATGTTTCATGCATTATAGTACGATAATTGTCTCATGCTTTCTGTCAACATCATTCCACTTCCATTTCTATTTTCTCAAGAGTATCTTTTGTCCCCTCCCCCCCCCCCCCCAAAAAAAAAATTGTACTTGCTCCTCTTCTGTCTAATAAAATGTTTTTTCCCAATCAAAGGAACACCGTTCCACTTCTTTTACATTGTTGCATATTTGGTCCTTAATGAAGAATCAACCAATATCCATTGTTATTTCCAAGTCTCAGCTGAATTTACTTAAAAGGAAGTATTTTGATTCAAATCTGGATTAAAAGATCAGGTTTGTGAATTAGAAGTATATATAGAGACATAAAGTATTCACTGATTGACCTAAGAATGGATATAATCTTGTAAGGCATGAATCCTTTTTGTCTTTTCCACTTCTTATCATTTTATCTAAATTAGGGAATGAGGGAGAGGGAGGCTACAAATTGAGTGATGAATGTTTAAAAGACAGGAATTTTCTATCTGAAGCAATGTTTAAAGGACAGGAATCAAGGTGCAGAACCTGTTGATAAATTTGAAATGTGCATTGCTTCCATTTATTGGCATGTCTGAAAGAACTTTTGCAGTATGCCTTGGTGTTAATCATGTAGAGCTCTATGCAAATCTTACCTAGAGGATCAGCCGTTCCCAACATAAAATAATATGTTATATTATTAAAGTTATATTAGCAACAAGCAAGATTGCCATATCCTTTTCTGCTGCTTCATATTATGTATTATATCAGAGCTTAGTGTTTCATATACTCAGCAGAAGAGCAATTAAGTTATATCATATGATGTACCTAGAAAATATGTGATGTCGTCAAGACTATTGTGCTACAGCTAGAATACATAATGTGCAACCATAACCAAGATCAAGTTTTGGTAGAAGTTCCAATAATTGGTAGAAAGTGTTTTTATGAGAATGCCTTTTGAAGGAATGAATTTTGCATTTGGAAATGTTTACTCAAAAATATGTTTTTGTAAGAATGAGTATCTATGGATATTGTTAAAGAAACCACTCATAGCTCAGCTTATTCTCTTCAACTCAAAATTGATTGAACATGTCCCTATAATTTCCATAAAGAGCAAAATACTCTCCCCTGTCAGATGTTATTATGTGTATGTCCCTGTAATATTGATGCTGACATTTAAAAGGAAAATGATTTAATAGAAAATGGTGATAAGATGTGGCAGATATAGTATATGTTTTTTGATCTCATGCTGGCAAAAAAATGGCACACATGGTCACTAATGGGTGGATTTCTTTTCAGTTTGTGCCATTATCTACTGACATTTGACAATATTTTTGCTACCAAGCCTATAAAAAATATGTCTAATATGTTGCATCAGTATTTGTGAATAAATAATTTTCCATTTATGTGTAGTTATGTATGCATTGTTATCATAGGGGCACATTTGGTATTGCAGGTCAGTTTGCTCTCTTTGATAATTAAAGGGATATATCTAATTAGTTTTGAATTGTAGGACGAAATTGAATCTAGCTTGTATCTATGGGAAATAAGTGATTTTTTTTTTCTTTTCTGGTTCTAACGTCAAGGAGCTCCTAGTGGAGCTAGGGGGTTGGAGAAAGGGATGGGCATGTGAGGATTGAACCTCTGACCAATGCTAACAGCCCTCTAGCACAAGAGTCAAGGACGTGCCACTTGAGGTACAATTCATCGGGAATAATTAATTTGTTTAACCTACTGAAGACAATTCAATAAAATCGTACTGAAATTCACTATTGGAAATGCATTCTAGGTAGAAGACATTTTGGCTTGCTTAGCCAAACTGCAACCATGGCTACCCAAAATGTATTCCAGGGCTTGTCATGACATTGTTTAATCATTACAGTTTAATTAAGTTGCGGTCACCAAATTTTTCATTAAGTACAATTTAATTAAGTCATATGTTGTAATCTATGTGTGAACTCTATGCCTTTGCCAAGTCAAAAATAGCCTGGCAGTGAATTTGGAGGGATTAAACTTATTATGGGTCTCATGAAACAGCATTTGCCACTTTAATTAATTGAATTACATGCTACTGTTTGTCTATAGAGTAGTTCATTTTGCATTTTTGGTTACTTCATAAAGATTCAAAGCACAATGTGCCCTCCTTTAACCATCCTATTCCTAGCAGTATCTCTAAATCCACATTATGGTGTCTAGAGAAGTGATTGGCCAAGCCAGGACTGACCTTAATGATTTACATGAAGTTGGGTTTGGTACATGATGTGGGGACTTAAATGTATTCGTGAGAAGTGATGTTATCTTGTTGCACTCTCTGCTTGTTTTGAGTCTGTCATTTCATATCCTGAGTTTAGTCTTTGTAATGTTACTTTTTCTGTTGTGGTTGTGTCTCTAGTTCCTAAAACCATCTAAAGTACAGTACTTTGGCATATTAGGGTGTGCTGAATTTTCCTTTATTATCAGGTTAAAAGTAGCATTTTGTATGGTGTTCTGTGAATTTGCAAATTATGTTCCTGATGCCAACCTCCTCCCTTAACAAAAAGTTTCTATATCTGCCATGAATGTGTTCCTTAAATACTGTTCCAAATCATATAATAGTTCATAAATTATTATTTAGAGTGCCTGCAGTTGATATTGTGTCAGACTCAATTAGGAATTCATGTTGTGGGTCTCTGAATGCATGGATTTATATTTTAAAATGAGAGCATTGAATTCTCATTCCGTGAATGCTGAACACATGAAAATTCTGTTTTGATATGTTCTCCTAATTCCTGCTTGTATTTTTGGTTATAAGTGTGCAAATATAGTGGAAAGGCATGACTACATTTTGCAATGATCAAAACAACAAAATTATTTTAACTTTGCTCGTTGCTAGTCCGTCCTACTTCTATATCTTAAATTTTAATATTTCTTGGTAGGACACATACACACAAATAATAATAATAATAATAATAATAATAAAAATAAAATATAGAAGATTTTCTGCATCTATCCTATAGTTGTCCTAGTCTGAGCTTCATACATCATTAGTTGACTTGAACTCTTGTTGTCATATTAATTTCTTTAATGAAAAAATGGTTTCTTTTTGGTAGGAATATGTGAGAAGGGTTGAGTTGGTAGAGGAGAAATGTTGAAAACATGTTTTCTTTCTTTTCAAAAACTATTCCAGACGATGGAATGCCATAGAATGCATATGTTCACTTGCCTTCTTGATTTTCTAATTTGAATAGTTTCCTCCCTTTTCTCTTATGTGACTTTTAAGATGTCCTTTCCACGTGAAAATGAAATGAATATTTCCCTTCTGGTGTCTGAAACATTCTAAGATTATCCTTGTGAAGCTTCATTCTTCATGGCTGGCTATCTATAAATCCCTCAAGGAATCTGAAGGTCAAATTTTCTACCAACTTTCTATTTGCAGGCTTACGTTAATTGGTGTCTACTATTTAGGCATCGAAGATGATGAATTGGGAAACCTTTGGTAACCTACAACTTGTGCAATATGGCAAACAATGTGTAAGTTGCTGTTTTTAGGAGGGTGCCCCCTTTTTTTGGGAATTTGTGATTTGATCTGTACCATTAGGTTTAGAACACAGGGTTCAGCTGCTCACAGAAATAGAAATCTTAGTCTCTATTTGAATGGAAGATTGCAAGCTCATGTATCCTCATCTTTTGATATCTATTATTTCCACTTGAAAATACCTTGTGGTAGATGGTTAACAATGATGGAGAGATTACTGGAAGAGGTGATTTGAATGGTAGATGTTATTTGAATATTCAGAGCAAAAGGTGATCATAATGGCACTTAATTCAGATTATTTCCTAAGAATGTTATAATAACGTGTTAGAAACACCATGTGAAGGTTTAGAGTCAAGAGGCTTGCGTGTTATTTGCAGTCAAGGGATAGAATCTCTTACATGAGTAAGTGGGTTCTGTGACTCTCTTTCAACAACTCCCATTATCTCGATGATTGTAACAATTTTCTATGAGTAGTATTTCTCTAAATTAATATCACCCCGATAAAGTCTAAATACAAATAATTTGGTCAAAAAAAGAAAAGTTGTCAGTTTTCGCAACAACGTTGCAAGCGGGAATAGAAAATTGCCATTATCAGATAAAAATTAAAGTATACGCAATTAAAAATAATAAAGCTTCTCAAATTTAATTTGTAATTTGAAGTATATTCCATTAAACATTGGAGTCTTTTAAGGCTAGTAGCTCACCCACGTAGTAATCATCCTCTACGACAGTGCTCAAGTGATATGAAGAAAAAAGCAGACTCTTCGTCAACTACTCTTTTCTATTTTAACTTTCTACATTCATCTGCTCTTCTTTAGTAAAACTTTCAGCTTTAACGTAATCTTCCCTGCTTTCATCAACACTCAGAAAGTTCTCTTGCTTTTTTCTCTTTTTCTCTTTCGACTCACGAAGTTCTCTTGACACGATAGTCGTGCTCGTGCAGATCAAGCAACAACAGCATGCTCGTTTTTTTTTTTTTTCGGGTCGACGTAACATGCACTTCAAAGACTAGAGGGAAGTTTATGATTATGTGACTGGGTCGTACCCAGCCCATACAAACACTTGTACCTGGACTTTGTTGGGCTCTGATATCGGCCTATTACTCAGTGTAGCAATAGTTTTAACATGGTCCTTTATATTTTCAAATTGGCAACTCAGGGGTAATACAGGGAAAAATGATAATATAGATTCGAATTTATGGTAAACTTAATGCATGATAATATATCAACTGGTAATTTTTATAATATTTATATATTATAAATTATAGTTTGAATAGTTGAGATCTTGTCATGTATAGGATTTATGGTGAATATGAGATTATAGTATCATTACTCTAATATAGATGCCCAATATTCTCCAACCTGATTCATTCTTTGTTCCCTGTTCGATGAAAAAACCAGACTCTATCTATGCCCATGATCAAAATAGTGACTAAAAGAGAGCAGGCTTGAGAAAGCCATTGAAAACGCTTTCTTTCTTTCTTTCTTTTTTTTCCCCTCTACACTTACATTAATTTTTGAATTGATCTCTATATGTTTGTTTAATTGAATTTCTACAATTATAAATATTTTTAAGTAGGTTCCTTCCCAATATTTATTATCATCAATTAGCATATCGTTAACTTCGCTTGAGCTAATCAAGAATGTTTCACTATTCATGACTGAGAACATGATAGGAAGAATAAAGAAGATAGAATTATAAAGATAGATAAACAAAAGTAACAGAAAGAACAATATGATATTTCTTAGATTTTTGTTAGGTCAAAATGTTTTTGCCAAGATTTTAGATTAATAGAATTGGGAGATGAAGATAACATGGATTAATATGTCAAATAGAAAGCTCATTTGAAATAAATTTGTCATGAAACAATGGGAGTAGATATTGTCACACCTTTTTGTTTGTTGTCACCCCTATTTAATGAGCTTTTGTTTAATCCTCTTAAAATGCCCTTCATTATCTTTCATAATTAAACTAATAATCTATAGTTATTTTTAGTCTTATTCATACTTAATATTATTTATATTTTTTTTGAAAATTTGTGCTTCTGCAATTTATTTTATAAAAATCTTTTCTTTTTGGCTCAATTTTCTCATGAAACACATTAAATTTATATTTTCGTATAAATATAAAAAAATATAATTATACAACAAATTGATTCTCTTAATCTTAAATGTAGTTTTTAAATTGAATTAAGTTTTTTACTTCACATAACTTTCTTTAAGCGTAATAATATTTTTATACTTTTTTATAATCTATAAATATGATATGAAATAAAATTAAGTTAAAAAAATTATTGTTACACATAATAAATTTTGAATCAAATAAAATAATTTCAAAATAATTTTAAAATTTAATTAATATTCACTATCAATGTAAAAAAATTGTACTATCATCCAATAATATTCTGTCATTTTATTTAATGAGTTTAATATCTCATGTACTGTTGAAACACTTTAAATAATATGAATATATATCATCAAATATTAGTATAAAATTTCAATCCTAACAATATACATAATTATATGGTAAATAACTAAGTTATTGTACTATGTTACCTTAATTTTTGAGAATAAAAATGAAAAATAAAAATTACAATAAAAATTGATAGATTGGCACGGCAAATGCTAATATCATATATTTATTTAATACTAGATTAAATTATATAAACACAAAATTAAAAAATCTTGGGTATGTATATTGTATATTACAATTTATTTGTTTCACTTTTATTTTATTATTTTTTTAAATAGTATACTTACTGTTATGTCTTATAGATAATTATTACATTATAAAAATATGAAAAAGTAATTTAATATTTATATTTAAATAATTATAATAAATTAATTAATTATAAATACTTATAATATTTAGTGATCTTATAAAATCATGATATATTAAAAGAAAAATTTATTTAAAAATATTAATAATATTGGATTTGAATAATGTTGGAGTAACAATATATTATTAGTTTAATTATAAAACATAAAAAAGGCCATTTTAGGACAGGCATTTTTATGTATTTAAAATAAAAAAATAATATTTAGATATACCCCATTTTAAATTTTTTTTACTAAAATGTCATGTTTTGTGAGATAGTGGTGAATTCAATCGAAAGATTGGATCAAATTTATAATTATTAAAATTTTTCTGAAACACATAAAATTTGATCTAGGGTAAATACAATTTAACACTATTTGGGTGAATAGTATTGAATTTTACCCCACCTGGATCGAATTTAACACTGTTTTGGTGAATAGTATTAAATTATATTCACCGTGGATCGAATTCAACACTGTTTATGCCATCCTATAAATTAGAAATCGATCCAGAGCTGATCAAATGTGCAAGATATAGAGTTAGAGTAAGAGTGAGAGTGAGAGTGAGAGAGTTTAATAGTCAGTGAAAAATATTTTACTGAATAATTACAATATTACTTTGCGGATGGAAGGCAATTATTTATATCGATATAATGAGATTAGTCATATTTCAGCAAATCTTGATATTCAGGTAATTTTAAATTATAATTTAGAATTTAGTTTAAATTTTATATTTTAATTGTAAATTAAAATTGATAATTAGTTAAAATTAGTTATAATTTAGTTTAAATTATTAGTTAATTTTATTATTACAGTTTTATTTTTATGTTTATAATGAAAAAAATTTAGATATTTAATTTAGCATTAGATTAGTTTAAAAGAGGTTAATTTAGTTACAATTTAATTTGATTAATTTATTGTAATAATTATTAATTAAGAAATATTATAGATTTAAATTTTTATTGATTATAATTCAAGATTTAGTTTATTTTATGTAATTTAATAAATACTTTATTTATGTAATAAAATAAATTTAGATACTTGAATTGTCATTAAATTAATTTAATCTATTATACTTATTATACTTAGTTAGTAATTTAGCTTATTAGTAAATTTTATTACTATTCTTATATTTTTGTATTTATGCTACGTAGCGGCCTCAAAGCCTACGTAGTAGGCGTCATAGAATACCAAATCTGCATCCATTGATCTAGCTATATTTATGTGATGCGGGCTTGTGGCATGTATCATAGATTCCATATTTTGAGATTGATCGTGTTTAGTGCATTTGTTGAGCGGTGGCGTCCAAAGACGCATACATTTCATCTGCCACTTGGAGAATGCACCATCACACTTCAGAATGTCGCATTTCAGCTGGGATTACATATTGATGGGGATCCAATGAGCGGATGCATGTCTTCATAGGAGCATTTTGAAGATAATAATATATTTAGCTTATGTGAGGAGCTGCTTGGAGCTGTGCTAGGTCCTGAATATCGTTTGGATTATTTTGTGGATTGCAATTGGTTTAAGGACACGTTTAGATTGGGTGAGAGTGCAACTTAAGAAGAAATAGTACGCCACACTCGGGCGTATATTATGCTTTTATTTGATGGGTTATTATTTCCAGATAAATCAGGGTTTAAAGTTCATCTAAAGTGGTTGCTTCTACTTTGTGACTTTCGCCATGTATGGTGTCTCAGCTGGGGCTTGGCAATATTTGCTATGCTGCAACAATATCTATGCCGCACTATTAATTATCAAATGGTTGATATTGCTGGTTGTCTAACCTTACTGCAATTATGGATATGGTATAGGTTACTACAATTCAATCCTCTGGGAAGTCACGAGTTTAGATTTTCATTAGCAGCTAGGTAGGATAATAACTGAATAGTAAACTTTTAATTTATTTATATTTGTTACTTATATTACTAAAATACTAAATTTTAGTGATTTTTTTTCAGATGGCTAGAAATAATGGCCACATCTAATAGCAGAGGGCCTTGATTATTAGCATATAGGCGCCAGATTGACGAGATTGGTATTACAGAGGTAAAATACATTAAATTTATTTATTATTGTTGAATTTTTAATTCAATGCATTTATAAAAAAATTTAATATATGATTTTTAATTAATGCAATTTGACTGGATTCCATATTATAACCTACTCGTTATTGAAAACACATTGCAATGGATTTATGCTGAGGCAGATATTTGGTCATCTGTTATAGCACTTATATGTTTCGTGACTATTGAATGGCATCAGGTGGATCATGTTGTCCAACAACTGGGGGGACAATAGCACATACCAGAAGAGCCACTAAACATTGATAGGTTGCATGCAGTTGATGGGCGCGACAACAACAATGTCTGGTGGCCAAAACATCATATGGAGTTTCATACTTTGTGAGAGGAGAGACATAGTCAGGTAATTCAATTTATGATGAGCCAAGACTATCATCCATTAGCTGAGTATAATTGGTATGCAACTATTGCATGGAGATTTCTGTCTATAGATAGGACCTTTTGTGACCCAAGATAGTTTGAATTGCTAGATGATGTGCCTGTGAATGTCCCACCCATGACTAGTGTGCCTCGGCTAGCTCACATGCCAGATCAATGACGTCGAGAGAGTCACCTTCATGTTGGGACACGTGTGAGTCATCGCCAGAACGTTCAGCATATGGAGCATGATGAGGATGATACTAATGATGAAGATTGCACTAACTCTCAGCCTCACCCATCCCCCAGCAACCTGCTATCCCAGTACATGACTGAGCATGCTGAATCTAGTCATTGATCCATGGCTGAGAACATGCATGCCTCGAGCCCTTTCAATTCAAGATCTTTGGGTTCAGGTTCACCAGGGTTTGCTGAGCTTCAGGCTTACTTGAATGGGCCTACTTTCCCTACGGCATCGATGCATCAACAGACAAACATTAAGGAGATGGTTACATGCTAGACCATGACATTAGACTATTATCGACCATCATTGGATTAATTAGATATGAATCCCAACGGGATGACCATGATGACCAGTTCTTATCCAACGCAGATGTCATAGTCACTGATTCATAATCTCCCTAGTCAGCAAATATTGGGATTTGTTCTTCTTGGACAACTCCGCCTTCTATAGTTACTGCAGACTACATGTTTCATGATAGTGCTCAGGAGTAACAACAAGGATAGGAGCAGGAGCAGGACAAAGGATGACGTAGGACGAGAAGGGAAATTCGAAGTCATCATTGTCATATGGGTGGGCATTTACCAACCCCTAGACAAGATGTAGGTGGCTATTAGATATTAGCAGGCTTAGGTACATGTAATTGCTTTGTCTAAATTATTTATGTTGGTTGTAATATTGGTTATTAGATTAATCATATGAACTTTTTCATTTTCTTTTGTAGGCATGATTAAGAATTGTTATGTGGAACAGTTATCATTTTTCAATCATTATTTTTTTATGTTCTTTTGTATTTACTTATGTATAAACTTGAGTATGTGTGGAATTCTGTGAACTTATATATGAACTTGATTACTTATGTATGTGTGGAATTGTATGAACTTATGTATGAACTTGATTACTTATGTTGTAGAATTGTATGAGCTTATATATGAAATTGATTACTCATGCATGCATGCTTTTTTGCATAAATTACTATTTTTCTTGGAGAAAATAAAAAATAAAATCAAAATTTTTAATATAAAGGTATAAGTCAGGAACTAGATTTACCGTGATCAACAATCGAAACATAATCCGATTAGACTTATTGGGCTTATATTTAACATACAATAATAAAATTCTAAAAATAAACATCATTAAAATTAATTATTTTCACGAGCCCGATTGTAGGATTTAGCTACTAAGGTTAGGCATCTTCGTCTGGTATGACCCTCTTAGCTACATAAACCACAGCGTTTTGGTTGCTCGGATTCAACTTCATCCATTTCATTCTTGATTCTGGTTGAGACTGGACAACCCTTAGCAGCCCGCCGAAGGTGCAGATTTGGGTGTATTCTAGGTCTACTGTATGGAGGCCAGTAATTTTCATTTGCAATAGGCGCAAAATCCATTCTGTATACGCTAAAAACATTCTGCATACGATATACATCATCAACATAACTAGCCCAATCAAGTCGCACATATGCACAGGCAGCAAGCACATGGCGGCATGGGTAATGCAATACTTGAAAGTACCCACAATCGCACCATCGATCCGTTAACCTCACCTTATAATTTCTTTGACTCCAAACCCCTATTAGCCCGAGTTCTTCAACCACAAATGATGAGTTTGATCGAGTAAATCCAGCTACCGTCATGGTACCAATTGATTGCCTATTATTCTTTATTGCTCACTATAAGACTTGCGAAAATATTTGGCCAGCAGCAAGTTGGGCCTCTGCTTCCCTTCTTTTTCTAACAAACAGCTTAGCAAGATGAAAATAGGTGGACTTAACCAGAGCCATAATTGGAAGATTCCAAGTACCCTTAAAAACAATATTAATGCACTCAGACAAATTGGTGGTCATATGTCTGAACCTACGCCCTTCATCAGAATGTTGAGCCCATGTTTCAACGAAAATTCTGTCAATCCATTCACACATAGTTGGATTCTCATCTGTCAATAAACTGTGGTAATAAAGATACTCTTGATGAGTCTTTGCATAAGCTGCATTCATCAAAGCTCTTTTTGCATCTTTACTCTTGAATGTTACTACAAAATTTGACATAATATGGCAAAAACAATATACATGATAAGCCAAAGAAGGATCCCAGCTGCCGCCTTCTACATTTATGGCAGCTTTAATAGCAGCATGCCTGTTAGAAATTATGAGAATACCTTCTTGTGGTTTCATATGCTGTCAAAGATTGCTAAAAAAAAAAAAATGACCACGATTCTATTATTTCCCCTTCCACCACGGCAAATGCAATAGGCAGAATATTTGAATTATCATTTTGAGCAATTGCTATCAATAATATTCCACCATATTTACCATATAAATTTGTACCATCCACTAAAACAAATGGTTTGCAGAATTTGAAGGCTTCAATGCACGGTGGATAAGTCCAGAATAAGCAATGAAATATCACAGAGCTATGATCAAAAAAATTTTCAACATAGTATGGCAGAGTTGACAATTCAAATATTGTACTTGGCAAAACAGGTAATGACACATCACAAAGTTAAGATTAATGAAAGTTCACATATTATACATCAAAGTTGCAAATTCAAAGATTCTACTTGATATAAATGTTTAAAGACCTTGCAACCATCTCGGAATCTCATTGTATGGCTCCTCCCAATCACCAAAAATACGAGCAATAGCTTTTTGCTTCGCAAGCCACACCATTTTATATGATATCTTGAAGCCAAACCTATTCTCCACTACTCCCTGAAGCACTTTAATGGAAATACTTGAATTAACTTGAACCATGGAAAATATGGTGGCACAGATAACATTAGTGTCTAATTGGGGGTGGTCTTGTGAAAGTGATACGGACACACATGTATGTGGTCTATTATACTTTCGAATTTCCTACAATTCCTTTCTTCGTCGATATGTCACATGGATGCTCTAGTTACACCTATTTCCAAAATACTTGCACTTGCCATGGTATTTTATTTGGTATGACTCCAAGACCTTGTACTTAATTGATTTTTGAATGCTATAATTTTTTATAGCAAATAAATACAACTTCTTTATTGCGAAATTGTTACCCCACCTGCAACTCATTCTCTCCTGTCAATCCCGGCATTTCACCTCCATCCGCGATATTCAACCTTGGAAATGCATGGCTTCCAAATGCAAAGATGAATAGTGGCCAACATGCTCGCTTGACTGAGATTGGAATTGAGTAGTGGCCAACCACTCTATCTTTACCACTGTCATTGTCAATTGGAACTTCAATAGGCTCATCTTCATTATCTTATCTTCATTATCAATAGTAAAATCATAACTTCTATTAGCAACAACATGTGCTAGCGGCTCAGCAATCTGCATTGCAAGCTGATGCAAGCTTGGATTATCCATCAAATCATCTATACCTTCATTCTAAATATTTTCATTTTGTATGGGACTGGCCACAGTAAAAGTTGGAGAATGCATTGGTTGTGACACATAAATATTTGATAGATTAGGGACAAATCTACCTAAGCTGAAATGCGAGTTGTCCAAAATAACATACAACTTGATGATGCGAATCTCTTCAAATTGGAGATGAAAATTAAACATAAGCCCGACGTCATTATCATTATTTAGTTGCCAACTTATATAACAAAGCACACCTTTTCCAATAGCCATAGGAACTCGATAGAAAACCTGTATGATTTACTTGATCCCCACCTCCCCTAACTTCTGCAGAATAATGTTTTGTAGCTCTAAAAGGCTTATAATTGGATGCATAGTTATAAATTAAAGATTTTGGCTACAAAATGTTACACCTTCTTCTGTGTTTATAATTTCACCACTATGATGCACAAGTATATAACTGTCAGCCATTTTCTCACACCTATTTTTTTTTTTTAATTCTCTCAATAATTTTTTTGCAAAACTTCTCACAGAATACTTTAAATTCTCACCCAGAAAACTCAAAACTCTCAATGCTCAATTTCAATTCACCGTAGTTGTCCTGAGGGTTTATATAGGATGGTGGGATTAAGAGCGGTTTAGGGTTAGGGTTAGGATTTAGCTCAATATTGAATTCAATTCAGGTTGAGTAGAATTTAACATTATTCACTTAAAATAAAGTTGAATTTGATCTAGGTTGAGTAGAATTCAATACTATTCACTCGAATAGTATTGAATCCTACCTATCCTGGATCGAATTCTTTGTGTTTTGGAAAAATTTGAACAGTTATAATTAGTCTTGATCGAATTCATCACTCTCACAAACAGGACATTTTGATTAAAAAAAAATTGAAATGGGGTATATTCATAAATATTTTTTTATTTTAAATACATAAAAAAAACCTTTTAGGACAATTGATCAAAAACTCATTAAATAGGGAGTGGTAATAGATAAAAAAAAGTGTGGCAATAGCCACTTCTTAAAAGAATATTCCAAATTAGCTGATCATTTGTTATAATTAATTAACAATGCTATGACCATCAGGAACAGAAGAGATCCATATGGAAATATTTACAATTGCATAGACCCAATTAAAAAGAAAAAAAAAACATAGGGATCAATCCCCGTGAAAGAAAAATTAATTTAACCTAAAAATTAGAAATAAAAAAGAAGTTAATTACATCATCATTAACGATCAGATCACATTAAAAGTAAGGAGGACAGATTGAAAGTCATCGTTAAATTAATAGCCTAACTGATTGTTTTCTGAAGTGAAACATGACAAACGTAAGTTTAGTGTTGGTTTATTTTACTGAAAATATCTTCTTTCAGTTTTTGTTATCTGTAATATAACATAAATTTTTTTTCTAATATTATTTTCACGTGGCATTTTTTATTTTTTTATTCTTGTAAATTATCATTATTCTTTAATGTTTAATTTCTTTCCAGTGTTTTATTTGATATAGTGATTTTTTACTTATTATGTAAAAATCATAGTCATAAATATTCAATTTATATAATATAATATATGCAATTTACGTGTAACACACAGAATAAAATAACTAATAATATTTAATTTGCAAATTTCTCTCGTAAAGCATTGTAAATTTGGTGAATGGTTTCCTTTTCTGTGAAAAGTGAAAACACATTCATATGTTTTCTTTTTTTTTCTTTGTTTTTTTTGGGTTGACGTGAAAACACATTCATATGTTAGCACGATAGTCAAAGGAAAAAAATATTTGTTAAAGAAAAAGCATTCAATAATTGAACATTGACTTTTTCAAACAAATTTAAATATACTCGATCGTTGGAGGGTGCATAATTTATTAAGGGTGTGTTTTTTTGGGATTTTTTTGGTAAAAAATTATTTTTTTAATTAAAAAATTTAATTTTTATATATTTGAATAATTTTTAAAAAATAATCAAAATCTCAAAAAAATCTATTTTTAACATTTTTGTAAAAATTAAAAAGAATAACTTTTGAAAAAAAAAATTAATCTTTAATTTTATATAAAATTTAAGTTTCAAAATCACTTTTTTTTTTTAAATCTGAAACAAACGTATCCTAAATCTTTTCAGTAAAAGACTTTTTTTTTATGGAAAATATATACATCAGGAATTATTATTAGCATTAATTTTAATATAGTGTTGTGTTAAATATTTGTATTGTTATTCTATCATATCTTATCTTTAAAATGATTTTTGAAGTAATTCTAAATAAAAGTTTAGGCTTTTTCAATGATGCAACTATATATAATTAAACAAATGTGTCAAAAAAAATTTACACTAACATTATATTAAAATTAAAGTCATCATTGTTTCCCTCTCAAAATCTCATTTTTTTCCCCACCATCAATTTCTTTCTTTAGAGACAAACAAATGGAACCTTGATCAAGAAAACTCAAGTGAAAAATAAAAATAGAATATTCTTAAGAGTTTAATTGGTATGCACTGACAGTGTAAAATATATTTATATTGTCAATCAATAGAAATACTAGAAAGTGAAAAATTATAGTGAATCTTTTATTATAATAGGTAGTTATTTATATGAATTGGTACTTTTTACTATATTTATTTGCTGAATATCCATGTATTTAAATTAAATTATATTTTTAATAGAATAAAGTATTGGGCCCCAAAGCAAACGATGCTAAGCAGGAGGGGCCCATGAAAATGACAAAGGCCAGAATAGTGGCCCCCATTATCTTTCTCTCATCTGGCCGGATCCGACATACTGTTGTCAGCTTGAAAACAGTATGTCTTCCTTTCAACTAATAATTGATGAATGGGCCCATTCCAAAGCATCATGTGGGCCTACTATCCCTTGACCCTTGGTGTTGATCCACCAACATTGGCATGCTGGGTCGCTTTCGGGCCCTAGGTTTGATCACAGTTGTGGGTCCCAGTGGGCCCATTGGGCCATTGCAAGCTGCTACCTGTCACATTCAGCTGTGTTGTGGGCATCAAAATCAGGGAAGGATAGCGGGGACATTTACGTATAAACCGTTTGGTGTGTTGTGTACTATCAGTAGCTATTTATTACTGACGAGTGATGCTCGAGCTGTTCTTTGCTGCTTGGGAAGGAAATTCCCAAGTTCTCCAACGTAAGAATGTTTTCCTACTCTCGATGAATAAGAAGCATATGAAGTAAGCAGTGCCGGATCTTGGAGAAATTTTTAAGGGGGACAAATAATTTAAAACGGAAATTAGATAATGGCAATCAAATTAAAATTAAATATGATAATCAAATTAAACCTAATAGTTACATCATATATGTAAACTTTAAAGTAAATAAATAACACAACAAAATAATTCTATAGTGAAGGACTAAAAAAATTAATACTTTAGTGTTAGAAATATTAACTTAAAAGTAATTTTAAGTAATGTTGTTTTTTGTTAAAAAATAACTATTTTTATATGATAAATTACTATAAAAAAGTATGAAATGATTTATTTATATTATAATATTTGATGTTTAGATTTATTTTGATAAAATTATTATAATTAAAAAATAATCAACTTTTATTTATAATCAAAAGCTTTAAAAGTTTACTTTCACTTATAAGTAGATTTTACACTTAAAATTAGAATTTTTTTTCTTATTATCCAATCAAGCTTATTATTTAAATAGGTGAAATTATTTCAAAATAGTATTTATTAAAAAAAGTAGTTGTCTCTTTGCATTCCCAAATACACACCTAACAATGTCAAAAGTTTTATAACCATATTTAGAAATAAAAATAGAGCTTAAAGTTAACAAATTCATTACTTAATTATTGAGCTTGTTATTTAGCTTTTGTAATTATTGGTTGTCTACTGTAACAAAAAATTATTTTTACTCTAAAATTATGTTAAATTATGATATGATCTTTTTAGTTTTTAGTTATTTTTAATTTGAAAAATAAACTAATAGGTTTTTAAGTTGGAGAAGTCTATTTATGTAGAGTAGTATCAATTATATAAAGTAGTATATTTAGATTTAAGCATATTTATCTGACAAAATTTTATATATATATATATAAAAGTTTTTTTTTTAATAATTTCATTGATATGCTCAATTCACTAAAATCAATGAAGAGCTAAAATATATTAAGACAATAGATAAGCAAGAGTCTACACATAGATAAGCACACCATTATTAACCAATTCTAGCTAGCAAACAAACACTGCAACGTACACTTAAATTTGTAATTGTAAGAGAGTAATATAATTGAGTACAATGTGCTAATATCTCATGCTCTATATATATATATATATATATATATATATATATATATATATATATATTTGAAAAAAATTTGGGGGCCCATGCCCACTATTGCCCCTATAAAGCTCCGCCGCTGGAAGGAAGGGGAATCAATTGTGTAAAATTCATAACCTTAAAATTCTATCTAATTAAATAGGTTACATGACATTATTTATTTTATTTAGGATAAAGCCTCATTAACGTGATTCATGTTTTATTGCGATTTCAACTTAGTTCCAAATGTTTTTTTTTTGTTCTATTTACGTCCCTAATATTTTCAAAACATCTTAATTTGTTATTTTGGTATTCAAATTATAAACAGAAAAATTGATATGAAGGTCAGGTTATAATATTAGTGACTATATATTCATTACTTATCTAAATGGGATGATATTATTTATCATAATTTTTTCTAATCATTTTGTAGGATATAAAAATTTTTCATTTTAATTTAAACCCTCTTAATATTTAATTAATATTTCTTCTACTAAAATATATACCTGGAACTTTTTCTTAGAGAATTGGAGGCAAATAATATCTATTGGTAGTGTTTGGATATCATTAATATCATAATTTGACCTTAAAATCAATTTTTTTCATTCATAATTTGGATGTTACCTATCGAAAGAATAAAATTGAAACATTTGTAAAACTTTTAGGATGTAAATAGAATAAAACAAGAAAACTTTAAAGATAAAATTAAAATCTTCACTAAATATAAGGGATATAAATAAGATTTTACCTTTTTATTTAATATGCTTAATAAAGTAATACTTCTTTTGAAATCAAACTCTTTGTAAACAAGTGAGAGGTTGTTTCCGAATCATTCTTAGATTTTCACTGAATATATTAAGCTTTTAGGAGAATTTACATTTAACCTTGGTCTCATTATCCAAAGTTAAGAAAAAAAAAAATTGATAACTCACTCTCCACATAAGAAAAAAGAAGCATTGGTAACTCGCTTTCATTATTTGAAGTAAAATTAATTTTAGTACAAAGTAAAGGGCCAACGCTCTTCAATCAATTTACTATTGTGATCTTTGCTGGTCTATCCATTCATGCTCGTCAGCTTGATAGTATAGGACAGAACAAAAAAGTTGGCGCTTTGTTGTGTTGAGCCCTGCGTTGTTTAAATAGAGCTAGAAATAGGTCAATAATGCACGTGTTGATGGGTTGAACACTTTGGTGAGACATAGAGAAGTAGAACGGATCGGTTGAGATGGGTTATCCTCGAGAAATTTTTGGAAGCTAATGGAGCACCAAGTGAATTATGTCATACTTAATAATAAAGTGATATTTTAAATAAAAATACAAGTTAATAGTAGATTTTAACTTTAAATGTTATTCTATAATTAGATATAAATATAATCTATCTAGTACTCTGATTATCCAATAATTTTTCATTTGCCTGACCCAAATGTAATAATTTGGTCAAATTAATGAATTATTTTTTGGACGTAGGCACAATCCGTATGTGTTTAGATTAATGACTAGGATAGGGTTAGGTCAAACAAATATTTGAATAAAATACTAAACTAACAATTTAGTTCCTCAAAAATATATATGACATCAATTTAATTTTTAAAATTTTTTATATTAATTTAGTCCCTGATAGATATATATAACATCAGTTTAATCCTTAAAAGATATATGTGACATTACTTTAGTACTTGAAAAATATTTATGACATCTATTTGATATCTCATTTTCTATAAATTCTTGAACTTATTTGATGCCACATACATCTTTTAGAAACCAAAGTGACATTATATATGTCTATTAAGAACTAAACTGATATCTTTCTCAAGGACTATACTGAAGTCACGTATATCTTTTAGGAACCAAATTGCTAATTTAGTCTTATAAAAGAAGGGGTATACTATTATTTTGATCATTAAAAAATTAATACACTAACAAATTATTCCTATAAGATATTTTATTAGTTCATGATACCCTAATAATAAATTTCATTATTACTAATGGATTTTATTAGTGTAAACAAAAGATGTTTTAAATATTAATTTGTTAGCACATTTATCTCTTTGGGACTAATTTATCAGTGTATTGATATTTTAATAACTAATTTATGAACATGCTAATTATTAGACAATCACGAGCTAATAAAACATTTCTCAAAGACTAAAATTTTAAGGGTTAAAATAATAGTTTCCTATATAATGATCAAAATTAGCATAATGTGGCATTAAAGCAAGTCAAGTGTACTACAGGTAGAACTTGAACTAAAGCTAAAAATACATCAAGTTTAACCTTTAGAACCAAATTCATCTTAATTAACTTTCGCAAAACAGCCCCCGCAAAAAAAAAAAAAAAATTCAGCATAGACAACTTATTATCATTACTTGATAATTTTAAACACCCCTAGTACCTCCACTAATTTGTCATTCTCTAGTCTTGTATTGAAGACAAAAGGAGGAAAAAAAAATCATTTTGAACCTTAAAAAATGAATGTGACAGTAATTTAGTCTCTAAAAATTGAGCAACGTCACTATAGTCATTGATAGGTGAAATGTGACACCAAGTTAATTTTTTTTATCCATCCAAGTTTAAATGTCATCAATGATCATCATACATGGCAACCTTTATCTTCAACTAAGACTCCATAAGTTTTCCAGTGGGTATTATGCTCCTCCCTCCCCCTCCAAACAAAAACCAAAAAACACAACCAAAAAAAAAGAAAAAAAAAATACTAGCACAATCTTGCCCAAAATAAAAAATCTCAAAAAAAAAAAGAAAAAAAAAAAGAAGAAGCATGTATTCCCAAATCCTTAAAACCAATTAAATCCTAACTCTGCATGAATAATTGCAGCAACTTATTGTAAGAATCTCTAAATTAGTTGCAATAATAGATCCATATGCATCTCACCGCCATTGCTTGAGCATGAGCTTACTTGTATTGCTAAGCCCAAGAGTAGTCAAGCAATCGTGTGTGAACATGGAAAAGAATTGCCATACACACTTCCAAAGCTGATGATAACTCAGAAGATTTTGGAATGCATGAACAAAGGATGTGATTTTTCACCTTGGGATCTTCAAGTATAGAACAAAAAGGTCTTCTCAGAAGTTCTTCCTCCCTTTCCCTTCATTTGTACTTGTTTCCCCTTCATACCTACTTGAAGAAATAGTTTTTTCACTCTTCATGAGATTATAAAACAATCTAGCGGATTTGGATGGGATGATAAGAAGAAAATGGCAAGCGGAGATCGATTTGTATATAATAAATAGGGTAGGTAAGCTTCTTTCAATTTATTACAATTCTATCTGTTAATTTATTCACTATACTTTTGCATTGAACTAAGGTAATTATTTCGTAGAGTCGTCCTGCTGCTAACACACACACACACACACATATATATATATGAAGCCAAGAACTTTATATAATATCTTTGAAGAAGTTTATGCAAAAGATAGTGTGACTGGGGCTAATGCTCCAACTGTTGTAGACCTTCAACTGAAGATGGAATAATCAAGCAACACTTTAACAGAAACTTTTCCTCTCATCGAGAATGAAGATACGCATGTTGAGGATTCTAACAAGATTGTTATTTCAGATCAAGAAGGGACAATAATGAGGAAAAAAGAAAATTACGAAACAAAGATATTTAGTCAATGCAAAAGAAATTTATAGATTTGTTGGAACATGTGCTTCAAAGTAGCCATGAACGTGTTTCATATATCATCAATAAACCTAGAGTAGATGAACAGTGTAATAGGTTAAATGAAGAACTTGGCGGAATTCCTGGGTTATCCATCACGCAGAGATTGCATGTTATGAGGAAAATAACAAATTATGATGTTATTGTATTTTACACACTAGTGGATGAGGATGAGAATTGTGCTTATGTGCAAATGGTATTATGAAATCTAACTGGATAGTGTGAGGAGAGGCATGATGTTATCTTAGTTCGTAGTTTCTCTTTGTTTCTAATAGCTCTGGTATGCCATTTGCTAGAATGTGTTAGAGTTTTTTTCTTTTTGGAAGGTGGGGTGGTTGTAGTCCCATTAACTTAGGGGAAAAAAAAAAGAAAAATGAAATTGTAGTGTTTGCTTACTTTCCTGTAAGAATATATCCAAAAATATTAAACATCAACATTTGTTCGTTTTGTGAAGAAATTTGATAGATTACATAATAAATATTCTTTTCTCATATGCAGTCTTGATTTTTCTTTTTCTTTTTTATATATTATTGCAATCATGATTAATTACAAATGACAATTAAAATTGTTATTTACTCATTCAGAAGGTCTTAAGTATGATCTAAATTCAATTTAAAATTTAATAGCTACTATTGTGTTGTCTATAGAGTGTACTGTGCTTGACTCGATATTTGATATTTGGTTGTTTTATTAAATATATTATCAAATAATTTATTGTTTAGATCATTTAATAACGTAACATAAAAATATATATGCATATGTTTTATAATATCTATTTTTGTATTTGTTTTTCAAATACTTTCTCTATTTTACAAATAATCAAAATAATTTTTATAACATGAAATTTTATATATGCACTAAACATACTTAATTTTTAAGAAATTAAAACTTACAACACTCTCATAAAACATACTAAACAACATGAATACGAAATTTCCCCCCATCGACAATTACTCCCTTAAAAGTTTCTCCTTTAAATATTTATCCCTTAGAATTTTATAGGTAACTAAACACACTCTTAAAACTAAAATTTTCTTCTAGTGAATTATTCATATATTTTAACATTCTACTTTCATGTGAAAGCTCTATGGGTAAACAAAATATATGTTTATCAAATTTTATGCCCCAACTATAATTCGATGATGGATAATTAGCATTGTTATAATAAACTCTTAAGTCTTCCCTATTTGATGAAATTAATGCTATGTTTGGATAATTTTTTATTAATGAAAACTAAACAGAATAAATGAAGATGGACTAAAGAGAATGAAATAAAATTACATTCCCTCTTATTTAAAAGACAAATAAGAGAACAAAATGAAATTATATAATTTTGTGTACGATTTAATTTATAAAAAAAATTGATGGAATATAATATTGTTAATTTTTAACTTCCTCTCATTCTACCCAATTATGGGGAACACAATTTTGTTATTTGAAAGGAAAGATTAGGAACATTTCCCCATGAATTTCTTTCTCTTTTCATAAGTTTTTAAAGATTCAAATAAAAGAAATTATTTCACTTCTCCTCCTTTCTTTTTTTTTTTATTATAAATTCTCCTCATTTCTTATCATCAAATAGCACGAAATAGGGTCAATTATAATGTTAAATACTAACTTTTTCAAAAGTTTAAACTTATTGAAGTGTGCTAAATAATATTATTTATACCCGTAATATGACTTCTATTAAAAAGAAAATAGGTATTTAACAAGATCATATTGTTGATCATTTTTGAAAAATCATATATTTTAACTATATCATATAAAGTATTAAATAGTATAAAAATATTGTAATGACATGATTAACAAATATGTTAATGAATTATGATTAAGCTATTAAGCTATGATTAAAATTAAAATTTTCATATTGGAGTAATCGAATTCAATACCTGCAAGCCCAAAACAATGATCGATTTAGCATTTTTTTGAAATGCATTATCAGAACTTTTACTAATCGCATGAGAAACCAAATTACTAAAATCATAATATCAACCTGCATAATTGTACCTAGTACTTTTTCCGTGACCCAAAAGGAGGTACTTGAATTGTCAGTAAATGTCTAACAAAGCACCAAAAGGGATTAAAAATTGGATTCACCATGGATGAATTTCGACAAGGTTTCAGCAATTTTATGCTGAGATGGATTCCGCATTCCAGTTTTGATTAGACCAGTGATCTTGTTACTGAACCTCATAGTGGAAACTGGGAATACTACCAATGTCCTAGGGTCCCTTTGCCCGGTTGGAAAGTCCATAAATAAATAGTGGTACCTTTCTAATTGTCATTTCATTGTTGGATTGAACCACATCACCAAGGTACAAAGGCAAACCTCAAGCTGCCAACTCCTGTCTATCTCTGATCTCTTGTAATCTTGTTCCCTCACCCCCCCCCTTCTTCTCTCTCTCTCTCTCTCTCTCTGTGTCTGTGTGGCAAATAGCTCATAACAGTTACAATTCGTAGATGGGAGTAGGTATGCAAGAACTTTAATGGCTAGAGGAATCTCCATCACAAGAAGGAAGGAGAGATATTATATTATTCATGCATTATGACACAGGTGATTATCGCTAAGTTCAATGGCCCACATTGAGGATTAGGCCCTGTGAAAAATTTTAAAATCTAATTGGGCTCTTACACTCACCATTGAACAGGCCCAATTAGTGTTGTCAGGATGTGACTGAGTGCTGTTTCTCTTTGCATCCATATTCCATCACAGTACACCTAGCAAACTAATCCAGCTCATGTTGTTTACCATTTTCTCCGTGGTTTTGTGTATCCATCATGGCACAAATCACAAAGTTTTAATCATCCTTGCAACCACCGTAAATTATTCAAATTAAAACAAAAGTTTCTTCAAAAACAAAAACTTTAAAAGTATTATTTTAGTTTTTTTTTTTTTACGGGATTTTAGTCTTAGTTTTTAGGATATATATATATATATATTGTTATGAAATTAAATCTCTAGACATTATTGTAACTTAAAGACCCTATCAATAATTACTTTTTTTTTTTTTTAAATTTGAACCTTAATCTTTTCTTTATGAGCATAATTCGCTGATCATTACATCCATGTTTGTTATTGCTTTAAAAGTATGAGTTTTGATGTAAAACATACAAAGAGGTACCGCTTCAACATAACGGCGGGTGTAATTATTTTATCATCAAAGTATTAAATAAACGAAGAGTATCATTTCTGACCATTTTCAGAGATCCGTACATATGTATGTTGGCCAGACTTAATATAGTACTATTACGTTGAAGTAGTGTTTAATATTTAATATAGCACTGTATAGTAAAGGCATATATACGGTTCCTGGTTGGGTCATAATCAGATCACTAAAAACAACTACAGTATTAGTTGTTACTGAATGGAAAGTGGTAACCCTACTTCTTGCATCAATAATGTAGAGCATTTAATAACAATAGTCACCTTTTTAACTTGTTTTTAAAGCTTTTGGACCACAAGTTACTGACTGCTCATTTATTTATATGAGTAATATTGATATTGACTAGCGAACTCTAAATCCCTTGCATTTAGAGCTTAGTCACAGAGATAGGGTAATTAACTGCATATTGAAATGTGTCAGTTCAAGCATTCATAAATTTACGTGTTATACATTATTTGGTGGACCTGTGCCGCCTTCTTTTTTGACTAAGAAAAATAACCATGAGTGCTCTTGCCCTATCAGCAGAAAGTATAAAAGTTTACAGCCTTTTCTCCTTTTTTTTTTCTTTTTTTGAAAAATGTTCAACATGCTCATGTGTATGATTAAGAATTTCCATAATTATGCTTTATGTTAATAATAGTATTAGTATTGTTTCATCTTTTGATTGTTGTGTTTACTGATAAAGAAGAATCACAGAATCCGTATTTGCCAAAACAGCAGTATACAGTTTGAAATAATTTTGTTTAGAAGGACTTAATTCTAATCATCAAATGAATTATCAAATTTTATTCATTTAGCGTATACAAATTGCATATTGTTTACCCAAAAATATTTTCTAACAAATCAACCACTTTGCATGCTTAATTTTTTTTTAAATGTTTCTTTCAAGAATTTAATTCTTATACATGGTTAATGTAAAATACTTTATATTATTATGTAATCAGGTATTCTTAAAATATCAAAAAAAAAAAAGTCACGAGCTAAATATTTTAGTGATGTGTTAATATATTGTTAAATATGAAAATGTTATTACACTGATATTATTGAATTAAATTTATGTTTTTCCTAAAAAAATCAAGATTATATATCATGATTTTTACCTTTTGTGAATGGTTCAAACTATTTACTCCTCTTGCACATAGAGAGCTGTATATATCCCACATTATCTTTTCTAATTGGTCCAAACAGCCATAATAATATGTCCTAATGGACAGCACAATAAAAGTATCTTTTTGATTTCGTTGCACTTCCTGCATTAAATGGCTGGAACAACCGTGCTTTGTGGTTGTATATATAAAGGAGGACATTATGTAGCAAAGTTTGAGGATCCTATATAATCAAAAAATAAAAGTCGAACTAACTTGGTGTTGTTTCAAATAAAAGTGGCTTAGGTCCTTTAAATATATTGTCTTAGATTTGATTTTGTGATTTATATGTATAAAAAAAATTATTGAAAAAGGTTTTCATTTAAATACTTAGCTGTATCTCGGAAGAATAGTTTTTCATTTGCGGGTGAATGAATATTCTAAGAAACCAAAAATAAATAAAATATAATAAAAGTGGTCTTTTCTTTTGATATGTATATATCTGTTCCATTGTTAAAACTAGATATAAGAATATCATGCATGACATTTTATATTTGAATGGGGAAGATTCAAGCTGTCACTTTTAAGATATGGTTGAAATGGAGAATTTCAGAGGAAAAGAAAAGGAAAGATTTTCCTTTATAAATTTAGAGAATTGTATAATTTTTATAAATTTAAGAAATGGATGATAAAAATGTTTTATAATAATTTGTCATTTTCTTTCTTTTCTTTTTTTAATAAAATCTTAAATTAAACCATCTTTTTTAAAGATAAAAAGCTTATACTCTTCAGTCTTTTCTCCAAAATTCTCGCCCTCAAACATATCCACAGATTTTATAGTCAACATGTCTAAAACTAGCCGTGTTGATTTAAACTTCCTCCGCTGTGAAATTGGAGTCAAATAGGAACAACCTACAGTAATTCTTTATTTTGAAAAATCCCTATCTAGAACAGATAATTTAATAGGATTATAATTGCATAACAAAATTGAATGCTATACAATTTAATAGCCTATTTTAGTAAGCTTTCTTTAGTAACCGCGTGACTCGCGATTGATTGCAGCATTGTGTAAATAATCTCCTCCAGTCTTTGGTCTTTAGCAAACCAGGAGTGGGGTTATAATGAGTTAATATCACAATATGAGATTTACCTGATGTCTCAAGCCTCAATCAATTCTCATTCACCACATTGAGTCAGCGAATAATTTTTTGGTTTCATGTGGGTGACTCTTTTCAGTAGCATTTGCAGGAATGGGCGAACGGTACATTTATCGATATGCCCTTGGTCGAGCTCTTAGGAGTCAAGAGTCTGAGGTTGTCCATGTTTGGTCTTCAATTTGCAAATTTCACTACTATTATTGGTGCAATTGATTGCATAACGTGGACGCTGCAGTGCAAAACTCGTGCTTCATGCAACCAACTCTGTTGGTATAGGCGTACCAATGTGTCTGAATCAATCACCCACAGCTAATGGACCCTGATTTTGTCTGCCAATTCTAGCGAATTAAAGCTTTCTTCTTTCTTTCTTTCTTCTTCTTTTTTCTTACCCCCAAAAAAAAAACTTCTTTTATTTTAGTACGATAAAGATTATTTTTAAACTTCTTAAATATCATCTTTTGTCTAAATTTAAGCAAAATTTAAATAATATTTGATTGGTTCAAATGATTTGATATTTATTTTTTCTAAATAAAGTCTTAAATTCAAATTTTATCTATAAAAAAAATACTAGCATTGAAAGAGCTTTATGCTCATAGTGAATTGATTTGGCTCGAGCCAAATTAGTTAGAGTAATGAGCTTCATATGCTGATGATAAAAAAGTAACATTTAAAGTAAATGAAAATTTAAAGTACTAATTAAAAATATAATTTTAATATAGTGTAAAAATTTCTTTCACATTCATAATTCATATAGTGATATTACATTAAAGTAAAAAATAATTGACTCTTCCAATAGTAATCTTAAAAGTTATAGATTTGATGATATATAATTAGATATCGGTGCAAAAGTTTTTATATCGGTGCTCTATCAAAATTAAATTCAATAAAAAGAGGAAGTGAAATTAATAAATACTTGATTAATTTTAATATATTATTAATATAAAATATTTTATATTGTTAGTCAAAAATACTTTATTTTTATATGACTTTTAAAATAGTTATAATAATATTCAAATACTTTTAATAGCATAATTATGCATGATTCGGCTAATAAGGAATGACTCACTTGATCTATTTTTGGATCAGATATAATCATAACTTGGATTTGATTTCTATGTTTTCTTGTTACCCTCGTAAGTATTTGAATAGTTTGGACACATGCTCGATTTGGCCTTGAATTGGGGCAACATTTTCTCTTAATCTAAATTTTTGTATATAAAAAATTATGATTATAAATGATTGGATAATTCTATAAAAAAGTTTGTTACAGTTATATTATACTAAATTAAATCCTTTAATCTATAGCTAACTCCATTCTTAATTGACTGAATTTGAGGTGTGAAAAGTTCATAAATGTTAGAAACTATTTATCTAAAATCGAGGGAAAGTAACTACTCATCTAAAATCAAAATAAGCTACATGCCTCAACAAGAATTTACGGTATCCGTTTCGTTTTTAGTTCTTTTTATTTATTTTCTTAATTAAGCATAAATGTCAGATAAAAAATAATTAACGCTTTTCGCCCGTTGTCTCTTCATCTTGTCTATTAATTTCTCGTTTGGATTTCGGGGGTTACGCTAATTCAATGAATTCCCTTCTGGTTACAAATCAGAAAATTATTTTCACTATAATTTTTGAAGCATCTATTGTCACTCTTTATTATTTATTGTTACTTTCATTTACTTATATTTTTATTTTCTTAAAATACTGTCCTTTCTATTTTATAATTAACTTAATAGTCTATTATACTCCTAATTTTATTTAAATTTATTATTATTAATATTTTTCAAAATATTCTTTTAGTTTTTTGTTATTCTTACTTTTGTGATTTATCTTTTCTCATGGAATTTTTTTATTGTTCACTTCTTCTTTTTTGTCATAAAACATATTTAATTTAAATTTTTGCATGAAAATGAAAAAAGATAAATTGTGCATCAATTTAATTCTCTTTATGTTAAAATTAATTAGAAACTGAATTATATATTTTTATTTCACACAAATTTCTTTAAGCATAATAATTTCGAGTAAATTATACCTCACTCCCTTGATAGATACTTTCATTATACAATCCCCTTTGTCTTCAAAATATACACTTTACTCCAATTAAGTAAACATCATTAATAGATTATTCTCTAAATATTTATTTATTAAAATATATAGTAAATTTATTAAACTGCCCATTATACAAATTATTTTATTAATTAGCATCAATATTTTCATTAAAATGTTTGTTATTGTTATTTTAATTATTTATTAATTTTTTTATCTAAATCACTGGCATCCAAAGTTTATAAGATTCCAACTAATCTAACTCGAGTCGGATTGACTTGCTATGGAAGTAAAGATTTCCTAGTGCTATTTTTTTTTATCATCTACAAAAGACTTGAACTTAACATTTTACTTAAAGGGAATAAGTGTCGAACCACTTGAATCGATTAATCATTGTTTAAGTATTCATTATTTAAATATTAATATCTTTTATTTTCATTTCAATTAGTTATTACGAAAAAGTTTTTATTACCATTTATATATCAACATTAGTTATCGCATAGATTAGACTAAAAATATTATGCAATGATAAAGATATATTACGCAACGATAACAAACATTAGCCATGGTCAATCATTGAATTATAGAGAAAAAAATAATACATACTATTTCAAAAACTTAGTAACCAATGGTGAAAAAATTATATAGGTTCTTTTATGTCAAAAAAATTTATGCAACAAATGAAAAAAATTATGTTACTTTTGAGAACATAAAATATTGTATTATTTTATATTAACTTTTAAATGTAGAATTTCTTATATAAATAAAATGCATAAAATTGTTCATTAAGATATATTATATAATTAATCATCAAGTTCTTTACTATATTTGAGACAAAATAATTTATATATGGCCTACGTGTGTATATATTTTTAAGTAAATTTTATGTAAATGTTAACAAAATAGTTATCAAAATTTAAAATTGAGTCAAAAAAATTTTAATCGAAGATAAAAAATTATATATATTTTTTATGTCACAAAAAACTAATACAACATGATAACAAATTTAAATTACTTTTGAGAATAAAAAATATTGTATTATTATATTATTTTATATATATATATATTAACTATTATTTAAATATTTTTTTTATCTATATCATTATATTAGAAATTTTGTTGTTTTATTTTATCAGAGATTTGTTAACAAAAAAACTCAAAGTGGCATTTTATTTTGAAGAGAAAACAATTCGTAATAAACGTATATTATGCAATGATAATAAACTGAATTGAAGGTCATTGAATTGTATCGGATTATATTTTGGCAAAACCTGTATTTTGTTATGCATAATTATATATTGTATTGTCAAAAGTGACCTTACTAAAATAGTTATGCATTATTATAGTTGACTAGAGTAAGAAATACACATATTATACTAAAAATGTTGCCTATAATAAAGTATTTAATGAATTCAATCTACATTTAGTCTACTTTATTGTGTAGAATAATCAAAATAAATCTTCACATACTTATATCATATCTAATTTTTAATTGCTATTAGAATTGTTTTTAAAAGCATTCAAATTAAAAATAATTATAAAAATATAATCAAACTCGTATAACGCATGAGTGTTATATCTAGTACATATATTATAATTCCCATAAATTACACATGTACACATGGATCCTGATTAGGTGATGTCTGCTATACTCCTACAAAGTAGGAAGTGTGAAGCACCTTGTGTTATTGATTGTCCATCTTTTGATCCATAGCTCATTATTCTAGAACATTGATGCACCAAATTATTATTGAATCACTCTATATCAGCCTTTGGTATGATGGATTCTTAAACGAGGCTGCAGCCACAATCTCCGTCCCAGCGGCCACCAATGCGCCAACAGCAACAGCACACTCCAACTCCACCGTCTTGTTCAAGCTTCCCCTATATGACACCTAACGCCGATTGCCACTTCTCACCGCTGCCATCTATAACACCCTACTGATTATTTAGTAATTAGCTAGAAATTTTTTTTTCAATTACCTGATTAATTCCTAACTAGTAAGGGTTACCAACCTCTTGTTCTTAACCAATTATTATTCTTCTCTTGTTATTTTAGTTAATACGTGAGGGAACTTATTTTTGCTCTGAAACTTTGTAACGGATACTTACCCATTAAATATCGTTCCATTTTATTCTTTATTCTAGCACTTTATTAATTCGTTAAACTACACTAACCATAAGGCCAATATGTACATAATAAACATATTCACTCTATTAAAACAGTAGCCCAATTAACATAAAACTCATATACAATTCATGTGGTCATACCCACTAATCGAATGCAAAAGAAATACTTAAAGAGAGGCCTATTAAGGACTTCAATTAGCATGCCGAGCATCTAAGAACTTCCACAAGTCACCGTCATGGAGCTTTAACACACAACTACTCTCAATCTTTGGCAGACGAACCAACTTTGGTCTTCCAGGAAAGGCACCATAAGATCATATGAGCCGTCCGGAGATGATATGAGAATACATATAGAGGTGAGAATTATGAAATTCTTAATAGACAGTTCTAAGCTACGGAAGACTGATGTCTTTGTTATCGTCTCAGCTGCTTCGATTTATTGTAAAAATAGTGAATATGCCAGAACAAAAATAATGGTCTCTTTTTAATGATTTGAAAACATACTCTCCAAAGTGGGTTACTTTTATTCAATCACTTGATTTAGGGCTTTATGACATTCACCCTCTTTTAAAAGAAGTACATGAGTAAAGCATCACACAATGCCAATAAAGAATAAATGCAATGCTAACTCATGAATATATGATTTTTATGCACTTTTCTTTCTTGGCTTTAATAACTTTCTTTTTATAGCATGTGCCTTTATGTTCTTTATATGCCCTTGGATAGACTGTCCTAGTATATGAGCTTATGCTATGACTGTCGTCACATAATACCATCTAAATCAAACTTTGGTTGATAAGGGGTTCTGGGATTTGCTTCCCTTACCAAAGGATTATTTCCAAATATCTTAATTAGAGAAGTGTGCATTACTTAATCATATATTATTCTTTGAAAGAATCACATAATCATGGCACAATTCTCCTAATCTTATGCACATATGCATTATGATGTAATACATGAGAATTTCTAACAAAAATTCAGCACAATAATGACTATATCAGGAACAATCCAAAATTTGAAACATTAAATAAATAGCTAGATAATTCCTAGTCATAGTATCAAATCAACAAATACAGCTAAATCCACAATTCCAATTCATCTTGTCAACAATAATAACATTCCATCATTTCTTAGGATAAGTAATATTATCATGAAATCATAATATGGGATCAATCAAGATAAAACCTCAATATTCCAAGATCCAAGGAATAGGAACATGTACCTTAGCTTCTAATGTTGGCCACAATGGCCATAAACCAACCAAATATCTCATTTCAAGTGGTTTTTCACCACATTGCACATATCATATTCAATTTAAATTATAGAACACTAAAATTAGCATAACACTTTCACATGTGATCTCTTAACCTCAAAAATTAGAATTTAGCATAAAAAGAGACCATTCCAATCTAATTAATATTTTTGACATAATTAAATTCTAACTCTAAGACTTAGTTCATACCAATTAGGCACCCTATCCCATTTCCTTTCTAAGCTTGGGTAACTTCACTTTTTCTTAGTATAAACACCATTAAATCAACTCCAAACCTTCTCAAACTTGGCCGCATCAATATATACGGCCTAGGCACCTAAATCCACCATAATCATATTAAAAACTCAATTTAAACATAGTTTTAATTAGCCTTAAAGCACGTGACCGAAAATCACCCTAAAACTCAAGAAACTTAGCCAATTGATATCCAATTCTCTAACAATTCAACCATTCAAGGATATTTCTAAGATCTATATAACTCAAATAATTATGCCTAAAAATAGTTTTGCCAATGATGGGGGGATAGGAACCGAAATTCACCCTCCAAATGGCTTAAAGGAGCTAGATTAAGTCCAAAATTGTTCTCACTTATTTTTTCATTAAACTAACACTACAACATTTTAGGTCTAAGGCAACGCTTATCAAAAGTTGCCTAAAAATATGAAAAATGTTGACTTTGATCAAAGGCCACATTTTTGCACCTAAGGAAACGCTTTCTGGGGGGTGGCCTAAACAACCGTTACCTTTTCTCTAAGGCAACGCTTTTGGGAGAAAAAGACAACGCTATTTGTCGCAACACTTGTCAAGTGTTGCCTATTCATGACCAAAGGCAACGCTTCTTATCAGTCTCTGTGACAACGATATCCAAGTGTTGCGTATTCTCTTAATATAGATAACAGCAATCAAGCGTTGCCTTTTCTCCTAATAAAAACAACATATGATAAGCATTGCCTTTTCTATCAATGTAGGTAATAGCTTATAAGCGTTGTCTTTTTTTCCTAATAAAAGTAACATACTAGAAGTGTTGTCTATATATAAGTAACACTAATCAAGTGTTGCCTTTTCTCTTGAGAAAATCTCCTAATAAACGTTGCCTTTTCTTTCAATAGAGATGTATTATCTTTTTTATTACTTGTTGCAGCATTACCTATTTTTTTGAAAACGTGGCATTTGCTTAAGCATGGTTTTATTAAAGTTATCACCTTTTATAAACTATAAAGTACACTTTCTAATAATAAATCAACCTTATGTATATGCAAATTTAATTTTTTTATTTTTAATTTTATATATAATCAACTCATAAGTAAAATAAAATAATTACTATTAATCAATTAAGTAAAAAGATCATCTCAAGTATATAATGATTAATATGCTTAGTTCCAAATACATATTGTCAAGCATTAATTCAAACCAAAATGTACATAAGTAAACAAAATACATCTAGTATGAACAAAATATATTTAGTCATGAAGTTAAACAAAATAATTATATCCATTGCAAGTTTTGTCTTGCATATTTCTTCCCTTAGCTTTTTCTGAGCTGCACGTGCAATATTAGCTCAATCTGCAACATATAACATATACTGTGATAAGATAAATATAAACACAGTTAAAGTAAGCAAATTGTGTACATACTTTTATGAATTTACATGATTGTTAAAAATAACTATGCAATAACATATTAAAATTTCTTCTTTTTTTTTTTTTGGTAGATTTATTGATGATAAGGCTTGGGACTTTCAAGAGAGTAGCTAGTTTACAAAGTCTCAAAACAAAAGCAATACAAAATAATACTAGCATTAGGGTGTTCAAAAAAACCACTAAACCAAACCTTGAACTGATTCAAACCATCTCATTAAAGACCAAACTTTTTTCTAAAATAGTTTAAAACTAAACCAGTTTTATTGGTTTAGATAACCCACCAAATAAAATTGGTTAGTATCCATTTAGTTTAATCTTCTATCAAACTTAGGAAGAGATCTATAAACTGCAGCCTCCAGTGATTTTCGCCTCATTTCCATACAATTGCAACTTAATACAGCTTCAAAATTCAAATTCAAAAAATAAAAATCCTTACAAACACAACCTTCTCTACTTTTTTGCCTTTTAAATTTTTGCTTTCTGTTGAGAAACTAGACAGAAAAAAAACTGTGAAGCATGGCAATAGAAAACAAGAAATAGAGTCCTATGATGTGGAGAATATTACAACATAGATCTAAACATAAATAGAAATTGAGATGCAGTTTTCTCTTTAATCCACAATCAACACATATAAGGGAAAAACTGAATAACATCAACACAACCAATATAAAGTAACCAAAAAAATAATAATTGAAGTCAGAGAGAGAGAGAGAGAGAGAGGAAGTGTGGGGGTGGAATATGTGTACAGTATGTATATGTGATGTGAATTGGGAATCTAAAGAATAAGTGAGTCACCATTTCCACAACTGTTTATCGTTAATACATAGGTGAAGTGCGACAACTAAACCTCTAACACATTTCACTTTTTCCTCCTCTATCTCAACCATACACATGCATAGTATGAAAGCAACGGTTATAAATAGTACCATTACTTTCTAGTTATGCACGTAATTAATGAAATGAAGAAAATTAAACTTCCAGTAGCATTACTTTCCTCTAATTTTCACTATCCAAGTTACATGGATAATGACCCCAATAGTGGTTAGTTTACTTGCTTGATGAATTAAGCTATCATGGAATAATTTAGAAGAGAGAAAATTGAGGATTTTTATGGACTATGCTGCACAAGATCCTTTTTTGGCACATTTAATTAACAAGCAAAAGAAGCCAACTCCTATTTAATGATAAGACTCTAATCTAATTTTGTAATTTCCTTAAAAAGTCTTCACCTAACTTGCTAAGATTTAAGATAAAGAAGCACTATTTCATCCTAAAGCAAAAGAAAATTGGTCCACAAAACACAGACTAGGACCTACATTTTAAATAACATATTCCAAAAGTCCTCAAGCCGTAAAGAGCCTTTCTTTCAATCAGTACTTCCACTGTGATATAAGTTAAAATAGGTGGAGTCACACTTGCTGAATCTATTCATTTGATTCAACTTCAGATATATCAAATTAATAACATATTAATTAAGAATCAATGACAATGAAGTGAATAAAGGTATGTTAAAAGTGGAACATTAGCATACACGTAATTGTCAAATTGGATACAAACAAGCATATTCAAAGTTAAAGGTAAGTTTCTGTAATCTCTTAAGTTCCATGCAGTTTATTCAGAATCCCTAAACCGAAATTCCTCTTGGCTATCAATTTTAATATTAAAATATCCATATCATTGATACAATCTATTCTTTCATATTTATCTTCATAATTCTCTCTATTATAACCTGTATAGCAGTACAGTCAAGTATTATCCTAGTCAACTTGTAGAAAACTCTATAATACATCAGAAATACAAACATTCAACAAAGAACAATGTTCTACAATATGCAGTCATAGGCAACCTGGTACAACTAAATTTAGATTTTGACACAGGACCAATAATATTATTATATGTAGCTTTATCCTACTCTGAATCGAAAGTTTATTGTGATTTTCTCTCTTCTTCCACTGACCCTGTGACTCCTGTGAAAGACTGCACATGCTATTGTACACAAGTATAAATAGAATCTAGCAACTAAAACAAGGACTGGTACCCCAAAGGAGATAAAATTGAATTACGCAATCAATCTCTAGAATTAGCCGGTTGCCTGGTTATCCCTTAAAAATAATAAAGTGTTTTTGGTAGGAGTGGGAAATATGAGTCATCATATTTCTAATGGCTAATGAGATTTTGTAGTATAATGGCTATGCAGTATATTCCTAATGCTAGACCTTATCGGATGTTACTTCACTACCAGCAATTAACATTTCTACAAGCAAAATTCCCAGTTTGTTCATATACATCTTGGACAAAGGAATTACAAAGGATTAGAAACACTAACATAGAGTCTCATAATATACCCAGTGAGGAATTGCAAGCAACAGAAGATGGAGTTGCAAAAGATACAACTTGTCCTTATGCTTCTTAGTCCCCAAATTAGTAACAGAGCCACCCCACAAACTGCAACCCACAACCACACATTAAAACAAATTTCATAAATTGCATAAATTTTGATTAGTAATGTTACCTATACATCACAAATCAACACCAAATACATTATCACTCAGATGAAGATACAATCTATCTATCTTAGCTCATCAAACACTCTCATATATAAACTTTCAAAGTAATTTCTCTAAGGGATCAAGTTAAAATAACAGAACTTAATTTTTGCTCTTTTTGGCACTCCCAACATGTTACACTTGTTTAGTACTTTCAAAACATGTTAAAACATAGCAGAATCTTATATATATTTTCATACACTCAATAACTTCATACTTAAATACTGCAAAACACAAAAAGAGAAGCAAAAAGAATTAAATAAAAAAAAAGTACAGACCTTGTTTATAGAAATTGGCTTCCCATAAATTTAATCATATTAAACACCTTGATGACCTGCAATGGAAGAAGAAAAACAGTAGAAAATAGTCAAACATTAGCAAGCAGCTGATACCTTTAGAAAGCACTCAACTCAGTAATACTTACTTAGTCAGCATCTTCCTCACTCCAGATGCACGAACACCACACTAAGCAGTAGCAAGAGTTGAATCAGTTGAATCTTCAAAGCCACTAGCATTGAAGCAATAGTAAGAGTAGAAGCACTAAGTAGAAAGCACGAACACTAAGCACAACATATAATATACAACTTTAAAACACTCAGGAGAAGAAATCTAACATGTCCAAAACAATGTGTGAGTTACGAAAAATTCAATGAGGTTAAAAAATGAGGGTGAGATTGACCTTACAACATTATTTGACCTAAATATCAAGTAAAAAAATAAGAACAACGGTAATAGTAGTGTTCAACCTAGAACTGAGGAATATTAAAGCCAAAGGAATCACATGAACTATTCAAAGGGAAAAAAAAGGTTGTAAGACAAAGGAATCACAAAGTTTACATTTTTCCTACATAATCAAACACCAATGCAGCTTTGAGCCTCAGAATTTAATCCTAATTTAACTAAAACCAAATAAATAGACTTTTTTTTAAGCTTTAAACCTGTATCAAGACTCAAAAATACTACATAAAGCACACGGAGTAACTCATGCTGCAAGTCACAACCAAGATAATAATAGCAGCTAGCAACTAAAACCAATAATCTTATAAGCAAACTTCAAACCAAAAAAAAAAAAAAATTAAACAAAGGATCTATTACCTTGTACAAATCTAATGAGCAAAAAGTCCACAATCTTAGTCTGCTACATCCATCATGGGAGCTTGCAGGACCACTCTCCAACCTACAAAATAAAGGGTTTTGGTTCAAAGAACATAATCATCGTACATGTCACCCTCCTCTTTTAGCAAAAGTTCATATAACTACTAGTTAAAATACACATTAAAAAGAAAAGGCATGACATTGCATAGGCCTACCAAAACTAGTTGGTTGTTCCAACTCTTTTTTTTTTATATAGTTATAAAATGCTCATCTTCCAAAAAGGGAAGTGCCATACATCAACCATCTACAAAAACAAAAGGAAACATAAAGCAATCCCACAACTCCACAAATATACCACCCACTGTCAAAATCCACTAGTACCTCACACACCACCAACTAATCCAAAGAATAAGACAATATTAGACACATTGATTTTAAATTAGGGGCTAAACCACAGATGAGATACATTTCACAGACTGAAAAAATTGCTGGTCTACTCTAAATCAAATTAAACCATTGAACATAAAGAAAATGAAGAACATAACAATGGGCATAGAGACAAAGTGTGAGAAGATGCCAAATATTTTCATCGTGGCTTGGGCACAAATAGCACCCAGCCAACACCTCCATTCCTTTGAAGCGTAAGCTGTCCTTGGTTGAGAGTATGTTCCTGATCATTCTCCATAGGGAAATCCTTGTCCTTGGCTGGATATCGAGCTTCCATATTGACTTCCACATGGGCCTAAATTGCTTCAAGAATACTAAGGACAAAGCACTATCTCCCTCAATATCAAGTTTGTTACTACAATTAGTTATAAAATATCATATAAATTTAAACTTCCTAAATAATGTTTAAATTGTTTTTTTTTTTGGTGATATTGAATCCTTAAAACTTCCGAAACAATTTAAACTTCCTCGTTATCAGCTTCTAATTCAAAATACAATCATAACTTCCTTGGACTAGACACCTAGTAAATGCATGTATCACTTCCTAAACCACAAAACCTTTGTACACATTGTTTGTTTGCCACGATGACTGATTAAAAACCCCTAATTCTGGTTTTCCTTCAAATTGCTCAGCATAAACTCAAATTGCATATAGTGGGCACACATTTTTTGAAAATCTGAAGTTCAACAGCTTGAAAATGCAAGGAATAAGCTAAAAGGAAAAGAATATACTGGGAGAAGGGAAGGATGTATTTGGCAATGTCGCGTTTGCATAAACCCTTTCTTCTTAGATCCCAAATCAGCGTCGTGCATAAGGAGTTGCGAGCAGGTCATCATCATGCAAAGGAGATAGAGCCACCACCAGGTCGAAGTCGTACGACAGAGAGGGAGCCACTTCGAACTCAAATGCACAGCGTCTAGCTTGTGCGGAGGTCGAAGTCGCACGGTGGAAAGGGAGGCACTTCAAACTCGAATGCACAACTCTCGTGCGGCGGTTGCAGCAAGGTCTAGGAAGGGCGTCTCTGGTTCGACGGAGGGGGAACAGAGAAGGGCGTGAACAGGGAATGTGTGGAAACAAAAGCTCTGGGAAGAAAATGTGTTAGGATTAGAAATTATGGAAGATATGAAATTAGAAGGGAAAATAAAATTGGGTGTATTAGGTGGTTTAATTGATGGTGGGAAGAGGTAAAAAATTTAGGCGAAAAAATTAGAAGTTGGCGCCTAATAACTTTAGGCAACGTTTATTAAGGGTAGGTAAATAGAATTTAAAAGGCAACACTAATAAAACGTAAACTATCATTTAAATAAATGTTGCCTAGGTGTAGATGATAGAGCAACGCTTGGCAAGCATGCTCTTTGTTGTTAAAGGGTACATTTTTCAAGCGTTGCCTAAAAATCCATTGCCAAAACAGATATCAAAAGGCAACTATGAAAAATCGTTGCCTATATGCATCAAAGGCAACATTTTTCACATGTTGCTTAAAATAAGTGTTGTCTTAGCCCAAAAATGTTGTAGTGTAATCACTTAAGGGCATTTTTAGCTTCAATATATAATGTATTTTAAGGGTTAAAAATAGTTTGCATTAATTCCCATGGCTTACAGCTCAAATTCCTATGTTTCCTAGTTGTTAGTGTAGGAACCCTAACTACCCTCTTATGTCAAGATTCATGGAATTAATCTTAAGAAGATTGTACTCATAATTATACCTATTTTAAAGGTCAGCTAAGTTGTTTTAAATCTATAGGAACCTCAAACTTCCATTATATCTTGGGAGTTGCAATTCTGGACATAATTCCTAGTTTGAGCTCGTTTATGTCACAACTAGTTATATATCTTCCTTTGAGTTTTAATTCACAAAAACCATTTTAAAGGATTCACATAGGCTAACATAAGCTAGATCTAAGCTCTAAATATACTACTATGTGTAACCATAGAAACCCTAGAATAGTGACAAGAACATATGAAATAACTCTAAACATACTCAAATTTAAAATAGAGTTTAGAAATCCCTACCTCACTCCAAGCTCTATCCAACTTAGATCTTGCCTCTTCAAGCTCTCTAAGTCAACCAAGGAAGCACAATATCTTCCTCCTCCTTCTAGCTAAACCCGCAGCCAAATAAGCCACCAAGTGAGGGGTTTTATTTGATTTCCAAGTGAAGAAGAGAGTGGGTTGGAGTTGTGAAGGGATTGAGGCTTGAGGAACAAGAGGAATCAAGAAGAGAAAAATGAAAACTGAGGCGTAGAAAGGGAGGGAGAGGCCGCAGATGTTGAGGGAGAGAAAGAGGGGAGAGCTTTGTGTTTGGGTTTATATATATTTTTTTAAAGAGGAAGAAAATGATTAAAACATTATTTTCTTTAATTGAGTGGCTAATTTCTAGCCATAAAAAGAAGTGATATGGCTTGCTCAAAGCCATGAGATTAAAGATGTAAAGTGATGTATATCACTTTATATCACTCAGTTATACTTTGCGACATGCCATTAGTACCCTCTTGTACTTTAATTCTAATAATAATTAATTACAAATGCTTTGAGAGACTTTGTCAGTAATTTAAACTGTTCTTGAATATTTTTATTGTAAATTATATTATTTTAGCTTTGATAAAATTTTAACTATGTTGCTATATTATTATTTTATTTCACTGTTCAGTCTAATAATTACTTTAATTTAACTAAATTCACCATTTCTCTTTTTATCATTTATTAATTTTTAACATATTAAATAAAATCACTATGTCCCTATTCCTTAATTAGTAATCTAATATTATTTATTTTATTTGTATCATTAAGTTACAAACGCAGTTAAAATTAGGGATATTACATTACTAGAATTAATACTTCATATTTTAATTTATTGAGTTCTTGTTCTTGCAAGAAATGAGTTTGAGACCCATTTAAATTCTAGAGTTCATTTAAATTTGCCCCAATTAAGTTTTTGAACTAAAAGGAGTATCTCATATTGCCTCACATTTTTATGATATTAATTTTCATATTTTATTAATTAAATAATTTATTCCTAATTATTTATGCTTCTAGTTGATTACGAAATTACTCAGGTAATTTCTAAAATAATTTATTATTCATTTCTATGTATTTTGAGTCCAATGCTCAATTATAGTCTTATTACAAACTTTCTAAAGATTATTTCTAAACGTTTAGATGCTTTTGTGGCAGTAACTAATTTATAACTATTATTCATGTATTATTTCACTGTAACATTTTTGCTACCATTTTGACTATCTGCTATGCCTGTCAACTATCGCTGACAGAGAACCTCTTTTACAATTATTCAAATTAATTAAGTAATATTTTGGTGGGATGTTAGCCTGTCTGGTCCTCCTCCGTCATGATTCCACCGATGCCACCACCGTGTGCGGTTGCTGCCTCTGCATCTTCTCCAGTATTAGCTTCATGCTCTTCTCCCTATGGATAACAAGCTTCCGTGCCTAACCACCCAAATGCTGCATCCAGTTCCTATACCTTCCTTCCCTCAACAACACCTTCCACAACACCCGCAACCACAGTGACGACCACTCCAACAACACCATCTTCTTCACACTCAATCTCACTAACCATAATGACAAGGGCATCCAATATGACGTCGTTCATGTCTCATTCGGCATCTTCATCACCAGTAGCGCCACTTGCCAATTGAGAGAAGTGTTAGCAACATGGATGAAGTACAAGATGATGGTGTGGTACACGAGATGACACCATTTGTCAGGAGGGGCGAACGTGGTGGAGCAACAAGAAGATGCTAGTCAATTGATAAACCTTCATAGGGAAATACTATGGTGAACATTGTGTGTAGCACTCCTGAGTTTCCACAGTGCATAGTAGTAATCACCTCCTTATTATGGAGCATTGTTTAATGCACCTTACGTGCACGGTGAGGGTGAGATTTGGTGGTGTATCAATATATTAATTAATTGTAATGTACTATAGCAATTTCTAAAAATTATTTGTGTGATATGAAATTAAACAAAATTTTGTTATTCTAAATTTTATTTATGTGATATTGAAATTAAACAAAATTTTTTCTATATTATCCTGAAATTAAACAGATTTATTTTGGCATATTCCAAGATTATATAAATAAATTTTAGTCACTTTTAAAATATATTTAACCATAATTTTGAAATCTAACTAAAATTAAAGAATTATTATAATGCATAATAAGTAATTGATATATCAATAGATCATTACATCTCACTCATAAATTGTGCTACACCTTCATGTGCATGGTGCCTCTTGCAAATAAGGGGCATTATAGCATCTGCCACCTTATTATTATGGTATTCCAAAAAAAAAAAAACCGTAAGTACCATACTTTACACATAAATTGAGTTTGCTAAGCACCTCTTTTTAGTAAAATTTGTTCCGATGTGTTTGGTTTTGCATTGGTAGAGTTGATTCTAGATAAAATTAATTTTGTTAGAATTGATTTTAAGAGAAAGTGATTTATATTTGATAGTTTGATCTAAAAAGTGATTTTAACAAAAATTGAGAGAGAAAAACCTAAAAGCAATAATTTTTCACTTCTATCTAAAATTGATCTTGAAGAATGTATCCGACAGAAAACCAAACAAAATGAGAAAAGTGCAAAATTAATTCCGACATGTATACTCAGATTGGATTTATTTGGTCTTGATTTTGGCTTGGGTATTATTATAACTCAATTAGTGATTGTATTGAGATCAAACCGATTCAAAACTAAATAATTATATATATGAATTTAAATATTATTTGTAGCTAGATAGTAAAATTTTATAAGTAAAAAGGCAAACTTAAAGAATATTTTATAATATATATTTTTAAACATAATATATTATGGGTTTAATTTACATGCACTATAACTGTCATCTAATTATATACTGCCACATAAGTAAACATCTATGACTCTTATCCCCACTGCTCCAAAAGTCATATAAATAAGAGAATGTGATTGGATAATAATGTAAAACAGTTTTACATTATCAATGTATACAAATTAAATCTATTTATTATTATACAAATATTATTACAATATACATAAAGCATTAATTTAAGTTAAAAAACTTTATAATTTATTCTTAATATCTTTCAAAAAAAAAATCATAAGTTATAAAATAGTATATAATATCAGGCGATGCTAAGCCACCCAAAACATGTAATCTAACCTCTGATCCAAAAAATATATCGAGGCAATTTTTAAAAACTCGTGATACAATGTATCGAGTTGGATTATGAGTACCCTACATGATTAAATATGTTTCCTTTTAGACAAAATATTCAATTTAAAAATTTTGAGGGACAAATTAATCCTTAAATATTTAAAGGTCCTTGAATAGTCCTTCACTATTTAAAAGAAGAGAAGATGTATTAATTCCTCCATACAAATTCGTACCATTAAAAAATTTTATATGGATAGACTAACATGTCCTTCTTTTTAAGTAATAGAGGATCACTTGATAACTTCTAATCTTAAAGGACTAGTTTATTTTCCAAAATTTTTGTTAAGAAGCAAAATAAGTATTTACTCCTTATTTTATGAACCGCCCATTGAAATCTGGCAAGGCTACTTCCCAAAAAAAAAAAAAAAAAACACTATCATTCTTTATCTAGTTTTCTTTCCTTCATTCCTATATATATATATATATATATATATATATATATATATATATATATATATATATATATATATATATATATATATATATATATATCGCTAAAGACAATGTACTATTTCTTTTTTATTTTTATTCTTTTATATAGAAAATGATACAAAACCTAAAATAGTAATATGCCTTGGACTCTTGGAGGTACAAAGCAATGCATGAGGAAAAAAAAAAAAAAAGAGTTAACAGAATTCAAGATTTGCCAGACTTTGAACGCATAATATCTCTCAATAATAATAATGTACATGAATATGGGCTAGAAAAAAAAAATATGAATATGAGATTCTTAAATAAATACAATTCAAATATTTAAGACATTCCTACTAGTTGTGCTCAAGACATTCCTTTAATTGTCAATGGGAGTTATCTCACTCGATCAACTTTTGTTCAAGTATTGTTATGACTTGAGTTTAATTCCCAAGGTTTTTTCATTGATAAATGATTTCTAAGTCTCCTAAATTTAAAGACATGCCCTAATCCCAAGCCTTTCCACTCAACTTAAATTTCTTTTACTGGAAAAAAGGCATTCTATAAATTTTATTAATTATTAGTGTGTCTAAATTTTAAGTATTAAATTTCCATATACAAAAATTTCTTCACCTCGACTCCCATTGGTCCTAATTTTGAGACTGAAATGCGATGACAATTTTAAATGTTTCTTTTATCTATGTTAATTACCCGCTTCTCTTACTCACATACTTTCTAATAGATGGAGACCTCTTTATATTACAGAAGTTCTCTCCGTTGTTATAGTATATGAAGAAAGTCAAGTTTAAAATGAATAAATTCTTAGTTTAATCCTTCAAAGGTACAAAGGTTATCAGTTTAATTTTGTATAATGAATATTTAAATCTAATTAAACATGTTTTACATTAAATTAGTCTTTTGAAAAGACTAAATTGACATCAAAATTAATATTAAAAGACTAATTCAGTTCATTTATACTTTTAGTATATGAAAATTTAATTTAAAAAATTCAATCTAATGTAAGGTTCAATCAAGCTTTAAACTCATCTATCACTTAAAAAGATATTTGCACAAAATTCAATAACAAGAGAAGTGTAAAATTATATTCAAATTACAATGAAATATAAGTAGAAGAACGACTAAATATATTTATTATTTAAAGACTAAATTGATGATATCTATATCTTTAATAAATTAAAAATAAGTTTTATTTTTTGAAAAAGAAAACTTTGTGGCTAAGAAGAAATCCTTTGCAATTATAAAAGATAATATAACCACCACCAAAGAATAAAAGATAATATAATAATGATATGGAAGAAAGACAATGACGGGTCATGATCTACAATTAAAAACTGTGTCGGGGCTTGGCTTGCGTCTGGTCCCCGCCCCATACGGCCCAAGCTTCCCTCTCCCAACGCCAACTTAACTAGTAGTCTCCTTCCAAGAAAATGCTTTGATCGCACAAAAATGTTTTTGTACGAAGTCTCATAGGCCTATAATTAATTAATTGCAAATTAATTTAGTGATATAATTGCTTATAGTTAATTGTAAAAATTATCAATCATGTCCTTATAATTTGTTTATACATATTGATCGGCTCTGGATGCTTGCCAATTTGTATCTTTTAATTTGTAACAATAAAATAATTAATAGTTACTGTCTAAAGTTTTATGTTTACGTTCAAATCATTAAATATACAAATAACTAATTAATAATAATAATAATAATAATAATAATATAAAAGCATAGATATATTGAATAAATTTATTTGATAGATAGTTAATTTACCCGATATCAATCTCCATAAAAGGGTTGGTTTAGGTCTAAGCAATCTTATCTCTTGAAATGAGGGCACAAGTTCAAATCACATGGAAGGAACACTTAGGAAAAGATTAGATAGCCCATGTGCTCTTGGGGTTGAATGAGTACTAGTTTCATAGGAGATTCAAATGGATCAAACCATAGTCCCTAAGGGAGTAAATAAGTGGGTTTGTTTCAAGTTTGAGAAAAAGGTAAATCTTAATCAATTAAATTTAATTGGATTGATTTGAATTTTTGAAAATTTTTTCACCAAATCCAAACCAAACCAATTCAACCAATATCGAACTAGTTTGGTTTCATTGTTGAAATAAAAGACAAATACATCTTTTTTTTAAAAAAAAATTATCCTTATAACAACCAATAACAGTGGAATACTTGGATATGAAATACTTAACAATAGTATGAGTAGATAAATATCTTAAAGTATGCAAGCAAAGAATACAAAAGCAACTTGTTTAATAAAAACATAAGTAAAACTTTGAAAGATTATCTATAAATTAAAAAAAAAAATTGATTATATGATTGGATTAAGTGTTTAGGTTCCATGTTAAAATATCATAAATCTGATAATAGAATCAATTGTAATTGGTTTGGTTTGGTATTTATTACCCAAACCAATCCGAACTAATTTTATTGATTTGATTTGAATTTTTGGATTCTAAATTCTCTTAGGTCCTCGTCTCTAAATCCTCGGCTCGCATCTCCATAGCAGACTTGATCCTTTGTTTGCTAATGTCCTCGGACATCTACTTTACAGGATCAATGGAGTCATCATCTTGGCAATGGAGGAACATCTAGTATCTCCCCATTCTTCACAATCTTGAAGGGATTTATAGCTGAGGTGTCAATGTCTAAATATAGTGACACCTCACTTGATTAATTACTACCAAAAGCCATTAACTCCGCCCCACAAAGGAAGGCTATAGCTTCTTTTTTCCCTGGTTCTTCCTCACCTTTCTTCTGGCTTTCCTTTAGGGCTTGGAGAGATGCTCCCCTTTCATCTTTGAGGTCTCCTTCAAGCCTAGCAGTGACCTTCTCCAGCCACTCCTATTCTAATTGGATAGCGGAAAAAGACTTCTCCTACTCAAACATCTGGGTCATACATTCTTCCTAGTCCTTTGATTGTTAGCAGGATGCCTCCATTTCCTTTGCTTGTGTGACCATAATCTTTTCAAAGTTGGATGCATGAGCTCAAATGGTTAAGGTAATCTTGTCATTAGAAAAGGCAACATTCTTCTTGAGCGTCCTTGTATTCAATGCAGCTCTTAGAGAGTATATTTCCAACCATCTGGCAAGGCCCAAGGCATAAACTTTGTTAAACATCTCCAAGTCAATGAAGCATGACATGTATTGGTCAATAGCCCCTTCAAAAGGAAAGTCCTTGCTCCACAAAGAAGGTATGCCAGTAGTGGCAATGAAGCCCAAGAGGGAGAGCTGAGTGTGAAAGGGATTCGAGCTTGAAACATGGTGTTCTAAGAACTTAGACACTTGGAAACAAGGGAGCAGAGCTCAAGTTAATAACCAAGGACGTCTTTTTGGATTCTTTGGCCTTCTTTAATGGATGAACATCTTTGGAGATAATAAGGGCTAAGGACTTCATGGTTAGCTTGGTAGGCTATGCATTCGAGGTAGGAACTTCGCCTTATCTCTTGGAATTAAAATACCTTTTCATTTCATGAGGAGTTGCCAAAAAAAAAAAGAGATAAATAATTATAAATTTTTAATTGATACAATCAACAATAACAAAGTTAAGAACTAAGCTTACAAATGAACTAATGACTTTTGCCCAATTAGATGACCAGGAAAGAAAGCTTCCTGCAGAATAAGCACTGTTAATCATGCAAAACGTCTATTAGAAAATGCTTATTAGGGGTCAAATGTTGGTTTGGCCTCCTAGAAGAAGAGAATGGCGAGTTGCATAACTTATAAAGGAAATAGACCACTTGTGATGTAATGGACGAAAATATTTCCCCAAAATTAATCACATCCTAGCCCTTTAAGTAATCATTAGTGTAAATGTTTTCCCAAACATTTCTAACGACCTAAGGTTTAGTCGAAATAAACTACCATCATCAAACTTTAAAGTTGATATGACAACATGTCCATTGGGGAATTGCCACATGTTCTTGTACAACTTTTCATTACAAAAGTCTAGCATGAAAATAGGTTGGACATGCGAATGTCACATACTAGAATGTTTAATAAATGAATGTAATGAATATCTTAAGCTCGACTCATAAGCCCTAAGACCTATGGCCAACTATGGGGGCAATGTACCTGACTATGTCCAAGGACATGTAAGAAGAATGATAAAAATGCATTTTTTTTTCTTAAGAATGAAATAAAGGAAACTTTTTTTGGAATACAAAGGATATTTGATTCTAAATTAAGACAAAAGAACCCTTATAATTCTCCATTAGTTGAAATTAGTTTTTTTAATTTAATCTATAAATTTTCGGATGAATCAGTTTCAAGTTTGAATAGGAGCATCCATTGACAAAAAGATCACCCTAAGATGATCATCTTGTGGTTATTGAGAATGAATCAAATCAGATGGTTCTATTTCTCAATCTTTTCAACCTTGATTATTCGACCAAGCAGGTGATTTTCTCACCTACTACAGATCCCATACTACCCCCCATAAACTCAAAATCCATGATCCTAATTACTTCTTTGGTTAATAAAATCCAAATAACATCAAAAGTATTGGTTTCAGATGTAAGGATGGATACATAGAATAACCTTCTATTTGTTTGATAATAATATAAAGCAGAAGCTTAGACTTCTTTTTCACATATGCGCTCCTCATGATTCACATACTAGAATTAAAAAAATATATTCTATTAAAATATAATACTTAAAATAATTATTTTAGTATTAATATGTCTATTGTTTATATATGATAATTAATATTATTATTTAATAAATTATTAAAACTAAAAAAAATCAAATACAAACAGACCCTCCAAAATCCTTATTTAATATGATCGGGTTTGGTATAGTTTGCTTTTACTGTAATGCCCTAAAGTTTTGCACCATATAAGTTCTAAGTCTCTTCAACTCATGAATTTGGAGTATTCGAATGTTGGTAAGTCTTAGAATGCTCAAGGTCTAAACATGTGTTATGGGTTATATTTTGCTCCTCATCTTTCTTATATAGTCTTCTTGAACTTAGTTATTGATATATGACTATATATGAAAGACTTTGTGTATGTATAAGCCATTGATCATCATCAAAATATATATTCTGAGGTGATATGAAATGGTTGGCTGAGAGTTGGCAGGTTTGATTTACTTGGGAAATGTCCTGGTTTGAAAGGAGACTCTATCCGATTTTCGACCAAGTTCCAGGATTGAAGGTTCCAAGGTTTGGAGTCCCAAGTTTCGAGGTCAAGGTTATGTGCTAGAGATGCGGTAGTATAAGTGGAAGGGCGGAGTGGTGAGGGGAGTTCAGGGGACCTGGTATCTGGTTCTTGGTTCCAGTTTCCTGGTTCTAGGTTCCGACTTTAGAGGCCTAAGTTTCTCCATTCATTTCCAACATTGATTGTGAATCACCAAGCAAAAGGATGTTGAGGTTCGAGACCCAAGTTCCGGGGCTCAGTTTTTGAGATAAAGGCATAAGAGTATTTGAAATAGAAAAATGTGGAAATTGGTACTCGAGAACTAGCACCTAGCCGCTAACTTTGGACACGAAGGCACTGGCTGCATTTGTTGGGGTGTGTTTCCACCATTCTACCTCTAAGGCAGTCCCTGCAAGATTAAAAGAAAAAGCTCGTGACCATTCTCTCCATTTTCTCCACAAATTTCTTTATGTTATCCTTCATTCTCATAATTGCTCCTATCAATCTCTCATTAATTTTCACTTAATCCACCTACCCAAATCCATCTTTTTCATTGTCACCATCATCTTTCCTTGAGTCTTCTCTTGGAGATCTCACACTCTCTTGTCTTGTTGTGAGTGAAAGTAAAAGTAGGAGAGCCACCACTTCCCTCTTACCCCAATCCCTTTCTCCACTCTCTAAGGTAATTTTCAATGTATTCCTTTTTTTTATTTACATGGATTTACTAATTCCTTGATGGATTTGAAGTTTTGAGTAATCTAAAGGGGTTTTAGGGTTCACATTTAGGGGTTTTGTGTTATGTGGGGGTAGTATGACTAAATTCTTGTCTTTGATTGACTATAGGTGACTTATTATTGATATTGTGATGCTAGATTCTTGTGAGGAACGACCTTCTAGCTCAGTAGCTCAAGAAGAGTAAATCCTACTCTTGACCTATACACTATGAGTGAATATTGCGTCTATGGTTGATGGGTTACATATATTAGATTATAAATATACCAAGTTGCTTGTTTAAATATGTTGGATTTATGATTTATTCATTATGATAGAAAGTTTTTATATTTGTATTTGATGTTAAGGAAACCTTTTCATGAGAAATGATTTAGAGAAGAAATTGTAAAATTTTGAGGGAAAATATTTTTCTTGCGGGATGAAATATATGAAAGAGCTATTAACTAACAATAGAGGTGTTAGCCTTGGTGTACCTTGGATAGAATCCTAGCTAGTAGGGAATTGCTAGCTCGATGTGTTTGGCCCACACGATCGAATCAGTTATGTTCATGCTAGAGACGACAATATATAATGCCCATACGTGATTTAATTATGAATTGATTTCTGGATTAGAGACCTCCCCCATGTTTGGATTATGTGAAGAACGATATTTGTTTTTTACACAAGTAAATTGTTCAAATTATTGCTTGTGAAATTGCAAGCTAAAATAATATACATATCTAAATTATTCTTCAAGAAATTATGTATTTTTCGCCCTGAGGCTATAGATGCTTATTCCTTATTAAGTTTCATACTCACTTCATAGTGATTCTCCTATTTTAGATTCAAGCATTGAGGTGTGTCCTACACCTCTAGCTCTATAAGGCTTCGATTACTCTATTTTGGTGAGCTTGCTATCATGGGTTTAGGTTTAGAATTTCTTTTGTAAAGCTAGACTTTGGCTTAGACTTTGTATAATACTCCATTTTGACACAGGCACGATCCTATTATTTATAATGAATTGTAATGCTTGAATGATCTAGTAGCCATTTTATATGTTGCAAGTGTAGTGAACCCAGGAAATATATGTGTGTATTTGATTCTATTTATCTTTTTAATATTTTGGCTAGTTTGAGATGCTTATGCATAGATTTTAAATCTTTGGGAGTCTTATTTTTAAGGTGAGACTCCATCCATTTTCTGTAAAGTTTCTTGTTAGGCTCGTTAAGGAGTCAAGGCTCCTTATGCACCAGTCACGGCTTGGAGTTGGCTTGTGACAAAGTGGTATCAGAGCTTAGGTTTTCAAGTGTCTAATGGAGCAAGTGCCCTTTAATAGGGCCAAAATTGTGCAAATGAAAGCCGGCCCATTTCCATAAAATGTGACACTATCAGAGGCCTTTAGAAATGTTGTTGTTCACATTCTCAATTTACCATCCTTGATCTGTGTAGCCTTGAACTTGTCTATGAACTGATCTAGTTCATTTTCTCTGATAGATGGAGATGCCACCTAGAACCTGCACTTGTGCTCGAGCAGTAGGAAGCTTTGAGGCTTTCAATGCCGAATCTAGTAGGGCTTCTTCTCTTGAACTAAGAGCAAGGGATTGTGGTAAAGGCAAAGGCCTTAGAGTAATGGCCAGGCAAACAGTCACACCAACCCCTAGAGCAAACGGGGCTAACATGGCTGTGAAAACTTGAAGAGTTCACAAGGCCTTCCTCCAATCCAGAGACAACCCCAGCCTTAAGAAGGGATGTAGGCATCCATTCATCAGTTCCTTAAATTGAATTTGCCCTCATTTTCTGGAAATCTCATAGTGGATGATCCCTAGATTTTCTTGGACAAGATTAGTAAAGCCATCTGAATCCTTAGGTGCTCTAGTGAGAGAGTAGTGGAGCTAGCCACCTACTAACTGGAAGGTCTGGCAGAGTAATAATATGGGACTCTTCGAGCGAGATGGTCTCCTGATTTATCTCTACTTACCTGGAAGGAGTTTTTTGAGGCTTTCATGACGAACCTCACCTTAAGATTTGAGAAGCTAACTCAAATGAAAGGCATGATAGTCGTGCATTATAAGAACCAGTTTACCTAGCTTTCCCGTTATGCCCTCCACATGGTGTCTAATGATACTATGAGGGCGGAGAGATTTCATCCGGGGTCTAGCTAGCTCGATGCTTACTATATTATCATCCATGTGGGGAGGATAACATATGCCGAAGCTATAGATGCTGTAATATGAATTGATGCTAGGAATATAAAGCAAATAGGCTCCAAGAAAACGGTCAAAAAGCTAAAGATAAGAGGGTCATTTTCTAAAGGTTCTAGCTTGAGCGAATGCCTTAGCTATCAAGGCTAGTAAGGAATCCATAGGGTAGGGCTACATTTTTTAGGCCTTCCCTAATGAGTACTTTAGCTACAGGATCCTATATAGGGACTGCGTCACGGCCGAATGTGTAGGGTCAAGGGCATTCAAGTCATGCTAGGTCACCATGTCAGTCTTATGGGAGAATACATTCTGAAGTATGTTGCAAAGCTATAGTAGCCTATTATGGTTGTGGCCAAGTAGGCCACCTCAAGAGGGATTGTCTTCATTAACAAGAACGGTCCAGTCAGGGCTTAGTACATCCTATTACTCCCCCCTAACTTTTTGAACTCCAACTCAGGGTGGCACTTCTACTTCTTTTGGTAGAGGATTTGGTGGCGGAGGTACGGGTGATAAAGGAATTGCTCAAGCCAGGAGAGGACAACCACGCCTCTATGCTCTGACTCATCAAGTTGCTCAGGCATCTAATATATTGCTTGTAGATATCCTTCAAGTCCATTTCTTTGATGCACATGTATTATTCAACCCAAGTTCAGCTCATTTATATGCGTCTCCCTAATTTGCATCTTGTTTTGTTGAGTTTTGGGTGGGAATTCTTATGATAGAATTGTTTTCGGCTCAGTTAGTATTCCAGTCCTGTGTGGTCAATGTGAGTGGGTTGGCACACTGACAGATCTTATACTCCTTGAAATGGTGGATTCCGATGTTATTCTAAGCATGGACTGGCTGGCTTCATGCTATGTCATGGCGGATTGCCATCGAAAAAAAGCAAGGTTTGAGATTCTTGAAGGACTATCAGTTGTTTTCAAAGGCAACAACTGCTTGACCCTATTCGGCTTAATTTCTTCATTGAATGCTCTACACTTGATAAGGAAAGGAAACCATGGGTTTTCGGCAGTGGTTAAGGATATGGGAGCCGAGATACTCAGTTTGGATAAACTCTTGGTGGTTAAGGAATTCTCAGATGCATTTCCAGATGAATTGCCTAGTATGCCTCTAGAGAGAGAAATTGAATTCAACATTGATTTGTTTCCGGGTGCCCCACTTATCTCTATTCCTTCGTATCGCATGGCTCCTAATGAGTTAAAGGGGTTGAAAGAACAATTGTAAGATTTGTTGAATAAAGGTTTTATCTGCCCAAACACATCTTCTTAGGGTGCACTAGTGCTCTTTATAAAGAAGAAAGATGAGAGCATCAGGCTATGTGTCGATTATAGGCAACTTAACTGGGTAACCATCCACAACAAGTACCCGTTACCCCAAATTATTGACTTGTTCGATCAACTCCAAGGGGCATCTTGTTTCTCCAAGATTGATATTCAATTTGGGTATCATCAACTCTAGATTAGGGAAGGGAATGTTCCAAAGACTGCATTTCGTACCCGTTATGAGTATTATGAATTTCTAGTGATGTCTTTTGAGCTGACAAATGCCCTGGTAGCCTTTATAGATTAGATGAACAATGTATTCAAGCATTTCTTGGACTGATTTTGAGATCATTTTCATTAACGACATATTGGTGTGCTCTAAGACCAAAGAAGAGCATGAACATCACTTGAGAATAGTCTTACAAACCTTGAGATACCACCAGCTTTATGCAAAATTCTCTAGGTGTGAACTCTAGCTTGATCAACTGCCTTCCTAAGACATATAGTGTCCAAAGTGGTGATAATGGTGGACCCAAAAAAGGTGGAAGCTATTTAACAATGGTCAAGACCTGCAATAGTGACAAAAGTCCATAGTTTCCTGGGACTAGCCAGTTACCATCGTCATTTTGTTAAGGACTTTTCCAGGACCTCTGCCCTTTTGACTAAGCTAACATGGAAGAATATGAGGTTTCAATGGTTTGATGCTTATGAAGAAAGCTTTCGAAATCTTAAGGCATGCCTTAACACAACACCTGTAATAGTTTTGCTTTCAGATTTGGGTGGTTTTTTGGTGCATTGCAATGCCTCCAGGGTAAGACTTAGATGTGTTTTGATGCAATACAGAAGGTTATTGCTTATGTCTCTAGATAGCTTAAGAGGCATGAGCAAAACCATCCTACTCATGATCTGGAATATAGAGACATTACCTTTATAGGGAGACTTATGAGATTCATATCGATCAAAAGAGTCTGAAGTATATTTTTCAATGATATGAATCTAAGGCAATGGAAATGGATGGAATTCTTAAGAACTACGATTGCACCATTTTGTACTATCCTAGCAAGGCCAATGTGGTGGCTAACGGGCTAAGCGGGAAGTCCATGAGAAGTCTAGCCTATATAGCTCTTGTTAGAAGGCCCTTGGTTGAAGAGATCGATGGGCTAGAAGCTAAATGTGCACAATTCAAGCTAAGAAGATATGGAGTGTTTTTGGCCTGCATGATGACTGAGTTATCCCTAATTGAGCAGGTTAAAACAACCCAAAGCGAAGAACTAAGGTTAAATAAACTAATGGAAGATATTCGGAAAGGTAAAAATTTTGATTTTACTCTAGACCATGATGTGGTGCTTCGATGCAGAAATCGCTTGTGTGTTCCTGATATTGGTGATTTGAGAAGGACTATTTTGGAGGAGGCTCACAATTCTTGATATTTGGTTCACCTAGGTTCTGTCAAGATGTATCAATACTTGAGGCAATTATTTTTGTGGGATGGAATAAAGAGAGATAGAGGAGACTTTGTGTCTAGCTACATTGTACGCTAACAAGTTAAAACTGAGCATCAAAGGCCTACCAGCCTACTCTGGCAGATCAAAATACCCAAGTGGAAGTGGGAAAAAATCGCGACAGATTTCATGACCAGACTACCCTACATAACCAAAGGGTTCGATTCAATGTAGGTGATTGTTGACATGTTGACTAAGTCAGCACATTTCCTACCCATGAAGACAACTTATAGTGTAGCTTAATATGCCTAGCTCTATATTAATGAGATTGTCAAGCTTCACAGGGTTCCATTGTCGATCATATCAAATAGCGGTGCTCAATTTATATCTCATTTTTGAAGAGCCTTCCAAGAAGCTTTTGGAACATGGCTTGATATTAGCACTACTTTCCACCCATAGGCCGACAGTCAATCCGAAAGGACCATCCAGATTCTAGAGAATATGTTGAGATCTTATGCCTTGAATTTTGGTGGAAATTGGAGTCATTATCTCTCCTTGGTGAAATTCTTTTACAACAACAATTATCAAGCAAGTATTTAGATAACGCCTTATAAGGCCTTGTATAGGAGGCACTACAGATCACCAGTTGGATGGTTTGAGGTTGGTGAGGCTAAGATGTTGGGACCTGATTTGGTTTAAGACTCATTGGAGAAAATTTGTCTAATTAAGGAATGCCTCTTGGTTGCTCAAAGTAAGTAGAAAACTTATGCGACCATCAAAGGTGCAAGCTAGAATTTGTAGTGAGTGACCATGTTTTCCTTAGAGTTTCCCCCATGAAGAGGATGATAAGGTTTCGGAAGTGAAGAAAGCTTAACCTTCAGACCTTTCAAGATCTTGGATGGGGTGGGTGTAATAGCTTATCGGTTAGTGCTACCCCCTGAACTATCTATGATCCAGCCTATGTTCCATGTGTCAATGCTGCGAAAATACCTTCTCGACCCATTGCATGTGCTTACTCTGCATACTATCCAGCTGGAAGAAGATTTGACTTACGAAGAAAAGCCTATAGCAATAGTTAACCACCAAGTGAAGAAGCTTTGCTCAAAGGAGGTGGCTTCAATGAAAGTAATTTGGAAGAACTACTCTGGAGAGGAAGCAACTTAGGAAGCAAAGGAAGCCATGTGAGTCAAATATCGGTATTTATTTGAAGGTATGAATATTCTTTAGTTTGTCTTAAATTCGGGGATCGAATTTTCTTAAAGTGGAGAATGTAATGCATCAAAGTTTTGCACCATATAAGTTCTAAGTCTTTTCAACTCATGAACCTAGAGTATTTGAATGTTGGTGAGTCTTAGAATGCTCAAGGTCCAAATATGTGTTGTGGGTTATATTTGCTCCTCATCTTTCTTATATAGTTTTCTTAAACTTAATTATTGATATATGACTATATATAAAATGCTTTGTGCATGTATAAGCCATTGATCGTGATCAAAATATATATTCTGAAGTGTTATGAGATGTTTGGCTGAGAGTTGGCAAGCTTGATTTACTTGGGAAATGTCCTAGTTTCAAAGGACACTTTGTTTGACTTTTGACTAGGGTCTGGAGTCGTGGATTCTGGGGTCAAGGTTATGCATTGGAGGCACGGTCGTATAGGTGGAAATGCGAAGTATTAAGGTGAAGTTGGGGGACCTGGTTTCTGGTTCCTGGTTCCAGGTTTCGGAGTTTGAGTTTCGAGGCCCAGTTTTCGAGGTAAAGGCATAAATAAGAGTGTTTGAAGCAGAAAAATATGGAATTTGGGTTTCTAGTTATGTTTTCTAGGGTGCAGTTCTACCACTCTACTACCTAGGCAGTGGAAAACTGACTGCTTAGGCGGTCCCTACAAGATTAAAAGATAAGGTTCACAACCCTTCTCTCCATTTTCTATGCAACTCTTTTTCCTTTTTCTCTTTCTATCATCTTTCCTTCCTATGACCACTCCTATCAATCTCTCATTAATTTTCACTTTATCCACCCCCCGAAATCCATCTTTTCATCAGCACTATCATTTTCCTTGAGTCTTCTCTTAGAGATCTCACTCTTTTTTATCTTCTTGTAAGAGAAAGTAAAGGTGGGAGGAGACCTACCACTTCCATCTTGCCCTAATCCCTTCCTCCACTCTCTAAGATAACTTTGAGTGTATTCTTTCTTTTATTTGCATGGATTTGCTAAATCCTTGATGGATTTGAAGTTTTTTGAGTAATCTAAAGATGTTTAGGGTTCACATTTAGGGGATTTATGTTATGAGGGGTAGTGTGACTAAATTTTTGCCTTTGATTGACAATGGATGACTTATTATTGATATTGTTATGCTAGATTCTCATGAGGAATAACCTTCTAGCTTAATAGCTTTGGAAGAGTAAATCTCGCTCTTGAATTATACATTGTGAGTGAATGTGTCTATGGTTGATGGGTTACATATATTAGATTATAAATATACCAAGTTGGTTCTTTAAATATGATATACGATGTTAAGGAAAGCCTTTCATGAGAAATGATTTAGAGAAGCAATCATAAAATTTTGAAGGAAAATGTTTTTCTTGTGGGAGGAAATCTATGATAGAGTTATTAACTAACGATAGAGATGTTAGCCTTGGTACACCTTGGATAGAACCCCAGCTGGCAGGGAATTGCTAACCTGGCATGTTTGGCCCACACGACTAGATCAGTTATGTTTAAGTTGGGAACAACAATACGTAATGCCCAAATATGATTTGATTATGTGAAGAAGCATGTCTATTTGTATACATAAGTAAATTGTTTAAATTATTTCTTATGAAATTGCAAGCTAAAATAATATACATATTCATATTGTTCTTCAAGAAGTTATGTATTTTTCGCCTTAAAGGCTATAGATGCTTACTCCTCACTGTGTTTCATATTTACTCCATGGTGTTCCTCCTATTTTAGATTCAGGCGTTAAGGCATGTCATGCGGCTCTAGCTCCATAGGGCTTCAGTTACTCTGTTTTGGTGAGTCTACTATCACGAGCCTTGATTCAAACTTTTTCTTGGTAAAGCTAGGCTTCGGCTTAGACTTTGTATAGTGCTCCATTTTGACATAGGTAGGGTCTTATTATTTTTAATGAATTGTTATGCTTGAATGATCTTGTAGCCACTTTACATGTTGCAAGGGTAGGGAACATAAGAAATATATATGTGTACACGATTCTATTTATCTATCTAATATTCTAGTTAGTTTGAGATGATTATGCACAGGTTTTAAATCTTTGGGAGGCCCATTTTTAACATGAGACTCTATCCATTTTTTATAAAATTTCTTGTTAGGTTTGCTAGGGAGTCAAGGCTCCCTATGCGTCAATCATGGTATGGACTTAGGTCATGACACTTGAATTGCCTAGTTTATTTAGGCTAGATAGAGCTTATTCCCCATGTCTTAAGATAATAGTTTGAGTGTTTCCTAGTAGAGGTATGCTTCTAGAAATGGTCAAGTTCTTTAGAGTTAGTCAAGAATGTTCAAATGTAATTGAGATTATCCAATTGTTTACAAATTTCCACAAAATGCGAATCTTACGACAATTTCACATAGCTTTGCAATTCCAAAATATAGGAAGACCTTTGGGGGCATGATTGCAGCACCTTAATAATTCCATACTATGTTAAAGTTGCATTATGGGGAGTTTTTAGTTATTACTTTTGATTGTAGAAAACATAAACTCTTCTATAAAATACGTTAAGTGAAAATAGGGATAATAATTTTTTTTTATTTGCTTTATCAACTTAATCTGACAAACCGTGAGCTATAAGTGTATAGGTAATGTTATATATATATATATATATATATATATATATATATATATATATATATATATATATATATATATATATATATATGGCATACAAAATAACTATTAAACAGAAGTACCATAAGTAGTGTAAGTAATTTGAGTAGGCTCTATACCCTCCTACATATAAACAAACATCATCCATGATTAGTACTCCTACCAATAACCCTATAAGATAAATACATGCTAAAAGAAGTGGCAACAAAATAAAGTTACCAAAAAGCTACCAAAACCATGAAAACTCAAGCATGACTATATAGGGTACACCTGAACCTACAAACATCCACTAAACACCATATTTGCTATGAGGAAATGTAAGCATTTCCCTAGCCACAACCTCCAAGACCTTTGATTTTACTCCCTCGGGTGGAAGATGCCTCAGAGTCCAACTGGACTGGGTGCAGCTTCGGACATATGCATCTCCATGGATGGAATTGTGATCATGGAAGGGCTAAACTCTGAAGAGAGGGGCTTGTACATAGCAAAGACTAGGTGTGCCTTGTTCATGGTGATGTCATCAAATAGGTCCTATGGGCTGAAATGTCTACTCATAACAGTGATGCCAAAAGGGTGATGAAAAAAGATATAGACCCACAACTTAGCTCCAGCCATTAGTAGCAAAGAATCCAGAGCTGGGTCATAATGCTACTCCTCAGAGGGGCACGTAATGAAGATAAGCACCTACCCCATTGACAACTTCTAGAAACAACACAGGAACATAGAAGTGAGAAATATAATTTCTCAGTAGAATATAACCCGAAGAACAAGTGTCATCATTATTGCCCCAGCCACTTCAGTTTCTATTCTTAAAATGGGGCGAACATAGTTGGAGTCTGTATTCAAGCTTTAGGGTTATACTTTATTCTTAAGTCTTGTTTGAATTTACAAAAGGTTAAACTTACTTCTTTTCTTGAATTGTCTTTTATCATTAAGGTATCATTTTCATTAGTCTTTTATCACTTAAATTATTAAACAAAATTCCTTTCTTTATGTCTATATATGGCCGAATTCTTCATGGTAGGTTTACTAAGTCTTTTATCTTGTTTTTCTTCAAGTAATTTGTGATGTCCATTACTTAGGTACTATGGAGCCTTAATTTAACTTACTCATAAATTAAAGCTTTTATCTTTCCGTTTAGATATGGTATGGTCGAAACCACTTCCTTAGGGTTCTAAGTCTTTTCACTTTCCTTTAAGTAAGTCAGTGTAGTCCACTAATTAGGTGTATTAGGAGCTTAATCCATTTTCTTAGCAAATTAAAGTTCCTTCCTTTCCTTTTTATTTTACAAGGCCAAACCCTCATCCTAAGATTTTCCAAGTCTTTTATTTGTTTTTGCTTCATGCGACATTACTAAATCTATTAGTTAAGTATTATGAGTCCTTAATCCATCTTGTTTACTAACTAAAACTCATCCTCTCCCTCATTCTTATTATGGTCAAAACCATATATGTATCGTACTTCAAGTTTTACTTGTTTTTGGTTCTTGTAAATTTATTAGGTTCACTTAGAGGTGTTAGCACATTTTGTGAGCTTCCAAGAATACATTTTTCTCCTCCTTGTTCCCCTTATGGCTGAAGTCGTTATCACCTATAAGCATCAAATTTCATCTTTGTTTTTCTTTACAAAGTATGTGTTTTCTTAGTCAAAATTTATGGACATCAAGACTAGACTTCTTAGAAAAGTTGAATCTTTTAAAAAGGTTTGAACTTTTCTTAACTTTCTTCAAGACAAAATGGAAAGAACACAACTTTGTTCAAGACCTAGTGAAAAGAACATAACTTTATTCAAGACAAAGGAAAAAACACAATTGTCTCATGATTTCAAGAAAACAACAACATTCGAGAGTCTTTAAGAGATGTTCAAGAAGTCAAAATGAGAGAAAAGCCACGAATCTCAAAGCCATAAGTTAGGGCTGCAGCATTCATGATCATATTAAGAAAAGCTTAAAACTTTTTAGATCTTTCAATAACATCAAACAAAGCATTTTTTATGAACATAAAACAACATTCAAGAAGAAGAAAACTTTGAATCAAGCTTGAACCTCATAGTCATAGTGAAAATAGAGCATTCTTAGCACTTTAAAAGAAAAGAAGGCAAGGGTTAGGGAGTTCTGCCAACACCCAAAGAAGAAAATTTGAGAGAGGTGTTCTTCAAGTTCTAAGGCACCCAATGGAAGAAAAAAAAGCTCTTGCTCCTTGCTATGATGGTGCCTGCAACCACAAATGAAGAAAAACAAGGGTTTTTTGTGGTTTCTAGACTTGAGAGGTTGAGTGCTTATAATTGTAAGAGCTAAAAGATGTAGCTCTTACAATGGTATATGGAGGAGGTGAGGGTTCTTGAGGAAGAAGAAGAGAGAAAATTGAAAATGAAGAGAAAGAGGGGAGGGATAACATTCATTGCACTACATGGGGGAAAGTTAGGGGTTTTTCCAACATTTCTTATATATAGGGACAAAATGGAGTGATTAGGGTTGGATTGAAAAGGATGACTGCTTTTAATTTCAATAGGCTAATTTTAGAGACAATATTGTCATAAAATCAATCATAAAGTAGAGTAGAAACATGTTTGTCATAACTTTTACTTTAGTGAAATCATTATGTGCTTTATTGTCTCTTTGACTTTTTTAATTTGAATTTGATGATGAGATTAAGTGTTCTTACTACTCACATGAGCTTTATTAATTAAGGGTTAGTGATTAATTCAAGTTTCCTTAATTAATTAACTTATGTTCTTTAATTATGTTTACTTTGCCTTAATTTATTAAATCCTTGGTAATTAGTGATTAATTAACCTTTTAGGCCTTCCTTTAATTAATTCTTAGGGTTTTAATTTCCATTTAATTATTGTGATTCTAGTTTAATTTGGCTTTCTTTTTAATCCTTCATTATTTAGTTAATCTTTTATTCTTTAATTTTCTCTAATTTACCCAATTACTTAGGGACACTGAGTTACTTGGCATAGATGATTACAACGATCCTCAACTACTAAGAAAGAATTAGGGATCTATCTCTTTAAATAAGAACTTACTAGAGCTATCAAGTATGATCTAGCCTACTTTGAAATTATTCCTTCTCTTTTTCTGCTTTAGACCTGAGTATTGGAGTGCTGTTGTAGGTCCCCATCAAAGATGTTCATCATCAACAAAGGCACATTTGACCACTATCCTTTAGTCAAGAACAAGAATTTTAATCAATTTATTGGGCCTCAACTAAATTTTTATTAGAAAATTCTAGAATCAATCAAATATATAATAAAATGCTATTGAATTAGGCAACTATTATTTATCTATATATAACACAATGGATTCATTTGGTTAACCTTTAAAAAAAGTACTTTGTCAAAAACAAAATCAAAAGTAGGAGCAAAAACATAAGCAAAAACAAAAAGTTATTTTATATTTCAATGTAATTATAAAAATATTTTTTTTATCATGACTAGATGTTACTAAGCTATTTGGAAGTGAATATTAAAGTATTTTTCTTATAAAATTACAATTGGAGACATAAAATATCACTTCTAAAGAAATATGTTTAAATTAAGAAACTTTTTGTACACAATAACTTGTTAAAAAATTCATAATTATTTTATATTATTTATTTTTATTTAGAAATAAAAGTAAACATATTGTCAATAAAAAACTAATTTAAAGTTAATAATATTTTTAGTAAAGATGTCATAAATTTATTTGAGAGGGAAAGGATGGTATATACATCTTAATTCTAGAAAAATGTCAAAGATATTTTTGAAAATGAATTTTTCTCCATATTTAATGTATATGTTTCTCTCTCTTTTGCTTTTGCTTATAATGATAAGCAACTCTTTACTTGCTTTTGAAAAAATAGAAATGTAATTAGTTTCTAAGTCTATTTTTTTTTTTTAAAGAAACACAATCAAACTAGTAAAACAAGCTTCAAAAGCACTTTTTTTTTTTGTGGTTGAATAGGGCAAAATGCCCAAGAAAAACAAACTACATAAGTCTCAGTAGAGCAAAACTTACCAAATCATCATGCAAAAATAGAAAATAAACAACTGGGAGGAACAAATTAAAAACAAACACCGAGCTACAAAGAATGTCCCAAGTTCGCCAAACAATTTGTGGTGCGATTAGCCTCTCTAAAAATCTTCATCACATAGACCACTCAACTCCTACTAAACAACTCTTGGACCTTACGGATAACCAAAGATAATCGTGTTTGACATCCATTACCTTGAAAATGAATGCTAAGGTAGCAATAGAATTCAACTCAAGGATAATCCTTCGGAAGCCCTTAGATCAAGCCAAATCAAGAGCATAAAAGGCTCCCCAAATCTTCGCATAGTGATGGGAAAAATACCCAAATTAATAGTAAAGCCACCAAGGAAACGTCTTGACTCGTCTTTAGCCCAAATTAAGCCCAATAGCTTCAATTATTATACATTCAAATATGCTTTAGTCGGATGACTCCCACTTTGGCTAATCGTTATCAACTAAGATCATTATTCTGCTATTGCTTATTTTGGTGTTGACATTAAAGATGAATGTGATATCAATTTGATACCTAAAAGTTAAGTGACAACAATTAAGTCTTTAAAAGATGAAATATGGCATTATGTTAGTCTTTACATCCATCCAAGTTAAAACATCATCCATAATTAACTTATGTGACACGTTATCTAACTAAGTAGATCATAATATCTAGCTATGACTCCATATGGAGGTCGTATGCATTTGCCCTAAAATAAAAATTACTCACCTTCTTCCCATAATAAAAATTTTCCAAAATAACGAAACCTAAGTCCATCTTCCTCATCTATGAAACTAACCAACTTAACTCTATAAAATTATATCACATGAATTACAACAACATATCCCCATCGTCCAAGTACATGAATTGCATTAACTTGTTCAAAGAATCTCAAGACTAAGTTATCACGTTTTCTCTTGTTGTTTCTCTCACCACAATATTTCAGCTTAAGTTTATCTATACTATTAAAATGAAGGATAAATTATGCAATCGTGTTTGAATGTGGTTATCGCACATACTTTTGAAACTAATGATAACCAAAAAGAAGATTTTGAATGTTTATAAATAAATAACGTGATATTTCATTTGGGTCTTTGAGTATTGGGGATATTCTCAAAAGTTTTCTCGTTTTTTCTTTTTCTTTTTTTCCCCCCTTTCTTTCCCTTCTTATACTAGCCCTTTTGTGTCACTTAACAATAATCAATTCTCACTTAAATAGATAATAGATAATGTGTTATGTAACGTAGTCATGAATAATATTTTAATTTGGATGGACAAAAAAAATTGATGTGATATCACATTAAACTAAATTGATATAACATTTATCTATCATTGAATTATCCTTGTAAATATCAACCTGTGCAAAAAGGTGCACCATCGAATGGTTATTCCTTTTATTGGCACCAAAAGTTGGTAAGTCCAAATAGTCTCGTATTGGATCATAGTTGATTAACAGATTAGCTGAGGATGTAATGAGTAATGCACTGTACCTTGACCAAACTACATACACTATATTGGTGGTCAAAGAAGGTAGACTTTAGGCTTTAGCTCATTAAGTGAGACATAGTGCTCAAGCTTTGGCCAAAGCACACATGGCAACACTAGAGAAAGTTGTTCAATGGCCTTGGGTGGGAAATGATCCAAGAGCTCAAATACTAAGCCGAAAGCAATTACCGGTGGTTCTATAAAGCATCTTTGGAGATGACATTTGCCTATAAATAGGAGAAGACTTAGTAATTGCAAGGATCCTCAAACAACATATCACCAGACTCATTTTACTTTTTTTTTAAATCTTTAAGTTTTTAGCCTTTATTTTCCTTTATAGTCCAATTTATTCCAACACTATTACTTTACTATAGTTTTTGTTGCCTAGTTGACTTGATTTGTAATTGGATCTTATGGAATCTCTATTGCAACATATAAAAGCATTAATAGAATTTAGCTTATCACATTCTCTTCCTAATATCTTTGATCTTGGTTGTTAACTTGATATAAGCTAAGTGTTTATTATTAAGTAACTTGGTAACCCATATTTGAGGAGTAAATTTCCTTCCTTAGAATAATTATTTGATTCTTGCAATTGAAAGGGCTAATCCAAGGCTAGTTGATTTCAAGTTTGGCTACAGATAGACTAAAAGGCTACAGGACAGCAGGTAACCATGTCAGTTGTACCTTATACCCCTCCGAAGGGCTTAAGCTCGCAATTGATGCAAATGTTGTGAGTTAACTATTGGCAAATTTGGTTCTTCTTCTTCAAACAATGCCCAATCGACATTAGGTGGGGCAAAGAAAGGGCACTGATTATCATGACTCCATCATTTACTCATGAGCAAATAGATATGAGGTTAAATGACTTAATGTTAGAATTATCAAAACCAGTTGCTGATATTGTTAAGCCAATCATACATAATGAAATCCAAATGGCTCAACAACAATCCAATTTGGTAAAGGAAAATTCTACTATCCATACATGGGGAAAATCCAGTCATGATTGGTGGATTGGCCAATCAGCCTAGGGGGTAGGCTTTCCAACTACCTAACCTATAATACGATCAAGTTAACATGGCTCGAAAGCTACCAAGTAGTCTTGGGAGCATTGGCTTACTAATGTTGTACTAAAGCCAGAATGGTAATTCATGGCAAATGGAAAAGATATATGACAAAGCACCCATGATGAGCAATTTTGTTGGAAATACGAACATGGACCCTCAAACACAAAATATGTACCCTATAAGCCAGCCTTGGGTAGGAATGCTTAACAATGTAACTGCCCAGTCTACATATCCACAACTACCTATGACTAATATAACCATTTATAGAGGATTACAAAATAATTATCAAAACCAATCATTGTTGCCACAACCTCTAACTTCTTCCTTTCAGAATCATCCTTGTTTCCAACAAACTATGATTCCCACTCCGTAACCTTAGAACATGACAATGCAAGGTTGGGGTACCAAGCTATCTACTGGTAAGATAAATCACCTCTTATCCAAATACCTCAAGTACAAATGGATCCTTGGGTGAATGCCTTGCCTTTGATGAATCCAAATATCATTATTGAAGTCATCAAGTGAAATTTTGGAGTTCATCTTAGGCCTCTCGAGAAACCTATTTGTGGAAAGCCATATCCCGAATGGGTGGATAGAATTCCCCTTCCCCATGAATACAATACCTGACTTCTCTACATTTTCAAGTGAGTATGAGAAGTCCACCATGGAACATAGAAGCTGTTTCACAGTTCAATATGGTGAAGCTAACCAAAATGAGTATTATAAGATCAACTTCTCATTATCTCTTACTAGTGCTCATTTTCTTAATACTTATCCTTAGAATCAAACTTGGTTTAGGCTTGGGCTAATGTGAAAAGGCTTTTCCATGATTAATTCTATAAGCCTCAACTTAAAGCTTCAATAGCTGACTTGATAAGTCTTAAGCAACTCTAAATGAACCAGTAATCGAGTTTTTGTGAAGGTTCAAGAGAGTAAGAGGCCATTACAGTGTCCAACTCATTGAATTTGAGTGTGCCACCACAGTAGTGAATAACATGCATCCCGAGTTAAGGGAGAGATTAATTGTCATAAAATATTTTGACTTGGCTCAATTGGCTTAAAAAGCCTCAAGAGCGGAGCAGTTCATTATTAAGAATGAATAAAAGAGGTCAAGTCGAGCTAGTCTGCAAAGACCACAATTGATCTTAGTAGTGGAATATGATTTGGCCGAGGAAGATGGCTAGGAAAAGCAGTCAAGCACACAAGTAGATACAACGATAGCCAAGTTTGTACAAGGCAAGTCATATTCTTGCTTTGCTCTCATACCTTCCAAAGGAAAAGAATTGGCTAAGCCTGAGAAGAAAGCTAATTGGTTTGACATCTCCAAGGCTTATCAAATTTTTTATTACTTTGTGAAAGACAAGCAAATTAAGCTTTTAGAGAGCCACAAAATTCCCATAGCCGAGGATATAAAAGGAAAGAAATATTGTAAATAACATCACTCTCACCTTTCCTTAGCCCGATCCCCCATAAGGATGATTCTAGAGTTCTGTAAACTGAAAGGAATCTAGGTATAAACTTGGAACATGGAATAAAAAATCATTTTCGGCCTATTTGTCTATGGGTAGTATAAGGTAATTACGGGACATAAGTCAAGGAGAATAATAGATATTAATGTCTCTTACCTTAGAAATCAATGGCAAGTAGGCCAGTTATCTTTTAAGGTGTTAGAATAGGATTAGTATGCGAGAGGAATCTAGTACTAACTAATAAAGAATTTCTTCCTTTCAATTGAATAGATAGATTTAATTAAATTCTAGAAAGTTAAGACTCATTAGGATCTAGTAAAATCGAATCCTTAGTGTTTGTCTCCATTATTTTACAACCGTTCTTTTATTTGTTTTCTTGTTACTTTGTTTTCTAATTACACTATTGCAATTCAATCATCTTTTTGTTAGCCTAATATCTGCTAATTGGTAATTGTTGTAGTTGGTTCAATCAATCCTCTTGAAAATGATACTCTATTTGTTACTTTATTACTTGATTAACCTGATGCATTTGCCGATATAGTAGGGAATAAGAAATAAATATCCTAACCATACTAAAAAAGCCCAATCAGGATCCATAAAAAAGAAAGCTTGAAAAACTTTGCTTTTAGTCACCTCCATAGTCAAAGTTATACAAGTAGACTCACTTAAGTAAGGCCTCGTAATGTGCTTAAGAGATAATAGGGAGCAAGAATAAATAGGCCTTATGCACAGATAGCCCATGAATGGAATTTCTCTTTCGTCACATGATCATTTGAGTATGGAAAAAGTGGGTGTTATATTCCTCAACCTTGATCCACTTTTCTCTAGATTTTTGGATCAATAATATTTCTTACTGCCTAAGAACCTTGTTATAGTCATGCTGAAGCTGTTTCTCAAACCTGACAAAGTCTAGGGAGTAACATAATTCCATTTGCCTCTGAACTCCTCTTATCTTGGCCTCCAACAGTCTCTTTTTTCATGTGAATATTGCCAAAAACCTCCTTATTGAACTTGTAAAACACATCTTTGATTGATACCAAATTCTGACAAATACTAATATATCATCCAACCTAAGCACTATGAACACCATATTTTGTCTGAGATAAAAAAATATAAAAAAATAAATAATAAAAAATAACAAAGAGAAAGACAGAAGAATAGCAAAAAAAAAAAGTTGGCCTATTTGCTTTTTGGAATAAGAGATAGCCCAATTATGAAATGTTTTGACCTAAAAAAGAAAAAAAATCAAATAAGAATAAATGAGAATAAATTTGGTCAAATCTTTTAATTTTGACATTTGTATCCAAATTAGATCAAATCCGCCAATTACCATTAAGGCAAAATTCTAAATAAAATCACTCAGATTAATATCATTTGATCCCTTGAACACTTATAAATAGATCAAATATTGAGAGGGGAGGGGGTCTATTGGCAATAGCAGAGAGAATAAGAGCAGAAATTTGTGATTTGTGTGTAAAGGGGGAGGAGAGAAGGGACGCAGAAATTGCTAGAGAGGCTTGAGCACTAGAGTAGCAAGCTAGGACACAATCAAGTTTTGGTAGGTCAAGCAAAGAAATTGTTTTATTCAAGTTCTCATTCATGGTTACTTTTAACATTCAGTGCACACACCATACACCAATTCTTTCCAATATCTCCCACCCAAAGCACATGATAAAATGTCAAACAACCATCATCACCTCAAGCTTGCCACAAAAAACACCACCCTCTCTTTTCGCTCAAGCACTGCCTAGCCATCACCCATATATTACTACCAAAACAAATCATCATCGTCTTCACTCATCGTAATCGCCGTACGGATTCTGGGGTACGCGGCTCGTTTTGGATTGGCACGGGCTTTGCCTATGATATATTACCATCATGTTGGAGCATCGGTGTGCCTCATTTTGTTTTTCATTTTCCAATATTTTACTTTTTTTTTCCAAATAACATTGCCCCTTTTTTTATTTTTTTGGGGCGTTACCTTTTTCCTTTTTTTTTTTTTAACTCGTGATTTTATTTCTTGTAAATATATACAAAATAAGTCATTTTTTTACTCAAATAATATGGACACTTTTTTCAAATCTTCAAAATCCACGCGACAATCCCTAATATTGATGTATGGCATGGCCATCCTCAAATGTTATTTGAATTGTAAGGACTTATTGTATAGCTCATGCTATCCTGAATCCTGTGGCAAGAGTGGATTAAGTTTTTTTTTTTCCTTTTTCTTTTTTTTGTAAATATATACAAAATAAGTCCTCTTTTTACTCAAATAATATGGACACTTTTTTCAAATCTTCAAAATCCACGTGACAATCCCTAATATTGATGTATGGCATGGCCATTCTCAAATGTTATGTGAATTGTAAGGACTTATTGTATAGCTTATGCTATCCTGAATCCTGTGGCAAGAGTGGATTAAGTTTTTTTTTCCTTTTTCTTTTTTTTTTCAAATAAAATCTTTTCATAAATAAAATCAATCAAACCCACAATTATTTTCTACAAGAACCACGTGATTTTGAATTCCTTATTGCACCAGAGGATACGTAGGAGTGGTTAATCTCTGTTAAATCAAAATTAAATTTTCTTAAAATTTATTCTTTCAATTTTAACTCTTTAAATGATTGTAATGTTAATTTACTTTTTTTTTGTCAATAATTGTATATTAATCTTTTTTTCTTTTTTTTTTCCTTTTAGAAATAATTATCACATCAACTTTGTTTTTCTTTCTTGTTTTAAATAATTATCATATTTTTTCCTTTTTTTTATAAATAATTGTTACATTAATTTTGCTTTTATTGTGTTATTTTTGTCTAGTAAATAATTATCATTTTAATTTTATTTTTTCTTCTTTTTTGTAAATAATTGGTATATTAATTTTGCTTTTATGTTCTTTTGTAAATAATCACTACATTAGTTTGGTTTTGCTTTTCTTTTGTAAATAAATTATTTTATTTTAAAGGGAAAAAATAAATATTATTAAGGTTATTAATTAATTTACATAACAAACTCTAATGTAGCTGTTATAAAATGGATATATTAGGGGTGTAATGGAATTAAGTTTTCATCCTTCTCTATGCATAAATAGACTCCCGAATCTGATCTCTTTAAAAAAACTAGTTTTGCAAATTGAAAAGATTTTTCTGATTTTTCTCATAATAAAATCGGTAGCGACTCCATTGAATATCATTTTCAATATTTCTTGTTGTCTCTCATCATGGCGCCCTCCGGGCACGTTGTGACAAGCACCATCAACAACACCTCTATACTCAAGATGTCAATCTAGGATGAATCAAACATGAATGGTCTCTCCTTAAGCTTCATGGAAGGTCCAAGCTAATACAACAAAATAGGCTTATCGTCAGAATAGAAGCACGACAAATGCTCAATGAAGGCCTCCACGAATGCAAGCCTCCACTCATAGTCACTCAATCCCCTATCCAAACACTTGACAATGTATTTGCCACCCTGACAATGCCTGAACCAAGTGTGCTTTAGCCATGGGCACCTAAATCCACTAACATGTAATTTTCCAAAACAAATGCAAAAGCAATAGCTCTATTCACAGAAAAATTACCACCCAAAACCTCATATGGGGACAAAACCTCAGTGAAATATCCTATGAGAAACCATGGGATATTTAACCACGCATGAAGAGTAGCCAAATAATCTGAAAGTTGAGACCTAATCGTAAGTGTGGAACTCACATAAATAGCTAATAAGAACTATTCCTTGTTCCATGATCTCACTTTGATAGTGATTACTTAGTGCTGGGCTTTAACCACATGGTAGCATAAGTTCCTTTGAGTTGCCAACAACCAAATCCCACTATAGTGCCACCTTGCTTCTTCAACCATAATTAGGGAGTAAGCTAACTTTGCGTGGAAATTCCTCACTTTATGGAACAACAGATGAGTCTCCAAAAGCATGAAGAGAAATGACTTATGTCTCTTAGAAAGTTCGCTCACATGATACCTTGCATTCCTATTAGCAATGCCACATATTTTCCATGACAAAAGAGAGAAGTCATGAAGCCCCATCATCATGAAAATGGAAAGAGTAGAAACGTAACAACCCCAAGTTACCTAGGTTGTACTAGAATAGCATCTTTTTAGCTCCTACAAGAACCTATCACACCTCCTTCTTGCTTTGTGCAATACCTACTATATGCATACCTAACACTCATTCCCTTGGCTACTTGCTACCTAAGCATACATGTCCCCAAATGGAAAGATAGCTAAGTCGTCAGCCCTAATTCTTTTATTCTTGCCCTTTTCACTTTCACTCATCAACACCCAAGGTGACAACAACATCCTTCATCATCCTCCCACTTCATAATGTCATCAATCTTTAATATGCTGAACACCATCGAGGTGGGCTTAGTCGAAGATGCATCTAGTTTCTTAGCTACTACGACATCGCTTTTTTTAGCTTGCAGAATTTTCTCCTTAAAACTCTTTCCCTTATTAGGATGTGTGCTCTGGCCACATGACTCAAGTAAACCCTACATGTCATGAGCTGCATAAGGGGTGTTATGTCAAGATATGACTTTATTTTTTCCACCCTTGATATTTTGGAATTTATAATATTTATTATCCACTTGAGTCCAAACCCTTGCATTGTCTTCATGCGTAATAGTCCTAGAATCTTTTCCCTTAAGCCCCGAGATATCCATCTAATTCTACTTCTTGATCTCAGCAACTGATATCCCATGATTTTTGGTTGTGTTTTTGCTTCCTCCTCAACTAACGAATCCATGAGAAGTTTGTCATCAAGAACCACATCTAACATCACCTTCTTTGAGCACTCTTTAGCCACATGGCTAAAGCACTTACAGTCAACACAGATGAGGTGTAAATTTTTGTACCCCATAACATGCTAATGGTCATTGATCCACACACTACTTACCAATCAACACATACACACACACATGTATAGCAACCCTTGTCCAAACTCTTGGCTGTTAATTCCATTTTGATTGGTCTCCCTATAGCCTTAGCCTTAACAGTTGCTGTTAATCTAGAAAACTAGTTTCACACCAAAGTATGGCCAAAACATACTTCATTGGGATTAAAAGTTGGTGACCGATGCTTCACCTCCAAGTAATTGATGTTAATCATCCATGGCCCTTTTCAATGACTTTGTATCTATCCTCAGCAAGGTCAAATTTCAACTTCTAATAATCATAGCCAACAACCATGATTTTGAACTTCTAATAATCATAGCCAACAACCATGATTTTGTAACCTTCTTTCAACTAACACATACCCTTGGGCCTTTCCTTTTTAGCTGTATAGCTAAAGCTTCGCCCTAACATTTTGATAACCAAAGTGTCTCATCATGGAAGTGACATCTTCACCAAATCTTTCTCTAATTTCTTAGGAGCTCCTTCCTTATGCCCCAGAACCTTTGTCAATCCCATGCTCACTTCCTTCCTTCCTTGCCAAGACTCTCATCACCTTGTCCTCCTTTATTCTCATACCATAGCTTTCTCACCCCCACTCTCTTCATCCCTTGTAATAAAGTCTACTTCATATTTAAGTGGGTAATTTTTTTTTCCAAAACTCTAGCAAGACTAATCTTAATTAATGGTAAAATAAAATAAACTAAATTATCACCTTTATCGATTTATTCAATTTAAATTTTAGTTTACATAATTATTTTTTCTAAATTTTAATTCTCATCTTAGAAAAAACTAGAAAGTTAGAATTTTTACATGAATGTAATTGCCAAATTGATATAGTATATATGTTGAACTCTAGATAGGTAAGAAAACCATACCATTTTAATTTGCCCAATCCTTTGTCCAAACCAACTTGGGAACAAGCAAGCTGGATGCCCTCATAAGATCACTCTCCGAACATCTTAATCGCAAGCTTTCTCCTAAAGTCACCCTCGTGACCTACTAACCTCCGATACCTTTTCAAGATTACCTCCTGGCATACTAATCATGGGCATATGCCCCATATTAGGAACAACTCAATGTTGAAGGGCCAACTTCCCCAGATATATGCCTATCTTATAATGGGAATTTCTAAATCTACGACCTATATCTTCCCATATCGCTCAATCATGGATCTAACCGATGCCCCATTAGTGACTCAATACTCCCCCAATTTCTATAAGAACAATAGAGTAACAAAGAGGGAGTAGGTTCATCTTCTAGATCGATCAATACCCCATTATCCTTTACCTTGAGTATAGACAACAACACCTGCAAAAAGAATAAAATTTAAGTGAAATTAATTTGAAAATGTCTTTTCTAAAATGAATTTGTCGCTAAAGTGAGAAAATGAAAGGTATTTCTCCTTAGATTGTTTATTGCAACTAACACATAATGTGCATTATTGATCTAACAGTGGATACACTCTTATTCTCTCACTTTAGAGACAAATTCACTTTAAAAGATTTTTATCCAATTTAATTTAACCTTAACAAAATTATGATTGTGAAGAAATGTAGGAATAAGCAATGGCTGAATATAAATGCTATACAAGCAGAAAAATATTTGTCAAAATATTTTGATGAAAATTATGATTGTTATTAGATGAAATAAAGTAATATGACCATTTATCCATGCAAAAATCAATAAACATCACATCATTTCTCAGAACTAATGCATGTTTAGGAAATCCAGCTTATTTCCCAAAAATAACTTTTTTTCTTAAAAAAATTGTTTTCAATATAATTTAAGCGTGTAAGTGGATCGGGTACACCTTATCAACCCAAATGAACCAATTAAATTGGTTTGGGCCATTAGATCTAATTGGGTAGAATCTAATCAAACTTGATCATGATTGGTTTGGACATTGAGTATTATAATTTTTAACTCGATGACTTGATACCCAAACTAATAACCTGATCTCATTTTTTTTTTTTACACCCTTGCTTAATTATATCATGAGTTATATTATGTTGTTATTGATAATTATGTTATTGAGTATTTACTAGTGATCTATGTATGGTTAATAAGTCATATTTTGTGAATTTTTACGATAGAATTAGGCTATGTGCATTATTGACTAGAAATTTGTTGATAAAATTAAGAAAATTTGTGATGTTTTGTGATTTTTTAATGTATTACTTAAATTTTTTTCAAAAAAAAAAAGCGACCTAATCACTCGAATTGAACCAACTTGAATTTGATTGGTTTGGTTCGATTCAGATTTGATAAAATTTTTTTTGAATTGGAGCCAAACCAATTAAAATTGATTAGTTTGGATATAATTTTCACCAACACTCGAACCAACCCTACCCACTTATGCTTCTAAATTATTATAATCTATTGTCTTTGTTAAATCAAGATAAAAATGATTATAATTTTCAACTAATTAATTTTCTAAAAGCATTAATTTTGAAGATTTTGAATATTAATAGAAGTGGATTCTTTTGAAGTTTTATACTATTTTTATCAAATTAAGTTTAAGTATCAAATATTATATAATATAAATAAATTATTTTATTTTTTTATTAATTTATCATACATAAATAATTTTTTTCATATAATTTAAACAAAACATGCTACCTCAAAATTACTTTTGCACTAATATGAGTACATTTGCTTCAATTTTTAAAAATGTTATTACAAAATTTGAATTTTTTATATAATTAAAACAATTGAAAACAAATATTTTTTGATAAGTTTTTCAACTTTTACTAAAATGCTGAAAATAATTTTTTTTAAAATTATGATTATTTTAAAAATTTTATCTAAGTATGCAAGAGGTAAATTTTTTAAAACAATTATAAAATAATTACTTATACTTATAATCAATTATTATTAAAGTAATTTTAATTTCCCATATAATACAAACACTGAAATCTGAAAAATCCCATAATTGTAGCATTTTTCTCAAATTTGATAGCTATAAAATAAAAAAGTGAAGAACCATTTTATTTTAAATTATTTTAATAAAACTTATACACAATAAAATTATTGATTCAAAAATAAATAAGAGAAATATTTTTTGTACCATTGGGGTAAGTAGACACCTTGGACACCCAGAGATAGAAAAGAGAAAAAAAAATTGTAAAAGAAAATGAAAAGAGTGAAATGATTGATGGAGAGAGAAAAAGCTGAGAGAGGGTGGTGGAGTGTTGGAAAAAAAGGTATGTACAAATAACATACCTCAATAAATAATCTACTTTTCTACCTTACAATTATCTCCGTTTTAGAGGATTATAATCCTCTTTCTCACTCACATTACAAAAGTACGAAAGTACCCAAAGCTAACAGGTATAATTGAGGACACTAGACCAGAGGGAGTAACCGTAGCGTAGCAACGTTGCTTTCCGAGTACTTCAAATGGAGGAGAACCAAGCTCACAAACAGAATCACAGAAACACACAGACGACAGTTCAATTAGACTGAGAAAGAAAGAGACAGAGAGAAAGAGAGACTCAGACACACACACAATACAACACAAGGACATAGCGAGAACCACATTGACCGCCATTAAAAGCGCTTGCCCTTTATTTTTTACATCACTCACTAATAAAATTCCCCCCAAACACACAATATTCCCTCATTCCCCCCATTTTCCACTCCCCTTCAATTCCCTCATGCTTCCGTTTTAGCACTGCAACGCTTCAAAAACACTCTTGAGAAAACTCAAAACCCAAACAACAACAACAACAACAACAACAACAACAACAACTACAACTGGGTTTTCGAGCTTTCCATTCCCAAGAATTCGACCCCGGTTCGGTTCTTTTCTGTTCCTTACGGTTCGGTTCGGTTCGCTAGGGAACTGTTTCTCACTCCATGGAACACTCCGCACTGGAATCCATCCAATTCAACGAGGAAATCCAGGGACTCATGGCTCCGCCGCCGGAATCCGCAGGCTCCTTCACGGCGCTGCTCGAGCTCCCGCCGCCGCAGGCCGTCGAGCTCCTCTATTCGCCAGAGCGCGTTCCCGCCGGCGCCGGAAAACTGGCCTGCCACGTCAGCAACCCGAAACCCTACCCCTTGATGAACTCCTTCGATTGCGGCCGCAACCTCACCTTCCCTTCCAACGCCGCGCTGATCGAGCGCGCCGCGAGGTTCTCCGTGTTCGCCGGAGAGGGACCGCCGGCGGCGGCGGAGGTGAAGAACGAACCGCCGGAAACGGATTCGAACCCGAGCTCGACTCAGTGCGATCCCGCGGTGGAGAGCAAGGGCGCGAAGAGGAAGAAGCGAGAGAAGAAGGTAGTACCACAAAACGCTCCAATCGCTAACCGTTCTCGAGAAATTAGGGTTTCTGATTTTTAGGCTAATTTGGGGGCGAATTCGGTGGTTCTGTGAAACGCAGGTTAAGGCGTCGTCGAAGAAGAGCACGAGCGTCACCGGCGCCGGCGAGAGCTCCGTCGACGGCCAGAAGCTCCCGTACGTTCACGTTCGAGTTCGTCGAGGTCAAGCCACAGATAGCCATAGCTTAGCAGAAAGGGTAACCGTAATCTCGTTCTTTAATTACAGTCATTAGATTTTTCATGCTTAAGAAAAAAAAGTTTATTAATTGTAATTTTTTATTAAATTAAATATTTTTCAAATATATATATATATATATATATATATATTTGTTTTTTAAAATTAATTACTTTTTGGTCGTAGGCTAGGAGAGAGAAGATAAATGCTCGGATGAAGCTTTTGCAAGAGCTGGTCCCCGGTTGCCACAAGGTTGGTCCAATCTCCTTATTCAACTCTTAGCTCTTAGTTGCTGTAATTAATTAATCTTAATTAATTGTGATTTATTCATTTTTCATGATTATGCCATGATTTTTCTGTCTAAATTGTCTCCCAAAAAGTGCAATTATGTCTCTGGTTACGGGGTTTGATAAAGGAAAGCATGAAACGGATTTTGGCATTGTCACCTTTTCGCCAGAGAAAAAAGTGCCTGCTTTTACATCAAGGAAAGTGTGCTCACTACTACGCATGGCATTTGTGTAATCTTACCCCACCTTTACTCTCTGGCATTACTTTTTGGAGATTGGTTACAACGTGTGTTTTTGAAGGTTAATTTTGTCATTCCAATCTTGATCTTCTGTTTTAGCCTTTATTTATTATATCATCCAGGGTGATGTTGCATGGAGTTGGAGGTGAGTAATAGCTACCCTTCCTCCCTCCTCAGCTTGGTTTCGTTCCAGTAACTTGTTTCTCTAACTTTGGATTTTATTCACATCAAGACAAGGATGTTACACAAAATTAAACTAGTGACTTTTTAATCTTTTTTCGCTATAAATTAACAGTTCTTTTGAAAAGGACAATAAAGATATACGTCATGCGATTGTAACAGGACAGTTAAGGTGATCCCCGTTCGTTCCTTTCTTGAGCCTTCGGGCTTATTGAAGAGACAGGAGGGTCGGGGTGTGGGGCGAGAACGGGGTGTTTTCTAGCTGGATTTCTGGCTTCAAGTGGGAGACATAGGTGGGTGTGTTTGAAAATTGGAACTGGTATCCATGGGTCCCCTAAAGGAAGTTTAAATGTAAATCCAGCTTGTGATGGTGATAGTGCCATCATCTCAACTAGTTTGGTATCCACCAATCATTTATGGGATGAAGAAAGTAGGGTGAGGAGAGAATGCATACCTTTCGTGGTGCATCTACCCAACCCGAGGACCTAACTGGCTTTTAACATTGATTGTACTTGATCAAAATTAATGTCACATAAACTTAAACTGAATAGATACCTCAATATTTATCGCCAAAATTTAAAAGTTTGTCCTGTATTGGTCAATCTTGCTTGTTTGGTGGTCTCAGGGTTGTTACTATAGTGATATTTTCAACTATGGCCTTGGAGTATTTAATCTTACTTGTCTGTATTGAGCCACTGGATAGTGTATCAGCCGGCAACTTCGATGTGTGGGGCTCTACAATCATAATTTTACCGTTAGAATCATGGTTAATTACTCTCCCATAGTTTTATGATATTTTCAAGTATGGCCTTGGAGTATTCAATCTTACTTGTCTGTATTGAGCCACTGGATAGTGTATAAGCCAGCAACTCCGATGTGTGGGGCACTACAATCATAATTTTACCGTTAGAATCATGGTTACTTACTCTCCCAAAGTTTTCACTTTTAATGATATTCGTCCATCATGCGTTCGCTAATTGATTCAAAGTTGCACTTGTATTCTTGCATCATCTGTTGTTGTATATTCGAAGCTAAAACTTGGGAGATGGTTTTGAATGGAGCTTATCGGAATCATGGCGCAAAAAAAGGAGATTCTTTGGCTTTGCAGCCATACAAGAAAAATTTAGGATGCATCTTTTTTAGTTATATGAAAGTGCTGTTTTAAATAATTCTAGTCGGTGAAATGTTTCTCAACAACTGAAAAATAATCTGGTTGAGGCTTTCTCAGCAAATTGAATTCCCTTATTTTATTACAAATTTACTATGTACTATGTTTATCACATTTGCATCGAGGCTACTACAATTGCCTCTTTGATTGATTAAGTCAAAGATAGCTGACATGACAAAGTTTGCTAGCAGATATCAGGAACGGCATTGGTTCTGGATGAAATCATCAACCATGTGCAATCTCTACAGAGTCAAGTGGAGGTTAGATTCTCACATCACTGACATTCTAGGAAATTGTTTTGAAAAACAATGAGAAGTGGCTAAAGTTGTTAGCAATCTGGTTCTCAGTAGAACTGGATAATGCTTTCGAACTTCTAATTAAGAGGCTGTCATTCCTTTTTTCCCGGCTTTTTTTGGACCCTTCAAAATTGATATGTAGTAGTCCTGTAAAGCTACGGCGGGGTCGGAACATTTTGGCAGTCATTCAGGGAAAATAAAACATTGCTTACCTGTACGCATCAAAGCAGTCATGGACTCATCATTTTGTACCATATAAACTGCAGGCCTTTTCTTCTTCAAAGAACATGGAATTCTCTTTCATTCAATGATGGCTTGAAATTGCATGCCCCTAGAATTGTGCATTGCATTGCTTAATTTATATACCCAAAAGTTATAAAATGTTTTCACGTAATAATATTTGGTCAATGTAGATATGCCGAGCAAGTAAACTGCAACTGTGAAGATATATAAAAATATTGGGAAGATTTCGGATCTTTCTATTGGAACATAGTGCAGTATTATTTCAGTTAATCCTCATCAATTTGTTCTTGTTCTCATTGATTTATTGTTTGGTTTCAGTTTTTATCAATGAAACTGGCAGCAGTTAACCCGAGAATTGATTTCAGCCTTGACAGCATATTGGCTAACGAAGTAAGTATTATCAATTAATCTCAATTTTCTCTTATGCTGAAAGAATATTTGACTTTATTTATTTGTCTTTGGCTGGGGGAGTAATCTGAAGTATCCTAACTTGGCCTGTCTTGGCTCTAAAACTTTATTTAAGGAATAATAGATGGCATCTCCCTTCTGAAGCAGTGTCGGTTGTTGTTTTATAGGGGCCATCGACAAATATTATTAAGGAGTCCTGGTTTAGGCTGCTTTCTCAAATTCCTAAGCTTCCACATTGATTAGCAAGTTACTGATTGTGTTTGCCTAATTAGGAGTAACAATGTGTCAGTAGAGCACCTAGATGCTTGCACTCGACTTTCTAGATCCATCCTAATTGGTAATTACAAATTCTCTGGCAAATTGTAAAAGAAGTCCATTGCAATTGCGCCTCCATCCTTATATCGGGATCTGGGGTTGGTATATGGAATTGAAAACGAGTGTTTGAATATGTGTTCAGCCAATTCAGAATTTATTTCAATTTCCTACTGCTGATAAAATTTTCTTTGTAACTTATAGGGGGCCTCTCTAATGGACTGTAACTTCCCAAGCATGGTTTCACCCGTCGCGTGGCCAGGAGTCCCAAACAATGGAAATAGAGAGCAATATCAGCAACCATGGCAATTTGATGCATTCAACCAACCACTCTGGGGGAGGGAAGAAGACAACCCTAATTTCATGACTCCAGAAAACTCACTGTTGAGTTATGACTCATCGGCTAATTCAGGTAGATAAGGGTTAGGCCTCTATTTAACCTGCATCCTCCCAAAAGACACGTTAAATTTTGTCATATTTAAACTCATCATGGTTCCTATTGCCACCATTGGCATTGATTTTGCAATTAGGAATAGCAGCTGTTTTTCTTTTTCATGGTGCATTTTTATACTGAAAATCATTAGCGAATCTGGGAGGGATGCTAATGAATAAAGTGGGCATTCCAGCCACTTATTGTAGATAGATATAAAATTGCTTCAAAGGAATTAATTCGCTTACACAAGTACAGAGCTGTTGATAAGTTTCTTTTGGCAACATGGCAATTTTGAATCTGATTATTTTATTGGTAAATTACTCTTGAATCTGAATTCAACAACTTAAATTGTGATACAGTATCTCTGCACTCAAATCAGTTGAAGATGGAGCACTGAAGTAGTACAGAAGTGGTGTTACCAGTAGCAAATAGCATAGTAGTGTATATATCAATATAGTATTAGCAGTTAGCCGTGATTCGAGCAGCCTCAACGTTTAGCAGGGTTTCCTTGTCTTCTATTTGTCAGAGTCAGTTGGGAACCTGGAATTTCTTCAGCCAGCAAGGATGAAGAATTGGTATGCTATTTTTATATATTACTATTACTATGTATACTAACTACAGGGGTCATTCAATCTTATGAGGTGATTGAATGATTCAGATTGTAAAATCATTGAACGGACTTTTACTGAACTATCATGGAAGTTTGTTGGTTTATCCGTTGAATGCTACTGAGATGGTTGGTTTTTTGTGAAGATTTTCCTAAACAAGCTCCTCTAATTCTTTTGCTGTCTGTTGATCCCAGCGAAGGTGTAGCACCAAAAGTGCTGGATGTTATTGTTGTCTTTTGATTCTGCACTGATTTTCATTGTTTCATTTGTGAGACTAAATGATATTTAAGTATGAAATTATTAATGAATCATTTAAAGTACTACGTTGGAACCTTGGTTGGAAACACAGCACTTGAGGCAATGAACTCAAAACCAACAGTTCCATTGAAAGCTGTATCAAGGACAGAAAAAGTTGAAGTTAAAAAAGAATGTAGCGGGGAAGACCGTGCCCCCAAAGCTGAGGAGTACGAGAAATCTAAGGGCTAATGTTTTCCAGTTTTTTCCATATATATATATACTAGAAAAGACTTAAAAGTAAAGTTAAAATTGAAAGTATAACAGCAAATTTTACATTTTGTTTTAGAAGAGATATTGAATATTTTAATAAAATAATTTAAGCGTAAAGGCATTTTAGTAATTTAAGATTATCAAATTTAATAAAAACAAATAATATTAACACATATGTTAATGATTAAAACGAATTTGGCCTACCTCGTTAAACAAAAAATAGAAAATAAGAGTGATTAAAATTGAATTATTTTATAAAATACAAATTACATTCCATACATATTTTTAACAAAAAACTGTATTTTTGAACATAAATGTATGCAATAATTTTATAAAAAAATGGATAATTTATAATTAATTTAAGATAAAATAACTATTTTGGTCTTTGACGAAAATTTTGAGAGATAATTAGTCCCTCAAAATTTAAAAATTTATATATCATTTTTCATTATTCAAAAAAGAGGACATATTAGTTTTTCTGTACATAATCCATATAAATTCGTACTGCCAAAAAATCTGAATAGATTCTGTATGAAGGGACTAATATGTCCCTTTTTTTAAATAATGAATAATTATTTGTAGACTTTTAAATTTTAAGAGACTAATTTATCCTCCAAAATTTTTGTCAGCATTCAAATGGGTGTTTTGTCTTAATTTAAATAATAATAATAAATATGACAACCAGGTACAATGAATCAATGATGGCGGCGTACTAGTGCATCTTATAATTTCCATTGTCAAGGATAAATTTTAACAAGAATCGAAGTATGGAAATGGAACTTATTCCGTTGTAAAGCGGCATCGCAGCATACCCAGAAAAAATTCAAAATTCCCTCCTTGCCTCATCATTGTCATCACCATCACCATGTCCTTAAACGTCTTCACCTTGTTCCTCTTTGTCTTCTTCACACCCATAACTTGAAACGCCCACATCACCATCAAACCCCTGCTCTCTTAAGTTCATGCCATGATCTTCCAACTGTGAAAAATTCCCATGCTTCTCTCACTCTCTCCAATGCAATGATTCGCACCAATTCCATTGCTTCCGATATCAACACATTGGAGGATTTGGGACCCGACACAATGGTGTGGAATTTGGCCATAAGGTCCCATGTTGAAATGGGACTGTTCCATTCAGCTTTGTCATTGTACAAAAATATGATACAAATGGGTGTCCCCCATGATACTTTTACTCTTCCAATAGTGAACAGAGCCTTATCAAACATAAAGGTTGATGCTTTGTATGGAAAAATGATCCATTGTGTAGCGATTCAAGTGGGTTTGGAAGCGGATTTATATTTCTGCAATACCATGATCGAGGTTTATGTGAAATGCGGATGTGCCGGGGGTGCTCGCCACTTGTTCGATGCAATGCTGCAGAGAGATGTGGTTTCATGGACATCAATGATTGCCGGGTATATTTCTGAGGGAAATGTTAGTGTGGCATTTGATTTGTTCAACAAGATGAGAATGGAATTGGAACCGAATTCAGTTACTCTTATTGTAATGTTGCAGGTATGTTGTGCTTGCATGACATTAAATGAGGGAGTTCAAATTCATGGGTATGCATTGAAGAGTGGATTGCTACTGGATTGGTCAGTGAAAAACTCACTTTTGAGAATGTATGCTAGTAAAGGCAGTACTGACGAAGTGGAACTTTTATTTAGTGAAATAAACAGAAGAGATGTGGCTTCTTGGAATGTCTTGATTTCCATTTTTACCTCGAAAGGAGACATTATGAGAGTGGCTAGTTTGTTCAATGAAATGCACAGCCTAGAAGTGTATTCATGGAACATTGAGACTTTAACGCTAGTTATATCAGCATTTGCAAAGTTTGGGAGTCTTTTGGAGGGTGAAGGGGTGCATTGCTTAGTCACAAAAACGGGGTTTTCTGACGATGTTTTGCTTACTTCTCTGCTTGATTTTTATGCAAAGTGCGGGAAATTGGAAACATCGGTTCAGCTGTTCGGAGAAATTCATTGTAAAAGTAACATTACTTGGGGTGCTATGATATCTGGTTTCATTCAGAATGGTTCTTTCATGGAAGCCATATTTTTATTCCGGCAAATGCAAGCTGAAGATCTTGATATTGTTCTGGAAATTTGGAGAAATCTAATCGATGCATATGCAAACCTTGGAGCTCTGCGATCGGGCAAAGTCGTTCATGGTTACCTCATAAAGAACTCGTTAAATGGACCTGTAGAAGGTAATGCACACCTGGAGACCTCTATCTTAAACATGTACTTAAGAGGTGGCAGCATGTCTTCAGCTAAAGCATGTTTTGATAGGATGCCTGTGAAGGATGTTGTAGCATGGACAACAATGATTGAGGGACTTGGCTCCCATGGTTTTGGTTTTGAAGCCCTAAAGTATTTCACTTTAATGATGGTGCAACGAGTGCAGCCAAATTCTGTCACTTTCTTGAGCTTACTTTCTGCTTGCAGCCACTCTGGTCTTGTTAGTGAAGGCTGCAATATTTACTATTCTATGAAATGGGGTTTTGGTATTGAACCTGGTTTGGATCACCATACTTGCGTTGTGGATCTTTTGGGTCGATGCGGGATGCTTAAAGAGGCCTTAGCCATAATATTGAAGATGATAATTTTACCTGACAGCAGGATTTGGGGTGCTCTTCTAGCAGCTTCCAGAGTTTATGGAAATAAAAGATTTGGGGAATATGCAGCAAAAAGGCTTTTGGAACTGGAGCCTGATAATGGAGGATATTATACTCTATTGAGCAACATAAAAGCGAGTGTTGGAAGATGGAATGAGGTTGAAGAATTGAGAAGAGTGATGAGTGAAAAGGATCTTAAGAAGAAACCAGGTTGGAGCTGCATTGAGGTCAATGGAATCATCCAAGGATTTCTTTCTGGAGATATATCGCACCCTGAATCAGAGGAGATTTATGAGGCACTGGGAAGATTAAGTAGAGTGACACAGGATTTTGGGTGAGATGTTTTAAGCAGTTTCAAAAGGGCATTTAAATCCACTTCTTGGCTGATAACTAAATTCAAACCAGTTCAGATAAACCACCGCCAAACCAATTCATTGTTCTTCAGTAAGGAAAATTGACTATTTTTTGACTCTTCATCTGCTTCTGCGCGCTTACTAAAGCACTTGGAAAAGGGGCGAGAAAACAACACATAAAAGGCAGGCAAGTTGATGTGTGACAACAAACTAACTGCAGAGTTGTAAACCAAAGTTTGCCATGAATTGCTACAATAGATTCACGAGCGCTATTTTGTTTTCTCTTTTTCTTTTTCTTTTTCTTTTTTTTTTTCCCTCTTACTAGAATATATCAACATATTAGAGTTGATGTCAGTTCAGCTGTTTTTATTACTCCTATCCACAGCTATCGGATTCCCTCAATAGTCCTGTGCATCGCATACCGAATTGTCTATAATGCATGATGTGGAGCAAACTTTTTTAAAGTAGTTTACTTATAACATAATTATAAAAAATGACAAACTAAATACCCATATGAACCAAATAGATGTAATGGGTTTTTTTTTTTTTTTTCATGTCTTTCATATTTTTGAATTTCTTCCGTAAAGGAGCCAAATGAAACAAAAGTTTCACGTTCGATTTTGAATTAGAAACGTTAAATAAAAATGAGGAATAAAAATGAACTATGGTCTCTAACCTTCCAAGCTTCCACGTTATAGGATTAAAAGTTTGGGCATGTTCTGCTGACTCCTTGAAGGTAATGTGTGCCATGCACTAGGTCTATGATGATATTTCTCCTCGAAGATCCATCGGTGCTCCATCATCAGCATCTACCATGCGAGGCAACAAGCTTGCATCCACAGCCGTAATGGAACAAGCAAGTGGGGTAGAGTGGGAGGGCTACTTATTAGTGACAGCATTTCATGTTGGTGTTGCTTCATAAAGGTTACGATGCTGAGTGTGTTAACTAAATTGTTCCCCATTATCAAACATTTCAAAAACTCTTTACTTTGTGCATTACGTCAGTTTGAGAGTTCTTAGATTTACTAGTGTTATAATGTTCTTCATGTTTAAAGAGATAATGAAAATTTATTGTTATTGCTAAAAAAGAAATTTATAAACACAAAATTTATAAAGGTTTCATTATATTCTGAGCAAGTATCATTGTCAATCCAATTGCAACTACATGTGGGGGCAAATATCTCTCTAACAATAGCAATTTATTTCGTGCCTTCAAACCATAATATTCAAGTTTTTGTTCATCTTCTAAACTATTCTTCCTAACAATTTTAGAGAGATATTTTTTTGAAGATAGTTCAAGATCATATTACCATTTTCAAGGTCATGAATTAAGAGTTTGTCAAACTAGATCGGTTTGATAAAACTAATTTCAACTGTTGGAAAGATAAAATAATATTTCTTCTTTCAGTACTCAAACTTGCTTATGTACTTGATCGAAATACTACACCAAGTCCTAGTGCCGCTAAAGATGCTACCAAGAAAGATAAGGAAAAAGTTGCCCAATTAAAGAAATAGTGTGATGAGGATATTTTTGCATGCAAGATAACATTCTCAATACTTTATTTAACAGACTTTATAATCTTTACTAATTTGTTTAGATATGAAGAGAAAAATGAGAGGAAAGAAAATGAAGAGAAAATAAAAAGAAAGAAAATGAGAGTTGTATTAAAATGATTATTATTCCATATTATTGTTTTTATTTAATTTTTAGACACTTTTTATAAATTAAATAAATGAATAATTTTACAATAATATTAACAATAAAATTTAGTTTATTAACATTTACATTATAAAATTTAATATGTATAATTGTTTAAATAACAGTAAATATGATATATATTAATAAACTTTACCAATTTCTAAACACTAACAAACTTTCCAAGATCACAGATGACATTTCAATCAATATTGTATTTCATCTTAGTTTTCTTTGCAAGTTAGCATAGAACAACTTTAACATAGGTTCTTTGCCACTTTTCTTTTTTTCCTCTATTTGCTGCAGTTAACTAAATGGGGAAAAACTTGATAATCTATCCACTTTCTCTTTTCTTGTTTTCTATCAAAAAAAAAAAAAATAGAGAGTACAGTTCAGTTTAATCATCGTTGAAGATTTGGAAATCTCTGGAAGAAAAATATAACAATGAGCATTAAGGTACGGATAGATTTATCATATTAAAGCATTTTGAGTTAGTATGGTTGATGATGTACCTATCATGGTTCAAGTTCATGAGTTAAATCCTGGTTCATAGACTTCGTGATCTACAAGTGGTTATTCATGAATCATTATAAGTTGGAGCAATTATCTCAAAATTGCCTTCAACTTGGAATAAAAATAGGAAAAAACTCCTATAATTTGGTGAAGACTGCATTGTTGACAAATTACTAAGGCATTTACACATAGAAGAGAAAACTAGAAAACGTAATGTTGTATATCTTTCTCAAAATTCTAAAGTGAATTATGTTGGTGAAGAGAAGGTTAATAAAGGTAAAATAAATAAATCCTTAGTGGATGTCAAGCAAGATAAAATGAGACAAATAGTGTATTATCATTGCCACAAGAAAAGGTAGTACGTCAAGGATTGTCAACTTCTAAAAAAGATTAATAACTCAAAAGAAGCATCAAGTTCCAAGGCCAATTTTGTGGAAGAAAAAGACTTGGTAGTTATGATAACTAAGGGAATTCAATGCATGCATATTGGTACGATCATAGAAGTTAATATGGCAACACAAGGAAGATCACTTGAGTGGTAGTTAGACTTCGATACTACTGTTCATAATTGCAATGATCATAATCAATTCAAGATATACGAACAAGTGAACAACTGAGAGATATTAATGGGAAACAACAACTTGGCTAAATTATGTGGTCAAAGAATAGTAGAATTAAACTTTACATTTGGAAAGAAGTAAAGCTTAGTGAATGTACTTTATATTCCGAATCTAAGGAAGAATTTAGTCTCTACTTATCTTTTATGTGAGAGAGGAATCAAAATTATAATGGAATCTGACAAAATGATCTTGCTTAAGAATGATATGTATGTAGGAAGAAAATACTATACTAAAGGCATGTTCAAACTTAGTATTAATAATGAAGTGAATGTTTCTATGTATGTTGTTGATTCTTGTGATTTATGGCATAGTAAAGTAGCACGTTTAAACTATAAGTCAATTGAATATACGGATAAACATAACTATATTAATCTTACTAATAAGGATTTTAATAAGAAATGTGAAATTTGCATGCAATCCAAAATTACTAAGAAACCATTCTTAAAGTTGAAAGAAATACACATTTACTAGAACTAATACATAGTGATATTTGTGAATTAAATGCTAATATTACTAGAGGAGGTCAAGGGTATTTTATAACCTTTATTGATGTTGCTTAAGATTTACTTATGTCTATTTGGAAGAATTAAAAATGAAGCATTTGAAATGTTTAAGAAGTATAAGATGGAAGTAGAAAACATACATAATAAGAAAATAAAAGTTCTTTATAATGATAGAGGTGGAAAATTTTTTTCTAGTGAATTTGATGCTTTTTGTGAATAACATGGTATTATGCATGAATCTTCTGCTTCATATATTCTGCAACAAAATGTTTTGCGGAGAGAAAGAATCGTACCTTAGTGGATATGGTTAACTCAATTTTGCTAAATGTTAAGTTATCTTACAATCTTTGAGGTGAGACATTATTGGTGGCATGTCATATTCATAATAGGATACCATCAAGAAATAGAAATGTTTCTCTATACAAAATATGAAAATGAAGAAAATCAAACTTAAATTAATTAAAAGTGTGGGCATGTTTAGCCTTTTATCATGTTTCTAATAAAAAATGAACTAAATTTGGGCCAAAAGTCATAAAATTCATCTTCATATGATATACTCAAAATTCTAATGTAACATCCCCTACTTCAAAAGTAACCTGCTATGGAAGGAAGCCCAGCCCCAGAGATAGTAGCAAAATAGTAAATAGTTAAGTTATGGCTATTTAGTGGCAAATTTGTAACTATTGCCTTATGGCTATCGAGAAGAGCATTTAAAGTAAATATCCCGATTCCAAGATATGTGGGTCCTAGGACACTACCAGTTAAATAAACTACTTGTAATAACATTACTAATGATGTTTGATGCACAATATTTTAAATATAGTGAGAGATTACTCACTCATATAGATAACACCCCAGGTAATTTCGAGTGCCTGAAATAATCACCGGACATCTTAAATTAATCCTCAAGGATCTTATATTGTTTGAAATGATTTTTAGGAGTGGCAATTTATTCCTTCGAACAAGATAAATCAAAGGAAGTAACTCTATATAGAATTATGAAGTGTGAAGGCTCCATGCATGATTATGTGCTACTCCCATGCATGGCTACCTTTATATTCGCTTCATTAGTTACTATACACCTCATAACACACCACCACAACTCTCTCATTCCTTTATTCTCTCCTTCTCCACAACATCCTAACCACCACTAATACCATCTTTATCTTCTCCATAAGCCACCCAAAACCGTGGCCTTCTTTGACTTGCATGGTAGTTTAAAGTTTCTCAAATCACCTTGCTCCTTTTGAGTAAATTGTTCCTCACCTTCTCCTCTACCAAAACCCCAAGGTAATTTGAGGATCAAGCTTTGATTTAGGTCTCCCCAGCTCTATGAAAGTCATGGCTGCAAGTGGGTTTGAAGGGAAAGAGTTGCTCTTAGCTCCATTTGCTTCCATAACTTCCAAAATCTTGAGGTAGCTCAAATTCTAAGTTTCTTGCTCCCATGTCTTGCACCATATCTACTTGAGTTACTTTACTAATTTTGATGGTTGGATTAGCTAGAATATGTTTGTTGATGTGTGTATATGATGAAGTTGAGATTTGAACCTGTATTGAGTTATTTGTCAGGATGATTGAACATGTATATGTGTGTTAGTGTTTGCAGCAATAAGGACCAGAATAAGAGGGTAAGGGTTTGATTTTATGGTGTTTTCTTGTACGTTAAAGGAAGGTTTAAATTGGTTGATGAGTAATGGAAACAAAGGTGATCATAGATTTGTGTAAGTTGCCAATACTTAACTAGATTATTCAAGCTTTTGTCATCTTAAGTTAAGAACCCAAATGAGTGTGACCTGGGGTTCATATAATTAATATTAGGTAATTTACAGTTGGTAGAAAGGAACTAAATGAATAGGGTCAGTAGATTGTGAATTGAAAAGTTTTAAAGAGGCATGTTATTAGAAAAATATCAATTGAGTTATAAGTTGAACTCCCTGTGTTGTATGATTTGTTCCTAGACTTATAGTGGGTGGATTTGAGTGAAATTTCTCTTAATTGAAAGTTAAGAGTAGAACTGCACCCTATTAAAATTTGGTGATTTTATACCCAAAAATGAATTTAAGAATTTTTGCAAGTGAGTTACCCAAGTTGTGAATTAAAAACAAGGCTGTGTTAGTGTTTAGCAAGTTGCAACTACTTGGGTGAGTTTATGAGGTTGGAACTATTTTTCCCTATTAATTTGGGATATGTAGAGTGTATGCATCAAAAACCTTGAATAGATAACTCCAAATGGATTAGATATGAATTTTGGAATAAAATCGGATAGGATAAAGACCAACTCATAAATCCTATTTTGAGTATTCAGTATCTCGGTCTTTAGAGCTTGGATTTGGGTGAGTCCAAGTTTGTTTGAAGTGATTTGAGTAAAATCAAATGGAAAATTTTTAGAATTTATTGAGTCCAAATGAAATTATAGTGAATTTTGCAAAGTTGCTGCCTAGAACTGGAGTTAAAACCAAACAACATTGTTAGATATGTTATAACTTGACCTATGCTTAATGAAATGCAATGGGACCAATTAGTGTAAATAAAGGAGATGATGTCATTCTTCATCTTAACAGACTTGGCAGGAGAAAAGTATTTCTCTAATAACTTTCTGGCCACTATCTCCCATGTAATGAGTCTTCCCTGTGGTAGAGACTTAACCAAGCTTTGGCTTTGTCCCTCAATGAAAACTGAAATAACCTCAGTTGAATAGCATCATCTATGGCACCATTAATTTTTAGGGTGTCACATATCTCCAAAAGATTGCTGAGGTGTTCATTGGAATTCTCATTAGGCAATTCAACAAATTAATAGTTTTGTTGCACGAACTGAATAAGTCACGTCTTTAGCTCAAAGTTATTTGCTTGGACATACAATCTCAAAATACTAGATGAACACACTTGAAGAATGGGTGCCAAGTAATCCTTCATGGCTCTATCATTTTGCTCATTTTCCTCAGCCATGGTAACTCCTTGAAATTCTTTAGCTGCTTTTCGGTCTCTCCTGAGTTAACGCAATGATCGCTCGATCTTCGGATCAAAGAGTAAATATCTTGCAGATTGGCTCCTTCGCATAAACTACAAAATAGAACACAAGAGCAAGTAAAGATAGGGAAAAAAATAAAAATAAAACAAAAGCAAAATAGTAAGAAAATTAGAAATCAAAATCCAATCTAGTATCCATCAACTAAGAATGATATTGATACTATCTCCAGCAATGATGCCACAAACTTGATACAATTGTGGCAAGTATACCAGGTCATACAAGTAATAAAGTGATGAGAAAGATATCATTCCTACAAGAATAGATCAAGTACTAGATAGTCTAAGGGAGTAACTATTTGGACAGAATAAATACACGGATATAGAAACCAAAAATTTAATAAAAAGAAAAGATCAAGAAAGTGCAATAAAACTATATACTCAATGAGATGGACACTAGGGCTGTTGACTTCACCTAACTCTAGACTCAACTACCGTGGACTTCAATTATCTAGTTTTCATCTTTAATGGATTAATGGTCGGGTATTAATATAATTTCTAGCCTTCCTCAAGGTCAAGAAATTCTCTTTAGCCTAAGTTGATGGTCTGATCTCTTAGCACAAACTAATATAGAAAAAGGATAAAGTTCTATTAATCCTTAATATGATCACATGAGTTGCATTTGTCTATCTCTAGATTTTGCTAAACTCACGGTATTTATGTTGAAAAGCTTTGCTCACAAACCCTATCTCTAATTATTGCAAACCAACAATCATTTGAATGGCGGCCAATCACTCAAAGGCATTAAAAACAAACATAAACACTCAATCCTTAAAATAAAAACATAAATAACATCAATCCGTAAATAGCACCCATCAACACCCTAGAAAAAGGGTTTAGCTCATGGTAAAATCATAAACAACAACAAAGAAATAATGAAGAACAATAGAGGAAGTAGCCATAGAAAACTAATGAGAAAACTAGGATTAGGCTCTTGAGGTTAAAGGTGAGCTCTCTTTTTTCTCCCAAGCTCCTTGAGAATTTTGAATCCTTAGCCACAAGCCTCTAGGGTTGCCTTTTTCTATCTTGGAATGTGAAAATATGTCAAAAAGTGTTTTTGGACTTTAAGTGTTTGTCTTTTATAGTCAGTGAGTCCCTATTCTCAAAGTTAGGTCCAAGCCCATTAAATTCTATAGTCAGGATCACATTATAGCATCGATGTTGTGCTACAACACAACAAATCCTCAAAACATGGGTGTATGCTATCGATGTTGTGGTATAGTGCGAGTGGTTGCATTACAGCACAACTAAAAAGTGTCCTGACCTGCAATAGGGCTGCGCTATAGCATGTTTGCCTGATAATGCTAACCTTTTTTACACACTTTCAAGCTTCGTAACGATTAGAATAGTTGGAATTTGCCCTTAGAGATAAGAATAACAATTGTAGATATTTGAGTAAGCTTTCCAACACGACAAGAACCAGCTCAATCAGACTCTATAACTCAAGATATGGGCAAAATACTAATGAAAGGTCAGATTTGACATCATCAAAGGCAAGATAAAACTTAAATCTTATTTCACATATTTCTTCTAGAAGAGTCAAGAATTGGAAAAAGTGTCCAACAACAAAGTTGGAGATCTTTTTCTCTTCTTTTCAAAGAATTTTCAATCATCATAATCCGATTTCTAGATGGCTAGATATTGAATATCTAATATTGAAAGGTCCTGATTTCATGCAAGATAAGCTCTCTCATGGCTCTAAATTCCAACTTGAGTGCTTACTCCTAATGAAAATTAGATAAAAAAAAATAAATAAGCATATAGAAACATGATGAAATGAAAAACACACTAGAAAAGACCCTAAATCAAAATAACCAACTACAAATAACTAGAATATTAAATGAATTTGAGTAATAAAGCATAAATCTAAATTAAATAAAACAAAAATAACTCACTAAGGGAGTTATCATTTCCCCACCAATTCTACACCATTCTTAGCCTCAAATCCCATAAAAGCTCCTTAACCAAGAGATTTTGCAGCTTGGGAAACTTGGTTCTTGGCCTAACAAGTTTCAAGGCTATAGTTGGGAAGAAGACCGATCCACCCATCCTTATCTTCCTCTTTTTTGGCCACCCAGATGTAATCTTTGAACTCAAATCTCCTTCCATTTCAAGAGTTATGTAGGATTTCTCCATGATTGGTGATTGTGAAGAAAGTCGATTAACCTAGGGTTTAGAAATTTAGTGTAACATCCCAAAGAATAGTGCATCTAATTAGCGTTGTTAATTGATTTAATTTGTGGCATTAGAGAAATAAGAGTAATTAGGATTGAAATATCAATATTAAGGTTAAAAAAATTTGTAGTTATGTAGAAAATTTAAGAGAATCATTGGCATTGTTTTGCTAATTTAAAAAAAAATCAGTTTAATTTCCTTATTGCATACCACAAGAAGTGAGTTAGTAGGAAATTATAGTGTCAAAACCCAAAATTTGAATGGTCAAGGTTAAGCCAAACTACCCCTAGGGTTGGTGCAATTTCATTTGTTAGATTGGCAAGTTAAAGAGAAATTAAATGGAACCAAACATACACCAATCAAAGCACAAATGTCCTTTTCTTCATCTATGACACAAACACTCAAAATCCCTAACTTCTCCTCATTTTTGGCCAGAGAAAGCTAACCCCCCTCTTTCATTTCATTCTTTATCTCATCCGCTCTTCTTCATCCTTCACAAATTCCTTCACCCAAAGCTTTCACTTTGCTAGCTCAAACTTCCATTTTGAGGTAAGATTCCTGAGCCTCTTACTATTAGACCCATGTGTCTTATTAGGGTTTTGTTTGTTTCTTTCTAATATAATGATATATGATGATTATATGATTTGTTATAGTTGATTGAATGTGGAAACTCTTGATTTGGATTGAACAATTTAGTAAAACTCAAGAAAGGATTCAAACAAAATGCCTAGAGTTAAAATCTTAGAACCCATCCATACGGTGAAGTGTGCGACTTCTTTTGTAGACATCAAAATTGAATGACCTATTTTTAAATTTCAAAGTGTCCTAACCATATAAATTATAAGTCCATTGGATTTAAAATAAGAGAGTTATGAATTTTTGAAATTAATCTTAGAATCATATTTACTATTCTAACGAGTATGGGTTGCGAAGGGCATAATTCGCCCTATATAGCTTCAATTTGAGTGCAACTAATTTTGTTAAAAATCTGACACGTATATGTTTATGCCAAAAAAAATTTAGATTCATATGTTAACTATTTTGCTCCCAGAAATTCTTTAAAATTGCCCTATATTCTATCTGGGTTGAAACATGACAAATCCTTTTAGCCAGATTTGAGAGCTCATAACTTGGGCTTCACTTATCAAATTGAAATGAAACTTATGCAAAATGAAATATGGTTCAATTAGCTTCAAATGCATATAAATTTTAGATAAAACTAATAAGAATTCTATTTTTGGTGAATTTTTCCATTTCAGTTCTCAATTTTGCTCAACAATAGCATAGCCTTGAGCCAAATTTCAATAACTTAATTATAGTAATCAAAACTTAGTGGGACTAAAGATAACTAAAAATAGACAAAGAATGCTACAACAACATAAAAATTTCAAATTTAAATGAGTTAAGATGAATTTATGGCATAATTTCTAAAATAAGGTAGATTTAGTAGATTGATGTACAATTTGCAGATTTTAACTAGTTGAGCACTCTTAGACTATGAAAGGCCAAGGGTTGAAATTATTGATACAATTTTCTATTTTGTTGCTAAAATTTTAATATACTATTATGTTGAATTTGGTGTCTAATTGGCTGGGTGAACTTACTCTATTTGCATTTTGGAAAGTATTATGATACAGCAGTTATGCTACCGAGTTTTCAGTGAAAGTATATATATATTGAAATTACTCTATTTTCTTTTATTTCTTGGAAATTTATTTCAGTTCCATTCTTCAATTTCTGATATTGAAGAATTAATGATATTTCTATTTTGATCTCAAAATTAAGGTGTTCTAACTATATAGTCAAAACAGTAGAAGAAGTCATCCCTTTGGATGATATAGACAAAACACTTCAACTACTTTCAAACAAAACTATTAGAAAACATAAAGAAGAATTCAATTTTCTTCATATAGGGCACATCCAAGTCTCCCTCAAACCGACTATCAGATTAGGTATGAGCACCTCGGTCCTGATACACAACCAGTTCCATGACTCACTTCTAGGAACTATTGAAACAAGCATATGTGTTAAGCCAATTTACTTTAATTGTTTCCCAGACCTCACGGTCAGTCTAATTGATAGAAATATCATTCATGTATTGACTCTCAACCTTTTTATATCTGGACTTGATATGATGTCTAGATCTGTTCCCATAAATTTAACCTATAGGGTCCAGTATAAAGTCATGAACTCCAGAATTTCTAGAGTCCTCAAACCAAAACAAAATGGTGAAACCACATTTTTTCTCACTGACATAACCAAAGCCAAGGTCACTATGCCAAAGGCTATTCAGTGGAGCGATGTAAAGTTCCCTAAAAAATGGACACTCGACAGAGTCGTTCCAGCCAAACCTAAACCAACTCCTGATTACCAAGAAATTAGGCAATATGATACTGGAAAGGTGAATTATTCTTTGATAGAAGAAACTCATTCCATCTCGGAACCTCTTCCAGATCTGAGGTTACTGAAGACTTTAAGACAACTGTCTCAACAATGTCTAGAAGATCTTTTTCAATAGCCTCCCAAATTGATATTCCAAACATTCAACTCCATGGGTTGGATACATCTTCTAGCCTTTCTAGGCCAGTTTATCAAAAAGAAGATGAAGATCAAAAATCCATTCAATCTCCAACATACTTCTCTATGAATGAACCTTATAATGTCTGAGTTCACTATAGATAAAGAATCCCGTAGGGAAAGCTTTTATTCTAAGGAATTGACCCCTCAAAAGAAATGGTTATAGTCAGAACAGTAGAAGAAGTCATCCCTCTCGATGATATAGACAAAGCACTTCAACTACTTTCAAACAAATCCTTCAAAATAGGAGAGTTTTGAGTTCTCTTTGTAAGCTTTCCTTCTTTTAAATAAAATCTTGTATTTTGTTCAATTTTCTCTCTCTCTCTCTCTCTCTCTCTACCAGTCCCAACGGACTACCGCGCTTTTAGCAGAGCATTATGAGTCTCTCACAAAAGCCCTTTCACCTTTAGTCATCTTTTAGTCACTTCGGGTGTCAGGACAAACTTTATTTCTTTTCAATCACTATTGTAATAGTCTCGGTCATGTAATCTATATGGTTGTAATAGCAAACTTTATGTCTATATAAGGACTACCCATCTTTGTTGAATGGCATCCTTCAGAATACGAGAGTTTTAGGAGTGCATTGAGTTCTCTTTGTAAGCTTTCCTTCTTTTAAATAAAATCTTGTATTTTGTTCAATTCTCTCCTTCTCTTTTCAGTCCCAACGGACTACCACGCTCTGGCTTTCTTTTATTTTCTATAAATTTATTTTCGTTCCATTATACTACATATCATATCATTTGCATGTTTTAGGAGTTCGTCTCCTTACCCCTGTGATCTTTTACCTTCCGCTCGCCCTTCCTGGGTCTCTGGTATCAGAGCCTGAGGGGGAAGTAGGGGTATTATGATCTGAATCTATGAATAATTTTATCTGAATGGACTCTAAGTTAACATTTTTGGTGCTGATTCCCTTTTTGTTTTGGTTGGGAAAGAAGCTTTAATGCTCTTATTAATCTAGAAGCATGCTGTAAGTCCCGTATTGTGGTTAAGGACAGTAAGTCAGTGGCTGGGATTAGCAAGAACACTTGAAAGCTGCTTTAAAACAGGATGAATAAAATTTTTAGCACTGAAAGAATTTTAACATTTAGTTTAACAGATAAAATATTATATAGATCCTTATCACAAAACCTTTACAAACCTAAAGGTACTAATATTAGACGAGAAATTAATCCAATATTTTCACGCTCTTTTTCTCGTTGTTTTTCTACTAGCTCTTCTTCTTCTTCTTCCTCCAGTGGTCAACATAATGACCACAAACAAAAAAACAAAAGAAACAAAAGAAGAAATTCATTTTGAAGATATAAATGACAAGGATCTAGGAACCTAGGAAATGCCTAGGATCCCTGAAACTCAAATTTACAAAAATGAAAAAAAGCCTTTCTTCTCAAAATCTGACTATATAGTATGAACATCTCGGCCTTGATTTGTCTTAGAGATGATAGTCATAACTAGTTCCATGACTCACTTCTACGTACTATTGAAACAAGCATATGTGTTGGGCCAATTTATTTTAATTGTTTCCCAGACCTCACGGTCAGTCTAATTGATAGAGATATCATTCATGTACTAACTCTTAACCTTTTGACATCTAGACTCGATATGATGTCTAGATCTGTTCCCATAAATTTAACCTATAGGGTCCAGTATAAAGTTATGAACTCCATAATTTCTAGAGTCCTAAAACCAAAACAAAATGGTGAGACCACATTGTTTCTCAATGACACAACCAAAGCCAAGGTCATTGTGCCAAAAGCTATTCAGTGGAGCGATATAAAGTTCCCTAAAAAATGGACACTCGATAGAGTCATTCCAGCCAAACCTAAACTAACTCCTGATTACCAAGAAATTGGGCAATATGATACTGGAAAGGTTGAATTATTCTTTCATAGAAGAAACTCATTCCATTTCGGAACCTCTTCCAGATCTGAGGTTATTGAAGACTTCAAGATGGCTGCCTTAGTAATGTCTAGAAGATCTTTTCAATAGCCTCCCAAACTGATATTCCAAAGATTCAACTCCATGGGTTGGACACATCTTCTAGCCTTCCTAGGCCAGTTTACCAAAAAGAAGATGAAGACCAAAAATTCAATCAATCTCCAACCTACTTCTTTATGAATGAACCTTATGATATCTGAGTTCACTATAGATAAAGAATCCCTTACGAAAAACTTTTATTCTGAGGAATTGACCCCTCAAAGAAATGGTTTTTCCAAAATTATCAGGGTACAAACAAAAATAATATCTAAGAGAAATTCTATGAGTTTCTCAATAAGGTCAAACAAAATATTTTTTTCTTTGATTGGTTTCATGCTTATTCTGTTATGAATAGGATTGATTGTCCTTGGAAAACAGATTTAAGTAAGAAAACCTTAGATATTCTTTGGCATCTTAAAGATAATGAAATAGTCTAGTCTAATTTACCCCCAAACACAAAATTCCAGCTTCCTAATGTCAAAAATGCTGAGGGTAAACCTATTATGGCATCACCTTTCAAGACCAGAAAGGATGATGAGGCTTTAAGTCCTAGAGACATCAAAAGTCTCATGGAACAATCCAATTACACAAACAAATATCTCCAAACTTTAGGACATAAGCTTCTTGCCAAGACTACCAAAATCAAGGAAGAACCTTCTTCTTCCAAGATAATCTCCTAAAAACAGATTGTCAAACCACTTTTCAAACCTTTCAAGGCTAGTAAGGCCCTTAACCTTCAGCCCAAACCAATCTCTTTTTAGGAAGAATTCCTAAGCAAAATTAATGAAAAACTCAAATTGTTAGAGACTACTATCCTTGAAACTCCCCAACAAGAAACTTCTAGGACTAGCTCTAGAATTGTCATCAACACCTTGGAAAAATCAAACTCTGAAAGTAATTACTCGAAAGAATATGAAAGTAATAAGATTAATCAAGTTGCTACCCAAAATTGGAGAAAATCTTCAAAACTTTATTGATAGCATTCTACCCCTCCAGACTTATTACTTGAAGAAAAATCTTTAGGTCTTAAGTCATTTAATGCAAACAACATCCATGAATGGAACATAAATGGCCAAATAGAATATCAAATTATGAATACTTTGCAGCACATGACAATGCTTGCAACTACTTATTTCAACAACTCACAATCGTTCTAAGGAAACAATTGTTGAAATTCTAGTAGCTGGATTCTCTAGATAACTCAAAGCATGGTGGGATAATTATTTCTCTGACTATGAAAAGTCAAAAATCCTCTAAGTTATCAAAACCGAACCTGATGAAACACCTATCACTGGCAATGGGGAATCCATCCCTGATGCTGTAAACACCTTAATCTTCACCATAGCTCAACATTTTATTGGTGACCCAACTCTTTGGAAAGATGGGTCTGCCGAGCTATTGTCCAACCTTAACTGCAAGACTTTAGCCAATTTTCATTGGTACAGGGATACTTTTCTTACTAGGGTTTTTACTACAGAAAATAGCCAACAACCTTTCTAAAAAGAAAAATTCTTGGCTAACCTTCTAAAATCATTAGGAGACAAAGTTAGGGATAAAATTCATAACGAATCTCCTGATGGAAACATCCACTATGAGCAATTAAGTTATGAACAATTAATTGCTTATATCCAAAAGGTAGCCTTAAAAATCTGCCAAGATGATAAAATTCAAAATCAACTTGCCAAAGAAAAGGCACAAAACATAAAAGAATTGGGAACCTTCTGTGAGCAAGTTGGTTTACCTTGCTCAAAGAAAAAACTTTAATCAAAGTATAAATCTGCAATTCCTCCTAAGGATAACAAGCATAGGCCTCCTTCTAGAAAGCCTAAACCAAAATCAAAACCCCTTTCAAACCCAACTAATAAGCCAATCACATGTTTCAAATGTGGGAAATCTGGACATATTAGCAGAAACTGTAGACTTAAAGAGAAAATCAAAGCTTTAAACCTTGACTCAAACATTGAAGAACAAATTAACAACCTTCTTGCTAAAACCTCTGAAGATGAAATAAAATTGTCTTCCAAGGAATCTGATATTCTCGAAGATGAAACATCTTCTGATGAAACCACTTAAGCTTCAATTAATGTTCTAACTAAGGAACAAGATCTTCTTTTTGAAGCTATCAACGCTATTCCTGACCCAGATGAAGAGAAGATCTACCTTAGCAAACTCAAATCCACTTTAAAAGCCAGCATTTCTAAGGTCAAACCATTAATCCAGACTATAAATTTAGTCTAAAGGAAACCCTCAAAAAACTTGAGAAAAAAATCTGTCAAACCTATCACCATTCATGATCTTCAACATGAGATTCAAAATCTCAAAATTAAAGTAAAAGATCTCAAAGATCAACAAAGGACTCACCAGGAAATCGTTGAGATCCTAATGAGTAATCAAAATCAGGAAGAGAACTCTGTTTCAGTTGATGACAGTTCTCAAAAATTAACCAAAATGATGAAGAATTTCTTGGATTAATTAACATGTTAAAAATCCAAAAATTTTATATCAATATTAAAATAAGAATTAAAGACTATTCTTGAAACTGTTGGATTATTCGATACTAGTGTAGATTCAAATTGCATCCAGGAAGACTTATTCCAACCAAATATTTTGAAAAAAATTCTGAGCAACTCAGCACTGCTAGTGGTTCAAAACTCAGAATCAATTTTAAACTTTCTAAAGCCATGATTGAAAATCAAAACCTCAGAGTTAAAACTTCGTTCTTATTGGTTAAGGATCTTAGTAATGAGGTAATCTTAGGAACACCCTTTATCAGGTCCATTTTTCCTTTAAACATCACCAATGACGGTATTTTCACTAAATATTTAGGTGAAACAATCAGTTTTCCCTTTCTCAGAAAACCGATTTCAAAAAAGCTCAATTTAATTCAAATAAAACAAAACCAAATCAATTTTTTTAAAGAAGAAATCTATTTTAAGAATATTGAATCTCAATTTTCCAAATTAGAAGTTCAAAAGAGGGTCCAGAATCTTCTTGAACTTATTCAAACTTCAATATGTTCTAATCTTCCTAATGCTTTTTGGCAAAGAAAAAAATATATAGTTAATCTCCCTTATGAAAAGGATTTTCATGAATGATAGATGCCAACTAAGGCAAGGCCAATCCAGATGAATGAGGAGCTCCTTATTTACCATAAAAAGGAGATTAATGATATTCTTGTTAAAGGCTTAATCAGAAAGAGCAAAAGTCCTTGGTCATGTTCTGCTTTTTATGTTAATAAACAAGAAGAAATTGAATGAGTAATCCCAAGCCTTGTTATCAATTATAAGCCTCTGAACAAAGCCCTTCGATGGATCAGATATCCAATCCGAAACAAAAAAGATCTCCTTAATCAACTTCATTCAGCCAAAATGTTTTCAATATTTGATCTGAAGTCTGGATTCTAGCAGATCCAAATCCAAGAAGGTGATGACTATAAAACAGCTTTCACTGTCCCTTTTGGGCAATACGAATGAAATGTTATGCCCTTTGGACTAAAAAATGCTCCTTCTGAATTTCAAAAAATCATGAATGACATTTTTTATTCTTGCTCAAAATTCATCATTGTTTACATCGATGATGTTTTAATCTTTTCTCAATTTATTGACCAACATTTCAAGCATCTTCATATGTTTGTTAAAATAATCAAGCAAAAAAGGCTTGCTGTCTCCAAAACAAAAATCAATCTTTTTCAAACAAAGATTAGATTCCTTGGGCATAATATCTTTCAAGGTACAATTATCCCTATTAATCGAGCTATTCAGTTTGCGGATAAATTCCCAAACCAAATCATTGACAAAACTTAGCTTCAAAGATTCTTAGGCTATCTCAACTATGTTTCTGAATTTTTCCCACAACTTAATAATCTTATCAAGTTACTTCATGATCGTCTGAAAAAGGATCCTCTTCCTCGAACAGATATTCATACAAACATTATCAAACAGGTCAAAGACCAAGTTAAAGACCTTCCATGTCTATACCTGCCAAAACCTCAAGCTTTCAAAATTATTGAAACAGATGCCTCTGACCTAGGTTATGGTGGCATCCTCGAACAAAATTCTGAAAACAAAGAACATATCATTGCATATACTTCGAAACATTAAATTCTGCACAACAAAAATATTCTACAATCAAAAAAGAAGTTTTAGCAATTGTTCTTTGCATCTCCAAATTCCAATCTGATTTATTAAATCACAAGTTTTTAGTTCAAGTTGATTGCAAATCAGCAAAAGATATTTCAAAAAAGAATGTTAAAAATCTTGCATCAAAACAAATTTTTGCAAGATGGCAAGCAATATTAAGTGTTTTTGATTTTGAAATTGAGTATCTTAAAGGCACTTCTAATTCTCTCCTTGATTATCTCACTCATGAATTCTTACAGGGAAAATAACAACAACTCAATGCCGAGATCAACAACATCTTCCTCTATAGGAGGAAAAGAAAAAGAAAAAGACAAAGGAAAGAAGTTAGTCGTAGCTAGACTAACTAAATTAAAAAACCAAAAAGGGTTATCTACCCCACTTGGGTCATCTACCTAGCAAACCAATCAACCTAGGTTATCTACCCAGCAAACTTCTCAAACTCTTAAACAAACCAAGGAAGACTATGCTTCCTAATACAAACAATGTTAGCTTTTCAAAATCAAGGTCTAACCAAACTACCAAAAAAATCTTGGGCAGATATTGCCTCTGACAATGACAAGGATGAAGAACATCCTTTAACCCTCATGATTCAGAACCTAAGCAAACAAGTCACCAAAGAAAGCTCATCCAAACAAAAGATCTAGCCAAATCTCTACCAAAAAATCCCAAACTCAGTATCTGACCAAAGAAAAATTTATACCAGTTGTTCAAATAGAACCCGAATTCTGGGACAAAAACCCAAACAAAATACCTTCGAAAATATTTCCAAAAGATTTTCAATTCAGACCAACAACTCCAAACAAAACACAAAAATACTATGGATTTATCCTGATAGATTCAGACTCTATGTCTATCAAGCATTATAAGGATAAAGCCAATCTCCTAAATACTAGTCATTCAACATTCCAAATCCTAAAGGTCATAACACCTTCTGAATTCGGAAAGAATGTAAACAATATCAAAAAATTTTCTCAAAATTTTGATCCAATTGGATATAATTATTGGGATTATATTCAAGCCTAGACAAATTTTTTTGTTTCCAAAATAAAGCTTTTCACCATTCTTGGTTTATTTATTTTAAAAGAAATACTTTATATAAATTTCCTCATTAGTTTTCTCAATGGTGGAATTTCTTTGGACCAATCAACCAAATCCTTCCGGCTGAAGCTTCAGAAGGATTTCAAACTTTTTCAAAAATGATAAATTTATCAGGAGATCCTTTCCCGATAGATCTCCACTTGTATTCCAAATTTTCATTGGCTTGGATTTTTTCCTGGTGATATGTGTTTGGCAAGCATGAAAATACAAACTTGATGCCCTATCTTCAAAGACAAGCCTATGTCAAATGGTGGGAAGAATTTGATACTTCTTGGACTAATTCCTATAGTGTCAAAGAATGGTTCAAAAAGAATCTCATACAACTTTCAGCCTTTGATCCAGAGTCGTGCAAGTTCTTGAATCAAAGGTCTCAAATTATGTCAGCATTAGAAGCGTCCACCAGCAAAGAATCTTTTGCTAAAAATTTAAAGGATATCCTATTGTTGCTCCAAATTGATGAAGCAAAGTCTTCAACCAAGCAACAGTTACCGTCGTCCTCTTCTTCCTCTACAGCCTCATCAGGATTTTTCCAAATTGAAGATGACTGTTATGGGATCAATCTAGGTGACGATTGTTGAGTCGGCACAAACGACAAACCTGGCCAGACACAAGGAATCTTCTTTCTAGTTGGCCAGCAATTCAAATCCGCTTTCGATAGAGCATTATGAGTCTCTGACAAAAGCCCTTTCACCTTTAGTCATCTTTTAGTCACTTCGGATGTCAGGACAAACTTTATTTTTTTCAATCACTATTGTAATAGTCTCGGTCATGTAACCTATACTATTGTAATAGCAAACTTTGTGTCTATATAAGGACTGCCCATCTTTGTTGAATGGCATCTTTTAGAATAGGAAAGTTTTAGGAGTGCACTGAGTTCTCTTTGTAAGCTTTCCTTCTTTTAAATAAAATCTTGTATTTTGTTCAATTCTCTCTCTCTCTCTCTCTCTCTCCCGATGGACTACCGTGCTTTGGCTTTCTTTTATTTTCTGTAAATTTATTTCAGTTCCATTATACTGCAATATAATCAGCACAATTTCTTCTTTACGAAAATTGATCTGGCTTTCTTTTATTTTTTGTAAATTTATTTCAGTTCCATTATGCTGCATATCATATCATTTGAATGTTTTAGGAGTCCATTTCCTCCCTACTTCTTACCCCTGTGATCTTTTACCTTTTGCATCTTTTACCTTTTGTTCGCCCCTCCCGAGTCTCTAGATTTCCAAAAGATTTTCAATTCAGACCAACAACTCCAAATAGAACACAAAAATACTATGAATATATCCTGATAGATTCAAGCTCTGTGTTTATCAAGCATTATAAGGATAAAGCCAATCCCCCAAATACTACTCATTCAACATTCCAAATCTTAAAGGTCCATATATATATATATATATATATATATATATATATATGAAATCCATGATAATCATGCATGCAAATATGATTGAGATATGATATGAGATATATGCATGAATGTAAAGCATTTGTATGCATGATCATGGATGAAAATAAAAAGACAAGATGAAATCTCTTCACTTGGAGGTAGTTATTAGGTCATTCCTTGTAAAGACAGTTAAATATGATAAGATGTGGATCCCTTCACTTAGAGGTAGTTATTTGGATTCCTTTTTGTGAAAGCAGTTAAAACACTGAGATCCCTCAAATATAGAGGCATGTGGGTCTTCTTGCGAGTCAGTACTATGTGACGACTGTCATAAATTGAGCTCACTCCCAGATTAAGCAACCCAAAGACAGGAAAGATTAAAAACACAATAGACACCCTAAGGAAGATGATATATAATGCCTAGGTGTGTCAAGTAAATAAAGTTTAAAAAAGCATAAGTGCATTTGCATCATTATATGATGTGCATCTGCATATGCACAAATTATATTCTTGTTGTTACTATTATGAAACTGCTCTTGAAAATGATAAGTATGTGAATAAAATTAACCAACTTCAGAAGGATATTTTTGAACTTTATAAAATATGAGATTTATCATTATGTGACATGATCACTTTTTATAATAAACCGAAGCAGCTAGAGATAATAACGATGACACTGTATGTGATAGTCTAAGGAATCCTACTAAGAATTTATAATTCTCACCTGTATGTATGTTTCTGTGTTATCTCCAGATAGATCAAAAAATATTGAAGATGGTCATCCTAGATGGAGCTGACTAGGATGATTGAGAATGGTCGGAGGTTACTATCAGACAAGATCCGTTCATGTAACAATAATAACTTCTAGGTGTGGTACTATGACTTAAATATAGTACTGTGCTTAGGAGGATGTTATATTTGGGTTTTGTGTTTGATGGTAGTCTAAGCTAATCCTTTGCTCTAGAAGCTAATTTATGTCTTGTTGATAACCTTTGTGGCATTAGATAGCCTTGAAGGTCAACTCTTGGCTCCATGGCACCCTAGGAGTGAACCATTACCCCTTCAATTATACCACATATACATACATATATATTTGAGTTTTGTTAGACATATATTTTTGATGAAATTCATGCCTTACTTATGCTACGTACATGTGATAACTTCTTGTAGTGAGTTATTTCTATTTTATTTTTTTATATTTAGGCGTTAATTATTTGAATTTATTTAATGTTTTAGTTATTTTTAGTTAGCTATTTTGATTTTTTTTGTTTCATATGATTGTCATTTTATCATATTTTTAGATACTTATTCATATTTTTGGTCTACTTGTTATTACATAGAAGTACTCAAGTTGGAATTTGGAGCCATGAGAGAGCTTATCTTACATAAAATCAAGACCTTTAGCATTGAAAATTCAATATCTAACTCTCTAGAAGTCAGATTATGATGATTCAAGATTCTTTGAAAAGAAGAAAAGAATATCTTCAACTTTGTTATTGGATGCTTTTTCCAGTTCTCTAGTCTTCTAGAAGAAAAAGGTGAAACAAGATTGAAGCTTCATCTTGTCTCTGATGCTGTTAAGTTTGACCTTTCATTACTCTTTCATTTGTTTCTTGGGCTATAGAATTCCGATTAAGGTGATTCTTGTTTCGTTGCTAAGATTACTCAAAGATCTACAATCTCTATTTCTATCTTTGAGCCAAATTCTAACTATTCTAACTATTACAGAGCTTGGAAGTGTGTAAAAAAGTGTAGCATTGTCAGGCAAGAACAATGCTGTTTGGCTCCAAGTATTTTAGTTGCGCTATAGCACGACGCCATCTGCAGCAATTTGCTGGGTTAGGCCAAAATTCCATAAAAAGGATCTGTATATTATAAAAGACAACACATAAGGTTAGAAACAAGATCCCTAGACACTTCTACACACTTTCCAAGATAGAAAACTTCTCTAGAGAGATTGAAGGCAAAGATTCAAGGATTTCCAAGCTTAACTTCAACATGGAGATATCCATACCTTCCGAATCTCTTGCCTCTAGCTTCAATACTTTATGACTTTTGTTTCTTCTATCTTTTCATATTCATACTCTTCCATCATTTCCTTTTTTTTTTAGTCATGAACTAAGTTTCTCTTGCTAAGGCATTAATAGACCCTTTTTATATGACAAATTTACTCATGGATTAATGTTGATCTTGTTTTCTATCTCTATTGCTTAGTATTTTTGTTTGTGCTTAATACGTTTAATTGCTTGATCACCAATTAATTGATTTGGGGATTTGCAATAATTCGAGAGAGGGTTTGTGAATAAAGCCTCTTAACATAAATATCGTGAACTGAGTGAAAACTGGAGATAGATAAACATGATTTATGCGGTCAACATAGGAACCCATAGAGCTTCAACCTTTACCTATATTAGTTTGTGCTAAGAGATTAGACAATCAGTTTAGGATAAAAAGTATTGCTTGGCCTCGAGAGAGGCTAGGAATAAATTAAGGGAAACTGACTGTGAGTCAATTAGGATAGAAATGGATTAATAAAAATTCATAGTAGATGCATCTATAATAGGTGAAATTAATTAGCCCTAATGTTCATCCTATTGCATTTAGTCAACCTTTTGCATCCGTCCTCAATACTATTTTTTTAATTTATTTTATTAATTTTTTATTTTAAATTTTCTATATCCATAATTTCATTCCTTCCAAATAGTTATTCCCGTAAACTTTCTGGTATTTGATTTATCCTCGTGAAAACGATGCTCTTTTTATCACTTTATTACTTGTACGACCCGGTATACTTGCCGGAGCCACATCAACATGGGACGAGTTTTGATAAATAATAACCTTGTTGATGAGTAGTACTTGTTGCAAAGAGATTTTAGAATTATTAAAGTGTCACAAGGTTCTTATTGAAGGGACAAGATTTCAAATTTTCCTATGAAAATAGAGTGTATATTTTGATGATGTTAGTTTATGATTTGGGTAAAAGAATCAAGTAAAATTTTGAAGTGTCTAAAGCATGGTTTTGGCATTCTTAAAGATTTACTGTTTAACATTATGAGATATGAAATGACAAGGAAAGATTGTATGTTGATTTACAAAGTTAAATAGCATGATTTCTTAAAAAGAAAAGAAAAGGACTTTATGGGAGAAATCTTTGATAAAAACTGTAGCTAACGGCAGTAGGCATTAACCTTGGTGCACCTCGTATTGAACCCTAACTAGCAAGGGAGGTTGCTAACCTCACATGTTAGGCCGACATATCTGGTTTATGGATATGTTAGGGTTAGGTTGTCGAGGCTACTCAGTTGTATTAATTATGGTCAAATTGGTGTCGAATTGCTGGGGTTGCTCAACTGTAGATTAGACATTAATTGTAACGTCCGATTTCCGACTTCCGATCCCATCCAATGTTGAAAATTCTGAGTTCCGAGTTTGTCTTATAATTCCGCTTCCGACCTCAGTAGTATCTTCGACTTCCGATTTCGTTCCACAGCCTACAAGGGATTTATTCCGATTTTCCGACCTCATGCATGTAGCTTACGATTTCCGACCTTATGCTCAAATAGGAACGAACGTGATATCCAAGTTCCGATATTAGGTGATTCAAAATAGACACGAAGTGCGACCCCCGAGTTTAACTAAATTCGATTCCGAGTTCATTACCAAGATCTTTTCTCCTCGTTCCCGAGTTCCGATATCGAGTTGAGTGTTGTGTTCTATAAATTCCGAAGTTCCGTACGGTAATTTATGTTTTTGAATCCTTATATCCTGGGTGCTATGCTTAAAAATTGATTCAAGGATGACCCCTCGGGTTTGAGTGTTTTGGTTTCACGCTCGCCCGACTTTCGCTTAAGGTAGTCAGCCTACGATTCCGGATTACGACTTCATACCCAAATTCTCACTAAATGAGAAGATAATTACGAAGTTCGACTTTATCAGAATAGCTATGCATGAATTCGACTTTAACAATCTCACGAGTTCCGACATGTCAAGATTCCTATGTTTGACAATGAGTTTCACTTCTAAGTGACGTGAGAGCATTTTGTCACACAAGAAGGAGACATGGCTGAATTTTACCCACAAGAATTTCACCCAATCAAAGCCACATATCCTAACTACCACTTCAGAGCCTTGTGTATATATATCCTCCTCCTGCCTCTTCAGCCCCACTCTTCCCACGTTGTCTTCTCTTCCTCAATTCAACTCTCTTTTCTCTTCTCCACTCCATCCAACTCTCATTTCAGCTATCAACTCAACAAGCTTAACCTGATCATAAAGGTAGAGGTTTTCTTCTTGCTTGATTTTCTGACTCTTGGATGATTGATGGTGATTTAAATCCTTAATTTTGATATGTTGATTGATTGATTATGATGAATTATAGCTGGTTTATTGGCTGTCTATGAGATTAAAACTGAATTAGACACAAAGAAGGATGAAGATAGGAAGAGTTGAGAGGCTGGAAGACTCAAAACCCTCGGCCGTCCGTACGGCGGAGTGTACGGCTCCTCATTCCGCCATTCAAAATTAATGAAACCATTTTTATGTGAAACTAGACATCTAGGGCTTTCCACACATATATCATATAAGACCATTGGAGTAATATTGAGAAAGATATGAATTTTTGAAGTTCAACCTAGGAATCAGATCCCACCCGGCAGTATGGGTTGAGAAGGGTGTAACTCACCCTATACAACTCCAAATCGAGTGAAACTAATTTTGTTGGAAAGCTTACACATAGGAGAACAATATCCCAAGAAATTTCGAGTTTGTTATCATCTCAGTTGTTCCCTGTGATTTGAAGAAATTACCCTATGTCCAAACCGGGCCAACACAGGGTAGTTCAAGAAGGCTAAGTTTCGGGGCTTGTAACTCGAGCCCTACTAAGGCAAATTAAATGGAAATTTTTGTATCTGAAAATTCGTCCTGTTAGCTTTAATATGAGGCCAATTTCATATGATTTGAGCTAGTTTTCGATTTTTAGTAGATTTTTACTTCTAAGTGTGCAATTCTGGCCACCCACAGGGCAGGCCGGGATAAAACCCGAATATCTTGAGTTATGGTTATCCAAATCAGATGGGACCAAAGAGGTTAGAAAATAGACACATAACACTTCAACATATCCAAAATTTAGGTCCAAACGACCTAAATAGAAATTATGGCATAATTTACAAGAACTGCTGAATACAAGCAAAGGAGGCGAAGTATATTCTAAAGTGCAATACTTATATCTTGAATTGAGGATTGAAGCATGAATGAAATATGTTGATTTATGTATGAAATGAAGTGTTTCTCTTGACAAATTGATATGCTAAATACTGGCACTATTCATGGGGAAGCGGACACGCCCGGCGCCGTCGAAAATTGCGGTAAAGTTATGCATGAATTATGAGATACATGTGAGGCATGCATGTGCATTTTCAAGAAAGCTATGAAGGCTATGTTATGATGAACTCAAAGAACATGTTATGATGAGATTTCCATGCTACTTGGGCCAACCCCGGATAAAAAGTTAAGGGGAATAGATCGATGGGAAGGTCGGGGAAAGTAAACCCAGATTCCCCAGATAGGAACGAGCTCGATCCGATAAGGCAGACTATTACCCAGAGTCTAAAATGGCCAAGAACTCCAGGGACCAAAGTGATGGAAAATGATGAAAAGTAAGAGGAAAAGTTATGAAGAATGAGATTTGCATAATTACATCAAGTGCATGGCTGCATTTAACATGTCATTGCATCGCTTGGGTTTGTCCGTTGTGTTTACTTGTGGTTGTATATACTCTCTTGCCCCTCTGTCCTATGTATTAGTGTTGATGGTTTATTCTGTTTCTTATGTTATTTAAGTAAAACTGAACTTGCCTCTGACTAGACATTTTTCTCAACATTACTAAGTATATGTAGTTAAGTTTTAATCTCATGATTTAAGAAAATTTCATAAAACCCGAGGCAACTGAGAATGAACGCGAGGTCAGTATACACTATATGCAAATCCTACTGAGAATTTCTCCAATTCTCACCTCGCTCGCATTTAGCCATTCTCGACGTGCGGACGATGGACACGACAGCCACCCTTTTCGTTGAGATTCCGGGACTTGCGGCTCCACCATGATCCCAAGAAGAGGCTCATTGTATATAGCTCGCTCTTGCGGCCAAGCTTGTATCTATTTAGTGATAGGATTTTACTTGTCCCCTTTACATCATCCTCGCTTGATCCTACCACCCCATACTTTGAGGTCCTGGCGTTGTACGCAGACATCCTCCACCGCCGCACTGCAAAGACCTGTAGCCCCCGCTGACCCCTCGCACTGCAGTCACCTCCGCAGGTAGTACCAGACATCCCGCCAGCCCGAGAGCGACTCCCTGAGGCTGCACGGCCGTCTTTCTCATCCTCCGGATCGGGCCTTCGACTTCACCGCCAGGCCGGTGTGGCCAATCCGGCTACCTAATCGAGTAGGTTGACCCAGGCCGTATTCAGAGCATGACCCTGTTTTGGTAGTATGCGGCTTTTGGGTCATACATGCAAAGATAGATTTGAAAACGCGTCCACCGAGGACCACGAGGATCTGATCGACCGACATGGGTCTTATGTTTCTTTTGCACCCGACCCCACTTATGTATCCTATTTTGAAACTTGTCTCAGAAATCAAAACAAAGGGTTCCTACTATATATATATACCTATATACGGCCATTGATAGTATGTGTGTTATTTATGCTACTTTGTGGTTATAACTAAATAAACTCTATCAATGCTCATTGTATGACATCCCATTTCAAATGATTCTTGGATAAATGAAACGTAAATAGAATATTAACACAAGAATGTACAACTACTTAATTTCTTGCTATGACTTAAGCATAACATTAAATAAGTAGGGTGTTACATTAATTATGCTTCTAGGTTTAAGGACCTCCCTTACATTTAATTATGTATCATAACACTATTTTTCTATTTCATAAGTGGGATTTGTTTACCACATTTTTCATCCTATGAGTTATACATTATGGTATGTATATTTATGTACAATTGTTTTACATCATGGTTTGAGAAAGCATGTTTTCCATGTTGTCCCATGTATGCTTTGGACCTATTATTCCTCTCACCCCGTTTCTGTCCTCTTAGTTGCAGGTATTGATGCAAGTTCTATTCCTTCTGATTCTGTTCCTTTTGCTCCATAAGAAGTGGAGTACCCTTTTGGCAAGTCTTATTCAGTAGGCATAGGTTTTTGTCTTTCCCTCTTTTATGTAAACGGTTTAGCTAGTGTTCCATTGAATTATAGGCAAGATCCTTCTGGCCTAAGTTTTAGATATTTAGCTTATGTAGCATTTGAGTATGGATTATATTAAGGCATTTGTAATATTTGTATTCTTATCACATTTGAGAATTAAAGATTTGGGCTGAAATTGTTTATTTGGAAGATATTGCCTTTTTTCACTTTGGAAATTATTTTGTTTCATGTAAGTTTTTTAAGTAGGCTTGCTTAGGTGGCTAATGCTTCCTATGCCCTAATCATGGCCTAGGTTGAGTCATGACACTAAGAGTGCCAAGATACACCCCATATTTTATGTTTCATTATTGAAGAAGTTTAAAGGAGATTCAGCAGTGTAGTACATGCCACTTCCCCTCACAACTTCAAATTGTGGCGCTATCTTCTAACCAAGAAAGATTTCGACTATAAGGACCCTTATTAAAGGCACAGGTCAAATCAAGCAAGTCCTTATTTAGTGGTAGAATATAGGACCAAAGTAGGCTACATGTAGAGATGGCAAAATGGTCTCAACTCGTCGAGTTAGTCTGCCTAACCCACGGGCTATGGTGAGGCAGGTTAGGCTTGCGAGCTAAGGGTATCTTTTTCTTTTTTGCGGACACATGGTTTTTTTTTTAAAAAAAATGGATTTTTGTTATAGATTATGTTGTTCTTATGCTTTGTTAATTTGTGGATTTTATGTTATAGACTTATGATTAATTATTATTTGTAAACTTTTTATTCATATATCCTAATTAGTTTATTATGTTTGTGTTTAGGTTAAATTTGGATATAAATTATATAATTTAATTATTTTATTATATTTTATTTGAGTGAATTTTTTATTCAATATATATATATATATATATATATATATATATATATATATATATATATATATATATATTAAATTTGTTAAAGTAATTTAATTCATTAAAAATATTAAATTAAATTTATTTATATAATTTTTTGGGGGGTTGGCACTTAAACGGGGCAGGCTAAAATGTTGAGCCCATTTTCCTAATTCGACCTACCCCATCCCACCCCGCTTTTGGTAGAGTGGAGTTAGCTGGTCCATTTTGCCATCTCTAGCTACATGGGAAGATTACTCTAAGTTCAAGTTGGCTTATTCACAATTCAACCTTGAGGAAAAGGTTTCTTTTGAAGAGGGGGTAATGCAACGAATAAGCCTACCAGGAACACATGGGATGCTGAGATCAATTATAAGGGACAACATGGACAAAGGACAAAACAAAAGTGTGTTAAGGGACCTAGCCACGTGGGTACTAATCCGCAAATTAAGGAAAGATTAGGAGGGGGAAACTGTAACAGGAAAGTAACAACACAATATAAGTATCTCAACATACAGTTGGTATCTCAATGTATCAAAAATGGAATAGCAAATTAACAAACATCTAAGGGCCAAGCAATTGGACGAAATCTCCACGACATTACTCAATGAACCAACATTACTCAATGAACCTGTTAGAATTGAATAATACGATCAGAATAGGAAGTAAGCAATGGGGAAAGAAGAGAAGAATCAGAGCTAGAGAGAAAAAAGAATTTGAGAGAGAGGCAATACTCATAGCACACTCATCATGCCTCTCACATCAGCTTTCCCCTTTGTTTTACTTCACTCTTCCTTAGCAATTGGGCTTGGGCCCATTAGGCACGTTACAGAAACCAACGACAAAATGGAAACACTACAATTGGAAATGGCATGGAGATTGTGGTATGCAATCCCTCCTTCTGATCCCTCTCTTTTGCTTCCCCATTTTGCATTTATGATTCCTCATTCAATTGCCTTAACCTCATCTTTGAAACCTCAACCTCCTTCTGCAGGTTATGATTAATTGGTGACTCATACTGATTGAGGCTTGATTCCTGTTTCACTGCTTCTTGCTTTGTCACTAATACTTCTTAAACTCGTCCTTGCTGAATTTACTTGCTCATTGCATTAGAGTTAATACTGTTACATCGGACCTGATTTCATTTTATACTTCTTAATATGTTTCTGAGAATTACTAGTTGCATTATATATATATATAAGATGTCTACTTTTAGATGTACAAATAATATTTATTTACAACAATTTATCCTGAATTATCATAAAAGCAAGTAACTAAATTAAAGTTTTAATGCACCAAAAAAAATATTAAAATATGGCATTCTATTAATGAAAATAGTATTTTTAGAAAAAATATGGTATAAATATTTATCGAAGCATTGCTCCACACACCACGGCATCCGTTTTTTTTTTTCAAAGCTTTGATTTACACATTTTTCTTGCCCGCTGCTGAAAACTTTGATTTATACTTCATCTTTTCGTATCCCGAAACTTTATCTGGTTATACAGATTTATACCTTTACGTAACTCCAAATTGTCAAAGTTGAAACCTGACTCTGCAAAACGATCTTCCGTAGTTCCTTCCTCATGAGTTATAGATGACGATTCAATACCATGCGTTTGACGGACTTGTCCATCTCATCATATTGGTGCTGTCGAATTCTCAATGAGATTCTTTGCTTCATTAATCGAAATTCTTTTAAATTTAAAATCGAACCACCTTCAATTTGGGATCCTTTTGCCACGTTATTGTGATCATTTATGAAAAATTATTATATACAAATGAGTTTAATTGGTATGCACTGACAGTGTAAAATAGTTTTACATTATCAACCAATAGAAATAGGGAAAAGTGAGAATTCATGGTGAATCCCTCATTATAATGGGTGGTTATTTTGATGAGTTGACACTTTCCACCATTTTTATTGGTTGACAGTGTAAAATTATTTTACATTGTCAGTGTATTTAAATTAAATTCTATACAAATATATGTGTATCATTCTCAAGATCACATAGTGAAAATGACACAATTGTTATTTTTCTTTCGGTGTAAACAAATTTTTCTTATACAAAGATCAACATTATCTCTATATATACTGAATTTCAAACTGACATTATTTTTATATATTATGTAGTCAATACGCACTCAAAGTTTGAATATATATTTATATTATATGGAAGAAAGTTTAAAGATACGTTTGAACAAACTTATTTTGGGTTCAAAATAGTTTATAATAAAAAAATTTTCCAGATAATATTTTTTGAAAAAGAATATTTCTCAAAATTAAGTTGTTATCAAACATGCACTAAGCAATAGAGAGGTTTCGCATTTTAAATTCGGGACACCTACTAATAAATATTTGTTTATAGAAAATGGACTCAAAATCTTTTTGACTTTACTAATTGAATCAATAATTACGTATATTAAAATAAACAATTATTTTGATTTATTAAAGATTAAAACATAAACTTGATCACCAATGACACTAATTTAAACTATATAAAAGATGAAAAAAAAAAAGACAATAATTTAGTCAATTAATAATTAAAAAAATTACCTAAATATAATCCCTCAATCATAAATGGTTATATTATCTTCATACCTCAATCTTGTGTTTTGAAGGTGATAACTTTTTTTGGTAAAAAAGTTTATATTTGGGGACAGACTCTCTCTAATATAGAGTTAGGATATGCTTTTTAGACTCGTCAAACATTTATAAAAATATTTATAAATGACCCTCCAATAGCAGAATCCAAAAATCAAGATAAGTTGTAACGATACATAAATGAAAAGTCAACTAGATGAATTATAACCTCTCTTTGAATGTGATAATTGATATTTCTTTTTTTTGTATTTTTGAATTTTTGCCCAACATCACTTGATTTTTAAATACAAAATTGATGTAAATCAAAGTATTAAAATATTTGATTTTGATATATTATTAATATAAAATTTGTATAGTATCAGTCAGTAAATAACTTTTAGTTAGTTATTATATGTGTCAAAAATTATATAATTAGATACTAATATAAAAGAATTTATATTGATGAGGAGTGCATGAAAATTAAATTCTATAACAATAGTATCATATTAAAGACGATGAAGGTTGATGCCATTAATGAATAACACTATATATTAGTAAAAAATTGGACATAAGAGCAAACACTCGTAAAAAGAAAAAGACAAAGTATCTTGCAAACACTGCAAACGTCGCCCGTATCTTGTGGTAATCGATGGGCCAAAAATTTACATAATTTTCACCCAATTAAGTGTCCACTCTTATCCACTTATTGTATTTGCAGACGTCATTATTCAAATCATAATATTGTGTCTGATCCGAAAAAAAAAAATAATTGATATGTAGTATAAAATAATTTTATATTATTAATAAATAAAAATAAAAAAATAAAAAATTATAATAAATTTTTTATTATAATAAATAATTATTTATATAAATTATATTTTTTATTATTTTTATTAATTAATAGTATAAAATTATTTTATATTATTAATTTATTTAAATTAAATTAAAAAAATCATAATATTGTGTATATAAAAGAAATAAACGATGGAGGAGAAGGCACGTAAGAGACCGTTGATCGTAATCTTGTGAGACCAACTACAAGGCCATTTCTAAATGGCCATGCCAACGGCAGCACCACTCTTCATCTTCCAAATACACTCATTCCACCTCATCCAATCTCTCCTTGCCATTTCACTCCCTCCACCGCTCTTTAGGGTCTCCGTCGCCGATTTCGGTGCCGTCGGCGACGGAATCCACTACGACACCAGAGCCATCCAGTCGGCCATAAACTCCTGCCCGGCCCGCAGGCCGTGCCAAGTCACCTTCCCGGCGCCGGGAAGGTACCTGACGGCGACGGTGTACCTGAAGTCGGGAGTGGTGCTAAACGTGGAGGCCGGTGCGGCGGTGGTGGGCGGGGCGAGGCAGGAGGACTACCCGGAGGATCCGTCGCGGTGGTACGTGGTGTTGGCGGAGAACGCGACGGAGGTGGGGATCGGCGGCGGCGGAGTGGTGGACGGGCAGGCGGAGAGGTTTGTGGCGAGGAAGGATCCGAGGAAGAACGTGATGGTGAGTTGGAACCGGACGGGGTCGTGCTTAGGGGACGAGTGCAGGCCTAGGTTGATTGGTTTCCTTGGATGCAACAGCGTCAGGGTCTACAATATTACTCTCTATCAGCCTGCTTACTGGTGGTGCGTGTTACTTCTCACCCCTAACTGCTCGTTTAAAAAATTGTTAACTTGGGCTTGCTCAAAAACAAAATATTATTAATTAACTGTATTAATACTGTAATAGTGTGTCAAAATTAATTTCTTATTCTAACCATTTGCGATTATTAGTGTCTTGTGGCGGGTGACACGCACTTCAGTTATGCATAGAGGAAAAGTATTATGCTATGTCTACTTTGTTTAGTCGTTTGTGTTGTTTCTAAACAGATAATGTGCACGTCAAAAAAAAAAAAGAAAGATAATGTGACTATTAGTGTTTTCAATCAAATAATGCAGAGTAATCTTCGATTAACAAGTAATAAAATAATTAGAATTTATAACTTCAAAATTAAATCACTTGTAATGTAAATAATTTGTAAAAATGTTAAAATAATCTTTTATCAATAATAATCTGTCTTTTTATGAAAGGAAAGTCTCTTTGATCTTTACGGAAGTTTAACTCCATGATTTCTCCCAACCAAATCTAAACAATCCAACATAATTTCATTTATTTTTGTTTACAACTCACATAAGTTAACCTATCGAGTTAATTAAGGTATTTAATTTTAATGTATTTTCAATATAAATTTTTTTAATATAAATATTTAATCATATATTATAATATCACCAAGGCCTAATTTGGTAATATTCTTTGGGAAGGTGCTCCTACTATCACCAAGGCCTAATTTGATAATATTTTTTGGGGAGGTGCTCCTACTTATAAAAGTATCAACCAATTTTTTTTCGTTTGATAAACGAAAAAGCTAGAATGCTTTTACTCCTAGATTTTAAAAGTCATGAAATATTCTTAAGAGCCTTTATAGGATTTTTTTTAGAGCTACTATATGTTTTCTAAAATTAAAAATTAATATAATTTTACTCACTTTAATAACAATGAAAATAGAAATTATTTTATTTAATATTTATGTTTATTATGGTCATTTTAGATTTTAAGAGTAATTTTATTAAATATTAATTTTATAACTTATACTTATTGAAAGCAATTTTTTTTAACCAAACAATATTACTATAACTTTTTAGGTTTTAGAGAGTTCAGATAAGTCAACAACTTCGAAAAATCTATAATAATAATAATAAATAAAGCTTGGAAATGTTCTATCGTCCTAACAAATACCTCAAAATTCATCTATATAGATGCTATATACTTGATAGATAGTATAAAATATTTTTTTATTAATAGTGTATCAAAATCAGTTTCTTAATTAAAGGGGAAATACAATACAAATAGTCTAGACTATGCAAATCTGAAGGGGTTGAGCAATAACGTTGAGTAAAGTGTAAGGTAAGCTACACTTTTATGATATAGAAGTTAAATCCTACATAACACAGTTGTGGGGAAAGGTCCCCTAATTATGAGAGTATTCGATTAGTTAGTTTTACATGAACCAAAAGTTAAAAAGTAAAAACGAAGAGATTGGTTTAGAAATAGACAAGAACATGACGTGCGAGTAGGCAAAAAGTCAATCAAATCCTAACTTTTTCAGTTTCTTTGTGTCACATCACAAAGTATATATTTGTGAGTCACCTAAGCACGACATGAATTACTTGTCTTTGACCAAACTTATGAGATAAATTAATTGAGTTGCGTGCAGTCTAGCCTGTTTTAACAAACGATTGTCATTATTCTTCCTATTTTAGCTAACTGCTATGTTATTTGCCGTTTTGCCTCTTCAATTTCTTTTTTTTCTTCCTGATTGTATCAATTTGCTAAAGTAGTTCGAAATTTTCACATTGTAATAGGAAATGCAGAACGTAGCCCCCGCATGAGGCAATTTTGTGATAGTTGGTTAGCCAAATCTGGTGGGAAGTTGCATTTATGTATGATGTGTGCATAAGGTTTTTAGGTCAGAATACTCAATAATCTAAACTGAACCAACAATCGCAACTTCTCAATGATAAGCATAAGATCAAATAGTCAATTCAGGCTCTTCCTTTCTCTATTTGCTTGGAGGACCTCGATGCCTTAAACTTAGGAAAGCCTTTTAGGATTAGTTAGTTGATTTAATGGTCACATGTTAAAAAGTCAGTTATAATAGAAGCTGGTAAATTAATTCGGTTAGTTAGTTAGTCTCTTGTAACTACCCTTTCTTCTTTTTCTCTGCTGTATAAATACCAGACAATCCAATGAATGCATTGAGTTTGATGATTGATTCATTTACCTGAGTAATAAAGCCATCCCCTATATCACATTCAGTTGCTGGTAAATGCAATCTTGCCGGCTTAACTACTGATTTAATCAATCAATTATATATAACAAACATGGTTTGTGCTAATTTGCAGCCTACATTTAGTAAGGAGTAACAATATATCCATTCACGATATCTCAATTTATGGGGACTTCAACATACCAAACAATGATGGTATAGACATTGAGGACTCAAACAACACAGTAATCACTCGATGCCACATTGACACAGGAGATGATGCAATCTGTCCAAAGTCATCCACAGGACCTGTTTACAACATAACAGCTACAAACTGTTGGATTAGAACCAAATCCTCTGCAATCAAACTTGGCAGTGCTAGCCTGTTTGATTTCAAGCATTTCGTGTTTGACAATATCACTATCGTGGATTCTCATAGAGGCCTGGGATTTCAAATCCGTGATGGAGGTAACTTAGCTTCTTTTTGCTTCACTGTCTTGATAACTTGTACTTGGAGTAAGTTAACTCTACTTAACGTGATGAATAGATGCTCTTATAAATGTTTTTTGTTAATTATGTTAAGAAAAACAAACACGAATATTTTAAATAGAAGTTCTGTTTATTTAAATTTCATATGCTTTTCTCTAGTAATATAACCGTCTAAAAGAATGAGATGATTCCTTTACTCTTAACATGATTATGCTAATTTTCATAATTTATGCCATTTAAAGATATAAATTAATGCATGGATCTAAAAATGCTGTCAACTTGCTTGTACAGGAAATGTGGGCGACATTGTTTTCTCAAACATAAATATCAGCACAAGATATTATGACCCATCATGGTGGGGGAGAGCTGAGCCTATATATGTGACAACTTGTCCGAGAAACTCAACCTCAAAGGAGGGTTCAATCTCAAATATACTGTTTATTAACATTACTGCAAACTCAGAAAATGGGGTTTTCCTATCTGGTTCAAAGAGAGGGCTGTTAAGGAATTTGAGATTCATCAACTTGAATCTCACTTATAAAAGGATCACGAATGATCCTGGTGACTTATTTGACTACAGACCAGGGTGCCAAGAAATGGTGAAACACAGGACCGCAGGAATGATGATGGAGCACATAGAAGGTCTTGAGGTCAAGAATGTAAATATGAGATGGTCAAATGATCATGTGAAAGAGTGGAATAATCCTTTGGAGTTCAGGCCTTCCACTGTGAATAACATCTCTTTCCTTAATTTTCATTCTGGCTTGTACACAAACAGCAAGAAAAGTCAAATTGCTTAAATTGTCGAGGGAAAGGGGAAAAGGAATTAGAAGTATATAGAAGGGTGTACTTGATTTGTGCATTTCTAGAATATAATAGTGGGGATCTAAACGCTACGTCACCATACATGAGTGACTTTTATGATTGAAAAAATTGTGATCGGAATTTGGAAGCAGCATGAACCGTATATAATTTAATAGCAATAATGTATCACGAGTAGATTATGTCCCTTTTTATTTGTCTATTTTTTTTCTTCTTCGACTAATCTTTTTTCTTTTTTAATTTTTGTTTTTACGAAGGTGTTGTAATGTCCAAAAAATTTTATCATTAACAACTGAGTTGTTCGGTTTTGTCGAATAAGTGGATTTAATCAGAACTTGATTAAGCACTTACTTAAAGCCAATTAAGGGTAATTTGAGAAGATTATGCTTGATGAAATTAAATTAGGAGCATAGAAAACCTCATAGAAAAATTTCAAGCCAATTTACCGATTTAATGGAAATCGGTAAGATTTCGATAACTCAAACTATCGGAACTGGATCAGTAGAATTTTTCTATGAGTGTCCTAGAATCAACGGCTAGGATTGAGCCAAACACCCACTCAAGTGGCGCCTAGACAGCCATGGATGAAGGGGAAGAGACCAGATTTTTGACCAATGACTCATTCCACCAATCAAATTCAAGCCACTTTAAAAATATCTCCACTTTTCTCCTTTTCTTCTCATCCATTTTCGGCTACCCTCCTTCAGCTGCTGAAGTCCAGCTTTTTCTCTCCTCTTTGCTCTCATTTCTACTCCATTTTCATCCATCTTCAAGTCCCATCCCAAGCCACCACCATTAAAGACACAAAATCAGCCTAAACAACTCAAGACAAGGTAGGAAATCCTACTTCTTCTCTTGTTTCTCTGATTTGGGGCTATATGTGGGGCTTGTATAATCTGAGATGTTAGTGTTTTATAGAGTGATGATGATATTTTATGATTGGTTTTGTATGTATGTTATGCTTAAACTTGGATTTGAGCACGGATTGCTTGAAGGAGGAAGACAAATCTAGAAGCTGTTAGGATTTTCCCTCGGCGGTCTGTACGGCTCCGCCTACTGCCGATTAAATTGGATGAAAATATTTTTATATGAAACTAGACATCTAGGGCTTTCTATACATATGTCATAATAAGCCATTGGATTAGTATAGAATCAGTTATGAATTTTTGAAATTTACCCTAGGAATCTAACTTCCTATCCAGGCAGTAGGAGTTGAGAAGGGTATAACTCACCCTATACAACTTCAAATTGAGTGAACCCAGGTTTGTTTGAAAGCTAACATGTAAAGGAATATCTCATAAAAATTTTAGAACCAAACTCTTAGCCGTTTCTCCCAGTGCACCAAGAAAATTGGCTTAAGTCTAAACCGGATTGAACCAAAGTAGCTTAGTAAGGCCAATTTTCGAGACTCATAAGTCAAAATATACTTATGCAAATGACATAAAACTTAGTTCATTTGAAAGCTTGTTCTGATAGCTTTAATTTGACATAAATTTCATATGAATTCACCTAATTTTCTATTTTTAGTAAATTTTTACTTAAAAGGACCCAATTCTGACTGAGAACAGGGCAGTCTGGGATAAATTATTTATATCTAGAGTTATACACTTCAAAATGAAATGGGACTAAAAGGGTTAGAATCTAGACATGTGAGGCTATGACATATCCAAAAATTAGATTTAAATGAGTTGAATTGAATGAGAAAAGAGACACACTAAATTTGGGCAGAACGGAGGGGGGTTAAGCTGAAACTCTAGTGATGGTTAAATTGAAATTGTTGATTGAGATTATGAATGTAATAATTGAGATTGTTGATTGGTGTTATGGATGTACATATATAATTGTTGCTCTATACTGAAATTGTAAGTTATATAAATGTACTGGTTGTCTGGCACTATTCACGGGGAAGCGGACTCGATCCGTTATGCTGCTGAAATTTCGGTAAGAAGTTTATATGTTATGAAAGTCTATGACAACTTGAGTGCATCATACATAAAGAAACAAGTTAAATGTGCATTCATTTCATGAAATGATAAAGAATTCCATATCACTTGGGCCAGCCCCGGAATAAATTAAGGGGAATAGATCAGTGGGAAGGTCGGGGAAGGTAAACCCGACCATCCTGTATAGGAACGAGCTCGGTCCTGAAAAGCGGACTATTACCCAGGAGTATATGGCCTATGACTCCCAGGGGATCAAGGATGGAAATAAGTTCTAATAGGCGAAAGCCTCCAAGAATAAGATGCATCTTCTCATTGCACATGCATATGTACGGTGTAAAAATTTTCTATTGATTGTTCTAAATCCTTGTTTATTATTCTTAATATGTTATTGTGCCACTGTGATTACTGTTTGAGCATATTAGTATGTTTGTTAATTAAAATTAAACTTGTTTCTGTGTATGCTTTACAAATGAGTATTTAAGTTAAATATTACCATTTTACCGTACTATTTTAAAAATATGGCACGACCGAAACAACTGGGAATGACAGCGATGACACATGTATAGAACTAGGAATTCCTATTGACAAATTTCTATTTCTCACCCTACTGTATATTACCGCGTCATTCTCAGACTATGGAGCACGCCGCGATAGGAGTCCTCTTCATTAAGTTCCCCGAGCTTCACATACACCTCGACCCATTCCTAAACTCTGTATATATATCTGGCCGGTGCTAGTTTCGATTGTATTTCTTCTTTCAGAGAGACTTTGCTGTACCACTGATGCACCCACTATTTGACCCCGTTGTTCCATATATTGCCATTCCACTTCATATGGCCCATCTATTCTCACCTCCTCCAGCAGCACCAGCACTAGCCCCTACTCCTATGGCTCCTCCTGCTTCACCACCGCATCCGATGCTTTCTGCCTCCACATCATAGGAGAACCTATCAGAGGTAGCGAGTTCCTCCTCATCCTCTGCTCCCAGCATGGGCCACCCTCCTACAGATGCACCCATGGCGAATGGGTTTCTTTCTTCGGATTCTGGTTAGGTAGTGGGCTTACCGCAGTGATAGTAGATGTATAGAATGACCCTCTTTTGGCAGTCTGGGTCATGAGTAGATGGATAGATATTAGGAGAAGTACATAAAATGTCCTATGGGGACTACCTAGGGTGCTAACTATAGAACTGGCCATTCCATTTTATCTTAGCGGCCTCATTTTATCACCTTGTACTTTTGACAAACTTTAAAAATTATATATATATATATATATATATATATATATATATATATATATATATATATATATATGTATATGTACATAGTTATGATGCATTTTGCAGTTGTTCTGTTCATATTATATTTTTAATTATGTTACGTTGTTTACAGTATACCGATTTATCAGTATTTATTCCGCTGTCACGCAGAAAATTTTGTTACGCGATTGAGTATTCCTATGCGAGTAATTAACACCAATACAAGAAAATGAATTTAACCAATATCATACGTAATCACTTATTAGATAATTTATTATGACTTAAGCATAATACTTTGTTTGGTAAGGTATTACAGGTGTCATCACTTAGTAAAACAAAACAACTTTGGTTATTGTTGTTGTTGTTGTTGTTATAAGTGATAATATATTAGAACTGAAGAATTTGTAAATCGTCATTCATTTGTAAATTTGATATATCATTTAAAATTTGAATTACTAATAGATTTAACGAAATTTAAAATTATTTTTTGGCATCGAATAACTGTAAAAGAACTTAGGGTCACTTGAGTTACAACTGCTGAACAAATCATAAACATGATTCAGATTTATATTTTCGTATGGTGAAATAGACAAGGCTGACAAGAAATACATTAATGTTCGTGATAAACGTTTTTTAGTTATTATAATTGATTAAATCTATCATTCTAAAAGTTGAGGAATTTAGATTAATAGTTAATAATTCTATATAGGTCAAAATCAAGTTTTTTAAAAAAATAAAATTATGATTGATACATAATCATTTAAAATTTTGAAATTTTCTCATCCCTAGTTATTCTCTAAATGATAGTTTATGGAATACTTTAAAAGAATTAACAATACTAAATAAGGGATCTTTCTGTACTACTATGAATATGCTATTTTTTATTTTGTTAAGACAAAAGAATAAGTGATATTTAATATAAATTATAATTTCATAGTGAAAAGTTAAAAATTATTCGAAGATAATTATAACTGATTGATGAAAATACTTAAATGATTGTAATTATTTTTAAATTTTTATTAAATAAATAAAAACTTTAATTATTTTCTTATATTTATTTTAACATTTCTAAAATTATTAAAATACATTTATTATTTTATCATTTTTTAAACTTCTAAATGATTAATTAATAATAATAATTTAAGAAAAATATAAATAGAACACCAAAGTGAAGGATCCTTTACTAGTAATAGATAAACAAAAATGTTTTCTAATCCCAAATGTTAGACACCATTTCCTTATGTAATTAAATAAAAATTTCAACTATGATTCTAGTAAATGCATCATGATAGCTAATAACAAATACAGAATATATTTATTTAACAAATTTTACCAATAAAATAATTAAAATATTCCGCTATTATCACATAATTTATTATATTTCTTAAAGATAGATCTGCCACTAATGCAAGTTACGTAAAATTTTGTGTAATACCCGTCTTTCGTCCTTTGTGTCGTACCCTGTTTCTCCTATGTTGTTGGACATAGGGGAGAATGCATGTTGATCTTCGTTTGCAATTATTGCCACCTTTTCCCCCTTCAAGTTTGAATTGAAACCTTAAACCTCGTCACCTACTTTACTTGGTGTCACCGAAGCATGCTTCCTACAAGACATGTCTTACGTTCCAACACCATCCACAAAACCTTAATCCAGCAACAACAACAACAACAACAGCTAAAACTGCTTCTTCCACCTTACCCTTCAAACTCACGACTTTTTCTCAGCACTCTCAGCTGTGACACCCATTTGCAACAAGCCGTTGTGCAAATGGCCCTTTTTGGATATGACATGAAGTTCCAAGACTACAACACACTCTTGAATGAGTGTGTGAGCAAAAAGGCCTTTAGGGAAGGACAAAGAGTCCATGCCCACATGATCAAAACCCGTTATCTTCCTTCAGTCTTCCTCAGGACAAGGTTGATCGTGTTGTATACAAAGTGTGACTCGTTGGGAGATGCTCGGCGAGTGCTCGATGAAATGCCGGAACGGAACGTTGTGTCATGGACTGCCATGATTTCAGCTTATTCTCAGAGAGGGTATGCCTCTCAAGCCTTGAATCTTTTTGTACAGATGTTAAGATCAGGTATTCCTTGCTTGGAGGAAAGTTCATGAAAGTGGGGAGTTTAATAATAGTCGGTTGTTGTGGAATTAATCTTGATTTGTTGCAATTGGGCGTTTGATGGTGCTTTGTTAAGTATTCGTTTTATTATATGGAAAAAGATGTGTTATTCCTTGTTACACTCAGGTTGATAATTTAGAATTCTATATCTCAAGATTCTTATGACAAGGAGTTAATTTCCAATGACTAATGTTGACTAGGACTGTCATTGAATTTTGAAGAAACTACCAAGCCTATGCTAATCGTGTTTTACTGAGAAATTAGAAGCTGAAGAGCTTTTGTTTTCCTGTATATTTATTGGCTTCAGATGTTAGATTTTTTGGTCACTGTTGTGTAATTGGTTTCCCTGTGCTGATGGTAACTATGCCTTTTTGCAGGTACAGAACCTAATGAGTTCACTTTTGCTACCGTACTTACTTCATGTACAGGTTCTCTGGGTTTCTTCTTAGGGAGGCAAATTCACTCACTTATCATAAAATCAAATTACGAAGACCATGTTTATGTTGGAAGTTCACTCCTTGACATGTACGCCAAAGATGGTAAAATTCATGAGGCTCGAGCCATATTTGAATGCCTGCCGGAAAGGGATGTAGTTTCTTGTACTGCAATAATATCTGGATATGCTCAACTGGGTCTGGATGAGGAGGCATTGGAGCTATTTCGCCGGTTGCAACAGGAAGGAATGCAATCAAATTATGTTACTTATGCTAGTGTTTTAACTGCACTTTCTGGACTTGCTGCCCTGGATCATGGCAAGCAAGTGCACAATCATGTTCTTCGCGCTGAAGTTCCATCGTATGTGGTTCTTCAAAACTCTTTGATTGACATGTACGCAAAATGTGGAAACCTCACTTACTCAAGAAGGATCTTTGATACCATGCATGAGAGAACTGTTATCTCTTGGAATGCAATGCTTGTTGGTTATAGCAAACATGGAATGGGAAGAGAAGTGCTTGAGCTTTTCACTTTAATGAGAGAAGAAAACAAAGTCAAACCTGACAGTGTCACAATTTTAGCTGTGTTAGCCGGCTGCAGTCATGGAGGACTGGAAAACAGGGGGCTGGATATATTTTATGATATGACCAGTGGAAAAATTGGAGTTGAGCCAGGGACTGAGCATTATGGTTGTGTTGTTGATTTGCTTGGTCGTGCTGGTCAAGTAGAAAAGGCTCTTGAGTTCATCAAAAGGATGCCTTTTGAACCAACAGCTGCTATATGGGGTTCCCTTCTAGGTGCTTGCCGAGTTCATTCAAATGTTGACATTGGTGAATTTGTGGGTCGTCAGCTTTTAGAGATTGAACCTGGAAATGCTGGAAATTATGTTATTCTGTCTAACTTATATGCTTCGGCCGGAAGATGGGAAGATGTAAGATCACTAAGGGACCTTATGTTGAAGAAGGCTGTAACAAAAGAACCTGGAAGAAGCTGGATTGAGCTTGATCAAGTACTTCATACTTTCCATGCAAGTGATCGTTCCCATCCAAGAAGAGAAGAAGTAGCTGCAAAAGTGAAGGAATTATCTGTGAGGTTTAAAGAAGCTGGTTATGTTCCTGATTTGAGTTGTGTTTTACATGATGTGGACGAGGAGCAGAAGGAGAAGATACTTTTAGGCCACAGTGAAAAGCTGGCATTGTCTTTTGGGCTAATTGCCACTGCTAAAAGTGTGCCAATCCGTGTTATAAAAAATCTCCGAATATGTGCTGATTGCCATAATTTCGCTAAATATATCTCTGAGATATATGGAAGAGAGGTGTCTTTGAGAGATAAAAACCGGTTTCATCAAATTGTTGGAGGAAAATGTTCCTGTGGAGATTATTGGTGAGTAGATATTGATAGAGAGCTTTAAATGAACGTGCAACGTGAATGAAAAATGAGGCTATTGAGTCTTTTGATCTGTGTTCAGTGATAATACAGAAATTTGGCTCGTGATTTAATGATACAATGCGGTGCAATTCCACCTAGAAATGGGAAACAAAGGAAGATTAGCGAACAAGGAAATATTCACCAACTGAGATTAAAGGTCAAAGCTTTTAGAAGAACTGAGGAGTTTCCCATAGCAACAAGCAGTGAGTTGATTAACTTGAAGGGAGCTTGCGGTGACTTGACCTCATGGAATGTGTGTTAGCCCCATGAACATATTCAAAAATATGTTCGGAAACTTTCAAACTGGAGCTGAGTAGTTATATCTTTCCCATTTTTTAGTGAAATTGATCATATGATATTGCATAGAAAGCTTGTAACTCATAGATTTTATTAGTCAGTTTCAGGAAGAAATATATTCTGTGAAGAGAGAAACATGTTGAAGGCCAATTCTGTGAACATGTTCAAAAACATGTTTCCAGAAACATGAATTGCATTTTCTCTCTAACCTTTCATCCATTTTTGCCTGAACCTTTATACACTTGTTCTCGATTGTGCACAGGATTTACTCAATAAAAGTTGTGTCCAACTCCAACAATTATTCTTACGGGCCTTTCTCCGGCATCCCTGGGATACCCCTTTTGAATCATGAAGATAATTTAGTTTCTTGTGTAGTGATCCATAAATGTGGTGGATTTCTTGTTGGATAGATGTTTGTTGACGATGTCAAATTGAAAGTGAGAGTGATGAGCACAGTGATCGTCTTAAAAGGAAATTTCAAAGGCGGTTGAGGTTCGGGAGGATGCCTAGTTTGATTCGAACAGAGATCTGTAATTCCAGCGACAGATTGTAGTTGTGATGGTGTAAGGATTGGAGATGCTGAGTTTATGCCTGATCTTGTCGTTTTGCTGCACCCTTAATTGGCCTCAACGGAAGCTAGTCTTTTGTTGATCAGTGAATATGTTGAGAGACAAATACAAAATGTGTTTAAACCAAGGGCTTTATGTCTTTGGGTTGCATTCTAGCTATGAAGCACAAACACACCAATTTGATGGCATGTCTGCATGTCAGACAAAAATGGGACATTGATGCACGTTGGACACTACCATGACATGTGTCCGATGTGTAATCTTATGTATCTGATTTAAAAAACATTGTTTTCCGACTCAAACATAGCTTAGACACAGTCAGGACATGCACCAGTATTTTTTTTTCCAATTATTTGATCGGCCAAAAAGAGTTCAAAAGCTCAAAACTTCAAGTTCATTTAGAAATCTTTTTTCAAGTGTCAATAGAAATAGTGTCCTATGTTTTTTGAAAGGGGCATAAGAAGTATATATGATATATATTAAGGATGTTCCATATTTTTTGGAAGCGGTTTAGAAAGTAATAAAAATTGGTTGTTTGACATTTTTAAATATCTAAAAGTATTGTAATATAATATTATGAATTATAAATTTTTTATATATATATATATATATATACATACCTTGTCTATGTTATATAATTTTATAAATTTGATGTGTTTTCGTGTGCATGTCGGATCAAATATATGTGTCCGTATCTGTCCTTCCTAGCTTCCTGTACAACTAAATTGGGCTTTGAAGTCATAGGTGTGGAAATTGACACGTAAGTTTTGATGGTGGCAAGAAACTATTGGATTAGAAGGTGATGAATCTATTCAAGTTGTTGGAGACGGCATTAAATCTATTAAGAAACTTGCATGACATGAAAATGTCCACAGTATCAGTTCTTTTGCTGGTTGTAAGCTTAACGGTTTTAGTCACTTGTTGGATGCTGACGTCAGACGTAACTTTGATGTTGTTACGGTTGATTTAGAATCAAGCGATATAAGAAATAGTATAAGTTCTCCGGTTTTTTATTTTTAATATGGTGTATGGGTGTAATATATACAAGAATATGGGTTTATGGGTAAAAATACATGAATATGGGACTCAAAAACCGCCAGTGGCAGTTTTTACTTTTTCAAAAAATGCCAGTGGCGGTTTTTGCTTTCGTACGGTGTGCGGAGATCGTGATTTTTTTGGTTTTAGCCAATGCGGTTTTGCTTTTTAAAAAAATTCTTGCATTCTGAAAAACCGCCATTGGCGGTTTTTCTTCAATTACCATATTTCCGTAATTCACCCCAAAATCCCATATTTTGGTATATATTATTTTTAAAAACCATATTAATCCACCCTTGGAATTTGTCAAAAGGCACGTTCTTCTTGCTGCTAACTTCAGTTCTGTCTGAATGAATTCTTGTTATTAATTAATGTGATTCCTCCGAGTAAGTCTTTCTATGACAACCTGGTAAATCATTTGCATGAAGTTTTCCATGAACTGTACAAGATAGATGTTGGCAATGATGAAAATTTTGTTCTTATTGCCACAGTATCAGCTTAGGTGTTTTCTTTTGGGGATTACAGTAATTCTCTTTTTATGGGACTGAAATTAGTCGTCCCAGAAGCATGCATAAATTCATAAGCAAGATAAAATGACACTTGCTGAGGCAGTGCTTTCTCAAAGATCATTCACCTTCAGTTTCTGCACTGTAGTACTAATTGAACATGTGTCAATTATTTTGACATACCGATTCAAAATAAAGAAATTTTCTCGCACATCTTTGCTCTACTGTTGAGAATCAGCTTTAAGACAATTTAGCAATTGCTGGATTTAGATCCAGTAAAAAGCAGTATCTTTACATCTTGATTATTGCTCTCAGCTTTAGTTATATGAAAGTTGTAATCAAGCTTTAGGATTGAGGAAGCTTAATGGCGGATTCCTTTGGTATCTTTATTTTGTATAAATGTACCAATATCCTTTACAAATTAGTGATTAATATTTGGCCATGAGCTCACTAATTTAAAAAATATCTTTGTATATTTTTATTTTAAAAGAAATAAAACATGTCATTTAATTTTAGTCACCATCTACGTGAGAGTATTAGTTCCTTTAGAAAAATAACGGATACTGGAGAGAGCCCTTTTGCATTAATGACTCATTCTTTGAGGTTTTTAAAACAAATAGCACAATCATGTGTTCCATGAAACAAAATAATTGGGAGAATACTCAAAACAGTTTGTGATACCTATATATAACAGCAATGAATATATACTTCTTGTTGTCTCTTGGTCAAACTTGAATATTTTACATTCTAGTGGTTTGGATCTGAATTACAATGAATTCAAAGCAGTCATCCACACACAAGACACTCTAATTTTCCACATGTCAATGATTTTGTCAGAGAAAATCCTTATTTTAGTCGTTGAAATAGTAAGCATCGGAATATTTATATTTATTAATTTCTCAAATAGCCTTTTTAATAATTTTATGTTGTTATTGCATATTTTAAAAAATTAAACATTCAACTAATAAATTAAAAAAATACCTAAAACCGTTAACTAAACCTCAAAATAATCATAAAATAATTTTTTATATAATTACTCAATATTTATAATAAGTTTAAAATAAAAAAAATTCATAAGATCATATAATCTATAAGAAAAAATAATGTAATTTACAAAAAAAAGATCGTAAACCTTTTTTTCAAAATACAAAGGCTCTTTCGATAGTGCAACATCCATCGAAATTTTCTTATTGTTTTTTGCCTATTTATTCGATTTTTATCGAATAATTGAAGTTAATTAAAATTCGACTAAATATTTATTTAAGATCAATTAATTAGCAATTAATTGAGTTTAGATATGAGGGAATTAGGTTAGAAGCATAGAAGATTTCATAGAGAATTTTCTTAAACTAATTTACCGATTTAAAGGAAATCGGTAAGATTATGGTATTTTAAACTGTCGAAACTGAACCAATAGAATTATATGCCCAAAATCCTCTGACTCAAAGGCTGAATACTCAGCCATTTAAGCCCCTAAGGGTGGCGCCACAAAGGCCACAAAAATGAAGAGAGTTGGCTGAAATTTGGCCTTAAGTTCTCAACCAATCAAATTACAAGTTTTCAACTACTCTCTTAATACATGAATCAGATTTTTCTCTCTTCATTTCAGCTGACTTGTGCCTCCTTCCAGCAGCCTTCCTCTCTCCTTTTCTTCATCCTCTTCATCTCCTTCTTCCACTTTCAGCCTCCATCAAGCCTCTTGCATCCATATCTTCACTAGAACTCAAGACTAGCTAGTTGTTACTTCAAGATAAAGGTAGAGGTTCAATTTTGTTCTTGTTATTTTGGTTGTATGTGGCTGATTGTGGCTTTATTTTCTCACTTTTTAATGTGATAATTGAATGAATATGATGATCTTTGACTAGTTTGTTGGCTGTTTTTTATGTTAAAATTGATTAAGAAGTGAAAGTAGGAAGAAGTAAGGGGCTAGAAGACTAAAATCCCTTGATAGTCTATACGGCGGAGTGTACGGCTTAGCCTACATCCATTTAAATTCGATAAAAGTATTTTTATATAAAACTAGACATTCAGGGCTTTCCATAAATATGTAATGTAAGGCCATTGGATTAGTATTGAGAGAGATATGAATTTTTGAATTTTGACCTAGGTTTTTGAGTTTGATTCTGGGTAGACTAGGTTGCTCAGGAAAAAACTTGCCCTATATAACTTGGAATTGAATGAAACAAACTTTTTTAGAAAGCTTACACATAGAAGAACATCCTTGTAAAAATTTCAGAGTTACATACGATCCCGTTTGCTCCCCATGGTTTGAAGAAGTTGCCCTATGTCCAAACCGGGCCAAAATAGGTAGTTCAAGAAGGTTAAATTTCGGGGCTTATAACTCAAGCTCTACTAAAGCAAATGAAATGAAAATTATTGCAAATGAAAGCTTGTCCTGTTAACTTTAATATAATACTAATTTCGTATGATTTGAACTGGTTTTCAATTTTTAGTGGATTTTTACTTTTAAGTGTGTAATTCTGGACAGCTACAGGGCAGGCTGGGATAAAACTTAAATAACTTGAGCTATATTTATCAAAATTAGATGGGACCAAAGAGGTTAGAAAATAGACACATAACACTTTAACAAATATAAAATTGAGGTCCAGATGAGTTAAATAGAAATTTTGGCTTGATCTACAAAGACCGGGTTGAATGAATGTGCTGGGACAACAACTATATGTTAAATGCAACAATTATTCCTATGGGATTGATGATTGAAATTGTGGATGAAATGTTATGATTTTCTTGAAAAATTGATTTTTTGAGTACTAGCACTATTCATGAGGAAGCGAACGCGTTCCGTTATGCTGCCGAAATTTCAGTAAATCCTATGCATGAGTTATAATATATATTTAGATCCATGTGCATTTGCAAGAAATTCAAGAAGGTTATGTTACGATGAAAGTTCCATAATACTTGGGCTAGCCCCAGATTAAAGTTAAGGGGAATAGATCGGTGGGGAGATTAGGGAAAGTAAACCCGGCATTCCTGTATAGAAACGAACTTGATCCTGAAAAGCAGACTATTACTCAGGAGTCTGAATGGCCAAGAACTCCCAGGGGACCAAGTAATGGAAATATTTATGAGAATAAGTTCAAGATTGAGTTTTGTATGATTACATTGAATAGTCATTATAAGTTGTTTACAGTTTGACTGTTATGCTTACTTACTACTGTATATTTGTTTATTCTGCTCATTATTCTGTATATCACTATTTAGTAGTTATTATGTTTGTTATACTGTCCTAAGTAAAATTGAATCTTGCCTCGAACCAGACGTTTTCTTAAACTTATTAAATATGGGTAGATCAATTTGATCCCATGTTTTTATAATTAAATAAAAATTGAGGCAATTGAGAATGAATGTGATGTCAGTTGAATACCATACTCGAATCCTACTGAGAATTTCTTTAAAATCTTCATCTCGCTTTGTATTTCCACGTCATTCTTAAACTCTAGTGGTGGACTCGACAGCCACTCTGTTTATTGAGATCTCTGACTTGTAGCTCCATCATAACCCCGAGTTGGACTCGTTGTATATAGCCGGCTCCTGCCATTTCGATCTCTACCTTTTTAGCAATAGGAATTTTGTGTTTCTCTATTTCACCCTGCTTTTGACCCTGCCGCTCCATATGTTGCAGTCACATTGCATGTGGCACACCCTCCTCCAGCACCCCTAGTGCCCGCAGCACCTGTCGCTCCCGCCAGCCCTCCATCAGAGTCACCTTCGCAAGTGGTTCCAGACATTCTGCTCAGTTTCGAGAGCGATCCTTCTGAGACTACCGGCTCATCATCCTCCTTGGGACCTAGTGTAGCCTACTCCCCAGCCGGGCCTGGTATGGTCAACGGCTACCTGACTGAGCAGGTCCTGCCCACGAGTTATATTGTACAGTATGGCCCTCTTTTACCAGTGTGTAGCATTGGGCTATAGACTTAGCCACTTATAGATTAGCTAGTTAGGAATGTCCTCTGGGGACCTTGTAGGACTGTTTTGACTGACACTAGTCCCATATCTTTTTGGTATACCTGCCCCACTTATGTATCCTCTTTTGGAACCTGTATATAAACCGAAGCATTGGCTTCCAACATATATATGTATGCATACAGTTGATGATATATTACTTATTCTTATCTTTTCTGTTGTGTTTTATTAAACTTTGTTACGTTCTGTGATATTGAGCACATTCATTATATACAGCGCGCCGTTCGCCTGTTTACAAAAAAAATAAAGAAAAAAAGAATATAATATAATGAGTATAGCTATAAATAGAATACTAACACAGTAACGCAATCTACTCAATTTTATGCTATGACTTAAGCATAACATTAAATTGGTAGGGTGTTACAGATAGCATTTCATAAGGATGCATGTCGAAGATTGAATAACTCATGTGAATTTTGAGATGAATTTCTTGAATATTCCTTCAAATGTTACCACATTTCCCTATAAGGTATTATTAGTCCACTCCTCAATATAAATTAAGCATCAACAAGATAAATTTTTCCTAAAAAATAATCCAAGTTGTTGTGTTATTAGTCCATGCCCTTATAAACCAATAAACTAATAAAATCTTACTATTAAACTATATGTTACTTTTTGAAATTTTCAATGCATCTTGCGGTGTTAAAATTCTTGAGTCAGATGTTATTCCTTCTCAACCAAGTAAGATATAAATAAACTTATGAATAAGATTGGTTTTACCTTGAAATATGGATAATACCTGTTGTTGTTGAGTATTTCTTTAGAAACTTGTACTAGATTGGACTACTACAAAAAATTTCTTCCAACTCTATTATAAATATCCAATATTATATCTAAATGTAACTATTTTTTGGGTTAATCGCAATTAACCCTCCAGGCATTATAAGTCATGTACACTTTACCCCCTACATTTTAAAAATGTGCATCTTGACTATCTGCATTTTCATAATTTGCACTTTGGGCCCTTCTGTTGATTTTTTCATCAATTATAAACAAAAATGCAGGGCATTAGGTTACATATTTTGGAAAGTCTAGAGGATCAATTTGCATATGACCCAAAAATTTAGGGAAGTATAGTGCACTTATTTGGGGAAAACAAAAATGCAGGGCGTTAGGTGTAACATCTTGCCAGACAAAATTCTATACTTAAGTCATAATATATTACCTGATAAGTTATTACATGTCGTGATCTAATTATTTTTTTTTTCCAATTCAATGTTAATTATCCATATAGACTTAACTATTCGTTTATTTATTTCTTTTAGCTGTAGAATAAATAATGGGTTAATGTTGTAACAGAAAGAAACTGTGGAATAGACAGAACTACTGAACTACGTTATATATATATATATATATATATGCCTGTTTCCAAGTTTGCAAAAAGATATATAAATAGTACAGGGTATAAAAATAAGACTGCTAAAACAAAATAAATCGGTCTGTCTCTATGAAACAAAACCCTACGTGGTCCCCACAGGACATTTCATATGCTACCCATCCATGTACCACATCCACTAAACTCCTACTTATGGCCCAGATTGCTAAAAGAGGGCCACTCTATACATCTCCTTCTACTGCCCTACATAAACTCCCTAGATGGATTCCGAGGAAAGGAATCCATTTGCTATGCTGGCGTCTACTGGAGCATAGCCTCCATTGGGTGCAGAAGATGAGGATGAGCTCACTGCCTTCGAGGGGTCTCCTCCTCAGAAAGTGAGATGGAAAAGGTCTGCTGAGGTGGTGAAGCGGGTGGATGCATAGGAGCTGCTACTGCTGCTGCGGGTAGAGGTGGGAATGGATATGCCATGTAAAGAGGGGTAGCAATAAAAGGTGCAGCAGGGTCAAATAGTGGGTGTATAAGTGGAATGGAAAAGTCTCTACGGAAAAAGAAAAAAAAGCGGAATCGGCAATTACCAGATATGTATATAGAGTCTAGAAATGGGTCAAGGTGGATGTGCAGGTCAGGGAACTCAATGTAAAGGATGCCTGTTGCTGCGTTCTCTATGATTTGAGAATGACGCGAAAATATACAGTAGGGTGAGAATTTAAGAAATTTTCAGTAGGAATCCTAATTCTATACATGTCTGTCATCACCGTCATTCCCAGTTGTTTCTGTTTTTTCTAAATTTTTAAATGATGTAATATAACAATAATACTCAGCTTAATCTGACTTGTAGAAAATATAACCCGAAACAAAACTTAATTTTAAATTAGAGCAATGCAAGTATATTCAAACAGGCATGCAAACATAGCATGAAACAATAACCATAGATAAACAGTAATATAACTCGAGGAATATATAGGTAAATATGTCTTTAACTTAGAAACTGATAAACAGAGCATATATATGTGAAATGGAAAATGCATGTTGTCTTTGGAAGCTTTCAACTTATGCAACTTATATTTTCCACTCTTGGTCCCCTGAGAGTCTTTGGCCATATACTCCTCGGTAATAATTTGAGAGCTCGTTGCTATACAGGATTGCCAGGTTTACTTTCCCCGACTTTTCCACTGATCTATTCCCCTTAAACTTATTCAGGGGCTGGCCCAAGTAATATGGAACCATAACATTATTCATAAGATTTCATGTACATCTAGTATTATTTTTCTCAAGTATCACATGTGCACAAACATTTCACATATTACATGAAGTCTTTGCCGAAAATTTTGGTAGCATAACGGATCGAGTCCGCTTCCCTATGAATAGTGCCAAGCCGCAAATAGAATCAATCAAACATTCAAATTAATATAGAACAGCAAGCTTATAGCAACAATATCAATCGTATGGGTGCCAAAAGCAACAGAAATATCAACAGAGTTTTCTGCTTACTCTACTCTCTTCTGCCCGAGTTTTGTAAAATTAACCATTATTTCTATTCAACTCATTTAGATCTAAATTTTTGATATGTTATAGGTCCATGTGTCTAGTTTCCAATCCTTTTGGTTCCATCTCATTTGACTTGTGTAACTCAAGTTATTTAAATTTTGTCTCAGTCTATCCCACTCTTGGCCAGAATTGCACCCTTAAAAGTAAAAAATCACTAAAAATAGAAACCTAGGTGAAATCATAAGAAACCTATACCAAATTAAAGCTAACAGGACAAGCTTTGTAATGAAATAAGTTGCACCTCATTTACATAAGTATTGCTTGAGTTATAAACCCCAAAAATTAACCCTCCTGGACTACCCTGTTCTAGTCCAGTTTGGACTTAGAGCAACTTCATCAAATTACTGGGAATGAGAATAAATCTAATTCTGAAATTTTTATGGGATGCTCCGTTACATGTTAGCTTTCAAACAGAGTTTATTGCACTCAATTTAGAGTTATGTAGGGTGAGTTCCACCTTTCTCAACTCATACTGCCCAAAAAAGGACCCAGAAATTTAGGCTAAACTTCAAAAATTCATAACTCACTAATTCAATAGCCTTATAATTTATATGCTTGGAAAGTTCTAAATCTCTAGTTTCATATAAAAATACATGCGTCAGGATTTGATGGCTAGATTCTTGTCCATACACATTGCACGTACGGATGCCGTAAGGTTTTCACCCAACAGCCCTTTGCTTCTTTCTATTTTCAAGTTCTTCCATTTCAACTTTAATTTTGATCATATCATACATACAAAATTAATCCTAACTCATCATCTCTACTCAAGATAATATCAGAATCATGAAGGAAAGAAAAGCCCCAAGCAGCCCCAATCCAAAGAAACAAGAAGAGAGGTTGAGATTCCTACCTCTCCTAGGTGAAATCTTGTTGGATTTGTGTCTTGGATTAAAGAAATCTTGGTGAAGCTTGAAGGGTTGATGGAGATGAAAATGAAATGAGATGAGATGAGGAAGAAAGGAAATGGAAAGAGGTCAGCTATATGTTGGCCAAAATTTACAAGGGGTAGAAAGAGAAAAAAAATTGAAAACTTTTGAAGAAAACTATCATATGATTGGTGGATTCCATTTCTCATTCAAATTTGACTTGGTTGCCCTTTTTAGGGCTGTTTGTGGTGCCACTTGTAAGGGTGTGTTGGCTAAATCTTAGTCATCCATCCTAGAGTTCTCATAGTATAATTTCTATTGGTTCGGTTTTGACAGTTTAAAATACCGAAATCTTACGGATTTCCTTTATATCGGTAAAACGGTTTTGGAAAAGATCCTATGAGATTTCCTATGTTTCTAATCTAATTCCCTCAATTCTAATCCTTCTAAATGATACTTAATTGGATTTAAGTAAATACTAAATCAAATTCTAATTAATCCAATTACTGGATAAAAACTAAACAGCTTGATTAAAAAAGATAAGATTTTTTGGACGTTACATCAGGCTGCACATTTTGGAAATTTTAGGGGATCAGTTCGCATATGACCCGAAAATTCAGGGGAGTATAATGCACTTATTTGGGGCCAAAATGCATATTATGAAAATGTAGGTAATCAGGATACATATTTTTAAAATGTATGGGGTAAAGTGTATACGACCTATAATGTAGGGGGTTAGAACTGTAATTAACCCCTTTTTTATTAATACATATTGTCATATTTGTATTTTATATTTTTATAAAAAAAATTCATATATGTGTCATATTATATCGTATTCAATACTCGTATTCGTACTTGTGCAATATGGAACTTTATAAATATAATGAGAAACAAAAATATAATACATTTATTTTTTTAACTTAAAGTGTGTTTGGATGCTAGGGAATTGTTTTTGTTTTTGGGGGGGAGGGGGAAATGATGGGGAAGGAAGCTCTTCTCTTGTTGGGGAGTTTAATAATATGTAGGGAGAAAGGAACTCAGAGAGTGATTCCCCTAATTCCCCCTCAAAAGCTCATTTTCTCTCCCACCAAATTTAGGGCGGAATAAGGGAAATTGAAAATCCTTTTGGGTTAAAAATAAGTGTTTTATATTTTTGTCCCTCATTATATGTATAAAATTCCATATATTGTACAAGTAGGGATATGAGTATTGAATACGATACAATATGATATATAAATACAAAAACTTTCTAAAAATATAAAATAATACGACAATATATGTTAAATGAAAAATCATATATAATGTTGAATATTTATTGTAATTATCCTAAAAATGACAATTTGTTCCTTGATCATTGAAAAAAACAAAAAGACAATTTGTATTTGTTGTTTGCTTACATATGTACATTACAATTGATAGTTAATGAAGATATGAAGTCCACATTTATGATATTACAAAATTTGTTTCACAATTATATAACTTTTGCTTGTATTGTGTATGCCCTAAAAAAGCAATCAAAGCAAATTCAAATCATGTCTAATACAAGGGAACAAAGAGAAATGATTCGGGATGAAATAATGAAATGAATTATTAGTATTAAGAGATGTTGTGATATAATTCATATGGGTTCTATAGCTTTTGTAATCTTGTGTGCCTTATTAAGAGATCATGGTGGTCTTCAACCTACATAAAAAGCAACAATTGAAGAGCAAGTTGCATATTTTCTTTATATTGTTTGATACGATGTAATGTATCACCCAATAAAATTCTCCTTTTGAAGATCTAGTAAGACTATTAGTTGCCACTTCCATAGTGTAATAGGAGCTATAATAGAGTTGGAATAAATTTTTTGAAGTAGCTCAATGGAGTAGAAGTTTCTAAAGAATACTCAACAACAATAGGTTTTACCCACATTTCAATGTGAACACAATCTTATTGAATTCTAAATTAAGTTCATAAAAATTCATTTTTATATAAGTTTTAATTAGATTTTTGAAATCTAGAGTTTAAAATTCTTATTGATTTATATGGTCATATATATTTTTTTACTTGAAACTTATTATAAATATTGAGTAATTATATGAAAAGATTATTTTATAATTATTTTCAGATCCACTTGAAGGTTTTAAATATTTTTTTACTTATAAAAACACAACATAAAACTATTAAAAGGGCTATTTGGGAAGTTAATAGTTATAAGTGTTTCGTTCCATTCCTTTATAATATAACTTCCAAACATGATTAATAAATTTTCATTCCATTCCTTTATTAATCTTCCAAATAAGCAATAAGGGAACTTTGTTCCCTTCTTGTCCTTCCTTTTTCGATCCCTTATTTCCTTTTCCAATCTGTTTTGTCAATGAAAAAATCCAAACACATTGTTAAAAAGATTTTATTTCAATTCCCTCATTCCACCCTAAGCTTAGGGAAGAGAAAATGGGCTTTTGAGGGTGAATGAAGGGGAAACATTCCTCCTAAGTTCCTTCCCTTTCTGCTTATTATTAAACTCTCAAATAAGAAAAAAGATTCCCTTCCCCACATTCCCCTTCCATTCCCTCCATTACTGTCATCCAAATACATTGTTAATTCTTATGAGTTTACGGTTCGCACTATGAAAACCAATTAACTTGTGTTCTCTTTCTGATAGGTTTAATTAAGCTCCAACAATCAATAAACTCTTGATTCCAATGACAAGTTTATGAGTTTAATTTATACTTGATTTTTTATGAATCAATTTGCAGAATTTTCAAAGTTTTCATAGAATATATATATATATATATATATATATATATTTATATATATATAGAGAGAGAGAGAGAGAGAGAGAGAGAGAGAGAGTAAAATTCACTAAACTTTGCATTAATATGCACACTAACTTACAAGTTATTACATAGTTGACTATATTTTACAATTAAAATTCACTCTAATTTACAATTATTGTATGATTCAAGTAATAACATAATTTGTAAATAAAACTCACTCTAGTGAAATAATTTAGTTGCACATAAATATTAATCTTTTATATTTAAAATTAATTAGATTAAAATTTAAATAATTACATTAATCTCTTAGCTCATGATAACATAACGTTAATTTTAAAATTTTAAAAAATATAAAATTGATTTCATTTTTAAAGTGAAAACTAAAATATTTTTACTTTTAAATTATTTAAGTTTAAAGGATGGAAAAACCTTAACATCTTTAAGAGAAATTAGTTTCACTTAACACTTTATTTGGTTGCACATGACCATATTAATCTGTTATCTTTCAAATTTTATAAGGCTCAAATCTAAATTATTACATTAATGTTTTATCTTCCAACATAAGCAAAGATCTAATTATTTTGTGATTCTACTTTTTTAAAAGCACAAATAAACAAGTAAAATAATGTTTAAAAGTGCTTATTAATCAAATTAAGCATCTTTTCTCTCCAAATAAGCACATTCAAATGAACTTATTGTGTAGAACAATTAAATAAAAAATTCAATATATTTTTACTCTGTCTAATGTTTAATTACTATTATAATTTTTTTCAAAAGTATCTTTGTTAAAAACAATTATCACATAATATTAATGAATCTGTGCAGCGCATGGGCGTTATCACTAATTTATTATTATTATTATTATTGAAAAGAAGGAGGCTATGAGGAGATGACAAAGACTGGGCGAGAAAAAATGAGAGACATGGAGGTTAAGAGAAAGAGAATGATGAAAGGAACAAAGAAAATTTAACATATAATGAGAATTTGGCCCATGAAATATGTAGCTTGGGTCTTAGATTTGGGAGATTCAAAGCCTACTATGTCCCTAGGTCATGTAACTAAGTTGCTGATGCTTTAACTATCTTATAAAATTTGTGGGAACAAAGGTCTAGCCAGGGGAAATCCCAAATTGTATTGAGTAACTTGTAACTCAATATTCGATTTGAATGAATTACAATCTTTCATGAAAAATTAATAAGAAAAAAAGAAGGAGATAGAGTAACTAGCACAGTAATCTATAATCTATAATCTCTAGTTTAAGATTTTTCAGACAGGAGATCAAATCTTCAATTTTTCATGTATGGTCAAAATAGATTCTATGTTATAGTTGTATAATAGCTACTTTGAGGAATACTTTTTCCTAAGTAAAAGGTGGGTTTGAATGACACCTAAACTTATCATATGAGAATGTGATTTGGTAGTCTAGAGTTCCTTTTTTTCTATGCTTCTTCCCACTTATGTTGCATATTTCTTGGTCCAAACATGCTTCTTTTCTTTATGCACCTTAATTGGTTTAACTATTTTTTTTCTTTTTTTCATGATCATCTTCTTTTCTCATAATCTTGCTACAAACTTTCATTAATGTATTTACTTTGTGTTTTGAAGTTTACAGTAATTATGGATGCTAAGTTATAAGATATGTTATACGATGATTTGATGATTCAAATGGGAGCTCATGATCTGTAGCAGGCCTGAATATCTCTATGCATAAACTCTATGCAATAATGCTAAGTGCTGTTTAGACTAAAGCTCAAACACAAAAGTTGCAAGCTTAGCTTGAGTGGAGAATGGATAAATCGATCTGTAACCAATTAGGACCACATACAAAATTAATTAAGCAAATGGAAATATTAGTTGTTAGTTTAATAATTGTTGTTGGTAACTAAGTGCTAATACAGCATTTATAAATTCTGTGTAGCAACTCTGATGTAGCATTTTTGTTCATTCTATTGGAAAAAGTAAAAGTTATTTTAGATACAATATTGAAAGATCTTGTTTTATCTTTAAATATCTTTTTTATATTATAAAAATATCTTTTTCTAGAAGATGAAAAGTATAGCTTCTCAAAAAAGATCTTTTTATGCTTTTTCTAGTGATTCTACTTTTACCAAAAAAAAGTTACACAAACATACCAAAACACATAATCAATAAACTCTAACAGAACCAATAAACTCTTGATTCTATTAGCCAGTTCACGAGTTTAAATTTATACTTGGTTTTGAATCAATTTATGAGTGATTGATCTTGAGAAATTTGACAAAAATTCTAAAACAACAATCATATATATAATATCAAAATACTACTTCCTCTAAAATTTTCATGCAAAATTTGTTTTCCACCCACATTATGTGATTAGAAGTTTTGAAGTTTTCATTCAAAATTTGTTTCTCACTCACATACAAAATTTACTTATAATATATTCAATTTAAGAATAACATCATAAATATACTATTAAAAAACTTCTCCATTCAAAATGTCATGTAGAAATTATTTCCTTCTCATATTACATGATTGATAGTTCCAAAAAAAATAATTTAACAACCCTTATGTAATTATTTTCTTTTACAATTTATTACATAATATAACATATTTACAAAAAATGAAAACGTGAAAGAGGCAAGAAAATGATAAAAGAGAAAAATTAGAGAAATTATAAGATTTTAATATTTTTAATAGGTTCCATATTTTAATTGAAATGAAAATGGAAAGATTCCCTTTGATATTTTTCTTTTAATTATTTTTTTATAAGAAGTTGACCAATATGAAACTCACATTTTAATTTATCATTCATCTATGCTTAAGTACAGACAATTCAAAAATGTATATTGATCATCATTGATCAATATTTTTATTCTAAAAAGCTAAGATGAATATCAGTTTAAATAAACTTTATAAATAATAATATAGTACATTATTTGAAAATAAATAGTTACATATTTAATCAGGTTTTTTTCAAAGTTGACGTAAATATATGTTACTCAAAAGGGCGATTGGTTCAATAACATTAATTATTACATAAATTCATAAAAATTAGAAAGATATGATTGTAAATTTTATATGTATAGATAGAGAAATTAAGTGATTTATAACGAAAAGCAAAAAAAAAAAAAAAAATGAGAAACGATAACATAATAGAATTAATGATCATTACTATTGTACATTATTACTTAATAAATTACCTAACGAATAGGGATATCAATGGGGCAGGGCGGAGTGGGGTGGGAGAGAGCCCCACATCCTGCGTGCTGTGGATAAATACTCGCCCAAATTCGTATGGGTTCCAGTTTTTGAATTCCTTGCAGATTTATGGGTGCTCGTGAATATTCACAGATACCCGTTAGAATGTTTAAAATTCAATAAATTTAAATTAAATATAAAAATTTTAATATCATAAAATACTTAAAATAAACATAAATAGTAATCTAATTCCACAATTTAAATTCTAACAACTTAATATAATTAAAATAAAAATAAACACAAAAAATAAACACAAAATAAGCACAATAATCTAATTCCAAAATCCAAATTCCAATAATTTAAAATACTTAAAATAAAAATAAACACATAATAGTAATTCAACCATTAGTCTAACAAATAATAAGTACAAATAAATCTAACTTTTAAATTTAAACCTTAGTTCAATTAATTTAAATAACAACAATATTATCCTAATTAAGTTAATAACTTAAGGGTAAAATAATAATCTTATATCAAGTACTCGTGGATATGGAAATAGTAATCCCTATCCCCATTACTTGCGGGGCAAAATCTTCCCCTCATACCCACCCCATTGCGAGTATTACCTGCAGGTATCCGTGAGATCAGGTTTTTTTTATCCCTAGGAATGAATCATTACAAATTTAAGTGACAAAGTATTTTTCAATACTTGTAACTAAAGCGTTACTACTTCATGAATCATTATATTTTTTACCATTAAATTTTTAAGTAGACTATAACCATATAATAATTATAAATTACAATCAATTTTATACACACACATACATATAGATTTTTTTTAATATTAATATTAAATATGCTATCTAATTACATTTAATTACCAAGATATGTTTTTGAATTAATTATATTTTTAAATATGTAAGTTATTAGGAGTCTATAGTTGAATTTACAATTGTATTTTAATGAGAGTTTATGAGTTTACCTAAATTTTTTTCAAGCTTGACTACTACAAAATTTCCCACTTACTATTACAATTATTCAACCCCCAACCCTTAGTACTAGTTACAATTGGACAGGATTATCATTTGAGCCTATGCCCCTTTTATTCCTCCTTACATAAACTTTCCTAATTATGGGCTCTATCAACACTCCCGCTAGGTCTTTCACCTTGTCCTCAAGGTGAAAAAGGTTAGGAAATTGTTGTAGAAGCCTGTCTATAACATCCCTATAGTTATTAGCTATGTGTTCCGATTAATTATGCTTAAGTATCCCTTAGATTAAATTAAATAAAGGTTTATTAATTAAATTAAAGATGAAAAAATATAAATAATTATAGATAACTCATAATAAATTTTTTTTTTCTTGCAAGTTTGACCCTAGATAATGTAAATAACCCCCATAAAATTTACTAAAAATTTTCTAGATACCTAAGTAATTATTAATCAATTTAAAAGTGCATGACATTCAATAAAAATTGAGGAAAAATAGAAATAAATTCTAAAAAATATTAGTTCGTTGGCTTCCATGGTTTTGATCTTATTTCCATGGGTAGTTTTGGATTTATCTTGCCTTATCTTGCATGGTAGCGTTACATCTCTAGTGCTTGCATGATTTTGCATAATGATACTTGTTTTATTTGTTGTTTGTGATGTGTAGAAGCTCATACTTTCTACGAAAGTGTTGTTTGTGATGTGTAGAAGTTCATACTTTCTACGAAAGTATCATCATGCAAGTATCATCATGCAAAATCATGCAAGCACCAGAGATGTAACGCTACCATGCAAGATAAGGCAAGATAAATAAATTCCAAAACTACCCATGCTAATAAAATCAAGGCCTCCCTATGAAGGCTCACCCAAACCCCTTATAAGTCTACAAACCAATTCCTCATTCTCACCATAAATTACATCATCAAATATACAATAAAAATCACTCTCACTCGATATACAAAGAAGCAAAATAACCCTTCCCAAGATTCATCCAAGCTGCAGCCATGAAGAAGCAAGGGGACCAAAGTTCTCATGCCAAACCAACAACAACAATCAATACTAGAAATGTGCTATTTACTGATGGATTTATCGATAGAAAATTGAATAAAATTTGTTGGTAAGAAACGCATCCATAATTAAAAAAAATTGAATATTACCAATGAAAAAACTTATCCATCAGTAAATTGTGTAATTATACCAACAGAAAATATTTGTTGGTATGGTCATAATAGCGTCAAAAATCAATATTGATTGTATTAAACTATTAATAATTATCAATGGATTATCCGTCGGTAAAATGAAAATAATATTTTATTTTATAATTTTACCAACAAAAATCCATCAGATAAAATAAAGGTTATTATTTTTTTATTTTTAATATTTGAAATTAATATTTAAAAATTTCAAATTATTATTTTACTTCTTCGTAAATCCATATAAATAAAAAATGATAAAATACAAAAAATATTGATAATTCTACAAATATAAAAATAAAAGAAATTAAAAAAATTGTTAATTAAATGAAATATAGACACTATTACTTTAAAATAAAAACTATCAATAATGAAAGAAATAAAAAAAATGTCACAATATAATTCTAAAAAAGAAAAATCCTAAAATCTACAAATACTAATCATTGTTAGAATTCGAGATGCCATCGTCGTTGTCGTCTCCGGATGGGTGGCGGTGTCGAGAAGGCTGAGGCGGTGGAGGTGGGGGGAAGAGATGGTGGAGGCTGTGCATCGAACAAAGTACTGCCACTCCACATCTGCCCGAAATAGCTATACATGGTCGTTGTTCTCTGCTCTATGGACTGTATATGTTGCATCCACTGCTCCTTATCCCTCTCATGATGTTCATACAACACTATGTACTTCCTGTCGGCCTCCTCAAGCTATCTATGCACCGATTCATTTAATGCATGGCCCTAATCATGGATGTCCTCTACATCGATCCCAGCAGGCTCAGCTCCAGACATAGAGCCTAGAAAACACGACCTGCTATAGGAAGTCCCCATCCCATAAATCTACCCCTTATAGTGGTCGTCAACTGTCTGGGCTCATACCTCATTATCGTTAACAAGTGGGGCGGCAGGAGTGGTTCTATCCCATTACTATGATTGCTGCGATCGGGCCTTAGTTAGCGGCTAGGTGAACTCATGCTACAACTGGAAAAAAAAAATAGATTTAAAGAATAACAACTATAATAAATTAAAAGTATTGAAAACTAAAATTATAAGTATTTATGTATGTGGTCTCCGACCAGGTATTAACACACTGGGGCTTGTTGTCCTACCTCCAAGTGTGATTCTTCTAGAATAGCTCCTCCTGAGTTGGCGGCCTATTTATCACCTTCTCCTACATTTCAAAAAATTTTCACATGATCATATAATATTTAATACGAAAATTGAATAGCTAAATGAGTACTAAAGGATGATATTTACCATCCTCAACTGTGAGCTCTCAAAGGTAATGGAGCCTCCAATGTGCAGAGAGCTACTGTAGGCTAATCGTCTACCTGTTTGAGCCTTCGCCTGCTTTGCCTTAAACTTGGACAAGTCCCAGTAGGCCCTTAGTGCTTGGAGGATTCCATTCATGAGCCAATAGGTGCTAGTGTTGTTCTCGCAAATGTTATGAAACATATCGTAGAAGCGCTACCCAGCGTTGATCCTCCACACCCTGTAGATGGAGGCCTCCTCATGTGGATCAATAGTAAACATATGCCATATACATATAACACAATAGTCAGCTGAATTGTAATAAATAATCATGCATAATAATAAAAATCAAAGCTAATAATAAAAAAGTGAAAAAAAATAATGATCATTTTACCTTTCACTTTTTCTACCACAACTGCTGTATGGCCTTGGGGGCCTGCACAAAATTGGTATGCGGGGCATGAAAGTTCTTCTCGAATATCTCAATAATCTTATGTAGCCCTGGCCATGGTGGAATCCAGTTGTGGCATAAATAATAGATTATCTCAAGTATATATTAGTTAAATTTTCTATCACAATTAAAAATTCATAACAAATTTAAATTTAAAATTACTTACTAGGAGTTGCCATCATATCTAAGCTCCATGAGCTAGTTCATGGAGCCTTATGAGGGCGTGAATGAGGAGGCCTGGACAACCTGCGAATTAGGCTGGCTAAGGGTAAGGGACGGTGTAGAACCAGGTACAAATGAGGTGTGGGCCTCTGCTCTTGGAGGTGGAAAAGGACGAGGGGGGAATGAAGACTGAGGCCTTGATTCCATATACCCCAAGGTTGTATATCATTACAAACTCCTAGGTATGTGAAAAGTGACTAGGAGGGGTGGAGGTAACATAACTAGCAAAAATGGTGGATGAGGGCACAGTGGAGGTGGTGGACGAGGGCGTAGTGTGAAAGAGTAGACCATACTTCCTCGATCTACCCTTACCTCGTTCAGAACTAGGTTCTCATTCTGCCATAAGCGATATATATAATATGTACAAAATTGAAAATATAAAACATATGTTAACTAAATAAAGATACAACACATTTAGCATAACAATAATTATTTAATTCAAAGAATATTTTAAATGACCAAATATTAGGGTAGAGTTTTCGCTTAAATTAGTAGCCTCCACAAAAATTAATTTAGTATTTCAACACAAATAACAATTATTTATTGCATAACAATAATTATTTAATTTAGCATTTCAATACAAATAACAATATTTATTGTAAAAATTATTTCACTATTTAAACACAAATAACAAATATATGCAGTCATACAAATTAATCAGTTAATCCAAAAAATTGTTCTAGAGTGCATCCCCTTACTTCATATCATGTATGCACACAGCACCACAACACCACATCACACAACTCAAACAATGGGAAGAAACTCTAAGCCTTCCCCTGGTCATGCAATCCTATCCTATAATTCTATTTTAGAAAATTGAAATATCTAATAATTCAGAAAACATAGAGTTAAAAACGGATTATAATGTACATACCTAATATACCATGAAAATCAAATCAATGAATGCACCATAATGGAAGCGCTCCAAGTGCTCATATCTTTAACAATCAAAATAACAAAATAAGCTAGTTAACTAACTAAGAAACTAAAAACTTGGAGTAAAGAAATGAAATAAAAGAAAGGCTAAATAAAAAATTAAACTGAATAAAATGCTAAATAACATATCAAGAACACAATGGTGGTCTTCCATGACGAAATGGAAGCTCCAGCGTGGTGAAATGACCAAAAGTCCTCAGAGGAGTAAGAGAGAGCGAGAGCATGGAGAGAGAGAGAGTGAAGGACGTAATGAGAAAGAAGAAAAAGTGGGCTCACGTTTTAACAAACTGTTTGTGTTTTAACTGACGAATTTTTTGTTGGTAATAAGTTAATGAAACAATTCGTTTCAATAATCACATATTACTTATAGATTTTCCGTCCGTAAAATGATAATGAAATAAATCATTTTATTAATCGAACATTACTAGCGAAAAATCCATTGATAATATGGAAAATAAACAGACAATGGTAGTCATTCCAAATTTTCAAATAACGACAAATAATTTGTCGGTAATATAAGTAAAAAAATTAATTATTGAAAAAAATAATATTTATTTAATTCTAAATTATTGACAAATTTTTTGTTGGTAATACATTAATTTATTAAATTAAATTAAAAGGAATAATTATTACTTATCAATAGATTTTCCGTCAGTAATAATTTGGCGCAATTAGGCATAAATATTTATCAACAATTTTACCGATGGAATATAAAACCATCGGTAAATTTCCATGTCAATCATTTATTTAATTTTACCGACAAATTATCCACCAATACTTCGGATGGATTTTAGCCATAGGTAATATCCATCAATTTTTGATGAATTTCTAGTAGTGAACAACTTATATTAGAATCAACCAAAAGATAATTCAATGGGAAAGTTGAATAAATGAAAAACCTCCTACCTCTTAGAGAAACAAGAAAAACTTGATGAATATAGGGTGATGAGGCTGGCAAATTAGAGCTTTCAAGAGGAAGATAAGGGGATCTCCAAGTACTTACATGTACAATCTCACTTAATATTTCACTCAAAGCTTTTCCTCCTTGATGGTGAAGGAAAAGAAAGTGAAGGAAGAAATATTCACACTTTCACTCTCCAACTCTCTCTTGTTCTCAACTATAGCTAGCATAAGAGAGAAATGGAGTTTTTGTTCTTTCATTTAACTTTTAAAGAAAGGAGATGCCCATACCTGAATCACTAATTTAACTATTCATTATACTTTTAATAATAAAATAAAACAACTTTTTCACTAAGATAAAATCATAGCATGATAAATGTCTCTAATGAATGGTGACGATTTCTTCTTATCTTTGTGTAAGTGAAATATCTAAATTTTATCTATTTTCTTCAAATTCTACTAATCTAACTTGAGTTTATTAAGAGTAAATTTAGATAATTAACTTACTCTTACTTAAAATTACTAACAAAATTATATTTGGTCCTTCTAATTATTCTAATCATACCTCTAATTTTTTAAAATTTTTCTTGATTATTTTACCTATGTTTAATTTATTTTTCTTATGCCTACAATCTACTAATTATTATCCAAAAATAATTGAAATTCCAGATTAATTAAAAAATTCTTGATTTTAATTCTATAGGTTAATATCATCATACTTATGCTTCAAAAATTTTTCATAATTTTTCAGAACTTATTTCTATTTTTCCTCAATTTTTATTTAATATCAGGCACTTTTAAATTGATTAATAATTACTTAATTATCTAGAAAAATTTCACTAAATTTTCTGGTGTTATTTATATTATTTAGGGTCAAACTAGCAAGAAATAATTTTATTATGAATTATCTATGATTATTTAGAATTTTTTATCTTTAATTTCATTAATAAACCTTAATTTAATTTAATCTATAGAATACGTAAGCATAATTAATCATAACACACAACTAATAATTATAGAGGATGTTACATTAGCCAACAGCTCCCATAAGTTCTCACTATAATAATCCCATATGTGCACCAATTGAATTGTATCTTAGATCAACCAAATCTATTGGTCTTATTTGCAATTAAAACTCTTCAAATAATAAAGCAATAAGTGGTTGAGGGGCATTGTTAGAAAGGACTACTCCCTTCAATAAGTTGACATGGAAAATCGAATGAATGAGATTGGTTTCTAGCAACTCCAATTGATATGCTACTTGCCCTATCTTTTCTTCCACCCAATATGGACCCTAAAATCAAGAACTAAGCTTTTTATTCTTTTTGCTAGCTAAAGACCTCAAGAGATAAGGTTGTATTCTAGGGTACACCCAATATTTAGATGCAAAAACAACCTTTCTCCTATCCTGATCAATATATCGATGCATCCTATGTTGTGCCAATTTTAGGTTCTCTTGTAACTCAACCAAAATGATATCATTTTTTTCTATTAATCACCTAACTTCCTCCATCTTAGAGAAGTAGGTTTCACCCCTAAATAGCACATGGGGGATTTTCTTATATAAAGCCTTGAAAGGTGTCATTTTAGTATATGCATTATAGGTGGTATTAAAGTAATATTGAGCCTATCTTAACCACCTAGGCCACTCAGTTGGTTTGGCAACAATAAAAAAATGAAGATATATCTTGATAATAATTAAAGACTTTGGTTTGGCCATCCATTTGTGAATAATAAGCAATACTATAATTGAGCTTGGTGCTAACCTTTCCAAAAGATTTAGTCCAAAGTGGCTTAAATTATGTATTTGGCGTTCAAGGTTATTTTCACACACATCTCTTTCATAGTCATTCATCTTCTTCTTCTTCTTCTTATCTCAAATTTCTTCTTCCTTTTCCGCTTCATTCTAATTCTAATATATATGCACATTCCATCACTTCTCATTCTTCCACCATCACTCCCATAAACCTGATAACCACCCTTTTCACCATACTCTTAGAGACATACCTTATTATCCAAGAAACACAAAACACAATACAACAGTTCCTCCTATTCCATCAATGTATGTGGATCTCAATGGAACCCATAAAGCTTGACATTTTGCATGGTTAGGCTAAGAGGGTTCATTAGGTCCCACATCTGTGAGAAGTTAATGTTAGAGAGGCCACACAAGGCATTAAACATCTACAATGACAAAATCAAGCACCTTTTGGAGCCCAACACTATCCCATGGCTACAAGAAAGTATCTTATAATTTGCTTAGCTATGAAAGTATTTAGCAATATGTCCATTATATTTTATAATATCATGGAGTATATCACACCATATCTTAGAACAATAAAGAGTATCTTAGACAATCTCTTTGGATTCATCTCTGTATTTCCTTATATTTAATGACTTGTTTCTTAATTAGGATTAAGAATCTAGTATTATTAAAAGAGATTGAATTTGATGCACTGTTATTGTAAAAGAGTTCAATTACACACTTGTATTTGTAAAACTTTTAAGGTAGTGGGTGATTAAGTCAAATACTTTTGCTAATGTGACAATACATGATTGGATGTTTGTATAATTTTTTTTTTTACACGGATAGTATATCAAAATTAAATTCTTTTTAAAAATAGGGATTGGTGCTTTGCACTTTGTATCACACCATATAACGTCAAACATTTTGAGACATCATGTGTTATTGTATAGGTCAAAAATACTTTTTAGTCCCTACACGTGCCCTTGTTTTGGTTTAATCCTAGACTAAAAAACCTTTTTTTTAATAATTGCATAACAAAATAACGCATCAAGATATGGAATATTGTCATAGTACATCAGAAGACATAAATAGCAAGAGAACAAAGTTAATAAGACTGCTAAAATTCATCAATAAGAGAAAGCCAACAAAGCCAAATACTATCAGTTGTAACCGCTCCATGAGATCCGCCACTACCTTGATAGCCACCAATGTTCCCTTCAATTTTGGCTTGGAATATATCCACCTAATATATATGAATTAGCCTGCTATGCATTCATTTTAGTAATCCCCATTTGACATATTAGATCACTTCGACTTGCTGTTAAAAAATTCCAAAGATCACTCCCCTAAATTTGCAACCATGGGAAAGACTCATTGATTTTTGAAAGCAATCAACAAGTCCAGGGGAGCCATTAAATGTACATTACTTTTATCTAGCAACTCCATGTACATGATATCACGTAAGTGATATTGCAGCAACAATTGACCATTGGTTAAAATAAGACCTAGCCATGTCTAATGCATGCTCCTTTGTAATCACCTTTTGTTCAAAAATACATTTATTTCTACACTTCCATACAATCTAGATAACCACAAAGAAAGCCATCCACCAAGCCTTCCTTCTATCTCTTCTTAATCTGATTCTAGCCATGATTCAAAGAATTGGCTTGTATCCTTTAGGGCAACCTAATTCATATTCCATTTTCTCAAACATTGAAACCATAAGAAATCAGCAAATTCACACGAAAAAAAAGAGAGATGTTGAAGGCATTCATCATGCTTATTATAGAGAGAACACATAATGTGATTGTAGCATTCCAAATTTTTGTGTATAACTAGCCTTGTCTAATAATTAAAACTATAGACACCTTATGTAACACCCTACTTATTTAATGTTATGCTTAAGTCATAGCAAGAAATAAAGTAGTTTGTGTTACTGTGTTAATCATACAATGAACATGATAGAGTTTATTTCGTCACAACCACACAGTAAGCAAAAATAACACACATACTATCAACTGTATATAGGGATATATATATATAGACAAGAACCACTGTTTTAATTTACAGACCATTTTCAAAATAGGATACATGAGTGGGGTCAGGTACCAAAAAGAAACATAAGACCCATGTCAGTCGATCCAATCCTACGTGGTCCTCAGTGGACGTTTTCAACTATGTTACTGCCTGTATGACCCAAAGCCGCCTACTACCAAAACAGGGTCATGCTGTACAATACGGCCTGTGGCTGACCTACTCAGTCAGGTAGCCGTTGGCCACACCCGGCCCGCCTGGTGAGTAGTCAGGAACTGATCCGGAGGAGGAGGAAGATGAGCCAGTGGCCTCCGAGGGGTCGCTCTCGGAGCTGAGCGGGATGTCTGGTACTACCTGCGGAGGTGACTCCGGTGCAGGATCAGCATGGGCTACAGGTGCTGCAGTGCGGTAGTGGAGGATGCCGCGCATACGGACCTCAAGTATGGGGTGGTAGGATCAAAGGCAGGATGATGTAAGGGGACAGTAAAATCCCTATCACTAAATAGATCTGGTAGGACCGGCAAGAGCGGCTATATCTGATGAGCCTACTTTGGATCATGGTGGAGCTGCAAGTCTGGAATCTCAACGTAAAGGGTAGCTGTCGCGTCCATCGCCCACGTCTGGGAATGAAGCGGAAAGGCGGCGAGGTGAGAATTTGGAGAAATTCTCTAGGGTTTGCATATAGTGTATCTTGACCTCGCATTCATTCTCGTTGCCTCGGTTTTATGAAATTTTCTTAAAACATGAGATTAAACTTAACTACCTATACTTAGTAAGGTTGAGAAAATGTCTAGTCCGAGGCAAGGTTCAGTTTTACTTAAATAATATAAGAAACAGAATAAACCAGCAACACTAATACATAGGACAACAGGGCAAGATAGTGTATATACAACCACAAGTAAACACAACGGACAATTTGCAGACAGTATGCAATGTCATGTTATATGCAGCCATGCACTTGATGCAATTATGCAAATCTCATGCTTCATAAGTTTTTCTCTTGCTTTTCATCATTTTCCATCTCTTGGTCCCCTGGGAGTTCTTGGCCATTTTAGACTCCTGGGTAATAGTCTGCTTATCAGGATCGAGCTCGTTCCTATACAGGAATGCCGGGTTTGCTTTCCCCAACCTTCCCACCGATCTATCCCCCTTACTTTTTATCCGGGGCTGGCCCAAGTAGCATGGAAATCTCATCATAATCATAACATAGCTTTCATAGCTTTCTTGGAAATGCACATGCCTCTACATGTGTCTCATAATTCATGCATAAGCTTTACCGCAATTTCGGCGGCATAACGGAACGTGTCCGCTTCCCCATGAATAGTGCCAGTATGTAGTATATCAATTTGTCAAGAGAAACACTTCATTTCATACATAAAGCAACATATTTCATTCATGCTTCAATCCTTGATTCAAGATATCATTGTTGCACTCTAGAACATGCTTACTGCCTCACTGATTGTATTCAACCCGGTTCTTGTAAATTATGCCATAATTTCTATTTAGGTCGTTTGGACCTAAATTTTGGGTATGTTGAAGTGTTATGTGTCTATTTTCTAACCTCTTTGGTCCCACCTGATTTGGATAACCATAACTCAAGATATTCGGGTTTTATCCCGGCCTGCCCGGTGGGTGGCCAGAATTACACACTTAAAAGTAAAAATCTACTAAAAATCGAAAACTGGCTCAAATCATATGAAATTTGCCTCATATTAAAGCTAACAGGATAAACTTTCAGATACAAAAAGTTCCATTTCATTTTCCTTAGTAGGGCTCGAGTTACAAGCCCCGAAACTGAGCCTTCCTGAGCTGCCCTGTGTTGGTCCGGTTTGGACATAGGGTCACTTCTTCGAATCACTGGGAACGACTGAGTTGGTAACAAAATCGGAATCTTATATTGGGGTGTTCCTCTGTGTGTAAGCTTTCTAACAAAATTGGTTTCACTCGAATTGGAGTTGTATAGGGTGAGTTACACCCTTCTCAACCCGTACTGCCCGGGTGGATGTTCTGATTCCTAGGGTGAACTTCAAAAATTCATATCTCCTTCAATATTACTCCAATGGTCTTATATGATATATGTGTGGAAAGCCCTAGATGTCTAGTTTCACCTAAAAATGGTTTCATTAATTTTGAACGGCGGACGGCGGAGCCGTACACTCCCGCCGTACGGACGGCCGAGGGTTTTGAGTTTTCCAGCCTCTCAATTCTTCCTATCTTCATCCTTCTTTGTGTCTAATTCAGTTTCAATCTCATAGACAGGAAATAAACCAGCTACAATTCATCATAATCAATCAATCAACATAACAAAAATTAAAGATTTGAATCACCATCAATCATCCAAGAGTCAGAAAATATAGCAAGAATAAAACCTCTACCTCTATGATCAGGTTGAGCTCGTTGAAATGGGAAATTTGGATGGAGTGGAGAAGAGAAAAGAGAGTTGAATTCGGAAGAGAAAACAACGTGGGAAGAGTGGGGCTGAAGAGGCAGGAGGAGGATATATATAGACAAAGCTCTGAAGTGGTAGTTAGGATATATGGCTTTGATTGGGTGAAATTCTTGTGGGTAATATTCAGCCATGTCTCCTCCTTGTGTGACAAAAATGCTCTCCACGCCGCTTAGAAGTGAGACTAGCGCCAACGATTAGGAATGTGACATCCGAACTCGGGTTATTGTTAAAGTCGGAATCCATGCACTGCTATTCGGATGAAGTCGGAGATCGTAATTATCCTCACATTCAGTGAGAATTTGGGCATGAAGTCGTAATCCGGAAATCGCAAGGCACAGCTACCTTAAAAGCGAAAGTCAGGGCCAAAACGTGAAACCAAAACACTTAAACCCGGAAGTCGGGGTCATCCTTGAATCGATTTTTAAGCATAGCACCGAATATAAGGATTCAAAACATAAATGCTGTGTGCCCGGAACTCGGAATTCATAAAACCTGGTACTCTAACTCAATATCGGAACTCGTATATCACGTTCGTCCCTATCTGAACATGAAGTCGGAAATCGGAATAAGTCCCTGTAGGGCTTGGAACGAAATCGGAAACCGAAGATACTACTGAGGTCGGAAGCGGAATTATAAGACAAACTCGGAACTCGGAATTTTCAACATTGAATGGGATCGGAAGTCGGAAATCGGATGTTACACCTTATAAAATTTTGAGTAATTAATGTCGAAATACATTTATAAAATTAGCAGATTAAGATTTAAATCGAAGTGGAATTACAGAGCAAAACCATAGAAAACTAAACCTTTGCCAACTAAGCCCCAGAGGTATCCCCATGTGAAATGACATGGAATGCCCCTAAACTTGCAAAAAATTACTAAAATGCCATTAACAATGAAAAATAGAAAATCGAATAGCCCTGAATTTTGCAAAAACTTTTAATTTACACTATTAATCGATTTATTCGGTTTTAATATTTATAAAAGGGTAATTAGCAATTTAATTAGAGATTAATTAAGGGGCAATTAGAAGCTAATTATAGATATTAGGATTGGGAAAAGTTAGAATAGACATGCAGAAAATTTCAAAAGGTTACTAGTAATGTGTTGTCGGTTTGAAGGAAACTTGGTATTTTATATTGCCAAAACCGAATTAATGAAATTCTACATTAGAAATCCTAGCCTAAATGGCTGAAAACTCAACCTCTTTCACCACCTAAAGTGGCGCCATTTAGCAGCCACAAACAAAGGGAAAGTTGATTGGATTTCAACTATACAAGGAACCAACTAATCAAGATCCAAAGCCTCAACTACCAAACTTCATTCATAAATCCCCTCTAACTCCTCTCATTTTTGTGCTTCTCTTTCAGCTGACTTCTCTCCCTTCATTCTTCTTCTTCCTTACTTCCTTTTCCTTAAATCTCCAAGCTTCATCTACTCCCTCCATCAAGAGCTCAAATCTAGTTAGTTTCTATATCAATTTGAGGTAGGATTCCACCTTTTTAATTGTTTTCTTGTGATTGGTGGTTGTTGTTTCATTCAAACATATGCATGTATTTGATGTTTAATTGAGATTTTGTAAGTGTTATTGGCTGGTTTAACAAATATTTGGTTGGATTGGGATTGACTCTTGCATGGAAGACAAGAACTAGAATCTAAAAACCTAGAAACCTTCACAGTGTCCGTGCTCACGGAGTAGACGGCGCCACCTACAACCACCGAAACTCGATGAACAAATTTTTATGTGAAACTAGACATCTAGAGATTTTCAACCATATAAAATATAAGGTCATTGGATTAGTATTCAGTGAGATATGAATTTTTGAAATTAACATAAAATTCTGTCTCTAATTCTAAGTAGACTGGGTTTCGAGGGACATAACTCATCCTATACTCCTTCAAATTGATTGCAACCAATTTTTTTTTAGAAAGTTAAGATATAGGGTAACATGTCATAAAAATTTCAGAACCAAATTCAATCCTTGGTATTCCCAGTGTTCATGAAATTTGCCCTAAGTCTTAACCCAGCTAGAACAAGTGAGTATAGGTTAGCCAATTTCAAGAGCTCATAACTTGAGTTCTACTTACTTAAATGAAATGAAACTTGTTGAAAATGAAAGTTAATTCAGTGAAATTTAATATGATATAAGTTTTTTACAATTAGGTTTCTATTTTTAGTGAATTTTTACTTTTCAGTGTACAAATCTACCTACTAACAAGATAGACCTAGGTAAGATGTTAATAATTTGAGTTATATATATCAAAACTTAATGAAACTAAAGAAGTTAGAAACTAGCCAAATAACACTTTAATATATCCAAAATTTAGGCTTAAGTGAATTAAATAGAATTTATGGCTGAATTTACAAAATTGGGCAGAATTAAAAAGAAGTAGCAGAAACCTCATTCAAGATCAAGGTTATGAAACTTGTTTGATTATTGTGAGATTTATACATTGCATTAATTTTTTGTATGGATGACTATCTGACTGTTTGGCATATTCACGGAAAAGCGGATTCAATCTGTTATGCTGCCGAAATTTTGGCAAAAATATGTGAACGCCAAGCATATTTATATGTTATTTCCATAAATGCATGTCATGCAAGCAGGAATGTTTGAAATCAAGGTACGAACATGTGCATAGGATATATATATATATATATATATATAAGCATCTAAACCATGAAAGAATATTAATAGACAAGATAAGATCCCTTCACTTCGAGGCAGTTATTTGGATCCTTCCCTGTGAAGGCAATTAAGACTATGAGATCTCTCTACCTTGGAGGCAGTTGGCCAAAATGAGATCCCTCCAATGTAGAGGCACATGGATCCCCTTATAGGTTAGTACTGTGTGATGACAATCACAAGTTGAGCTTATTCCTAGATCAGTCTACCTAAGGCCAGTAAAGACTAAAAATTAAGAGACACACCAGACACCCTAGGGATGACAATATGTAACGCCTAGGTGTATCAAGTAAAGAAAGTAAAGGAAACATGAGTGCCTTTACATGATTTAATGATAAGCAATTGCATAAGTGTAAGTTATGTTCTTGTTATTAGTATTATTATTATTATTGAATTGCTCTCCCAAATGACAAGTGTGTGAATAAAATGAATTTGCTTTAGAAGGATATTTTTGAACTTTCTAAAATTGAAATTTATAAATTGTTCTAGTATGATCACTTTTTCGTAATAAACCGAAGCAGTTAGAAATAATAACGATGACACTATCTATGACAATTTAGAGAATCCTACTGAAAATTTTAAATTCTCACTTCTATGTTTATTTCCATATTATCTCTAAATAATTCAAGAACTATTGAAGATGGCTAGAAGTTGCTGTCAGACAAGGTTCATTCAGGTAATAGTAATAACTCATGAGTATCATGCTATGACTTAAACATGATACCGTGCTTGAGAGGATGTTACATTTAATGGTATTAGGACAGTTTGTCCTACTTAGACTTGGCATGGGCTGATTATGCTTCCGAGGAGGCATGCTCTAAAAATTTAGAAAGGCCGTGGTTTAGGTTTTTACATGACAAGGATATAGATGTTTGTGCATGACAGCCCTATTGTGTGTTGTAGTTTATCTGTTGCACTTAACTACATATTGAGTTTGATTACCTTAATATGAAGTTTGGTGTAGGCGAAGATCTACGGCATTCAGCTGACTTACTAGAGGTAAAGGAATTTTGAGGGCAAAATTCTTTTTAAGAAGGGTGGTGTAACATCCCGAATTTTTGCATATAACTAACCTTGTCTAATAATTAAAACTTTAGACACATTATAGAATTTTGAGCAATTAATGTCGAAACACATTTATAGAATTAGCAAGAAAAGATTTTAATCGAAGTAGAATTACGAAGCAGAATCGTAGAAAACTAAACCTTAACCAATTGAGCCTCAAAGGTATCCTCATGTGAAATGACATGCGATGCTTTCAGACTTACACAAAATTACTGAAATGCCATTAACTACGAAAAATAGAAAATCGAATGGCTATGAAAATTGCAAAAATGTTTAATTCACACTGTTAATCGATTTATTCGATTTTAATAGTTATAAAAGGGTAATTAGAAATTTAATTAGAAGCTAATTACAGATATTAGGGTTAGGAAAAGTTAAAATAGACATGCAAAAAATTTAAAAAGGTTACTAGTAATGTATTACCGGTTTGAAGGAAGCTCGATATTTTGTACTGCCAAAACCAAATTAATGAAATCCTACACTAGAAACCCTAGCATAAATGGTTGAAAACTCAGCCACTTTCACCACCAAAAGTGGTGCCATTTAGTAGCTACAAATAAGGAGAAAGTTGATTGGATTTCAACCATACAAGGAACCAACCAATCAAGATCCGAAGCCTCAACTTCCAAGCTTTATAAACTTTCATAAATCCCCTCCAACTCCCCTAATTTTCGTGCTTCTCTTTCAACTAATTTCTTTCCCTTCATTCTTCTTCTTCCTCACTTCCTCTTCCTTAAATCTCCAAGCTCTACCCACTTCCTTTATTAAGAGCTCAAATCTAGCTAGTTTCTTACATCAATTTGAGGTAGGATTCCACCTTTTTAATTGTTTTCTTACGATTGGTGGTTGTTGGTTCATTCAAACAGATGCATGTATTTGATGTTTAATTGGGATTTTGTAAGTGTTCTTGGCTGGTTTAGGAAGTATTTGGTTGGATTGGGATTGAATCTTGCATGGAAGACAAGAACTAGAATCTGGAAGCTAGAAACTTTCACAACGTCCATACTCGTTGAATGTACGGCTCTACCTACAACCATCGAAACTTGATGAACCTATTTTTATGAAATTAGACATCTAGGGCTTTTCAACCATTTAAAATATAAGATCATTGGATTAGTATTGAGTGAGATATGAATTTTTGAAGTTAACCCTAGAATTTTGTCCCTTCCATATGGATTTCGTGAAGCTGTAGCTATTTGTTTCCTTTGATTGTAGTCTTTCCTCCATGAGCTTTAGTGAAATTGACTTGACCAAGAAGGCTCTTTTTTTGACAAACTTCCAGAACAATTGATCTTAAGATTAGCTATTGAGTTTCACCAATGTAATGTGTAGGGTTAAGTCCCTATAGTGGTAATCGATTAAGGAATTAGTCCCTACCATTAAGTGGGTGGTTAAGTCGATATGTTAGGATTAGGGTGCAATGAATTCTACACCATGGATCTTAAGGAGTGGTTAGAGTTGCATTGTCACAGTGATAATTGTGGGTTGTTGTTCCTAGCAGGTTTTTGGTGGATTTCGCGAGCAAGAGTAGCTTTGGCTATAGGAAATGAAGATTGGGAGCTTCAGGACATGCTTATAAAAATCTCTCTCTTGATAATGGACATCAAGCATTGTTTTTATGAATTGAATACAGATGGAAGTGTGTAGGGCTCTCCTTCATTAGCAAACTTTAGGGGGTCTTAGGGAGTGAAGTAGGGCAATGGATAGTTGGCTTTTATGTATCTTTTGTAAGGGCCTCCCGTGTTGCATGCTAAGTTGGTGGCCTTGGAGCATGGTTTTTCCCGAGCTTAGGCTCAAGGCATTCGGCCATTGATATGTCACTCTAACTTTAAGTTGGTTGTGGAGTGGTCCATAATAGAATTATAGTGCCCCATTGTTTTGCTCCCTTGGTGGCTAATGTTTGTGCTTTGTTGGTGCAAGAGTGGGTTGTGCAATTAGAGCATGCCTACGAAGAAGGTGATGGTTATGCAAATTGTTAACTCAAACTATATTTCATCTAATTTTTGAAATTTTATAAATTTAAAAAAATTAAATTTGGAGTTATTTTTCATATACACTTTTTGAAGAGAAGTTCTTACCCATTGCTAGTAGTGAAAATTTTAACTAAAGAAGTATTTCCCTTTTGCTTGACTTAGCATGAGACTTGCTAGATTATCGAAACAATTATGATCACCTATAGAACATAAAATATAATAGTGTCTCAGTAAGAAATCTAACATATGGAATTCATACTGCCACACCGAATTACCTACAAGTTTGTAGGATTCTAGATAGCTATTATGGTAACCCAGGCTTACTTTGGACCATCTCATGGTCTAACTCTAAAAATACCCCTAAAACCACCTTCCTCTTTTCCTTTCTTTTCTCTTTCTCTTCCTTTTTTTTAACCCCAATTCCACCACACCCACTTTCTCATTGCAGTAAACCGGCGTTCATGCCCACCACTTCTTCGCAACCCACCCTCGACCATCTCCTACCCCTCATAAGTAACCTGCTTGTAGCCCTCAAACAACCACTGTTGCAGCCAAGAAAGGTTGAGACTTCTTGATGCCCAATGGAAGAAAAATGCTAGAGAAAGGCCAAAGCTTTTATTTTTGTTACTTGAATCATGGATGAAGGTTCTTTTACATTTTTATATGGTTGTTCGAGTTTATGTACATTGATGTTGGGTTCATCTTACTTATATATATATACATATTGTTAGCAATAGTTGATGTATGATTGTCAATGCAGTTTTTGCTCAACACTTTTTTTGCAAATCTACACTTGAATATAGATGTTGGTACCATGTCTCCTTTTGAACATTGAGAGGTTTTGGTTCTTATGATAGTTGAGAGGTTTTATTTATTAAATATTAATCACTCTCTGTGCATGACTCATGGTGGTGGCAAAGTGAAAGTGTCGACAAGGCATAAAGCACTCACACAGGCGACAGTACGGGCATAGGGTTGTGGTGGCGAATGTTGGAAAGGGGTAGGGGATGAAGGTGGATGAAGAAAGAAGAGGAGAATAAGTAGTTAAAAGGAGATTATGAATTAGGGAAAAGTTAATTTTGTAATTTTAAAGTCATTATTTTATTTAATAATTTAATAAAATTATTATATCTTTAAATTCAAATAAAATCTAACAGTTAAAATCAATGGACCATCAGATGATATAGATGAGGTGGAGGACCACCTTATTTGCCATCTAGATTCTGTGTGAAATTCATGTAATTGGCAGTTAAAGATAATGAAGGTTACATTTAAGCCACTAGTGATGTACCACTTGTTACTAAAATTTGCAATGTTGAAGCTCTTATCAATAAAGATGGCAAAACAGGTCAGACCCACCGAGTTGACCTACACTAGCTACAATTTTTGGCAGGGTGTGTTGATATTTTTAACCTACAAAAAAATTTCAACCCACATAATCTGCTCTGTTTGACCAACAAGTTACTTTTTTTTATTTTCATCTCTTTTTTTTACACAACACACTCAATATTTGGGCCTTTTGTTTACTCACACATACACTTGTCTCAAAGAATATTGATAAATTAGGTAATCAGGAATTTTTTTGTAAGTTTATATGGACGTCATTTTATTGTATTTAAATAAAAATTTCTTTTTTTAAAAAAAGGATTAATTAATTCGTTTGATAAAGGTTTATTTTAATTTTTTATTATTTTACGGGCCAACCACGCAACCCGTGCAAAAGTGGAGCAGGTTGGCATAACCCAAATTTGGGGTGTTCGCAGTTTAGTTTGATTCGATTTTGGAAAATATTCCAACAAAACCAAACTAATTGGTTCTTACATATTACCATCAAATCGATTTTGGTTATGTTGGAGAATTGAACTGAATTTAATTGCTTCGGTTCGGTTCATTGATTTTTAAAGAAGAGCATCAAAAAATAAGAAAGGCATATGAGAAAAAAGACATTTCCTAACAAATAACCAAATCAAATGCAGATAATAGAGATGCATTCACTGAAAAATGTCCATGTTTGCAAGTTGCTTTGTTGTGCTAATCCGAAATAATAACAAACACAACCCTCATACACAAAAATACAACTATCCAAGAGTCACCAAATGCATAACCTCACACTTGGCACAAACTCACCATAACATTGATGCTACCACACATACACAAACCCATTTAGCACACAAATCAATTTGCCCTTAGTTAAATTCACAAGTAGAACATGGAAAAAAAAGGGTAATAGATGGAGGACATATTACTCCCAAATTCCCACAATGGGCTAGACGTGATTTAGTAAATGAATCTAGTGTTTTAGGCAAACCATTTGATGTCTCCCTCATTGCCATAGTAGAAGAAAATGGGGATTGACCCAGTACGTGCTTGATGTTGATGAACTACCATGATAGGAACATGGGCAACTTTGGGCTGAGAATGAGAGACAATACTTGATTGAAGAAAAGGCATCGTTGTGACTATGGAAAAGGGGGAGGTGAGAAGTGTAGTTGATAAGGCAGATGTATGGAATGTGAGAAGTGCAAAACGTATTTGCTTTGAGAGGAAGGGGGAATTGAGAAGTGCGATGCAAGCAAGAATACTGACTAATGAGTTAGGGTTAGGAGAGAAGCGGGGGTATTTTTGTCTAAAATATACAAATATATACTAGTTTTTAATAGATGTTTCGATTCGATTTTGGTTTTATCAACAAAAAATCGAACCAAACCAATCAGTTTTTAAAAATAAAAAAACCAAAAAAAAACAAATTTAATCAATTTTTTTTCAATTTTTCGATTTTTCAGTTTAGTTTCATCATCGATTGGTCTGATTCGGTCTTGAACACCCCTAACCCAAATTACTAAAGCGGGTTGACCCGCCCCTCCGCTTTGCTTAAAGCTTGACCTGCAGTAAGTTTGCCAATGTTAGTTATCAATGAGATCAACTCTTAACAAGGGGAAGAACTACTTACTCTACCCAAAATTCTCGCCAGCCAGAAAGAGGTAGAACTTCTGTTCATAGGAGGCATATGAAAAATAATTCCACTTTTTTAATTTATAAAATTAGACAAAATAAATTTTTAAGAAAAAATTAATTAAGAGTTGTGATTTAATAAAAATAAGTAGTTCTAAGTAATTTATGGTTAGTGAGTTAACAACCATTTGATATTTTATCCCCAAAATAACCATAACCTAAGAGAAGATTCTATTTTACCCCGTCAATTATAGATCTTATGCACTTTATTCTCTAAACCAAAAAATGTGCAACTTGATTTCTCAAACTTTCCCAGATGAGCACTTTAGTCTTTTTATTAAATTTCAATCTATTGTTAATAAAAAACAAGTGCACTTTACCCCCCAAACTTTGGGTGATAAACAATTTAGTCCATAAAATAAAAATAAGTGCAATCCTATCCCCCAAACTTCCTTAAACGTGTACTCTTTTTCGCTAATAATGAAAATTTAATAAAGTGATTAAAATACACATTCAAAATAATTTGGGGATTACATTGCATATTTTTTTAAGTTTAAGTATTAAAGTGCACATTATATATAGTTGAGCGGAGTAAAGTGGAGTTTTTCCTAACAATAATACAAGTTTAAGATGGGGACAAAGTTAGAGTTTAGGATATTTATTTTCATAAGACATAAAATTCATGGTGATTAAATGAACTTTTCCTTTCTTGTGTGTGTGTGTGTGTGTATATAGAGAGAGAGAGAGAATCAAGTGAAATGAACAGTTAATTATGAGAGTAAAAAGAGTTTGATCATTAGATTTTATATCAATAATCAAGATTAAAATATAAAATCATATAACTTTTTTAAATGATTATGTTACTTTTAAATAACTTTTAATCTTGACAATTCATATATGGTTATATGACCCATATTTTCTTCTCATACTTCTCATAATAAACCTCTTCTCTTACTTGATACATTTCTCTTTACACATGCATAAATAATGTCCAATGTAAAATAAATAATTAATCTCTTAATTAGTTTAAATAGTTCGACACTTGTTACCCTTAAATAGGTATTGAGTTTAAATATTACATATAAAAAAAAAAGGTGCTTGGAGAGCATTATTCCTATACTAAACCGATGATTTGAGTTAAATTAGTTAGATTTTAATGGATTTCAAATATTGATGATTTATTAAAAAGATTAATTCTTTATAATTTATTTTATTTTAATTTTATTCATTATAAAAAATTTAAAGCCTGCATGGTAAGAAAATTAGAAAAGATAGAAATTTTTTAAAAAATATTTATTATAAGGATTTAATTTATATATACTGTGAGTGTAAAAATTCTTATATAAATATCTAATTATATATTATTACATAATAAAAATATTTAACTTAATCATCTATTATTTTGAAAATCTTACAAATAAAAATATTTAATTAAATAATAATATAAAATCTCTTTCACACTAATTATATATTCCAATTAAATTCTATCGGCAAAACTAAAGCTAAATTTTATGGCAGTTGTAAAATTAAAATAATATTGAAAAAATAATAGCGAGAGAAATCGGGAAGAACAAAACAAGCAAATCGAGAGGCAAATTACCCTTTTTTCAGGTTTCACTCACTCGCTCACTCTCTCTCGAGAGAAAAAACGAAATCAGATAGAAAAAAGAGAGACAAAACCCGATGCCGGCCCCTATACCCTTAAGCAGCGCATCCGCGATGCTCCGCCGCCGCCTCCTCCAGTCCGCCCGCACACGCGGCGGCGCGTCCTCGGGGCCGAGCCGGTGGACGAGCCCGGGCCACGAGGAGCGGCCCAAGGGCCTGCTGTTGAACCGGACTCCGCCTCCCCCGGGCCAGTCCCGCAAGTGGGAGGACTGGGAGCTCCCCTGCTACATCACCAGCTTCCTCACCATCGTCATCCTCGGCGTCGGGCTCAACGCCAAGCCCGACCTCACCATCGAGACCTGGGCCCACGAGAAGGCCCTCGAGCGCCTCAAGATGGAGAACAGCCTCGCCGCTGCTGCAACAACAAACAACAACAACAACAACAACGACGACGACGACAACAGCGGCAGCAATGACAACGACGAAGAGTCCGATTGAGGCCCGATCCCGATCGCGGTGAATTTGGATCGGACCCTGATTGGTGGGCTTTTTATTCGGGTTAGGGTTTATATGGGCTGGGTGGCAGTGTAATAAGGGGTATAAAATAACTTTTTGGGGGATTTGGAACTCCTTTTTGAACTGAAGCTTTGGTTACTGCATTTGAGATAGTTTTAATTTACTGTTTAACTCGTTAAATTTTTGCAGATGGTTACTGTGAGATTGTTGACTCGCTTTTGTTGTTATGTTTTTGTTGAATGTGGATAAGGCATTCTCGTTGTTATGGTGTATAGGTGTTGGTTATGTGGTTTTGAATAATTTTGCCTTTTTTTTGTTAAAAAAAAAAATTATATTGCTTTAAGTGGATCGTGTTGTATCTGAAATTGATTTGTATGAATGTTGAGAAACTAATTGAACCTAGAGGTTAACTCAATTTTAATGTGGATTTATGAAATGGAAATGGTTTTTCTTTTGGCTATAGATTGATTAGCTGGATATATTCAAGCTTTTAGGCTGTGGCCTGTAGATTGAATGGTTAAACTCCTTCTATTGGGACATTGTACTGAGAGTGGTTTTAAATTGCAGTCAGCAACTGAATCGCAGTAACAATTGCGGCTGCATTAGCTGCATTTTTCTGCAATTTCTTGCAATGGCGATTGCAACCACAATGTTGCCGCAATTTAAAACCATTACCAGGACCTTTGCCTTTGTTGTTTGTCCAGGTTCAAATTCTTTAATCCTTGTTAGTTCCTGATCATGAACAATTCGAGGTTAGGCTATAGATAGATCCCTTTCAGCTGAGTGGGCATGAACCTTAATGGTTAGTGCCAATGATAGTTGTTTTATCTTTTCTGTGGCAAAAGTCATGCATTCACCACTCGGTCTTTGTCAGCTTACAGGTCTAACAACACTGCCTGATAGAATGTTTTGCAGTGATTTACTAATTCTGATGCTGCGATTTCATTCTGGGATCTATTTGAGGTTGATGGCATCGAGCAGTTTGGATGAGGGCAGAAAAAGATAGTTATATATAAGGATTATATTGAAAGTTGAAACTAGTTCAGATGGACTATGACCTTCAGTTTTATTAATAAATTATAGTTGGAAACTTCGAATGCTGTGTACTTCACTCCACACCTGTTTATGATGATTTCTGTATTCTTTAGGTGGGTTGAGCAAATGAATCAGGGAAACCTGTATAGGATAATATCTGAGTCTGGTAATGAGGCATTTCCTTTAATTCTGCTAGTGATCAAGTAGTGGATGTCAAGATAGAATTTGTCAAGGCTTTTAACTAGGTCCAGCTTTTATCTGAATTTACGACCACATGTCTGAAAGATGGAAACAGGCTCTTTCTTAGTTAGTATGGTTTAAGCAGACCACTGAATTTATTTTTCAAATAGGGAGGATACAGGCAGGTTCAAGTTGCCAAACTTTGATCCTCTCAGGTTTAGGATACTTTAGGTTTTTTTCACACTTGGGGAGAGCTTGTCCATCCCATATTTTCGACCTCCTTTTACATTAAGTTTCATCATATATTATATTCAATTGTCTGATTAGTTGTTTGCTTCCTTTGGGATGCCTTAGAGCAACTTCCCTAACCTTCCTGAAGTTGATAATGTATTAGTTTGCTGAATGTGCTTGTTGGGTGGAGTTAAGCTCTTAGATTTTAAGGGAACTTTATGTGTAATATTATGGAAAGCCATGATTAAAGGAGATTGAATTTGTGATGCTATTAGCTGTTAGATGTAGTCAATAGTTGCCTTTGGTGGGTGTGCCAGAGATAGGAGAAAGAAAGGGAACTCTAGTGTGTAAGGCGGTTGCTTCCACTCAGACCTTTTTCCTGCTATAGACATTACTGTCTAGCTTTTCTTTTATTCATATAATGCTGCCATCCGCGCATAAATTGAAGTTTTCTACTCTTAAGCTTTTCCATTTGTTTTGGAATCAGTTACTTTGAAAGGTACTAATCTTCTTATTATTCTTGTTTCTATCATAAAAATAAGGATGCCTCTGAATCTGGATGGGCAAATGTTAAAATGCCCTGAGATAGTAGGTACCTTTTTGAATAAGGGTATTGTCTTCGTAACAGATTTTCAGAATTATTCCCTTTTTCTTCTGTTAGATGAATGTTCCGAGCCATATTTCAAGGGCTTGAAAAATAAATTCTTATTTTATTTTCGTTCATTAACCTAACAAATCTATATTCCTATCTGATGAAGTTTTGGCGGATCTTGTTACTTCCTCTTCGACTTGCTAATAGCCTGAATCGAATTCATAGATCTTAAAGCCAATCATCCTGCAGTCCTATGCTTGTGTTTGTGTTTGTGCTTGTGTCATTAGTGTTTCCTAGGGTTCTACAGATCCTGGATAAGCTTTTGTATCCCGCATCACATGGTACTTCATGGTAGGTGATGAGTTGGGGTTCATCTTCCATGCTAAGATAATTGATAATGCAAACATGCTTCAAGGCATGTAGGGTGTGTTGTTTCAATTTTTTCTTTTTTTTTTTTTTGGAGAAAAAATAAATTTTCAATTACTAAAAATAATCACTTTTCATATAAGCTATTCATTTTAATTTTTATTTAAAAGTGAAAAACGGTCTTTTTCAGTTTTAAGTAGAAATTAAAATAAATAATTTTTATAAAAGTAATTTTTTAATTTATAAAAAGTCACTTTTTTTTTTGGGTCAAAATAAGCTGGGCAAAACACATCCTTAATTGAGTAAATCAAGGAGTGTGGTTTTGTTTGCATTAGAAAGCAGGATGCCTTGTGATAAGACGGGAAAATCAAAGGGTATACTGCCCAGGAGCTTCTCTAATCTTTGGGGATGAAAAACATCGGAAATGGATTCTTGCGTACCTTGACGAATCGAATTATTGTGGCATTGCCATGCCACTCTTAATGCCAGTGGATATGGGATAGTATGGGAATTGTTGCAACGTGATTTCATTAACTCAGCATCGCCAAACTTTGGTTAATTCATGGCCTGATGGGTAGTTACCTATAGAAATTCTTTAGTGCTTTTTGATTTTTTTTTTATTTTTTTGCTAAATTGTATTGAATGTTGAATAACTTAGCTATCACATTATCAATGTAGTTTAAAAAAAAAAAAAAGAGACAATAATAGCTTATAAAAAAATTATAAGGTCTTGAGCATTATATAAAACAGAATTTTTTCAATGTAGTTTGAAAAAGAGAGACAATAACAGCTTATAAAAAAAATATAAGGTCTTGAGCATTAAATAATATAGAATTTTTTTTTCCTCTAAAACATTTAATATCACTTTTTTTTATAAAGAGATCTAACAATTTCATTTTTCTTCTCATTTAATAAATTTAATTTTTTCAATATGCTAACAATAACCATCCATATTCTTATTTTAAACAATTAGGGAGTAACTCTCTTTTTCAATATTAGTAGGTAATTACTTTAAAATTTTAAAATTAATTTTTTCTATTATTGCATACTTTCAAATGTTATCATGGTGTGTGTCTATATAGTTCCACCATAGAGATTTTTTTAATAGTTTGAATAGTATAGATTTATATGGAGAGATTAATATATTTTTATAATAGGGAAGAAGTATTAAAAAAAATTTTAAATTTTAAAAGATTAATTTATCCCCAAAATTTTTATTAAATATATATATATGAATTTAATTTAAATATTAATAAAAATAATAAAAAATATCAATTCATATAAATAATCACATATTATAATGAGGGATTCATTATGATTTTTCACTTTCTAATATTTCTATTAGTTGATAGTGAAAAATTATTTTATATTATCGGTATATACTAATTAAGTTTTCTCTCTCTCTCTCTCTCTCTCCATATATATATATATATATTACTTTCTCATTTTATAAGATGTTAAATTCATTAGTCATTGGTGTGAGTCATTGGTCCAACAGGTGGCCCAGGCCCCAAACCAATCTGGGACAAGATTTCTCGTTGCCCTCCCACTTCAGTCTTCGCTTTAGTCGCGCGGGTACGTAGCCTACACCTGCACCCGCACACACGGGATTGATGGCAGGCACTCACCCAGTCCCTCCACGGCCACGCTGATTTATTTACCATAGCAGGGATTCGAACCCTCATTCGCTTTTGCAAAATTTGGTTTCTTATTTTTTATGAAAGGCTCAAACATGGCCTCTCCCACTCCCACTCCCACTCCGTTACAGCCTGCTATGCTTCTGGGCTCGCCAAGTTTCCCAAATGCCATTGCCTGGTCCGAAGAGAACCTCATTGCTGTTGCTTCCGGCCACCTCGTCACCATACTTGTACTCTACCACTTTCATCTTCAACCTTTTTTTTGTTTTTCCTCTCTTCAATTTCGCCCTTCTTTAATTAAACAAATTATTATTTTTTTCTTATTTTTGTTTGTCAGAAACCGGACTCGCCGAATGGACCACGTGGCGTAATCAAAATCTCCCCAGCCGAGCCTCTTCTTTTTGGCTTTGTGGAAAGAAAAGGTCCCTTGAATAAATTTGAAAGAAATCATAGTCTATTTCTAATTAGTTGTGATAATGTTTTCGTTTAATTGCATGAGAAATCTTTTATTTTAACAAAGAGGATAAGCTAAGCTGAGATAGTAAGCAACTTTACACTTCCACGGTGGAATAAGGATTAGTTCTATAGCTGGTTTGGATCGCAGAACATGTGAGAATATCTCATGGTTTTACAAAATATGAACCCTTTTATTTTTAGCATTTGCTTTATTTGATCTGTCCATGTTAACATGCATGAACAATTTTATGGTAGGAGTGTGTGCATTGTGTTTGTTATGTAGCATTGAGTCTTTACGTTTATTATTTTTGTTAAAAAAATCATTTGTAATAATTTTAAATAAGAGTGTGAAATACTGACTTATAGCCACAGCGCTAACCACAAAGTACTAAGATGTTCGAACTGAGTTATGCAGATTTACTCTCTGGATGCCTCCTGCCTACAAGTTTGTATCGGGATGATAAGCCTGTTGTTCGATCAATATCATGGTCGCCACTTGGCATTGCTTCGAACTCAGGGTATGAATCTGATGGTCAGCAGAGTCACTTGTAGTTCGTTCATTCATGAAAAGTTTAATGTTTCGATGGATTTAAGTAATAATATATTATATACAGGTGCTTGTTAGCTGTTTGCACCAGCGAAGGGCATGTGAAGGTTTATCGGCCACCTTTTTGTGACTTCTGTGCAGAATGGATTGAGGTATGTGCAGTAGAAGTGGATTATCATGTGGAATTGGGATTGATGCCATCTTTATTTGCTTAAAGAAAAACATGATATTAAACTTTAAACTGTAAACTGCAAACTATTGGAATCCAGATGGGGGATATTGTTGCAGTTTCGAAGCAAATTTCTGATTGAAAACTGGTGTAATTTGTAGCATCTATGGAGAAAAATATAAACATGTCAAAAAGAAAGTATGTTGTGCTGAATTCCTTAGCATCTCAATTTATAGAATTGTGCAATATAAATAAACAAAAAATTTAATATTGCATATGTTTTCATTTCATAAGTACAGTATGCGTGCTATAATTCTGATTCTGTTTCACGTCCAAAAAATAAAAATAAAAATTTCTAATTCTGTTTAGGTTGTGGGCATAACTGAAAGGCTGTACAAATATTTTCAATGTACTGAGTTTCAAGGTGCAGCGACCCCTTTATTAGATTTTTCTGGAGTAAGTTATCTTATTCATCCATGTTCTTGGTTGGTTTTCTTTTTCCTAATATACTTCGGGAGAACTAGTCAGTATGAGACCAGTCATGCTTATGATCCATGTTGTCTTTATTATTTATCAATTTCTGAAATCATCTATTTGATGCCAGTAGAAAAGCAAAGATCAGAGTGATAATGTTGAAAACGCTATTTCAACAAAGGGACATTGGCAAAGTTTGTATGACCTAGTGATATCATATGTTACTTATATTTCATATGTACCTAGGCTAATGTGTATATATATATATTTGTCCTTGCTCCTGCATAAATATGCCAGGGTACAGATTAAATATGGTATGAGATTGAATTTTAAATAAAACAGGAAAAGTTCCTTTGTTGTTTCTGATCTACTTCATGAGCATAAACTATTTTTGCAAATAATTAGTTGTAATTTCATACTTTTTGCTTTGTTTTACTATAAATCATGGTTAAGTTCCACCCAAACAATTGTGGTTAAGTTCTACCTGAAACATTGGTATTATTTGTGTTCATTTGATTTTAGGTACTTAAAATTACATTGTTCATGCAGAGAAATGCATCAGATCAAATGGATTCTGTGTCTAGAAAAGAGAAATCCTTGAAAAACATGCCTGAGAACCACACGCTGCCTCTGATAAGTGCTGATCAATATGCTTCTCGTAGTGCAAAGCTATGTTCGCTTGTTGTTTCGTGGTCTCCCTTGCTGTGTGTAGCATCTGAATCTTATCCAGTTCATAATACTTGTGCTTCTGTCAGTCTACTTGCTGCTGGAGGGAAGTCCGGTAAAATTTCTTTATGGAGATTTTACACACCAGATTGCTATACTATTGAGGATAGAAAAATCCCAACTGCTGTGAAGTTTGTTGGACTTCTTCTGGCACACAATTCATGGGTCGCAACAATAAGTTGGTTGTTGATTGCTTCTGATTCTTCAAATCCTCAGATTTTGTTAGCTACTGGAAGCTCTGATGGGAGGTGAATTAAGCCTGCCTTTGCAAATGAGTGATATTTGTATTTTGATTTCATTAATTTGTTTTGTTAAGCAATGGATACACACTTCTGGAGTTGTGTACCATGGCTTTTTATTTGTGCTTTATCAGCATCATCTTAATGACAATGGGGGTGCTCTCAATGGTGTCCAAATAATTTTATCTGGTCAAAACTCATCTGGTTGCTCTGTCTTATCTGGATATTATTCACTTTGATGTTAGCAATGTTGATACCACAAGACATGAAAGGGTGCTTTTAAAATCACTCTTAAGACAGCAAGTAATTCTGGGTTTTTGATGTTAGATTTTTTAGTAACCTGCTTCTAGGACAGGGACGCATGAATGTTAACCTTTACCTTCAACATATATTTCATGGCTGTGAAACTCATTATTTCATCAACCTAAAATCATGTCTTTCATTCCGTCCATTTTTTCATTATAATAGTTCAAGCATGCTCAATGTCTTAGTTGTCTCATGAAAATATGTCTTCGTTCTTGTGACTTTAATGCTTCTTAAGGGAGAAGCACTGAACATGTTCTTTTCTAGGAAAAGGTGCGAGAAGATTGCATGATGTTTGACTAATCAAATAAATCACACATGATTTGCCAGTTTATGTCTCAAAGTTCAGATGCTGAAGAATAGTCACTAGAAAGGTGCACCATAGTGTCATTTAATCTATGTAACTAACCCCATTTTGGTGGAAATAGGCTTTGTTATTGTTGCTTTTAATGTTTTTTCATAAGTATGTTGAGGGACTTATGAGGTTCAAGGAAGTTCTTATTGCACTCAGTGCCACACACATAAAAACATTTTAATCGTCTGAGATGAAAAATAATGAGCTTCTTGAGTATATTTAGTTAGGATTTAGGACTAAACATTTATCGGTAAAGGCATTTTGTGCAGTTATGGGTCAATTAGTCTGAAATTTCATTAGTGATTATTATTGCTTTGAGAATAGGTCATCTTTTATTCAGTGTGCATTTGTGTGTAGGACAGAACTTTGGAAGACTTGTCCTAGGGTTTTTAGGGCGGCTTAATGCTTAAAAATTAGGTAATTGAAGGCAGATTTTGTTAATAGTACTTTGCAAGCAATATGATGTAGTTTGAAAGGAAAGCAAGTGGTTGTGTTGCTGTAGTTCCTGTAAAATCAGTATTTTGGATTTGATGGCATATTCAGTGTAAAAGAATGAGTTGTGAAATATGGAGTTGGGTTAGGGTTTAGAGGGTGGATTAATGCTTAAAAATTAGGTGATTGAAGGTGGTTATGGAAATAATGGTTTGCAAGAGATAAGATGGGGTTGAAAGGGAAAACAAGTGGCTGTGTTGCATAAATAGCCCATTAAAAATCAATATTTTGGACTTGACGATGTATTCAGGGCAGAAGAATCAGAGTTTGGAAATAAATAATTTGTGATGCTGTTTGGTGGTGGAAGCAGTCAATTAGATATGGTTAAGGTTTAACATCTGATGAAAACTGGACAAGAATTAGAACCCGTAGAAAAAGAAGAGAATTGCTGTAGGGTTCATAAAATAGAACATACAACCATGCACACGGTTTGGTTCTATTATGCAATCAAGAATTATCTTACCTTATAAATGTATACACTTGTTATCTATAAAGAATGGTAGTAAAGTAATGTGGATTTAGACTTCCTATTTGTTTATAATACCTAAGTTATGTGTTAGATTCAAAACCACTTTTGGTTGTGCACCAAGTAACTAAAGCATTTGGAATGAATGATTCTTGACATGGCACCTAAGCCTCCTTGACTAAGTGGTCAAAGTATTGATCCTCACTTTCCTCACACTCTTAATTAGATTAACTTTGTGTATGACGTTACATTTTGCACCTAATATCTGACCGAAGCTGAAATATATGCGCTGATCAGTGTGAAGGTTTGGTTGGGTGACAATGACAAATTGCTGAAATCAACAGAAGTGGATCAGATTCCCTTCTTTTTATTGAAGGAGGTACTTCCTACTTATTCTTTTGTCTCTTTTCATTTCCTTCTTTCTTTTTCAGTAGTTTATTTACTGACCTTTCAATTTCTAAATAGGTTATAACTATCAATGTTGTCCCAGTTTCTGTACTTTCAGTAACTGTGCATGTTCAATACCCTTCCAAGATGCTTTTAGCCATAGGCAAAGGTTCTGGTTCTTTTGAAATATGGCTATGTGACATATCTTCTAAGGAATTTGATAAGCTTGGCTCATATGATGCACACGATTATATTGTAAGTTTTATTATTATTATTATTATTATTCCCTTCTTTCTGAGTTGAACACTTGAAGCTGCATTCCTCTATTGAATTCTTTATTCTTGATTTCCTTCAGATTACGGGATTGGCGTGGGCATTTGGTGGAAGATGTTTGTACAGCTGTAGCCAGGTAATTATATGTTAATTAAACTTATAATTCTTTATATCATAACTTTTTTCTCTTTTTTGTATGCTGAAGAGGAAAAGGACATCAAATTTGTACGTGAGCTTTCAAAAGAAGATGATTGTGCTTACTCTTCTAGTTTTCTAGAACTTGAAACTCTAATGTCCTATCAGTTTCAGCGTTTTAACTAGTAGCTTTCCATACTGCAGCAAAAATTTGGTATCTAAAATGATTAGTTTTCTGTTTTATAAATAAAGAGTTTTAAAGAACAATAAGCAAATTAACATTTAAATTATGTTTACCATAATGTTGCATGTCTCTTTTGTGTTTTATTTTCAGTTGCCAAGGTGTCCATTCAAAAATTTTAGTGCATCTGATAAGTATTTTAATATCTGTATTATGTATTTATGATTGATGATTTGTTTTTTAAATGATGGTAGGATAACTTAGTGCGTAGCTGGATTTTGCATGAGAGATGCCTAGATGAAGTAGCCATCCATTCTGATATGCCCCGTAATAACAATTCAACCTGTGTATGTTATTATTATTATTATCCTTTTTAGTTTCTATCTCCCTTTTGGTTATTTTTTTGTTCTCTCACTTAAGCAAATATGCAATTTTTGTTCTTGCAGCCTTCAAGAGATGCATTTGATTCATGTTTTGGAGCTGTGGTGTCACCTGGAAATCTGGTCATTGCTACTGTATGGTACTTTATTTCAAAAAAAAAAAAAAATTCTCATTTCTATATCAATCCTGAATGTGCATATTGTTAAGCGCATCAAAGTCACAGGGTTCTTGAATGCCTGGATAAAATTAAAAGCAATGCCCCAAATATCTAGGAATTATCTGTATATCCCATTATCCCTGAATCGAAAAGGTGAAAAGTAGAGGATGAATTAGCAGTCATCATCTAGCTGCTATATTTTAAAACATTTAGCTATCTAGCACTTGTTGAATTCAAAGAACCTTATTCACTTTGATCTTGACATTGTTTGCATTGGTGTGGCCAAACCATCTGTGAATGGAAGCAAATGCACGAGGGGGAACTTAATATGTTGCTTTTCTTTTTGCTTGAATTCCTATCAAATGTGTTTTACTGAATCCAAAAAAAGAGTTTGTGCGCACTTTGTGAGTTAAAAAAATGGCCTTGGCTTTCTAGGAGCGTGAAAAGACAGTTTTACGCTCTTTCATCAGGGACACCTAAATCATTCTATGTATTCAAACCTTGTGTTTTGGTTGAGATTTTAAATAAGAATCATAATATCCTCAGTTTGAGTCTGTTGTCCTTAACCTGTTGTCTCAGTCACAAATATTGATTCCCTGAAATAAATTCCTATCTCATAATTTTCTGTGAATGATATTCCTACTGATAATGTTGTTAGTTTTCTTTTCATAGATGTTTCGTTTTATTTTATTTCTTTTTTATCCCATATTCTAATTAGCTAATACATTCACTCAGAGAAGCAGTGACTGTATAGTTTAGCATTGATTCGTTATCCCTAATTGAAAGAGGTTAACAATTCATGTTAATTTCAAGTTCCTGCCTCTAATTTTTTCAGTTTCATTTTTCAAACAGGCATTATGTTGATTGGGTTGATTTGATAATATGCAACAGCAGAAAAGAAAATCATGTTGCATGAAAACTTAGCAGTTTCATTTTCATCTTTGATAACTTCTGTTTATTTTATATACGCATGAAATCTTAGCCCTTGCTGAGTATGTCTGCTTGTTTATTGCAGGTTCATTGCTTCGATGTTGAGAAACTGAATCGAATGTATGAAGCAAGGTATAACATGATTTTTTAGCTTGAGGGAGCTTTTTGTTTTTTGGGCCTTCCAATTGGGCTGTGTGTGAGAGAGAAGGCAGGAGTAGTTCGGAGATAAGTGGATATTTACCTGAATAATTAGAATTTGGAACCAATTGGAGATATAATAGATACAAAAATTAAAACTCAAGTCACCCCAGCCCATGGTAAAAATCTTGTACACTCACTAAGATTATGCTGCCATTGGACCTTCAAACAACATTGGATGCATAATTTTTACACTCCTAATCTAAGTATTTACTTTCTTTTTGCCCTCTTGTCCTTTGCTAGGTAGAGGTTTCATGAAAGAATATTCCACAAATGTGGAAACATGACATCGTTCTTGAATTTTGAACAGGGTTCTGAAAGCAGCTATTGAATACTATTGGATTGGCGGGCTACAAGTTGGTTTTCAGTTCAAATATCCCTTTCCATTTTCCACTGAAGAATGTTCCAGTTTTGCAGAGAAAGATTTAGCTAATTGGGGAGCCAATATCATATGGTCTTTAAACCAGTATCAACATCTTGACAAGCCTCCGGTTCTATGGGATATAGTAGCAGCATTATTGGCTTTCAAGGATAGCATGTCGAAATATGTACAACATTTACTGATTAAGTGGCTCTCTCTGTCCTTCCTGGGATCTCATATGGACCTTCCTACTGAAAAGGTTTTATCAGACGTCTCTTCAAGTTTGTCAGGCATTCCTTCTCGCTTGCTACACTTGCTCAATATAATATGTAGACGCGTAATGTTAGCAGAGCTGGATGCTGATCAAATAACTAGAATAAACAGCAAAGTTCAAAACTCAGAAGGGGAAGGTCCTGCCATAGAAAAACAACTAACTAAGTGGATAGAACTTCTTCTAAGCAGTGAAGGAGAGCTCCGTGAAAGGCTTGTGGGTTTTAGTTTTTCTTCTTTTCGAACTAGCATGTCCCATCCAGGTTCTACTCCTTCCCAAGCTGGCCATTGGAATCCTGTTGGACTAGAACAGATGGAACAATGGATTGCTCTAAATCAGGATCATGTACGTGACCAGTTGAAATTCATTGCATCAGAGGTTACTAATGACAAAAGGTACTTTTTGTTAGTGAAGCCCTATTTGTTACGTAATATAAGGCCTGATGTTACACATGTATACTATGCCATCTATTTTTATTATAGATTTGGTGTGACATATGATAAGATAAAGTAATTCAGTCCAATCTACCTATATTTGTTTCCTGATTATAAGATAAACTTATCAGGCCTCACGAGATTTGATAAGACCTGATAAGATTATTTTTTATAAGATTGGATAAAATTCAGTATTTACTTCTTAATTTATTGCAAAATAAACGTAAAGTTTTTAGTATGTAAAGATATTTTTTTCAACTAAAATTATTACATAAGTATTATATTGTTAGGACTTCAAATATAAATACTGATGCAAATATTACCCCTGCCCCTTGTAATGTTACCCCAAACAATTTCTGTTTTACCTTATGCTAAGGTTTATACTAGGAAGAATAGAAAGAGGGAGGATGACACGGGCAAGGCATGTGGCCAAGAAGGGATGGGAGGGACTCGTAACTAACTTTGCCTAGCTAGCAAGGTTACTGGGGGAGGGGAGAGTGCATTACTGATTCTATTATGGCAAGAGGTGGGAAGTATATAGGGTAAGGGAGAGTGATGAGGGGAGCATCTCAGAAAGTTGGAATAGAATTGGAGTTAGGAGGGTGCTAGGTCTCTCGAGCACCTAGCTGGTTCTCATACACTTTCTTTCTTTTTCTGTGAATAAGCTATACAGTGGGAGCGAGCTAATGCTACACTGGTATTGCTTTTTTTCCTAGGAATTCATTCAGATTCTGCTTATTTTTCCTATTAACTGATACCAGTTCTTACATATATAGATAGAATTATACAATTATACCTAGCACACCAAATGTTGGATAGTATGAAAACTTATATAGTGTATAATGTATATTATACTATCAAGTCTTATACTATTAGATCTTATCTTATATATTTTACCAAACAGGCCGAAGTGTATATTTTAGGTAGTATTCCATTTTCCTATTTGTTTTACTGTATAATTATTTTCTTTTTCTCCCCCCTCCCCCCAAAAAAAATTAGTACGTGTGTTTTGCCAAATGTCAGTCTGAGTAACATATATTGAGAAAAGAACTGTCTGATTGTACTGGAAAACTTGATGGAAAGCACTAATCAAAATGGAAGCTTAGAGTGGTGTAACATTAGCACAGTTCATGATATGAACAAAATGGTCTTGTTTCTGAAATCATTAACTCATCAATCAGAATATTGCAGCTCAGTCCCATTGAATGAAGGGATACAACAGTTTCTCTGTTTTGGTGACATTTTTTGCCTGAATAAACTATAAAGAAAAATTTTGCTGACTCTTTTGTGCTCACGAGTGAAATAAGGATTTTGTTGTAATTAATGAAGCAAGAAAGTATTTGTGGAAGAGGTTTGCCCCTAGTATTTTAGTGAAAATCATAACCCCCAAAAAAAAAAAATGTTGGTATAAAAATTTCAATCTTGCATTAATTTTCGTTGCTAGTGAAAATGTTGAAAGAGTGATTAATGATTAATGATTAATCATTTATCTATTTACCTGATCACTAGGGAGGTTAATTATTCAAACATGGGAAATATTTTTATTAGAATTGTTTTTGTAACTCATCATTGTTTAAGTTGGTAAATTTTTCTTGTTAAAATGTTTCCTCACATGTAGTAGAAAACTGCTTAAATGAATTTTCTGATGCTGCAAAATTGTTACTAAGCTTGCAAAATAAAGTTGTACATCTTGTTGTAGATTTGTTTCAGCGCTTCAAATATGCTAATTACAGTGTTGTGTATTTCTCCTGAATAGCAGGTTTCTGTCTAGATGTTCAGCCGTGGAGCGATGCAGTTATTGTTCAGCATCGGTTCCGTTTGAATCCCCTGAGGTTGGATTTTGCCAAGGTGAAAATTCCAGCAGCGGCAATGATAAGCGTCACAGGTTGTTGAGATGTGCTGTTTGTATGCAGGTTTGCCCTATTACCCCACTGTGGTTTTGTGTATGTTGCCATAGGGTGTCATTTAGATTGACGCCAGAACCACTTTTTAGAATGTCTTCATTTCATGTAGATTCAGATTCTGCAACTGAATCATCCTCTCAAGCAGTATCCTCAAAACCATGGTGTCCCTTTTGTGGGATACTGCTTCAGAGACGACAACCAGACTTTCTACTTTCTCCTACACCTGTATAAGAATGCTTGAATTATTTACAATTTGATTATCTATTTTAATTTTAAGAGGATGTTATGCTTTTATCATAACTTGGCTTTCTTATAGTGAATAATGCAAATTGCAGTTTATTATTAATGTATAAACCCCATCATCCACTATGTATGGTAAACCCCCAGAAAAAAGAGAGATTACTTGTATAAAGCCACTAGGAAATTATTTGTTGAAATGAAAAAGATGAGTGCTCAATATGGCCAGGTACACATGGTGTAAGACATTTCTGAGTTTAGCCAGAGGAAGTACACGTATGATATGACATGGAAATAGATAATGACAAATTTAAAAAATGATAGGATATAGCACAGTTATGGTGCAACATATAAAATATAAAATTAGTGTAAAATTAGTAGAAAGCACATAATATTAAAGGAGATAAGCAATATGTTAATAGTTAACATAAGTCATTGTACATATAATAAAATATTATTTATTTGACTATTGAGATACTTCTATTTATATCAGTATACTTTTTTTTAATTAAAAAAATAAAAAGCAAAAATTTCTAGAATGCATCAAGGAGTTATCCAGCACGGGTACGACAACTAGTTTGAAGTGTCCTTCCTTAAATGTATGCCAATCCATGCAACTTACCGTTCCTTCATTATGATTACAAAAATTAATGTTTTTAAACGTTATCGATGCTAATCATTATTAGTGTATAAATAATAGAAGACAAATTAGCGCACATAGCTGATGTAGCATATGCTTACTGCTACAATACAAGAATAAAGGTAGCTATGTTTCTGGACTTGCTAACTCACCATGCAGGAACAAGTGAGGGGTATGTAACAGGGTGATCTTTTCGATAGACCATCTGTAACGTGTTTGAATATTTCCTGATCATATCTTTTCTTTTCAATTTTACTAGTGTATGATGGTAATCATATGGCCTTGTTTTGATGTAATGTGCCTGGTTTTGGTTAAGGCATCTGATGAACTAGCATGTTATAGGATGAGTACAAGGTGTTTGATAAAATGATTGGCTCATTTTGTATTTGTTCTCGCTATGGTGGCTTGGGTAGTTTGTTAATATGGTTATTCCGCTTTTTGGTTAATTGATCTCTTATCAAATGCTACGTTGTTCTCTCTTTTTATCGGCTAGTGAGCTGTGGGGCACCTAAAGTTCTGATTCCTTTCTAATCAATGCCGAGTTTGATTCTGGCTTGTTTGATGGAAATTTAGAAGTCTATTTTTCTTTTAATATGTTAGGTGAATGTTTTAGAACCGTTGTTGATTGTTGATTGTTGATGGGAATGAAGTTATGGTTCGAAATTCAAATATTTCAATGTCAAATTGGACAAGTATTTTTGTGGCGGAAAAGCTTCTCTAAAGTGAGATTCCTTTTAAAGTGAAAGCAAAAGGTTATCTATTCTTAGATTAAATAAATTTATTGTGTGCGAGTTCTATCAAATGATTTAAGAATAAATAATACTTCTTTGGAGATCCCACTGAAATCTAACCCTTTATTGGCACTATTGGTGTTCGCCTTTTAGTCTGGATTGATTTTAAGACAGATTAAAAAAATAACTAAACCAATCTAAACTGATTGTGGAGCTTGTGTTTATTGCTTCCTTTGTGCTACAACAATATCACAGATGATGTTGTGGGACCCAATCCTCACCTCAGTCTAGAATATCCATAGTTTTGAGAAGAGGCGTGTTACTTGTACGGGAAAAAAATAGACATATCGTGAGCATTTTAAAGAGTGATTAACACAAAGCTCTAGGTAATTGTGAGTATTGAGAAAGAAAACATACCATTATGTCTATCTCTCTTCAAGATGTTTATGACATTTCTACATTTTTATCTATAGACCACATTTCTCTTTTGAGAATCTTGGATGTTGTAAGGATGAGAGCTTGATTATGGGATTTCAAGGTCAAGCGTGGCTTTCACTTTTCAGTTGCAGATCAAAAGGTTGTCTTGGAGGTAAACAACTTCCCTTTGTCTTTATTAAGGTTCTGAGGCGGCTTTGCTTAAAATTGAAAAAGTAACGTGACATCAAAAACACCCATTGAGGAATTAAAAAATGATAAATAACCCCAAAACATACCAAAGTATGCAACCCGCCCCAGCCATCAAAGCATCGTCAAAGTGACAATGGACAATTAACCTTGGTTATCTACTTCTTCCTTTTATTATTTTTTTTCGGAAAAAAGACAAACAACCTTTGTTTTTTGGTTCCGTTGAAAGCGCCATAGTTCTCACTTCCGCCCATTGCAAGGCACTCTATCGTTCATGAATCAGAGTGAGGACGTTCATCTGCCGTGAGTGCCGGTAATGCACCTGGTGGCTCGCCAGCTGCTGCTATAGTCTGCAGGGAACTCGAACGGGTACATGTAGTGCCTCAGCTCAAGATGCATTATGGGAGGGATCCCATCACACCATTATAAAAGTTTTCAAGTGTGAGGGCTTGGAATCCAATCCGTATATGCCATGAGAAGGATGTTACCATTGGAAATCCCTGCGCGGCGTACCAACGCATTCATCACCCCACGTTGTCTTGACTCGAGCACAAATGGGTCCTTGTGTGATCCAGAGCTTGCAACTTTGCCCAAGAAAGAAGTCATGGGCAATCTTTTCTTGTGCAAAGCCGAATCTTGCCTCGTTTAATGCAACGAAATGAGGTTTTCAAATGCCCGTGAATGTGGTGTTCGACTTAAGGATCACAAACTTGAGACACATGGGTAAAGTTCATTCATGCCATCTACTATGGAAGGGCAAGCATAGTAGTTCATACCACTAACAGACATGACAGTGCTTAGATCAAGGTTAAGAAAATCGGATCGGGTATTGAACCAGTCAAGACAGGGGTTCAAAGGTTCAGAGGTTCAACCGGAGATCCGATCGGGATATAATAAAATATATATATTTAATTATTTATATATGTAAATATATACATATAATTAATTAAAAAGAAAAAAATTATAATAAATTATTAACAATAACATAACTAATGTAAAATAATATTTATTATGAGGTATTTTATTAAATATCTTAAATGTAAAATTTATTTATTTTAATTTTTACTTACATTTTTTTTGAAAAGTATTCACAGATAGTATAATAATTATTTTTTATTTTTTTAAATTAATTTAAGAATATATAGTAAATAAGCATATTAAAAGAATCAAGATTCGAAAAAAATGAATTTTTGTTTTGATTGAGCTTTTTCATTTTTTTTATAAAAGAAATAATAGCATTTTTTTTCAAAATTAAATAAAAAAGAATCGGTCAATCAGTTTGACCTGTCCAATTCACACTGGTTCACCGATTTTTTCAGGTTTTGACCACAACCAATTTTGTGGTGGAGACCAAACTGACTTAGGGTTCAATTCCAATTGGAACTGGTCAGTGTGAGTCCTGGTTCATTTTCTCTTCCCTCGATTAGATAAGGTGGGGTGGGTTGCATATTTTGGTGAAGTTTGGGGTTATTTGTCATAATTGAATGCCTCTATTGGTGTTTTTGATGTTTACCCTATTTTTATTGATTGTTAAGTTATGCGAGCTTAACTTTTTTATTTTGGGTCTAAACCACCAGTATTCGAAATACATTTGATTTCAACTAATTTGATTCGAGTCGGTTTCGCTATGGGTGTAAAGTTCTGATAGCGCCAATTTTTTCTATTTCACAAGACTCAAACTTGAGATATTTTTTAAGGAGAACAAGTGGTGAACTACTTGAATCATTTGGACGTTAATGGGAAGCTTAATTGACTCACAATATAATTTTTCATTTTTATTCAATTTTAGGTGGATTAGTCCACCAACTCACCAACTTACTTCTTTTTCTATTGTCTTATAGGAGGTTTGACCTACCAATGAGCCATAAAAAAGATGGGTTAACAATTCTATTTATTTTCTAAAATGGATCAACACCTTCCTTCTCATTTTTAGGCTAAGTCATGGTTGGTCATTGATGTAGTTCGGGCAAGTATACTAAGTTATATAAGTAATAAAGTGAAAAGTAAGAGTATAGTCCTATAGAAGTTATAGGAACCAATTACCAATTCCCAAATCTAAATGCATTTTAGGCTACTAAATCGAGAATCACAATATTAGACAAGAATCTAGAGTGCAAATCAAATCAAATTTAATCTAAATTAATTTCTAACTAATTAACTTAGGGTGCAAGTAAGCAAATTGCAATAAAATGATCAATAATGAATGGGGTTTTAGGAATCCGATTCACCTAAATCCTAAGCCCTAATTATCTCTCCAAATTGATGAGCAAAAGTATAGAATAACTTTTGGTGAAATCCTTTTCTATTAATTCATTAAATAACCAAATAAAAGTGTAACATGTATCTCCATCCCTTTCCATTATTAATCATTCTTTTTCATTGTCTTTAAATATCTCAAACATGCTCTAATTTCGATAGTGTCTATGCCATAAAAAGAATTCTAACAAAAATTGTCGTGCGTCATAATACGTATGCCCGTCCCACGTATCCATGCATACCTTCAACCTATTGAATTCTATCTTCTTCTTTCTTCTTCTTCTTTTTTATGGTATTCAATTCTATTTAATAACATATATAAATGGGGCGTGAAATTAAAAAAAAGATCCGCAACATCACCAACATTTTTATATCAAAATATGAAATAAACTAGAAGCAACGTTCCTAAGTGAAGTAATTTCACCAAGGGAGAAGCTAAAATATAACCAAACATATATAATGTATTCAAATAAAGCCGACAAAACCCAATATCAAGTTCCAAGTTCATGAGGATCATGCTAAATATATAGATTTACCTAGCAAATGTTTAGGAAGCAGAAGTAATTAATAACATTGGATAAAGAAGCAAGCCTCATATAAGTCAAACACACTCATTGGATGGAATATATAGCAAATTGCATTCATCATACCACAGTCTTCACCCGCCGTTACCATCTGCTGCGTGCACAACAGCACCCTTCATGGCAGCATTCCAGCATCTTTGAACCCCAAGTCATCACTGGTGAAACCAGAAATCAACACGTCAGCCTCCATTTTAGCCCAAAGTTCATCAACACGATCAGTCCAATTAATTTCCTCCTCCACGTAAGAACTATTGAGAAATTGGCTCATGTCCAAGTCATTTTCATTTTCATCCATCACACGACCACCTTGGAAACCAGTGTTTGTTTCAGGGCAAGGATTTTGGATATCACAGGGGATGCAGAAGCTTATGTTTGACCCTGGTTTTGGTACAAACCATGTTGATGTTGGTAAGGTTCATAACCTTGGTTCACTAAAGGCCGCTAGTTTGGTGATTCATAACCTTGATTACATGGCACCACTGGTTGGAACCCTGAAGAGTATTGCAACCCAAATGAACCGACACCATATTCACCTCCTCGGTTTTCATTCACCATGTGATGCATTGAAGGTTCCCCGTTGAGGCCATTGCCTTGAGTTCTAGTGTTTCCCTCAAAAGGGGTTCCAGAACCTTGAAGGAAGGATTGATTTGAAGAGGGATATAGTTGCGACCTATTAGCAGGTAGTTAGTTACTTAGTTAGGTTTATAAATAGAGAAATTACTTTCATCGGAAAGCGTTACTGAATTGCATCATTTAAATGAACTTAGCTCGTATTATGGAGTTTATTTAAATTAGCTCGTATTGTGGAGTTTCTAAGCTTTTACTCGAAAAAGGTATACCCCTCACACTAACACTTTTTTTCTTTATCACTATTCCCTTTAGCGACCATTACATTATCTCTGGTTCTGTTCTCTCATCTTCCAATTCCTCTTCAGGCCCCATTAAAAGGAGCTGCTAGAGACCTCTTGAAATTTTCCCCTCACAAGGCGAGTCCTAAGCCTTAAAAAAACAAAATTAAAAAAAAAAAGAAAAAAGAATGTGTGCAACAATGTTCCTGCTCTTATATCAAAAACATATGTTACATATGTCAAAAACTGGATTTACATACGCAAACTCTCAACAAAGATAGACAGTGTTTGAGTTAGAAAAGTTCAGAGTGGAACTGAAGGTTCCACCCCTGGACCTCGTAAATTTGCAATGCGAGTCCTTGACTCAAGGGACTGAAGAGCTCTAACAACTTCTACCATTGGTGGCCTTTTCTCAGGCACCACACAAGTGCAATCTAAAGCTATTTCCAAAGCTCCAATCATTTGTTGCTGACAAGTGTGTGAGATTTTAGGGTCAAGAACTTGTTGCACCCCATTGGTGATGTTCACTTTCCTCCTAACCCACTTCACAATATCAAGGGAGTCTTCTACTGAGTTTGTTTTCTCTGCTTGCCTCCCACTCACTAGCTCTAGCAATACAACACCAAAGCTGTACGCGTCCAATTGTTCAGTTGCTTTCTTACTGTAGCCATATTCTGCAGTGGACCAATAAAAAAAATTGGTTGGAGTGTTCATAATTTAATGGTTGACAAAAATGAATGTAAGTGCAGAATCAAATATTAATTGCAGATTTGTTGTTAGGAAGTGTTTCCTAGCAACAATACTGCAGAACATGACATTGTAAATATGGTAAATATTCAGAGAAGTAATGTTGCACATAAACTCAGTTTAGGCATTTCAAGTGAGTGATATTTACACTAAATATCAAAACAAGAGATTCTTGTGGCGCATGATGCACTATTTGTCTGTGCAGTGAGCTAACAGAAATAAACAGTTATAGTATGCTAAATACTTCATGATGCAAATCAAATATGAAAATTTTAAATTAACTGTTTACTTTTCTGTGCTGTTCATTTAAATAAAGTGGAGCAACATTGCGCACGAGAATTTTTCTTCGGACAAAGAATTTTAATCAAAGATAATTTTCAAAGGTCAAATAAAGTAAATTTCATAAAAGAAACATTGAATCCACCAAAATCCTGTGAAATCCACCATTCTGCCAACATATTTACAGATAGAGAGAGAAAGAAGCCACCAAATTATAGGAAAAGGTTAAGAAATACTAAAGTGAATGATCTAAATTCTAAGGAGTTCAACTAAAGAGTCAATCCAGTTTTATAATAAAGGGATCATCTTTCCTTGGGGCAGTAAAACCAAACATTAATGTAGCAGGTAAATTTATGAACTTAAGGAGTTTTGATGTATCATGGAGCAATATATTTTTTTATATCTATTATTAAATAAGGGCTTTGTGTGATTCTCCTAACTTCTCATACCTGGAGCAATGAAACAGGAGGATGCTGCTTCAGAATCAACAGTTGTATGAAATGCTGCTTCCCCCACAACTCGATCAAGAGCAAAATCTGTGAGTTTCGGCTCAAAGTTAGCATCCAACAGAATATTCTTTGATTTGAGATTTCTGTGAATCAAGTGTGGAACATAATCCTGGTGAAGATATGCAAGTCCTTGAGCAACACCAATGGCAATCCTCAACCTAACTCCCCACTGCAACTGGAAATTCTCACTGGAAATCAAATCCCCCAAGCTTCCTTCATGCAAGTATTCATAAATGAGAACAATGGACTCATCAGAATAGCAGAACCCCAGAATCTTAGCAATATTCTTATGCCTGATCTTGGCTAATGTCTTCACCTCAGCTTTCAAACTTCTTGAAGATTGGTTTCCAAAATTGACTAGCTTCTTCACAGCTACTAGTTCACCACTAGGTAAACTTATAACATAAAATCTTCCAAAAACTCCGCCATTTCCCATTGAGCTCTTCTCATTCATCCCTATAAACAGCTCATGCTCAGTAATTCTGAGAGGATAAAAGAACACAGATTGCCAAACCCCTATTTGTTTCGCCTTGCAAGACCTTCTATACAACATGAATCCACCAGCAACAATGGAAGTTACAAGAAAAAAAGACACAGAGATAAGGACACATGTCAAAGTTGTAAGGCCTTTAGAAAGGTGTCTTGGAGGGTCATCAGAACAGAAAGAGGGTAATCCAGGACCACAAAGATCAGGGTTTCCTTCCAAATATGACGCAGGTAAACCAGAAATCAAGGAGTATGGTACTTTACCAGAGAGCTTATTGAAGGACACATTGAAAAGTGCAAGCTTCAAATTTTGAAGCCCTGGTGGGATTGAACCAGTGAGATTGTTATCTGAAAGATCAATGTAAGTTAGCACTGGTAGCTCAGCAAGGGAAAAGGGTATTTCTCCAGTTAGGCTGTTGCTAGACAAAGACAATGAAACTAGCTTCCTGCATTTTTTCAGCTCTGGGATTTGACCAGAAAGATAATTGTGAGAGAGATTCACTATGCTCATCACTGGAGAATCACAAAAGTTTGGAGGAAGTTCACCATAGAAACTATTGTGTGAGGCAGAAAATCTATACAAGCTCTTGACAAACCCAAGGCCTTTGGGAATTTCACCAGAGAAGTTGTTGTTGTCAAGCTGAACTTGCTCCAACTGAACAGCTCTTGATACGGACTCTGGCATTTGTCCTGAGAACCTGTTGTTTTCAGCTCTGACAAGCTTAATTTTGGGTAATGACCACAGTGCAATAGGGAAATCTCCAGAAAATCCATTGTTCTGGACTTGAAACCTTTCAAGATTCTTACACTCTATAATGGAGTTGGGTAGTGAACCAGTGAAGGCATTTGTGTGAAGACTGAGACTTACTAGGCCCTCTCCTTTGCAAATGCCATTTGGAAATGGCCCCGAAAGTTTGTTTTGTGAAACATCAAAAGAAACCAAATTCCTAAGAGAAGAGGCTAGATTCTGAGGAACCCCACCTGTAAGGTTGTTCTCAGAGAGATCTAAATGTGTCAAACTATGCAAGCCCACCAGAGCATCTGGAACTTCACCTTGGAAGCCAGAGCTTTGCAGCAGAAGCTGCTTGAGGCTTCCAAGTTGGCCAATATCCTGTGGAATCTCACTCACCAAGTTTGGATTCTGAGACAAATCAAGAACAGCAAGGTCAGTGAAATTCCCAAAGATTGCAGGCACACTACCTGATAGCAAGTTACTGCCCATGTTAAGGACTTGAAGGTTCTTCAATAAGCCTAAGCTTTCTGGGATGTTTCCTTCTATGTGGTTCCTGCTCAAGTCAAGCACTTTCAAGGACACAATCTGAGAAATCTGCAATGGGATGGTACCCCAGATGAGGTTGTTACTGAGATTCAAGTTTTGCAATGAACTGCACTGAGAAAGATGAAGAGGTATGGGCTGGTTGAACATGTTGTAAGCAAGGTTGAGGTAAGACAGATTTGGAAGGTCACATATAGAAGATGAGACATCCCCAGAGAGGTTTAAGCTCTGAAGATCAACAGAAGTTACTGAGAGTGAAGGTTTGGTGGAGCATGATATACCTCTCCAGTTACAGTAGTGTGTGGTTGAAGTATTGGACCAGGTAGACAAGGCCTTCTTAGAGTCTTCAATGGAGGACTTGAAGGATAGAAGGATATCAGCTTCTGATGAAGAAGAACTAAGATTGAAAGATGTTAAGGTCACAGCAGAAAGAAGAAAAAGGTATATACAGAATGTAGTAGCCATTAGCTAAGTGTCTGAAAGAAGAGTTTGCTCTGCGTTCTTTTCAACAAAGCCTTATATATATATATAGTAATCAATGTGCTTTTGGGTGTGGTGGGGAATGTGACCCCCAGCACATATTACATTTACATGCAAGAGCTTATCCTAGGTCCTACCTAGCCAGTGGGAATTTTGTTGTAAAAAAACTTAAAAATCTCATAAACTTTTCTGCATCATAATGTGTTGTGTTGGCACCTTTTGTAAAGATAGCTCAACTTTGGTGCTAGTTTCTAGTTCTACCCCACTTTCTCTTTTGTTTTCACTTATTAGTATGTTCGATACTGCCAACCAAAACTCTCCAAAAGCCAATAATGTTATATACGCACTACACACATCGCTTCATATTTGCACAATTTTCATCATCTAATTGTAATTGATCTAACCGTATTTTTTACACACTTATATGCTAATTTTGTCCTGTACTTAATGTGAAGAGATGTGTAAACATTATTCCTACAATACTGAGCCAAAAGCGCAAAGTCGTAGTTTACCCGGCATCCACTCATTAACATCATAGGAATTTTTTCACTTTTTCACCCCAATAACGAAAGAATTGGTGAGTTTTTCAACGCTGCAAATAGAATCCTAAGAAACGAAAAAATGTAGCTGGCTTAGGCGTCGATTTGACCTTCGACAATCTAAACAGAAGAAAAATTATTGTATATCCCTGTCGTGTTAACTAAAATTATTCTCACTTCATTCAAGTCAAAAACCTTATCAATAATTAGGATCAGTAGGGAGAAACTAAATGCAATGTATGTACCAATGTACCCTCACAACATTGAAGATGTTTGGCATGAAATGTTATGCAAGGGAGGCACGAAAAATAAATTCATGAGCATGGTCACATGGCTATATTGTCGGGTACTCAGTGGGGTCTCAAATTGACCGTCAGAAGTCAGAGAGCATTTGTTTGGCCCATGCATCAAACAATTAATGCATTAAGATAATGAAAGGGATAATGTTATTCTAATATTTTTCACTTTTTTTTTTTCCTTGTATTACTTGTTGGATAAATTCATTTACAAATTTACTTGATAGGGATTATACTTTCTTTATTTCAATTTATCTATCAATTTTTATAATTTGATTCATTTTTAAATCAATTTATCTAAATTTAAAGATTTAATTATTCTTACACAGTTTTTCTATTAGCACTATTCCAATCAGTTGAGCATAACGAGAGAAGTTTGTATGGGGTGACTAAACCTTTTTTTCGTTTTGAAACTTTCGAGGCTTTGTTTTGTGCAACAGAGAAAGAAACAAACAACTTCATCCGATGTATTGTATGGTCGTTTTGCAAGTCAAAAGGCGTTCGAGTGGATGAGACAGAAGGTTGCGTTTAGTACGGTACTTAAAAATAAAATATAAGGGTTATGGACGATTTTTTTTTTTATGTGACGAAATTGTAAAATACGCTAATTAGATAGGAAAAAGAGGTTATTTACTTTCTACCAATTTTATAAATTAATTAATAAAATACCATAACTTCAAAATGCATCTCATAATAATATAGTAAATTATAATCAACACAACATATGTTGATAACATAAGTCGTCTTGTCTTAGCAATACAAGAGGAGTCGTATTCTTCGTGGGGCACAATACGAGTTATCTTAATAACACAAGAGTCATGTTCCCTCTATATTGGTTGCTAATATTTAGAAAATCAGTATTATCCTGTGTTACGCAATAAATGAAGAGTCATATTTCTTACTGGGGATAGCAACAAATACTTTACCCGCGAGTATTCAATAACCCTATATGTAGAGAAATGGAGCAGGGTGGGTTGAAACAGCATTGCAGGACGAGGCATGCAGGTTTAGATCACTTTAGACTGTATTCTCCCCTACACATCATATGTATTCTTTTTTCTCTTATTATGTGATATATTTGAGATTATGAGATATATTTTTTAATGTTTGATTATTGTTTTCTGTTTCTTTGTTTTTTGTTTCACTTGATTGTAATGTTGTCTTATATAGTAATATTAGTGACTTTGTATTATACAAAATTGATCACTCGATTAAATTGTAACACTTAATTTTAGTATTTTGTATAATTATAAATTTGTGTTGTAATCATTTTAAATAATTTGTTACTTTATTAAAGTAAAGATGCAGGTGGGAGAGGGATGTTGCACTTCTAAAATTTCTTTGTAAGTACGAGGTGGAGGGTGATTTTTAAAACTCGCGAGGCGGTGTGCTAGAGGCGGGTTGTGAGAATTGTATATGCGGGGTGGCTCCTAAGTAAATTAAAACTCTATCCTACTCTAGGATGACATAATATTGTTAATTAGAGGATCAAAATTAAAACCTTGAAATAAGCATTCATTAAAAGGAGACTTCTTAACTAATAATTAATAACAATCATGTTTGCAGGATTAGTCATTTAGCCATGCGTATGGGAATACTTCAATTGTAAACCAAAAGATAATACATCGAAGAAGATTTAAAATTTAAAAATAAGAATATCGTGTGTCACTCTTTAAAGGAAAAAATAGAATAAAAAATTAAATCATTTTTAAATAAAAGAACTCAAAGTTGATGAACAAGATGAATTAGCTTATTTTTAAAAAAAATATTACAGTTAAAAATTTAAATTAAAAATTTTAAACAAAAAACTATTTGCGAATATAAAATAAGTTGGTATAAACATTATATCTTTTTTTAAAATTAAATAAAATTAACTGGACCTCCATTTTGAATAATCATGGTCTGTTTATTTATTATAGGACGGAAAAAGGGTCGCCTATGAACGGTGGCAGGACACGTTTTCCTCACTTAGTTTTATACTAAAGCTCAATATATTTTCCTTTTAGCAATGCTCTTAGAAATGAAAAAAGGCGAATAAGTATTCGGAGATGTGTTTGTCTCTTTCCTTTCCTCGAAGGGGAAAGTGAAAATAAACAAAACTTGTGTAAGGGATCTATTCCTTCCGATTGCTTCTTCCTGCAAAAAGTTTGGACACAAACATACACGCGCCTTGTCTTTATATATTTGTTATAAAAAGTTTATGTAAAACAATAATACGTAGAATTTATATAAGTTTTCTGATATGATATAATAGTTCGCATAATGTTTTTTAACCCGAAATAGTGGTTGGATAAAACTTTTCTAAAGGTACCCAAAAAAAAAAAGGGTTTTTAAGAGTTGTAATTCACTTTCGTAACAACTTAATCATCTTTTAGTAGAATCATGATGATTAACTATATAACATATATAAATGAGATATAGAAAAATGTTAAAAAAAAAAAGAAGCTAAAAATATACAAGTGCGTCGCTATATATGTCCATAATCTTGATTTAGAGACGACCAGAATATCAGTGATGGGAAAAGAATATATAAAATGCCAATCAATATATAGTGTTGGTCTGAACGAAATTATAAACATATATTATTTTGAGTTCGAACTCTATATGTATTTATCTTTAAAAGAAAAATAAAACTCGTGAGAAGAGCTCCATATAGGTTTAAAACATTAGTAATTTGTAGAATATTTTGCGAAGAGCTCCATATAGGTTTAAAACATTAGTAATTCGTAGAATATTTTGCTTAAAGTAATTATTAAAAGATTTGTAATATAACTTTTTAAATTTTATCTCATAAAATAATTGATATATTTAGAAGAAACTAATAAAAATAGGATTTACTATGCCCAGAAGACAAAAATAAAAATATAGTGTATTTTTAAAATAAAACTGACGATTAACGAGTGTACGATATATAGGTAGTTACGTATAAATTTTAACTATGTAGATTATTTAAGATCAAACAATAAAAAATTATTTCAATTGAAAAAAGGGAAAAGAAAGAAACTAGATAGGGGGATGCACAAATAGTGGATGGATATGCAATGCATACTGAAAAGTGAGAAAAATGATGATGGATCCTACATAATTATTACTATTTTTGTTCAATTTCTTTTTTCAAAACTTACCAACGCGTGTACTATTCACACTGATAAATTTTGTAAAAAAAAAAAAACTTACCAGCACCAACATGAACCTTCCACACGCTAGTAAGTTTTGTGTATATTACATAAAACTTATCAGCGTGTATACTGTTCACACTATTAAATTTTGTAAAACAAAAAAAAAACTTATTAGCGTGAACAGTGCATGTGCTAGTAAGTTTTTTGTGTGTGTGTGTGTGTGTATATATATATATATAATGTAAAACTTTCAGCATATTATTGAAAAATACCAGTAGGTTTTTGTATAAAATAAAAACTGGACAAAAATAGCAATGATCATGTAGAATCCATCATCCAAGTATTTTTATTGTTTTGCTCACTTTTTCTGTATGCATCTCGTATTACATCGCAAAAAGATGCGTTCCCCAATCAATTTTCAAAAAGAAAAGCAGCCATTAGCTAAGGACACATTGAGACTTGGTTTGATATTGTTGTAATTTTTTAAAAGCTGCTAAGCTTTTTCAGCTCTCAAAAAGTTATAATAATATTATTAGATAAAATAATATAAAAATTACTCTCAATAAGTAGAAGTCACAAAAGTAGTATTTGATAAAATTACTCTTAATATCTAAAATAATTACAATAATTATAAATATTAAAGAAAATAATTTATATTTTTAATATTATTAAATAAAATAAAATTATATTAATCTTTTAAATTTTAAATATCATAAATCAACTCTAAAAAAGAATCCTATGAGAGTTCCTAAATATATTCCATGACTCTCAAAAATAAAAAATAAAAGTATGTCAACTTTTTAATTTATCAAATAAAAATAATTAACTTATGTAGTATATCTTCAAAGAGCATGGTAAAAACACGCCTGAGTGGTAGATCAAATCACTCTAATTGGCTGCTCATTAAATGCATGGGACCGACGTCCGGCTGGTCAGGGTCAAAATGACTCTATAAACAACAGGAATATTAAATGTCACCGATGGTGACATGGGTAGGGGTCATTGGGTGTTAGACCCTCAATTATATTATACATTAATGTAATTGTGGAGGACCACGCAATAAATTCGCTGCGATACATTGTGTCGTCGTCCCAGAAGAAAGAATTAGGTTGAGTTCGGTTGAATTATATGTTTTTTCTTTAAAATATCACATTTTCGGTTCTTTTTTGTAAAAAGTTTCTGTTTAATTCCTTAAAAATTATTTTTATTTTTGGTTGATCCCTCTGTTCCTTTAGTTTTTGGCGTTAAGTGCTAATTTATCATTTTAGCACATGGACTAAATTACTAATGATGAAAAAAAGAGAGACTAAATGAAAAAAAAATCGTGATAATTAGATAGATTAAAAAAAAAATTATAACATTTTATATAAAAATTATTTATATTTTAAGTAAAATTTTAAATTGGTTCTCAAAAAATTGTGAAGCATCAATTTGACTCTTAAAATATTATAATATCATTTTGGTCATTGAAAAACTAATTTTTGTTTTTCATTAGTCCAAACATTAACCTATGTGAAAGGAACGTTAACCAATATCTAATAATATATCATATTATATGATGATATATTATGTCACCTATTAAGATGAACATCATATTGGTCCTTAAAAGAGTTATGGGAGATCAATATGGTTCTTGAAAGTAGAGATAGCAAAATGAGTTAAACCCATTGGGTCAACCTGCATAACGTGTATTTTTTGGTAGGGTGGGTTAATATTTTCAACTAGCAAAACAAACTTGACCAGCATAACTGGCCCTGTATAACTCGCGGGTTGAAGTGGTGCGAGGCGAGTTTGACCCGCGGGTCACCTCTTCCTTTTTTTTTTTTCATTTTTCCACAAAATACACTCAGTTCAATATATTTATGTTTGTGGACTATGTTGTTGATTATAAATTTGCACTTTATTGTGGACATGATTAATTTATAGAGTGTGAATTTTTTAATATATTTGAGTTTGAATATTGGCTAATGAGCCTCTTTATTGTGGTTATTTTGGTTTGAAGAAGCGCTTCTTATTAAGAATGGCTGCACGGAGACCAGGGCTGATCGTAAGGAAGTGAGAACAGAGCACGAACAATTTTTCACTCAGATCGTGAATTTGTTGCAATGGGGATCGCTGCCTCCGCAACGAGAAATAAGATGGCACGATTGGGGACACATTTGGAGAACGGCTTGTGATGAGAGTTCTGCTGCATTACATCACGAGAGGGCACGCAAGCACCATGAAAAGGATGACAATGTTGACGACGGTGCTAACCGCCAACGGTAGTGGCATAGGAGTTCATAGAATAAGCTAGATCTCTCATCATTCAACGGTGAAGAACCTTTCACTTGGCTACAGAAGCGAAAATGGTTCTTTTTTATAAGGGAGATGGATGAGGAGGATTGGGTCACGATGATGATGATGGCAATGGAGGGCGAGGCATTGTCATGGTACAATTGGTGGCTGGTGGAAAATGAGGACCGCGATCATTGGGATTCCTTCAAGAGCACGCTACTATGTAGGTTTGAACTGGTGATGGTACATGACTTCTACGTGCATTGTTATCATTGAAGCAGAAGGGCACAGTACAAGAATCTTGGAAGAAGTTTGAGGCTTGCAGGAACCAATTGCAAGTGCACTAGAAGAAGTATTGTCACACCATCTTCCTCAACGAATTGAATAATAAGGTAAAGGCTGAACTCACTTTACACCTTATTGAGAGTTTGTCTCAAATGATGGATATGGTGAAACACATTAACAATAGGAGTAAGATGTTGCTTAAGGGTGTTTCAGATGGTAGGATAGGTAGAAGAGATGCTAGTTTTGGTCCCCTGTTAGGTTTTCGTGGGGGAATAGGTAGTGTAGTAAAGAGCAATACGATTGGGAATAGTGAGTCTTAAGGGAAATCCAGTATAGGGAGCCAGTCTGTCCATAAAATGGTGAGGGAAATTGGCAGTGGTTCCAATGGAAGTGGGTTTCGATCGTTGTCTAATGAAGAGTATAAGGAGAAGAGAGTCAAGGGGATATGTTTCACATTTGATAAGAAATTCACACCTGAGTACATGTGCAAGAATAAGCACTACCATTATATAGTGATTGAGGAGGAGAAAGTAGCATGGGAAGAAGATATGGTTGAAGCTACTAAACAACAAGAGCGAATACTAGGGGGCAATTTTATGTAGCTAGATGAAAAGACTTTTGTTGGTTGTCTACATCTAAGTCCTTTGTGGCTGTGGGGTTTGATTAGGGAGACTAGAGTTCAGGTCCTCATAGATATAAGAGCATCTCATGGTTTCATATCACAGTTGCTGGTTAAGAGTCTGAATATACCCATATCGACCACAACTGCATTTTGGGTGAAAGTGGGGAGTGTCCATTAATTTAAAAGCCAAGATAGCTAGGATAGAGTTGAAACTACCTAGTTTGTTAGTGAGGCAAAAATTGTTCCCTTTCCCTCTAGATGGAGCGGAGGTAGTATTGGGTTTGGATTGGCTAAAGACATTGGAGGAAATGCATGCTAATTTCAAAGAAGCTACATTGAAGGTGAATTGGCATAGAGAGAGGGTGCTGCTTAAAGGAGATCATGAGTTGTAAAGGGGAGGATCTTCTTTCAAATCCATCCTCACAAGATCATTTAGGATAAGGGTTAAGTGCTGATGGTGCAATTCTGCCAATTAGTTGATGAGGGGTAAGAACCGATAGTCATTCCTATGGAACAACAACCAGTGCTAGACGAGTTTCAAAGGGTTTTCCTAGCTCCTAGGGTGACCTCCTTCTCAGCAACATGCCCACAGCATTAACCTTAAAGAAGGTGCAACTATACCTAACCTATGGCCTTATAGGTACCCGTATTACCAAAAGGCAAAGATAAAGAATTTGGTTGCTGACATGCTGAAAATGGGCATTATCCGGCCTAGTATTAGCCCCTTTGCTAGCCCCATCATATTGGTCAAAAAGAAAGATAGGAGTTGGTGCTTTTGTGTCAATTACAGGGCCCTTAACAAAATCACTATTCCTGACAAGTTTCTAATCTTGGTCATTGATGAGCTACTAGATGGATCAGTCAATGCAGCCATTTTCACTAAGTTGAACCTTAAGGTAGGGTATCATCAAATTCGGATGAAGCTAAGGGACATTGAGAAAATAGAACATATGAGGGGCACTATGAATTTTTAGTCATGTCATTCAGTCTTACAAATGCACCTTCTACATTTCCATCCCTCATGAATATAGTACTGAAACCAGATTTGAGAAAGTTTGCATTAGTGTTCTTTGACGACAGCTTAGTTTATAGCAAGGATGTCTTGGCCCATGTTAATCATCTCCATGAAGTGTTTAGGTTACTGCAGGCTAATTCTTTGGTTTCTAACCACAAGAAATGTGATTTTAAAGTCAATAAGATAAAATATTTAGGGCATATACTGTTTGCAGAAGGCATGGCAGTAGACCCTAGGAAGATTTTTGCAGTATTGAATTAGCAAATTCCAAAGGATTTGAAGGCATTGAGGGGGTTTATAGGGTCTTACTAGATATTATTGGAGGTTTGGCTAGGGTTATAGAGCGATTGCTAAGCCCGTTATGGAGATAATGAAGAAGGATGCATTTCATTAGACCCTTTAAGCCCAAGAAGAATTTGAAAGTCTCAAGTCAGCTATGGCTTCAGTCCCTATGTTGGCTATCCCAGACTTTTCGAAGGTTTTTGTGCTAGAGACCAATGCTTGCAACAAAGATCTTGGTGTTGTCTTGTCTCAAGAGCAGAGACCATTGTGTCTTTAAATCAACCTCTTTCACCAAGGGCCCAAATGAAGTCAGTATATAAGAGGGAGTTAATGGCAATTGCTTTAGCCATTCAAAAATGGCACCATTACTTCCTCGGCCATCACTTCATTATCCGAACTGATCAATGAAGTCTCAAATTTCTCATCAAACAATAGGTGTTAGGGGAGAATCAGTTTAAGTGGATGACCAAGTTTATGGGACCTGATTTTGAGATTCAATACGAGCTCAGGTTAGAAAATAAATGTGCTATTGCATTATCTCACCAAATGATGTTTGCTACTTTGTCAATGATGAGGTCTCAATTATAGACTAAGTTATAGCAAGAAGCTGCTCAAGATTCTAATCTACAGCAAGGGGTGCGCATGCTGAATACTAATCTTGAGGCACACTCGAAGTATTCTTGTGTTGCTCAGAAATTATTTTTCCAAGCAATGTAAGTGATTTCCCCCACCTCTATCCATATCCTTACTCTTCTTCATGAGTTCCATGACTCTTCTATGGGTGGTCACTTTGGTTTCTTGTAGACGTTTAAGAGGGTGGTTGTTATGGTCTATTGGAAGGGGATATGGCAAGCCATCAAATAGTATGTGGCTGCCTATGCCGTGTGTCAATAGGATAAGCATGGCACTTTGTCCCCTAAGGGCTTGTTATAGCCTCTACCACTGCCCAAGCAACTTTTGAGTGAAACCTCATGGTTTTCATTACAAGGTTGCCCAAGGCTTGAGGCAAGGACGTGATCATGGTTGTGATCGATCAATTGACCAAATATGCTCACTTCTTTACTCTTGGACTCCCTTTTACAGCAAAAAAAGTAGCTCACCGGTTTATTAGCTGTGTGGTCAAGCTCCATGGTTTTCCTCACTCTTTTATCTTGGATGGAGACCAAATGTTATTAAGTTTGTTTTGGTGGGAGTTGTTTAGGAAGGCCGATACCATATTCAAGTATAGCACAACATATAACTTGCAAATGGATGACCAAACTAAGGTAGTGAATCGTTGCCTCAAGATTTCAAGACCGAAACTGTGGCTAGAGTGGCTAGAGTAAGTTGAGTACTGGTTCAATACTAGGTACAATGCCTCTTCTCAGATGACTCCTTTCTAAGCTTTGTATGACTATGGTCCACCAATATTAGTCAGAGGCAAAACCTACCCCATCAAGCTCGAAGAGGTAAAGGAGCTCCAAGAGAATCAAGACTAGTTGCTAGCTGAGTTAAAGTTGAATCTGTTGTAGGCTCAACATCGGATGAAGCAATATGCTAATAAGCGTGGATATGTGAGGTTTAGTTTGCTATAGGAGATTAGGTTTACTCCCCATTCAGCTTTATAGACTGAGATCCTTAATGGCTAAGCACAACAAGAAGCTCCGTCCTCGTTTTTATGGCACTTTCCAAGTTCAGGAAAGAATTGGGCAAGTCGCTTACAAATTATCCTTGCCCTCTCACAGCCGAGTTCACCCTATCTTCCATGTGAGTTTATTGAAGAAGGCACTTCCCCCTCAATGTGCTCCTCTCCCTTTACCTCCTTAGCTTTCTGAGGAGTTGGAGTTGGAGTTGGAGTTGTAGTTTCATCCACAATCCCTGCTGGAGTTACGTTATAGCAGATCAAGTTAGGTTGAGGTACTTATTCATTGGGAAGGCATGTCGTCTTATGAGGACTCTTGGGAGGATATTTAGAAGCTATTGCAACAGTCACTTTAAAGGACAAGGTGAAAGCTTTGAGGGGGTATTTATAGGAATAGAGGCCTTTTGATTAAAAGGGTTTATGTTAGGAGGAGTGGAGAAGAGTTAAGGGTCCTGGCCGATAGATCCTAGATATAAATGAAACTAACTAAGATGGGAAAGTTTGTTAGTTGTTAGGAGGGTATAAATAGGAGATTGTATAGTTCATGAGGGTGTGGAAAACTTGTCAAGTAAGTCATTGGGAGAGTTAGAGAACCCACTCTCGAATTAGGGTTTCCAATTGTATCTTATCATTGTTGAAGGACCTACATTGGCCAAGAATCCTAGTGTAATAAACACTACATTCTCTATTCTACCTATTTTCATTATATTTTTTTCTGAGCTGGTTTCACCATATTATCACAAAACGTGGCATATCTTTACTTAGCGTGACACATCAGATACTAGTTAGTGGTTTCCACAGAGGCTAAGATTTACACTAACATGAAATGAAAATTAATTTTTCAAAAACCAAATTGATGTTCTATAAATCTTTTGAAAACCAAATTCATGTCTTGCAACTCTATTAAGAATCAATTTAGGGTTTTACTCTTTACATTTATATATATAAAATATAAGTTTAATTAAATATTAATTAAATTAATTTACCTATAACTAGTATTATGAAATTAAATTATTATAATAAATATTTTTAAATGATTATCTTTATAAAATATTTATTTTAACCTATAACATTTTAAAATCTTTATATTATATTTTATAAAATTTAAAAATTTACATAAAATATAATTAAAATCAAATACACGAAATATGAGAAAAATACATTAATTTTTTTAAAAATTAAATAAAATTTAATTAAACTAGTTTACCTATAAATCACTCAATCATAAGTAAATTCACTGATACATTGGCTAATTAACAAAAGCATCAGCATGTTTGATCTCCTCTTCCGTAGGTGTATCCAATTTCAATGTTTCTTTCCTTGATATCTTGTTGACCAGTCGTTCACAAAATTCTATACTAGGAACAGCAGGCTAACCATAGAGCAATTTGTAAAATCGCCTTATGTCTTTTCTTATGCCCCTCGGATTGCACAGAATCCTTCTTCCCACTTTGATATCCAGCAACATTATCTTTTTTTTTTTTTTTTTTTTCTCCCCTGATTGAAGTAACCTTATGACAGTATTTAACATTTTCTATCCATATCTTTAACGATGTATTCCCTCAATAATTGCTTCCACTAGCTAGCTTTCCTCTCCCACCACTTCTCCAGGTGACATATTAAAGCCTTGTATCTAGCCTCAATCACTTCATCGACCATCTCCTCTTCCATCTTCTTTTCAACCAATGCAACCTCATATTCAAGCTTGGCAGTATTATTATCAATGTTGTCAACCACCCCCTTATTCCACCTCTTGATGTGATTCCTCAGGCTCTTTAGTTTCTCAGCTAGTTCGATATCCCCACACTCTCTTCTGCCACCAATTTAGAAAACTCCGGATGAGTGAGCCAAGCATCAAAGTATCTAAATGTTAAAAAAGTACCAATTCCACTCTTCCATATATATCTTATGCTCTCAACAAGAATGTTAAAAAAGTATATCTATGAAAAACAATAGTACAAGGTGGGATTTCCAAAATGCAGTTTATAAAAAAAGGAAGTGTGGAGGGTAAAAATCGAAAAGATCTTCAAAAGCTGAAGTGTTATGTCAAGAAGAGTTTTATATATTGAATATATATCATCATATTATTTCATATTTAAATTATATTTTTAATAATATAGCTGATGCGATAAACATTTACTAGGATAAAGTAAGAAATGTTCGCTTAGCACCTAGATCTTTAGGCACTATAATTAATGACTTGACATTTGAGCACTTTAGTTCATTTTGAGTAACATTGTGACATTCATAACATCAAGTTATTACTTATGTAAAATATACATTAATACTTTTATATTTTGAACATAGTTGTAGGAGGTATGTACAGCGATATGTTTTTTTTCATGTACAAAATGGCTAAACTATATACCTTGTTGGTTATCCTGCACTGCTACCTTCACAAACTAGTAGCAGTAGTTAGGAAGGTTGTTGGAATTTTATAACGGAAATGTTTCTTACACAAAACTTTTCATAGACCTAGCGGACGATGTAGTACAAGTGTGTTTATTTAAGCATTAAAGAAATGTTTTTCTGTTATCTTTTTTTTTTTTTTGTTGAGCATTTCTTTTAGAAGTTACACTTATCAGTTTATGGTAAAAATGAGGTTCTAATCTAAAAATTGGACTAGAGTAGTTGGTCTAACCAATTGAATCAAGAATCTGACTGTGTTTTTTTTTTTTTTTTTACAGTTCAAAAAGTGCTCGAGACTCTCCACGAGAGAGGAGGAGCAAAATAGCAGCAGATCCAAAATACAAGGCAAAAACATAAAATAAAATTAAAAAAAAAAAAAACCTAACATAGCCACTTAACTCCAATCAACAAAATATCAAGAAACACACCCCAGAAAGCTCACCAAGATGAAGCCGCCAACAGACAAGCATCACCACACACCAACACAACTGCAACTGCTATACCAGCCACCAAGAAGGAGAATGAAAAACACCCAAACAGAAATCCAACCCGCCAAGGCTAAAAAGTGAACACCCTAGTCACCAGAGCAATGTAGACAAAAGATAAACTAACCAAGAGGAGACCAAGAGCAAGCAAACCTCCAAAATTGAAATGAAATTCAAAGCACCCAACAAAACACTAGAATGCCTGAACCAACACCAAACGTACAGATCCCAAACACAAGAATCGCAAAATAATTGACTCATTCCTTAAAACGTCCAATATTCTTGCTGGGACGACCTCTCCTTCTTGATAAAACAAAATGCTATATCTACTATCCTTATTATGCTTGAAAAGCTGGTTAAAACACTAGCGAACAACTTAAATCGGCATCAGGGCTGAATTGGTTTTTTTTTTTTAAAATAAAAAATAAAAAATTATTCAAAACAACATGTTTTGAGTTAGAAATGAGTAAAACCATAAGTTTATAATTAATCTCTTTCAAGTTTACTAATTATACATAAGTATTTATTAGTACAATACTACTATATTCATTAAATAGTTAACCGATTATACATTGTTGCCACAGCAAATATTTAATTATCAGTAATTAAACAATTAAATCAGTTTAACAATTACATGGGATCTGTTAGAAGTCTAAACAAAAGATGTCTTTCATGCAAATACAGAGGTACTACTACTATTTGATTTTTTGCCGTGTTAGTGTTACTGTTAAGCCTCTATTGAAGTCAAGGACGACATGAATTATTACTGAAGGCAATGCTCTACAAAAAAGAGACAAGGAACTGAAAAAGAAAAAACGAAAAACTTTAGAGTTCAAGTGAAAGCCTCCAGCATCAGAAATCCTTTATATTCTTCTGGTAGAACAGAAATAGAGCACTCCGGAGAAACTCAAAGCAGAAAAGAACCAAGAACAAAGAAAAAGGTCGTCCAAAAAGCCAATGAAAGAGAGTAAAAACAATTTGGCATGAATAATAAGTGAGTACATTGATAATTAAGTGGAGGTAGAAGTGGTAATGTCCAATCAACTCCTTTAACTTTGCTTTATCCACGAAAACTCCTTTGAACTTGCTTTTCAACGATACATCAACCCCTAGATATGTTACGATACCCTGAAGGCTAATGAGATGAAAAAAAGGGGCCATGTCACCACAAAATCTTCAAGTTTACTTTTTGGCCCAAGGAGGGCAATTGAACGCTTGTACCATGCAGAGATCTTCAACAAGAAAACTACCACGTACAACAGCCAGGGTGTAACATCCCGATTTCCGAGTTTCGACTTCGCCCTCAGGATTGATCAACCCGATTTCCGATTTCATCTTTGCAGCTCAGATAGAAGGATTATTTCCGGGTTCCGAGTTCATCTTGCACAATTTCCGACTTCATTACTTCTACAACTTCCTAGTTGAGCATTCGAGTCCGAACAATATGAACGCGTGATTCAGAGATCCCGACTTCATGTCTCAAGGGCATTTATACGGTTTAGATATCATCAAATGTAAAGATACCGACTTCGAAGTTTAATAACTTGTGTTTTGGAAATGTGACTCAATTCCGGAGTTCAGGCCTTAGTGTTGAACTCAATTGGGATGGACACGAGTTCGGGACCCTTGAGCAAATCTTCGGTCACACGAGTTAGATTTTACATCCAGCATTGGCATTCCCGAGTTCAAATAGGAGGTTCCAGACTATGTGATTGTGAGCTTACTTTATCCAGCCTTGATTCAAGATTTCTCAAAGTTACAAACAAGCTAGTACGAGTTCAGACAGCTTCACCCTTGTACTCAAGTAAAAAGCGACACGAGTTCAGACCTCAAGTATAATAAGGATGAGTTCCGACTTGAAATAGAATAAATCGAAGTTCGATTTCAAAGCAGTATGGGCGGCAAGTTACACGATAGGAGACGTAGCTAAATTACGCCCACAGAAAATTCAGCCAATCAAAGCCCTCCAAGTTAACTACCATCTCAAGCTTATAAACTCATCTCTTTCTCTCCTTCAGCCCCATTTTCTACGCCACTTTCTCCCTTGTTCAGCTCTCTTTTTTCTTCTCCAACTCCATTACTCCTTCAAGCTGAGTAAGGCTCTAACACTCCAAGTTTCAGCACCTAGCTCAAATCATACTCCAAAGAGGTAGGATTCTACTTTTATTCTTGAATTATTTGCCCTATGGCTGTATGAACTTGTATTCTTCTTCATGTATTTGATGATTTAATAGATGTATTATGATGGATTATGATTGAATTAACATGAAATATTGAGTTGGGATTAAGATTAGAAGAAGGAAACTAAGAGAAGTACATGGGTGAGGGTGCTGTCTTGGTGGAGAGTCCACGGCAGTCAGTATGGAGGAGCATACGGCGCCGCCTACAATCGGTCAAATCCAATGAAACTATTTTTAGATGAAACTAGACATCCAAGGCTTTCCATAGATATATCATATAAGGTTATTGGATTAGTATTGAGGGAGATACGAATTTTTGAAGTTTGACCTAGGGTTCAAGATCTTCATCCGAGCAGGGTGACTTGAGGAGGGTATAACTCACCCTATACAACTCCAAATTGAGTGAAACCAGTTTTGTTAGGAAGCTTACACACAGAGGAATACCCCAGTATAAGATTCTGAGTTTGTTATGGTTCCAATTGTTCCCAGTGATTCAAGGAAGTTGTCCTATGTCAAATTCAGACCAAAACAGGGTAGTTCAGAAAGGTAGACTTTCAGGACTTATATCTCGAGGTGTACTTAAGCAAATGGAGTGAAGCTTGTGGCATGTCCTGTTAGCTTTAATATGAGACCAATTTCGTAAGATTTGAGCTTAGTTTCGATTTTTAGTGAATTTATATTCCCAGGAGTGTAATTCAGGCTAGTGACTGAACAGGCTGAAGTAAAAGGTGAATATCTTGATTTATATAAATCAGAATGACATGGGACCAAAGAGGTTAGAAAGTAGACATATAGAGCTATGACATATCCAAATTTCAGATTTAAATGAGTTGAATAGAGATAAAGGTGGTTCATATGAAATTCGGGCAGAATCGAATAGAATTGGCAGAATGGCCAAAATGATAATTTTACAAGTGTTAGTGAAAAACATAAGGTTTGAATTGAGGATTGCCAGCTTGACATTGATATATATGTGTTAAGTTGATTATGTTGCTATGACTGATTTGTCCGTGAAAGTTGGCACTATTCATGTGAAAGGACTTGATCCGTATCTTTTGCCGGGATTTACGGCTTCTAGAAGTTATGAATGTTTAAATGTAAGGATGAATTGAAATATAAATGGGTATATAGAAACCCTATATTTAAGAATGACATAACTATGTTATGAGGTATGTGGGGGTAAGTGATGTAGCACATGTATGACTATGCTTGAATACGTTTGAGAAGGAAAGAATGTGAATATATTGAATGTGAATCCCTTCACTTGGAGGCAGTTATTTGAAATCCCTCCCTGTGAAGGCAGTTAAATAATAAAGATATGAAATCCCTTCACTTGGAGTGCGATTCTTGAATCCCTCCTGTGAAGGCGATTAAGACAATGAGATCCTCTACCTTGGAGGCACGTGGTCGATGAGATCCTCTATGTTGAAGGCACGTGGTCGAGATGAGATCCTCAATTTTGGAGGCACGTGACCAATCGATCCCTTCAACTAGAGGCAGTGACAAATGAGATCCTCCAAGACTAGAGGCACGTGAATCACAAGGTGAGTCGAGTTTGACGACGGTCAGCGGGTGATGCTGACAGAGCTCACTCCAAGGCCAGACTGCACCAAGGCGATAAATGCACCCTAGACGGCCGATATACTAGGTGTGCCAAGTAAAAGAATAAAGACTAAAGATTTTATGACAAAAAGGAAGATGAAGAAAGAAAAGCAAGTTTCATGTATAGGCATGAATTCAAATACGAGTAATTTTATGTGCAGATGTTATATTCCCAGCATATTGATGTTATGTAAGTATCTTAGTATCTTTGTAATTCGATCAAAGAAAGTATATGTAGAAGTTATGCCTAGACATTGATGCTATCGTACTTTATGGTATTTCGGTTATTTGTCCTAATATAATTCATGACTTGATTTTATGGGTTCTCCCAAATGCTAAGTGTATGATTAAAATGAACTTTGCTTCGGACAAGACATTTTTCGAAATGTAAAATTAAACAGTTTGTGCAGCATGTTCACCTTTCTCAAAATAAACCGAAGCAAACTGGAGACGACCATGATAATACAATGTATTAAGATTAGAGAATCCTACTGAGAATTTTAAATTCTCACTCCTATTTCCATGTTGTCTCCAGATGAGTATAGAAGTTTCCAAAGACGGCTGAAGTTGCTGTCAGATGAGGTCTGGCCACGGTTTCGGTAAAAAGATATACCCAGGGTATGGTACTATGACTTAAGCATAGTACTATGCTCAGGAGGGTGTTACACAGGGGAGTCTCGAGTAAATGCAAACCCAAGAGGATACATAGAAAAAGTGTTGGATCAATTCGTTATTAATAGATCAAAGTTATAATTATTTGTTTTTTATTTTTTGGGTCATTAGTTACAATTATTAGTTAAAAGCTTTTTTCTTTTTGATGAAGCTCACAGGTCTTATTACCTGAAATCTGACTAATTGGATTCGACCTATAAAAGTCTTAAAGGGAGTTTTAGATCTCCTAGCCAGAATTTTTTCCATTCCTAGAGCTCATAACATGAGATACCTGATTAAAGAATCGAAACACTTAGCCACTTCAACCGACTTTACATTGCCAATTATTAGTTAAAAGTTAAAACACAACTTTATTTCCTTATCGTGATAGCGCATAGCCATGCATCTATAACTAGTGATGGCAAAGCAAGCCGGCCTGTCCCAACCCGCCAAAAGCATGGCGGGTCGGGTCAAATTTGGAAGGCGGGCTCATTCTAGCCCGTCTAGTTTAAGGGCGGGTTGGAGGGTTGCTCGTCAAAAAAATAAAAAATATAAATAAATTTATTTTAATATTTTTCATGAGTTAAATTACTTGAAAAATTAGAAAAATATATTGAATGAAAAATCTACTTAAATAAAATAGAACAAAATAATTAAACAACAAAATTTATACCTAAATTTAGCTCAAATACAAATATAATAAACTAATTAGGATATATAAATAAGTTTATAAATAATAATTAACTATAAATTTATAACATAAAATTTATAGTATAAAGTTCATAAATTAATAAAAGTATAATAGCAACATAATCTATAATAAAAACCTAAATTGTTTTTAAAAAATACTCTTACACCTAAAAAAAGAAAAAAGAGAGACACCTTGGCCCGGCAAACCAACCCGCCTTTGCCTGCCAAAGTCTGTAGGTTAGGCGGGTTGAAAATTTTTTGTAGACCCAATATGTCAACCCAACCCGTTATTTTTGGCGGGTTTGACAGACCAACCCAGCGGATTGAGACCATTTTACCGTCTCTATCTATAACATGCTATAAATGGGCCTGAAGTGCGTTGCCTACACAGCTTTGCACACGCGAGTCCTAAGGTAAGTGCTAGCCTCTCACAAAACTAACAAGAAGAATCAGCTAAACATTAGTCACCCTGTTGCCATCTCACGAAACATTTGAAATGCCAAAATGTTCAATTTCAAGTTGTCAACTTGCCATAATCAGGAGCGCCCAAAAACTCCAATAGATTGAGACACAATTTTTCTCTTTCATTTTCTAAACGCCAATTGCTTATATTTGGGAGAATATTTTCTCGCTCATAACAATGTGTATCAATAACTACAAAATGGGGGAAGGGAGGGGATATATTTATTTAGGTATGTAATCAGAAGACTATTTTTCAATCTTTTTGTTGCATCGATCATGGCAGTCAAAGGCATCAACCTATGCGTGCCCTTGGAATCATGGTTTTCAATGCCATCCACTATTGAATTTACGTTTACCAATCAAATATTGCTTTAACTTTGTTGCTTCTTCAATTTGGTCTGCTTAATTGGACGGTAAATATTTAAGGAAAAAAATTATATCAAGTTCTTTATATTTATTCTATCCAATTTTCAAATTAAATAATAATATGTGAATTTTTTTCTTAAGATAGGTATATACTTGTAACTTTTGAATTATTTATTTTAAGAAAAATATTCATATCTCCTTACTTGATTTGAGAATCAGATGAAATTGATATAAAAATCCTCATAGTCCAATGTTTAATATGAGTCTATCAAGATAAGTTATTGGATAGTCATAAAACACCAGATGAATTATATTCTACCTAATAATAAAATGATATTTTAAATAAAAATATAAATCAATTATGTGTCCTATCACCAACTAAAGTAGAAATATTATCCAATTTAATACGAGTCTATCAAGAGAAGTTATTGGATGGAGAACTAATAGGAAGACACACAAATAGTGGACGCATACATGACGCATACTGAAAAGTGATAAAAACGACAAAAATTCTTAGATAATGAGCCCCACATAATCATTGCTACTTTTATTCAATTCTTTTTTTTATTCAGAAAAAACTTATCAGCATAAATAGTGCACACGCTAGTAGTGTTGTAAAAAATAAACTTACCAGTGTAGACATTGCAAACGTTGGTAAGTTTTGTGTAATATATACAAAACATACCAGCATTTATATTGTTTACAGTGGTAAGTTTCTAAAACAAAAAAAATTGAATAAAAATAGCAGTGCTTATGTGAGACCTATCATCCGAGCATTTTTGTCGTTTTTCTCATCTTTCCCATGTACGTCACATAGTACGTAGTAAAAAGCGCGTCTCCCAATTATTTTTCTATTGGATGCACTACATGTATTGTGCTCAATCCAATAATAAAGTGATATTTTAAGTAAAGATGTAAATTAATAGTAGACCTTATTACCAACTAAAGCAAAAGTGTCAATTTATCATCGGATAAAGCACAATTTTACCTTGTGCTTGAAGAGCAGCAGGTAATTTCTTGTCTATCAAATTTTTTCTAATACTTGGTAGACACAAGTTTCTCAATGAACTACAGAAAAACTTCATAGATCATGTAATGATTATATGTTCTTAATTATTAGACTATAAAGAAACAGACTAAATCATACTGTTTTGACACATTTCAATTCATTCTTCTGGCAAAACTTGCCATACTTTTTTTCGGCCGATCTTATTCCCATACTTTGAATGAAAGGTCAAAGTCTATATAATTTGAACATCCAAGGGAATATAGGAGAGTACAAACTTATGAAAATAAGAATGACAAGGATAGCGCCATGACCTTAAGATGTGGGTGATATATTAAAAAACATATGATAATTAATAAATAATAATTAACAACAATAAGAAACATGAGTGTCTGTGCTGTTCTCCTAGTTTGCAATATTCCCCAGGCCCTCAAATCACATATCACAGTGCAGGAGTCCGGCGTAGAAGTTTGTCTTTTGGTAAAGAAATCAGACACGAGATAAGTGCGTGCCACGGAAAGCGAAAGTTTGCGTTCAAATCTCACTTATTGCATTGAAGAAAGCCATGAGGGAGAATAATATGCATTCTAAAGCTCAGCCTCTAATGATTTCCCAATATGGTTTTTGGGAGAAGATGGGGGGAGGTGGGGACGATTGTTTGATTTTGTTGGCCATGTTTATATGAATGTTATGCAATTAAAGTGCAATAGATAGACATGCCTATGATTTCATTTGCTCTTGTTCAGCTATGGAAAAAATGAAAAAGTTCCCTTTTCAGCTTCTTTTCTTTCTATTTTCTGTTTTTTCGTTCTTTTCGCGGAAATGTTTTGGCATAGGATGCTGTCCTTTGCGAAAAGTATGCAATTACCACCCAAAAGTCTGTCCGAAATGAACCTAGAAAAATAAGGAGCAGATGTTTCAAGTTAAACGCCTCGTGGGGAAAGTAGAGGCTTAAGGGGTTTTATTTTACCTTTATCCATGGATACAAAGTAGATAAGAAGAAGAAAATAAAGGGTTTATAACGTATTTTTATAATTTTATTTTTAATTAAAATAATTAATATGCTTCATAAAATAGTTAAACATAATATTTCAAAATTTTAATAGAGATAAAATAATAAATAATATTATAATTTTATTAACAACGTACTCCTAATTTGGGGGGAATCTTATAAGGATAATAGAGGGTTTTTAAAGATTAATAAAATCCTCAAGGCATTTTACTTCTACTCGTGAATAAGAGTAAGTCCCATAAATTTCTCCTTTTTCTTTTCTTCCCAATAAATCAAACTCGCGAACATCTCTAAAGGTGTTTAATCCGAGGACTTATAGTGCTCAAAGGTAATTGCACTCCATTGGATTCTTTAAAATAAAAATTGACTTCATATATTTTTGGGTTGGACTTGTGATATAATTCATGTTAACCCAACTCCACTAAATGATACACAATATTTTAAAACTTATGAGCTATTTTTTAAAAATTAAATAAATTATTAATATCTTTAACTTAAATTAATTAATTTTTATGTACAATATAATAATATTTTTGTAATAATATACTATACTTAAAATTATATATACAACATTCCTAAATTTTAATTTTTTTTACTTATAAAATTTGACCATTTAACAATATATAATATTTAAATTTATATAATTATTTAATATAAGTAAGTCAGTTCTCAACTCGGTCATTAATCAAGTTAAAATTAGGACAAGTCAAAATCATAAAAATGGCCTGATTAAAATATTGAGTCGAGATCGGAACAAAATAAATTTGGTACAGCCCAATTCATAACAAGAACCTCAATTGAATTATAGACGCAATGAAATCATGGTTGATTTTTTTTTTCTCCTTTGAGATATTTCAAAATAAGGGGCGCTTGGAGGCTTGGATGAGATGGCAATTCTGATTGCCTCTGCGTAAGGCACCTGGGTTCGAGGATCATGTTTGAGCTCCAAGATCAGAGACCCGAAACACCTCCTCTTCTCAAAAAAAACCCCGGACCAAAAAAATTTTTTATTAGTAACTTTTTAATAAAATATAAAAACATATCAAATATATAATACACACTTCCTTTTATATATTCTATTTTTTGCTTCTGGTTTTTATCATAATATAAGAAATAAAATAAGAAAAACCATATTGAAAATATTTTTATTAATTCTTGAAATTTAAATTTAAAATAAATATTATAATTATAATTATAATATTCCTTTATTGATCATAATTATTTTAAATATTTTTATTATAGATAATTGTATTTTTATAATAACTATTTTTCATTGTTAAAGATTATTTATATATTTTTTATTATCATTTATTTATTATAATAAAATATAAAAATTGAAAAGTAAAAGAGATCTTATGCATTAAAACCTAATAAGACCTAATCTTACCTCTCTTGACTTTGTTAAGTTATCAATTATTTTGATTAATTAAAAGATTTTAATGGATAAATTTACATAATATTTTACTTATACCAAATAAATAATTATAGTATGCTATATTATCTTATCACACCTAATATAGTATGCGAAACATACCATAAATTTTAGCATTACATATCATAATTTTATTTAATACTATTGATAACTTGTGATATATATATATATATACTTCACTTTATATTTGTGCATGAACTATTCCAATATGTTCTCAATATGATAAATTTTCTAATTTATTTTAATAAATTTAATTTATGAGCACTATCAATGAGAATATAATTCTTTCGAGCATAATGGATAAAAATTGTCACTAAATTTGCTTGGATGCAGAATACAAATAGCACCAGAGAATGAGAAGGGAAAAAGGGGGAAAAGATTCTAAATAAAATTTGGAGAAGATTCGAAGAGATTTAGAACAAATCTGGAGGAAGATAAATTGAGGGATTTGATTAGGAGAGAAAATCAAGGAGATTTTAAATTTAATTGCCGGAGCGCTATAGTGCCAACTTTGAATGGCATCATGTGCTCTTTTTCTATTTGATAAATAATTGTGATGTTTGAAGAGAGGGATATCTGTTGTTAAAGAGAGAAAGAGAGAGAGATAAGCTAAGAATCGTGTATTAAAGAATAGAAAGATTTGAGGAATCAAGATTTCATTTCTAAGGTATCATATACTTTTGCTAATTGACACGACTTTCAAGCTTAGGAGATTTTTTTTCCCCTTCTTTCATGGCATGCTAAGTTTTTTAAGGTGTTAAAGAGATGCAGTCTAAAGGTATATTCATGAGTTTGGCTTAGGAGGGAAAAGTTTATGAAAGTTTTATTTTATTCATGAGTTTTATTTATTGGGAGAGAAAGGTATTTTGAGGCTTTAACTAACCTCTTAAAACCTTCTAAAACCCCCCATTTTTTGATTCCATCAAATTGAAGAATTTTGCTGAGATTTGAAGTTAATTTATTGTCTCATTTCTACTAAAATATTCAAATATTATTTTTATCAATTCATTCTTTTTTTATTTCAACTTTTTATAGAAATCATATTTCCCTCCTAATTTTTTATCAACTTCTATCGAAACTTGTTTCTTCCTAAAAAAATATTTTTGGAAAGGAAATATTTTTTAAATTACAAAATATATAATATCTTCTAAAAAAAACTTTGGTACATTGACAGCAATAAGATTTGAATCTAGGATTTTATATTAATTATGCAAATCCCTCACCACTAAACCAATCTTAATAGCTTATCTTCTAAAATTTTTTAAAATTGATATTATTATAAAATATATTAATTATACTCCATTATTTCAATAAAGGCTAAAATTATAAAAATACATTGTAAACCATTCATTTTCTTTCCTTTGTCAATTCTAAACTTGTTAATAACGATGATAGAAACCTGCTAATTCCCTTCTTTCTCTACCTTTCCTTCTCCTTTGATGTCTTCCCATTTTTTTTTCAATTTATAGCTCACAAATACAACCCAAGGGAACAAGTTTGTATTCATATATATTATTTTAATTATATTCTTTAATAAATTATGTGAATTTTAGTAATCTTAATGCTTTCTTGGATTTGGCCACCTTTAAATGATGTACGATTTTATATTGTTAAATGAAAATTCATTTTATAAAATAAGCCAATCTATAAATTGCCATGAGCTAGAGTAAATTCTAGGAATATAAGTACTTGTTTGTATGGTCTTTAAATTCTCATTCTTTATACTTAGGATAGTTTTAATAATTTAAGAAATTAAATTATTCGATTTATCTTAAGTGGATTATTGTCTCAAGAAATTGAACTATAATTATTAATTTTGAGTACTTTCGACAAACAATTGTAGGGTATATTTGGTTTAACCTTTAGGAAAATTACTTTTAAAATAAAATCTTTTAAAAAAATTACTTTTAGAGAAATTACTTTTAAAAGAGTTAATTTGTGTTTCGCTTGAATATGTCAAAAGTAAGTTTAAAAGAATAATCTTTATTCAGATATGATAAAGTAAAATTACTTTTGGTTATTAATGTGAGAATAATAATAAAATTCCCTCTCAAAAGATATTTTTCTATAATGAAAAGTAACTTTAAGGATATTTTTTTTCACAAGACCTTTTAGAGTTCCAAAAATAAGTTTAGAAATAATCCTTTACATATGCAAACATACTAGCTAGTGTGTATTTTTATTATCATGCCAATAGAAGGTCTGTTACACCCCTCAAACTATAATCCAAACAAGCTCTATATTGATTAATAGATTAATTTAATATTAGGTAACACAAAACTTGATAATCTAGATGCAATCATATCCTAGCAGCTTCCTCCCATTTATTGTTATTTCATATTATCCATTGATTGTTTGTTTCTACTCTTGCAAAGTTTAAATTTCTTAAAGTCTCTCTTTTGTTATTTTCCAAAGTAGTAACTAACCCAAGTGAGCTGATACTTGATTTTAGCCCTTGGGGGAACAATATCCCTACTTATCTGTATTACTTACGACCCATTATGCTTATCAGAGCTAATTTTATAAATTGGTTATCAACTATCAATATGAAAAAATTTTATATTATTATTTAATTATATATTATTATGTGTCAAACTTTTGAAATAATAGGTATGAGAGTCAATTATTTTCGTTGATATCACAATATATGATTGGACAACAGTATAAAATTCTTTTACACTGATAATATATAAAAAATAATCTCTTTATGTAACTAGTTATCTTTATGAGTTCATTTACTAAAAAATATTGAAAATTACTTAAAAAAATGCAAATATTTATTTCATTTGAAAGTGAAAGAAAAAACAATTGACGAACTTTCAAACACTTGCAGGTAAGTATTATAATCCCACCTATATCCTCGTTTATTAAAGGAGCACTCATCCTTTGCTTCCTTATTAATTATTATCCTTATTCTGTCATCCCCGCGGATCACAATATTGTGAGAAATTTTACCATCCCTTGCAAAATTTAACTTACCACAAGAGAAAGACGAAGATAGCCTTAGTAAATAACATTTTTCTACCAGCAAACAGTCAACTCTCTTCATGAGAGCCCAAATATTGAAAACCCGCCTCAAATACAAATAAACTGGGTATATTACTAAAATGGTCCAAAAATCAAGATGATCCTTAAATCCTATTTATTAAATTTTTTATATAACATTCTTCATATAATAAAATAATCATTGATAATTTTTTTTATGGACAAAATTCAAAGACTACCTTGATCCATAACTCATGAAAAACCATTTTAGAACTTACCATAAACTGGTTAGATGTAACTTGCAACAGGTACAGCCTTGAATGTTGAAGATGAAGGATATTGTTCCATTTCTTTTTCCCTTTTTTCTTTTTTTCTTTTTTTATCGACGGGCAATTGTCCCGCTTCTCATCGCACATTTTTTGTCGCAGATTGGGACGTTAATGAACTCTGATTTATTTCAATGCACCCTTTGACTCTGTCATGTTAGGAAGAACCAAAGAAACACTACTATCACCATTCCAGAAACATCTCCACTGTTACGGCAGACATTTTATTTGGGAGGGCAAAGTTTCACAACAGTGACGATTAATTTAAATGAGTAACTGAGTAGTCTTTTGAATTGAGACTACCGCATGACTAGGGTAGTTTATATTCGAGTGAGACCTTAAACGTTAGGTAAACTACTTCCCTTATACAAAAAATTTCAACAAAACAAGGAAGAAAAACTTCACGAAATTTGAAGATAGGGTGGTGTGCAGAATACCCTCATCGGTACAAAACTTGAAGTTATTGTAAAAACCAAATAAAAAAAAACAAAAAAACAACACTCAAATGCTTGGGCCAAAGGAAGATAGGGAACCAAATCTCTCTATCACCCTATTCCTGAACCATAAATAGGGATATGCTTCCTCGGGGCTGCAGAGAATAAACATGGTGAGCATATAGAAGTCATAAGAAAATAAATAAATGGATGAATGCTTAAAGGCATCTTCTGCACAACTGCAATAAGGGCAACAATGAATAACTCAGAATCGCAAATATAAGCACGCCAAGTAGAAAACAGACTCCAGGGAAGTAGACCGCTAAAAACATTACTGTTCAGAAATAGCACCAGAGTTGTTTTGGACAATTATATTATAAATAAAATCACAAATTGGGATCGGATCTCCTTATGTGAAATTTTCACATGCCTTGATTATGTGTAGGCTTTCACCATTGATTTGATTCTTTCGCAAGGCCTAGATTTGACCCCAACATTCTTATCGATGATAAAAATCTACACATAATCAAATCATGTGAAATTTTCACATGAGAGGATCTATTTCCAAAAAAAAATCGGATACCTATAACACAGTAAACATAGAACACAAAAGCCACCTGCAAAAAAAGGTTTGATTTAGCTTGAGGACAGAACATTAAATATGGCGGGGCCTCCATAGTCAATTAGTTAACCACAAGAAGGAAATCAACATCAAAAGTATCATCATGACATCCAACTCACCGTTGTCTTTATTTTCTAACCTAAAGAAGCCACGGAATCATACCCGCCACTAAAGTCCAAAACCAGATTCACATTGTTATAGGCTTGAGAAATTCCATAATACGAACTGAAACAAGCACAGTGAACCCCTGGCCTAGAAGTCTAGAAACATTTTATGCCCCAAGGGTCTGGGTTGCACCAAATTGATTTTTTTTTTAATATTTCTATTTTTACAGTGAAGTAAAATGATGAGAGCAATGAGAAATTATGTTTGAGAAATTCACCCAAAATAGTTTATAGACCTCAAGCTAATCAATTATGAAGGCTAGAACACAAATAAAGTACCCAACTAAAACAGGACATACTTCAGCTTGTCTCACGTTGTTTGCTCACATACCACAACCAATGAGGAAACAATGGTTTTGCTGATTTTCTATGCCAAAATAAAATTGTGATTACTTTTAACCATACGGGTAGACTCAGCAAAAACTAATGCATACTTTCTATCCAGATGTGATTTGTATCTGTCTATCTGAACCTAATCATATCAGCGTGTGGAAATAATTAACCCATTATAAGAGAAAAGGATACCTGTCACCAATTAAAAAGTTACACATGAAAAAATTGAATCAACACAATCATGTAGCGCCAGTGGGTGAAGCACTACGTAATAAATATTCAAAATTAGATGAAAAAATGTGTCGGGGAATAAAATAGAATAGTTCAGATACCCATCTAACGTTGAGTCAAACTAAGATCACTTCATGAATCATAACTGAATTTAAAGATGTAAAAGATATGATAACAATACTAGACTGAAAGTATCAAGGCAATAGTCCAGCAAACATCTTCAAACTTTGAGATTGCACATAAACTATGCATAAGAAGAGAAATAGACATGATTAAGACAATGTCAAAAGCAAAAGCACATACAAACTAGACAAAATTCCATTAATGAAATGAGACAAAAAATGCAGACCAATCAGTAAATCAAATTACAAAATAAGCCAAAGATGTCCATCAAACTGGCACAAACACTCATACAATAGCTAACATATGAATCCTCACCAATCAAAATGGAACGCAGCGTTCCTAAACATGTGCTTGCTATCATGACATGGATCAGCTTATATCACGGAAGTACAGTTCAAAAGCCAGCCAACCATATATATAAGAGAGCTTGCTGGTAAAAGGTGAGGTATCCAGCAGCATACGTGAACCTCCAGTCTAGTGCATCTTCAGATTTTATCAAGCTTATCACCCTTAACTACAGGGTTGGCTTTCGCTATAGCATCCCGACCAACAGCCTGATAATCAAAGGGGCAATCATGTTTGTCAGAATAGCGATGCATTGCACAAAATAGGTTTCCACATTTGCAGCTGAAACCAGTTAATCCAACACGCTTCCGGCAAGTTGCACATCTGCTGGGGCCCGCCTTGGCTTTCATCTCCAAATTCTCGCCAAAGGATGAATCCACAGAAATCTCAGCACCGACGGTCTTGGCCTCCAAATTTCCAACTTGTATATCCACAGCACCTGCACTCACAACCTGTTTGCCATTGCTGCTGGAAGCACCATTCACAATGTTTTCAACCGATGCTGCTGCAAGCTTGTCCTGTTCCTGCTTCAACAGCATGTCCTCGTAACATTTGGAACACATATTCATGGTAGCAGCTCGTCCAAAGAAGCCACAATTATTAATACAAAGAATGGGACGCTCCGCAGCCTGGCATCCTGTCTCGTCATGAGACTCCATTATTTTATAACCACCTGCAAGCATAGCACCTCAGCATCTCCGGAAAACATATACACAAAGAAAAACCTATTTCCTTACTAAAGATAGATAACTATAAAATTTGCATCTGCACTAGTAAGCCAAAGTAGTAAATCATTGCAGGCAAATTGCCACTTGCAAGTGCTCAGACACCAGCAGCCGGATACCAAATAAACACAAGGACTACAACAAAAACAGCCTTCAATGGCAAGTCATTTACAATGTAGAATTGATATCATGTCAGTCATGCCAATCTCAATAATGATAGACGATGAATTAGCAGTCTCTCTCGCTTGTTCGCTACTCTATGCATCTTGCAATTGTTGGCACAAAAGAATTTCTTTTATTTTCAAAGAACAGAGTATCGTTAAATTAGGAACAAAACACCAATAGCCATCTATAATCTATACGAATGTTGGCGTTGGCCACTGAACTCCAAATTTCCACCAATTCATTAACAAACAATCATTACACTAACAATTAAACCATGCAAACAAAACCCCACAAACCCATCAGTTAAAAAATATACCAATAATTCTAATATTCAAACAAAACCCAGCAAACCCCCCCCCCCAAAAAAAACAAAAAAAAAAAAAGATTCAAACTTTTAACAGCCCATCATCTAAAATCAACAACCCCAACAAGAAAAAAACTAAAAGTAAACAAATAATTCTAAAAAAAAAAAAAAAGATTTTAGAAAACAACAAAGAAATCAGAAAACAAAACAAATACCTGAACTGTGTGCTTGGCTTCAAGAGTGCTGACAGTGTGATCAGGCGATTACTGAAATTAGGGGAATCTGAGAAATGTCAAGAAAATAAACCAACATAGAAAGAAATTGAAAAAAAGAAAATAGGGGGTGGAAATAATTGTGACCTTTTCAATGGAGGAGAGAGCAGTGCATGATAATAAGAAGAAGAAGAATAATAATAATGAGCGAAGAAGAGGAAGAAAGACAGAGAGTGAAATATTAAATTTGAACGCTGCTAAAAGGTGACAGGGACATAATAGAGAGATAAGAGACGAGAGAAGGTGGTGTTGGGTTCGGTCCTATGTCGTGTCTTGTAAGAAAATGAGTGCCAATTTGAACCATTTTTATCTGCCAACTTCGCAAACATTTCGCTGAGTCGGTGGGGCGCTCGTCACTTAAAATTAGTATTTTGAATAATTAAAATTAGAATTTGATTTTATTTGGTTTATAAATTGAATTTTATATTTGAAATAATTAATTTGCACACGTAAATAACTTGATTTATTTTTTCAACAAGTTTTATTTTTTAAATTATACAATAAATTAATAATATTTAAATTATATTGAATTTAAGCTTTTAATTTTTTTTTAAAATAATATATTTAAGTTTTCAATTCTAAAATAAACTCGTATAACTCTAGATTTATGAAATAAAAGTATATTATATTTAAGTTTTTATATTTCTAAGCAAAGTCGTTCAATTTAAGTTTTCAGAAAGTGATATTTATGTTCTTACTTGATTGACCTTCTTCTAACCTGGAATAATTTTGGTGGGGATTCAAAAGGACTCTCACACTTAGGCCGTCTTAGAATAGTTGGGATAGTGTGTATAGGATATGTATCATACTTGAAGCCTGGGGATTAATCATATTGAAAATTGGAAAAGGGGTAATTCTTGCTTTAGGAGAGGCTTTAGGGTGGTCCCGAAATCCTCGGAACATCCTTGGTATGGGGAAGTTCAAATTCTTATAATTCTATTAGCACATTCGAATTTGAAGCTTAACAAAACAATTTGTAGATGCTCAGTTTGGATTCTTCTAGAAAGGCTTTTTTGTTTTTTGGTCGGGAAGGGGGGTTTGGGGGAGGGGGAGGGGGAGGGTTCTCTTCCCACGTCCAGCCTCTGGTTGGATTCAAACCCGGCATGCACTGGTTGCAAGGCCAACACAGAGGCTTGTGTAGGGGTTTTATCAATCCGTATAATTTGTCCAGTCCACAACCTCAAACTTGGTCATAACTTCAGGATTATGTGCCGAGCTCTTTTTAGTCCGAGCATATTGCGGTTATATGCCACAACCTTTCATATGCTCAGTGATGGTTACGAAGAAAAACGTCATTTACTTGGGCTATTCAGTTATCTGCAATCATCTCATTAAGCATTTAATTTGACATGATTGAGGCTGTCATGATGAATTTGGGATGATGGTTATTTTCAAGGTCAAGTCCTAACTGTTGTTTACATCCTTCGTTGAGATATGTAGTTAGTGGTGAAGTCAATGAAGACCTTTAGATGAAGAATAAATCATTAACACTCTCATCTTTGTCATTTCTGCAAACTTTGCAATTTCGAAATTCATTTTCTCTTAAACCTCTTATTCTACTTGCAATTTCAAGGCTCTTAAGCAACTTCATCAAGTCACCCTCTCCGCAATGTTAGCAAAGTAGGCTAGTCCGCCTCAACCCGCCAAAAGCCAGCCAAAAACAGGGCGGGCCAAATTAGAAAGGTGACCTTAACATTCTAACCCATCCCGTTTATTAAAAAATATATATAAATAAATTTATTTTAATATTTTTTATTGGCTAAATTACCTTAAAAATTTTTAAAAATTAGAAAAATATATTGAATAAAAAAATTACTAAAATAAAATAGAATAAAATAATTAAATTATATATTTTATATCCAAATTTAATTCAAATATAAATATAATAAACTAATTAGGATATATAAATAAGTTTATAAATAATAATTAACTATAAATTTATAACACAAAGTCTATAGTATAAAGTTCACAAATTAATAAAGTATAATGATAACATAATCTATAATAAAAATCTAAAAAAAATTTAAAAAAAATTTAAAAAAATACTTTTGTACCTAAAATAAAAGCCACCTTTGGCTCAGCGGGCCAACTCGCCGCTAACCTACCAAAGCCCACGAGTTAAGCGGACTGAAAAATTTTGGTAGGCCAAGTATGCCAACCCACCCATTATTCTTTTCGGGTTTGGCAAGTTAACCCGGCGAGTTAAGCAATTTTGCCATCTTTATCTCTCCACTTCTCTTACATTATCACTCCTTTAGTAAGCCCCTTCAAATTCCATTTTCATCTCCAAGTTCCTCTTTCGTCTTTTACTTTCCATAAAAACTCTGGGGTAGGAGATTCTACCTATGGTACTACTGTAATAGGTATAATGAATGCATTCTAATTGTGATTCTATGTGCTCAAGACCTTGGATCTAGTCGATTTTAAACTTTCTTTAAATCATGGGGAAAAGGAGTAAGACCATTTCGAAGAGAAAAGGGATTAGGCTTAGGGACCTTGTAAAAGAGTCTAGAAATCCTTTACTAGGTAGACCCTTCTATGGGGAAAGATATCTCTCTTTTTTACGATCCCAAGAGCATTGAGTTAATACAATGTTATTCCTTTTTGTCTCAATTAAGTGATGAGTCTAGGTTTAGCTATCTTCCATACTCTTCTGAGGATAGGATATTCCAAACTTGAGATTCCAATGTTGATGCCAAATTTGTGTATAAGTATGAGAAGTTTTTTTTGAGTCTCAAGCTTAGATTACCCTTCACCAATTTTGATTGTGCTACTGAGATATCTTTTGCTAGGTGAATGTTGCTCCTACACAACTTCACCTCAATAGCTATGCCTTTGCTCGAACTTTTGAAGTTTTGACGGAGCTCTTAGGCGTAGAACCCTTTGTCAATGTCTTTTTTTTTTTTTTCATTTTTTCTATCAAAGGGAGTTTGGAAGGCGTTGTGGGTATCATTAAATAGTCATCTAGGGGAGAAATTTCTCTCCTTATACTAGAGCACATACAAAGATCTCAAAGATATTTGAGGCGAAGTTGCCTGAGGCTGATTTCCTTTTCGTTCTTAACGACTAAGGCCTAGAATTTTGATCCTAAGCAGATTTTAGAGGTGCAGTATGAGAGTTTATTTGCCAAGGAACGCTACTTGGTGGAATAGTTGGATGACTTCGACTACTCCAAGCCTCTGACCAAACTCCTGCTTTGGGAAATTAATAGCGCTAGGTGGTTATGCACATCAATAAGTATCATAACTCTTCTTATTTGCTTTTCTTTGTAGTCACTTTGTACTTACATATTTTTATGTTAGTGTTTCTTTCTTTGTAGGCAAAATGACCTGAAGATGTGTTTTGGTGACCTCTAATCTTACTTGGCATAGAAAAAGAAAGTTGCGGTTAGTGATGCCCCTCAAAAGGATGTAAAATAAAGGAGCCCCAACCTACCTTTGCGCGGAATGACAGTTTGACAACATTCTCTAGGTCGTTAGCTTGCCAAATAGCTTGGAAGAAGGCAAGGGAGCAACCCAAGGTCATCTTCGTTGAGGGTTCTTCCAAAAAGCAAGCTGCTAAAGGAAGCTATTGAGCTAACGATCAACCTCACCTAGATCTAGCTAACCATCTTCATGCTTAGATGTAGTTGAGGGACTACATTAGCTTGGTAATGCCTTCTGCATTATGGTGCCGAGAATTGCCATTTCATTGACGAGCACCCAGCAGTCCTTGAAGGTGTGACACTAGAACGGCGTGTAATATCACACCAAAATAATATTTAATTAATTCAAAATAGTTTAAGATTAGTTAGTCTAGATATATTAAAATAAAATATTCATGTCCCAATTACTCTACTAGTTAGTAGTAATAAAACAATGAAAATAGAAATACTGAATTTAAAAATTGTCACCGACAAAAAATAAGAGTAAAATTATCCAATATATATATATATATATATATATATATATATATATATATATATAGTCAAATCAAGCCAATTAAAATTAAAATATTTTCTTATTTTACTAAATAATACAACATAAAATCCTTTAGAAATTATTAATAGCAAATTATAACTCCATTAAGATAAAAAAAATTAGATAAATAAATACTTTTAGCATAATAACCCCTGACCCCGATTTAGCTAAAACAATTGTGAAAAATGGTCTCTATCAACTAATAGATAGTTGACAGGTATATCAGATAATTAAAATTGTGGCACAAAAAAGATTATAGTCAAATAAAATGTAAATAACAATTATAAAAATTTACTAACATGTTGAGCCTATCAAGGGTAAAGGCATCTAAAAGCTTAGAAATAATTATAAATAACTCTAGAGAAATTATAATAAAAATTTTAATCGATTATCTAACTCATTTAAATACATAGAAGCGAGTTATAGTTATTTTAGAATTAATTTGTGTAATTTAATAATTTATTAGAAGCTTATATAAATAAGAATTTATTATTTAATTAAGAAAATATGGAAACTAATATTCTAAAAATATAAGATCAAGTGAGATATTATTTTTGGCTGACAAAATTTATTAAATCAAGTTCATAAGTTTTTGAAATCAAATTGGCCTTAAATCCCAAAATTCTTGTAACAAGAAAATTAATTAGACCATATTAATTAAATCAATATATGTTAATTTATCTAAAATTAAATTAATATCACTTTAGTATCATAAAATAAGAATTAATCTGCCATTTTGTAAAACCTTGGGGACCAAGTAATTGATTTTTTTCTTTTTTTTTTAGGATTTCATTTAAAAAACTTAGCTAGTAAGGAGTTGCCATATAGCTTCTCCTCCTCTCTAAGTAACATTATAATAGAATTTAAAAATACATTATTGACACATCATACTAATAACAATGATGATGATGATGATAATAATAATGATAATGATAACTTAAAAGAAGATAATTAGTTATTGAGAAAATTAATATTATACTAATTATACATATAGAATACGTAGCCATATATATATATACATATAGGGCAAAAGAGTCTACACAAACCATAACATAATAATAGAATAATCAAACAATAGAAAATTTAAAGGAAAAAGAAAATTAAAACACACTACTTGGAGCTTAGAGAATTCACCTCGTTGTCTCACAAGAAAGCTACAACCAAATGAGAGAGAGAGAGAGAGAGAGAGAGAGAGAGAGAGAGAGCTTTTTCTTCTCCTTATCTTATGTTGGGAGTGAGAGAATGAGCTAGAGAGAAAGTTTGAGAGCTTCTCGTCATCTTCTTCAACATCAAGAAGAAGATCAAATGAGTGATATATTTGTAAGTTTTATGTGTCTTGTTCTTCAAATTCTATCAAGGAAGGAGCAATACGATTTTCATCAACTCACCATCACCACCTTCTTCATCTCATCGCCACCATCAACATCAACATCTCCATCATCCTTTTCACTCCCAAACATGTAGGGGTTCTCATATCTCCTCTCTTTTGCAGAAGCTCCCATGGTCTTTCTTTGATTTTGGTTGATGTTTGTGATGTGTTGATGTTTATCTCTACATTCTTTAGTATGATATGCCGTTGGAACTATGTTGATTCTCTGGGCTATTGTGTTATGTGATTTTTCTACTATACTAAATCTCATTTTTTTGATATGAAAAATTTATATGTTGAAATTAACATGTTGATGACCTTGCCTGTAAATTTTCATAATTTTTAGTGAAGGTTTACTATTTTTTAAAATTCATGACAAATCTGCCTTGCTCTAGAACATATGATGGATTTATGGAAACAAAGAAATTTACCATTTTTGTTAATATATTAATTCTACAAATTTTGACTTCAAATTTTTGCAACATGTAAATAACATCTGAAGATATCATTGGGAATTTTTTTGGGATTTTAGAAATGTTTAACTATATTAAATAAAATTTTGAAACTGAAATAGCTGGCTGAAATTGGGAATCTGACCTATCCAGGTTGTAAGATTTTATCACTATATCTGTCCTTAAGAAATTGAATCAAAATTTTTATAGAATACTCTTAACATACCATAGGACCAACTGGAAATTTTTTATGAATTTTAGAAATAGTTTACTATTTTAATTATAATTATTTTTTGGATTGATTGCTACGTGGGTTTGCTATTTTCTAGCCCAAGTGTGAAAAATCATACCTTTTGTTAAGTTTCGCCCATAAAGTGTGTTCTAAGCCTGTGAAAATAACAAAATAATTCTAAAGTAAAACTAATATACAATGAATGAAATATTAACAGCGCAAATTGGTAATGAATAAAGGAAATTTAAGTGAGTCATAAAACTTAGCCCAAATTACTCATGGAAGCTAAACCAATTTCCTACTTCTCAATGCCTTGTTTATTTTATATGGGCTTGTATGTGCATCATAAATCTACATGAACATTTATGACCATATGTGTGTATCCAAATGCATGTGATCGAATTTTTATATGTCATGTGAAGCATAAGTTATTGATGCATGAGCATATGTGTGAAATGCATAATATTAAAGATCTCAAGGCATGACATGGTGAATGTGTGAATTATGCATAAATGAATAACATTTTATGAAAGTATGATCAATGTCTTGACCCCGTCTTGACCCCACCTTGAAGTGAACTAGTAGGATATTCACTACATAAATAAATAAAGTAAGGTGAATGCTTGGCCCCATCTCATAGTGGATCGGTGGGACATTCACCGCTCTGTTTGGAGTGGATAGTTCACTTTGGGTATGAAGCCAGTGTCCATAGTTTTGATCTGGGATCAAGAGATGCTTTGGTAGAGAGCTCTGAGCAGATCATGGCAGGAGATGAATTGAGCCCACTAGCTTCCCTCCTACTACTGAGCAAGGGAAAAGGAAAAAGGAAATATTAGCAAAGTAAAGTAAAGTATATTAGCATGCATTGCGAGTCCTAGTAGATGTGGTTGCCACCTTGATGATTGCCTGCTCATCAGTTCTGATGGTGTATGGGCCCATTAGCTTTGATGTTGTATGTCCATAAGCCCTGACGAGAGGATTTGCCTCATATACTGCTATTTACTATCTTATGCATCCTAATCCAATGTTTTATGCATACATTCAATTATCTCACTTATATCTTGGAGTGTCTGATGTATTTATATGTCACTAAAAAAGTTAAATAATTAAAATGAATAATTAATGTAACGCATACTAGATTAGTTACTATTCATAATTGAAAATTAGATTAACAATTAAATTAGTACAGTGTTACAAGGTGCATCTGGGTTGCCTGGTTATGTTGCCATATATAGATCCAAAGTCTTTGTATGGAAAGCATAGCTTGGTTATTGGAGAATGATGTTGATTTAATAGGTGTGCACCATGATACTCTAACAAGCGACCACAAGTCTGAGCTTGATAGACTAAAAATGGGCCACAACTTCAAGGTGTTGGGCAAAATAAAGGAGATCTCTAGCCTAAAGGCCATGAGCACTGACATGAGGTCTGAGAATGAGATCTCTGCGCTAGATTGAAAAGTTGAAGGAGCAAGTGGAGTATAAGTAAGAAGTTTACTAGATCTCCCTAAATAAAGCCCTCCAAAGGTAAAAAAAACTCTACAAGAGGAGGTGGTAAGGCTGAAAGAATAGCTCGAGGGGCTCAAAGAGGAAGTTGCTAATTGATACATTAGTGACTTTAAAATAGCTCTCGCTCAAGCTTGCTTTATTGGTTTTGATTTCAACATCTTTATTACAAGCCCCCTTCAAAGTCATTTAAGGTGACCAACTAGTAGATGAAACTCTTGCTAAATTGGCTTGACCTTCAAGCTTATCAAAGGTGTCAAGTTGAGCACCACGATAAATTAGGCCCAGCTGATGAGTCCCTTGCAGGCCTTTTCCCCTACTGTCATTGAGGTTATGGATAGCTCCCTAGCTGCTTAAAACATATATGTTCTTTTCTTTGATATATTAAGTTTCAATGGGATTTTTGTCGCTTTTATTATGTAACACCTTGAGTATTAAGGGGCCTTTATCCCTTTCTATAGAACTCTTTACTTTTTCACAATTATTGTGTTTGATTTTTCTAACCTTACTTTACTTAATTGCTTTCAATTAAAAAACGAATGCTATTGTAGCTAAGTTAAAAAAAGTAACATAACCAAGTATCAAAACCATCAAGTGAAGGTCATAATCTCATAGCAACTTTGCCTATCACTGACGAACACAAATTAAAACTTGTAAAATTTGTGCATAAGTTTTATGCGTGCTAAGTCCAGGACCCTTTTCCAATTTCTTAGGGTTAAAGTCCTTTCTTATTTGTTTTGGCCTTAGTTCCAACCTTTACTTGTTTAGTGTAAGCCCCATTCTCAACTCTACTCGTCTATTTTTGAGCCTAATTTTTGTATTATTGTTTGTTAGTTGTGAAGCTTCATTCTTAGCTTATAAACCTTGACCTTAATCTCATCTCTATGTTCATTTGGCTAGAAGCCTTATTCTTGGGCTATTACTTGTGACAATAATCTTGCCCTTATTGTTTATTTGAAGCCGTATTCTCGGCCTTATTATTTATTCATAGTTGTACCCTCAACTTTATTCATGGCCTTAATCTCGCCATTATTATTTCTTCAAAGCCTTACTCTCGGTTTTATTCACGGCCTTAATGATTTGTTCAATTATAAGCCTTATTCTTAACTTTTTGGTTTGGCACTATTCTCAACCTTGATTTCGTGTGCCAAACTCTTAGCGATATGTACATAAAATTCAATAGCAAATCTAAAACTATTTAGGTCAAGGCATGCGACATATCTTGGTTTTGCCTTGATTTTGCATGCTTAATTATGGATGGGCTATTGCTTGGAGAATTCTTATCATGTGGATATAAGGAAGAGTGACCCAAAATGACGATAGTTCTTGGATTCATGGTTTCTTCAGATTCATTGCAAAGAAGATATTTTGTGTGCAAAACTTCTTAGTACGAAGTTTGGTTTAGCTTGTGAATAGGACCTTGGCTATAGATTGGTGTGGTCTGAGACTAACTCGATGGAAGTCTATTGTCTTACCATTGTGACTATTAAAAATAGATTTCATGTTTATGGCTCTATCCTCAAGAATATTCATCACCTAAAAACTCGATGTTGTACCATCAAGATCAATCATGCTTTGCATGAAGCAAATTTTTATCCAAACTCCACAACCAAGATGGATGTTGTATAAGACGAAGATGTCATCCTTTGGGACTTGCCTCCAACTAATGCCAAGCTCCATTTCCTTGATGATAGCCTTCGTATAGTTAGAATTCAGTCTTAGTATTTTGTATTTTGTATTTTGTTACATTTTCAGTCTACCAAAAAAATAATAAATCAAAAAGAAAAATTCACTTTACCTTACTCAACTATAGGTTATGTGCACTTTAATCCCTAAATTAAAAAATAATGCAACGCGATCCTCGAGTTTTCCTAAATGTACATTTTAGTCCTTCTGCTACATTTCTATCTATTATTTAATGGAAAGCAAGTGTACTTTATCTCTTAAATTTTGGATCATGTACACTTTAATCCTTAAGAGAAAAAACAAGTGCAGTCCTATCTCCTAAGCTTTCTTGAAAGCATATTATTTTGGGGGATCACTTTGCACATTTTCTTAATTTAGATATTAAAGTGCACATGATCTATAATTGAGAGGAGTAAAGTGAAATTTTCTCTAGATAAAATAATTTAAGTCTAATTTTGACATGGGTTAAGATAGAGAATCAAGGAAATGCAATTGAAATATGAGAATTTCAAGTGTAAATGCTTGGAACTGATAAAGAAAAAATCAATTCGGATGTCAATTACCTTAATACAAACTAAAGAGAATTAGAAAATAAAGGAGAAATTCTTTGGTGAATATTCAATGTGCTATAACAATATACATTAGTGTAGTATATATACTCCCCTCACAACAAAAGTAGAAGGAATGAAAATTCTAAATTTGAAGTTTTTGCTATTTTTTCAGATCTAATGACAACTCAACACCTCACCCCTATTTTACTTAACTACCTTTGTATCTATTGGAATTCAAGGAATAAAGAAAACTATAAATCGTAATACTATGTCAATAAATCCTATGGCAAATCCTTGTTTACAAGGATTAAAATGAAGAAACTTGTTGATGAAGTCCACATAAAACTCCCATGTAGCTTCAGATTCTGGCAATTCTTTCTACCTCACCAACACTTTACTTGTAACATGTTTACCTCTCTTGACCATCTTCCCATCAAGAATCCCCTCTGGAATCTTGGTTGGGAAGGGCTTCAAATAATGCAATGGCACCAAGTAACTAGAAATCAAAGAGGGATTGAAACACTTCTTACATTGTGACACATCGAACACATTATGAATGCTAACACTAGTAGGTAAATTAAGATAATATGCAACCTTACCAATTTTGTCAATCACTTAGTACGAGCCGTAATATTTAGAGATAGCTTATGAATGGGACGCCTGACCAAGGATTGTTGCTTGTTGCCTATCACTTCTTTTGTTATTTGCTAGCTGAACCATGCTATTTTGGGCCATGGACAAGTGAAACTTAAGCAACTAAATTGTTGTTTCATTCTTTTAGAGTCTTCTATCTACTTCCTTGAGCTTAGATTCACTTAGTAAGTATGGAAAGTGAGTGGGAGGAGGTTGGCTGAACATGATCTCATAAGGGCTACATTTAATTACAGTGTGATAGTTGGTGTTATACCACTACTTTGCCAAAGGTAGCCATTTTGACTAAGTATGCAGTTTGTTAAAAGTCATGCACCATAGATAAGGCTCAAAATACAAATTTACTACTTCAATTTGCCCATCAGATTGAGGATGGTAGGCTGAGGACTTTTGCAATGAAACTTCTTGCAATTTGAATAATTCATCCCGAAATCTACTGAGAAAAATAGTATCTCTATCACTCACAATAAAGGAAAGCAGACCATGCAGCATGAAAATCTGATCCAAATACAATTGGAAAATATCCTCTACTGTATAGGGGTGAGCTACTACTTGGAAATAGACAGCCTTGCTTAAATGGTCAACCACCATTAAAATCACATGTTTGCCATAAGAGAATGGCAAGCCCTCTATAAAATCAATGCTGGCCTTTTCCAAAACCCTCTAAGTTATTGCTAATAGCTAAATTAAACTCGAATATGCTACAAGATCATGCTTACATCTTTGACAAACATCACAGGCTTTAACATACAAGCTATCATCCTTGAGCAACCCTTTTTAAGAAAACTTTGACATGAGATAAAGTAGCATGATTGTGAAGCCATTTGAGAATTTTAGTCTTCACCTCTACATTATTACCTACCATCAATCTGCCTAACCTCCTTAATTCTTCATTCAACCAACTAAATTTTGGGTGGCTAGCTAGATCAACTTGCAAATAAGCAATAATTCGAAACAAAAGCTTCATCAGTGAACCATGTTTCCTTCACCTCATCAACGAAATCTATTGCAACATTAGAAGATAGCTCAACATGGGACTTCCTTAACAATGTATTGGCTGCGGCATTGGTCTTCCCATCCTTATATTGGATTTGAAACTCAAAACCCATCAATTTTGTCATCCACACTTGTTGGAATGGAGTGTTTAGGTCCTACTCTAACAAATGCTTCAAACTCTACTAGTCTATTTTGATGATAAAAGGCCTATTACATAGGTATGCTCCCCATTTTTGTAGTGCATAGACCATCACTAGTAATGCTTGTTCATATATATGCAAAGCTTGATGCTCTTGTCTTAAAGCCTTATTTATGTAAGCAATAGAACGATGTTCTAGCATAAGCACAACCCCTATGCCTGTTCCCAAGGCATCTGTTTCAACCACAAAAGTTTTGCTAAAGTTTGAAAATGCCAACACTAGTAATAAGTGCATGTTTTAGATTAGCAAAAGCTTCCGTTGTTGCTTGGTTCCATTAGAAGCCATCATTCCTTAGCAAATGTGTTAGGGGTTTAGCAATGGCACCAAAACTTTGCACAAACCTCCTATAATATATAGTAAAACCCAAAAAACTACATAGCTATCTTAGATTGGTAGGAGTAGGCCAATCCACTATTGCAAAAAGCTTGGCAAATCAGTAGCCATGCCTTTTTGGAGATAATGTTGCTTGGATATTCCACCTTTATAGCTACAAATCAATACTTACTTCATTTGAGAAAAATGTGGTGTTGTTGCATCAAATCAAACACCAAACTAAGGTTAGACAAATGTCAGCTAAACAAGAATTGCACACCAGAATATCATTAAAAAAGACAATTACAAACTTCCCGAGATAGTCATGGAAAACCACATTCATCAGTGCCTAGAAAGATGCTAGCATGTTTGTCAAGGCAAATGACATGACCAAGTATTTAAAGTGTCCCGAATGAGTTTTGAATGTTGTTTTGTACTCATCCACTTGCTATAGCCTTAATTGGTGATAGCTGGCTTGTAGATCCAGTGTAGAATATATGGTTGAGCTATTTATAATTGATATAATGCCTCTAACTACCATCTTTCTTTACCATAGTGCCATTGGAGAAGTGAAAGGATTGCTATTGTACCAAACAAAGCCATGAGTAAGCATCTCATCCAACTTATCAATAGTGGATTTTTGCATGAATGGGGAATTTTGTGATCAAAACCTAGCCTTTCTAATGGCAGCTGTGTTGGCTATTAAAAAATATTAACATACTTTTCTAATAAGGTAACAATCTTATATGGAACCACCAAATTGTCTTCCACATTGCAGCTGAAATGGGAAGCTTCAATCGAAACATCCTACAGAATGCATAACCAATGACATGTTACACTACCTAATTAAAGGATTTGGCATTGATAAGCTTACATATAGTTGGAAGAGTACCTCTTAACACTAGTTGCCTTTCTTGATGTGTGAACTCCACTATCAATTTTGCTAAGTTACATAGAATTAGCTAGGAGTAGCTAACCACTGAACTCCCAAAACTAGAACACAACACCCGAGAGGAAGAAGCATCACATCTAATATGAAAATAGCTTGTTGAAGCTACCAAGAAAAGTTCTTATAAATGAATTGAGCTTGCCTTTTTGTGCCATCAATCGCTACTGTAGAAAGAAGGACTATGCTATCCAATTTGTATCTTAAATTTTTTGCCAATTCTAAATCAAGGAAATTATGTGTACTGCCATTGCCAATGAGTATGTGATCCAACTTTTTCTGATGCAACCTTGAAACTCCCACGGTTTGGTTATTGGGGGTCAATAAGAGAGCATTTACTAATAAATGCAAGTTTATGGGAAAGTCCAAAGCTGTATGCTATTCAGGTTCAAGGACTTTATTCTCATTAGCATTGTCATCTTCTTCATCTTCCATGATAAAGAGATGAGTGTTTCTATGCTTCAAGTGATGGCCAGGTGTGTATAGTTCATCACAAACCATGCACAGTTCTCAAGCTTGTAACATCCTACCAAGTACAGTACTATGCTTAAGTCATAATACCTCACCTAGGAGTTGTTGCTGTCACTTAATTGGACCTTGTCTGGCAACAACCTTAGGCCACCTTTGCCTCGGAAGGCCTTCTTTGGAACTTTTGAACTATCCAGAGATAATACGAAAATAAACATAGGAGTGAGAATTATAAATTCTCAGTAAGATTCATTAAGAAACTTCATACCGTGTCATCGTTATTATCTCCAGCTGCTTCAGTTTATTACAAAAAGTGAATACATTATATGAACTATTCTGTTTTATAGTTTGAAAATATACAGTCCGAAGCAGAATTCATTTTATCTCATGCACTTAAGTCACATTGGCAATATTTCATTAGAATAATAATCACCGCGTAAGTACAACATCAATAAAATATGAGATATAATTATGTAAATACTCATATTTGAATCCATGCAAATACTCATATTTGAATCCATGCAAATGCACTGGTATATTTCTTTAACTTTCTTTGCTTTCTTTTCTTGGCACACCTAAGTGCTATGTATCGCCATCCCTAGGGTGCTTGCATATGTCTCAATCTTTAGTCTTTACTACCCTTGGGTAGTCTGATTTAGGAGTGAGTTCGTCAGCTCAACTCATGACCATCGTCACATAGACTAACCCACAAGGGGACCCACGTGTCTCTAGGTCGGAGGGACTCAGATGGCCATTTGCCTCCAACATAGAGGGATCCAAAAGTTTTAGCTGCCTTCACAAGGAGGGACCCAATATGCAACTGCCTCCAAGTGAAGGGACTCACATCTTTATCTTTTAACTGCCGCCACCTGGAGGGACCTAAATATCTGCCTCCATGTGAAGGGATCTCGTATATTCTTCCTTTATTCATATGCAAATATGCTTGCTCTTATAAGAATAATTTATGATCATATCATTCATAATTGTATAGATGTTCATCTTTGATCATGCATGTGAATACTCTACATTCTTGTACATGACTCGCATTATACTTTAATCATATTTGCATGCATGGTATCATAGTCACATATATATTTACTCATAATTTGAAATTCATAAATAATCAACTTAACTGGTAAAAACTATCAATCCATTAATCTTGTACTATTTGCTAGAAATTCGCCAGTACAACGGATCGAGTTCGCTTCCCTATGAATAGTGCTAGTACTCAGAAAACTAATTGTATAGAAAAATGATGACACTTTATTTACAATTCAATCATCAAATTCATGGGCACAATTGTTACATTTGAAACATAGTTTTTGTCTCAACACTTACATTTAACTGATTTTTGTAAATCATGCCATAATTTCATTTCAGCTCATCTGAACCTTAATTTTGGATATGTTAGAGTGTTATGTGTCTATTTTCTAATCTCTTTAGTTCCATCTAATTTTGATAAGTGTACTTCAAGTTATTTAAGTCTTATCCTAGCCTATCTTGAGACTGGCCAGAATTACACATTTAAAAGTAAAAATCCACCAAAAATCGAAAATCAACTCAAATCATACGAAAGAGGTATCATATTAAAGCTAACAGGACAAGCTTTTATTTGCAAAAGTTCCATTTCATTTGCTTTAGTAGAACTCGAATTAGAAGTCCCGAAATTTGACCTTCCTGAACTATCCTATTTTGGCTCGGTTTGGATATAGGGCAACTTCTTCAAAATACTGGGATCAAATAGAATCATATCTAATGTGTAAGCTTTCTAACAAAGTTGGTTTCATCCAAATCCAAGTTGTGTAGAGCAAGTTTTGCCCTGAACAACCTAGTTTATCTAGAATCAACCTCAAGAATTCAAGTTAAACTTCCAAAATTCATATCTCTCTCAATACTAACCCAATGGCTTTATATGATATATGTATCAAAAGCCCTGAATGTCTGCTTTCATTTAAAAATAGTTTTATCAATTTTAAACTACTATAGTAGATCCATACACTCCACCATACGGATTGTTATGGGGCTTCTTACTTAGACAGCATTCCAATTCTCCACTTCTCCTAGTGTTCTTCTTTTAACTTTAATTCTAACTCAAGATTTCATAGCAATCCAACCATCATCCATCATATACATCCAATATATCATCAAATACATGAAGAAGAGTGAAATTTCATATAGCCACAGTTTATAGAAATTAAGGATAGAAATTGAATCCTACCTCCTTTAGGTGTGATCTTATTGAATTTGAGTTTGGATTGATGGAATCTTGACAAAGCTTGAAGATTTGATGTAGTAAGTTAAGAAGGGAAGAGAAGAAAAAGGCTGGAACAAGAGGGAGAGGGAGGCGCAAGTCAGCAAGAAGTGAGAAAGAAAATCTGACTTAAACATAGCGAGAGTAGTTGGAATTGTGAGTGTTGATTGGCTGAATTTCTTGTGGGTAAAGTTCGGCCATGTCTCCCTCTTTTGTGGCTAGATTATTCTCCAGCTAGCTTCCACTTTATCTGAAGTCAGAACTTTTCTCCATTCTATTTAAAGTCGGAAATCGTGTCCATTTTATGAGATCAATTCGGAGGTTAGAATTCGCATCTATCTTATTTGAAATTTGGAAATAAATTATGAGATCAGAAATCGGGTCCGTTTTCTTTGAAACATAAAGTCGGATATCGGAAATCATTCTGAATCATACCTATTATATTTGAAACTTGGAAATAACGTTGGCTATTGGAAAATCGTGTAACTTAGAAATAAAGTCGGATATCGGGAATCACGTCCGTTTTGTTTGGACCTTGAAGGTTAAGTCGGAAGTCGGAAATTATGCCCATTTTATTTGAAATTCGAAGATGAAGTAGGAAATAATGTCTATTTTATTTGAAACTTGAAGATGAAGTTAGAAGTTGAAAATAATGTCCATTTTATGTGAAATTCGAAGATAAAGTTGGAAGTCAGAAATCATGGAAACTTGAAGGTGAAGTCGAAACTCGTGGTGGATGTTACAAAGCCCTTCAATATGCCATCTCTACAGAAGATAGGAACCTGGGAGTCTTCTTGAATATAGGTTTGTTTGGGGGTTTTGAGGTCAAATTGGAGTTGTCGTTTGGGGATTATGGTGTGGAAAATGTGTACGCAGTTTGTGGTTTGGCATAGATTTATTTAACAAGTTGGGAAGTTTTAGTTTAACAAGCAGAGATGCCTCTTATAACTTGGCCAATTTGGCAATTTGAGACATATAGGGAGGATTGAACTTCCTAACCTGCATTTGGGTTTGCTTTTCAAGTCCAACTAAGAAAATACTTAAAATATGCCCCTGAGGAAGATTAACGTATGTCAAAGTTAATTCAAAAAAGTCAATATACTCTTAAATAGTCCCATTTTGCTTAATACTAATTAGCTTAATTAGTAGGTTAGAGTAGACATGCCTATACCTGAGAGATAACTATGCTATGTATTGTAGCTAGTTAAGGTAAACCTGAAATCTAGATTTCATATAATTAAGATGCCATTGAAGAACACTACCCACTAAATGCATAGAAACTAATCTAACATTTGACTTAGGTGTTGTGTTGTTTAGAGAAAAAAATTGTTCACACTTAGATGGCCAATCTCTAAGTTGTGATCCATCAAACTTTAGAAAAATCAATCTTAGAAATTTTAGAAGCATAGAAAAATCTACTGGCTATTAGCATTCAAAGTGGCATTGTGGCTACCTTCATCTTGAGGAGGTCTCATGATGCTGTGAGTGGATGGTTCTCCTTATTAGTGGTTGAGGGTCTTCTAAATCCTCTTAACAACCTCCACCATGGTTCATTGCAGCTTTCGCGATCTTCTCTGTTAGGGATTTCTCCAACTCTTGCATGGATTTCTGTGTAGCCTCTACCATAGGTGGCTTGGATCAAGCTGTTCACACTAATTGATATGGGGTAAGATAGAGAATCAGGGAAATGCAATTGAATTTCAAGAATCTAAAAGGGTAAATGCCTAGAATTGATAAAGAAGAAATCAATTCAGAGGTCAATTACTTTAGTGCAAACTAAAGAGAATTGGAAAATGAGGGAGGAATTCTTTGATGAATACTCAATATATTATAACAATACAATATTAGTGTAGTATATACACACTTCCCTCATAACAGAGGAAGAACGAGTGAAAATTATCATGCTAAAGTTTGCTGCTATATTTTAGAATGTAATGACAACTTAACACCTTATCCTGTTGTTATTTAACTACCCTTGTATGTATTCGGAATTCAGGAAATAAAGAAAACGGGAGAACTGCCATTTTGACCATTAAAAGATTAATTTGTTGACAAATTAGTTTATGAAAGATGTTTTATCAGTACATGGTACTCAAATGATGATTTCTATTATGACTAAGAGACTCTATTAGTGTTAACAAAAAAGAGTTCTAAAGACTAATTTATCAGCACATTGATCTTTTAAGGACTAATCTGTCAGCGCATTAATTTTTTGGAGACTAATTTGTCAACATACTAATTATTGATAGAGGTGTTTAAATCCAATTCAACTCAATTAAAATCACAAAACTAATCCAATCTAAACCGAAAATTGATCAAAATCGCAAAAGTTTGGATTTGATTGGATCTTATTTTTTTATAAATTACATGGTTTAGATTGGATTTTGGATTTAGTTTTCAAAATCAATCTAATTCAATTCAAACATCATAATATTATATAATATAATTCTTTTATTATTAAGTTTATATTTTTACTTATAATAATTTAAATTTATTATATAATTTTTTATTTATATATCATTTTCACTTAAACAATATTTTATAAATATTAAATGAGTTATTTTTATTTTTTATTTATATTAATTTATTTTATTGACTTGGATTACTTTTATTTTGTAATATTCTAAATTTAAAATTTTACTTTTTCAAAAACTGGCCAAATCCATCCAATTCAAATCACAAAAAAATTGGATTAGAATGGATTATATTTAAAACTTAAACTAAATTAATACAATCTAAATTATTATAAATTATATTATTTAAATTGGATGAATTTTTATTTAAAATCGATACAAACTGTATTGCGAATACCACTTAATTATTGAGGTACCATAGGTTAAAACCACATTTTTTAAAGACCAATTTATCAACATATTGATATTTTGGGTATCAAAATAGTGATTCTCCTCAAAATTATAATATCGGGAGAACCATTATTTTGATATTTCAAGACTAAAACGTTGACAAACTTATCCTTAAAAAATATTTTATTAACTTATAGTATCTCAATGATTAACATATTAATAATTTAGTTTCTAAAAAACTATTATACTGATAAATTAATCTTTAAAAAAATTAGTATGTTGATGAATTAATTCCTATGCTAATAAATTAGTCACTAAAATATTTTTTATTAGCACTAATAAAATCAATTTGCAAAAACGGAATTTATTATAAGAGTGCGATGGACTAATCATATATCGTTCTGGGACTAATTGATCAGCAGATTGATTTTATAAGGTCAAAATGATAGATTTCCTTAAAATGCTGCATCAAATTTCGCCTCATTGGGTTGACCGAAGAGTAGAGAATGCAAGCTTACGGTAAGATTGTCCGCAACAGAACATGACGGCGGGAAAAGATGGACACCGAAACCGAATGGCGGGAACAAGTAAAGAGCGCTCAACCCCAACCTTTTCTTCCTTAAAAGCCGTTTGCATTTATTTATTATTTTCCAATTACCATTATGAAATGAAATTGATTTCACTCTAGCAAATAATCTTCCACCTCCAAGCAAAAGCCTTCACTCAGAAAAATGGCGAAGAATAAGAAGAAGAGAGCTAGGGTTTCAGACGGCGAAGAAATCGAATCTGAACAACAAGCAAACCACCAAAATAACAACGAAAACAGTCTCTACCGGGTACCCTACACAATTTGAATCGTTTAATTATGGGATCTCGTTCTTCTTCTTCTTCATTTTTTTTAAAAAAAATTTAAACTTTGGTTTTCTGGTTCAATTTGCATATGCTCGTGAAATTATTCTTGTGGGATAATAACAGATATTGGTGTACTTAGAGAATCGCTTTCGCTTGTTTTTGAATCGCTAATTTTTTTTTGGCCAGTTTTTTTTCGGGTTAGCAGTAACCTTTGTTAGGGTTAGTCACATAACCTTTTCGGGTTTCTATTGATAATGATACCCATGCATATTGTTTGTTGGGATTCATATTATAGGTTCCTTGCATTCTGCTTTTGGAGCTTGATAGAATATTGAAGGTTTGAAGAGAGCTTCTCCTTCTGTTACTCGTGTTTGAAGGGGATGAATAAATGAAATAATCTAACCTAGTAAATTGTAACATCATACTCTCTAATAGGAACTAAACATATAGTTTATGTTTTGATTTGCTTGTTTTGTGTTCAAAACAACTTATAATCAAGATCTTTTTTGAGATAACATTTGAAAAATAAAAAAGCAATTATTTCCCCAAAACAAAGTAAAAGCATACATGCAAATGTGCTGGGCTTAAATGATATAATCCCAAGCTTCGCCCCTCCCATCATACATCAAAATTCACGGACTTCACTTTTTATAGAAATTTAAGGACCACAACCATTTTCATTTTGCCTTTTTTTTAATTTTTTTTTTTAATCCACAAGATTTGGTTCTGGTTTGATGTCTTTGGTTACCAGGGGATGGAGTTTCATCTCTGGTTAAGCCCTTCACATAAAGTGCTAAGAATATTTCCATATTGGCACTCTGAAGCTCATGGGTGTCACCTACTGTTGGTGCTGCACTGCTGTCTTGTTTCTATTTCTTGATTCATAGTGATGTACGAAGAGCGTGATATTTTGGTTAGTGACCCATTGCTTGCTTGCTCTTAGGTTCTTGGTGTGGAGAGGACGGCATCTCAACAGGAAATAAAGAAGGCGTACTACAAGTTGGCGTTGAGGCTGCATCCTGACAAGAACCCTGGTGATGAGGTGTTTGTCTAATGTTTTCTGTCTTATTGTAATCAGGGTCAGAACCATCTTGAAATCTGGGGGCCCTTGCACCCTCTCATGTTTTGAAAGTTTTAGAAACATCCATGAAATTTTAGTAATTGAGATTAGCATCCCATAGTTTTTTGTCTAGTTATGCCTCTGTCCATGTATTAAATTTAGATTTTTATGGTTGGATGTAATTGATCATCATTTACAGGAAGCTAAAGTGAAATTTCAGCAATTGCAAAATGTTATCTCAATTCTTGGGGATGAAGAAAAACGGGCCATTTATGATCAGACTGGCTGTGTTGATGATGCTGTGAGTGTTCTCATATCTGAAGCTGTGAATAAATTCATGAAGCCATAATATAACAGATTTGTAATTTGCAATTTCTAGATTCATTCAAATAAATCCTTATGGTTGGTCAACTGTTATTAAAGGAAATTGCTCTCATTATAATGTTTTTAATGTAGAACAGAATGAAAGATTAGCATTTTAGGATATTTTAGCCTTGTCATGGAATCTACACCATTTATTTATTTATTTTTCTGAAAATCAGGACCTTGCAGGAGATGTTGTTCAGAATCTTCACAACTATTTTAGAACAATGTACAAGAAGGTAGTTGCTGGATATATGATCCTGTTTTTGTTCCTGATGTCTTGTACACTTGTTCGTGTTTTCATTTACACAGTTTTGTAATATTTGCTAATAGGTCACTGAAGCTGATATTGAGGAGTTTGAAGCAAACTATAGGGGATCTGACTTGGAGAAAAATGACTTGATTGATCTGTACAAGAAGTGCAAGGGTCATATGAACAGGTAAGAAAACCTTGTGATGAGTAAGGGCCATTTTTTTTAAAAGATTTCAGTTTGATATCTGGAGTAACTTCCATCACAGGCTATTCTGTTCAATGCTTTGTTCAGACCCCAAATTTGACTCGCACCGATTCAAGGATATTCTTGATGAGGCTATAGCGGCTGGTAAGAAAATTACAAGCTTCCTTTGGCCCAAATTTCAATCAGACTAAATGCTCTTTATTGGTGGTTTCGCTATTGGAAAAGATATATAGAATTTTGAATCCAGGTCATTAAGAAAACGGGAGACCATTCAGTAGTTTACATTTAGCAGGGAGATTCAACATATTAATAGAGTCAAATATATATATACATATATATATATATATACTTTTTACTTTTTACTTGGGCTGTTTGTCACTTTGCTTGCTGCTTGATTTTTCCTTTTTTATCCATATCTGTAGGAGAACTAAAGGAAACAAAAGCTTACAAGAAATGGGCAAAGAAAATATCAGAAATCAAGCCGCCAACCAGTCCTTTAAGGAGGAGGGTCAAGTAAGTTTATCAGGCAAGGTTTGGCTTATATTAATTACTCAGTAATTTAGGAATAATCATGTTTAAATCTTCTACAGATCGAATAAGCAACAGGAAACAGATCTTTATGCTATCATATCACAACGTCGACACGAGAGGAAAGACCGGTTTGAATCTATGTTTTCATCTCTAGTCTCAAAATATGGTGGAAGTAATATGCCAGAACCCTCTGAAGAGGAATTTGAAGCTGCACAGAGAAAGCTGGAAAGCCGAAGGTCCTCAAAGAAGTCAAAGCGGAAATAACCAACCAATGATTGTGTATAGTTTGGGGTTTACAATGCTCCAGTGAAAAATCTGGACATTGATGATCCAGTAATTTGCAGCCATCTAGATCAGCAAAAAGTAAATCTAACGTCCAGTAAACTAGGTGTCTTAATATGGAGCTCAACCTTGTGATATCACCTAAGATTTGCTCAAGCAATGTAAACCATTAGATTTGCTTTTTGCTGATCTGGACGGCTGCAAACTACTGGATCATCAATGTCCAGATGTTTCGTTGGAGCATTGTAAACTTCACCGTATAAGTTTGCTTCTGTGAGAGTGAACATCACTTTAGCTAATGCAAGTGGAAATTCTCAATTTTTTGCTTCATGTCTAAAATATCCGGCTACTTTTCAGGCTGAAAGGAATCTATTTAATTAGAACTGGATCGATCCTGAAAGTTTTAGGCTTGTGTTATCGATTATCAATTTTTCTCCTATCAATTTTAGGTACAATCCTGCTCACAGTTAATACAAATGAAAGATTGGTCATGCGCAGAGCTTTTATAAACTATATTATAATTATTCTACTAATTTTTTCCAACACAAACTGAGAGAAGTAATATGTTACATGTTAAGGCTATTCGTGTCCGGACCAGAAAAAATGGCTACCCGTTTTGAAGTGCTTTCTCCGTTGCTAACCCCCCCCCCCTTCTCTCTTCTCTTCCTTTTTTATTCTTTATTTTTTTCTCCTCTTCTTGTTGTTTGTATGGGTCTCCTTGGCTTACTTCTTAGTGGAAAAAATTATTTTTTAACACTAGAGTTAGAATTGTAATATAGAATTTCAATATGGACACTGGAATTAAAATTGTAACATAAAATTTCAATTTCAATTTCAAATTTTTTTGGAATTGGAATTGATTTAGAATTTTAAATTTTATGTTTAGATTCACTAAAGAATTAGAATATGAATCATAATTCTAAGTTTTATTTTAGTTTTATTATTTAAATTTATGATTCAAAATTTAAATTAATTAATTATTAATAAACAATGATTTTGTATTATAGCCTTTTTTATGAAAATTATTTATATATAAAATAATAAATTTTTTATTTGAATACATGAAATAATAAGTTAAAATTTAGGAAATTTTTATATTATCATTTTTTATAAAAATATTATATTTTAATAAATATGATAGATAGCATGTAAATAGACAAAAGTAAGAGAAACAAACTTTAATGAGGAGAGAGACACTTAATAAATCTTGGAATAGATAATTTGTGGTATAGGATAGGAATTAGAAAGAGTTTATCTTAGTTATTTTTCAATTCCATCAAATTGGAATATAGAATTATAATTTCAATTTTATATGTGACTTCGAATATGAAAATTGGAATTGAGGAGCCAAATTCTAATTCTAAACTCTAATTCCATATTTAATTGCAAACGCCAAACGAGACATTAGTGAAATTACCTCTCTTTTTTTGTGTAATGTAATAGGGTTAATGCTCACACAACAAAAGAAAACTAAACAACTATCCTATGAAGGGCAACCCCATCAATATCCTTTCTTAACACAAAACCAATGACCCTTGGAGGTCAAGAATAAAAGGTAACCCCCAGCTAACGAGACTGACTATACGAGGCTAAACTATCCGCCACTCTATTAGTGGAATTACTTTTAAAACAATTAAAAATGAAAGACTTAATTTTTGTAGAATTAAAGTTTCAAGAATTGATTTGTGTTTGAAAATATTTTAAAAATAAGTTTAAAAAGAATTATCTTTGTTTGAATATAATAAGGTAAAATTATTTTTAGATATAAAATTTCTAAAAAAAACATAATATAATTTCACAAGAACGTATGCAGCATTTGATACGAGGCAATTCATCAAAATTACTAGCAATCTTCAATTTAATTACCTAGGTATGCCACATTGCCCTGTTGGATATGATATATTACCTGGTAATGTGGGTTAAGTAAATAGTCTAGATTGCTTCTAAAGTGGCAATTCACATTGCCTTTGTAGGGTAGGTATTTGGATTCCCACCTTTGTGGTAATCTTGTATTATTTATAAATATTATTATTATTATTATTATTATTATTTTATGATTAATATTTATTAATAATATTATTTATTAGAGTAAAATTACACTTTAGTCTCTAAAAAATTTGTATTTTAATACTTTAGTTCTCGAAAGATCAATTATATATACTTGAGTTTTCAAAAAATTTGATGTTGCAACACTTCAATCCACCATTACCGTTTTTCATTGGACTGAAGTATTATAACACTAAATCTTTGAAGGACTCAAATGTATATAATTAATCTTTCGAAAATTGAAGTATTATAATGCCAAATCTTTGGGGGATTTAAGTATATATAATTGATCTTTCAAGGATTAAAGTATTAAAACACAAAATTTTCAGGAACCAAAGTGCAATTTTACTATCATTATTATTTATTGTTATTTTTATTATATTATTATTGTTGTTGTTGTTATTATTTTTTATTTTTATTTTCATTATTATTTGGAAGGTGTTTTAGTAAAATATATATATTACCTAGTAATCTTTTTAATATACCAAATAAGGTAATATGAATAGCCAGCTAAATTACTTGTACATACCAAATGCTATAGTGTAGTATTACCAATAATTTAAAAAATGGTAATATTTCTAAGTAGTAATCTGGATTGCTGGTAATTTTATTAGGTAATATGTCAAATGCTATCACAAGATAAAATGTTAGTAAGGGTAACATGGTAAAAATATTATTATGATGCCAATTTATGGTGGATGTAGAGGAAATTTGGAGCGAAGAAGTAATTCAAAGTGGATGCCATTGCTCTATCAAGAAAAAAAAAAATCTTGGGCTACAACCTATATAGCATGTTTGGGAGCCCATTTGGGCTCCCTAAAATCAATTCTAAACTCTTAAAATCAATTTTGGGGGTTTTTGATCATGTTTAATTATCTACTTTCAAAATCAATTCTGGTCTCTAGAATTGATTTCGGGAGAAGTGAAAATTTTTTACTTTCTGTCATAATCACTTTTAGAGGAACTAACAAACATAAGTTACTTTACCTCAAAATCAATTATATTCAAATCAATTCTCTCTAGAATCAATTCTACAAAAGTAAAACCAAACATGCTAATAATATTGCAGCAAAGAAGATGAAGTGGGTAGATAAGCTTGAAATGCACAAAACGAAATAATCGACTTTAGGGTTCCAATTAGGATTACCAAAAAAGATAGCAAAAGAAAGAAAGAGAATGAAATTGGATGCAAGAGAACCGTATAAAAGGAAGGAAGAGAAGCAAAGCAAAAGGAAGAGTAAAAAAAGAAGTGGCTATTGTCACTCTTTTTTTATATATTGTCACTTTCACTTAATAAATCTATTTATTAGTTTCTCTAAAATACCCTTCATTACCTTTCATTGTTAAATTAACAAAAGTGTTCAATTCACAATTTTTTATAAAATACATTAGATTAAAGTTTTAATGTAACAAAAAATAATAAAATAATTTAGATGTGGCCTATATTTACTACCATAATTATCAAAATAGTTTGGAGGCTGAATTTAATCTCTACTTCATATATTTTTTAAGATATAATAATTTTTATAGTTTTAAGGAGAATCAAATGTTACTCCTATGCGTCTATTATTATTCCTATTTAATTAAAATTTATTTAACTTCTCCAAAATACTCTTCTTTATCCGTTAATTAAATTAATTGTTTAAAATTATTTTTATTATAACTCCTAATTTTATTTAAATTTGTTAAAGTCTTTCAATTTTTTTTTTTTACTTTCATTCTTGTTTTTTAATTTTTTTGAGAAAATTAAATATTTTATGAATTTAGTTAATCTGATTTTAAATCTTTTTGAAAACCCTAAAAAATATGATAAATTTATATGTTAAGGTTATTATAAACAATTATTTTGAAATCAAAATTTGATATGTTAATAAAAAAAATTATCAAATTTTCTTCTTATATAATTTGAAAAATAATATTACAATACAAAGTATAAAAATATTATATCTTAAAAGTATGTGAAATAGGGATTGAATTCAGTCTCCAAACTATTTTTATTATTGTGATAATAAATATCTAAATTATTTTATTTATTTTATGATAAATTCATATGTTAAAGTTATTAAACACTATTATTTTGAATTTAAAATTTGACGTGCTATTAAAAATTTTGACGAATTTTTTCTCATATTTTTAAAATGATATGACAATATAAAAATATAGAAAATATGTGAAGTAAATATTGAATTCTTCCTCCAAACTATTTCGGAAAAGTCTAAAAAACCACCCTTCAACTTTACCTCTTGCGCACTTTAGTTCTTCAACTTTAAAAAGCTGCAAAAAGAACCTTAAACTCTTAAATTTGTGCAATTCACTACCAACTACTAACATAAATTAATTCTTGAACGGTAACAAACATCGGAAAGTCCTGTGCCTCATCATTTACAACTCATGTGAGAGTAGTGATGGAATATTACATTTGAGTTTTAATTAGAAGATATAAATCTCAAATTGCTTTTTCTTCCACCCATTCTTGTTGTAAACACACATGCCCCCTTCCCCCTTATTCCCCCTCTTCTCATTTTTTGCACAACAATGCCTTCAATGGTTGCAAATTACATCAGTTGGTAGATTTTTAGCACTTCTTGCAATAGTTAAGAGAAGAAGATGGATGGGGTGCTAAATGAGGTAGAGAATTGGATGTCAAGGGTTCAATCTATTGTAGGGGAGGCGAATAGATTATATTTGATCCACTACTGGTTCTCCTCGATTTGAGATTTATGATAATGATTTTGGATTGGGATGGCCTACAAAAGTGGATGCCACTTTTGTGGATAAAACAAAAGTATTTTCTCCTTCTAAAAGTAGGAATATTAATGGAGGAGTTGAGATAGCTCAAGAACTTGAATCATTTTAATGCTTTGAAACTTTAGGGATAATAGTGGAATGTTAGTTACTCTATTCAAAACCTCTAAATGGTTTGGGAAAAACTTCATTTTTGTATCTTTTATTTATGTTTTGAACCCGAACATGGTTAGAAAAGGACGAATTCAATATTATTCAAGCAATTTATGATTAGATTGGACACTTTTGTTGGTTCTATGCCAACATTTTTTCATTTCAACCTTTGCCCACTTGCAGTAGTTAAGAGAATATGGTAGATTAGAGAAGATGAGAAGATAGGTGAAGAAAGCAGAGCTTGTTTATGGGAATAAGTGCTGGAGGAGAAAGCAATTTGGGTTTTAGGCTTATGATTAAGACTCCAACACTACCCTCACATGGGCTACATATGAATGAGTCACGTGACTCTCACATGCTCGTTACCATCCAAGAATTAACATCTATTAGCAGTTGGTAGTAAAATACACAAATTTAACAGTTTAAGGTTCTTTTTACACCTTTTTAAAGTTGAAGGACTAAAGTGCACAAGAGGCAAAGTTAAAGGGTGGGTTTTAGTCTTTTGCCAACTATTTTTATTATCGGGATAATAAAAATAGGTCACATCTAAATTATTTTATTTATTTTTTGTTACATAAAAATTTAATCTAATGAATTTTATAAAAAAATTGTGAAGTTGAACATTTTTGTCAATTTAACTTTGAAAGATAATAAAGGGTATTTTAGAGAGATTAAAAAAAAAATTTGTCAAGTAATAGAGAAAAAGAAGTGACAATAGCCACTCTTGAGAAAGAAATGAGTTTTTGAAATTCTTAAAATACCCACATCAAATGTTTAATTTAAAAGTAAGGGTAATTTCATAAATTTCCAAAAATATAGATCAAAAAGAAAATGCATAAAAGATATAAATAAATAAAAAATAAACCAAATAATCCACAAGTGGACACCTATCTAAGGCAATCATCCACTCCATTGGAAAGACCATAATAACCTTTTTTGTAGTACCATATAACGCCAACACACATGTAGTATCCCCATTTTCTTAAAAATGACATAATAGAAACCTAATTTTCAGCCAATTAGGCCACGAAGATGTCCACAAGTGAAATGACGTAGGATGCACCTAGATTTGCTCAAAATTATGAAAATATCATTAGTTATAGGAAATAAAAAAATAGATAGAAAATGTTAAAGGATTTACGAAAAACTAAAGTGTAGTAATCTCGAAGAAATAGTGCTTCTGATTAGCATTGTTGATTGAATTATTTCATTTTGATAAAGAGATACACTTAATTAGGGTTGGAATATAAACATTCAAATTAGAAAACTTAAGTTTGTTAAATAGAAAATTTTAGAAGACCATTGGTAATATTTTGAGGATTTAAAAGAATTTGTAATGTCTTGAATTGCGATATGTTTAATTTACACTGTTAATTGATTTATTTGGTTTTATTAGGTATGTGAGAATATTTAGATGTGAATTATATAAAGATTAAGATTAGGAGAAATTGACACAATTATATAGAAAATGTGAAAAGAACACTAGCAATGTTTTGCTAGTTTGAAGGAAATCTGTTGAGATTCGGCATTTTAATCCTCCAGAACCGAATCAATAGAATTTTACACTAACAACCCTAGTTTTAGTGGTTGAAATTCAGCCACTCCTATCCCATATAAGTGGCGCCACTTGCTACCTAAAGGAGAGGAAAGACTTGGTTCAACCTACACTACTCAAGCCTCTACTAATCACAAGTGTGTATCATGTTTTAAAATATCAAAATCCTGCCTAACTCCCCTCATTTTCATGCTCCCTTCTTCAGCTGACCATTCTTCCTTCTTTCTTCTCCAATTCCACTCCATCTTCTCCCATCTACAAGCTCCACCCACTTCCTCCGCCAAAAACTCAAATCTAGCTAGTTTCTACAACAATTTGAGGTAGGATTCAACTTATGTCACTTGTTTTTGTGATGTAGAGGCTGATGAGAAATACTGTTCTACTCTCTTTTGATGATGTATTATATTTATATGATCTTTGATAGCTGATTTAGCATGTGTTTATTGGGTTTGGATTGAAACTTGAATGAAAAATAAAAGAGGTAGCAAAACAAAATCTGAATCAAGTGAAAACCCTACGGTGTCTATATTGGCAAAGTGTACAACTTCGTGCCCAACCATCGGAATTTGGTGAAACTAATTTTAAATGAAACTAGACATTTTGAGCTTTCCAACAATATAAATTATAAGCCTATTGGATTAGTATTGAGTGACATATAATTTTTTGAATTTTATCCTAGATTTTTGCCTCTGGACCTGACCAGAGTGAGTTGTATAGGCTATAACTTCAATTTAAGTGCAACCAATTTTGTTAGAAAGTTCATATACAGGGCAACATTCCATACAAATTTCAAAGTCAAATTCGATCTCTGTTGCTCCCAATAATTTATCAAACTTGCCCTATATCCTGACTGGATAAAAACAAGATAGGCCAAATTCACCAACTTTAAAAGCTTATAACTTGAGCTCTACCCACTCAAATGAAATGAATTGGACATGAAACTTGGCTCAACTAGCTTTACAATGGTGTAAGATTCACTCAAATCCAATAAGATTTCTAATTTTGGCGAATTTTTACAATTTAGGCTTCTATTCCGTCCAATGCAGGGCAGACCTAGATAAACTCCCAATATCTTAAGTTATACCTATCAAAATTGAGTGGGACCAAAAAGCTTAAAAACTAGACAAACAACACTTCAATATAGTAAAAATTAAGGATTTAACAACTTAAGTAGAAATTATGGCATAAGACTCAAAAACGGGTAAGTTCCAATTAGAGCAAAATTGGGTGGTATGAGCAAAATTGTTAATTAAGCATTTAATTATCCTAATGCATAGGCAAGTTCCAATTAGAGCTTAAATATTGCACACCTATGATATTATTGAAAGACTGATGTATGATGTCAACTTTGCTATTGTGACTGAATGTCTATGTGAGCCGGCACTATTCACGAGGAAGCGGACTTGATTTGTTATGCTGCCAAAACTTTGGCAGAATTTATGTATTTTGCATATGACTTCTTATGTTATCCAAGTTGAATTGCTCATAATTATATGATCTATAAAGATTATGTGGATTCCATATCACTTGGGCTAGTCCTAGAATGAATTCAAGGGGACCAAGTAAGAGAGAATATAATAGCGACATGGCAAACACATCTTAAGAAGTGTGACACGGCGATTACACCCCAACGGGATATGACATAGAGATCATGCTCTGGACTGTAGCATGAGAAATATATCCTAAGGAGTGTAACATGGCAATCACAACTCGAGGGGGTATGACATGACAATCATACTCTAGAATGTATACATCAAGTAAGGAAAGTAACGAAAGCATAAGTATAGATATATCCTTTTATGTTACGTGATTGCATATGCATACGTTATGTTCTTGTTATTATTAAGAAACTACAAGTTATGTCCTTGCTATTATTTTTATTATTATAAGCTTTCTCTCAATCTGCTATTATGCTTTGATTCTTTTTCTATTTATCAAATGCATGAATAAAATAAATTCTACTTCAGGTAATATATTTTCAAACTATAAAATTGAGGTGTTTATATAACATGTTCACCGTTTTCATATTGAACCGAAGCTGGTGAAAATAATAACGATGACACGATATATGGTAGTCTAGTGAATCCTACTGAGAATTTATAATTCTCACTCCTATGTATATCTCCATTTTATCTCCAGATAATTCGAGGAAGATTGAAGACAGTCGAAGGATGCTGTCAGAGAAGGTCCAGTATGTAATAGTAACCACTTTCAGGTGTACTGCTATGACTTAAGCATTATACTATACCTGGGGGGTGTTACAACACACACACACATATAAAGGGCATGTTTGCTATTTCTACCTATAGTAATTAGGGTGAATCCCTGGTGTTTTTGAAGAGCAATTTGCCATACTGACACTAGAATTATGGGAAGGAAAAAAGTTCATATAGAATTCTACCTGTAGCAAGTAGGATTTGAGACCAAAAAAAATTGGGTCCTGTAACTCTATGTTATGTGGGGTGGATTATGGAACAACAATACAAAATTCTTCTTATAGTAGGGCGAATTCTGAAACAAAATTTTGGTCCCAAAAGTCTACTTTTAGTGTGGTAGATTCTTACATAACCCCCACCTCCAACGGTCTTGAAAGCTCTAATGGTCGAAAACTCCACTTATATATACCTCCTCTCCCTCCTTCAAACACACCAAGACTAAGTTACACTGTAACACCCTTGGTATAGTTTCAAGTTTTTCTGTGTTAATCCTGTATACTCGATGTGTTTAATCCGATTATGATGGAAATTAGTTGGTATATGATGATCTTGGGTGTTGGATGTCATTTGGAATTAAGGAACCATGTTTTGGGACATTGTAATCGATTATCGTGTGGCTAGCAATCGATTATAGGGCTCTCTGTATGTCCACGAGTTAAAAATTTTCGCATTGTAATTGATTACCAAATATGGTAATCGATTACCAGTTCTAGGCTCATGGTGATTGATTGCGGACTTGGTAATCGATTACCAGCTATTTGTTTGTGGTAATCGATTACCATAAGCCAATATATATACGGAGACGCGTCCTATGCCCTCATTTTCGATTTTTCTTTCTCTCTAACCCCAAATGCTCTCCCTTCTCTCTAGAATTCCTTCTTTCACCATTCCTTACTTCTATTAACTCCATCCCATCATTTCCAACTAAATCAAAAACAACAACACAATCCTTCTTCCATCCAGACACAAATTATCCATGCAAATTACTCCTCCTTCTTTATTCTTGCTTGGGTGGATTTGAAGTGGAGAGCCCACCTCAATTCTCCTTCTCTTTATTCCAATTCTAAAGGTAAATTCTATGTATTATTCTTTCCTTTTCCCAAGCAATTTCAATTCCTTTGATCTTTAGATGAATTCTTGGAACCCTAGGATGGTAAGATTAAAGAACTTATGATATGGAGAATGTTAGTGATCCAAATTTGATACAAGTGTCCTGTTGTGATGTTAGATACTCCCAAGAAACTTCTCTCCAACCTTGTGGATCCGGAGACTTAAGATTTTCCTGTGACCGATGATCTGTGAGTAGATAGAATGCTTTTGAATTAATTCTATTTTAATTTATAATTGTTATCTACTTTAAGAATGCTACTCATGAGTCAATGACGAGAGAAATTCAAATGCGATATGAGATTTATGATTTATGAATATGAAAGAATAGGAAAGTCTGTAACAGGATCTGTTTGCTAACGGTAGTAGGCGTTAGCCTTGGTGCACCTTGGATTATGATATTACATGGCCACCCAAGGGGTTGGTGCGTGACGGACATTTCACGGCTATATATATAGTGTGGTGCGTGCCTGAACTTCACGGTCTCTCAAAGGGGGTTGCATTCCTGATTTCGGGATTCATATGAAGGAATGGCCATCTAAGTGTGAATCCTGCCTGTTTATCCTGTTAGATATTTCCACTATTTTCTTTATCTGAATGAAATCATTTTTTACCTATATATACATTGACTCATGAGGTTCAAAAGTGTCATGTCTCTGACTAAGTTTCTCAAACTCACCCTATGGTTATTATATTCTTTTTAGATACAGGTTCAGACTTGGGAGCCGATCCTTCTGCTTAGCATCATTAGATTCCTATCTGGGTGAGCTCTATATAGTAAGGGCCCTAATTTGTACTCTGCTGTGTTTGTAATCTTAGTTGTAGCTCCATAGTACTACAGGTAAGGTCTAACCCTTGCTGGTGTGTTAAGTTTATGTTCAGAGATTGTTTAGACTGAGTTGGATTGACTGTTGTATATTAAATTTGATTTTGGACTGAACTTGGAAACATATATATATATATATATATATATATATATATATATATATATATATATATATATATATATATATATATATATATATATATATATATATATATATATATATGATTGGATGAATATGTTTGATTATAAATTGTGTTGTGTGCTGAGAGGTGCATTTTGAGAATGCTTGGATCTCCGATGGAAGTGTGTGTTCGTTGAATTGCAGGATAAGTACTCATATTTAGGAAACATTCTAAATATAGAGGAAACTTTGTCCAAATTTTGTGAAATCTTATTGTGTAAGGCTTGCTAGGGAGCGTGCTCTCTAAGCACCAGTCATGGCCTAGATTGGGTCGTGACATACACCCTCCCTTTCCTCTCTTTCTTTAGTTTTGTTACTCCTCCTTTTCTTTTTGTATCTTGCTTTGCCTCCTTTAAAGTGCAAGTGAGAAATAGTATAAAAATGTGAGGGAAAACCATAGATAATAATACAAATATTACTATTATTGTATATTTTAATGGTTCTATTATTACATATACAGAGCATGGTATGATATTTATGTGTGATGAGTTAGCATATTTTTTGATTCCTAAAACCATGTTGTTTGAGGAAATAAATGTTAGACTTTATTAAGTCATAAATATCAGCACTCAGAAGAGAGTGGTGAAAATAAGATATAGGTGTCCAATTTTAAATTTTATCAGCAACATATAGTATCAAGTAGTTAAAATAAGCAATGACAAGGATATGCAAATAATGGTTAGAGTGTATAGGTAGTATCAACACCACATTTCTACCATTGACTTGTATTCCTACTTCGAACAAATTGTTGTTACTCAAGCTAGTCCCAGTTTATATCCAGCTAGGCAGCATGATAATGACACCTGCAATTTTATGAATATTCCCAGTTCATATTTAGTGAGTCATGCTATATTTTGTGAATATTTATATTTCAAATATATTTATCTGATCAAGTCCTTAACATATTTTATACTATGACCATGTTAGTCAATGAAAGTATTAAGCAGTTTATTTCTTATTATGCAATTTATTTATTTATTTGAATTGTATATTTTTGTGTAATTTGTTTATTTCTTATTTATTTATTTCTTTAATTTTTTTATTTGAATTAAATTTTTATTTGAGTTAAAATTTTATTTTAATTAATACTTTCCCATAATCTAGCATCATTACGAAGCTAAGTCAAGTCCATTTCCAATAAACGGTGCAGAATGCGAAATTGGCATTAATGCAAGCGAGAATGATTACTCCGAAGCTGAATATGATCCAAATGATGATGCAAATGATGATATAGATGATGAGGGTGTACCAAACCTAACAATGGCAATTCAACATCTAGAGCATCCTCCGGCTTTCATGCCTGCTTTGAATCTTGAAGCTATGCATGCTTCTGAGTTTCCAAAGTATGTGAATATGGCTAATGGTTATGTTGTTGATGGTGAATTGTATGTTGGAATGCAATTTAGCAATCAGGAGAACGTAGTACAAGTAGTTAAGAATTATAGCATATCTACATCAGTGGATTATAAAATGCACTTAAAACCAATGACCTTTTATTGTAAGTACAAACACTTTGGCTCCAAGTGTCAATGGAATGCTACGGTTAGTTTCAGAAAGAATAAGAACTTTTGGGGGATCATGAAATGCAACGGTCTACACACTTGCAATTCAGTGATGCTTTCTCTAGATCATATGAAGTTAGACTCTGACAAGATAGCACAATACATAGAGCCCATGATTGGCCCATCTTTAAAAGTAAAGAATGTGATTGCAAAGATCCAAAATCAGTACGGATATATGACAATATACTTGAAAGTATGGATGGCAAAGTAAAAGACAGTTGAAAGAGTTTATGGTAGTTAGAAAGGCTCATATAAGATTTACCCAAATGGTTGGGAGCAGTGTATACTTTCGACTGATATACACAGGTTGACTTTGAAGCTATGTCGGCTTACTATGCATGACAATAAGTTGGTGCCAAGCATCTGAATATTCAAGCAGATATTTTGGACTTTTGGTCATTCAAGAGAGCTTTCAAACATTGCAAACCGTTTGTCCAGGTTGATGGGACACATTTGTATGAGCAATATAAAGGAACTTTATTTATTACAATTGTTGAGGGTGAGAATGCAAATGCATGGTCTTTTTTCTTAAAACCATCTATGCTGGCATATAGTGATCGAGGACAGGGTTGGCATTATTTTTTATTAACACAAGTGAGTCAAAGCAGTAATAAGACAAAGCCAAGGTCAGTGGGACTCTCTGAGAGCATTCCACATATACTGCATTAGAATATTGCTGCCAAGTTCTTAAGGAGATTCAAGAAGCCATATATGCATCGACTGTCGTGAGTATAAGTAACTTATATTTTGTTTGTACATATTTGTGAATGATTTTTTTTTAATAATCTATTGACCACATTTTGTTTTGCAGGATATTCGAGGATGGAACGTGAATTTGATCATCACAATGAGTAGATGTGCCAACATGGTAAAGTATATACTAGTTGGCTTGACAAAATTCCACAAGAAAAGTGGGTTCATGCCTTTAATGGTGGGTGTCGGTATGGGTATATGATCATGAACCTAGTCAAGTGCTTCAATTCTATGTTAAAAGCGGCCCACAATCTTCCCATTATGGCCTTGATTTGAGCAACACACTTTCGGTTAGTTGAGTTGTTTACTACCAAAGGTAAGGAGGCATATGCTTGAAGAAACATAGGATTTGTTTCTCGGAAGCCCTCATGACATGACTGCGAAAAATCTAGAAAGCAGCCGGCAATGTATGCGTCGCATGGTTTTTAAGGCATAATCAAGTTTTCTATGTTCAAGACCTATTAAATGGGGAAGAATTCAATGTTGATATGAGGCAAAGGTATTGCAACTGTGGCAATTTCTAGACTGATTAATACCAATATTGTCATGTAATTGGATATGTGCCAATCAGAATGTTGATTGGCAAGTGTATGTCGATCGTATTTATAGCATGGAGAAAATTACAAAGTGTATGAGAGGGAATTTCAAGTCGTGGGGAATCAAAGTACTTAGCTGCTATATAATGGCTCATTGATTCATCCTAACCCCCAATTAAAGCACAACATGGAAGGTCGACTAAGATCAACCGGTTTTCTAAACAAAATGGATATGCATGATGTGGGGACCAAAACAATGTGGTCTATGCCATAGTGAAGGATATAGCCACTCAGAACTAGGGCTAGTTAGTAGTGATCGGTAAATTATTGTTGTTTGAACATTTATTGGTTAATGTAATCTTGAATTTTAGTAATTTGGACATTTAAATAGCTTCTAATTTTTATTTTCCTAAGTTAATTAAATTTAAAGTTCAATATATTTTTATTTTAGTGATTCTTGACCAACAATTAGTTTATACATATTAAATTATTTATTATTTTTCTTTTTGACGAGTTAAATTACTTTTAATTCATAATATTTTAAAGTTGACATTTCTTATCAAAAGTTGATTAAATTAATCAATTTAATTTAGATTAATAAAAACTTATTTGAATTATATGAAACTTACACATCACTGGCTACTGCCTGGTCCAATGGTGGGTCCACTAGATGGTACATTGGTAGGTCCACTAGCTCGTCCATAAGCTGGTCCATTAGGTCATCTATAGGCGGGTTTGCTAGCTGCTCCACAAGTCAGTCCATTGCCTTATTTAGATCAAAATACCAAGGACGGTCGGGTTTATCAGCATTATATGTGGGACAAAAGTTATTCAAATTCAACATACTACTGGATGAATCAATAGACATGCACTTCGGCTAATATAGATGGGCTCGACTAGAATCGGCATTAGCATGGAATACCCTAGGATCCACGGACTTTTTTGATGGATCCATATGGAAATACTGTTAGGGACCGACATATGGAAGGATTGCTAAGAGGGTGGTGACAACGTGTAGAAACGTTGTTAGGGACAAATGTAGTCATACTGTCATGGATCTTGCAAAAGGAATATTGCAAACAACCATATACTCACACAAGCAGCCATAGCATGTTGGTTATACCACTGCCAGTAGGCGAAGAAGGTGTGTAATCAATAATGGCACACCATGTAACACATTATCAGATTGCTTGTGCCCCATATTAATCCACTACTGATGCGTCTCTATCTATATTCCAATCTATCTTTTTCCCTTAAGTCTTAGTTATGAGATTCCCCTAGATTGACAGGATTAGAAGGAATAAGCTGATAAAGGCCAAATTGATGCATCATGCAATTTTGGGTGCCATTCAACTGTCTCAAAGCATACAAGTGTAGTAACGGTTGACTACACTATATAGTCTTGCTAATGCATGTAGCAATCATAGGAATCTCATAAGAATGCCATAGAAATTGGAACTACATTATAAAATAAAGAAAAAAATGAGATATACATATAATGTTGATTGCTACATTCCAAGAACTATTATAGTATTTCAATCACTACCTAGTCTTGCAAACCAACATGATCTAAAACCCCTTTATATTGCCAATGGTATTGTAGTCAAATCTCCGTGAGTATTCAGCACTAGCCCACTTTTGTAATGTTATATTAATTAAGTATAATTTTGATAATAAAAAATTTAAAATTATTATATAATGAATTTTTACCTCGCAGCTAGAGGAAATTGATATGTTTTGTCCATATTACACATAAATGGGAGCCAGTGCCATGCCGATGATTGTAGGAGCATCAGGTAGCCACTAACCTCATTTGTATCACTGCGTGAAGCACGACATAAACCTTGGCATAGATTCTAATTTTCCAAGACCTAGTTACAATTAACAAAAAAGTAAACATTCTACATGTGGCAAACTCCTATCTATAATATAGAGACTTAAGCGAGGTACTATATTAGGGAGGGTGTTACAATTGGCATATTGAAATCAGTGCTTCCAATAACAACAAAGCTATTAATAGGGAGCCCAAAATGAAGTATGATCTCTTGTACTATCACTATATACTCCCTATATGAAAAATGAACCGTGTGACACTCCGATTTCCATTATTTGACTAATGCATTGATAAGATTTGGAAGAATATCAAGTGGCTAGACATGGGCAACATCGTATAGTCTTGCGTTCCGTAAGTACCATTCTATCGCATGTGGTGATAGCTCCAAGTTTTTGTGCCGAATATACATGTCTCGTCTCCTATTAAATTATTTTATAAAAAAATAGCTATAATTAAAATAAAAAATCTATTTGTTAAATAGAACACCTCTTATAATAAAAAATTTATAATAAATTTAGAATTAATTTTTAGTGTTTTTAGCAAAATTAATTTTATTTAGATAAATTAATATAAATGCCTTATATCTATGAGAAGCCAATATCATATTCTATTCTTAATGGGATAATAAAAAAAATTAAATGAAAAAGACAAATAATTATTTATAAGTTTACCCAATAGCTATAATAAAATTCAAAATTTATTTATTAAATTAATCTAATGACTATCTAAAGTAATATAACTAACTTAATGGCTAACGTAATATAAATATATTATATCTTCTAGCTAATCTAACTAATCTAATGGTTAATGTAATATAAATATATTATATCTTCTAACTAATCTAACTAATCTAATGGCTAATGTTATATTTAAATATATATAATATTTATAAATATTATTTTTCAATCTTGAAGTAATAACTTTCTACATTACCAAATGAATTAAGAAGTCACTCTTAAATAATTTTTTATTTTTATCATAACACCGCTCCAAAAAAAACAAATTTTAACCTATAAAATAATTTAAATTATTCAACTCTTTTGGCATAATATAACCTATTAACATATGATCTTAAAATAGTAAAATTATAATATCATTATAAAATTTCAAACAACATATATCAAATATAATTTCTGAAAATAAATATATTACATTAGAAAGATTTTCTCAATTTTCCCCCCAAAATCCTAACATTTTACTTTATAAATTTATAAAAAATTTGGTATTGTTATTCTGAAAAATAAGTTTTATTTTATTATAATTTTTTTATTATACTTTGTTACAATAAAAAAATTATAAATTATAATATATATTGTTTTAATGAATGAATTTAAGTTGTACTAAAAAAATTATATTTTAATTAAAAAATATAAAATCTTCAATGGATGATTTTAAATATTTTAGAAATTAAACATATTTAAGTATATATAATATTTACAAGTATTTCTATCTTGAAATAAATAACCTTTTACATTATAAAAGGAATTAACAAATCATTCTTGAATTTCTTTTTAATTTCTATCATAATACTACCCCAAAGAAAAGAAATAATTTATTTTAAAATCCTCTAGTAATTTAAATTATACAACTCTTTCTAGCGTAATATAACTAATTAACATAGAATACTAAAATACTAAAACTAATGTCAAATATAATATCATTATAAAATTTCAATCATAACAAATATAATTTTGGGAAATAAATATATTAAATTAGCATCGCAAACTTACACTACAATTTAACGACTTGCATTCATTTTTGAATTATGATGTCTATAACACCCTTTTAATTACAAGATCATGCTTAGGTCTTGATAACTAATTTGAACTTATTATTGATTTTCCTTTGGTTACACTTTAAAAATACTTTGAAAGAACATACAGGATGTCAGTAGGAAAATAGAAATTTTTCAAAAAAATTCAACCTATATAATAGTCGTGGTCATAATACTTGTGGGTATATGCCACTAATTTCCCTTATCATTGTATCTATTACACATGTTGTAAAAACTTATCTTACTCTCTACACTTCTCAAAAAGTTTGAAATACAGAGACACTAGCAAATAAAGAATAATTATCAAGTACATGCAATTCCATATATGTACCCAAATAATCCTGATTACGAGTGTTGATTCTCAAATTTGTCCATATTTCAAATTTAGTTCTTGATTTTTTTTTTGTAATGTTTGATATTTCAAACACTCCAATAGTGTGCAAATTTGTTTGTTTATCGTGATCGCTTTTTTATTGTATATTTGTCTATTAATTCTAAAATGAAAAAAAAAACACACAAAAATGTTTCAAAAAAATTCTGCCAAGTTTTTTTTTATTGATTTAGTAGCATAACAAAAAAAATAAGAACAAAAAATAAAAATAAAAATAAAAATAAAAAGGTGGTCTGACAAAAAAAAAAAGAGGAAGAAGAAAAGGATCTTTACGATCCCAAACAATCCTATTAAAAAAAAATGATGAGAACTTATGTTACAAATAAAAATACAAGAACCAAAAATGGGTAAGCCCTTTTTCTTCTAAGTGTAAGTAGCCATAAGGTGTGTTTGGATAGAGAAAAAAAAATTGGAAAGAAAGAAGTTGAGAAGAAAAAAATTGAGTGAATTTATATTTTTTATAGGCATATTTGGATAAAAGGAAAATAAGAAAAAAGAAAAATGGAAGGAAAATAATTTTTTTCTTATTTGCTTGTGTGAAAAAGTGAAAGGAACGAAAGATATAATACTGTCAAATGATAATATTGCTCTTGTGCTATTAGAAAAGATATTTCATCTATATTAATTAATATCAAATTAAAAATTTAACAATTTAAAATAATATCAACCTATTAAATCAAATTAATATTAATAAAAATAAATTATTTAAAAATATTTAAAATAATAATATTTTTAATTAATCTGATATTTCAAAAATATTATTTAAAAATATATTTTACCAATTAAATAATATAAAAAATATTATTAATACCCTATCTAAAATAAAATACCTATTTAAAATAAAATACTAACAACAAAAAAATTTTAATATTTACACAACTTATACTTTGAAATTTTTTGTATTTATTTTTAATAATATAGTAATAAAAGAATTTAAATTATTCAAATAAAATTTTTTAAAATATTAATTAGAAAAAATAAATAAATAAAAGAGGGGAAGGTGCATACAACACCTTCAATGGTGTTGCGTACCTAGCCCTCTCCCTATCATCATCTTTTCATGCAACGTCTCTCTTCTTCAACTTTTAGAGGGCAAAAATGAAAAGATAAAAAATGCAGCGCTTCGAAAAAAAAAAACTGCATTGTTCATGAGGGCCCATTGAAAAAGTAATACTATTCAAACTCTTTTTTCCACATTTTCAATCTAACCAAATGATAGAAATTAATCTTTTCCCTCTCCATTTCCTTCCCTTCCCTTTTCTTCCACCTCAAATCCCTCCAACCAAACAAAACCTAAAGAATTTTAGCCAAAATCTAGGTTTCAAGAACATTGAAAATAAAAAATTCACTGCCAATGCCCATAAAAAAAAAAAAAAACCACAGCCTCATTTGCTCTGATCCCTGTCATCAATATCTTCATAGGCTTCATCATAAGAAGATGCAATTTGATGATTTTTGAGCAGTGGTTTACTCTATAAATAGAGGCTTACTGATGAATTGGATTTTTATACTATTTTTATCCTTCATACTTGTCTCATTAATCCTCCTTTGCACTTAATTGGTTGAGTTTAGATCATTTTCCTTTCTTTGGATCTTAGTGAGACTTAGTTAATTTTTGCAACATTTCGGTTAGTTTGACCTGCTTCAGTGTTTAGATCATATCTTGAGCTCTATACCTCATTTTATTATGCTTCTTGATTTGTAGGAAAGCTAAGAGATAGAGCTACAATTTCTATGAAGAGAGCAAGGGCTAACTCTGAGATCTTAAAGCCGAAATTGGGCTCGGAACTGAACTGAAGCGTTTGGGCGCGGTTTCTGAGCAGCTTTCAATGATTGGACCATATCTTGGGCTACAGGGACTCAATTGAGCCCATTCCGGTGGCATTGGAAAGCTAACATCCAGGGCTTCATTTTATGTTCAGAACACTAAGCCAAGAAGAACCGTTATGAGGCCCAAAAACGTGTTGGAAGTCGCTGCTGAGTCTAAGAGAGCCCACTCAACTTGTTTTGGGCACAACTTTCTCTCTAAGCATCCAAATTGGGCAATTGAGCTATCCAAATTTAGCTTAGGAAAAGAGGATTATTTTAATTAAGTAATTAGTGACTTTTAATTAGAGGTATATATAGAAATTCTGATTATGCTTCAGGGACTTTTTGACCTTCTTTTTCTCATTTTGAAAATTGGACCTTCTTTGGAAATAGAAAACTCTTTCTCTCTTTCTCTCTTTCTCTCTTCCTCTCTTTGCGTTTTCCTCCATTAATGGAGGGGTGATCCTCCTCTGATCCAAGGCATCAAGAGAAGCACTCAAGCTCTTGAGGATTGGTGCATCAAGACATGGAAATTCCAATTTCGGTTTCACTCCTCTTCTCTTCTTCTTAATCTCGTAATTGAATTGGAGGTTTTCATTCATGCATGTTGATTAAGAGTCAATCAAATCATGTATAATTCGGTTGATATATGTGATTCGATTGTTCAAGAGTGTGATTCATATTTCAGTTCTGAATATGAGATGAGAGCATTGGTTTGGAAGCTAATCCAAAATCAATTCGGTTTTAGAGGTCTCTAAACCGAATGGCTTGAGTGATTAGTTGAATGCATGGAGATTTTCATGTGAATGCTAGGTTTGATTTGAGGTTTCAATTAAATCTAAAATGAATCATCGAATTGGAGTGTGCATGTACATTTGAATCCAATGATTGAGTGTTGATTTCTCTCTTCTTGTGTGTCTTGGATTAGAATTTTAATTCGGTTTAGCCTTTTCGTTTTCTGTTTGCTTTAGAATTCAGTATTGCATTTTAAGTGTTTGTTATAAAAACCCCCCCCTGAATTTTCTGATCAAATAGTGTGTTCATCTTTGGGAAACGATCCGAGTTGGCTACTATACTATAGTCGCTATTCGGTTTAATTTGCTCGTGTTACGACGCGCGAGTCACTTACAATGTAAAAAGGAGGACACAACCCAGAGGAAAATATAGAACACAAGAAATAACAAACAAAAAAAAAAACGGGAAGACGAGAATAGAAGAAGAGGGGTTGAGAATAGGAAAGTGAAACAACTTACTAAAGGATTCTAGAGCAAAGAAAAAGTAAGAAAATAGTTTCAGCTTATTCTATTTAAATTGGATCCATATTATACTTAATTTCATGTCTTTAATTTGATTATTTTGCTTGATAATGTTATGCTTACATCATGCTGATTTGTTATGATGAAATTCGTTTTGAAAACTATATTCATGGATTGAATAACCACAACTAATTGTTTCTTGTTAAATTCAAACAAAATATAGAGTGTATGCATACAGTCAATTGAAATTGTCATGGCAAAATTATCAAAATGGTCAAATGTATACTTTGTTTAAAATAGATATATCTTATCCCCTGTAACATGAAAAAGCTCAAAATAAAAAATAAACAACCCATCATTTCCTTCATTGGCCATCAATTCATTGCCATTATCACACACCCATACATATAACCCAAATAAATTTACCTCTTGCATAACAAAAAATAAAATAAAAAAAAATAATAAGAGTGGGGCAAAAAAAAAAAAATCTTTCTCATACACAAATGGAGCCAGATTAGACTTCCTCCATGAATCACTGCAACACCCTATCCTGCACAAGATAAACAAAAATCATCATCTTCCTTCATTTAAGAAAGCTTTTTTATTCAAGATAAACACAATAAAAAGTAATGGGAACCTATTCATTTCCCTCCATGAGAACACAAACCAATAGCAAAATCGACCCAAACCCCAAAACTCCAGAACAAGAATCAAAAGAGAATAGAAGTAAGTCACTACCATCCATAATACCAACCCCACACATATCAAACCCCAAGCCAAGCTCAAGGAATAGAACCCAAAAAAAAAAGAAAAAAGAAAAGGAAAACATAACCAGTCCTTGTCTCCACCATTAGCCACCATCATCAACCATAGCGCCACCATCCTTTCCCCCAGCCGCATGGATCTAGGGGCTCAACACCACCTCAGACCTTCGCATCTGTCTTCATGCCGTGGTTCCGTGGTTCTATGGTGGTTGTAACCTCGACCATGACTGGCGTCCTCATCGCAGTCCATTGCTCCTCTCTATCCATCTTGGTATTTGCACGCACCCTACCCCCAAAGGGCATTGGAAGCTTCCCGAACGCACTGTTGAGAACGCCTTCTCAGTTTTGGATAGTTACTTTCATTTTCTTATATTTGTGTTGTTACTATTTTCTTTTTATTTTATCAACTTTCTTGAGCTTGATTTAATAACCATGGGCTGAGGCATTCTAAAGCCCAACATTGCCCAACGTGTTCATATTACTTTTTTTTTTTACAAGAACACTTTCATGTTACTCTTATGTATATATTCAAATCTTTTGATCATAAAATGTGTCTTTTCTTCTTAGATCATGAATTCTAAAAATGAAATTTGTTATATTTCGATGATAGACAATCAAAACCAATGGAAATGGTGATAATGTTTTGGCTTTCCCGAGATATGAGAATTTCTGTAACTTTACCAGGAGTGCTAGTGGAATTATGAATTTTCTCAATAAAATTGTATTGCAATCGTGTGCTCTATTTTGATGCATATCTATTCTAATTTATGAATACCCTTTTATTTTATTTATTTATTTATGGTTCCAATTTAAGTCATATTTGCATTCGTATTATTAAATCAATTAATTAATGATAAAAAAAGAAGAGGATTGAAATGCCAATCAAAATAACTCTTCCTAAAGTTCATGTTTTACTAAGAAAGTTGGTGAAAACTAATTTTAACAAAAAAAATTAAAATAGCATATCTTAATATTTTTTATACACAAAATAAAATCGATTTGTATAGTTTCGATACCATTATAAAAATATTTCAACACCCAATTAAATATTACAACAATAACTTTCTTTAATTTCATCATTTCATTTAGGATTTTATATTTATAAAATTGAAATAGGCCAATGATGGAAATATCAAGAGAGGATTGAAGTACCGATTAAGGAAACTCTTCCTGAAATTCTTGAGGCTATATATCAAGTCTTACTTGGAACATTGGTGAGATCTAACTTCAACAACAAAATAAAATATTTTCATAATTTTGTGTGAATTGATCTATATAATCTTGACAATATAATAATTATTTTCTTTTATGCTTTCTTAAATTGAATGATAATTTCTTTTAATTTATTATCCTATTTAGGATTTCATATTAATAAAATAAATTGAAATAAGCCAATGATGAAAAAATCAGGAGAGGATTAGAGCACTGATCAAATAAACTCTTCTTGAAGTTCTTAAGACTTTATATCAGGCTTTGCCAAAAGCACTGGCAAAATCTGACTTTAACATCAAAATAGAAATGAAAAAGAAAGGCTAACTAAAAATAATTTTCATATTTATTCAAAAATATTAATAGTAGACAAATTCATATGGCCACAATTTTAATTATGGTGAGTTAGAAATTTTTTTCCACAAAAAATCAATTAAAATAGAAATAATTTCTGCCATGTAAATTAATTTTACTTTTTCTTCAAAAAATATTTTTTTTGCAAAAATCATTCTAAAAAATTTATATTCTCAATTCACCACTTTTATGCAATATGTTGTGTGCCTGAATTTTGTTCCATAAAAATGGTTGTTTAGCCACTCATTTTCTGTCTTAATCATTTATCATTCTTAATAATATGTTGACAAACATTTAAAAGAGAAAAATAAAAAAAATGTTTTTAACAAAAAAAATAGAGGACCAATGTAATCAAATATTCAAATAACATTAGATTAACGAGTAATCGTTCTTGGAACAAGCGCTGTATGGTGCTAATACCTTCCTTACTCGTAATCAACAACCAAACTTGAATTCTGGTATTGTAGACCTTTTCTTCTTTTTGGCGTCCAATCTGCCATTTTATTTTTAATGAAAATATTGATTGGTGGCTACTCCAAATCTCAACACACAATTCTTTCAATATCCCATTCATAAACTAAATGAAAAAGAAATTTTTATTCATTTTTCTCGGTCGCCTCTGCATTGCGCTATGTTGGATGAGTACGCTGCGACAACGAGCATTTTGTAATCTTCAAGGGACATAGAACTCTTTCACCCATGCTGCTGTCATCTTACTACCTAGAGATAATATGGAAACATATATAGAAGTGAGAATTTTAAATTCTCAGTAGGGAATCCTAGATTACCACATGCAATGTCATCATCATCATTATCCCAGCTACTCCGATTTATTAGAAAAGTCGTGTTTTCAACAAATAAGAGAACAAGATTTATTCATTCAATTTCTAAAACTCTTTATTAGGAGTAGGTTCATTTTATTCGTACCTTTGAAGTTAAAAACCGGTCCATGACATTTATAATACTATAGCAAAATAATGGAATATGCATATGTAAATGCAAATGAAATGGGTTATGCTAGTGCACTTGTCTTCTTGTTCTTTCTTTAAACTCTTAACATGAGCACCTGTACTTGGTACCCTTGGGATGGGTCGATGGCCTCTCCCACTCATGGATAATAGACTACTTAGCAAGACCGAGCTTGTTCCTATATGTGATTGTCGGGTTTACTTTCCTCGACATTCACACAGACCTATTCCTAGCCAGTTTACTTTCCTAACTCAATTCAAGGGAAGCCATGTATACATTTTCTGACTTAATCGAATTTACTTTCTCTGGCTCAAGTAATTTAAAATCATAATCATCTTGCGAGCTCATGTATTGATATAATTCCTTAGCTCATAGCTTTATATGTATTCTTTGTTCATGATGGCACATGAAAATGCTTGATGTACTTGTGCTTATGCTTCATAACTTACTTTCAAAATATTCCTATAAAAAATTCGATAGTATGACAACTGTAATGTGAGAGTTCCGAAAGTTTACAATAATAATTACATTAACCAGTCAATAGAGAAAACAATTCCAATACATATAACACATTTCAATCAATTCATAGTTGTATGAGGCAAAACTGCCCCAATCTTAAGAATTTCAAATAAATGGCTATATATATCAATATATATATATATATATATATATATATATATATATATATATATATATATCAATATAGCACCAAAATCAACAAATGTTTCTCAACTTTTCAATTAGTTTTGGTCCTATATAGTTTGGAGGCCTCTAAGTTAAGCTATGGACAATTTAACTACAAGTTAGGTTTAGATTCCCCAATTATGTCAAATATTGTAAATTACAACAAAATTTCATTTAAAACCATTTTGATCTCAAATTCTATAGAAATGTTTCTTTATTAGTCTATTATTAGTTCCACTAAATTTTGATAGGCATGACTTAAGTTATTTAAGTTTGATCTACTACTGCCCTATTTTGTCACAATTTCGAGTATCTAAAAGTGAAAAATCACTAAAAATTCATCTTTATTATTTTGCCTTAAAATTTTACATGCTTACACCTATGTAAACTCTTTCAAATAAACTAAGTCTCACTCAATTTGGCTAAGCAAAGCTTAAGTTATAAGCTCCACGTTAGCTTAAGTTATAAGCTCCATGTTGGGACTGCCATGCATTGACACTTATATAGCATAGGATAAATTCATGAAATTAATAGGAGCAATTCATTGGGAGTTTGGATTTAAAATTTATAAACTGATTCTCCTATATGTTAACTTTCTGACAAAATTGGTTGCAATTAATTTAAAGGTTTATGTCACAAGTTATGCCCATTAGAATATGTGCTGCTCAAATCCATTCTAATATGCTTGTAGCCTACTTAAAAAATTTATAACTTCTTCATCTTAAGTTCAATGGATCTCAAATTTCATAGGTACACTTTGCTTAGAGCTAAGTTTCAACTAAAATTGGTTCTATCTCAATGAAGGTTCCTAGCCCAAGATATGATCCACAGATTTACTATTGTTTAGAACTATCTAGGTTAGCCTATTTCTGGGTATGAATATCTTTGAGTTCCTAGCTTGTCTTTCTCATCAACTCAAATTTCACTATTTTTTGTCCATTGAAATAAGGTTAAAGAACATCATCTTTAAGCTAAGATATATGAGAATTAGTAAAATGAAAACCCTAGCTCATATGGTAACATATCCACATATAGAGAGTTCTAAGAGTCTACCTCACTGCCAAGCTTACAAGCTCTTCAAGACTTGTTCTTTTGGACTCCATACTCTCTAAATCCCACAAAGCAACAATCAACCTCCTCTTTTCCTTTGGCTAAAGCTGTATAGGTCTAAAGATTAGGGATTTTTAGCTTCTATGTTAAGTTATGGAAATAAGGTGTGCTTGTTGAGTGGTTTCTTGGAACAACAAGAGAATATCAAGTATTTAGGAGCTTTAGAAGACAAAAATGAAGGAGAGTGTGAGAAAGAGAGGCAGTAGTTTCAAGATATTTATAAAAAGCAAAAAGTGACCAACTTTAATTGTGTGGTCCATATTGCTTCTTAGAATTTTTTGGCTGTGTGGCCGACTCCAGACCATATATAATAAGTATAATTTTCTGATAATTAAACTCTCTTATATTTCACATTTCTATCGAATCAATTTCTTGTGATCCAAGAGATTGTTCTTAAAATTTTTATGGTATAGCTTCTTCTAAGTCACTCAATTTACCTAACTTAGGGTGTGTCACATAATTACCACTTTCATGACATACTGATTTAATCTATATAAGATTATTTCCTTTTATTTACCATGCTCAAAGGAGTAAAATGTTCTTCCTAGATCTCATCTCAAATAATATGGAACCCTTGAGGATTAATTCACAGTGTCCAGTGATTAATTTAGGTACTTAAAGTTATCCGAGATATTATTTATGTGTGTGAGTAATCTCACACTATTATTTAAAACCATGTGCATAAAACATCATTCATAAGGTTATTACATGTATATTCTTTAGCTCTTGGTATCTTGGGGCTCACATATTCCCCGAATTAGGATTTTTTCTATAATATCTCTCTTGAAAATTGTAAGCTCTTATTTACAGTTTTGTCATTCCTCACCTAGAGTTTAACTATGTACCATTTTGCCCCTACCTTGGTATCAACTTCCCTCTGTATCAAGCTATTCTCAGAGTTGGAGATGTTACATTGTTGATTGCATGAACTCATTCTTGTAACCTTTCCTTCTTTATACATTGTCTATTTCTCGTTCAAATCCTAAACCTTAACCGTCTCCTTCTCCAAAATTAGAACTATCACTTTCAATATCTTTCTTTCTTTCTTCACCACACCCCAACCAAACCGCACCCTCATAATGGTTCTTTTCACTTGGGCACACATCCAAAGCAAAACACACCCTCAAACTGATTTTCTCATTCTGCCACACCAAGCCACACTTCTCCATTTTATACACCAAAGAATTGGTCAACCATAGAATAATGGTCAAAGTAGTAGAGATTCTATCAGGTAGAGATTTTGCCCTAGCCATAGTAGGATTTTGGTCAACGATGTCAGCTTTGGTAGAGATTCTTTTTTGGTAGAGATTCCCTGCCTTGCAGAGATTCCATTAGTCCATCACCCAGAATTCATTGCAGACCAAGTAAGAAATTGGTCAAGTTGGCACAGTTTTTGTAGTCCTTTCCATTAGCCTTCTCAAAGTGTAGAGATTCCCTTTGTTGTTTTAGAATCTGCCCCCGAACATGTAGTAATTTGCTCACCTTTTTGCAAAAACATATCACCATGATTTGCAGGTCTTTAAAAATAAAAATAAAATAGTTTTGCTAATTATTATATGGTAGATTGTTTTAACAAAAACCAAACATGATGCACTTGTAAATCTTCAAAATAACCCACATTATGATAAATTTATCACACAACTCCCATATACAAAATTATAAGCCAATAAATGTTCTTGAAGGCAGCTATTACACTTGACTTGAAAAATAACTTTCAAATAAATGGGTCTGTTCTTAGCCACTCCTGCTAACTGCCCCTCAAATTGTAACACCCTACGAAAAATAGTACTATGCTTAAGTCATAGTATTATATTCCGTAGATTATTATGTGACTACAATTTATGATTGTCTTACTTTTTGTTTAATTAATTTAGTTGCAGCAAATGGTAGTCTAGTGAATTTGATCGGTTCTCAATTTCACTTATGGGTAAGTCTATATTTTCTGAAGCGTGTCACAATATAAATAAAAAATTTAAATAAATCAGATAAAAGAAATAGACATTGAAAAAGAAAAAACAAAGAGACCTGATACGTTCAAACTTTGCCATCTCATGCATTCATATAGTTGTAGTGGTTAGTACATCAAGTTGAGTCATAAACAAAAAGACATAGGCCCATGTCAGTGTAAGCATCTTTACAAAGGTCCTTAGAGGACATTTCACTGTCATGAATGCATAAGAGTACAAAAAGAGAAAGTAGTGTCTATTGCCCAAGATGTCAAAAGAGGGTCATCCTGTACAACTGTAATCAACAGGGGCAAGCTACTCCACTAAATGAACTCTGACGAGAGGAATCTGTTCGCCATATTGGAGTCACCAGGAGTATAGTCGTCTTCAGGAGCCCCAAAAGAGGAAGAAAACAAATCCATAGGCTCTGAAGGATCACTCTTAGAGGATCCCTGATGGACAGGTTGAGATGGTGGTGGTGTGGATGGATGTGCCATATACACTAGGACTGCTAAGTAAGGGGTGGTAGAGTCAAATAGTGGGCTAAACAAAGGAACAACAAAAGCTCGGTGGAAGAAAACATAAAGATGAAATCGAGCAGTGGCCATTAGGTACAACGAGTCCAGTGCAAGATCGTAATGCCACCGCAATTCCGGTACTTCAGCATAAAAGATGATAGTCGCCGCTATTCCTGCCATCTAGGAATGACACAGCTATAAAAGATGAGAATTCAAAATTCTCAGTAGGGTTTCCATTAGCTATTCTACACTATTATCGTGTTCATCCCTAGTTACTTCGATTTTACTTAATAAAAAAATGATTGACAAATCTGATAGCCATATTCATTTGGCTTTAAGAAAACATAGCCCGAAGCAAGGTTTAATTTTACTTATGAGTGAGATCCTACCTAGATATCAAGCTTTGAGCCAATAAAGCAAGTATTGAGTGAGAAGGGCTTGAGGAGATGATGAAGGAGAATGAATGAAGTGAGAAAATGAAGAAGAAGAAGAGGATGTTCTGCCGTAGCTTCAGCCAAAAGTGAGAAGGAAAAGAATGAGATTTTTTTTTTCCTTTTGTGTTTGATACATTAATTAATGAAAGTGACTTATATTTTCTCATTGGTGGAACTCTCTCAATTCAAACTTGGCTGATTTTCCCACTTTAAGGGCTAAGATTTGCACCATTTAAAGAGGGTAGAGGGCTGAATCTAAGCCATCCAAATTAAGGCTTCTCATGGTAAAATTTTTACTGATCTAGTTTTGTATTATACAAAATTGAAGCTTAACCGATTTCTTACTAACTTAGCAAAATGCTATTAATGGTTGTAATAATTTGTCATACATCAAAACTCAAAATATTCTAACATCAACCCTCACATTTCATTAATAAATATTTTGTCTTTTATAACGTAGTAAAACAGATCAAAAATTGGTGCAATTAAGACGTTTTGCATTTCTAGGATGTTACACAAACTCCTTGCCTTAACTACTCAAGTGCTCATCATGGCTTCATTACTGAAATCCTTACATGCTATGGCTAATACTGATCACAAGTGACATCTTTCTGTGCTCACATGTCCGTTTATTCCGCTGGCACGTTGACTGCGTTAGCGTTCTTTTTTTTCTTTTCTATTTATTTATTTATTTATTTATTTTGAGTACGTTAGTTTCAGCCATATGTCCAGCTACTTGCATCTCGGCTGATCAGCTGTTAATCTGATTCAGCTGTCTAACCATTTTTTTGGTGTTAACAAATGCTAACTAAGCCTCGTTAACACCTTGCGCAGATTTAGGACAAAAGTTGACTATCATGGAAATTAGCAAAAGCAAAATGCTCAAAGTTGATGGCATCTAATAATGTTTAAGGATTGTCAGCCATAATCAGGTCCTTGGACCCATTTGGTTATCTTGTTCGCGTGTTTTCTTTTTAATTTTTTTTTAAGATTATTTTTTCTGAGTGCGATCAGTGCTTAAGTGAGAAATTCCTTCTAACAATATTTTTTTCATACACATTAATTTTGAAGTCAAACATAGGATAATATGTTTAAAGGATCAAAGTCTCTTTCATCATTTAAATTAATACCTTGTTGGTGTTTTCTATGCTTATTTTTGAAATTTAATATTTATGACTATAAAATTTTTATTTAATGAACAAATATTCAGTGAATACTAAAATTAGTTGATCTTGGAAAAATTATAGTTCAAATATTTTAAAGAGAGTATATGATTTGATTAAAAAATTTAGAACAACACAAAGAAAAATATTATTTTAAGTATATATTTTTATTTAGGATTATATGCGCACAATTTAATACTTAAATGTAAACTGAATAGAGAGAATTAAAAAGGGACTATTTTTAAACTTATCTTAACGTGTCAAGTGACTTCTTCTTTTTTGTTTTTTTTTGTAATATCGAGATTTTATATAATTATTATTTGACCTTTTGATATATTTCATTGATAAATTAACTTGATTTTAAATATATTTTAGCAATGTTACTGTTAAAATACTCTAAAATAGTTGGTTGTGATGAAGATAAACCACAACTTTAAACAAATTTTATCTTCAGATGTTAGATATTTGAATCCTAAGGCAGTAAAAAACACTTGTATAAAAGCTTAAGCAAGCTAAAACGATATGTACATATAAAATTGATAATTAATAGATCAGGAAACATGATAGAACTACATCTACTAAAATATAGGGTTCAAAATTTATTAAAAAGCATCTTTTGGTTAAAATTTAGTATATTTTAGTTTCAAAACAATTCATAATTAAAAAGTTTTTAAGAAGAATTTTTTTTAAATGAAAAGATTACTATTTTTCTAAAATAAACTAATACTAAACATGCCTTTAACAGTAAGTCAAAACTTTAACACCAACAAAATCTTACCCTCGAAGAGTACATCTCGAGATAATTTCACGTATTTATATAGATGGATTGGGTTAAATTTAAAAGGGATCTTTATATATAATTGTTCTCGAATATTTATTTAAATAAAATTTGAATAATTTTCACATTCATATATATACATGAATTAATGCTAATAGAATTTGATTACAACATATCAAATTATTTTAGTCATGTAGTAAATGAAATATATATTATAAAAGGGTACTTGATTATATTATAATGTTTAGGCTGAGTGTAATATATATATATGACATTTTTGCGGCAGATGGTGCATGCTAGTGTTCATTGAATGAATAGATTATTCATACTAGTCGTTAAGATGGCATTTTATGGTTATTTATTTAAGGTAGAACGACCACGACATCACAACTTCGTGCTAGCAACATTCTGCATTTTCCCTTGCGAATGACCTTTCTCTTCAATATTCTATGCCTGGCCTCCTACCCTTTTTATTATGTTTGGAAATTGAAGGACCGTTTTCGTTATACGGACACCGTTTTAACAAAACCCCACAAATTCTTTTTCTGTTTCTTTTTTTATTTCCTTCGGTTTCATTGATCACCTTCCATGTGGTAATGTGTGGTATTTACTTTTAAATGTCTTCGTGAGTATTCCAGATTAAAAATAAAAAATAAAAAAGAAGTCTTTGTGAGTGTTCCGAACCCGTTTTGTATTAGCAAGAGCTTGTGCTCTAACCAAGATTAGAGATCTAGATCCGCAAGCTTTGGAGGAGTAATTTGAGCAATGTGGGATTAAGAGGAACTACCTGTCCTGTAAACTTGGAAGAAAAAGAATGCCGTCACCACCCTCAGCCCTTTGGGGGATGAATGGATGCGGTCTCCGAACTATAGGATGCCCTCTGTATCAGAAAACAAGTTCTAGATACTTGTTTAGGTGTTTTCTGGTGAAAGGGTTCGTGTTTCCGGCTAAAGGAGGAGGTGGTGTTTAAGCGCGTTTTTCTTTAGGACCTGGTTGTTGGTCTAGCTTTTTGGGTACGTGAATCGTGGTTGTGCAAGAGTCGGGAAGGGAGTTCTCTCCTATGTCTTAGTTATCTTTTTTCTCCTTTTTGCCCTGCCTCATGTTACCGTTTTCTTACTAAGACCTTGGAGGCAAGACATTCACATGGTCCAAGATAGCAGCAGGGCAGAGCTCCTTGGTCAGGGTGAAGGGACCTTTCCTTATCCTTGGGGACAAGTAAATCATCTTTTGAGTGTTGCCACTTATCAGATAACCTCATTTGGTTATAGCAAAAGGTAGATAGGGGAAGTAAACTTTTAGGAATCTTTCCTTTCTAGTATAAGTCTGATGCAAGCTTTTTCTGGTTTATTGGGTTTGGAGGGTGACGGGTCAAAGGGCATCTTTGCGAAGCATCAGCTATCCTTGCCAAGGGTTGAAGATAATATCCCTTTTTTAGAGGTTTCACCCCCAAGGGCACTACAACATCCCAAAGTCCTTCCAACCCATAGTACAAATAGTTCCCAAGGGGGAACATGGTTATAATCTTAGGGATTTACCAGTCAGGGCGTCATCCCGTGCACATTATAATCTTAGATAACCACATTCTCCCTTATAATCCCTTTTTCACATTATAATTAAACAGTTAATAAATACAGTTAATTATTTCCTAACTTAATATTAATTTTGGGTTACCAACATAAGCCCCCTTGCATACTGAGAACGCTAGGCGTCTACTCCAGGCGCACAACTTAGGACAAAGTCTTCTCAGGATGCAAAACATGGGACGACGTTTTCTTTGCATGGCTCCTCATTCCCTGTTCAGTCTCTTTATTGTCTCATCAATGGATAGTTGACAACTGTTCAGAAAAATCCCTTCTTCCTTTTCTTCACAACTCCCACTCAATCCCTAACTTTACCAATTCTTTTACATCTTCCATACTTCCTTTTGCATTCCTTTATCACGTTCTTGCCCATCTTCTCCTCCTCCATGGCTCGTACCAAGATGACATCATATGATCCTGTGCGTCTGCCACCGACGAAGACTCCTCGTGAACCCAAAGAGGAACCATCAGATACTGACGAGGAATTAGAAGATTTTACTAAGGTGGAAGACAAAAGCATAATCCCCAGGGTAATTTCGTTCACGGACTCGCCAATGCTTCTTTCTCCAAGGGCTAAGCCAGTAGTGGATCCCAAACGGCAGTGGGCAAAGAATCCAAGCTATCCCGTGTGTGACTTCCCCGCTCCTCCTCCTTCTGGCGTTTTATTCTCTGATGTGGGGATGACTAGGGACCTGGTGCCTAGGGTCGAGCAACATGTCAGATATCCCCTTTCCAAAAAACCTAACTTCTTCTTGGCAAACTCTCTATTTCACTCTCGCCTATTGCGTCAGGAGTTTCCTTGGGTCCCCAGTAGTTTTCCTGTTCCTATACTTGTTAACAAGACCTAGGGGTCTTGGGTGGATTACGTCTTTGCTAGAGATTTGCCATTCATTAAGGTTCTGAAGAGAGTGGGCATTGCAGATGCCATTTGGGCGTCTAAGAAATTGGCCGTTCAGAGACGCCCTGAAGATGTTGCAGTCTGGACTCAGCATTGGAGTTCCATGACTCACACGTTTGTGACGCCTTGGGGGGAGTTTTCCCCCACCTTGGAGGATGACATTGTCCTGCTAAAACTCCCTGTTTTCGGTGAACTGGACCTAGCGTCATATACCCTTGAGCGTCACATTGTGGACATGGCGAAGGCGTTAAGGCAAAGCACAGTAGATGCTGCAAATTATTCTAGGAGGTTGTTCATCGCTAGCTGTGCTCAATAAAGGAAGGAGGGTTCTTCCAAGAAGGCCTCTAGCTCTGCTCAATCAGTGCCCTCTACTAGGAAGAAAACACCACAGTCCACCCTGAAGTATACTTATGCAGGGTGGTTACGATACTTCTACGGAGAATTTCCCACTAAAGAGAGCCCCTTTGTGCCAGGCCCTCCCGTTCTCCAGCCTTTGAGGCATGCTGCTTTTTTGACTTTCTGGCTGAGTAGGTACGTGTTCATTGGCCCTCCTACTGATTCAATTAGTCCTATTGTCTGTATCTTGGCTAGTCTACTTGTTGAAGGAAGGAGACTCGCCTTAGCTCTTCTATATTTAGGAAGCCTGTACGCATGCTTGGACCAAGCTCAAGAATAGATGCGCATCTCCTTTGGGTGCTTTTTACTGAATTATTATGCAGATGAGGTCTTTCTACAATACTTTTTGTTTGAGCACTTTCCAGCTTTTGGTTCCACCCGCATTATACCAGCTGTGGTGGTTGAAGAAAAGCATCCTTTAGAGTCGCGCTCATGGGGCTAGTCTAGTGGGCGTGCTAGGCTCCCCTTAGTGGACTGCATTAACAAAGAGGAAGCATTCTACTTCAGGCCTTACTTGAACTGCCACTACCTTGGTGTGGAGGGACTTCATCCCATTTATCAGAAGATACTCCAAAGTACCTGGAATGATAAAGCCAAGTGCATTGAAGGTGTCTATGACTTTTGGGGCTTGTGTGCCACCCTAGGTGCCTTACCTAGTTTTGTGATTACAGGCCCTTTCTCGCCCACTGGAGGCTTGCTATGGCCTGCCGTCTATCGGCCTGATCGGGTATGTAGGCAATGGGGTTGGGAATTGCCCCCTTGTGAGGTTACTTGGCCCTTTGCTTCTATCGGAGAGGCCATGGAGGCGGTGCTTTTCAGGGATGATCTTTCTTCCTATGATCCTACTCTCATTGTTCCTCATACTCACCGAGGGGGAGTTACTGAAGACTATCTCGCCTATCACTATCCTCTGAAGACAGCCGTTCAAAGGTATGAGAATGGGAGGGATACCAGCACTTCCCCCTTTTTGTTGACATCATGCCTAGGGATCCCTACTATGCTGCCTCTTCTTCTCTTGAGGCTAAGAGACTTGGTAACTTGGACTTCTTCTTCCACTCTATTGTTGTTTTTTTTTTTTTTTTGTGTTCCTTCCCATGCTTTGTTTGAGTTTGTAAGTCAATTCTTACTCAATATTGTCTTTCCATGTTTTTTTTTCTCTTCTTTTTTTTTTTTCAGTTGCAGAATCTGAAGCTTCTCTTCAGAAAAGGAAACCAGCCCAAACCGAAAAGGCTCCGATTCCTAAAAAGGCTAAGGTCCTTAAGGCTTCTTCTCCCAAGAAGGTCAGTCCCTCCAAAGCTTCAAATCCACCAAAGAAATCCACCTCTTCTGCTCCTTCAAGCAGTCTTCGTAGACCTACATGCCTCCGTACAGTGGTCCAGCCTCATCCTACTCCAACCTCTTAGCATGTCGACTTGGAGGGAGATACCATTGAGGATGAAGATAGGACTTCTGACATTACAGCTGCTGGTGGTTTGGCACATGATGGTGTCCCTGACTCCGTTGAGGAAGAGATAGTCCCTGACATTGAAAAGAAGAGGCATGATCATGATGTTGGTGTAGGAAGTGAAGGACCAGATGTTCTCGAGCAACCCGCATCTCCTCCAAGGGACTCCATTGATCAAACAGAACCAGTCCCTGACATACCTGTCCATGATGCCCCCATGAATACTGGTTCTCCGCCTACATAGCCTACTACATTAGATGTCTATTCATCGGAGTGTCCTGGGATCCTCCAACAAGGTAATCTGCCCTTCTTGGACCCTTCGGCTGTAGACAGCTCAGTTGAACGAGTGGAATAGTCCTCATCTCCTCCACTCTCCCCAGAAAAGACACTCGACCCTGCTTTCACTACTTTGCCTCTCCATGCTGCTAGGGAGCCAGACTTAGGTCACACAATAATTGTAGGCTCTATACCTGGTTTTCCTCCATCCACTAAACCCTTCAAGGCTCAATCCTCTGCGTTTCCAAATGATAAAGACCTTGAAGGTATCATGACACTGCGTGACCTATTGCATTCTGGAGGTATTCTTGTGTTGTTGCTATGTCTTGTATTACGAGTCTTATATTTTTGTACTTCATCATCTCCCACTTGCAGATGGCAATGATACCTTAACAATGCAACCAATCGGGGCAGAGGCTGATCCTTCTACTATGCACGTTCCAGGTAAGTCTCTTTCATTTTGTCTTGTGTTCTGCTTATTATGCATGTCTTTTGCTAACTTGTTTCTTTTTTTTTTTTTATGCTCCAAACATGCTCCAGGAGTTTTCTTCCTTCCTTCCTGCTAAAGATGCAACCTTGGTAGCTAGTTTCGCATCTTCCCATGAGGGCTTCACACTTCCTCTGACCGTCCCTCAGTTGTACCGGCAAATGGCCTATCAGTCCTTTGCCGTTGTATGGAGATTCCTCACTTCGCATTCATTGCTCAAGCTACTCACCAGTCATAGGGAATCTGTTGCCTCATACTTACAGTCTCTTGCTTGTTTCAGGTTCAAGGGTCCTTGGTTTGAGAAGATGTCAACCATTCTTCAGTTCAAGGGTCCTTGGTTTGAGAAGATGTCAACCATTCTTCAGCAGCCTGCCCCTTGGATCCTTTTGCAGAGTTGGAGAAGTTACTTGTTGAGGAGCGCGCAGCCACTACCTGTGTCACGAAGTTGCAGAGCGAGATTTCCCAGCTTTCAGAACACTTGTCCACTGTTAAATCTCAACTTGAGGTTGTTCAAGCTGACCTGGTTTCATTGGCTGCTCGTAGGAAGACAATGGAGCAGGCCCAAGACGTTTTCAGGGTCCCCTTTTCCTTGTAGGCTACTGCTTTGCCTTAGCAGCAGCAAGGGCCTTGTAGTATTTGTTTAAAACTTTCGTGCCTTGTATTTTGTTGTGATGTCAGAGTAGTCTAACTTATATTAGGTTGGAGCCTTGTAAACTCTAGCTGCTTTGATACCTCTTTAATTCCTGTGGCTCCCTTGCTTACTTTGACTTGGTTCGTTTTGTACTGTTGCGTAATTATATCTTGCAGAATTTAGGATGCTCTATTCGGTTTCTCTCTTGTTTGACACTCATCCTTTCCTCTTGTTTCTGTGCACCCATTCTGTATCCTTTACTTTCTTGCTTGTGACACGGGGTCGTGCATGTAATGCCTTCCCCTCTTTGTGAGAACTTGTTGAGTTAGAATGAGATTCTGGTTCATGGTACCTGCACTCTAGAACTCACAAAAGGTCCCCTTTTACATTTCCCTGTATTGATCAATTCATAATTATTGACGGTCAAATCTGATTTTACTTCCTTATACTTTTGGAGCCACTAAGGACTCCCTCGTTGCATTATCACATTCATCACTAGTTTCAGTTTATATTCTTTCAAACATCTTGTACTTTTAGGGTCATCTAGCGTCCTCTTTTACGGTTCATGACCTTTTGCACCTTTAGGACTACCGAGGATCCTCTTTTGCTTAGCTAGTCATTTTACCCTTTTAGGATCGCCAGAAGTCCTCTTTTGCTTTTTCACCTTGTTCCTGCACTTTTAGGACTGCTAAAAGTCCTCTTTCGCTTTCCTTTAGCATGATTCTTTTACATACAGGCTTAGTTATTATCCCTTTTCATGCATTTTCCTGATTCTGCATGCACCGTAGGCATGTGTTCACTGCTTTACATTTTGAGTCCTTTCATAATCCTATATGCATCTTTTTTCGTGCTTTGCCCTGTGCGGAGAGTGTCTTACACCTTGGGGCGTATCTTGCTTTGAGTCCTTATGCTCTGTTCTTAGCATCTTGAGGACTCTTACATCTTAAGTCCTTATGCTCCGAACCATGCACCTTGAGGGACTTTACAACACTAATCCCTATGCTCCGTACTTTGCACCTTGAGGGATTCATGTTATCTGTTCTCCTTCGTGCTTCATTCCTAGCATCATGGAAGGAGAGGGGACCATATGAACATGCCTTTGGTATCCCCTGCCCTCGAACCCAAAGTGCCATGATGTCCATATGTTAGGACTGTGAACCCGGCCTCCTTTACCTAAATTCTTGGTCCCAAATTGCTAAACTAGAGGTTACCAATTATTAGGGGCATGAGGCTCTAAGCGTGTTTTAAGGATGTCTCTTGCGCCCTGGATCCCTTAAATACCGAGACGCTTAGGCAATATAGGTGGGCTCCCGTAAGAAGGTGCTTATAAAATTTCCTAGGCCTCGAAATTCTATATACCAACAACTGAACCTTCTTATGTTTGGGGCGGGTAAGTGTGCTTTGCAAATTTCTTGTCCCCAAATTTGCAAATACCTCACGACGCTTTCGCGTAACACTTACTCGCTATGGGCACTGATTATTGCTTCTCCTTTCTTATTTGTCATCATTCGTCATTTTCTTTTTCTCTTTCTTCTTTTTCTTTTTTTTTTTTTTGGGAGGCAATCCATAAGAGGTGAACATAGGATCCCCTTTTCAGCCCACGGATGCCATGCACCGAGACCATCCTATGTTTGGGGTTAGCATAAGGGTGCTTCCATGGGCCTCTTACCCCTAGACCCATGGAATACCATCGACAACCTTGCCAAGCGGGCTTTTATTCTAAGAGGGGGTGTCATTGCCCTACGTCGTCCTTCCGTCGTTCCTCATGATTCATCTTGCCTTATTGTTTTCTTTTTAGAAACTAGTCATACACGTTAATCATGTACCTTATCTGTTATTACGCTTGTTCATTTCAACCTTATTTCAATTACTTTTTAGCATCATTTATCCTAAGGTTTGGAACATGCATATTCAAGCCATAGCAGGATCATATTCAAAATATCCATTCATCATCCTGTTATATTTTAGGTGTTTACAAAATGACTGGTTCATCATGCATACATCATGTTCAAAAAGCAAAAGCATCACGAGTTATGGTTTCAAGCATAGTACTTTTTAATGTACTTGAAGTTGATGGGACCTGTTCTCTTACCAGTCTCTGGATTCTGCAGGATACAATGTCCACTGGGGTGAGCCTTTTGCACTATGAATGGTCCTTCCTACTTAGGTGCCCATTTTGCCATAGCCTGTTTCCTCGTTACAATGTCTACTGCTTTCATCACCATCTCCCCTTCCATGAACATTCTGGGCTTCACTTGCTTGTCATAGGCCACATTAGCTTCCTTTGATACTCCTGCATTCTTTCCGCTGCTACATCTCTCTTGTCCGCCAATTCTTCTAGCTCTTCTTCCCTATTCACTTTCTGCTCCAATGTCATCCTTGCTGACGGCACTTCTATCTTGGTGGGGAGTACTGCTTCAGCTCCATAAACCAGAGAAAACGACATTGCTTTTGTGGTGCCATGCTTAGTCGTTCTGTTGGCCCATAAAGCAAGAGGTAAGTACTCACTCTATTCTTTAGGGGCATTCTTGTTAAGATTCTGATCAAGCTTCTATTGGTGGATTCAGCTTGCCCATTGGCTTATGGGTAATACGGGGAAGACTTGTGATACTGAATCTGATACTGGTCCAGAATAGCGGCTACCCTCTGATTTATGAAGTGCATCCCGTTATCAGATACTATTCTATGGGGCAAACCAAAACAGAATATAATGTTCTCTTTCAAGAATCTCACCCCAGCTTCGGCGTTTACTTCTCTTACCGCCATAGCTTCCACCCATTTAGTGAAATTCTCAGTAGCTGCAAGAATCCATCTTTTCCCTTATGATGGAGGAGTGATGGGTCCAACAAATCCATTGCCCAAGTGTGAAAGGGATAAGGTGTCTTTAAACTATGTAGTTCCACACTTGGGGCATGGATTAAGTCTCCATGCATCTGGCACACGACACATTTCCTGACCCACTCCACATCATCTTCTTTCATTCTAGGCCAATGGTACCCAATCTTTAGCAATTCTTGCCACAGTGCTAGCCTTTCCTGATGTCTTCCACAAACACCTTAGTGGACCTCGCCCAGTACTTTACTCTTTTCCCTTCTTGAATGCACTTCAACACTTCACCTGTGAAGCTCCTTTTAAAGAGCTCTCCTTTATGTGTAAAATACCTTCAGCCTTCTTTTTAATTCTCTCAGCCTTTACCCTTTCTAACAATCCCTTCTAGATATTCCATTAAAGGTTGTTGCCATCCTTCTACACTATTCACTTCCATCTTTTCTTTCTTTTCCTGGCATGGTCTGCACAGCATCTGAATTTCATCACAGTGTTTCTTCATGGTAGGCCAAAAGATGCCCCATCTCTATAACCTCCTATACAGGCTTGGACCTTCCTCTCCACAAATCACTTCATGCAACTGTTAAGCTTTACTTATCCCTTCTTGTTCCCCCACGCACCGCATTAATAGCCCTTCACCGTTCTTCTTGTACAAGTTATTATTCCAGATGCAAAAATCTTTAGTTTCTTTGGTAATATTGAAAGCTCTTAGCTGTTCATGCATTGGAGCTCTCCAATCTCGTAATCCCTCCTCCTTTTGTTTTCTTCTCTGCCAGTGGAAGCTTGGATTGCTTGATACTCGATGACTTGCTTTCCCTGCTGTACTGTAACCTTGCCCCCAAGTGTTGCCAGAGCGTCAACATGTTTATTTTCTGACCTTGACACATGAGAAAAGGTGATGTGCTCAAATTGCTGTATCAGTTTCCACACTTTTTCCCTGCATAAGGCTAACCTTTTGTCCTTTACACTGTATTCACCTTGGACTTGTTTAATGACCAGGTTGGAGTCTCCCTTTACTTGTACCCTCCTCACCCCTATTTCTTGAGCCATTTTCATCCCCAGGATGAGTGCTTCATATTCCACTTCATTATTGGTGCAAGGGAATTCTAACTTGAATGCGAAGGACAAGCTTCTCCCTCTTTCGTCAGTCAGGACCACGCTTGCTCTTCCTTGTGGATTAGAGGGCGTCCCATCAAACATCAGCATCCACTCTAGCTCTTCTTCGCAAGCATTGACGTCCCTTCTCTCTCCTGGAATTTCTTCCTACACCTTTTCTTCTTTGTTCCTTGGGCATACCGTAAGCAGGTCCACTAGTGTTTGGCTTCTCATAGCAGTAGGCGTTACTAAGGAAATGTCATATTCACTTAGTAACAAGGCCCACCTACTCATTCTTCCTATTACCATAGGTTTCTGCACCAAGAACTTCAGACCCTCATCTTTGGTGAACATTTCAACCTCAAAGGCCTGAAAGTAATGCCGATATCGCTGAGCCACATATACTAAGGCTAAACACTGTTTCTGTTGAGCTAGATATCCTCGTTCGGCGTCTTTCATGGTTCTGCTAACATAGGCTATGGGCTTTTCTTGCCGTTCACCCTCTTGAGCAATCAACCCACAAACAACTTCTTCTCCTACTACCATATACACCCTTAAAGGCTTTCTTGCTTGGGGTGGTGTCATGGTCTGGGTCGAAGTGAGCACCACTTTGATCTTCTCCATCGCTACTTGGTGCTTGGGTTCCCACTCGAAGGCTTGTTTCCCTTTCAGAAGGGGTCTCAATGGTCCCAACAATTCAGCCAAAGCCGGGATAAATTGTCTGATGTAACTAAGCTTCCCAAGAAACTTTTGCATCTCCTTAACATTCGTTGGCGTCTTCATTTCCTGAATGGCCTTGATCTTTTCTTCGTCAGCTGAGATTCCTCCTTTGTGAACCTTGAAACCCTGGAATCTGCCAGCGAACACCCCGAAAGCACACTTCATTGGGTTCATCTTGAGTCCATATCTTTTGTATCGTGCAAAGACTGCCCTCAAATGACTCAGGTGTTGCTCTTTGAGTTTGGACTTAACAACTAAATCATCCACATGACAAACTTGTGCATTATATCATGAAAGATTGCTGTAATTGCCCTCTGGCATGTCGCCCCAGCATTTTCAAGTCCAAATGGCATTACTACATAAAAGAAGCTCCCCACAGATGTTCTAAAGGCTGTCTTTTTCTCATCCCCCGGGGCCATCCTGATCTGATTATAACCACTGAAGCCATCCATGAATGAAAAGTGCTTGTGGGTTGCCGTGGCATCAACCATCCTATCTACATCAAGGAGCGGGAAATCATCTTTAGGACAAGCCCTGTTCAAGTCTCAGAAATCAACACAACAGCATATCTACCTGTTTTTCTTTTTGATTGGGACAGTATTGCCAGCCATGTTGGGTGTTGTATAGGCCTTATAAACTTAGCCTTGAGTAGTTTCTCTATCTCCTTCTTTATTTGTGCCTCAATCTCCAAAGCAAACTTTCTGGGCGCTTGTTTCACAAGGGTTACACCCTGACGCACCGCCAAGTTGTGTGTCACTAAGGCTGAAGACAGTCTTCGCATTTCATCATAACACCATGCCAACGCATCCCTAAACTCCTTTAACAAGTCCACTAGCTCTTTCTTCTCCTTTTATTCTAGTGATTTATTAATGAACAGAGGCCTACGATGCTCCTCTGTTCCAATGTTAACCTCTTCCATCTTTTCTTCTTTTTGCTTAATGTTATCCTGAAGCTCAGGTGGTGCTTCTCGTATACACATTTCCCTTCGCCTTTCTTCCAGGACGCTCAGAACTTCGGGCCCAACGAGTACTCGTAGACGCTTCCCCGCTGAACCCCCAAATTCCTATAAGATACACCATTTAAATCCCCCTAAATGGAGTCATTCCCTCTGTACCCTAGGACACTCACTCTGTTTTCTTGGCTTCTTGAAAGCTTGGGTGGGGTGTGCGGCCATACTCAAATCGACCTTCTCTTTCCCTTTTCTAGTGCCTAACTGCACCTTTTCGCAAGGGTGCATTTCATTTACCTATGGAGGTGCCAACTCATCAAACATCCCAACATCAATCAAATGTGCCTTGGAGGCGTCAAAAAGCGCTTTGGTTGCTGGAATTTCCATATCCTTGCCTCTAAAGCTGGACTTGACACACTGGCGCTAGGTTGAAGGTACACACTGGTGTAAATATAGCCATGGACGGCCTAATAATATGTGATAACTTGGCTCACCATCCACCACCTAGAATTTGTTGGGAGTTTTGATGGGCCCAACCTCCAACATAACTAAAATGAAATCTCTTGGTGCTACCGCCTCTCCGTGGAAGGTGTTGAGCTTGATAGGAGTAGGCCTTAACTGATCAAAGGGTACCCCTATTGCATGAAACACAGCGATAAGGATGATGTTAACTCCCGAACCACCATCCACTAATGCCCGTCTAACCTTATGCCCTTCTACTGAGGCCTGCACATATAGGGGCTTGTTGTGGTAAAAATCATAACCCATGGAGCTAGGCTCCCTGAATACCACTGTTATGGCATGGGACCTTGCCAGCTTTGTGAGTGGAGCGTTGGCAGCGTGCAGGCTCCCACCTCCTCTCGTTATCACTTGCACCAGAGCTCGTGCTACTTCCTTCAGGGCATCGACCCTCTAGGCCCAATTGTCCAAAGAGTATCCTGAAGCCTCGTGTCTTCGTCAGCCTTTTAACAAGCATCCCTTCTTCTGTTAAGTTTTCTTGCCTTGGCGGTGTACCTAGTACCTCCTCTTCCTCCATAGCTACATCAAGCCATGTGTCTCCCTCCAATACTATTACACCTACATTGTGACGTGGAAATGGTTTATCATGCAAGTCTTCATCTCCTCCGTCTCACTTAGGCAGCAAGATCTTTCCTTCCTCCACCTGTTTGTGGAAAATTTTTCTAATAACCCAACAGTCCATAGTATTATTCTTTCTAGTACGATGAGGAACACAATACACCGGATCTTTAAGCTGTTCCTCTGAAAGAGCTTCCTTTTCTGTTTTCGGTCTCAGCGTCCCATCTTCAAACCGCCCATCTACTATCTCCATCATCTGAGACCTTGGGATTGGAATAGGAGGCATGTTTTGCCTTTGCTCATAGTTTTTCGATTGAGGTGTAGCTTTGTAGATGCATTTTCTGGGCTTATCCGTAGAGGCCCACATCTCTATGACCGCATTGGACTCCTTTGGCTTTTTTCCTCTCCTTGGCATTGCTTCCGAAATGTTGGCAGCTCTCTTCAACAGTTCAGAGAATGTGGAAATTTTTCCAATGGACAGGAAAATCTGAGATCCATCCTCCACATTCTTGATGCACCGATAAACCAGATCTGGTTTAGGCAGCGTCTCCTTGCACTGCAAGGCCCTATCCCTATACCTTTTAATGAACAGTATGAGACCTTCTCCAGGTTTCTGCTTCAATCTTCCCAAGTCCATGATGTGCATAGCACTTTCTTCTTCCAGAAACTTGTTACAAAACTCGGTCATTATCTGCTCCCAGCTGTTGATGGAATTATACCTCAACTTAGTATACCAAGTAAAAGCTCTCCCTATCAAGGACTTTGAGAACTCCTTCATCATCAAATCTTTGTCCCCTCGGTGGACACCCAAGTCATCCAAAAAGGAAATAATGTGCTCTCTAGCACTGCCAGTACCATCAAACTTTCGGAAGTGAGGAGGCTAATACCCTGGTGGATACGGCTTGGCCATTACTTATGCATTGAAAGGCGGGTCTACATCCCACATGAAGTCACTAACCTCTCTCCTATTCTGGAGGAGACGCCTCAGGTCCTTTTTGGTGATGGGGATGTCTTCACCATCACTCTTTCCTTCGTTAGTTCTACCAACTCCCTTTTTAGTCATGAAATCCTTCACCATGTTGGAGAGGTTGTTTTGTATTGCCACGATAGAGTTCAAGACATGAGCAGGCACAGTGACTTGAGGGGAGCTGGGTGTGGCCGTGTTGAAGGGCGTCTCCAAAGGTGTAAGAAAACTCAGGACTGGCCCGATTTCTCCTTCTCCTCCTCTTATCCCCCTACTTGCTTGACCAGTTTCATGCTGTCCTGCTCCTATTTGTGCTTCTGCTTCCGGAAAATCTTCCAAGTTAAATGTGAGGGTCCTCGGGGTGATTGGTATAGGTCCTCTGGCTCTATCACGTGCTGCCTTTGCTTACAAAATCCTCCCCATTGGAGTCGCCAAATGTTCTAAACATGTTTTGTATTAGCAAGAGCTTGTGCTCTAACTAAGATTAGAGATCTAGATCCATAAGCTTTGGAGGAGTATTGTGAGCAATGTGGGATTAAGAGAAACTACTTGTCCTGTAAACTTGGAAGAAAACGAATGCTGTCACCACCCTCAGCCCTTTGGGGGATGAATGGACGTGGTCTTCGAACTGTATGATGCCCTCCATATCAGAAAACAGGTTCTGGACACTGGTTTAGGTGTTTTCTGGTGAAGGGGTTTGTGTTTCCGGCTAGAGGAGGAGGTGGTGTTTAAGTGTGTTTTTCTTTAGGACCTGGTTGTTGGTTTGGCTTTTTGGGTACGTGAATCGTGGTTGTTCGAGAGTCGAGAAGGGAGTTCTCTCCTGTGTCTTAGTTATCTTTTTTCTCCTTTTTGCCCTGCCTCATGTTACTGTTTTCTTATTGAGACCTTGGGGGCCAAGACATTCACATGGTCCAAGACAGCAGTAGGGCAAAGCTCCTTGGTTAGCATGAACGGGACCTTTCCCTATCCTTAGGGACAAGTAAATCACCTTTTGAGTGTTGCCACTTATCAAATAACCTCATTTGGTTATAGCAAAAGGTAGATATGGGAAGTAAGCTTTTAGGAATCTTTTCTTTCTAGTATAAGTCTGATGCAAGCTTTTTCTGGTATCTTCGGTTTGGAGGGCGATGGGTTAGAGGACGTCTTCGCAGAGCGTCAACTATCCTTGCCAAGGGTTGAAGACAATGTCCATTTTTCAGAGGTTTCACTTCCAAGGGCACTATAACATCCCAAAATCCTTCCAATCCATAGCACAAATAGTTCCCAAGGGGGAACATGGTTATAATCTTAGGGATTTATCAGTCAAGGCGTCATCCCATGCACCGTATATCCCTTAGATAACCACATTCTCCTTTATAATCTCTTTTTCACATTATAATTAAACAGTTAATAAATACAATTAATTATTTCCTAACTTAATATTAATTTTGGGTTACCAACAATGAGTTATTTTTTTTTTCTTTTGGAAAAATACCATTATGTACTTTGAGGAGAAGAAAATTCATTTCAATTGTATAATCTTTTCATTAGATAATGAAATAATTTAACTTAAAATTCAAACATAATCAACTATTAATTTTATTATTAATAAAATGTTGAGAGATAATTAATTATGTTTAAATTTTCAATGAACACACTATAATTTTGTTAAAAATTGTGCTGCCTTGCTGGGTGGAGGCTCCCTTTTGATTTTTAGTTTTTTCTGCTGACTCTGTTGCATATGGCGTAATGGGAAGAGATGGAAAGTTATGGTTGGGCTCCATTTGTGCTTTTTTTCTGGCTGATTAGCAAGCCTTGCTCATGGCAAGTTTTCAGTGTTTTTGGAGGAGATTCCGTTTTGGTGTTGCATAATATCTTTTGGCGTTTCAGTGTTTATTGTAGCTTTTATCAAAGTTTGATGTTTCTATTTCCTGCTCGTCTGGTTGAGACTTTGTATTTTGGTTCTCCCCAGTGTGTTTTAGTGGGTTGAGATCTATCCAATTATCAATAAATAAATAAATAAATAAAAATATATTCAAACTGAAATAGACTTTTTGTTTTTTCTCTGAGACGGATTTATTGATAATTTTCATATCTTCTTTCGAGTTATTGACCGAACAAATTTTCATAGAAAAAAAAGGTAAAATTATATTTTAACTCTTAAATTATAGGTTGTATGCATTTTAATCCATAAATTTTAAAAATATACAAATTAGCTCTTAAACTTTTTTAAATATATAAATTGACTCTTTTATTAATTTTTTTTCATCAATTTTTATAAACAAAATACATATTCAAGAATATTTAGGTATTAGATTGCACAATTAAGAAAGTTTAGGGGGGTTGATTTGTACATGATCCAAAGGTCAGTAGGTCGATTTACATATTTTTAAAATTTAAGAACTAAAATACATATAATTTATATCTCAGGGAGGTAAGTACAATTTTCCCTAAAAAAAATTTATATTCTGTGTGCTAAAATTATAACGTGCATATATCATAATCTATTTATGAAGCCATGAACATAAATTATCTTGTTAACTTCTATATTTACTTTTATTAAGAAAAACAAGTAAATGTATTTGAAACAAATATATGCTCTTTTCTTTATATCTTTAATAATAAAAAGTATTAACTCTACGTATTGCCTTACGGTTATGTTTTCCCTTCTAAATTGAAGGTAATTCAATAATTTTGTCTAAATCTTAATTATTTTAGTTATTTATTATTCCACTAAATAACTTTGTTAGAAATTTTACCTTTTTTCATAAAATAATTTCAATTGTTTTTAATAGTATCAAGACTCATCTTTTAATAATTTTTATTTTATTTTCAGATTTTTATAAAAGCAGTATTAATTATTACTACTTCACTATTTTTTATTTAAAAGTCACGATTCTTTAATTCAAGAATTATTACATAATTTTTATTTCATTCCATTATTTGTTTTTTTACATTCTTTAATTTATTCCTATTTAAACTTTTAGTTTTCATTGTTTTCAAGTCACAGCGTTAGATCTTACGATTTGTTAACTTTCTGAAGTGAAATCAAGAAATTTTTCTCAAGTATTATTTTGTATTATTATTTCTAATTATGTAATTAGAAAATTGAGGTGTTATGTGTATAGTGAATTTAGCTTACATAGTGTCTATATATTGGAGAAGTGAAGAAATTTAAATGATTGTTCTTTATAATATTCTTTTTTTTTAAAAAAAACTCATTAATACGTTGTGTTTGTGATAATGAGTTGCCAATAGGCAATAGATATTTTCTAACCATCTAGATGTAAAAATATGGGAATTGATTAAATTGCTTTGGTTTATGTAATGGATATCCATTTAATTCTTTTATTTTCAATTGTTGATGCAGTTTTTTTTAATATTTTTTAATTAATAATTTCCTTTGTCATCAGTACAAACATGCTTTACAGGCTTGAAGTTATATTACTATTTTTATAATCTAGTAACAGTTAAAAATGCCAAGTTTGAAATCTTATTTTGTTATTGTAGTTGAATTTATGAATATAAGGATAAGAAAAGGGGCGTTTGTTTTAACTTAAGAAAAAAGTGATTATAAAATTTAAATTTTTGATGTATTTGTTTGAAATTTTTTTTTTAAAAATTCACATTTTATTAAAAATATTAGTTTTTGTATATTTAGATAATCTTTTAAAAATAATCAGAATTTCAAAAAAATTATTTTTAAATTTTGTAATTATATTTAAAATTTAAATTTTATAATAATTTTTTTTAGAAAAATTGAAACAAACGTACAATGTATGCGTATATGCATATTTTTTACTGACATACTTTGGTTATATAAAGATTGATTTTACTGATATATTTTCTCTTACAGATTTGTTTATATTCTTATTTTGGAAGTTTTTAAATTAATTACATTAATAACGTTTTCTTAAGCATTTATTTAATTCTCTTTATAAGTTCTTAGTAAAATATATCCAAAATATATAAATGCATTTTGTTAGTTTGATTACGTTTAGAAGGTAAAAGTGAAATAAAATAAATTGAAAATAAATTTTAAAACCAATATAAAAGTTAATAATTTTATATATTTTAAACAATTTTGATTGGTATTGCTTTATTATAACTATTGTTTATTTTATAAATTAAATATATTTTCTTTATTTAAATTTATATTTTTGACATGATAAATAAATTTTATATTAAAAATTTAATATCATATATTATTCTGATTAATTTATAATCCTTAATAATATATAAATAATTTTGTGTAGAGCACTAGAGCAAAAATACTAATTATTTATATGAATTAATTTTAATACATTATAGTATAATATATTTTACACCACTCACTAGCTATATTTTATTATATGTGTAATTTTTAAAATAATTATTATAAAAATCAAATATTTTTAATAATAAGATGGTATGTAATTTTTTTTTAAGAGAGGATTTAATTAGATGAGAATATTAAAAGAAAAATAGTATGTGTATATAACTTATATTATATATCATGCTGATTCATATTTTATTTATTATTAAAATTTATACTTCATTTAACTGTAGATAGAATGCGAGTCGATGTAATATTTAATATAAATTATATTTACCTAATATAACTCATATTGAAAAGCACAAAAAAAAAAAAAAAAGTGAGAGCATTAAAAACATTTACACTTACGTGTTTATCTTTCTAAATTCTTAATCTTTCCGTTTAACGTACTAATCGGCTTCTCTTTCTCATTCTTAAATTTAGATCATATATATCTAAATCACTGACTTCTTAAAAATTTTTCCATTGCCAGGCAGCCACAGTCATAGTTCGCGAACAGCGTGCGTGACTCGCTCACCGTCACACTGCTCAATTAACGTGACAGCATGTCTGTCCCACGTTGCATTTACTTGACTTTCTTGTCCCTTCCCCTTCATCTCTCTCCAATTTCTTTCGGGTAAGTCAATCACACTATCAATTTTCTCGGTGCAGCTATTATATTCTATTCTCTCTCTCCTCTCTCCCTCTCTCTCTCTCTCTCTCTCTTCAGCCTCGTGAGAAGGTAGTTTACTCTCATAATAATAATTATCATAATATAGTAATAATAATTGTGGAATGTTGCTTTACTCATTTCTTGTGTGAAATTTGTTGGAACCCCTTCATGGTTGCTGAAATCCATTCATTAGGAACACCAAACTCATTCTCATGTGCTATTTATATTTTTACCTTCCCTAATTAAATGCTCTTCAAGCTACAAGTTGTGATCAATTACAGCACATTTGGGTGAAAGAGGGAAGAAGAAGAAGAACTAGAAATTCACACACTTACGCACACAAACAAAAGCTTTGCCAGTAAAAAAAAAAAAGAATCAATATTTTCCTAAATTTGGGGTTCGTAGAAAAACCAGGATCTGCTTCTTCTTGAGTGCTTTCACTGTTGTGTTCTAGCTTCTTCTAGAGTGTTCCATGGAGAATAACAAGATGGAAGACTACGAAGTAATACTGCAAATTGGAAGAGGAACATTGGGTGCCACTTTTCTCGTTCTCCACAAGACTGAGAAACAAAGGTAATGACACTGTTGTTCCCTTTCTGTTTGTGTTTTCTGTAATTGCTAAACCATGCACCATGAACGGTTCAAGATCCATTTTTTAAACCCACTAAGAAATTCTCTATATTTTTCAGTTTTCAGTGTTCAGTTGTGAGAATGCCCTGTCAGGTTCAATAGCAGTTAGCTTTTAACTAGAATGATTGAAGAATCGATTTTTATTTTTCAGTACACAAATTGAAAACCCAACAAAGAAAAAGACTATTTTTTTTCCACTTTTTTTTTTAGATTTTTGTGTTTTTTTTATTGGGATTGAAAACCCAGCTAGTTCAATAGCTGTTAGCCTTTCCAGTTTCTTTAACTATTGCTATTCATGATGATTTCATTCCCGGTAGGTATGTGCTGAAGAAGATTCGCTTGGCCAAGCAAACGGATAAGTCCCAGCTAACAGCACCCCAAGAGGTTGGTGTAACAACCGTTTACACTTGATGGATATCTTCATTGTCATCATTGTTATTTTATTAGTATTATATTCTCTTTCTACATGCTATCCTAATCGATTGTACAAGCTATTCTTTTGCATGAAATTGCCCTCATTACTGATTGACATTACCTTTTTTTCTTATACACACACCTATGAAGTACCGATGCACCAATTTGATGATGTGTGCTCCTTTCCAACACAAGTGGGACACCGACATGCGATAGATTCCAATACAACATGTGTCTGACATGCAGTTTTATGTGTCCTATTTAAAAAATATTATTTTTCAATTCGGATACAGCTGGACACGACTTGGATATCACATGGACATGGTCAAGACACAACCTAGTACTTTTTTTTTTCCAATTATTTGATGGACCAAAAAAGAATACAAAAGTCTAAAAATCCAAGTTCATTTGGGAATTTTTGACATATCAATAGAAATAGTGTCCCATGTTTTTTGGGAGGGGTTTTAGAGAATAATAAAAATTGGTAGTTTGACCTCTATAAATATCTAAAAGTATTATAATATGATGCTATGAATTATGAATTTTTCTTTTATATATATATATATATATATATATATATATATATATATATATATATATATATATGGCCATGTCGTATAATTTTATGAATTTGGTGTATCTCTATGTTTGTATCTGTGTCTTAAGTGTCCATGTAAGTGTTTATGCTTCCTAGACACACACATTTGGTTTTTAATCTGTCCTATTACCAAGAATAAATAGTAACAATTAATCCATTCCTACTATTGTTTGAGTAGCCTGAATCGGTCCAATCTAGCTATTTTGTACTTCTCAATACCTTTGTTCTCCTCCATAATGATCTATGAACATGCTGTAGCTGGCTATGCTTCATTCTTGCGACAGATAAACTGGTCATCTGAATATGGGTTAATTGTAGAAGTAATATTTCCTCTGCACAGACACAGACACAAACACAGACAAAGACTAAAGGCTACCAGGAAACCCAAATTGAAATTCATTTCATTTGATGAGATCTTCTAGGTGTTATGCTACTCATAATTGTTTGTTGAAGTGCTCATCAAACGTCCAGAGTAGAGGATATTTCTTTTGTGTATTTTTTTGTGCTTACAAAATGCTGTGTGCACCATGTGATATTGGCATTTTTATTTTGAGCCAAGTACCATCTGAAGCTAGGTTTTCTATAAATATAAGATGGTATTCCTAATAATGGTTTCACTGACATTAGTGCTAAGAGGTTATCCGATGAATTTTTTCTACCTCCTTACTTAAAAATGACAATATTGTCTCATTTTCTGTTATAGATGAACGTCATTGCAAAACTAAGTAACCCTTATATTGCGGAGTGCAAAGATGCTTGGGTGGAAAAGGTAAAGACATAGTCTTTTTTATTTTATTTTTATTTTTATTGTCATTTGTGCATTTATATAAAGATGAAAAGTTTGAAGTTCTATGGTATTGGCTTGTTTCAACATTTGTGACTCTTTAATGTTTAAGATATTATTTCATGTTGTGTAGGAGGACTATATATGCATTGTAACTCACTATTGTGAAGGAGGTGGCATGTAAGTAAAGTAATTTCTGTTAGTAACACTGACATTTCTAGCATACATTAAGGATGTAAGCTTATTGTTTTCAATTGCAGAGAATGCCATAAAATGATATATGGGGAAAAAAAAGTTTTATGAGCAGTTTACATGTAAACTATTTACCTAGAAGCCTAAACAACTATGTGAAAGGTCCAGAAATAGTTTTCTTAACTCTTAAGGCATCCTTTCAGGGGAAAGCCTACTGGACTTAAACTGTCAGATATAAAACCATTCATGTTCCTCTATCTAACAACTTAAGCTTTTAGGAGAGGTAGTTCATGATATAGTATCCAAGCCTCTATGACCAAGTGATTTAGAGTTCAATCCTTGTTATCCCCTATTTTTCTAAATAAATGTTTAATATCAACACAAGGTAAAGGTGAACCTGTGCATTATTTACGCTTCAAGCCCAATGAGCTCTTCTGTGAGGGGGCATGTTTGATATAAAACTGTTCATGTTCATCTATCTAATAGCTTAAACTTTTAGGAGAGATAGTTCATGACATAAAATGTGGATAAAATACAAACTTCTATCTTGTACTAAACTTTATACTGAATTCTACCTTTGGAAGGAAAATGTTATTCTAAAGTTTTAATTATTAGACAGAGGATGAGAAGTATTGAACTTTAAACTTGGTCAATTCGATTTGAATACCTTGTTAAATAAATTCTTCACCTGAAAGTTAAGTTGTTAGACAGAGCTCTGACATAAAAGTAATCTGTAATCATAGTCATCAAATCATGTTCATATATTAATTTTCAATTTCGTGTAACTTTTTGTAGTGTACTGATAAGAACTGAAAGTATAGATGTATATCTTGGGAGACCATCTTCCGAGAACAGAGGAAGACCTCTGAATATACTGAAAACTCAGAATAAATATAAAAAAATAAAAATAAAAAAATGAAAGAACCGGAAAAGGATAACAATGGGGTCTCAAACACCAGAGCACAGCCAAACCCACACCTCCCAAATGCTTGTTGAATCTCTCTCACTGCCTCTTCCCCAGCCATTAAAAAAATATTCACCTACATCCCTGTTTTTGGTGCAGCTCCCCAATTATTCCCTATCCACTCCTGGCCTGACAGCCACCTTACAGCTTAACCCAGTGTCTTCAGAATTGGACCGGTAAATAGAGTTTTAAGGTTCAATTGGTTCGAACTGCGGTTTCATATATATGCACCTATAAATTATACAAAATATATAACAATGTGCAAGAAAAATATAATATACATATGTTAAGTGTATAAATAAAACCAAAGAAAAATATTCAAATGTATTATAACATAAATTGATCTATCACATAAAAAAGTATAAACTAAAAGTGTTGGACTAATATTAGCACGATCCTTGTTGATTGATGTTTAATTTTTTAAAATAACCTAAATAACCTTTTTGCATAGTAGCTTGATTGACAGATACAACAACATCAACAGCCAAGCTTGATAGATAGACATGTTGAAATAATCATTTCATAACATAATAACGTTCTGGGCTTTGGAGGTCTAAACTCTCATGTATTGTAAAACATAGCATATATGTAATCATTTATACACTTATATGCGACTTCTGAAGATTGTAACAAGTGACTTAAGTCCTAATCATGGAGCACTGCATTCTCGTGGAGCAGGGCTCGGTATATAAGGAAAGCTCGAGGGTCATTCTTCCCTGAGGAGGTAACTAATTAGGTTTTATGTGCCATTCTTTAGGCTTAGGGTATGATTGATGGAGGAGAATGGAAGGAAAGGTTGAGTAAATCTCTCTTGTTTGGGAGCCTTTTAAAATGAGGGAGATGAAAATGATGAATTATCATTTGACCCTCTAAAAACTCCCTCATCAACTTTTACAAATATTATATAGTTCCTCATTTAGTTTTAAACATCCGAACAAGGGGAAGGAAACTTTTTACTTAATTTCTCTGCCTTCTCATATTCTTCCTTTTCCTCCCTTTTCTCTTTAAATTCCTTCTCCTCTCGTCTCCTTCAAACCCTAAACATACACTGTAATATTTCTATTTATGTGTACTTCTTACCCACTCTACATCGCCATTTTCTCCTATAGAGAGTTTGCAAATGGATGACTCAATTGTTGCTAGCTGTGGACTACCTGCACTGTAATCGTGTACTCCACAGAGATCTTAAGGTACTATTATTACCTATTCCCTTGTCCTGGTTCAGAAATCCTTACATGGTGCTTATATTAATACTACATTTAATTTCAGTGTTCCAACATACTCCTCACCAAAGACAATAACATTCGGCTAGGTATGAAGGATTTATGCTTTGAAAGCTTATTATCTTTGGCTTCCATGTACCGTGTTGTGTAAAGAATATATCATGTATGGACAATGCAGGTGATTTTGGTCTTGCAAAGTTACTTAATACAGAAGACCTTCCTTCGCCGGTATTGTATATATCATTAATATCTCAACATTTTTCCCTCCTGGTTTCTTTAATAAACTTGTTTGTAGTTGTTTCCCTTGCAGTGGACTGTCATGCCAAGTAATTGATGCTTTTCAACTTAAAATGGACAACTTTTGCCCTCTTTCTTGATATTCATATCACTAATGATTAGATGCTTAACTAAATGCACATATTGATGCCTGTTTATTGTTTACGCTCTTCTTATATCTTGTGTAGGTTGTTGGAACTCCAAACTACATGTGTCCTGAGCTCCTTGATAATATACCTTATGGTTATAAATCTGATATATGGGCCCTTGGTAAGAATTATGGATACCTGATTCTAATTAAGCAAGTCATATGATATGATATTGACCTTGTGTAAGAATGACATCTCTTTGTATGTAAAGGTTGCTGTATGTTTGAAATTGTTGCACATCAACCTGCATTTCGTGCTCCGGTAAGAACAAACTCGAAGCATCTAAAAGCATTTGATGTTACTATTACAATGAAGTCTCTAATCTTCAATAGATTTATAATTAAAATAATTTGATGAATGAATGAAACAGGACAAGGCTGGACTAATCAATAAAATAAATAGATCCTCCATTTCTCCACTGCCAATTGTTTACTCCCCCACACTGTAAGTAACTTGTTCAAAACCACTAGCAGTGACACTGCTGTCATGCTTTTTTCCACCTCTACTCTTGGTCAATGATTAAAATATTTTCCTTAAAAGTTAATAATACTCTATTTAAATCCAACAAAAATTTTACTAGTTAATTTTTTTTTCGCATTGTGTCTCCATTTTGTATTTTTTTGAAATCCTAAAATTGAGTTGAGATGACTTATGTCAGTTATGTGCAACAGGAAACAACTTATCAAAAGCATGCTGAGGAAAAATCCAGAACATAGACCTACAGTGAGTCCAAGCCTTTGTTGTTTGATTAAATTTGGATGTAACTGTTGATTCTTATGCTGCTTCTCTTTGTTGACAGGCAGCCGAGTTGTTAAGGCATTCTCATTTACAACCTTATGTTCTCCGCTGTCGTAATGCATCGCCTGTTTTTCTTCCAGTACATCTCATAAATAGTAACTTAAAGGATAAAACGAAAATATCTTACAATTCTAATGGTGGCAAAGATCATGGAGACAAAGAACAAGAATTAGTCAATAGTATGGAGCAGGTTCATCCAATCGAGGGAAATCGAGATGTACATGTAAGCATTCATCCTAATGATGGCAAGCTAGCAGTCTCAACCAGTGCTGAAGACATCCTTGAGACCAAGATGGTTGATCCTACCAGCTACATAATGGAAACTTTGACTAGTATCAGTGACTTGAAAGATGGGTCAACGGCATCTGAATCAACCATTTGCAGCGTGTGCAAGGAAGCAGACTTTAAAAGTAGACTTGCAAGGGAAACAGCTGACAGTGAGGTCACCTCAAAGTGTACACTGGATTCTGTGCATGAAGAACAAGGATTTGCTGCTGAAAATTTTCTGCATTCAGATGTGATTGACAAAACCACAGTGGCTACAAAAGTTGAAGACACTCTTTCCGATGAAGGGTGTGATAAAGCTGAAGCGCCGAGAGAAGATGCCAAACCTGAGGACTCCTGTAAATCAATTATGTCCAGTGAAGACAGCACCACTGGCAATGATAAAGATGGGTTTCTCGCAGCTGAGGAAAGGTCACCACCGGTTGTGCATCCTGTCACGGTTGAAGACGACACGGAATCTGGAAGCTGCTTAAAGAAAAGTGAAAACCCTGATGCATCTACAGAAGTCTCATACGTGGACTGCTTGTCTTCTGTGAGTAATGATACACTTCCAGGTAAGGATGAAACCGTTGCGAACACACGCATCATCAGTTGCACCACACATAAAGAAGACAACAATGCTGTGGTTGTTGGTAAGACACCAAATGGCATTTCATTAAGCACACATACTTCAAAAGTTGGTGATGAAACAAAGAGTACTGTGTTGATTAATAGCTGCCAGCAAAGAGCTAATGCTCTGGAAGCTTTGCTTGAGTTATGTGCTCAGCTACTTAAGCAAGGAAAGCTTGAAGAGCTGGCTGCTGTGCTTAGACCATTTGGAGAAGATACTGTCTCATCAAGAGAAACAGCAATATGGCTGACAAAAAGCCTTCTGTCCTCACAAAAATTTAGTCCAGAAACCTAATTTGTGGGAGGTGTTCCTATTTAATTTTACATTATTGTAAGAAATGCGTATTTCCAAAGGTTACATGGGTTTGCTTCTTCCAGACTGTTGCTTCATTGAAGATTGGCGGCCAGAAAATAACACCCCACAAATGCTTTTCTGGTATATGGGTTATTGTAAATTGATTAGATTATATTTGAATAGGTTGAATGTTCATTGGTGTTTTTTATGTGAGCTTTAGCTATTGATTGCATGAACATAAATATTGTTATTTCCCCTAGTCGAGCTTATACAAATATGAATAAATAAATAAATAAAGAACGATTTTGTTGACTTATGCCTTCAGGTATAGTTTAAGGAATCAAAATAGTATTTAGTACTCGTCTTAATGTACTTTAAAAATGATAGTATTAAATGCTTTTATGATCTTTATGATATTAAATACTTTTATTTTTATTAAATAGTTTTTATATTTTATCACTTGAGACACATTAACTTGTCTCTACATACATCTTAGCTGGTACCAGGACTATGGAAAATGATTTTCGTAAGTCATTTATCATAGCCTAAAGTAACATCGGTGCATATAGATAATTATGTGTCATTGACAGAAGATTTCGGTTATTTTAATTCATTTAATTCTGTTTGTACCAATGAAAACATTTATTATTTCAGCATTTATTATTGATACCTGTGATTTGTCAATAAGATAATAGAAATTTCGAATAATTGACAAATGATTCCCCGTAGTGTATGGTAAAAATGATGTATGAATATGATTGTTGAATTTTTAGGCACTACCTAACGTAATTGATAAGCACGCAAACGATTATTATTTGACATATGTATGGGCGTGGGAGTCATGACAGACCGTGTCCAACTGCTCATATAGCTTTCTCTTTATAGTCTTTCAAATTCTCAATCATTTGGGGACGCTAAAGACTCCATGAGCACATCATAAACCAGCTGGAGCTAAAACTAATCTATAAATGAAATAGCGACAGATGTTGCATTCATGCCTCATGGTAGTAACGCATCGTAAGACATTGCATATTATTGCAACACAATAATTCACAATAGAATTGGTTCTCACAATCAGATACTAGTAGTACATTAATTAATGGGCTTGTATTTCTCCTAGCAAGAAATGAAAGAGTACTAATTCAAAATAAAATAATGTTTCATAAAGAGAAATTCTCAAGTAACCGTAACCAAAGATAAAATTATCAGCTCTTGGAAGTGTATATATATATATATATATATATACTGCTGAGATAAAATTTGGTTGTTATTTTATAGCAGTAGTGATGGGAGATGAACGAGTGGTCATTATTTATTTATTTTATGACAATTGGTGCATGTGACAGGAACCTGTTCTGCTGGTTTCTCTGCATGTTTCCATTGTGTACATAGCTTAAGCTGCATAGCTATCTTCTATAATCATGATGATATATGCTATTGAACCATAAGTCAGAGGAAAATATTTATACATAAAAATTACTATGGAAAAAAATTAATACACTTTCAACTGCTGTAGTAACGCGTGAATTGTCACGCAATTATTGTTACCATACTTTATTCCGTACACATATATATGTCATGTATATAACTATATATGAATATATATAATTCCTATACCATACATTATGCCGTATACATTGCATATATGTCATGTATGTAACTATATAAATATAAAATCTTCCTTAAACTGCATCTTTGATCTCCCCCTATATTGCACTGTCACATGATTTCTTCTTAGCTTAGTGGAACAAGGCAAAGAAAGACAATACTGAGGCACCAACCAAGGAACCAACAATGGCCGAGGCGCCGCTGCTAGGACCAGGGGCCGGAGCCGGAACCTCTGTCGAGGCAGCCAATGCCGCACTCATGGAGGCGGCAGCAATGAGAACAGCGCAACTAACCTTCTTCATGTCCATGATGAATGAAATTTTTTTTTTGTGGCTGGTTCAAAGAGACCCGCTAGCTGGTTTTACTTGATGGTGAAGAAAAACTGTGTTTTTGGATTTTTTTATCCTGTCTTTTGTCTTGCAGGTCTGAGGCAGAATGCGGGTGTTGGCATGGCCTTTAAAGGGCAGAGTTTGGAGTTATTTTTGGAAAATGCTACTAATTGGATGGTTGTGAAAGGGTCATTCATGGATGGCTTTGCAAGGTTTCAGGGTTGGTTAATAGGTTTTGTGTCACAAGTGTTACCGGCCTCCTAATATATTTATGGCACTAAAACTTTCTCAACCTCTTGCAGTTTTTGTACAAGTTGTAAATGATCCAATTTATCAAAAATGGTTGAAGTGATCTATCCTCAAATGCCCTGACAAATTGGGATTTTTTCCCTTCTTTTTTGTACTTATTACACTCATTTTATTAGTCAGATTGTTTCGAACAATATACAATAGATATGTTAATCATGTTATCCTTAATTCACTATCCATTTTTGTCTTTTCCTTTCTTTTCTTTCTATCTGTATCAACTTCGCTTCTAAGGAATAACCTGGTCATGTGAATAAAAGCACGAGTGGAAAATTTGTGGATAAATTTATTAACAGATTATAATGAAAACTAACATATAAATTTTTACTTGTATTTTTACGATCATATCGAACTGAGATCATTAGGATCTAGTTCATAAAATTTAAGATTTTAGCTCGACTCAATGTTAAATTTTCAACTACTTATTTTTAATTACCACTTATCCTTGTTTTGCGGCCTTTATTTCCAGTCATAAAGCACCACTTTATATTCGTCTAAAAGTTCGTACATACACTTCTGAGCCAAATAACATTGCCCTAAATTCTATTGATAAAAGTGAAACAATGAACTTTTGATTTTAAAATTTGTTTTATACTGTTGAATTTACATTAAGGAAAATTATTAAAATTAATTTTATAAAAAATCAGTTACTACGTAGTAATTGCCTTTTAACATGAATTAAAAGCAAACAATTTTTCTCTAGATTATTAATATCCAAAATTTATTTGTCTCCAACTAATTTGGTTCAAATCGAATTGGCATATTATAGGATTAAAATTCTCCGGCACTAGTTTCTTTATTTGTTTCAAAGCAAACATTACTATTAAATCAAACACACGATGAAATATTAGTGTTAAATATAAGTTTAAAATGTCATATATTGTCTACCCAAAAAAAAAAAAAAAAGGAGAAGTCTATTAAAAAGATCAATGTCATATATATTGGATGAAGCCCGGTACGAAAAAGGCAAAACTATATATATAATATCGGTATGTTTGTTTCAGTTTTTTTTTTTAAATAAAAAATAATTTTTAATTATTAAAAAAATAATTTTTATATAAATTATCTATTTTAACTTTTACTCAAAATCTAAAAATGTTTTTTTTTTCAATTTTTGAATAGAAGTAAAAATAATAATTCCTATAAAAATAATTATTTTAATTAAAAAAATCACTTACCTTTTTTTTTATATAAAAATGAATTGATCCAAACACACCCTAAATTTCTCTCGGGTGGATTAATTTAACCTCCGTTCACATGTTTATTGATCAGGTGTATATTTAAAGAAAAAAGGGCAGAATAGATACGGTCATGGCCTCATGGGAAGTACACACATTATACCTTCCGCATTCTATAGCAAAAGAGAGGGGAAAAAACTTCAAAATCTTGTCTTTGTTTGATTACTGTATTTGTGTATGCAATTTACAAAACAAATTGCCTGCAATAAGCAGTTGAATTTACTTGGTACCAGACTAACTCCAACTTGATTCATCATTGATCCTGAAAGACGTAGATCAACATTGTCCATGTTAAGTTCTGTCAATTTTAACATTTCTTGTTGATAGCTACATGTATTACCCAGGAGTCAACAGAACAAATAATGCAATTACGTCTTATATTTATGTATCTTCCTCAATTGTCAAATGAAAGTGAAGTTCTAGATTCTTCTCTCTAGGAGCCAAGGCATCCATTTGCACCTTTCTTCAACGCTCATAACCGTTGCTATGTCAAGGGTGCTTCAGCTGGCTTGAAAGAGAGTTCCCACCAGCTGCAGTGAATTGAGAAAAGATAGCCTGCCAAGTAATTCTTTTCACATTTCTTTTTTGGTTTTTCTCTTATTAGTAATGCTACGCAGCCATAAAAGCGTAGTCAGAATCTTTGATAGAGTTAAAATGAAATGGCATGATCCCTTTATTTAATTAGTTCTCAATAACCGTACCATACCATTTTAGCAATTAATTCTGACGAAATTTATAACTCACAAACATTTTTCTTCTCCAATTAACGAACAACTCCTGCGGCAAACTAGTTTAAGAATCCAAAGGTGTCAGTGATCCAAGCCATTCGGGAAACTCAAGTGTAAGTTGTAGCATATGTGGTCACGGAAATACTTGGGTGATCTTGGAGCATTACGTGGTAGAACCACTCAAGAATTTCTCAGTTACGTTATTAGCCATTGCCTTACCTTTCTTAAGATATAAAATCATTCATATTCTTTTATCCAATTGCTTAAATTTTTAGTAGAGATTGTTCATGACATGATATCAGAATTTATATGACCAAGTTGTCTAAAGTTCAATTCTCTTTTGCTCTCATTCTTCTAAATAAATGATAAATTTCAGCATAAGATAAAGTGAATTTATATATTGTCTATGTTTTAAGTCCAAAGAGATTTTTGTGTGGGAAAGCATGATAAGATATAAAATTATTTGACTCTATGGCTTTACACAACAACTTAAGTTTTCGAGAGAGATGATTCATGACATGGTATTAGAGTTTCTATGATCAAGTGGTTTAGAGTTTGATTATTATTTGCCTCCCATTCTTCTAAATAAAAGTTAAAATTTTAGTACAAGGTAGAGTGGATTTGTGTATTGTTCACGCTTTAAACCCAAAGACACTCTTGGTTAAGAAAGCATGTTAGGATATAAAATTATTCATATATTTCTAATTAACAACTTAAATTTTTAGGAGAGATAGTTCATGACACAGCATGTCATCGCCTTACCTTATTGTTCCACTAAGTGTAATGTAAGGGGCTCTTTGAGGACGCTATATCACCTTGCACTGACTAACACTGATTGGTCTTGTGGGGACTCAACACCCTTTGCCAAAAAGGAAAAGTCACATTTAAAATGGTTAATGTTTAGCGTACCATTTTGCCAACTTAGAAGTGATGACCTTTTAACATAACGCCTAACAAGTTTTCCTATATAAGTTTTAGTCTTGGTTATGTCATTGAACAACTCAGTTGCAATCCAACTCACTGCATTACAATAACATAGATATTCTGTAGAAATGGCACAACTTGGTAGCTTCCAGGCTAAAATTCTGATGGCAATAATGGTTGTAGGCTTGTTTTGTGTGAGCAACATTGTGGCAAAGAATTCAGAAATTGCGCCCACAGCACAATTGGAAGCTGGAGCTGGGTTTGCTTTGACTGTTTCTAGGGTGGTCTTGTGTTCTTCTGTGTTGGCTTCTCTTGTGGCAGTCATGATGCAGTGAATTGGAAGACATTGATGGTTGAAATTCGTCACTTTCTGGGTGGTAATCTTACTTTACCTTATGTGTTACAATTGATATGTTGAATTTAGAGGGTTATACTTGTTGTTTACTTTATGCTTACTTGTTGAAGATTGTACTGTACTTTTTTGGCCTTTTGTAAGACTAGCTTTATGGTGTGCAACATTATGTAATTTACTCCTCAACCTGGGTGTCAGCTGATATGTTATTGCTGTACTCCTTGTAATTGATAAAATTTGCTATTTCACTTTATCAAATTCTTCATTGCTTCGCGTCGCTTTGAAATATGAATAAAGCTACTGTACTCACAATCATGTTTTGGTGTAGTAGTCACAAAACTTCATTTTGTGATTACCGTAATGCTAAGAGTCAATGTTCAATTTACTGGAGATTTTAGTTATACAGTGAGGATCTAAAAACTATTCTCTTTCCAACTTCTCTATCCCATATGATTATTGTACTTGGAATTATATGTAAAATTTTGGAAATTTTAGTGTATCGATTGGAAAATTGAATAACTTTGCTCTAATTTTTTCATGTGACTATACTTGTAAAACCCCCATTAAACATACTAAAATCAACACAAATCAACACCTGGATCCTTGTAATATCATAGCGCAAAAATCTTCGGAGAAACAATTTTTTAGTTCCCAATCAATACACTAAAATTCCCAAAGGTTAAACACTTGAATTCTAGTAAAGAAGGGTCATAAACTGAAATCCCGAGACATCTGTACTACTTTCTCCACTCATATCTTCATGCTAAAAAACTTTCGCATCCACTTTAAGGATCTAATACTCCTTGCATGTTTTTTTTTTTTTTTTTTTGGTCGTTGGGGGGAGGGGGGATTTTAGGGACTGGGGCTCTGCCCCATGGCTCGAAGCCGCGTCCCTCTGGATGTAGTTCTTGGAGGCTGGCAAATATGCCACTTCGTCCACAGCCTCAACCACCTCCTTGCATGTTTAGTGAGGATCTTATTAGTCCTTGAAGTACAAATCCGACCTTGCCCCAATATTATGACATTTTAAGTACAATAACTTGATAAATGAATTAAAATGCTTGAACTTGGAAGTAAATTTTATGTCATTCTATTGATTGATATATACAATCGGTTTCTCTATTTTCTGTAATGTTTATAACTGGTGATCACAATATACATTGTACAACGGGGTGTATTGGCTGGCAAAGAACCTTCCTTTCAACTATAACATTGAAAAGAAAATGGTAATGAAAAACAGGGCAATGCTCAAGAAGCAGTCCCCTTGGACTCCTCCATATCCAATTCATGTTCTGCTACCATAATACAGGAATCTGCTTCCAGGGATGAAACTGAGTTCTTATCTTTTGCTGAAAGCTCCTTGGGTGAATTAAGCATTTCTGTTGTGCACTGCACGTCCGGCATTATGCCGACCTGATCGATGTCGTGAAGCGCTGGTGACAGATATTTTGCTACTGTAACAAAGAGGGCTGACCCATCATGAAGCTCTGTGACACTCTACCAAAAGAATGAAACATCTCACAATCAGCCAAGATATTGCATGGCTTGGAACTAAATAATTTTTTTTTACTTTAAAATGGATGTTGATGGAAAAACACTAACAACCACGGCATCTTTAACAGACTAACCATCCAAATGGTTCTTGACTATGAATTTTTCAATGAATGCATAGTTAATATGCTAGTTATATAATTGCCACCACTCATTCAAAATCAGAACATATGTGTTAGTGCTGACAATATGATTATTACAGGATTTTACAATAGTAAACATTCTTAATGGGAAATTCATGTTAATTTATCCACCTCATATGCATACAACAACTCTTCTTTCATGCTTTGGCTTATGGAAATCTCGGTTGATAACATAATTTAAATACTTAAAACCTCCCCTTATGATCATTATTTAACAAATATAATAATGTTACCTGAATCTTTCCTTTACCAAATGTTCTGTGCCCCACGAGAACAGCTCGACCATTATCATGCAATGCACCAGCTAAAATCTCACTGGCACTTGCACTTCCCTCATTGACCTGTTTTGCAAAGAAAATTTGCAATTCATTAACGAAGGCAGCAATGTCAGCGAAGGCAATTTTAATGCTTATGGACAAACAAAGGTAAAAGTTGTATGTAGCTACACAGGTAAATGGTAAAAGATTCAGGGAATGAAGATGATTTGTTGAATCTGAACTTTGCTCACACAAGAAGAACATGATCCAGAGAAACATAGGAATCAAGTTTAAGGAGTACAATTGGGTGTTTAATGGCTACATGTTAGGTTCTATATGGTTCTTGGGACAGACTTACTAATACAACATGCATAGATATGGCATGGATCCAGTAAAAGGGAAAAAAGAAGAAACAGAATGACAATGCTGTCTCTTTCACATGAAAGGCACTTGTTTCTAAAAACGATGGACGAATTTTTAGAACCTTTTAGTGTTTATTTTCCATAATGGAAACATACTCAGAATATACATATGATACAATACAAGAAAAATAATAACTATTCACGTACTGAAATTCCTACATTTTTGTTGCAAACTCAAAGATTGTAGAACTAAAAGCCAGAGTCAATATTTTCAAGCAACTAAAGTTAGTACTCACGATCACCACAAGTGGATCATGTGTTATAGCATGTCCATTGACCATTGTAATTGGTAACATGTTCCCGTTTCTGTCGATCGTATTCACTAGAGTCTCATCTCCATCTAACCACATCTGGGCAACATCAAGGCCAGCTTTTACCAAGCCACCCTGCAACAAAATTACAGGAAAAAAGGAGGAAAATGATTCTAAGTTATTTTAATCCAGGGACCAGGTAAAGCTATGTATAAAAATTTCCATCAAAATAGTAAATTACAGGATTGTTCCGCAAATCTAGTATGTATGAGTGTACTCCTCGATTTTCCAGTTCCTGAATAGCATTCTTCATGTCTTCAGCAGCACTCTGTTGATACGGAACAACTAGAGTTTATATATGCTGTAGTTGGAGAACAAAACAGTAGTTGGTTTAAGTAAAATACAGAATTGCAAATTCTTTTTGTGAAAAATAATATTTGTACACACTCATTTAGGGTGTCTATTGACATTGGAAGTCACGTGTAAATTAGTGGGGAATTCACATTGATGACAAGGTAATCGGGAGACTGTGGTGGTAAGTGAATCCTCAATTCTCCAGTCATCTACATGAATTCCCCACTCATTTACATTTAACCCTACAATGTCAATGGATACCCTAAATGAGTATGTACAAATATCATTTTTCGTTTTTTATGGTTGATTTTTTTGCTTACCTGAGAGAAGGCTGACAATTTGACATAGCCAGTTTTCGTCAGCTGACCATCTGGTAATCTATGAGGGATGATGGCACTAGACAATGGAGAGAGCTTGATATACTCCCGTGGAAGTTTGACCTTCAAGTACATGGAGGTAATCCTTTGGGAATTAGATCAACAATAAAATAATGTGAATTTTGAAGTTCAATTAAAAGAGAAAAAGCTTCTTGGTTAAATGCTTTATCCATAACATAAGAACCTTAACTAAAATAGAACAAATAAGTTAACATTTCATGAACCGTAATCACTAAAATGTCAATGTTACCTCTCGGATGCCGGAGTTTTTCCCTGAATCTTTCACCTGGAGAAGAAAGTTATAAATTAGTCCCTACCATGATGATCAAGTGCCAAAGAAATCTTGTAAGGAATGAAAGAATTAAGCCACCAATACTTTCTAAAGCACCCTCTCTTATATGATACCCGTTTAAATTTGTCTCAAAAAGTGTAATTGAACTCTATCCAATAAAACAAAACGATAACCGGTCTGAGGCATTAAGCAATAGTTCAAATAATGCTTATATTAAAAAAACTGAACTCTATTAATTGCGCTATGAACCTTTACTGTTACAGTTGTTCCAGCATTCCCTCTTAGCTTCTGTGCTGCAGATTCACTATCAATACCATCAAGCCTCTCCCCTGCAGAATCAGAAATGTTTCCAAGCAAAAGAAAATTAGTTCTTTCTCTTCAGAGACAAAATCTTAATTCCCAATATAAATTGACTTAGACCAGCCAGAAAATTATGAAACATCTCAACAGAAAAATTTTCAGCAGGATTAAGGAAGAGATGCAGGATGAAATTATATTATGCCCCAAATCAAGATAGGGATTAGCTGTGGCTCTTTCTCTACACTTATCCAATCTAAGCAGTAATAAGCATGCCAACTCTGGAATATTTTCACAAAAAATATAATGGTCTTCTATGATCAAATGAAAATTATTTCTCATGTATTCAGAGCACAATTCTGCAGGAATGTTTTCAAACAGACTATTTTAGAACAACTACAGAAGATTAGATCAGAATAGCTGCATTAAAAAACAAAAAAAAAAAAAAAAAAGAAAAGAAAAGAAAAGAAAAGGATCAGATACTTTTTAAGTACCATTTATCTCAACCAGTTCATCTCCTTGATGTATACCAGCACGAGCAGCTGGACTGCCTTCTATGCAGGATAAAACAACCTGTTATTTGAAAAAAAGAAAAAGAGAAAAAAAAATTCAATATGGGCTTATTATTAGGTGATATTGAGAGATAATATTTTAACAATAGAAAAATATGAAACGAGACATGCATGGTTCCATGACACATATCTAGTTCTAACCTTTGCCAAGAATTTTAAATGGGAAATGAAACCAACTGTTTTTTCTTTTATGAAAAAAAGGGGAAGGCATTCAATATCATAATTCATAATCAATTTGGCCTCAGAACAATCAGCATAAAATTTGAATGTGGTGGTTTTTGGAAATTATAGGCAATGATCTTTGCAAGTCACTAACCAAATGCCCTGTTCTTGGTTCAACATTTATGAAGAGGCCCACTCCTTGCAAGTTTCCGTCACTTCCAATTCTAAATCCTTGGTATTCCTGTAAGTAGAAATCACTGTTACACCAAACCACAAAATCTAACTTTCAAAACAGACTTGTTAATCTAAGAAATGGTATTGTACGAAAAGTCTATTTTTTGTGGAACCAATAGATAAGAATAGGTAACATAAAGTTCTATATATTGGATCCATGATCATCTCTCTACTTAGTACTTTTCAGCTCACCAAGAAAGTAAGATTGAGATTCCAGAAAAAGAAAATGTTAATGGTAAGACCTTTGGACTAATAATTCGAGTGAAAGGATCTCCGAGGGTAGAAAGCATTCCTCTGATTTTAGTGTATGCTGCATCAGCCGAGTTCAAGGGAAACATTTCCACCATGGTTTGCTGCAACTTCAAATCCCAATCTACAAATAAAAAATGTAGATTTTATTACTTGTCCATCACTTACAAACATTATTACTTGATGGAAATAATCATCAAGAAAAAGGTTTGGCACAAAAGTTTGGTTCCATAGGATTATGAGCAAACCAGCAACAAACTTAACAATTAAATAATCAAGTCTGAAACTATTTTGTTGCAGAAACAGGAAAAAGAGAAGCCAAATAGATGTGAGCATAATGCTTAGTGTGTAACTAGGAGGACTTAGAATTATTCAGGCATCTGCTTTCATCAGTACAGTCGAGGTCAAATAAGATAAAGAAATCAGAAATACCTTGATGATTAAATGTAGGATCAACAAATGTTTCTCGAATTAAACCCCATGCTTCCACAAGAGTTCTTTGAACTGCATTTACCTAGCAAACAAACTTTTTTTCACTCAGCACAATTCATGTTACGGTTATGAACAAGTAAAACTAGGGCTACCATGTTTAGCTTGCTTAAAGCTGAGGGAAACATTGCTTTAAACTTCGACATCCAGACTTCTGTTCAGTGTCATGGCTGAGGTGCAACCAAAAGTCAAGGGGATTAGCTTATTTGCCAAATTTTCAACAAAATTGGCACTGAATTACAATACACTTCAATTTACAAAGCAAAAATGACCCATGCTTTTCATCCAGACACTACAAAGTATTATGCCAACTATGACAAGGTGGCCAATGAACTTACAATTGCATAAAACCCACCGAAATAGGTATTCAATAAATTAAAACTAGCAAGCAATACATAAAATATTATACTTTTTGCCGTCTTAGTTTTACTAAAGTTTGATTTTGATCCCTTAATCTCAACTATAATAATATCTTTCATAGTTTTCAAATGATGCTATTAAGTTCAAGATTCATTATGATGCGGCCAAAAGTACAGCATAAATTCTATGTCTAAGGAGTGTCAAGTTTATCACATGATAAATTTCATGAGGATGATCATCCTAGTACATCCAATGGTCAAGTTAGGCAGCCAGCCTGTCAAGTTAATTAGCCAACCTGTCATGTTCTGTAAATTAGCGATGTTAGTTAATCTAATGATAGTGACATGTATCTATAAATATGTAGAACCTCATCATTCAATGAAGTAAGTTTCATTTTCAGCAAATTACAATTTCTGCTGTGGTATCACTTGAAAGCTTCTTGCTACACAATTCTCTCTGAGATTCACTCTTAGACTTTTCATTCTCCTTCTTCTCTCTCCTCTTACTCTTTACCTTCAATCTTCTCTCATGGCTGCTCCAGCACCTGCTCCTGTTAATGCTGCAGCAAATGTTCAGGCGAATCCACCATTGTTGCCCAAAGGTGCTCAAGATCCTTCATCTCCATATTTTCTTCATCAAAGCTGCCCGAAGTAGTTGCTCTAGGGAGTTCGTTGCGGGTCTCATATTGAGCAAGTAGGAAAGCTTAATATGATATTTAAGTCCTGGCACTTTCTTATCGAATAGGTTAGTATTTTGTATTGGACTCTCATTATGGGGCTAAAGTGATAACAATTGGTGCTTAGTGAGAGTATTATGCCCCACCGAAGGGGGATAGAGTCTCACATTGAGCAAATATGAAAGATTAATAGGATACTTAATCCATAAGGCTCCTATCCAATAGGCTAATCTTTTGGAGAATAAATGCTAGTAACTGGTCAAGCTTATAGTATTGTGACCTGGGCATTTTCTTTTCTTACGAAGGCACCGGGAGGGGAGAATGAGAGTTGAACACATGACATTCAAGCTCAATGAGACATGTAGGAGATGACTATTAAGCTGTAGGTTCAACTACATTGTGACCTGAGCATTTGATTATACTAATTTATAAAATTTAATTTTGAGGCACAGTAAGGTTACACTTACATGATTATTAACATATTAAATGAGATGTTTAAAGAACCCTTCAAATTTGATGTCACTGAAAATACATCAAATTTAAACTCTAGGATGACATTGCTTTCATTTGACTTCAATTTGTAATATGAATGGTGCAAACTAGAAGTTGCATAGAAAGAACTCAGAAGTTGAATTGATAACAAATTCTGGATTGAATCAGTGAATCTGAATGCACAACACAAGAGTGATGTTTATATACATATCGACATACTCACTAACTACAGTAGCTAACTATCTGCAACTATTAACTACGGTTGAGTTATCTAACTAATTACAAATAACAGAATAACTAACTAGAATAGTTTATTGCATTAAATTACACAGAGCTCGGCTGGATGCCCTTATTTTGATTTAAAAAAAAAAAAACTTTCTCTTGAAAAAGATATTTTATATTCCTTTATATATTTGGATAAATTTTTTTACAAAATATTGAATTACCGAATAAAAAAGTACCAAAATTTTTTTAGAAGTTATAACTTTTATCTTCCAAAAAAAGTCATTTTTTATAACATAAAAAAGATAGTTAAGAACAAAGAATTTTTTTTTTTTCAAAAAAATGTTACATCTAAATATAAGTTCATTAATATAACATAACTCTTACTTCCTTTTTAAAAAGTCATCCAAAGGAGTCCAAATGAAGCAGTCTTCGGTGAAGAGAGTTCTAATTAAAAAATAACCAGGATGATGATGATAGAGTATCAAACACACTCTAAAGCGCAATCAACCCAACAAAAATAAAAGGGGTGAAGAATCGATGACCTCAGGTGCCCGTGAAACGGGAAAAGCGACGGTGAGTGACTCAGCGAGAGCCGAAGGCGCATCGCAGAATACAGAGAACAAGAACGCAGCCGAAACGCCAAATCCAAAAGCACTTTTGGCCGCAGATTCAACCCACCCGCACCGGCACTGCTCCTCCTTCACCGACACCGACAACTTCCTCGTGTTGCTGCTCCTGTTCCTCTGCCGTGTCGGGAACCAAAACCTACGAGATGAAAGAACCAAAACCACCGAACTGGGTTTTGCCGGAATTGAAGGTTTAACATCAAAACTGTGACAAAGATTGTTCATTTTTTTTTTTTTTTTTTGTGGGTTCAGCCGAATGGTCTTTTGTTGGTGGTGGTGGTGGTGGTAGTGACCGTTATGTTGTTTGATATGTGCTGTGGGAACTGAGGGTGTGGGACCCACTTGAATCTTCGTCGGCTGTGGCTGTGCCGTGCTCGCAGATCCCCCTATGCATGCGTGTACGTATCTAAGTTCAACGAAAATCAACTCATATTTTTTTTCATTTTAGATGAATAGAAATGAGAAAATATCGGTTCACTTATTCTTTTACACGTGACCACTCCCCGAATCTTGAATGAGTGACAATCCATCCAGACAAGTCATCGTCAACTTGTATTTTTTCGGGCTAGTAATTAACTCATCTTGCTTGATCGGTTGGTTGCAATAAAAGTAACCTATAATTTTTATTTTTTATTTTTTTGACGTCAAGTAACCTGTTATCTTAATCAAACTTTATTGGTCAAAGATTGAATCTTAAACTATTTATTTTAAATTAGACTTTATTTAACTATTATTGTTGTCTGAAATTGAGTAAACAATTAGTAAAATTTAAATATTTATCGCACTTGAATAAAAAAATACAAAGCATTATGAATAAATGTTTTTATTAGATAAAAATAGAATCAAATTAAGAGATTAATTTTGATTCATTTAGAGTATAAAAGAGTTTCATGCTATCGTTCAATCAAAACATATCAAATGCAATACTTTTGAAATAGTGAGTGTTAAAATCAAGTGACTTTGTTGACATGGTATTATATGATTGATTGATAGTATAAAACTTTTTTACATTATCAATGTATCAAAATTAAATTTTATGACTATTTTGACTGGTTTGGGAAGTCATCCAATGATATCCACTGCAAGTCTGAGTTCTCATTCATACCTCTAGTGGGGGACTTACAAGGGATTTCAACGTTCAAGTCAAACTCAATTCCACTTTGGTGCAAGTGAAATGAGATTAGTTACTTACCTCTGTCTCTTGGGAGCCTCTGTTATTCAAGTTCAAATCTCCTCTCATTTCCTCGGTGATCCCATGCATATTCTTTTATTTTCATGGGATTCCTTGATCCTTGGCAACTACCTCCAATAGATTAGCTTCTCCAATGCATTGATCCTTTTGAATATGTCCGAAAAGAACTTTTTTAGAAGGCCCCTTGCTGAATTTCTCTTGGGCTGAGCTTTAAGGCTCAATAAAATCGTTCAGTCCATAGCCCCCAAGCTCAATTGTTATTATTAATGGCAATCTGAGCTTGTACTCCAAACTTTTGTTTCCGAGCACTCAAGCAGAGCTTAAGCATTTTGACTTATATTTCAAGCTTATACTGTCAACAATAATATCAAAATGTCTTAACTCCCTTGGAGGCTATGGGGAAACATATATAGACACATGTCATGTTATAGAGCCCCACTATCACATTATTACTGTGCAACTATCATTATAGTTTCTGCTTTGAATTCTAGCCATTGGATTAATCTCCTAACTATTGATTCCACGAATGGCCAAGACTTGTTCTAAATGATGGGAAACTCTTTGACTTGTTAGATCCTTTTTCCTCCCTTGAGGATGGGATTAAGCCCCATTCCTTCAATCCTTGCTCGTTTTTCAGAATTTCTTCTTCACTCATTTGCACATTTCTTTCAATTTCATACTCTATCATTCTCACTTTCCTCTCAACTTCACATTGCCTTTTGTAACTTTTATTGCTTCCTTTGCAAGGTTTTCTCTAGTTCCAACAATCTCGCATTGTTCTTGCATCCTTCAAGGATTTGCAAGTAAGTATCTTGTCTTTCCCTCTTCTTCCTTAGATCAAGATCTCTCATACTCATGCTTTTACTTTGATCAATTTCCACAATATGTGCCTCCTATGCTCTTTCATCCTTTGTTCCCCTCTGTTTCTTCCTTAGTGACTCGTGATAATATCGTCGAGCCTCTTTTATGGCATGTACAACTCCAACTTCTATGGCTGAGACCAGGAACTTTAGTGCTAAATAGGGAGTTGACACTATAGCCCTGAAAGTGTTCAGGGACAGTCTGCTCATGTGATACGGGGCTTAAGAATCAATAACCAAATACCGAACACCAATTGTTTTAATGTTCGGCTTTGTTCCGAAGGCGTCCTTAGTTCAATAACCCCCAGGATGTTGACTGGCTCCCCAAAGAAGCCCACCAAGCCTACATTGTATGGGCTAAGGCTAGATTCCGGTATCTACATTTTCCGCAAGGTAGAGAGAAGATATTGGCCAAGCTTTCTTGGCTGACAATACTTTTCAAACTAAATAATCCCTTACAACCATAGAAACAACCACGCGATCATGTAGATTTTGATCAATCCCCTTAAAGTCAAGATTAGATAACGAGATTACCAAGTTTAATGTTTTTGGTGGTTATGAAGGAGTCGATTCCACTGCCATAATAGCATGGAGGTGCCTTTTTTGACTAAGCCTTTCTTTTCGCCTCCTATGAATCCTACAACGATATAATCTATTACTCCTCATATCTCTTATGGTTGCTAATTTTCGGGTTCTTCCTCGTGACTTGTTTCTGAGGTTTGCCTTCTTCGGCTTTGACTTCTTTGCCATCTTTTCCCTACATCTTTATCTCAACTTTGACTCTATAATACCTTGCTTAAAAAAAACCCTAATAATGGAAAATTTTAAAATGTTACATAGCTTGAGTCCTTAGGGAATTTCTCTATTCATCTTAATTTATATAGCAATAAAGGAATTAAATTGGAATTATGTGAAGATTATTTTAGCAGTGTGTCAAAAAAAAAAAAGAAAAAAAAAGACAAAGGAAGGAAGGACCGTGCAATACCTTAAATAGTGTGACTCACACTAAGGCCCTCCTTTCTTTCTTCTTCTTCCTTGTAGAGCCTTCTTGTTTCTCTCATCTTTGTTTTTTTCTCTTTCTCACTACATCTCTCTTAACCTCACTCCCTTGTTCCTCAACATCACTAAGGTCTCACCGCCACTACCACCATTCATGTCACCACGCCCATGTCTGAGGCTCTCTTTCCCTCACAGGTTTTTCCCTTTATTAGTTTTCTCTCTTCGTGAGCTACTCTTCTTCACCCTCCTTCTTTGGTTGTTTCCACCTCTGCGAAGCCCTCCTTCCCTCCATCGTGTCTTCCCCTCTTCATGGCACCCTTCACCGTTCCAGTTCGATTTTCTTTCACTGTTAGGAGCTGCTTTGCTTCATCCAATTGATTGCCCTTGGGTTAGGGGTTTTTCCCTTATGTCTTATTCATTTCGTTGGAATCAGATAATTATGGGTTGCTCTTCTGGTTGGTTGAGAAAATTTAAAAAAACTCCATGTAAAGATTGAAGCTTGTTTGTAGTTCTAAGTTGGGCAGAGTGGTGAGTCAATGCATATCTAATTTGTCTAACTATTTTGGGTGGTGGTTTGAAGCAGTTTAATTTCTTTGAGTAATAAAGGGATTAACATGCAAATCATGAATCCTATGTTATATGTCCCAAATTAGAGATTCATAAATTGATATCTTTAATATATAGAAACTACTATTAGGAAAATTATTTTCACTTTGTTGTGAAGTTTCATGACTCATTATATCTCTATTATTGGTATATCGAGGTGCTAGTTAACCTTATAGAGTGGCTTCATTTCGGTTAACGAAATTGGAATTTGGATTCTAAACCATGTTTAAATTAAGAATAACCAATCACGTATTGTGTAACATCCTCCCAGGTATAGTACTATGCTTAAGTCATAATACCTCACCTAGGAGTTGTTACTATCACTTAATCAGACCTTGTCTGGCAGCAACCTTTGGCCACCTTCAACCTTACTAGTCAACTTCACCTCGGAGGGCCTTTTTCTGAACTTTTAAACTATCTGGAGATACACGGAAATAAACATAAGAGTGAGAATTATAAATTCTCAATAGGATTCATTAAGGAAATTTCATACCGTGTCATCGTTATTATCTCCAGCTGCTTCGATTTGTTATAAAAAGTGAACATATTATATGAACTGTTTCGTTTTATAGTTTGAAAACATATGGTCCAAAGCAGAATTCATTTTACTTCATGCACTTGCATCACATTGGCAATATTTCATACTTAGAATAATACTCACCGTGTAAGTAGATAGAACAGACTCAGCATCAATAAAACATGGGATATAATTATGCAATTACTCATATTCGAGTTCATGCAAATGCACTGGTGTTTTTCTTTAACTCTCTTTGCTTTCTTTTCTTGGCACACCTAGGCGTTACGTATCGCCGTCCCTAGGGTGCTTACATATGTTTTAATCTATAGTCTTTAGTGCCCTTGGGTAGTCTGATCTAGGATTGAGCTCAACTCATGACCATCGTCACACAAAACTAACCTACAAGGGGATTCACTTGCCTCTAGTCTTGGAGGGACCTCATTTTGGTCACATGCCTCTAAATTGAAGGAATCTCTTCTGCTCACGTGCCTCAATAATAGAGGGATCTCAGCTGACCACGTGCCTTCAATATAGAGGGATCTCATCTGATTACATGCCTCCAAGGTAGAGGGATCTCATAGATTTAGCTACCTCCACAGGGAGGGATTCAAAGTGCAACTGCCTCCAAGTGAAGGGACCCACATCTTATCTTATTTAACTGCCTTCACAAGGATGGATCTCATAACTGCCTCCAGGTGAAGGGATTTACATTTAATATGTTCATATCCTTTCATTCTCGTATATAATCATGCATAGACATGTTGAATGTACTCATACATATACTTCATCATTTACTTTCATATATCCTTGCATACATGATTTCCATATACATATTCTTAACACATAAATGCTCATAACCTTCTTACAATTCTACTGAAAATTTGGTAGTATAACGGAACGTGTCCGCTTCCCCATGAATAGTGCCAGTACTCAGACAACCAATTTTACAGACAGATTCATAGCACTTCATTCATAATTCAACATCAATTTGATAGGAACGTGAGTTGCATTTAAAGCATAATGTGCTGTCTTTACACTTTTACTCAGCCCGATTTTTGTAAATCAGGCCACAGTTTCTATTTAACTCATCTAGACCTAAATTTTGATATGTTAGAATGTTATGTGTCTATTTTCTAACCTCTTTAGTCCCATCTCATTTTGATAAATGTATCTCAAGTTATTTAAGTTTTATCCTGGCCTGCCCTGTAGCTGGTCAGAATTACACACTTAAAAGTAAAAATCCACTAAAAATCGAAAACTAGTTCAAATCATATGAAATTGGTATCCTATTAAAGCTAACAGGACACCTTTCATTTGCAACAAGTTCCATTTCATTTGATTTAGTAAAGCTTGAGTTAAAAGCCCTGGAATTTGACCTTCCTGAATTGTCCTATTTTGGCCTAGTTTGGACATAGAGCAACTTCTTTGAACCACTAGGAGAAAACAGGACTGTATCTAACTCGAAAATTTTTATCGGATGTTCTTCTATATGTAAGCTTTCTAACAAATTTAGTTTCATCCAATTCCAAGGTGTATAGAGCAAGTTATGTCCTGAACAATCTAGTTTGCCCAATATCAACCTCTAAAATCTAGGTCAAACTTCCAAAATTCATATCTCTCTCAATACTAATCCAATGACCTTATATGATAATGAATGGAAAGCCCTAAATGTCTGCTTTCATTTAAAAATATTTTGATCAATTTTAAACTACTGTAGGCGGAGCCGTATGGACTGCCGTGAGGTTTCTCACTTAGATAGCATCCCAATTCTCTACTTCTTCTAGTTTTCTTCTTCTAACTTTAATTCCAACTCAAGATTTCATGTTAATCCAACCATAATCCATCATATACATCCAATATATCATCAAATACATGAAGAAGAGTGAAATTTCATGCAGCCACAGTTTAGAGAAATTAAGGATAGAAATTGAATCCTACCTCCTTTAGGTGTGATCTTACTAAATTTGAGTTTGGATTGAAGGAACTTTGACAAAGCTTGAAGATTTGATGGAATAGGTTGAGAGGAGAAGAGAATAAGAAGGCTGGAACAAGAGGGAGAGGAAGGTGTAATCAACTGAAGGGAAGAGGAAAGGAATATGTTATTAAGGCTTTGAGGAAATAGTTGGAGTTGGGGGCTTTGATTGGATGATATTTGGTGGCCAATTTTCGGCCATGTCTCCCTCTCTTTGTAGCCAAGTTATTCTCAAACTCACTTCCATTCTATCTAAAATCGGAACTCATCTTCATTCTGCTTGAATTCGAAAATCACGTTCATTTTATTTGAACTTGGAGATCAACTCAGAGGTCGGGACTCGCATCCATCTTATTTGAAACTTGGAAGTAAAGTCAGTTATTGGAAAATCATGCAACTTGGAAATAAAGTCGGATATCGGGAATCACTTCCATTTTATTGGAAACTCGAAGATGAAGTCGAAAGCCGGGAATAATGTCCGTTTTATTTGAAACTCGAAGATAAAGTCGGAAGTAGGGAATAATGTCCATTTTATTTGAAACTTGAAGATGAAGTAGGAAGTCAAAACTCTAAGTTCGAATATTGGAACCCATGTTCATTCTATACCTAATGTGGACCTCGGAACTTAGGAAACACAAAAGTTTTGGAAGACTAATTGTGGCTTTAAGTCGAAGATCAGAAATCACACAGCACACAAATCATCTTAAAATTGAGAGTTAAGGACAAGAATACGAAACCTAAAATACTTAAACTCGGAAGTCGAGGATCTTCAATATAAACTTGGGAGTTAGTACCAGAACATTAAACCTCATATATGCACCTCGGAAGTCAAGAACTAGATGCTTTAAAACTCATTACACAAACTTGGGCCATAATCAATCTCGGAGATCGATTCACAACGCCGGAAGTTGGGCAATCCAGACGTTAAACCTTATGTTCCGGGAAGTTAGAACCTATATAACCTCGGAACTCTTCAATATTGGAAGTTGGTCATAAGTTCAAACCTAGGAACATAGCTCTTGGAAATGAAATCGGAGATTGGAACTCGTGTATAAAGCGAAACAAATTCTGAGGTCGGAACTGGTGCCTATTTTAGTTGAATTTTAATTAAGTTCAATTATTTATAAAAATAATCCCGTGGATCTTACATATTGGTTTCAGGATTTTGTGGGGGGATCAATGTTCAAGTTTGGGGGCCTTAAGACATAGGCGAGGCATTCTTGTCACTTTGTGAGTGGACAACTTTATGGCATTAGTTGTCGTGACCTAACCCAGGTCGTGACCGGCGCATAGGGGACAGGTCCCCTAATAAGCCTTGATCATACAATTTTCATGAAAATTGGACAAAGTCCTCTTTATAATTAGGATAATTCCCAAATACAGGTCATCTACCTGCATAATTAAACAATTATACTCATCCATCAGGGATTTAGGTATTTCCAGAATACAGCCCTCAATGCACAACACGATAGAATATATAATTTCAAATTAGAATTATCACATAATTCCACATACTTGCACATATACATAACTATATATCCTTTCAACATCCATATTTATAATTCCAACCAACTCAATACACATTACTCCAACACAAACATCATCATAAACTAACAAGGGTTGGACCCTGCTTATAGTACCATAGAGCTACAACATTCTAAGAGTTTCTCGAAACCAAAAAAAAAAGGTACATAATGTCCTTAAATTAAGAAGGGCTCACCTAAGAATTCAACATCTATTGGTGACGACAGGAGGACCAAATTCTACTTGAACACGTGTAATTGAAAACGAAAAGGAAGCAACAATGTGAGTTTATGCAACTCAGTGAGAGATAGAGTGTCTTTAACCTACATGAGAAATTGTATAGTAATTTAGAATGACAATAACATATAAAGTTAAATAAAAGAAATCCTTTGTTCCCAAAAACATCTTTGCATATAAAAAAAAACCAAGGAAAGCTATCTATTCAAGGATAATCCGTCAGGAATCACACTTAGGTGGCCCTTCCTTTGTGTGGCCCTGTAATCCGTCACGCACTACATTCTTAAGTGGACGTGTAATTTCCATCACGCATCAACTATGTGTATGGCTGTGTAATATCCATCACACACCACTCCCTGTGTAAATGATTATCCAAGGTGCACCAAGACTAATGTAGACTGCTGTTAGTGTATAGATCCTGGCCTACACTTTTCCAAGTCTCTCTTTCCATTAGACATAACATTTAATAAAGATACTCATGCATAAAACCTAAAATCATAACTTCAAAGAAAAATAGTAGCTTTCCCTAGAAAACCTTTCATTTAACTTATACATAGCTATTCACAACTCAGGTGCGAAATCCCATACAAAACTATATACCATTGAGTATACCAAATCTTCTTAATCCAGCCTCATACAAAATCCTCCATATATCATTTTTATTACCTTTCAAAACAAGAACAACTTTCAAAATTTAATAGAAAACTAGTCATTGTCCCATGTGGTAAATTAGGAATAAATAGGCTATCGAGGTCTAAATCATATTTCCATGATATACTAATTTATTTGCATATCAAATAAATATACTAGAAAATAAGCTGCGGATGAACTATATACTCACAGTTCACAAGCCCAAAGATGGAATTCGATTCCATGGAGCTCCGGGGTTCATAGAGCAGTCATTGGAGTTATCTAACATCACAAATACAATAAATTAGCCCAATAGTAGTTGTTGATACTTGGAATTAATGCTAATTATTCATAAATCTTACAATCCCCAATTATCTCCAAACCTAGGGTTCATAGAAATCCCCCAAACTATGTAAAAATTGACATTTCTAGGTAGAGAGAAAGGAAAAGTGTTAAGAATCGCCTTTAGGAAGCAATGGAAATGAGAATGGAGGTGGGTTCTGTGATTTGTCCTCCTCCAAACTCCAAGGTCACTAATGGTGGAAGTAGAGAGAGAGAGAGTATGTGTGTGTGTGCGTGGCATATTTGATGATTGTTTAGAGCAAATTGAAATGTTTAATGTGTGTTTTGAAGTGAGTTAAGTGGAAAGATTTGATATGGAAGTATAGGATGAGAAAGAGAGTAAATTTAGAGAGAGAAGAGAGAGTTTCAGGTAGAAGAGAGAGAAAGAAAATGCAAGAATGAGGAGAGAGAGCATCCCCGTACGTTATATAGACCTTTGGTAATCGATTACAATCCTTTGTAATTGATTATCACGGACCCAGATTGTTGTAATTGATTACAATTCATTGTAATCAATTATAACAATTATGAAAATTTTAACCCAAGAGCATCTAGAATGGCTAGGAACCTGTTTCAAACAATTATAATCGATTACAATTATGAAAAACCCAATAATAGGACAGACTTAGAGTAGACTCACAACCTGGGGATATGAGTATCATACACTCATTTACATTTAAGTTAATATCCTTTTTAATTTTACTCATGTAAATAGGGAAATACCCCTCATTTAGATTCAAGAAAAATATCGAACAAATCAAAATCCTTAAGGATCAAAATCCAATTTTTGAATTTTAGTACAATTCTCCGAAAACTTGCCTTTTTATAAACTTGTGGGTTGAAAACGAAGGGGTTTTCATTCCCTAAAATTTGTTAAAAATCGCCCTTTAACTCATTAATATCCAAGGAATCATTACCAGAATTTTTAATCTTAAGAAAATGTCTCAATTCTATAGCCCTCCAAGGAGTCATAGGGTTTAGACTTAGAATTTTTAGGACCCGATATTGACTGAGACAACTGCAACTCACACTGGAGTATTACAATGGTTTTCTTTAAGCAATTAGTATTGGTTTGATTTTAGTATATATTGACAATTTATTTTATATATTTAGTTAATTATGATATTTTGTTTATAGTTTAATATATCCATCTATTTGTGGATGTATGTTTTGAATTTGAGGAAATTTTATTAATATGCAATTGCTAAATGTTCCAAAAGCTTTTTTGAATAAGATTACGAATTTTGTAAATGTTAGAACAATCTTCGGAACAGTGTTTAAATTATTTGATTGAGTTGTTGAGATTCTTATTTTGAGTTTGGAAACTTTATTTGGGATTTTCATTTTTGAAGACTCTATTGAGTATTTATATTTTTGAAGTTTTATTAATATCTATTACTTTAGTTTCTATATACTTTGCAGGAGGATTCTCAGTTAATCGATAGCTAGCGATCATTGATGCTAGCCTTGGTGCATCTTGATTCAAACCTAGCTAGCAGGAGTGTTGCGAGGTTGGTGTGTGTGTGTGTGTCAGGCCTGCATACATTGCCCACTTAGTCAAATCTGAAGGGGCTGACCTTTATTTGGAAATTTCTTGGAATTGGAAGCGTCCCCGCTTTAGTAGTCATATTTGAGAAATATGTTTTCCAGTTTATGAAAAAAAAAATTTGATTTTGTATATGCATTCATAGTTTTGAATGTTGATTTCTTCATATATATATAATTTAAATTGATGATATCTTATTTATGCTTAATTCATGATTAATTCTTTATTTAAGCATAGTATGCTTTACTTCTAGAGTTTGTCCTCATATGTTATAGACTCATTGCCCCTCATGAGTCTATTTGACTCACTCTTGTTTTCCCCTCATTTTAGAGCTAGGAGCAGGTATGAGAGGCTCGCCTTAGTTGTGAGAGGTTTAGAAACTCCACGAGCTCAACATAGTTGTTTGTGTGAGCCTATGGTTGTCAGCATATCCGATCGATGCCTCTTGAATATTGATCTATAAATATATTCTTAGTTATGCTCCATAAACCACAGGTAGGATCGAACTTCTGTTGTGGAATATAGTTGTAGTAGTGTTAGTTTTGAAAGGTTATATCAATTCTTGTATACATATGTTTACGTGGTCTAAACCTTGGGAGCATTTTGAGATTGCTCACTGTTCCTAAGTTTGTGTATTGAATATTGTTGATTTGTTAGTTTTGTGACTAGGCTATATATATTCTAGCTTGTAACAGGAATTATCTGTACCTTGGGGGAAACGTCTAATTTTAGGGTAAACTTTGACCATTTCTCTGTAAATCTCCCAGTTAGGCTAGCTAGGGAACAATGCCCCCTATCTGCCGGTCACAGCTTGGTTGGGTTGTGATAGACTCCTTCTTCGCTGAGCTATATACTTATCCAATAATCCTTGTCTTACTAGTCACTCAATCTGGTCTTTCAGAATAGTGCAATATTTCATGGTGTGGCATTAATTCAAGTGGAACTCACACTATTTGCTTTTATCTGTAATGTCTGAAAAATTCTATCATTTTTTTTAAAGCAAGTTCTTCGGTTTTATCGAATACTTGAGATTAATTAGAATTTGATTAAATAATTACTTAAAGTCAATTAAGTATCATTTAGAGAAATTAGATGTGAGGGAGTTAGATTGGAAGCACAGAAAGCTTCATAGGATTTTCAAAACTGATTTACCGATTTAAAGGAAATCGGTAAGATTTCGGTATTTAAAACCGTTAGAACCGAATCGATAAAAATTATACTGTGAGAACCCTAGATTGGATGGCCAAGATTCAGCCACCCTGTAACATCTTACCAGACAAAATACTATGCTTAAGTCATAATATATTACCTGATAAGTTATTACGTGTAACTGTTTAAATAAATTTCATTTTTTGATTCAATTGTTAATTAACCACAAAGAGTTAGTTGTTCTCTCATTAAATGTCCCTTTGGTTGAAAAAATAAATAAATAAGTAAATAAATGAGTAATCATCGTAACAGAAATAATAAATAAAAAAAAATCTGCGAAATATATAGAACTATCTGACTTCATCATATATATATGTACATAGATGTCTATTTCCAAGTTTCACCAAAAAGGTACATAAAACAGTACAGGGTATATAAAACAATGAGGTCGCTGGAACAAAATAAACCAGCCTAGCGCTCTAAAATGAAACCCTATGAGGTCTCCATGGGACATTTCATATACTACTCCTATCCATTAACCCTCTACTCATGGCCCAGACTGCCAAAAGAGGGTCACTCTGTACACCTCCTGCTGCTGCTGCATGTACGCTACCTAGATGGATTCCGAGGAAAGGAATCCATTGGCCACGCCAATATCTTCCGGGGCATAGCGGCCGCTGTGTGTAGAGGACGATGACGATGAACTCGCTGCCTCAAAAGGGTCCTACTCCTCAGAGAACGAGATGGAAAGAGCCTAGGAGGTGATGCCGCCAGTGGTGCTGCAAGAGCAGCTGCTGCTGCTGGAGGTGGGAAAGGTTGTGCCATATAAAGAGGAATGGCAATATAAGGTACGGAGGGGTTGAAGAGTGGGTGAGCCAGTGGAACAGCAAAGTCTTATGGAAGGAGTAAAAATGAAACTGACAACTACCAGATATATATATATATAGAATCTAAAAACGGGTCCAGGTGGATATGCAGCTTGGGGAACTCAATATAGAGGATGCCGGTCGTCGCATTCGCCATGATCTGAGAATGACACGGAAACATACAGTAAGGTGAGAAATAAAAATTTCTCAATAGGAATCCTAATTCTATATACATCTGTCATCGCCATCATTCCTAGTTGTTTCGATTTTTCTTAATTTTAAATAATACAGCATAATGGTAATATTCAACTTAAATTTATATTATAGAAAACATAACCTGAAACAAACTAAATCTTAAATTGGTGCAATGAAAATATAGTTAAATAGATATGCTAATATAACTAAGACAGTAACCGTAAACAAACAGTAATATATCATGAGGAATAAATAGATAACTATAACAATCAATTAAGAATTATCATATAGTGCATATAAATGTACAAACTGGAAAATGCATCTTATCTTTGAGGGCTTTTGCCTTTTATAACTTATATTTTCCATTTTTGGTCTCCTGGGAGTTATTGGCCATATACTCTTGGATAATAGTTTGCTTTTCAGAACCGAGTTCATTCCTATACAGGATTGCTGGGTTTACTTTCCCCTACTTTTCCACTGATCTATTCCCCTTAAACTTATACAGGGGCTAGCCCAAGTGATATGGAATCCTTTGAAATTTTCATACATTGCATGTACACTAACATTAGCCTACTTAAATATCTTGTATTCATGCAAACATCCCGTATGGTATGTGAATTCTTTGCCAAAATTTCGGCAGTATAACGGATCGAGTCCGCGTCTCCATGAATAGTGCCAAGCTACCAGTAAACATCAATCAAGCATTCAAAGCAATATGGGACAGCAAGTATATAATCACAATATTAATTATCAAAATCAATACAAGTATCAATAGAGTTTTCTGCTTACTCTACCCTCTTCTGCCTGAATTTTGTAAAATTCACCTTTACTCCTATTCATCTCATTTAAACCTAAATTTTGGATATGTTATAGCTCTATGTGTGTAGTTTTCAACTGTTTTGGTCCCATCTCATTTTGATTTATATAGCTCAAGTTATTTGTATTTTACCTCAGACTACCCTACACTTAGCCAGAACTGCACCCTTATAAATGAAAATTCACTAAAAATAGGAATCTAGTTGAAATTATACAATTTATACCAAATTAAAGCTAACAGAACAAGATTTTAAATGAAATAAGTTTCATATCATTTGCGTAAGTATATCTTGAGATATAAGCCCCGTAAATTGACCCTACTAGACTACCCTGTTCTAGCCCCATTTGACCTTAAGGCAACTCCATTGATGTGCTGGGAACAAATGACAATGAATTTGACTCTGAAATTTTTATGAGATGTTTCCTTACATATTAGCTTTCAAACAACATTAGTTGCACTCAATTTAGAGTTGTGTAGGGTGAGTTACACCCTTCTCAACTCATACTGCCTAGATGAGAATCCAGATTTCTAGGTTAGACTTCAAAAATTCATAACTAATTCTATATTGATCCAATGGCCTTATATTTTATATGGTTAGAAGGCCCAAGATGTCTAGTTTCATATAAAAATAGATTCATTAAGTTTTGATGGCTAGATTTTTGTCCGTATAGTAGAGATGTACGAATGTCGTAGGATTTCCACCCAACAGCTCCTTGATTCTTGCTATCTTCAAGTCCTTTCATTCCAATTTCAATTCTAACCACAACATACATGCAAAATAAACCTTAATCCATCATCAACACTTAGAAAAATCACATCAAAATCATTAGAGAAACAGAAGCCCTACACAACCCCAATCCAAGGAAGATAAGAAGAATTCCTACCTCTCCTAGGTGTGATCTTGCTAGAGTTGTGCTTTGGGTTGATGAAATTTTGGTGAAGCTTGAAGAGTTGTTGGAGATGGAGATGAAATGAGATGAGATGAGGAAAAAGAAGGAGCTCAGCTATATGGGTCAAATTTTGCAAGGACTAGGAAGTAAAAAAATGAAAACTTTTGAAGAAAGCTATTGTGTGATTGGTGGATTTCTTCTTATCTTTCAATTTACTATAGCTGCCCACTTTTGGGCTGATTAGTGGGGCCACATGCATGGATGAGTTAGCTAAATCTTGGCCATCCATCTTAGGGTTCTCACAGTATAATTTCCATTGGTCCAGTTCCGACAATTTAAAATACCGAAATCTTACTGATTTCTTTTAAATCAATAAATTGGTTTTAGAAAATTCTTATGACGTTTCCTATGATTCTAGTCTAATTTCCTCAAGGTTAGTTCTTCTAAATTTTACTTAATTGGCTTTGGGTAAATACTTAATCAAATTCTAATTAATCCCAATTATTCGATAAAAATCGAACAACTCGGTTAAAAACGATAAAATTTTTTGGACGTTACACACCCAAGCCCCTCTAAGTGGCGCAACATCAGCCTTAGAAAGGGGCAGCCACATCAAATTAGAAGGAAGAGTGAAATCCACCAATCAAATGCAAACTTCCTTCAAAAGTTTTCAAGAATTTTCTTCCCACTCCCTTGCAATTTTTGTTTTATTAACCTACAGACCCTTCTCCATTTTCTTTCCTTCTTATCTCATCTTCATTTCATCTTCATCAAGCTCTCAAGTTCTAACAAGTTCCAACAACTTTCTTCAATCCAAGACTTGAATCTAGCAAGTTTAACACCTAGAAAAGGTATTTTTGAAGTTTAGTTTGAAATTTTGGGTACTCTTCTAGGTAGTATGAGTTAAGAAGGGTGTAACTCACTCTACAAAACTCTAAATTGAGTGCAACCAGCTTTGTTTGAAAACTAACATATAACCATAAAAATTTCAGAGTTAGATTTATTTCCATTTATTCTCAGTAATTTGATGAAGTTGCCTTAAGCCCAAACTAGGCTAAAATAGGGCAGTCCAGAAAAGTTAACTTAAGGGGCTTATATCTTAAGCTATACTTATGCAAATGAGATGTAACTTATTTCAAATAAAAATTTGTTCTGTTATCTTTAATTTATATAAGTTTTGTATGATTTCACCTAGTTTCCTATTTTTAGTGAATTTTTACTTTTAAGTGTGCAGTTCTAGTCGAGAGTAGGACAAACTAAGTTTTAAATAACTTGAGCTACACAAATGAAAATGAGATGGGACCAAAAGGGTTAGAAACTAGACACATAGCACTATAACATATCCGAAATTTAGGTCCAAATGAATTGACTAGAAATTATGGTGAATTTTACAAAATTGGGTAAAATTGAGTAGAATGAGCAGAAAACCTAGGTTATGTATTTATGTTGACATATTATATAATTGATATTATTGTTATAAAACTTGACACTCTATATTGATTTTATTGCTTGATTGATCTTTCTGGTAGCCTGGCACTATTCATGGGGAAGTGAACACGATCCGTCATGCTGTCGAAATATCGGCAAAGCCTATGCATAAGTTATGAAATACACTTTGATACATATACATTCATGATTATGATTAAAGTTATTATAAAGATTCTACATGACTTGGGCCAGCCCCTGAACGAATTTAAGGGGCAGGGAAAGTAAATTTGTCACTTATTTATAGGTACGAACTCAGACCTGAAAAGCAAGCTATCATCCAGAGGTGATAGAGGCCATTCACCTCCAGGGGACCAAGTGCAGAGGAAAATAAGAAAGTATCTACACCCTAGGACGGTGATACGTAATGCCTAAGTATGTAAAGTAAAGACAGAAAAAGGGAAGTATAAGTGCATATGAGAATTTTTTTTTTTTAAGCAAGTGCATCAAGAAGACATCTGCATCCATTTATGAATGTTATTCAGTTGTTGCTTATTTTATTTTTAATCTATGCATCTTACTTAATTATCCTTTATATTATTATATTGATGGTTGAGATTCTTTATCTGTTTAATCAGTGTATGATAAAATGAATCCGCTTCGGAACAAATATTTTTGAACTCACTAAAATGAAATCTATAGTTCATATAGCATAGTCACTTTTTCTTTAATAAACTGAAGCAGCTAGAACGACAACGATGACATGGACTGCCAAGTAGCTTAGGAATCCTACTGAAAATATAAAATTCTCATCCCTATATATGTTTCCATGTCGTCTCCAGATAGCCTAGAAGGTCTTGAAGGAGATCAACCTAGAGGAGCGTGGCTGAGACTGGACTAGCTACAGATGAAATTTGTATATATGTTTAGATATGTGTTTATGGTTGCTAATGTACGAAGGATTATTTAGTTACGTTCTTATTTGCAGGATGTAATAGAACTCTATTTTAATTTCATGGGAAATAAGACAAATAATGAGTCAAGGTCCGTTTATTTAATTGTAGCAACTCCTAATGAGATAGTATAACTTAAGCATAGTATCAATTCGGGAGGACGCTACACTATCCACTCTAAAGGGAATTTGCTATTTTCTTGCATTAGGTGGTAATTTAATTATTTGAGCATTATCCACATCTTTGAGTATAGTCTTCCTCTTCACGTCAAGGGGTTTATACTCATCGTATTGGGATCGAGGGAAATAGAAATTGTGTCTTCCCTTATCTCAGTCCCTTTCCTATGGGTCAGGTTCGGTTCTCTTTTGGCTCCTTTTCTCCTACTTTTGACTTTGCCTTGAGTCCTCAGTCCTTCCATTTTTTGTCTGAGCTTCTGCTTTCCTTCTCTTTCGAACCTTTATGTTAATGTATCCTACAGTTCTTTCTCTAAACTTAGTCATGGATCTTGTCAGAGTGATTGCTAAGGGATCAGCAAATGGACCAGCTCACAGTTCTCTTTTAATGTACTGTAGTTCCATGACAGGATAAAGGTCCTCGATTTGCATAGCTATGACATTAAATTGGTTTAGTTACTCTCTTAATGGTTCTTAGGGGCGCTGTCATATAGCGCTTTGAGAGTCTGAGGTCTTCTTATGTACTCAGCTTGAGGAGAAGCGGTTCACAGATGCATGCAAAAACTCGACAAAGTTAGAGGTTGACCCTGCAAGTAGCAAGGAAAACCACAAAGGGTGATCTTTTCCAGGAAAGTAAGGAATGTTTGGCAAAGGAAAGGGTCACTAACTCTATTTACTAGCATCATGGATTTGAACATGGCCACATGTACCTAAGGGTCTCTGATTCCATTATATGGTTTCAATGTTGTTGGGAGTTTGAATTTTTCCAGTAGAGCCATGGACATGATGAACTCCGAAAATGGCCTGGAGCATATTGGCGGGCCTTATGTAGTGGTCTTCTGGTATGTTTTGCCTCTTCCGTGTTTTGGGTGTTATTTTCTTCCTCGTCTCCAGTGAGATCGTCATTGTTCTAGTAGCTGTTGGCCTTATTTTTCATTTTATTATTTTCTCAATTCATTGCTGCCATTTGAGCTGATAGCTTCCTACTCTGATCTTGAAGTTGACGGATCATCCGATTCAACCCTTCTATAGTAGGAGGCGATGGGATATTGTTTGCCTTGTTACCATTCAGTGGGTTATATTGATTATTGGCATGCTCAGCCATGTTAATACTTGACTCCTCATGATGACCATTCACCTATCATGCGGTTAACCTCGACCCCACAGTGGGTGCCAATGTTCTAAACTATTTGGAAAATCGTCCGATGATATCCTCTGCAAGTCCGAGCTTTCATTCACGTGTCCAATGGAGGACTTGCAAGGTGTAACACCCTCCTAAGCACAGTACTATGCTTAAGTCATGGTACTATACCCTGGAGCTGTTACTGTTACCTGAGTGGACCCCGTCTGACAGCAACTTCAGCCGTCTTTGGAAACTTCTAAAATCATCTGGAGACAACATGGAAATAGGAGTGAGAATTATAAAATTCTCAGTAGGATTCTCTAATCTTCATACATAATGTCATCATGGTCGTCTCCAGTTTGCTTCGGTTTATTTTGAAAATAGATGAACATGCAGCACAAATTGTTTAATTTTACATTTCGAAAAATGTCTTATCCGAAGCAAAGTTCATTTTTACTCATATACTGGTCCTCTGGGGAAATGTACACAAGATTAATTCATGAATAATACCACGGATAATGACTTCAACATATAAAACGCACATAACATGAATCTACTGGAAACATAACATCTGTACCTAACTTAACTTGCACTTGAATTCATATATATACATAAAATTTTACTTTTCTTTCATTCGGCACACCTAGGCGTTACGTATCGCCGTCCCTAGGGTGCTTGGATCTGTCTACACTTGAGCGTTACGTATCGCCGTCCTCAAGTGCAGCATCATACCATATTCCAGAGTATGATCGCCATGTCATACCCCATCAGAGCGTGATCGCCATGTCACGTTCCTTAGGAATATAGGACCTTCATTCGGTACCTACACTAGCTGGGTCATGTCATGCCTCATATAAGTTCTGTCCCCTGTACTCACACTAGCTGGGTCGATGCCATGCCTCATGTGATTGGGATGCTTGCATATACTTTAATCTTTAGTCTTTAGTCTTTTACTTGGCACACCTAGGCGTTACGTATCGCCGTCCCTAGGGTGCTTTGCGCCCTTGGTAGCCTGGCCTTGGAGTGAGCTCGTCAGCATCACTCGTGACCGTCGTCACACCGACTCACCCGCAAGGGGATTCACATGCCTCTAGTCTTGGAGGGATCGATTCTGGTCACGTGCCTCTAGTTGAAGGGATCGATTCTGGTCACGTGCCTCAAAAATGAGGGATCTCATCTGACCACGTGCCTTCAACATAGAGGGATCTCATCTGACCACGTGCCTCCAAGGCAGAGGGATCTCATTGTCTTAGCTGCCTTCACAGGGAGGGATTCAAGTGCAACTGCCTCCAAGTGAAGGGATTTCATATCTTTACCATTTAACTGCCTTCACAGGGAGGGATTTCAAATAACTGCCTCCAAGTGAAGGGATTCACATTCAATACATTCACATTCTTTCATTCTCAAACATATTCAAGCATAGTCATACATGTGCTACATTACTTACCCTCACATACCTCATAACATAATTATGTCATTCTTGAATATAGGGTTTCTATATACCCATTTATATTTCAATTCATCCTTACATCTATACATTCATAACTTCTTAGACTCCTGCCGTAAATCCGGCAGTATAACGGATCAGGTCCGTTTCCCCATGAATAGTGCCAGCTCTCACAGACAGTTCAATGATAGCAACATAAGTCAACTTAACACTTATATATCAATGTCAATTGGGCAATCCTCAACTTAAACCTTATATGTCCACTAACTCTCGTAAAATTATCATTTTGGCCATTCTGCCAATTCTATTCGGTTCTGCCCGAATCTTGTATAATCCACCTTTATCTCTATTCAACTCATTTAAATCTGAAATTTGGATATATCATAGCTCTATATGTCTACTTTCTAACCTCTTTGGTCCCATGTCATTCTGATTTATATAAATCAAGATATTCAACTTTTTCTTCAGCTTGTTCAGTCACTAGCCCGAATTACACTCCTGGGAATATAAATTCACTAAAAATCGAAACTAAGCTCAAATCTTACGAAATTGGCCTCATATCAAAGCTAACAGGACAACCTTTCGTTTGCCACAAGTTTCACTCCATTTGCTTAAGTACATCTCTAGATATAAGTCCTGAAAATCGACCTTCCTGAACTACTCTGTTTTGGTCTGGATTAGACATAGGACAACTTCCTCGAATCACCGGGAACAATTGGGACCATAACAAACTCGGAATCTTATGTTGGGATGTTCCTCTGTGTGTAAGCTTTCTAACAAAACTGGTTTCACTCAATTCGGAGTTATATAGGGTGAGTTATACTCTCCTCAAGTCACCCTGCTCGGATGAAGATCTTAAACCCTAGGTCAAACTTCAAAAATTCGTATCTCCCTCAATACTAATCCAATAACCTTATATGATATATCTATGGAAAGCCCTAAATGTCTACTTTCATCTAAAAATGGTTTCATCGGATTTGACCGATTGTAGGCGGCGCCGTACGCTTCGCCATACGGACTGCCGTGGACTCTCCACCAAGACAGCACCCTCATCCATGTACTTCTCTTAGTTTCCTTCTTCTAATCTTAATCCCAACTCAATATTTCATGTTAATTCAATCATGATCCATCATAATACATCTATTAACTCATCAAATACATGAAGAAGAATACAAGTTCATACAGCCATAGGGCAAATAATTCAAGAATAAAAAGTAGAATCCTACCTCTTTGGAGCAAGACTTGGCTAAGTGCTGAAACTTGGAGTTTGGATGAGCAAGGCTGGAACTTAGCTTGAGTTTTGGGTGCGTGAGCAAGAGAGAAAGAGAGCTGATGGAGAAGAGGAAATGCAACGTGAATAATGGTCTGAATCAAAGGAGAAGGATGTGTTATATAGGCATGAGTGGGAGTTAACTTGGAGGGTTCTTATTGGCTGAATTTTCTTGTGGACAGAATTTAGCTACGTCTCACTTTCAGAGTAACTTGCCGCCATACTGTTTGAAATCGGAACTCGCATTTACTCTACTTCAAGTCGGAACTCATCCCTATTATACTTGGGGTCGGAACTCGTGACGTTTTTACTTGAGCTTGGAGCTGAAGACTAATGTCGAAAATCGTACCAGCTTGTTTGTGACTTGGGGAAATCTTTGTAGCAAGGTCGTAGGTCGGAAGTCATGTAGTTCACATTCATATAATCTCGGAACTCCCTATTTGAACTCGGGAATGCCAATGCTGGATATAAAATCGGATATCGGAACTAGTTTGTCTGTGAGAATTGGCTCAAGGTTCCGAACTCGTGTCCACTCCAATTGAGTTCAACACTAAGGTCGGAACTCGGGAACGCGAGTCACATTTCCAAACCCAGGCACTTAAACTCGGAAACCGTGTATAAATACTTTTAAGACATGAGGTCGGAAGTCGTGAAGTAGCAAATTATGTCACTTGAAGTCGTAAGTCGGAATTTATGCCCAATATACCTCTAAGTCGAAAATCGGTCATAATCAAAATTGAAGATTAAAATCGGAAGTCGGACAGGATGTGAAGTCGGAATTTATGTGGAATCCGAACGCGAACTCGGAATTCGTAAATAATCCTCCTTATCAGTTTTTCAAAGATGAAGTCGGAAATCGGAATGGATCAATCCTGAGGGCGAAGCCGAACTCGAAAATCGGGATGTTACACAAGGGACTCCAATGTTCAAGTTAAAATTCAATTCCACTTGGGTGCAAGTGAAATGGGATCCGTTATTTACCTCTGGCTCTTACTAGCCCTCTTTTGTTCAAGTTCAAATCTCCTCCCTTTATCTTTGGTGATCCCATATTCTTCCTTTTGTACTTGGTAACTACCTCCAATAGATTAGGTTCTCCAAAGCGTTGACTTATTTTGAATCTATTAGGAAAGAACTCTTCTAGAAGGCCCCTTGTTAAGCTCCTCTTAGGCTGAGCTCGAAGGCCTAATAAAATTGTTCAATCCAGAAACCTTATACCGTATTATTTTACCTTATACAATGTATTAAACATGACTATTTTTATAACTTGAAATGGGACTTTAATAATATAGTAATACACTAGATGTATGGTAAGAAAATGTTATGACATGATAAAAAAAATGAAATAGATTAAAAGTAATTACATTGCGAAAGTTCATATTAAATAATTTATTGTAGATAATATTTTTGTGTAATTATTGTACCTTTCATCTTTCTCAACCATAAAAACTCTCAATCTTTTTGTCAAGATCACTCTTAACGATGTAAAGTATAATTGTTTACGATAAAATGTTCATTTTAACAAATATAACCTCATATAGTTTAATAATTAGCCTTGACATTTGCATTATTATCATTATATAGCACACTTTTATTGGAAATTATGTTTTTCTTAAAATAAAATGTCACCTCAAATCCTTTTTCTAGCAAAACAATTTGTGGGTAAGAACTTCCGCATCATTTCATGTAATTATTTTTACTTCTATTATTTACTCTCCTAAATGTATAAATTCTTAATGCCAAATTTAGTTCCTAATTAAGTAGCATTAATTGGCATTCCTTTTTTCTTGCTGTAGACAATAATTTGGGAATTCACTCTAAGTATTAAAAATTCTACTCAAAATATAAGCTCTTGTTCAACTATGTTATTAGTTGCCTTGTCAATCTCATGTGAGCTTAGGTACTATTTTTTTATATCTCCAATCATGTGAAATATGTAATAACTGATTTCATGAGTAGTGTTATTTAAGGAACGAATATTGTTAATTTTTTTAAGATGTTCTTCATCCAGCATGCATTGTTGTAAATTTGAACATGTATCATCAACAATTTGTTTCACTATATCACCTGCTGGCTTAAGCAGATATTGTCTTGTTATTTTAATTTATGATAGAACATGCTCTCTTTCTCTAGTATATTGTCTAATTGCCAATACTAGTGTGTACACACAATTTTATTTTATAAAATAGTTATTATTAAACAAGAATCTATACTAAAATAAAATCTAAATAAAATTTTTTAAATAATATTGAAAATGAAAAGTAGAATAATAAAGTATTCTATCAGTAAAATTTATTATCTAATTGAATATAATAACACAATAAATTTTTTATAAGTTGTATTATATCTACATTACTTATAAAATAAAAGAAATTACAAGAAAACTTTTTCACGTGTTAAAAATCTAGTAAATTCTACATGTTTCTATTTTAAAATTTTTTATTAAGAAAATAAATTGAATGTATTTGCAATTAAAATACTTACTATTTTAGAATGATTCTCAATTTTTTAAAAAATAAAGATCAAACAAATATTACTCAAATACACAAATTTCCATATCTTTATTCTGATATTCATTTTATGCATCTCTTCCTTTTTAACCTAATATTAATTTGAAAGTTGACTCAAAATTTAGCTCAACATTAACTTGGCGTGAAAAAAATGGACAGTAGCAAGTAATTTTACTTATTTATTTTGAAATATGACCATAACTTCAAATCTTGAAGGAATGCATATAAGTAGGGTCCACTGAAGTAGACGATATTCTTAGAATTATGTATTAAAATTGTAGTGTTTAATGATATATATATATATATATATATATATATATATATATATATATATATATATATATATATATAGTTTTCCTCTTTTCATTAAAATAATTACCTTTTAAATTTATAATTTGATGTATGTGTGAATCAAATTCTTGAACAATGAAATTATTTATTGAATTTATGTTACTATTTATTTCCTTTCATATTATACTTTAGTGTTTAATTGAATAAGTCATAATAACATAATATTTTATAATTTATTTTGTTTGTTTCATATAGAAGTTTTTAATAATTATATTTTAATAAACTCAATGAAATTAACATTAATAATAATGTTAATTTAAAAACATTTTTTAACATGTGCACCGCGCAGGTATAAAATACTAGTTCATTAAAATTGATATCAATGTAATATTTATTGTGTTTACAAAATTCATTTTAAAATAGGTCATCAAGTATATTTTAGACTTTATAATTAAGAACTTGAGTTGTCAAACTCCTATTACAAATTTTAACTATCATATGACTAATAGTTATCTTTAACTTATTACACTTATTATCATATAATGTAAATTTTCAATTGCACATAGTAATTAATGTAACCTTAGAGTGAATTGCATTATATATTTAATATATAGATAGATAGTCAGTCTAATCATAATATATCAAATTTTATGTTAACATTATATCAAAATTTATTTCACTGTATACATCTTAAGTAAGTATATCCCTTCACAAGGCTCCTTTTTTCTTTTCTTTTCTCTTTTTTTTTTTTTTATCTTTTTTTGGGTCTTTACACAAGTACTTAAAGAATCGCCAATTACTTCTCCTTTCATGGTACGTATTACATTTTGAGAAGAAGTCATTCCTACATATTCCCCTGCATAAAGGAAACACAGATTCCACCAACTTGAGTTGTATAGAAGTTATACATTGCGTGTTTCTATGGAGATTCTTTATTGTTTAATGTGATTCTTACTATATTCATTTTTGTTAATTTTTTCTTCTTCTTTTATACTTAAACTAGTCGTCTATTATCAAACGAATAATCGAATACTTACGGTGTTTGATTGTTTCTAAAATGATTTGAACAAGCTAGGCATGGTATCAATATATAAGGGCATTACGTGCTTTGTAATATATTCTCAGCGATCCACTTTTTTTCAGACAAGGTAAGGATAATTGCTATTCCATATAAGTCACTCCATCTTATTAGCAGCCATCCCCTCCATTAATTACACCATACAAGTTGTACAATCATATTTTACTTTTCTCTCAGGCTCCTTCATTTGACTCTCAGATGGGCGAACTTGTTTCTGGGGTGGCCTCAGCATTCTTGGACAAGCTAGCAACCAAAGCATACCAAGAAATTGCCCTGGCATGCGGTCTCAAGGATGATGTGGAAAAGCTTCAAAAATCCATGAGAATCATCAATGCCTTTCTCGTGGACGCTGAGAACAAGCAGGCAGAAAAGGACAGCATAGCCGAGTGGTTGAAGCAACTCAGAGGCGCATTTGATGATGCCAATGACATATTGGATGAAATGGAGTATCAGGCAAAACGAAATGACGTGGTCAAAATGTATGGAAGCACTAGCACCAAGGTACGCCGGTTCTTCTCATGCTCTAATAATCCACTTTTGTTTCGTATCAAAATGGCCCACAAAATTAGAGATGTGAAGCAAAGAATAAATCAGATAACTCGTGAAGGGAGAAAATTGGGTATAGTTGAGAATGTCAACGCTACAACTCACAGGGATGATTTATTATGGAGGGAAACTGCCTCTTTTGTGCCCCCACGCGTGAGTGTTAGAAATGAAGAGAAAGAGGAGCTTATAAGTTTATTGATGGGACCACAATCACAAGTTAATAATATTGATGTGATCCCAATTGTTGGGATCGGAGGGTTGGGGAAGACCACACTCGCCCAAATGGTATACAACGATGGCAGGGTGAAGGAACATTTTGATATGCTAATGTGGGTGTGTGTGTCTGATGATTTTGATGTAAAGAGGCTAATACTTAGAATTCTTGAAGCTGCCAAAAAAAGTGAGAGAGGAGTTGATCCGAACTCTAGTTTGGATAAACTGCTATCTCTACTTCATGAAGAATTACGTGGTAGGAGCTTTTTACTTGTGCTGGATGACGTTTGGAACGAAAATCCCACCAAATGGCATGATTTGAGAAATCACTTATTGGGGGCGAGTGGTGAATCGAAATCAAAAGGTAGCAAAATCATAGTGACCACTCGTAGTAACACTGTTGCCTTAATTATGGGGAGTGGTTCTCAGATCAAGTTGGAACCACTTCCCGCGGATGAATGCTGGAAGCTATTTGTTAAATGTGCGTCCCAAGAAGAAAAGGAGGCAGAGCAGTACCCATGGCTTAAGCAAATTGGGGAGGAAGTTGTTAAAAAATGCAAAGGGGTGCCATTGGCAATAACAACTTTGGGGTGCTTGCTTAAATCAAAATCCCGTGATGCAAATGAGTGGAAGAAAGTAAGAGATAGTGAGATGTGGGAAATAAATCCAAAAAATGATGGCATTTTGCCGTCGTTGAGATTGAGCTATAGTAACTTGCCACCAAAAGTAAAGCAATGTTTTTCTTACTGTTCTCATTTTCCTAAGGATTATGAGTATGGTAGCCGTGAGTTGATTATGTATTGGATGGCACATGGACTCCTTCAGCCTACAAACGAAAAGGAAGAGCTAGACAATATTGGGGAGTTGTATATTAAGAAGCTAGTTTCAGCATCTTTGCTTCAAGTTGATGCCTCACCCGCTCTCCCTTTTGACGAGTTTTTCGACGTTTCATTGGGATTTACGGAGTTCAAAATGCACGATCTTGTACATGATCTTGCTAAATCAACAATGGAGGAGTCAAACAAGACTCGAACCGTTATAAGGGAGTGGCAACAACCATCATCTCTGGAACGGATCTCCAACGAATTCAAGTACTTAAAGACGTTGAAGTTACAAAGTCGTGAATCTCACTTGCCTGATGATTGCTTTGCCAAGATGAAGCATTTGAGATTACTTGATCTAAAGGATTGTTCTGTGTTGGAAAAACTCCCTGATTCTATTTCTAAGCTCCAAAATCTGCAGAGTTTAGTTCTTTGTTGCAGACTTAAAGAGCTTCCCAGAAATATGAGAAATCTTGTCAGCCTTCAAAATTTGCGCATGGAGGTCGCAGCTACAAGTTTGTCCTCCATGGATATAGGGTGCTTCAAGCAACTTCAATGGTTAGCTATAGTGGCTTGTTCCAATTTAGTGTCCCTACCAAGTGCTTTGGGTTGCCTAACTGCTTTAAAGAAGCTGCTGATTTTGGGTTGTGACGAGTTGGCTTATTTTGAGGATGAAGAGCAAGAAGGAAAGCAACATGTGGTGGTCCATGATTTGAACCTTCAAGCATTTCTGATTTTGGGATCACCCAAATTGCGAGCTTTACCTAATTGGCTAAAAAGATCTAGTAAGACATTGCAAGTTATGGGACTTGCTGAGTTAAAGCTAGAAGCATTGCCGGAGTGGTTGCCAAATTTGACTTCTCTTGACCGACTTCTTATCTCTGACTGCCCGTCGTTGTCGTCTCTTCCCAATAACATGGATCAGCTTCGTAGCCTTCAACAGTTACTCATATATGGTTGTCCCCGTCTGGCTGAAAGCTACGAAGAGGGCACAGACCCAGTATGGGCCAAAATTACTCGCGTCCCACACCTTGAGGTCAACAATAATTGGGTAAGTTCAAATCTGAAAATTTTTTTTTTTCCCAATTTTCTTTTCATTGTCCTCCGGCAATCTCCGCCTTTAAACATTGACCGCCTAGCTACCCCATTATACTTTCATTTTAGTTATCTAATCTTTATTCCATGCAAAATTTTGATATGCAAAGTCTCTGATTCAATTTATATTTTTTGTCAATTGTTTCATTTTTCTTTTTCCGAACAATATCGTCCGTATCAAAACATGATGTCATATTAATGCTATGCTCATAACTCGTTGCATGACCTTTAAGCTTGACTAGTGTTGCGGCTCATGCATTGCATTGTTTATTATCATAATATAATATTATAAGTTAAATTATATTATTATAAAAATAATTAAAATAACAAAATTTATAATCAATAATAGAATATATGAATTTTAATATAAATATGTTTAGATAAAGTATATTATTTATAAAATCTTAAAATTAGAAATTAACAATAATCTATAATATTTACAGAGATAAAAATTAAAGAAACATATATTGATTTATAAAAAAATAATTTGAACATTTTACAATTAAAAATTGATAATTAGCTAATTTCTTTCAGGTTCATAAAAAAAGTAAAAAATTATTATTGAACAAAATATAAATTTTCAAAATGAAAAGAAATTATAAATTCATAGCTGAAATCTACTTTATTCAAATATACAATACTAATTTTCATGTTACGATTTAACAACTCAAAATAAAATTCTCACTCTTTTCGTGTTACCATCAAAATTACACAAGTGACTTTTAGTAGAATATTATTAAAATATAAAGTCAATCAAGTAGCTTTAATGAAATGTTGGTATATACAATAATGATATTTTAGTTTTTTTGAAACAATAATTTTAAAAGCAAAACATGTAAGGCCCACTTCAAATATGACAAATATCAAAGAACTTTTTTAAATGGCAAAGTCAAGTAAGAACATTTTCAAATGGCAGAGACATTCACATGCTAGAGTCAACATATATATATATATATATATATATATATTAGATTAAATTTAAAATAATTTACAAAATTAATATAAACAGTAATTAAATAAACTGTAATATAAAAATTGCATAAAATATAACATAGACTCATGAACTAAGTATTGTGAAATAAATAACTCATTAATTTTAATATACACATCAGTCATGTACAATTTTAAAATTTTATCGAAAAAAGAAATTAATGAGATGAAGAAATATTTAATATAATTATATTATGCATATTATAGTTTTTAAGATGTTATGGTTGAGTTTTTTCAGTAGAGACATTTCATCTAAAATCATAAGCAATTCTTATTTGATTGGTGCCACGTGTGCATTTGTGAAGGAAAAATTATAAATTAAAAGCATCACGAAATATATTAGTACAGGTTAAGTAAAATAAAGAATACATCTTTTTTGGGTGCTAAATGAAGAGTATACAGCTAATTTATCCAAGAAGGAGTTTTAGAGTTAGTATTAATTAATTTTTTGAAATATTTATCTCTATAAAAATTTGTTTATCAATGTCCGAAGATAATAATAGAATAATCTATACACATAAAGCGAAGAAAATATACATGAATTCACTTGTTTTAACTAAATAATTAAAAAATATGTTATAAAAAGTTATAGATGCTAATTAAATAAATTATAATACAAAAGCTGATAAAATATAATAAGGATTAACATATAACATATTGTGAAATAAATAACATTTTGATTTATATATACACGTCTAAACAAGGAGATAAATAAATAATTACTTTTTCAGAAAATAAAAGGAAAAATCATTTACAATTTTAAGAAGCAATAGAAAAATTAATGAGATGAACAAATATTTAGTATATATTTTATTATACATGCTGTAATATATTATTGATAATTAGTTTGTTTATATTTCTAATACAACTTTTGCCTGCTGTAGCTTCTTTAAGAAGATATATATGGTTGAGTTTTTATTTATTTTTTTTAAAGTAGACTTTTCATGTTATTGTGCCACATGAGCATGGTAAATTCAATTTTCAAATATCAAAACTAAAATCCAAATGGCAGAATTGAGTTAAGGTCTTTCTTTTATACATTATATTAAATATTAGATTAGATATTAGATATTAGATGCTAAATTTTCTCTAATGGGAAGCACTTTAGTTAATTGGTAAATATTATAAATCACCGTTTCTAAAAGTTTAAGTTATTGTGCGACGATATGAAGTTTAAATTCTTAATCACTCGATATTGATTTTAAATTATTAGCTGAAGAGACATGAACAATTTTTCTATTTGACTGTTGGTTTACTTGCACAAGAAATAAAAGTACAAATTTTAAAATAAAAACAAAATCTGTATCTATAAAACAAATAGTCAATTTGTTTTACATTTTAGAATAATTACTTCTAAAAGAATTAAAGTTTAAAAAAATGCTAAAAGTACTATTTGTGTAAACCAAAAAGAAATATTATTCGTATTTGAAAATGATATTTCCAAAATTATGTTTAAAAGAATTATTTTCGTTTGAGCAATATAAAATAGAATCACTTTTAAAGATAAAATTAAAAAACAATATAATACAGATAAATACCATAGAATAGATATGGTGAAAAATAAAATGCAGAGAGATAAAATATAAAAATATTTTATTAAATATTGCAGGAATAATTCAACATGAAATGACTTTATAATGAAATAAAAATAATATTCATTTATAAAGAGAGTTCGGTAAAATAAATAAAACTAAGATATATGCACTTTAAATTTATAGTTATATTGAAAGTGCTGAAACCTTATGGATGTTTGATAGCCAAATGTGCTTCATCATTTTATTGTTATTTTTGTGCTTACCTCTTTTTGCACCAATCTCCCTAAGAGAAGTTTTCAACAAGAAAAAATCATTCATTGTTCCTTACTTCATTGGTTTATACTTATTATTTGCAGTTGTTATTTCCGAATTTCTTATTGTGTAATTGTTTCCTCTTATATAGCATATGATTGAAACGTGAAATCCAATTTTTTCCATAATTGCAGCCAGAGGAGTGGTCGGATTGGTTGGATTCTAACTAATTATGTAAGAGCGTGGAAAATGATTGGTAAGTGAGAAAGTTCATGTTATTGAGGAATATTTTAGAGATTAATTTTGATATATTATCAGTGTAAAAAATTTTTATATTATTATTTAATTATATGTATTATACTGAGATGTTTGAGGTAGTAGAGATGAAAGTCAAATACTTTTATTGATACTGCAAAACATGATTAGATATCTGTATAATATATTTTTATACTGATAATACATCAAAATTAAATTCTTTATTTAATATTGATTAGGGACATCAATTTTAGCCATCCCCGCAGATACCCACCAGGACTAGTCTCTCCTTTCTTAGCTCTTACTCAAGTAACTTAGCCTTACAAACCTTATAACTCAAATTCAGCCACCGGCCCCCACATCGGTGCCTGTGCCTTGCTCCGCAATTCCGTGCTTCATCCACCATCCCAAATCTCCTTTCTCTCTCCCTTGCTTTGTTTTTCTTTCTTACTACCTTCAAATTCGCTTTTTTTTTCATCCATTTCTACTTTTCCCTTTGTAGCCGCTTGGTACTACCTTCATTCTTTGGTGATCTCTTTCTCCTTTGAGTTTTGCATTTCTATATTCTTTTTATTTTTTTAGATGTTTTTTATTTTCAATTTGTATATGTAATATTCTTAATTTTTGCCAACCCATTATTTTTTTCCCTTTTTAATTGAATATCGAGGAAATAGATACCAAGCTGGATGTATTTTGTTGTTCGAAGTTAAATTTTTTATTTTTCTACCATGTTCCTTCTCCTTTGATTCCTCAATTTTCATACAAATGGGTATTTGTTTTTTGTTTTGTTGACAATTTTTGTTAAAATTTTTCCCTTTTTTTAAAAATATTTTTTGATTTTTAAATATTAGTGTTTTAGATTGGATCTAAGATGGATGGATAAACATGTGCTTCTTATCTTAGCTCAATGTTCAATTTAATATTATAATAATCTTGCTCTGTGAGTTGTCTTTGCTTGTTGTTGTTGCTTTTGCATCTTGGTACATTGTTTCCTTTTCCTCAGTTTTTACCAATCTCTTACTTTGTTGTTTTCTTTCTTGCTGTTCAATTTGTATATTACCAGATGCACTTTGGTCTCTCAAGCTAATTTGTTGGACTCGTTACTGTAATTGTGAGCTGGTGAGTTTTTCCTCCTCCTTATGATATGATGCACAACATGCTTTGTTTTCTGCAGTCCCTAGATATGGCTCCTTTGAAATTTTATAAATGCTTTTATTTATACCATTCATAATAGTACTATCTATTTACAATTTTAGATGTGCATTTATTTTTGTAGGAATAAATTTGTCCAACTTAAAGTTGCAAAGGGAGTTCCATGATGTGGCCATGATGATGATGATGATGGATTGTTTTATATTTGGATTAGTTGAATGCTACTATTTAGTTTCATAACTTGGCTAATATTGTTGTAATTTTCATTCGTGGAACTAAGGTTTAGATTTGGAATTTGAATTACTATTTATGCTTGTTATTTGTCAAACTAAAAGTTGGATTACTATTATATGTTTATTTTTATTTTGTGTATTTTAAGTGGTAAATTATAGTATTAGAATTATTTTTATTTATTTTATATTTTTGATTTTTTTAATTTTTAATAATATGTGGGTACCAATGGATATTCGAGGGTATCCACTTCTCTGCAGGATTTTCAAACACGAGTATTTGTGCAGATATGAGACAGGGGACAGGGGAGGGTATCTATCTAGGGGGCGGGGGACAGGGGCCTTTCCCTCGCCCTGTAACACCCTATTAATTTGATGTTATGCTCAAGTCATAGCATTAAATTAAGTAGTTTATGTTACCGTGTTAACGTTCTACTTAAACCTAGTGATTATTATCACTAAATCATTGAAGCGGCGCGCTGTTACTTAATAGACGTGAATAGCATTATAAAACGTAATAAAGTCTAATCTAACATAACAGAAAAGATACGAATAAGTGATATATTACCAACTGTATACGTACATATATAGTTTGGAAGCCAAGGCTTCAGTTTATACATATATATATATTAACAGCAGATGAAATAAAGGAACAACAAGATTCCTAATGCTACAAAGCAGAGGTAGAAATAGCAGGAGCAGATTGTGTCCAGCGAGTCCAACTCGGAGTCATAGTGAAGCTGCAGGTCTGGGATCTCAGTGAAAGGAGTGGCCTTCGAGCCCTTCACCAGCGTCTGAGAATGATGCGGAAATACAATACGGGATGAGAATTTCAAGAAATTCTCAATAGGGTTCATGTATGACATTCTTCTGACGTCACATTCATTCTCAGTTGCCTCGGGTTTTATTTAATTATAAAAATATGTGTTCAAACTGAAATATTCATTTTAATGAGTTTAAGAAAAATGTCTGGTCCGAGGCAAGGTTTAATTTTACTTTAGAAGATACGAAAAGATAAATAGACTACTAATAATGATTAGTGTAGTAATAAACAGGATAATAAACGAGCAGCAGTAAATACATATAATAGGCAACTGTAAACATCTTGTCATAACTATGCCATGTATTCACGCATCCATGTAATCATGCAAACTAAATCATAAACCTTTCCTCATAAGTATTTCCATATCTTTTCATCGTTTTTCTTTCCATCTCTTGGTCCCCTGGGAGTTCTTGGCCATTTAGACTCCTGGGTAATAGTTTGCTTCTCAGGATCGAGCTCGTTCCTATACAGGAATGCCGGGTTTACTTTCCCCAACCTTCCCACCGATCTATTCCCCTTAACTTCTTATCCAGGGTTGGCCCAAGTAGCATGGAACTTTCATAATAACATGATTCTTAATACACTTTCACAACTTTCCTTGAAATGCACATGTATTATCATGAAATTCATAACTTGTGCATGGATTCTACTGAAATTTCGGCGGCATAACGGAACGTGTCCGCTTCCCTGTGAATAGTGCCAGCCAACCAGTACATCAATTTATCACAAAGAACACAACATCACATTTATATTCCAATATTAAACTCATATTAACATCAAATTCATTAAGGCAGAATTCCTGCCTCAGCATATTCAACCAACCCAGTTTTTATAATTTAAGCCATAATTTCTATTTCACTCATTTGGACCTCAAATTTGAGTATTTTAAAGTGTTATGTGTCTATTTTCTAACCTCTTTGGTCCCATCTAATTTTGATATCTATAGCTTAAGATATTTAGGTTTTATCACAGCTTGCCCAATGGCTAGCCAGAATCAAGCACCTAAAAGTAAAAATCTACCATAAATCGAAAACTTACTCAAATTATATGAAATTGGACTCATATTAAAGATAATAGGGTAAAGTTTCATTTTCAAAAGTTCCATTCAATTTGATTTAGTAGAGATCGAGTTACAAGCCCCGAATTCTAACCTTCCTAACTTGCCCTGTTCTGGCCCGGTTTGGACATAGGGCAACTTTCTTAGATCACTGGGAGCAACTGAGACCTTATCTAATTCTGAAATTTTTATGGGACATTCTTATATGTGTAAGATTTCTATCAAAGTTAGTTTCACTCATTTTCAAGTAGTATAGGGCGAGTTCTACCCTAAACAACCCAGTCTGCCCAGAACCAGAGTCAAAACCCTAGGTCAAAATTCAAAAAATCATATCTCTCTCATTTCTAATCCAAAAGCCTTATATGATATATCTATGGAAAGCCCTAGATGTCTAGTTTCATATAAAAATAGTTCCATCCAATTTAATCAGCTGTAAGCATAACTGTACACTCTTTTATACGGACTGTCGAGGGTTTTTAGTTCTCTAACCCATCAGCTCTTCCTATTTTCATGCTTTCTTACTTCCACTTCGGTTTTAATCAAACAAACAGCCCAAAACCAATCACATATCATCATAAACATTCATTTAACACATCAAAGAAGTTGAAAATAATTCAAGATCAGCCAGCCAAGGCCACAGAACAGAAGCAAGAATCAAAACTCCTACCTTTGTTCTAAGTGTTTTTACTGGAATTTGAAGGTTTGGATGAGCAAGGCTTGAATTGGCTTGATGTTGGCTGGAGTTTTTGTATGTGAAGAAGAGAGAAAGAGAGCTGAATGAGCGAAGGAAAGTGGCACTGGAATGTAGTCTGAAGTGGGTGAAAGAGAAGCAGAAAAATCTGATGGAAGGAGTGGTGTTTAAGTGGCTTTGTCTTGAATTTGATTGGTCTAAAATGCTTGGCTGAAATTCAGCCAAGCTTCTCCATGAAGTGTGGCCATTGTTGCGCCACTTTTGGGTGGTAAGTGGCTGAGCTATCAGCCACTCAAAATAGGGTTTAGAGCTTGTAATCCTATTGGTTCAGTTCCGACAGTTTAAAATCCCGTAATTTTACCGATTTCCTTTAAATCAGTAACATTACAAAGATTTTAAACCGCTGAATAACCAATAGGATTCCAACCCTTTACCCTACCTTGAGTGGCTGATAACTCAGCCACTTAGCACCAAAAGTGGCGCCACTTTGGCCACACAAAAGGCAAGAAGGGTTGGCTGATTTTCAGCCATGGAAAATCAACCAATCAAAAGCCAAAGTAAATCAACATAAACCACTCAAAGTAATCAGATTTTTTTTGACCCTTTTCTTCACCCATTCTGACCCATTCTTGCGCCACTCTCTCTCCTCTCATTTAGCTCTCTTTCTCTCTTCTTCACACCTAAAACTCCAGCCAACATCAAGCCAATTCAAGCTTTGCTCATCCAAGCCTTCAAAATCCAGCAAAATCACTTGGGATAAAGGTAGGAGTTTAATATTTGCCTCAAATCTGTGGACTTGGCTGGCTGGGCTTGGATTATTTTCACCTTCTTTGATGTGTTAAATGAATGTTTATGATGATATGTGATTGGTTTTGGGCTGTTTGTTTGATTAAAATCGAAGTGGAAGCAAGAAAGAATGAAAATAGGAAGAGTTGATGGGTTAGAGAACTAAAAACCCTCGGTAGTCTGTACGGCGGTGTGTACGACTCTTCCTATAGCCGATTAAATTGGGTGGAACTATTTTTATATGAAACTAGACATCTAGCGCTTTCCATAGACATATCATATAAGGCTTTTGGGTTAGAATTGAGGGAGATATGAATTTTTGAATTTCGACCTAGGGTTTTGACTCTGGTTCTGGGCAGACTGGGTTATTCAAGGTAGAACTCGTCCTATACTACTTGAAAATGAGTGAAACTAATTTTTTTTAGAAAGCTTAACATAGGAGAATGTCTCATAAAAATTTCAGAATTAGATAAGGTCCCAGTTGCTCCCAGTGATCCAAGAAAGTTGCCCTATGTCCAAATCGGGCCAGAACAGGGCAGTTTAGTAAGACCAGAATTCAGGGCTTGTAACTCGAGTCCTACTAAGCCAAATGAAATGGAACTTTTTGCAAATGAAACTTTACTCTGTTAGCTTTAATATGATTCCAATTTCGTGTAATTTGAGTCATTTTTGGATTTTTAGTGGATTTTTACTTTTAATTACCTGATTCTAGCTAGCCAATGGGCAGGCCAAGATAAAATCTAGATATCTTGAGTTGTGGATATCAAAATTAGATGGGATGAAAGAGGTTAGAAACTAGACATATAAAGCTACAACATATCCAAAAATTGGGTTTAAATGAGTTAAATTGAAATAAAGGTGGGATATGCCATAACCGGGCAGAATAAGGCAGAACGAGCTAAAAGCCCTATTGATGCTTTGTCGAAACTAAAGAATGAATCTGTTAATGTATATGCATAATTGCTGCTCTATACTGAAATTGCAAATTGTATAAATGTTCTGGTATGCTAGCACTATTCATGGGGAAGCGGACACGTTCCGTTATGCTGCCGAAATTTTGGTAGGACCCATGTACAAGTTATGAGATTACATGTTAATACATGTGCATTTTTAAGAAAGTTATGAAAGTTATGAAAAAGATTATGTCACTATGAAAGTTCCATGCTACTTGGGCCAGCCCCGGATAAGAAGTTAAGGGGAATAGATCGGTGGGAAGGTCGGGAAAAGTAAACCCGGCATTCCTGTATAGGAACGAGCTCGATCCTGAAAAGCAGACTATGACCCAGGAGTCTAAATGGCCAAGAACTCCCAGGGGACCAAGAGATGGAAAATAATAAAAAGTAATGGAAAATACTTATGAAGAAAGGTTTATGATGAAGTCTGCATGATCACATGACTGCATGGTTACATGGAATAATTATGTCAAAATGTTTACAGTTGTCTATTATGTTTGCTTACTGCATGTTTATTTAGTTATTCTATTTATTATTTTATGCATCATTATTAGTATCTATTTTGTTTATTGTGCCGTCTAAAGTAAAACTGAACCTTGCCTCGGACCAGACTTTTTCTTAAACTCATTAAAACGGATAGCCTAGTTTGAACACATGCTCTTATAATTAAATAAAAACCGAGACAATTGAAAATGAATGTGACGTCAGAAGAGCGCCATACATGAACCCTACTGAGAATTTCTTGAAATTCTCACCCCGTGTTATATTTCCGCATCATTCTCAGATGTTGGCGAAGGGCTCAACGGCCACTCCTTTCATTGAGATCCCAGACTTGCAGCTTCACTATGACTCCAAGTTGGACTCGTTGGACACAACCTGCTCCTGCTATTTCTACCTCTGCTTTGTAGCAATAGGAATTTTGCTGTTCCTTTATTTCATCTGCCGTTAATATATATATGTATAGACTGAAGCGTCGACTTCCGACCTACTTATGTACATATACAATCGAAAATATATTACTTATTTGTATCTTTTCTGTTATATTACATTAAATTGTATTACGTTTTATAACGCTATTCACGTCTATTATGTAACAGTATGCCGTTTCGACTGTTTAGTGATACTAATCATGAGATTTAAGTAGAACGTTAACACTGTAACACAGACTACCTAATTTCATGTTATGACTTAAGCATAACATCAAATTAGTAGGGTGTTACACCCTGCATCACTCTACCCCATTGACATCCTTAATCTTGATAAGTAAGGTGAGAAAATTAATGTTAACAATATTGAGGTAATTTATTTAATTTTATTATTATTATTATTTTTAGTTTAACTGGGTGTGTTAACTTGGAAAAAATTGTTGATCAATAAAAGAGAATTGCAAGGTTGTTTGGTATAATCTATGCTACTTTATGAAGGAGTTGAGGCCCTTAATAACATTTTGTTTTCTAATGTTTCACTTCTATTTTATGATCTTAATAATTTTGTATAGGATAAAGCTGTAAACACAATACCACAATCAAAACTAGTTTTTTTTTTTTTTTCGGTTATGTTATTTTTATCTAAAGTGAAATCCTATTTTAGTCCTTAAAAGATACATGCGTCACTATATTTGTCCTTCGAAGATTATCATCAGCACATAAGCCCCCTAATGATCTAAAATGCCACCATATAATCCTTTTGGAGGACTAAATTAGTGATAGAAAAGGATAAGTTGTCTTATTATCTTGAATTTATGAGGAATTTATATGGTGATAATGATTTTTAGAGGACTAATATGATATTTAGGGGTGGCAATGGGGCGGATTAGAGTGGGTTTTAGCTCAACTGGAACCCGCCTCATATCCCACTAAACAAGTCTCAAATTGCCCTTATCCCACCCGTGGGTTTTGATATTTAAAACTCGAACCTTACCCATAGACAACCCACTCCAACCTGTACCCTACGCGGCCCTACCCGATGCTCCTTTGAAATACCTAAAACTTTTATTTTAAACTTTTTTGAGATAAAAATTATCTTAAAATTTAATTTGTATTTAGGGTGTGTTTAATATAGAGGTTAAAAATGAGGTGAAATTTTTCATATATTAGTTTCAAATGAAAAATTACACATTAAAAAGGTTTTATCTCTTTATTCTCATACCAAATACAATCTTAGAGTGATAGAAATATTTAGATAAAAATCTTATATATATAAATTATATATAATAAATATATCTTAAAATTCACATAATATATATATATATATATATATATATGGGATGCAGGGAGGGTAGGGGTTGATTTACCTTAAACCCAAACTCGACCCTACCCGTATCTAAAACCCACCCTGCTATAAGATGGGTTTAAAACTTGACTCGACCGGGTTAGGGTGGGGTGGGTACTCGCGGCTTAGATGTAATTGCCACCCCTATGATATTACTTATATCTTTCAAGACCAAAAATAGGGTTGTTACTATTTTGTCTATCTTTTGTCTATTGCAGTCTTTTTCTGCCTATTATCATTTTACATTCTTATAGTATTGCACAAGGAGGAAGTTCTCAACTAGTGCCTCTAAATCAGTGCATTTCTTCTTTTACTTTTCCAATCCAAAAACCTTTCTTTCTCATTTTTCTCCTTCTTGACCTTACCTAGAATAGATATTCCCTTTTCATACTTGCTTTCTAATTGAGAAATGCAATGGCAATTAGAAAGGAAAGTAATGAGAATTTGATTATAGAATGGTTAATGGGTATGCGTACAGCTAAAGCTGGAAGCAAGTGAAAGTGTAAGGGGATGAATTGCAAGCATGTCCGATCAAGATAATGCAACAAAATAACAAATGAGCGTAGGAGTTGCATTCAAATCTTGCACAGTTGCACCTCAGAAGTGCACAAACCTTGGACCTTGATCCTCCACTTCCAAAAAAAAAAAAAAAAGATACATGAAAAAAGATGAAATTGAAATCCTTTCTCTATCTAATTTCATCTTTCTATTCAATCTTAACCTTTTTAATTTTTTTTTTTTTTATATTTTTGGAGTTCCTTCTAAAATTTTTATAAACTTTTCACTATTGGGTTTTAATAATTGTTAGCAATTGTAACCTACAATTTGTTGACTATTAATAGATGATGTCATAGAATGTGTTGGTGGCTTAAAAGGCAGAAAGAAGGCAGCACAAAATAAATTTGTGGAAGCATAAGCAAATAGGACACAAGGAGTTAACAAGGTTTGGCTTATGGCCTACATCCATGGACAAACATAATAACCAAATATTTCACTTAGAAAATATAATAGAGATACAAAAGTGATCACATTTCACTCAAACCCAAAATCCCAAATAGTGGAGATACAAAAGTAGGGATACTTCACCCAAATCCAAGTCTCAAATACATCCAAAATACCCAATAGTATTTTGTCAATGGTATATACACTTAACACAACATCTAATAGGCCAAATATTGGTTCTTTTCACAATATTGTGTAAGTATTGCTCTTCGCTTGGTGATTCAAATGGCTGGCACCGTACAAGCCATGAGCATGATATGCATTAAATGCGCTTGCAAAATTGTTAAAGACAAACAAACAACCAAGCCAAAATAGCCACCGTGGGTGGATTGCAAGCCTTGTGTTATGCTGGAAAGCATATCAGAAGACATTGTGTTCAATGCAATATACACACCTATGCAAACATGTAGGTTGGCTACAAAGGATCAAAAAGACATCACATCACGTCAACAAATCTCCACCTTGGATTGATTTTTTATCAAGTTTCAAAAATTTCAAAATTGTCTTTTCCAAAATGCCTACAAAGGCAAGCTCACATATGAATAATAGAACAAGCATTAGGATCTACAAATTAGAATTATATAAGTGATGTTGCCCTTCGTCTTGTGAATAATAGTGCTAACTTTCACTCTAGTTTGCTTCTGACAAACCTAATGTTAAAAAAAAAAAAATCAAATATCATGAATTCCAAATTATTTAGCAAGCCATTCTTGCTCAACATAGACATCCTTGCCTTACTCATACGACATAAGTGAGTAGCATTTAAATTGGACGAAAATGATACTGATGTAGCACATGTAACACCCTAATAATTACCATCTTATGCTTAAATCATATTATGACAATTAGTAGTTATTACGTGTAGCTAACATGTATTCTTATAACTTGAATAGGGAAATAAGGAATAGAACGAGTAATTTTTTTCTTGAGCATAGAAATTTTATAAAGCTAAACCTATGTGTATTCACATGTAGGCATGACTTAAAGCGTTATTTTGCTAAAAATTAAAAATATGACTTACAAGAGTGGCGAGATAAATTAGTCCTAACAGACATTTTTAATAATATGAACACATCCATTTCCAGATATGCCCCAACTATGTTTGAATCAAGTAGAGTAGTGAGCGGGCTTTCCAAATAGCCCACCAAAATATAAATATTGTTATCCTAAAAAGAGCTCTAAAACTAGCTCCATGATACTAAATCAACATTTGCTAAGCATGCAAAAGATAACTGTGGTACAAAATATATAGTTACCAAAATGCCACAGGAATAACATCAAACATAGGCATGCATATCATGACACATCAGTTCTAATCCTAGCATAAGTACAACATGTCCAGTTTAGTCAATATAAAGGAAAGTCCTTAGGAGGTATGGAAGTCGTTCTCCACCATAGAGGTCACAACGTTCTCCTCCAAGGGCCAACACTCTAGAATTGCTCGGTCTCCAACCGTAGATGGGTTGGTTTCAAATGAGGTGAACGTTCCTCTGAGGGGTCCATTTTTATAGCAGAGTGGAAGAAGCAGGATTAAGGAAGAAAATTGAATGTGCTAAATACAAGGCAATGTCATTAGAAGGTTACTGTAGGTCGAAGTGACTACAAAAATGCTAAAGGAATGCCAACCCTAACACCAGCCTAGCCCATGACCATAAGAAAGTCCATAATCGAGTCATAATGCCATTCCCATCTAGGTATCTCTGGGAAGACCACTACCGATGCCATCAGCACCATGTGGGAATGACATGGAAACACATAGGAGTAAGAAATATAATTTCCCAATAAGCTGTGCTAACCTAACATATAACTAGTGGCAACACCATCAGGCCAGCTATGTCAATTTTCTTTTGAAAAAGGTGATCATACCACAATACATAGTAAAGGTTCCTTTTTAATAGTTCAAAACATAATCATCAAAAGTAGATTCCTTTTGTTAAACATTTATATCGATTATTTCATAAAGCATTATATTACAATATATCATTATTCGAGATGAAGTATAATGCTCATAACGCATGAAATGAACTTCTAGACTTGTGTGTCATGACTATTTTATATAATCTTATTTTATGCATGTGCTCTTCAATATTAAAGTGTTAGCTTAATACTTTCCCTTGACACAGGGGAAACTTGCCACCGTAGGGTAATAGACTGGTTATTAGGACTGAGCTCATTCTTATATGTGGATTGTCATTCACATAGTTATATTCCTAGCCAAATTACTCAAGCAAGTTACTTGTCAGATTCACTCTCTTTGACATTAAGTAAATTATTTCATTAGATTCACTCTCTTTGACAATAATCAAAGTAATTAGCCAGGTTCATTATCTCCGATTAATTACCATAAGTCTTAAATTATGATCATTTCCTTGATTATGAAATTGTACAATAACTCTTATGCAGTCAGCACACTTATAATGCCATTATCTCTCAATCGCAACTTGGCACAAATTTCATCACATAAGCATACTTAAAAATTATTAATGCAAATAAAACAAGAAATAACTCAATGAAATTTTGGCAATATAATTGTTGTACTAGGTGTAACATCCCAAATACTAGCATGTATAACTAATATTGTTCAATAATTAAGTTTTAGATACATTATAGATATTCAAGTAGATAATAAAGAAATGTTAATTGTAGGGTAATGTGAATTCAAATCTTCTTTATAGCAAAATAGCGATGTTTTGCTAGCCGAGGAAAATTGTGTTACTAGCGAAGTCCTGTAATACAAGAATTGATCTGGTAGGAGCCTATACTGCAGGATGACATAGATATTAGTTGAAAATCTAGGATGTATGGCTAGAAATTAACCACACCAACCCGCTTGGTGGTCAAAGGAAGATAATCCAAAATTCAAGCTTAAGGCAATTTAAATTCTTTCATATCCACCAATAAGAAGCAACTACTAACTTAAAAAGAAAGATACACATTTTCTCACTTTCTCCTTCACAAAATTTGGCAACGCTTTTCTCCTTTCTCTTTACTTCTATTTTCATCTTTACGCTACCCAAGCTCACTCTTGATCTTGTGTCTTTTTTGTTCTTGCCTAAGTTTTCAACTCTTTAGCTTGTTTATCATCAAAAAGCCCTAACACAAGCCAAAAAGCTCTTTCCTTTGAGCCATATAACCTCAACCAAGCAAGAAGCAAGAATGGATTTATGATCATCTTGGGATTTTAGAGAAGTAAGGACACCAAAAGGATTCAAGTTAAAGAGCTACAAACTTTGAATTTGAGGTAGGATTCCTAAGACTTGTTATTCTTTGGAGTTCTATGGAAGTTAGGATCTTCTTGTATCGTTTTTTATCTATTATGTAAAACTTGTCTGATATTCTTTTCTAGTGAATTAAGGTAGAGAAACTTCATTTATGTTGAAGAATAAATTAGAAGACCAAGATAGTCACAAAATTGAAAAACTGTTACAAGGGAACTTAGGAGCCATCCATATAGCAAGGGATATATCTCAACTTATAAAATTCAAATTGAAGTAAAATGAATTTTAAATGAAATGTAACTCAAAGACGAATCCAACCATATAGATGGTCCATTGGACTTGAAATGAAACAATTATGACTTTTAGGATTAAGCTATTAGTCAACATCCCTTATCCTAACCAGTGTGTGATGAAGTGGGCATAACTTGCCCTGTATAAGTTCAATTTGAGTGAAACCATTTTTTTAAAAAGCTAACACATAAGAAATCAAGCCTATGAAATTTTAGGGTTAGATCATTAGTAGATTGTTCCCAGTAAATCCTTATAGTTGACCTATGTTTTGTTCAAGTTGAAATAGGGCGGCTCTAATAAGGAGCTCATGACTTGATCTTTACCTACTCAATTAGAGTCAAACTTATTAGATTTGAAAGAGGGCACATCAAAGTACATCCTAGTATAATTTCGGATCAAAATAATGTAAGATGAATTTTAGTGACATCCTAATTTTAGGGGTGCAAGTTTGTTTTGAAATAGGGCAACCTTGAGTAAAACTTGAATAACTTAACTTATACACCCTGAAATTTAGTGAAACCAACGAGATTTAAGAGTAGACTAATAGGGCTATATTCCATTAAATTTTGATGTTAAAATGAATTAAAATTGAATTTTAATGCAATTTAGAATTCTAGGCAGATTTAAGGGAAGTAGGATAACTTGAGAGTTCATGGCTTAGAAGTTCTATAATCCATCAGGAATTAAATGAACTGAATTATTTATGCAATTACATGCAAAATTGATGTTAGTTCGGCATATTCTTTATGATGATCATGATTTTTATGACTAGCGGGATTGCTAATTGTCCTGTCTATTTTGGTGACCCTTTATATTTTAGCTGTCGTGCTGCTGGATTTTTGGCAGAAGTATATGAACTATGTAGTATAATCATAAGCATATTAAGCACATTCGTACATAAATATATGATCTCCAGTATGATTATGATTCCATATTACTTGGGTTGGCCCTGGAATGAATTAAGGGGAATAAGTCGGTGTGAGTATCAGGGAAAGTAAAACCCAAAAATTACGTATAAGAATGAGTTTGGTCCTAAAAAGTAGGCTATTACCTAGGAGTTTACATAGCCAATTACTTCTAGGGGACCAAGTATGGATAATTATGGCATAAGTTAAGAAAAGGAAAAATTAAGTGCACTTGCATCAAAAATCATTTGCATAAGTTTGTGCATCGTGTTTAATTTGCTTATTGCCCTGTTGTGATTATCATGGTGTTTCTCTCCTATTTATCAAATGTATCAATAAAATGAAATCTGTTTTGGATACTATTGTTTCAAAATTTATAAAATTCGGATATATGCTTTTATATATACACTTTCCAATTTTTTAGAATAAACTAGAGCATTTGAGAATGAGTATGATGTCAGTATGTATTATAGCTTAGGAGGTCCAATTGAAAAATTTAAATTCTTATACCTTTTGTATGTATTCGTGTCATTATGGAATGATAGCAATGACAGCAATGGCAGTGATGGCACTTTTTGCCAAAGTATTTGAGTGGTAGTGATACTATGGCCTTGCCTTGGACTCCTTATTTTTTATGGCAACTTCTTATGTGTGTCTATATATATTTTTCCAGTGCTCTTTTGCTATTTTTATTTTGAGCTCATTCTTCAATCTTGAGGCTCATTTCATTGGGGTTCCTCTGTATATGGCTCATCTAGATGTCGTACCTCCTCATGTGATAACCTGCTGAACTCAACCCTATGCTTAAGTCATAGTATATCATACAGTGGATATATCACCACGAGGCGTCTCTCACTTTCCAAAGTTCGCCTTATTATCTCTCATGTCAGCTTGTTTATTTTGATTATTTCCTTACTTATTAATACCTTAATGTCGGGTTCTTAAAATGATGTGCAAAAAAATTGTCTAGGTGGAGAACATATCACACTGTATATAGATATAGTCGGTGAACATAAAGTGTTAAAAGTACCTGAATAACCTAACAAAGGAATACAACAAGGTGATATATCAGCATATCCATATACTAGTAACAAGTCTCAACATTTCGTATCACATTAAGTCTTTAATTCGAGCACGGATAGTATCTAACCGGAAAATGCGGTACATCATACATATAGATATGTAAACAACGGGTGCAAGGTATCGGAAGTACATAAATAACTCGATAGAGAACATGAAAAAGGTAACGCAGCATCCACTATATACATATGTCAGACATTATGTCTCCAGGTTTGGTACATGTACAAAAAAAATGGATACATATGTTAGGTCATTGTACACAAAAAGATAAGTGACCCATGTCAGTAAAGTGCACCCCTAAGTGGTCCTTAAAGGACATTGCAAACTAGTGTCATTATCATCAACTAAAGTACTAAACTCATGGCCTAATGCCATACACTGCCAAAAGAAGGTCATACTGTACAATGTAGTCAGCTACTCAGGCATCTACTTGGTCAGGAAGCCATTGGCCATGTCCGGCTTGGCTGGGGTGTACTTCTAGTCCAGAGGAGGAGGAAGGCGGGTTAGTAGCCTCTGAAGGGTCACTGTCAAAACCAGGTGAGAGGTCAGGGACCACCTATGTTAGTGAGGCAAGTCTTTGGCGGGGGCTTTCTTCTTTGGTGTTGGAGTTGGCTGAGCCATGTGCAGGGGGACGGCTATATAAGGTGCAAATGGATCAAACATTGGGTCATGGAGAGGAACAACGAAGTCCCTAGGTGCCAAGAATGTACAACGAGTCAAATAGGGGATCATGGTGGGTCTGGAGATTAGGTAGCTCGATGAAAAGGACGAAGGTCACCTCCGAGTTCATGATCTAAGAATGAGGTGAAAATATACAATAGCATGAGAATTCGATAAAATTCTTGGTAGGATTCTAATACTATGCTAAACTGATATCATGATCATTCTCAGTTGTTTCGGTCTTTATTTAAATTAAAAGGGCCTAATATAGCTATGATATTCTATTCAATTAATATTAAGAAAAGCATAACCCAAAGTAAAATTTAATTTTTACTTAAAATAACAAGAAATGGAAACAGAAATATATTCTTAAAACAATTGGTGCACTAACCACAATATAGAGGAGGATATAAGAATAAGGGATATATAGATAACAATGCATTTAGCTTAGGATTAATCTACAGAACCATATGAATACATGAATGAAAGTGAATACACTTAGCTTCAATGATCCTTTGACTTATATGACTTATACTTTTCCACACTTGGTCCCCTAGGACCACATACTCCTAGGTAATAGTCTACTTCTTAGGATTGAGCTCATTTCTATACAAGATTGTCGGGTTTACTTTTCCCGACTTTGCTACCAATCTATTCCCCTTAACTTTATTCCCAGGCTAACCCAAGTAATGTGGAACTTCTCATTACTCTTATAATTTCATGATTAGAAGTATATTGCCTTAAATAGCACATGTATTATAAGATATACCATGAGTTGTGCATAATTTCTGCTGAAATTTCGGTAGCACGATGGATTACGTCCTCTTCCCCATGAGCAGTGCCAGTATCCAAACAGTCAATCATTTAGAAAAATCATACTAGTGTATCCATTGCTCAATTTCTTCACTAAAGGCACAACATGTGCTCTTAATTTTAATTTCCTCCCTATGTACTTAAATTCTGCCCAATTTTAGAAATTAAGCCATAAATTTTATTTAATTCCTTTAGACCTGAATTTTGGATATGTTGAAATTTTGTTTGTCTAGTTTCTAACTTCTTTAGTCCCATCTAATTTTGATAATTGTAGCTCAAGTTATTAGGGATTTACCTTGGCCTGCCCTACAACTGACCAGATTTGTACACTCAAAATTAAAAATCCACTAAAAATTGAAACCTAATTGGATTCGTACCAAACCTATATCAATTTAAAGCTTATTGATCCAATTTTTATGTCCAATAAATTCCATTTCATTTGACTAAGGAGAACTCAAATTATGTATTCACAAATTTGATGGATTCGGATTGCCCTATCTCTGTTCCATCCGAACAAGGGGCAATTTCAATAATTTACTGGGATTTATAGAAAAGTAATCTGACCTTAAAATTTTTATAGCATGTTCTCTATGTCTTACCTTCCTAATAAATTTTGTTGCACTCTATTCCAATTGTATAGGACAAGTTTTGCCCTGAACATGCTCCCCTGCCCAGAATCAAGTTTAGAAACCTATGACAAACTTCCAAAATTCGTATCTCCCTCAATATTAAATCAATGATCTTATAATTTATGTATAGAAAGCCGTGGAAGTCTAGTTTCTTTTAAAAATAGTCTCATAAATTTATGATGGCTCTATGATATCGGTACAGTTCATGGTAACGGACGTTCTAGGAATTAATGGATTCCAGATTTCTTGATTTGCTCCCTTTTCTAGTTTCTCATGCAAGACTCAACTCCAACTCAACTGATTACTTAATAAATCAGTCGCAAATCATCAAATGCACATCATATATCTTCATTTAGATAGATGAAGTAAGATTTATAATTAGCCACAAATCCATAAAAACTGAACAAAAGCTTGAAACCTACCTTAATCTAGTAGAGCAGCTAGTAAGAAAAGGAATTCTTGATGAAGTAGGATGGTTAGAGCTTAAGAACAAGATGAGATGAGGTGAGTTGAAGAAAGAAAAGATGAAGGAGAAGCAGTTGGGTTTTTTTTTTTTTGGGCGTAACTTTGAGGGGACAAAGGAGGAAAAATTTTGTGTTAATGATGGTGGTGGTTGGATGCTTTGATTCTCATTGGTCCTTGATATTTATGGCTCAAATTGAATCAACACTCCTTCTTGTGTTGAGGCTCAATATGGCCCTACCTCTAAGGTTATTGTGGTTGAATTTTGGCCATAACTTCTAGGTTTTTGATGTGTAATTCTATTGATTCGCTTCCAGTGATTTAAGATACTACTGAATCTCTACTAATTTTCCTTTAATTGACAAAATGGTTTTGAGAAATTTTGGTAAGGTCTCCTATATTCTGTTCAAATTGTTTCTAATCATAAACTCTCTAATTAACTTCTAATTAATTCCTAATTAATCTCTAATTAATCTTTAAGTGGCTTCTAATTAGTTGATTTGTGCAATTAAATAGAATAATTCGATAATCAACATAAATTTCACATTTTCAAAATTTCTAGATATTACACCTCAAATGGCTCATCCGGCTATTGTACCACTTTAGCCCTCACCACTAGCTTCTCTAGAGAGTGATTCCTTAGAGGCAAGTACCTCCACCTTCTTCTCCTCTATGTTAGGTGATGGTGAGCACCCACCTGGTGGCCTCGGGATTGCAAACATTATGGAGAATAGTTTCCTTTACTCTGAGTCTATGTAGAGGATTTTGATGGATCTTTTTGGAGATCATAGTTAGTATAGGGCTGTTTAGCACTGTCTATATAGAGTGACTCTCCTTCAGGTATCTTTTTGATATGACCTTAGGCCACAGACTTAGTTTTCTGTTCTCATGTGTTCCTACTCGCTTTCTATAGTCTTCTTTGCAAGGACATGTACTGAGATTGTACGAAGAAGATGTGGGCCAGATGTATGTTTTTTTATTTTTTTTTTTACGATTCTCTATTCTATACTCAAAAATTATACTTGGACACAAGAGTTTTATACAAGCTTTTATATATGTGCTGTAAATATTTGTTATAAATTTCCTTTCCGTGTCTTTATTTTCTTTATATTATGATGTACTACGCGCTATTTCACAAATTCAGAGAGAATGATTGTTAGGTAAATAAAGCAAATGGCTAACCTGCAAATTTTACTTGATTGGACCTTGCAAGAACTAATCATCATAGGAATAATAAAAGTAACTATTTACACATAGCAAACTTCTAGATATAATATTATAACTTAAGCATAAATTATATTTGGGAATATGTTATACTAGGAGATTCCCATAAGCCAGAAATAGTCAAATAACTAGTCAACAGCTTAGTATAGTGCACAAATCAATTCAATACTAATCATTAACGATCCAATCAATATTCCAATACAAGTCAAGAAACATAGTCCACCGCTAAAATGAGAGACTGTTATTTAAACCATCAAGCTCAAGAGCCACATACCTTTGCAATATCACATGGCCATTTAGCCATGCACTATCATTCATTATCAAAATGAATTATTCAATTTCCTCATTTCACATAGGTTAATAGAGTCAACTCAATAATTATTATAACTAAATATGAAGCAATTTGGCCTTGAGCCACAATTTTAAGTAAGAGTAACTCACTTTCAAGCATACTAACTCTTTTGTTATATTCTTGTACACCTTTTCTTTAAGCACATCCTCATGTCTAAGGGCAACTTACACCCAACTCATATATTCCTCATAGGTTCCTAAAATGGATTAAGCTTCAAATAATTTTGTTTAGCCATTAAAAATTTTCATGTAGAGACATAATCTAACCTCTTTCTTGATCCTTTTTTTACTTAGATGTGAGCTTACTGACATAGACAAGAATTCCCCTTCTTTTTAGTTGTATTACTTTTTAATTGACAATTCTCACTCTAAATCATTTGCCCAAACAACATCTTTACCATCACAACTCAAGGCTTCCCTCGAAACTCTCTCTTGGCCAAAATTTCAAGGACCTCCTACTCTAAATTCCTGTCTTAATTCTTCCTTAAAAGCTACTCATTTTTAACTAGTTATGTGTAACCCCCTCTCTTATATAAGTCATGCTCAAGTCACGGAGTATATTAAGAGGTTGACACTGTGCTAAGAGAATCTTTAAAATACGGAAAATATAATATGTGGCCCTTCAACTGTACACTTTATTACTGAAAAATAGTTCATAAAATTACACTTTAAAGGAAATTTGTGACTAACATGTCACGTAGAAGTTGCTCTCACTAGTTATCAACTAGCTTCAGTAGTCTCTTGACTTAGTTTGCTTCCAAGTCTTGCCCTGTGAACTTCCCAGTCTTCCACCTCACACTTGATTTTCAACTTAAGTGCTAGAATATTTACGGAAATAGAAAAACATGCAAGCAGGTAGTGAGAACCTATGGTTCTTAGTAGATAAATTCAAACCATGTCATGTCATCATAAACATTCCAGCCGCTTCAGTTTCTTATAAAAAAAATGTGAGCACATATTCATAACCAGTGGTTTAGTTTTAAGTTGAAAACATCTTTCTCAAAGCAAGTTATATTTTAATAATCACTTGCCATGTCATATGACAGTCATAAAAATATGAATATTAAAATATACTTCAACAAGAAACATAATAACATTATGACCTAACTAGATAATTGAAAGTGCACATAAAATGCTTACACTTGACTGTATGCAAGTGTACTTGACTTAATTCGTATCTTTCTTTAACTTACAACTTGATTTTCATAAACTTTCCCATTACTTTGTCCCCTGGGAGTTTTTGGCCATTTTAGACTCCTCGGTAATAGTCTGCTTATCAAGATCGAGCTCGTTCCTATACAGGAATGCCGGGTTCACTTTCCCTGATCTTCCCACCGATCTATTCCCCTTAACTTTTATTCGGGGCTGGTCCAAGCATTATGGAGCTTTCATCATAACGTAATCTTTATGCTCATCATAACATAACCTTTATGTTCATCATAACATAGCCTTTGTGAACTTCATGCAAAATGCACATGGATCTCAACATATATTATAACTCATGCATAAGACTTACCGAAGTTTCGGTAGTATAACGGAACGTGTCCGCTTTTCCGTGAATAGTGCCAGTCATTAGAACACCATATTCTCAAAAATATCATAACATTTTATTCATATTTCACATATCAAATTCATGGCACAATCATTGTAATTATAAACATGGTTGCTATCTTAGCACTTGCATTCAACCCGATTTTTGTAAATCAGGCCATAACTTCATTTCAACTCATTTGAACCTCAAGTTTGGATATATTAGGGTGTTATGTGTCTATTTTATAGCCTGATTGGTTCCATCTCATTTTGACTTGTATGGCTCAAGATATTCAAGTTTTACCCCGACCTACCCTGCAGCTAGCTAGAATTTTACACTAAAGGTAAAAATTCACCAAAAATTGAAAACTAGTTCAAATCATACGAAATTGGTATCATTTTAAAGCGAACAGGACAAGCTTTCATTTGCTTTAGTAAGGCTCAAGTTATGAGCCCCGAAATTTGACCTTCCTGAACTATCTTGTTTTGGCTCGGTTTGGACATAGGGCAACTTCTTCGAAATATTGGGATCAAAAGGAACTATATCGAACTCAAAAATTTTTATGGGATATTCTGCTATGTGTAAACTTTCTAACAAAATTGGTTTCATCCAATTCCAAGCCGTAGAGCAAGTTTTGCTCTGAACAACCTAGTTTGCCCAAAATCAACCTCACAAATCTAGGTTGAAATTCTAAAATTCATAATTCTATCAATACTAAAGCCCTGCATGTCTAGTTTCATATAAAAATAGTCTCATTGGATTTAACTAGCAATAAGCAGAGTCGTACACTCCGCCGTACGGACTGCCGAGGGAATTTGGTTTTTTAGCCCCTCACATTTTCTTATTCTCACCATTTCCTAATCCTTAATCAATCAAATTTAAACACAAAGCAGTCAACAACCAGTCCAAAATCATCATATTCATTCACTAATCACATTAAGAAGGGAGAAAATAAAGCCAAAAATTAGTCACCCACAATCAGAATAATAAGAACAGAATTTAAACCTCTACCTCTGTGTGTGTGGTTTTGCTAAGTATTGAAGGTTGGTTGAGTGGAGGAGAGAAGAGGAAAATGAGAAGAGAGAAAAGGAGACTAAAGTAAAGAGAGAAAGGGGCATGTAAGTCAGCTGAATGAAGAAAAAAAAATATGATTTAAACAAAAAGAGGGTAGTTGGAATTGTGAGTGTTGATTGGTTGAAATTCTTGTAGCTGATTTCCTGCCATGCTTCCTTCTCTTTGTGGTTTAATGTGGCTTAATTATCCTCCATGCAAAATGAGAACTCATTTGCACTCTGTCTAAACTCAAAACTCGTATCCATCTTCCGTAAAGTTGGAACTCTTGTCCATCTTATTCGAACTTGGAGATTAGTTTGGATATCGGAACTCGAGTCACTTGGAAATAGATTATTAGATTGGAAATCGCAGCAAACAAATCACCTTAAAATCGGCGGTCGAAGACAAGACTATGAAACATAAAAGACTTAAACTCGAAAGTCGGGGATGTTACATAAACTTGGATGTTAGTACCAGAACATAAAACCTCATACCCGCAACTTGAAAGTCGAGAACTAGCCCATAAAACTCTTATACATATAATTTCGAAACTCGGTCCAATCATCAATCTCGGAGATCGATTCACAACCCCGGAAGTCAGAAATCAAATCTTGGAGCTCAATTCAATCTCAAAAGTTAGTCCTAAGCCCAAACTTGGGAACATCAATAGAAATGAAAAGCTCTTGGAAATAAATACGGAGGTCGGAACTCGTATGTTACTTGGACATCAATTCCTAGGTTGGAAGTCATGCACATTTAGTTGAACTTACAAATCACTTCGAAGGTCGGAACTCATGTTTATTTTGATTGAACTTGGAGATAGACTCGTCGGACCTTGTGTCCATTCTAGTTGATCTTGAACATCAATTACGAAGTTGGAACTAGGGTACATTTTAGTTGAATCTTAATTAACATCAATTATTTGATAAAAACCTGAACAAATAGGCAAAAAATAATAAGAAAATTTCGGGGAATGTTACGTTACCACCCTTTTAAGAAAAATTTTGTCCTCAAAATTTAGTACCTAAGATTAGTTCAGGATACTCTTTCTTCATATCTGATTCTAGTTCCCAAGTGTAGTTCTCGGCATTTTCTTTTCCCCATGCTACCTTTATTAACTGCACAGTTTTTGTTCCGAAGTTGCCTGCTACTTCTGTCTATGATCCATGCTAGTTGTACATAGAAAGTCAGGTCCTCTTTTAGCTATACTGATTCAGGTTCTAGAAAGTGTGTAGGGTCAGGCTGTTATCTTTTGAGTTAAGAAACATGGAAAACATCATGAATGTTTGACAGATGTAGAGGTATGCAACTGATCCGATTTGCTTCAAGATTTGGAAGGGACTGATAAAGCGGGAACTTAGCTTTTTGACCTTAATGGCTCTACTTATCCCCGTTGTAGGCGTAACCTTCAGAAATACGTGGTTTCTTTCTTGAAATTCCAGAGGTTTCCTCCTAGTATTTATGTAACTCTTCTGACGGCTTTGAGCGGCAAGCATCTTACTTAGAATGTTCTTGATCTGCTCAGTGGTCTATTCAACTAAATCAGGCCCCAATAGAGTTGTTTCTCCTGTTTCATACCAATACAGTGGAGATTGGCACTTCCACCCGTACAATGCTTTGTAAGCAGCCATGCCAATGCTAGCGTGATAGCTATTGTTGTATGCAAATTTGGCTAGCGGTAAGTATTGATCCCAATCCCCACGTTGCTCCATTATATAGGCTCGTAACATATCTTCTAAGGTTTGAATTGTTCTTTTTATGTGCCCATTCGTTTGCGGGTGGTATGCAGTGCTTAAACATAACTTAGTACCAAATGCTTTTTGTAAAGCTCCCCAGAATCATGAAGTGAATCTTGGATCTCGATAAGAGATAATGGTTGAAAGGATCCCATGTAGCCTGATAATTTTTTGGATATGCAATTGTGCCAATTTTTTCCAATGGATAATTTACTCGAATAGGTAGAAAGTGAGCAGATTTGGCTAATCTATCCACAATAAAATCCATGGAGATACTTTACCACTTCCACTCAGGGATTTCCAAAGGTTGTAGCATCTTAGAGGGTTTATGATATTCCACTTTCACCTTCTGATAGATCAAGCATTTGCTTATGAAGCTCGTCTTATCTGACTTCATGCCTGGCCACCAAAATATTTTCTTGAGGTCTTGATACATTTTAGTAATGTCAGAATATATGGTAAATTCACCTTTATGTGCTTCCTCCAAGATTCTTCTTCAAAGATCATTTCCGTCGGGTATACACACCCTGTCACGGTGCTGGCCTATGCCTTCTTTATCCTGAGCAAAACCCGTTAATTTCCCGGATTACACAAGATTGATGGTACGCTGAAAACTAGCATCCTGCTATTGTGCCTATCGAATCTGCTCTTAAAGCTATTGGTTAACTTAACTTGGTGTAACTGAATGGTCTTAGGAGTCATAAGGATTCCCAAATTAAGATTTCAGAAGCTCTCAATAAACTCTGTCTCTTTCACCATCATCTAGGCTACAATCAACGCTTTTCTGCTTAAAGCATCTATCACAATATTTGCCTTGCCTGGATGGTATTCCAATTCAAATTTATAGTCTTTAAGAAGTTCCATCCATCTCCGCTGCCTTGTGTTTAATTCCTTCCGATCAAGGAGATACTTTAAACTTTTATGATCAGACAAAACCTCGAACCTCACACCATAAAGGTGATGTCTCCATATCTTTAAGGCAAATACTACTGCTACTAATTTGAGACCATGTGTAGGATAATTCCTTTCATGTGGCTCTAATTGTCTAGATGTATACGCAACCACATTTCCGGCTTGCATTATCACACGTCCTAATCCTTGCTTGGAAGCATCACAATAGACCTCAAATGGTCCGTTAGGGTTTAGCAAGGCCAACACTAGTGTTGTGGTTAACCTTCTTTTCAAGTCTTGAAAGCTCTGCTCACATTCCGGCATCCATCCAAATGGAACATTCTTTCGGGTTAGCTTAGTCAAAGGCAAAGCTATTCAAGAGAAATCCTTGACAAATCGCCTATAATATCCTGCTAAGCCCAGAAAACTCCTAACCTTAGTGACTGTGGTTGGCATTTCCTAATTTCGTATTGCTTCCACTTTGTTAGGGTCTACGGAGATCGCTCTATGGGGTACCACATGCTCGAGAAAGTTTTCTTCTTTCATCCAAAATTCACATTTGGACAACTTAGCATGAAGTTTATTCTCCTTAAAATTTGCAGAACTAACTGCATATGTTCTGCATGCTCCCGCTCCATCTTCGGATAGACAAGTATGTCATTAATGAAAACCACTACAAACTTGTCTAGATATGAGCGGAATATCCGATTCATATAATTCATGAATACTGCTGGTGTGTTTGTCAGCCTAAACAACATCACGGTGTACTCGTAGTGTCCGTAATGAGTTCGAAAGGCTGTCTTAGGGATATCTTGTTCCCAAGCTCGAATTTGATGATATTCGGAACGCAATTGATCTTGGAAAATACTGTTGCACCTTGTAGTTGGTCCATGAGGTCATCAATCCTCGGCAATGGGTATTTATTCTTAATCATCACTTTATTCAGCTGCCTATAGTCCACACATAAGTGCATGCTCCCATTTAACCACCAAGACTGGAGTTCCCATGGCGATGCACTTAGCCGTATGAATCCTTTTTCCAAGAGTTCTTCAATCTGCTTCTTTAGTTCTGTCAGTCCAGAGGTGACATTCGATACGGAGCGATAAATATTGGTCCGGCACCTGGAACTAGCTCGATAGCGAACTCATTTCCTTCTCAGGAGGGAATTCAGGAATATCTTCTGGAAAACATCGGGATATTCCTTAACAAATGGAATCTTCTCTAGTTTCTGTTCAACTTCCGTCACTTTGGCTGATAGGAGGATGTATCCTTGACTCTTCGACCCACTATAGTTTACTAACAAAGAGTCCAGATAGAAAAGTGTTGAGGCTTGGGATTCAGAAGACGAGACAGAGGAGAATACCACCGTCTTATCAGAATAGTTGAGCATGACTCGATTGGCAGAAAGCCAATCCATGCCTAGAATTATGTCAAGTCCAGACAAAGGAAGACAAATCAAATTAGCTACAAAGGTCTTACCTTTAATTCAAAGAGAAATATTGATGCAAATTTGACTAGTTTTAACAGGTTTATTTGTAGGAGTAGAAACCAGTAGATCATAAGGCAATTTAGAAATTGATAATCTTAAAACAGACACACAGTCATAAGAAATAAATGAGTAGGAGGCACTCGAATCATAAAGTACATTTAGAGTCTCACCGTCCACTTCACAGGTACCTTGGGTTAGTCCTTCGGACTTGTCAGCTTCTTCTGCATTCATTATAAAGACCCGTCCTTGGCATTGAGGTCTAGATAATTGTGATCACTATGTTGTCAATTTTGATTATTCTTGAGGAAAAACCTACTTCATCCTCTAGATGTGGACTTACAAAAGTCTCCCATATACCAAACCGAAGCTTTCGCCCTTAGCTTCTTTCACTGATTCTCTGCTTCATCTGTCCACTCTATAAATTTTTTTAATGAAGGATTAGGTCTTTATAATGGGGTATTACCACAATCCAAAGCAAAAAATATTGATTGAATTTTGCTGACAAGGTGCCTTTAAGGTAGTCCTATTCATAAAGAAAGTAGGGGTACCATCCATGTTGCTTGAAATGACCTCATCAGTGGGTAATAATCTTGCTTTTGTCGAGTACTAAAATTACAAAACTAGGCAGAAGAATCTTCTAGATTCAATCTAGAAAAGATGGGCCAGATCAGATAATTGCAATAAAGCTTGAAACAAGCTCCATCACGGTCGTTTCCAACTAAAATTTTGCCCTTGATGATAGGAAGTCTTCAGCCACCCGACAACACCTTACAAAACAACCTCCTTGATATAACTAGGTTTATGATGTTCATAGCAAACCGTTCGACATAATTCCTTTGATTGATTTCCCAATTCTCTGTACTCCTCTACTTGCTGTACCCGTCAACTTGCTCAATTGTCTATCCCTCTATGCCATCGCTACTTTCTAGGAGTCTTATCCCTAATAATTAGGTATAGAAGATGCCTAATAAGCCTGCTGGGTGTTTTAGGCTTCTGTTTACACAAAACCTTATATTGAGGTGATCAGGCTCAATATTCAGTCAAGTGCAACAGGTAGTCCACAACACTCACAACAAGGCTACCATGCATAAAATTTCTATGTCCTCTTCACGCGAGGACCTAAAACATGGTTTATCTCAATTCTCAGAGTATGTCTCAAAAGCATAATCAGTCCATCCACGGGCCTATACATGACGAACTGCTCTGATACAAAAAATGTAACACCCTCTCTTATATAAGCCATGCTCGAGTCACGGAGTATATTAAGAGGTTGTCACTGTGTTAAGAGAATCTTTAAAATGCGAAAAATATAATACATGGCCCTTCAACTGTACACTTTATTACTAAAAAATAGTTCATAAAATTACACTTTAAAGGAAATTTGTGACAAACATGTCACGTAGAACTTGCTCTCACTGGTCATCAACTAGCTTCAGTAGTCTCTTGATTTTGTTTACTCTCGAGTCTTGCTCTGTGAACATCCCAGTCTTCCACCTCATACTTGATTTTCAATTTAGGTGCTGGATTGTTTACAAAAGCAGAAAAAGATACAAGCAAGCAGTGAGAACCTATGGTTCTCAGTAGATAAATTCAAACCATGCGGTGTCATCATAAACATTCCAGCCGCTTTGATTTCTTATAAAAAAAAAATGTGAGCACATATTCATAACCAGTGGTTCAGTTTTAAGTTGAAAACATCTTTCTAGAAGCAGGTTATATTTTATCAATCACTTGCCATGTCATATGATAGTCATAAAAATATGAATAGTAAAATATGCTTCAACAAGAAATATAATAACATTATGACTTAACTAGATAATTGAAAATGCACATGAAATGCTTATACTTGACTGTATGCAAGTGCAATTAACTTAATTCATATCTTTCTTTAACTTGCAACTTGATCTTCAAAGACTTTTCCATTACTTGGTCCCCTGGGAGTTCTTGGCCATTTTAGACTCCTGGGTAATAGTCTGCTTATCAGAATCGAGCTCATTCCTATACAGAAATGCCGGGTTTACTTTCCCCGACCTTCCCACCGATCTATTCCCCTTAACTTTTATCCGGGGCTGGCCCAAGCATTATGAAACTTTCATCATAACATAATCTTTATGCTCATCATAACATAACCTTTATGTTCATCATAATATAGCCTTTGTGAACTTCATGCCAAATACACATGGATCTCAATATATATTATAACTCATGCATAAGACTTACCGAAGTTTCGGCAGTATAACGGATTATATCCGCTTCCCCATGAATAGTGCCAGTCATTAGAACACCAAATTCTCAGAAATCTCATAACATTTTATTCATATTTCACATATCAAATTCATGGCACAATCATTGTAATTAAAAACATGGCTGCTATCTTAACACTTGCATTCAACCCGATTTTTGTAAATCAAGCCATAACTTCATTTCAACTCATCTAAACCTCAATTTTGGATATATTAGAGCGTTACGTGTCTGTTTTCTAGCCTCATTAGTCCCATCTCATTTTGACTTGTATGGCTCAAGATATTCAAGTTTTATCCTAGCTTGCCTTGCAACTAGCCAGAATTTCACACTTAAAAGTAAAATTTCACTAAAAATTGAAAACTAGCTCAAATTATATGAAATTGGTATCATTTTAAAGCTAACAGGACAAGCTTTCATTTTCAAAAAGTTTCATTTCATTTGCTTTAGTAGGGCTTGAGCTATGAGCCCTGAAATTTGACCTTCCTAAACTATCTTATTTTGGCTTGGTTTGGACATAGGGCAACTTCTTCAAAATACTGGGATTAAAAGAAACCATATCAAACTCGAAAATTTTTATGAGATGTTCTACTATGTGTAAGCTTTCTAACAAAATTGGTTTCATCCAATTCCAAGCCGTATAGAGCAAGTTTTACTCTGAACAACCCAGTCTACCCAGAATCAACCTCACAAATCTAGGTCAAACTTCTAAAATTCATATCTCTATCAATAGTAATCCGATGGCTTTATATGATATATGTATGGAAATCCCTGCATGTCTAATTTCATATAAAAAGAGTCTCATTGGATTTAACTGGCGATAGGTAGAGCCATACACTCTGCCGTACGAACTGCCGAAGGAATTTGGTTTTCCAGCCCCTCACATGTTCTTATTCTCACCCTTTCCTACTCCTTAATCAATCAAATTTAAACATAACGTAGTCAACAACCAATCCAAAATCATCATATTCATTCACTAATCACATTAAGAAGGAAGAAAATAAAGCCAAAAATCAGTCACCCACAATCAGAATAACAAGAACAAAATTTAAACCTCTACCTCTGTGTGTGTGGTTTTGCTAAGTGTTGAAGGTTGGTTGAGTGGAGAAAAGAAGAGGAAAATGAGAAGAGAAAAGGAGACTGAAGTAAAGAGAGAAAGGGGGCGTGTAAGTCAGCTGAATAAAGAAAGAAAAATCTGATTTAAACATAAAGAGGGTAGTTGGAATTGTGAGTGTTGATTGGTTGAAATTCTTGTGACTGATTTCTAGCTATGCTACCTTCTTTTTGTGGCTTAATATGGCTTAATTATCCTCCACGCAAAATAAGAACTCGTTTACACTCTGTCTGAACTCGGAACTCGTATCCATCTTGCATAAAGTCGGAACTCTTGTTCATCTTATTCGAACTTGGAGATTAGCTTGGATGTCGAAACTCGAGTCACTTGGAAATAGATTATTAGATCAAAAATTGCAGCAAACAAATCACTTTAAAATCGGCGGTCAAAGACAAGAGTATGAAACATAAAAGACTTAAACTCAGAAGTCGGGGATGTTACATAAACTTGGAAGTTAGTACCAGAACATAAAATCTCATACCCACATCTCGGAAGTCGAGAATTAGCCCATAAAACTCTTATACATATAATTCCGAAACTTGGTCCAATCATCAATCTCAGAAATCGTTTTACAACCCGGGAAGTCTGAAATCAAATCCCGGAGCTCAATTCAATCTCGAAAGTCGGTCCTAAGCTCAAACTCGGGAACATCAATAGAAATGAAAAGCTCTTGGAAATAAATATGGAGATCGGAACTCGTATGTTACTTGGACATCAACTCCTAGGTCGGAAGTCGTGCACATTTAGTTGAGCTTGTAGATCACTTCAGAGGTCGAAACTCATGTTTATTCTGATTGAACTTGGAGATAGACTCGTAGGTCAGATCTCGTGTCCATTCTGGTTGATCTTGAACATCAATTACGAAGTCGGAACTCGGGTTCATTTTAGTTGAATCTTAATTAACATCAATTATTTGATAAAAACCAGAACAAATAGGCAAAAAATGATAAGAAAATTTCGGGAGATGTTACATGATGAACTGAGAATATTAAATTTCTTACAAACCACAACTAACCATCACCCATCTAGTTTAAGACATAGAATCCATATTATGCCACTTCTCAATACTCAACTATCCTCAATAAAACTCACTACCCAATCTATTTTAAACATTCCTAAAGACGTTAAAATAACATTTTAACTATCGAATTTGAAAACCCCATTAAACCCTTAATATGGCTGAAAATTTCAAGGGCCTTGCACACTAAGTTTTCTCTTAATTTCTTTGCGAAATACTGATATACTGTCTAAACATAACCTAAAGAATTTAAATCCCTTGCCATCATAAGTGTTTAAGCACTCTAACTAACTTAACTCTCTAATCCCCCATGATGCCAACTTTAACAAAACATCCTTCTTTATGGAATCATCACTTCAAACTTATTCCAAACATTATTAAAATAACACCTTAAGGTTTTAAACCATAGTATTTAGCATAAGCTCAAACGCCCTAAGTAACAAGAAATCACACTTCTAAGAAAAACAAAATCATAGTTTAAGACTCCTACCTCACTTCAAAGCTCAAGAAATACTCTAAATCTTGATTCTTCAAGCTTCAAGGACAACCCAAGAAGCCAACAAAATCTCCTCCTTATCATCTTAAACACATGGCCTCAACAACTTCGAAGGGGACCTTTTCCTTGGTTTTTAAGTATGGAGACCTTAGTTGGGTGTTGGGCTTATGGTTCTTGTGAGGGGAAGAAAGAGTAGGAAGTAATGGAGGAAGGAAAGAAAAAAAATGAAAATAGAAGAAGGGGAGAGAGAGTTCGACTATGAGAGAGAAGAGAAGGCAAGTGTTGTATCTTAAAAAGGGTGTTTATTGAGGGAAGGTTAGGGTTTCTTTAAGTTTAAATGAGTGGTTAGGTGATTTGGGATGTTTAGGGGTGATATGTCTCACTTTAGGCCACTCAATTTAATTTTCATGAAAATTTTCTCTCTCATGAATACACTTTTGCCTTTAGTGACATTACATTATTCCCTCTTGTACTTTATGTCTCATTAGAGTATTTTTTAATAAGTTAATGAATTAACTAAATAAATTAATTATGTTAGTGATACTTTAATTACTCTAATCTTCATTTAATTAGTACTAATAACCCAAATTCTTATTGTGTTATTTAATTTTATTGGGCATTTGTTTATAATAGAGAAGGAATTGCCATAATTCGAATTATTATTTTTCTTTTATAATTTTTATTGTTCTAAACCTCTAAAAATATATTTTTATCTCTATTATGTATAAATCTTTTATTTACTTAATTACTATATTCAATTATTAGTATAGTGAAATTGGGGATGTTAGAACACCAATAACTATGCTACCTTGAAGTAGATAAAGACCATTAGTCAATCTACCTTTGATCACAACAACAGCAGCTTTGGAGATTTTTAGAACTCTACCTTTAGCAAAACACTTGTACCCTATAGCATCAAGAGTACCCAAAAAAAATCAAACTTTCCTTTTAGTATGGAATATGGCCAACATTAGACAAAGTTCTCATAGTTCCTTCATGTGACTTGATTTGGACTAATCCAATGCCAAAAACCTTAAATGATATATTATTTGCCATAAGAATAAATACCCATTATTGACCAATAAGTAGGAAACCAATCTTGGTGTGAAAAAATATGGTAAGCAAAGCTAAAATCAAGAATCCAAGCATCTTTAACTAAACTAGTTGATATTGAGAGAACATTTTCTGTATCTTTAGCAACACTTGCCATATCACTTAAATCTTTCTCTTTCCCATGTTTAAGTTTTGGACATTCTAATTGGCAATGCCCTTCTTTCTTGCAATATCTACATCTGTCTTCATGGTATATAGACTTAGATCTAGACTTTGTTGTTGGCACGACCTAACCCAGGACATGACGGGCGCATAGGGACACATCCCTAGCAAGCCTACATTAGACCTTTTTTTTTTCTAAATAAAATCAAATAGAGTCTCCTTTGTATTTAGAATTATTCCCAAATAAGGATTCTCGCCTTGCAAAAACAATACAAGCACACAAAAGCATTGAGGATCCAGGAATTCTCAGAATACACCCCACAGCACACAATATGAGAATTTAAAACATAATCACTTATGAAAATGTGCTTACATAACTATTCAAGAAGCTTTAATCCATAATCGTTAAAATGCAAATTGACATAACTAAAAACAACATACTCTTATTACAAATAATAGCTGACACAGGGAGGACCCTGCCTATGGACTAATAGAGCACTACTGGGAAAACAATATACACACTTGTATATAATAAACATAGCTCTCACACGGGTACCTTTTGGAAACCACATGAACAAGAGTGTGGAATTTCTGAAAATCTAATGACTTCAGTAGGCTGGAGGCACATAGGCATAACTTTGTATCTATCTAATAACATGCAGAAGGAGAAAAATGAGTCATACAGACTCAATGAAAGATAATACATCTATAACAGGAGTGGAACAAACTTTAACATTAACTTTTAGCAAAAGTATAATTTTATAAAATCTCTTTAAAACCTTACACCTCATTTCACAGTTAAAATGCATTGTCTATATATGAAAATACCATAAACATTTCGTGTAAAACATACTACATTTAGAATTTACTATGCATAAGGCTAGAAATGCTTTCATAACATAGAAAGAAAATACTTATTTCAATACAATAAATGAGCCTAAGGAAGGATCCTATTTCAGAAAATAACTGCCTGACTGGGCGGCCCCGACAACTTGTCCCCAGTAGTAAATAACTGATCTCACGCCTGGGCGTGTCTATATCTTATAAGGTACTCACACTTATTAGGTCTTCGTCATGCCTCATGTGAGCCCTACTAGTTGAGCTATTCGAGATGCACTAAAGCTAATGTTACTGCCATTAGCAAATAGTTTCTGTTCTAGTTTCCTTCCTTTAGGAAAACCTTTGCTCCTTTCTAAATTCATATCACTAAAACTTTTCTTTAGTTTAAAGTATGTACATCTTAGTCATAACTAAAAATGCATAATAAGATTCAAGAATTTTTTGTGCTCTTAGCAAACATAGCTATTAGACTTTCTGGATATTCAAATAACTATACTATCAACGTAGTTTCAAAGTGTAATACTTTCAAATTCTTTAAGCATCTAGAGTTTTTCTATAAAATTTTAAATTTAAACTGTCTCCTAAAATCAAGTCACTCAAACATTAGCTTTAAGAATATTATAATTTCTAGTAACATGAAAACTTCTTCTCTTTCGATCAAATCATTCAAACTCCGAAAATCAACTTTCAAGGTAGCTTGTCCCGCAACTACACATAAACACATATTCATACATATACTTAACTAACATATTTGTTTTCAAAAATTTGCTAAGATCATACATTAAAATTCTATTTCAATTTCTTTGACCTTTAATAACTCAAACCATAAACATAATATTTATGAAATCATGGATATAAATAAAGCAAACTACATATTATACATATACTTAAAACAAACTAGCTATAGATATATTATCAACTCATAGTCTAAGATTGGGAAGGAAAAAGCTTAAGCTCTATGATGCCTTAGAGCCATCAAAGGATTCCAGAGAGTATCTATCACAACAAATATATGAATTAGACTCCCACAACTTAGCTATTATGAGGATTTACAAGGATTAGCCTCATAGGGAAAAACCCCTAATTCTAAAGCCCTAAACCCTTTTTATAAGCTTAAACCTTGAATACATGAAAGAACTAGTTAATCTATGGCAAAATAAGGAGGATTGAGCTCAAGAATTACCTTAGAGAGCGGAGGAAGGCAATGGACTGTGAGGAGAATAGTGGGTCTCCTTCCACCTTCATTTTCTCTCTCTAAAAGATGAGAGAGAGAGCTCTAAAGAGAAAATCAACCCCCAAAGCTTGGATAATGATGAGGAAATGATGGATTTGGTGATAGATTTTGAGTAAAAATGGGTGAAGGATTGATGGAGTTCATGTGGAGGGAGAGAAAGAAGAGATAGAGGGAAGAGAGAGAGAGAGAGATTTGGGGTTGAAATAAAGAAGGGGTCAAAACCCCAAATTTATGTCATGTAGTGGGCGCTCGAGCACCCACTTCCAGGCGCCTGTGCACCCAACAACTAGAAACGCTCAATGTTGATTCTAACATCTAGCGATCGAGCGCCCAAACACCTGCAACTCCAAAGACTCCATCTTGCAGCTGGCGCTTGAGCGCCACTTTTTGGGGCTTGAGCGCCCAACTACCTGAAACTCAACCAAACAGTAAGGCTAGCGCTTGAGCGCCCAAAGCTGGTGCCTAAGTGCTAGCTCTCCAAAAAAATTTTTTTTGGGCAAAATTTAAGCCTCAATCACTTTTGTTAGCCTTTTTTTTCACTCCAATAACTTCCAAATATTCATAATCCCAATTTTAAAGATCATACCAAAGTGCATAATTTGGACAAACTTGAAATTTACTTCTCTAACACTTAATCTTTGTATTGGGTATTACAATTGTACTACTAGTCGATCTAATCTCCTTTAACCTCCTTCTAGTAACTAAGATGTGCCATTCTCATGCTCCATCTTATCCCTAATTTAATAGTGATGACTCGATGTCATCAATTTCAAGGCTTTCATGATGATAACTGATCATTTCACAAAAATGCTTGTAAGAAAGAGGTAAAGAACAAAGCAATATCATTGCTTATTGCTTACTTGAGAATATTTTATCCACATTTTTTAAATTTGTGATGAATTAGGCAAACTCCACTATATGAGATTTGATTGGCATCTCTTCTACCATATGAAGCATGTACAGACATTATAATATGCTAAGATAGTCGGCCACCATTTTAGTCATCTATAATGACTCCAATTTGGTGAGTACTATCGTCTGTAATGCATAAATGAATAATGGTAAAGAGCTTTTCGATCAATATCTTCCCACTCATAATTCTTTATTGTCATGGGCTTCTTATCTGTACCATTGAGGAGTGCTTCATGACATGGAAATTTCTTTGTCAAAAAGTTATGAATGGCCTCATACCTAGTCACAGGAGGAAAGGGGCATTAACATGAAGAAATAGAAATTTTGTTATCAATGAAACACAACATAGTTTTTTTCTTATTTTCCTATCTTGTGTGTCATTTCACAAATAAAGATTCGTGCCTCTTATCATTTTTCATTATAGCACACCACAAGTAAATTAAAGGCAATAAATTGTGTAACTGTCTAATCATGACTAGTTGAAGGGTCACTTTCAAAACTAAGTCATCCCCTCCATGCTCTAAACAAAACTAGGCCTCAATGGGTATGTGACGAGCGTAATTGATTCTTTTTATCCCCATTTGCTAACAAGTTTAATGAGCCAACAAAGTAATAAAGTAGTGAGTAGAGTGTCGATCTTATGAGGATTAGTTAAGCTAAACTACTAATTTACTAATAAAGATATTATTTTAGCTCACGAAAAGTTATAGATTGTTTACTAAAAATGTGCAGAATAACAATTAAATATAATAGTAGCAAGAATGATAGATTTAACTTCAAGGAACAAAGACAGTAGGGATCCGATTTCATCTAGGACTTCGATGAGTATTCCATATTTAACTAGTTCTAATTATCTAATTGCTGGGCAGGGATCCTAATTAAATTAGTAGCTAATTCCTCACATATACTAATTCTATTCCAAACCTTAAAAGAGAATCGAACTTCCAAGACATTGAACTCTAAGGCAAGAGAAATTAATGTTCTGTGACCTCCTTTGTCTAATGTCCCATGAGTATCCCATACTATTCATAAACAAATATCAAGTAACGGTTTTTATACCATGTACCTAGAATTCTCACAATTTACACAACTCTAGAATCAATCTATAGGTAGCCAATTCCAGAAATAGCATTAAGCATAGATATAAAAACATCAATTAAGGAAAAAGACATTCATAAATACAAAAGAAAGTTCAATATAGCTTCATCATCATATACTACATTTTCACACAGCACACAAGAATTTAGGCACTCATGATAAGAATATCCAATCCAAATACAGATAAAATTCTAAAAATGAGATAAAAAGGAAAGAGAAATAAAAAAAAATATCCTTTGTAGCACTCCTTTTCCTTCTAAGAGCACTTGAAGTCCTTGCTAAGAACTCTTGTGTAGGCACCTCCTTACTCTTTATCAAAACTAGGATTCTCTTCAATGTGATAGTGTGTATGTTAATGTGTAAATGTCCCTTTCCTCTATTAAATCAAGCAGGCTGTTTGGGAATGCGAATCATCAAAAGCCCCCAGACCAGATGGTTTTAATTTCAATTTTATAAAAAAAAAGCTGGAATATGATTGGCGATGATTTTTTGCAATATGTTGGAGATTTTTTCAGCAGTGGTGAACTTCCAAAGCAAGCTAATATAACTTGGGTCACCTTGATCCCAAAGTTTGACAAGGCTAAGGAGATTAAAGACTTCCAGCCAATTAGCATGATTGGATGTATATACAAGGTCATAGCGAAGGTGCTTGCTAATCGAATAAGGAGTATGATAAATGGCCTGGTCGGAGATACTCAAACAGCTTTCGTTTAGGGACGACAAATTTTGGATGGTGCTTTCATTGCTAATGAAGCTGTTCAGTGGATCAAAAAGAAAAAGAAAAAGGAAAAGTCATTCTCTTGAAACTTGATTTCCACAAGGCATATGACTCGGTTAGGTAGGTTTTTGTTGATCAAGTCCTTAACAAGATGGGTGTTGGATGCTTATGGCGCAAATGGATTTGGTGCTGCTTATCAACTGCAGAAATGTCTATTATTATTAATAGTTCTCTTACTAAACCGTTTAAGATGGAGAGCAGATTGCGCTAAGGAAACCCATTATTGCCTTTCCTTTTTGTGTTAGTGGCAGAGGTACTGAACAAAATGATGCATAGAGCAGTCGATGAAGGAATTATTGAAGGGATTCAAATTGGAAGGTTGGGTATTTCTTTGATCCATCTTTAGTTTGCTGACGACATTATTCTATTTGCTCCACCAAAGAAGGAGATTCTGCTAAATTTGAAGAACGTACTACAATGCTTTGGTCTTATGTCTGGTTTGAAGATTAATTATGACAAGTCTGCTCTATTTCCATTAAACTGTGATGACAGGTTGATTGTTAAGATTAATAGGAGGCTGAATTGCAAGGTTTCCTCCCTGCCTACTATTTATTTGGGGATTCCGTTGGGGGCAAATCCGAGAAGGATTGAAACATGGGAACCCATTATTGATAAGATCAAGAGAAAGTTGAGCGGCTGGAAGGTGAAGACCTTATCTAGAGCTAGGAGACTGACGTTGATCAAGGCTATCTTAAATAATCTTCCCTTATACTATTTAGGCATCTTCAAAATGCCTAAATTAATGGCTAAAAAGATTATTTCTTTACAATGCAGATTTTTCTGGGGTATGAAGGAAAAGGGGTGTGCAATGCCATTAATTAAATGGGAGGTGATTCAAAGACCAAAGAAATTTAGGGGTTTGGGGATTGGCAGTCCAATAATAAAGAATGCAGTGTTACTATTCAAGTAGTGGTGGAGGTTCTCAAATGAACGTTCTACACTGTGGAAATAAGTCATTTGCTCATGTTATGATTTGGACCCGCAAAGACCTTTAATTGAGCAACATATCAATAATCGAAGGGGGCTATGGGTCTCTATTTGTACAATTAACAATATGGACATCGACATGCAAAAAGTTACTATAAATGGAATTCGAAACCTGGTTGGAAACGGATGTAATGTGTTGTTTTGGGAAGACTTATGGCTTAGAGAGGTAAGACTAAAAGAAAAGTTCCCAAGACTCTTCTCTATATCTTTGTAGCCACTCACACCTATATCCGAATGTGGATCGTGGGATGGTTGTGTCTGGCATTGGAATCTAACATGGCGCAAAGAGTTCTTTGTTTGGGAAGGTGATTATTTGCAGTAGTTAAATAGGATGCTAGAGCAAGTCAGATTGTTTGATAAACAAGCTGATAAGATGTGGTGGGCTCATGATAGTTCAGATGAAAATTTGCCACATTTGCTTTATACATGTGACATCTCTTGGAGGGTTTGGGGTGCTTGCTGCAGCTGATAGGGTATTGACTGGGTCTTTTCTGAAGATTCTGCTATCAATTTTGAGTCTTAGATCGCCGTAAAGGCTCCACCTCATAAAAAGAAGCTTTGGATCTCTTGTTATTATGTGGTTGTTTGGTCTTTATAGGATCTGAGGAATAAGATACTCTTTCACAATAAGAGCGTCTGTTGGCAATCTTTCATGGTTGAATTATGGAACAGATACAAGTTCTGGTGCTCAATATAGGAGGTTATGTAGCATGCCAGAGTAGGCAAGGATTTTCAATGCAATTGTTTTTTTGTAACATCTTGACAGCTTTTTGAGGGATCTCTTATCTAGTGTAATTTGATGTGTAAGGATTTAGTGCAGATTTTGGAGTGTTTCTTTTTAGCTTTAGCCATTTCGGCGTGTAGTTCTCTCGGAAAAATCCAGGGGCCCAACATGTTTTAGGTGTCTTGTGCTTCTATTTGGTTTCCTTTGTTAGTGTTCCTTATACTATGTCTGCTCCTCACTTTTAGTGGGTTTTGAGCCTTTAATAAATCTATCCAAAAAAAAAAAAAGTTAGAGTTTAGGGTCAAGAGTGTAATTATGATGTAACATGCAACCGATACCCCCAATTGGGCTAGGGAAGCTCAATTTGCATTCAAGTGCAGTCTCTAATTTGGACCATCAACTTGTAGGCACTATAACGATCTCAACGATCAAAAGTAGCAAATCTTCATTAGAGATAGAGTTGCATAGAATTTTGTTACCTTTCAAACACTGTAAGAACCACGTCAATCTGAGTTTTGTGGCTCGAAATATTAGCGACATACTAGACAAAGATTAGGTTGGACAATATTAGGATAGATTTGCTCTTCAACCTTGTAACCAATTTTCATTATAGATAAGATTCGAATCCAAATTTATTGTTAATGGCGATAGGGAAGATGGAAATCTCCTTCTTATTTTTCCAGATCATCCTAAATCATTTAAATCCAATCTCTATAGAATAAGATATGAATTTTTTTTGCATCAGCACTTTGCAGAAATCTTCTATATGTGGTCCTAAGATACTCCAATCAATACTATATCTACCTTTCCTTACAAGTAAAGCTAAAATTAACCATAAAACCTATCAAATAACCATATATTCATGAAATAAATGTTAATAGCCCAATAAATAATAGAAATCACATTTTTATATATTTTTGGCTAAAAATTCATAAAATGTATATAAAATAGCAATAACTCTGTATAAAATTATAGCAATAAATGAGTGTATTTTAACACTTACCCATATGGTTCGGCATTATGGAGTTTTTTTTTCTATTTTTGGGGGGGAGGGAAGAGTTAGTTATAAATATATAGTGATATTAACCCTAATGAACCCTCCCATCATGAGTCAGTAAGGCCCCTAACATATACTAAGTAACTTGATAAATCAGCTCAATAAGGTATCATAAACCTAAAAATAAGTGGATCACCTTGGCTTACATTGATTCTCAAATGGATAGCCAATCAACCAAGTTTTTAAAGAATCCATAAAACATCAAATAGGGGCAACCCATAACAAATAAATTCTTACAAAGATAACATCACTTTATTTAGAAATAAACTTTTTTTGAAAAAAAATTAAAATTAATGTTGTACAGTTAGAATATATAATAAAAATTGTTACTGTTACCACCAAAAAAAAAATTGTTACTCTTTAACATTTCTTTTTCAATTTTAACTTAGTTATGCAATATTGATAATTCATCATTCACTTTTACAATTTCTACTTTTCAATAGTTTAACTCTTTTAAATTGCAGGGATGCACTTTAAAAAATAAATAAAGTATTAAGTCTCAATTTTTTATGAGAAAATTAACCGTTTATGGTTTTTTTGTTGGTAATAACCTTTTTATGATTTAATAAGATATGAATAAAATCATGATAGATATACCTAGATGATAATTTGTTGCCGTTAATTTTCTTGTTAATGATTAATATTATGCAATAGAGAAGCTAAGTACTTTTTATCAAACTCCTAACTAATAAGAAAAGTTGGCCAGTCCTGAGAATTTTGAGTGTGAAAGGACGATAGGAATTGAATCCAATGCTCGACCTCAAGGGAAACCTAAGCTAGAATAAAGTAGTGCTCAAGTCTCATTATTAAAAATCCAGCTAAGTACTATTTAAAGACAAGCTAGATATGAAAAAAAAAAAACAAAAAACAAAAAACGGTTTTTAAGAGGTGAAGAAAAGAAAAATAAAAGTAAAAATTTAAATCAAATTTACTCCTCGTCAACATATCCATTATTTATTTGTTTTTTCGTTTATTTTTCATCATGAAATTGTTTTTTTTTTTTTTCAGATGATCTTGCAATTGTATTTTTACGGTCAACAGTCCTGTAATTGTTGAGTTCCAGAACTAAATATTTGGCATTGCACCTAAGACCGAAATTGCTTTTCAGTCCACCTATATTGGGATAAGCCCAATATGCTACAAGAATGTCAATAAACTTCCAATACAATTCTTGACCCCAGAAAAACAAACAATCAAATTACCAATATAATTTGGTCTTAAAGTTATATTGACCTACTTCCTGAATTTGCAAAAATTTCACGGCCCAACGACTAGAGCAAGGAACTGCAACCTCTATGAACGTATAAATCGTGATTGAGCCAAAAAAAAAAAAAAAGAGGAAAAAAAAAATACAAATGGTGCAAAGCAATTTCGGTATTTAGACACAAGCATCTGAAACCATGTCAAAGTGGGGACAGATGTTTTTTATCAAGAACAAAGAATACAGAATTACGAGATCCCTTCAATTCTCCCTTTCTATGCGCTTAAAGTACGGAGTAAAGAAATTCGCGCATTAAAATCATGCTACACGAAAAATTATCTCAAAACCCGTTTCCTTAATTTTTTTTTTTCACCCCTACTTCTAAAGGTATTACTAAACTGACAAATTATTTGTTCCAATTGACTTTACGCTCATGAAAATCGTCAACCACACGCATCACATTCACTGATTATTTGGCTTTGGCCACACCCCATGTGCCTTATGCACGCCAGTTAATACCACTGAAAATCTACTAGGCGATGGTTCCAATCTGACCAACCACAAGGAATCCAAGTGCTATGGAGGACACGTACCCATAATTCCCCTATGCCAAGCCATTTCAAGCAAGACTCCCCCATTTCCTAAATCTGCATTCATGGTCGTCATTAAAGGTGGCACATAAATTCCCTAGACATACCACTAAGACTCAGTTAATGTCAGGGATGGTGATTGAAACAACTAGTAATTCCCATCCATACATGATTTCCAAAGAGAACCTTAAGTTTAAATGGGATTGGGGTTACAATGCCAAAAAGCAATGTCTTGTAAATACCATATGTTAAATCCACTTTCCCTCATAAGGGAAAAAAGGTGAGGCTTTGATTGGTGCTCAAAGATTTATCGGAAGGGTATGGGAAAGAGGGGGATAAAGACACCTTCAGTTACGAAGCAAGTAAAAGCAAAAGAGAGAGTAAAAAAGGGGGTCCATCCATTCAAGAAGCCAGAGGGGTAAAGAAAAGAAAATGATCAAAAGTTTGTGCCTTCAATATTTTTGTTATCGTATCTAGCATAGCAATATCTTGTTACCAAAAGGAATAGACCCTCGTATGATGCACATGTTGTACGTTTATGAGGTAGACACATCTTGTTGCCGCTGAATGATGTAAGTAGGGGTGCTTGCCTTTTGGCATATCAATGTAAGGTACCCAATAAAATCTACTAAAAGAAAGAAAGTAATGTCACTAGACCATTTTTCACTTTATTGGAAAGAGGAAAGACCCCCTAACTAGCCGAATCAACCAAAGTGTTAATTTGAATCAAATTTCGAAATTCACATTAAGAGGTATCTGAAAATCATCCGACTGAACACCGACCGAGTGGAGAATAACATGAAGAAGATTGAGTAGTTGAATGATAGGTATGGGGGCGGTGCTGAACATGTTAAGAAATTGAGGACCCGCTGCTCAAAACTTTAAACAAAAAGATAAGGTAGAAAGAGAAGAGAGAAGAGAGAGAGGGGGGGGGGGGTGCTTACTGTGCATCAGAGTTTTCTTTCTCACATGCATATGTGCTAGTTCAAAAGGGTTTTTCCCCAAATGATGACATAAAAACATCCCATACGGCACACGTTAACTTTTGGCCAAGGTACATAGATAGACTTAAATCATCATAGCATGTACAAGTACATAGATACCAATGTTCATTGTAACATTATAACGTGACATGGATTGACTTTTTCTCTCTGGTAGGAAAGTACTAAATAACTGGCAGGCCATATTTACTATACCATTTTTTTATAGGTGAGAATAGCGGTTTTTACTAAACCATTTTTGTCCTACTACTTTTACTGTACTTTCATTTTGAAAAATAGGAGACATGTTGCATGCCTTTTGTGGATGATATAATCTTAATAGAAGAATTAAGAGTGGAGAAAAATGGGAAACTAGAACTGTTTAAGACCACCTTTGAAAGCACATAATCTCATATAAGTAAGACATAGTATATAAAATGTAAGTGTAGCAAGAGAAGCGCAATTCATAGCAGCAAGGTGAAAATTTGAGATGATACCACATATAAGTTGTAACATCCACCACGAGTTCCAACCTTAGAATTTATTTCCCTTTATACACAAGTTCCGATCTCCAAGTTTATTCCCCAGAGCTTTTCATTTTTGTTGGTGTTCCCGAGTTTAGACTTAGGACCGACTTCCGAGATTCGCATATAAGGTTTTATGTTCTAGTACTAACTCCCAAGTTTATGTTGAAGATCCTCGACTTCCGAGTTTAAGTATTTTAGGTTCCATATCCTTGTCCTTGACTCTCGATTTTAAGGTAATTTGAGTGCTGTGTGATTTCTGATCTCCGACTTAAAGCCACAATTAGTCTTCCAAAAACTTTTGTGTCTCTTAAAGTTTCGAGTTCCACATTGGGTATAGAATGAGCATGGGTTCTGATATCCGTATTTGAGTTCCGACTTCCAATTTCATCTTCAAGTTTCAAATAAAATGGACATTATTCCTGATTTTCGACTTCATCTTCGAGTTTCAAATAAAACAGACATGTTTTTTGACTTCCGACTTAATCTTCAAGTTTCTAATAAAATAGACGTGATTCCCGATATCAGACATTATTTCCAAGTTACATGATTTTCTGATATCTGACTTTACTTCCAAGTTTCGAATAAGATGGACGCGATTCCCGATCTTCGAATTGATCTCCAAGTTCAAATAAAATGGACATGATTTCTGACTTAAAGCAGAATGGAGACAATTTCTGATTTCAGACAGAATGGAAGCGAGTTTGAGAATAACTTGGCCACAAAGAGAGGGAGACATGGCCGAAAATTGGCCACTAAGTATCATCTAATCAAAGCCCCTAACTCCAACTACTTCCTCAAAGCCTTAATATATTCCTTCCCTCTTCCCTTCAGTTGTTTGCCCTCCCTCTCCCTTTTGTTCCAGCCTTCTTCTTCTCTTCCCCTCTCAATCTACTCCATCAAATCTTCAAGCTTTGTCAAGGTTCCATCAATCCAAACTCAAATTCAACAAGATTACACCTAAAGGAGGTAGGATTCATTTTTTGTCCATAATTTCTCTAAAATGTGGTTGCGTGAAATTTTACTCTTCTTCATGTATTTGATGATATATTGGATCCATATGATGGATTATGGTTGGATTAACATGTAATCTTGAGTTGGAATTAAGGTTAGAAGAAGAAAACTAGAAGAAGTGGAGACTTGGAATGCTGTCTAAGTGACGAATCCCACGGCAGTCCGTATGACGGAGTGTATGGCTCTGCTTACAGCAGTTTAAAATCGATGAAACTAATTTCAAATGAAAGTAGACATTCAAAGCTTTCCATTCATATATCATATAAGGCCATTGGAATACTATTGAGAGAGATATAAATTTTGGAATTTGACCTAGATTTTAGAGGTTAATATTGGGCAGACTGGGTTTTTCAGGGCATAACTTGCTCTGTACACTTGGAATTGGATGAAAATAACTTTGTTAGAAAGCTTACACATAGGATAATATCTCATAAAAATTTCCAAGTTTGTTGTGGTCCCATTTGCTCCCAATGGTTCAAAGAAATTGTCCTATATTCAAACCAAGCCAAAATAGGACAGTTCAGGAAGGTCAAATTTCAGAGCTTATAACTCGAGCTCTACTAAAGCAAATAAAATGGAACTTAATGCAAATGAAAGGTTTCCTCTTAGCTTTAATATGATCCCAATTTCATATGATTTGAGCTAGTTTTTGATTTTTAGTGGATTTTTACTTTTAAGTGTGTAATCTTGGCTAGCTGCAGGTAGGTCAGGATAAAACTTAAATATCTTGAGCTATACAAATCAAAATGAGATGGGACCAAAGAGGTTAGAAAATAAACACATAACACTCCAACATATCCAAAATTTAGGTCCAGATGAGTTAAATAGAAATTGTGGCTTGATTTAACAGCAACTATGCTTTAAATGCAACTAATGTTCCTATGAAATTTATGTTGAATTATGAATGAATTGTTGTGAATGTTCTGTAAAATTAGTTGTCTGATTACTGGCACCATTTATGGGGAAGCGGACACGTTCCATTATGCTGCCAAATTTTCAGTAACAGCATATGAAGTTATGATAGCTTGTGTTATGAAGATTTAAGTTATGAATATGAAATTCTATATGCAAGGATATATGAAAGTAAATGATAAAGCATATGTATGAGTGCATTCAGCATGTCTATGAATGATTAGGTATGAGAATGAAAGGATATGAATATATTAAATGTGGATCCCTTCGCCTGGAGGCAGTTATGAGATCCCTCCTCGTGAAGGCAGTTAAATAAGATAACATTGGGTCCTTTCACTTGGAGGCAGTTAATTGGGTCCCTTCCTGTGAAGGCAGTTAAAAGATACAATGAAGGTTCCATATCCCTAAGGAACGTGACATGGCGATCACGCTCTGATGAGGTATGACATGGCGATTATATTCTGGAATATGGCATATAAAGATTCTATGATGAAAGATATGATGATAAGTCCATATTCCTAAGGAGCGTGACATGGCGATCACGCTCTGATGAGGTATAACATGGTGATTATACTCCGGAATGTGGAATGATGATCCCACAACCCAATGAATGTGATATGGCGATCACATCCCAATAGCATATGACATGATGATCATACTCTAGGACATGGCAGGAAGAACATATTCCTAAGGAGAGTGACATGGCGATCACATCCGATGGAGTATGACACGACACTCGTACTCTGGAATATGCGTAACAAGCAAAGGAAGATCAAGAAAGAAGAGAAAATTATGTGTATCTACATAAATTCAAGTACAAGTACAGGCGTATGCAGTTATCATTTGTAGTATGATTTATGAATTTATTTTGTATTGGCTCATCTAAATGGCAAGTGTGTGAATAAAAATGAACTTTGCTTCAGACAGTATATTTTCGAACTATAAAACCAAATAGTTTGCATAACATGTTCACCTTTCACCTTTTTCATAATAAACCGAAGCAACTGAGGATGACAATGATGAAATTGTGTATAATAGTTAAAGAATTCTACTGAGAATTAAAAATTCTCACTCCTGTTTCCACCTTATTTCCAAATAGCTCGAGAAGTAGCAAAAATGGCTGAAGTTACTATCAGAAAAAGCTCCGCTCAGGTAACAGTAACAACTCCTGAATGTGGTACTATGACTTAAGCATAGTACTGTGTGCAGAGGAGGATGTTACACAAGTCACACGGTTTAAGTATATTGGATCAACTATTCAAAATGATGAGCAAATAGAGGAAGATATAAAATATAGGATTTAAGTTGGGTGGATGAAATAGATTAGTGCTTCAGTTGTTAATTATTGTAAAAAAGCACTACTCAAGCTTAAAGAAAAATTTTACTACATAGCTATAAGATCGAAGATGTTTTATCTGATTGAATGTTGAATAGTAAAAAACCAACAAAAAATTAAACTTAAAGTTACAAAGATAAAAAATATTGTATTAGATGAGTGAATACACTAAACAAGATAAAATTAAAGCATAAAAAATATTAGGATAGCACCTATTGTAAAAAAATAATAATAAAATCTCATTTTAAATGGTTTGGACATGCATGGTGAAAGTCTCTAAAAGCCTCAATACAGAAAGTAGATCTAAAGGAGGATAGACCAATAGCTAGAGGTATAGGAAAACATAAAAAAATCTATAAGTGAAACTATTAAAAAAGATTTATATAATAGTTTAAGAAATTAATTTTGATACATTATTAGTATAAAAGAGTTTTACATTGTCATCCAATCAAATGCTTCTATTTGTAAAATTTTTAAGATAATATGTGATTGAGTCAAACATTTTTACTAATGTGACAATATATGATTAAATATCTGTGTAATTTTTTTATATACTAACAATACATCAAAATTAAATTTGTAATTTAAATGTATATATACTTTACGATAGGACACTATAGTATCTTCTGATCCATATAATTCACCCCAATTAATAGGATAATTTAGTGCTTAATAGTGTTGTTTCATTTTGAATAATAAAGCAAGAATCTGTAAGAAGCTGCGGTATGAAAGAAATTATGAGTAAGAAGCATTTCTCTTTCGAGTGAATTGTCGTCCTCTTACCTTTGGGTAGTGGAGAACTTTATCTTAATGTGCATTTAACTTTTACAAGTGATAAAAGGTGAACAAATCTTACCATTTGCTAATTGTATTTTTATGTCACTTTAATTCGTACATTACAATATACAATTTTTATACAAGATTTAAATATAAGCATTATAAATAAAATATAAAAAGCATTTACACATAGTATTTATAAATGAACAATTAAAATAAAAAATTTAAATTTGTGTCATTAAAATAATTTTGTAACTTCAACGAGTTATTGCTCACAATTTTTTTATTTTTATTTTCATAATTATGGATAGTTATAGTATTAACTTGAGTATTATATTATTATTTAGTCACTAATTTATGCAAAATTAAGGTATTTTATGATGAGAATTAATAAGAATAAAAAATGGATTAATTGAAATCTTGAGAATGAAAATAGTCACCTAAAAGTAGCACAAAAAAGGAGAGTTAAATCATGCTTTTAAAAACTTTTTCAGATGAAAACTTAAACAAATCTTCTCAAGTCTTTGAACTTGGATTAGGGAAGCGATTTATGCTAGAAATAGAAGTTATTGTGTTCACAATAGCTTTGTTGTGCAATGAATGAATTAAGTACACAGAATAATACACAAGTTATGAAAGCTATAAAGAGTAATAAGGATAGAAAATCACACAAGAAAAAATTTATACTAATTTGGTCAAATCACTTGCCTACGTCAAATCCTCAACAAATTAGTTGAGATTTTACAAACTTAAGTATTCTTTTATACAAGCTTCTCCAAGCTTACAACCAAGTAGTCTTTTTCCATCCTCTCAAATCTAACAAACCGGGTAGTATTGTCCTGGCATCTCTAAGCGAACAACAACCACTACCAGGTCATGTTACAATCAAGGGTTTGAAGGTTTGTGTTTGATCAACACTCATACTAAATCACTCAAACTGTATGAAACTATTAAGTAAAGAGCAGAGTGACTTCTTACAAATCTCACTAACAGGATATTAGCTTTTACAAAGCAATGAAAAGATTTTTCTTTTACGAGAGTTACAAAAAGTAACTTTTTGGATATTCAGAAGGTTGAAAAAGATGAAAGCTTATAAAGATTTTCAATAAACAAAGTTCCGGTCACTTCTTCTTCATTTTCAAGATTTATATAGACTTCAAAATTTAGCCATTGAGACTTTAAATCTTGAGCCTAGAGCTTTTTAGATCCATTGGTCTAAGATTGGAGAGAGAAGTAGGTTGCTTTGTTTCTCAGCAACAGCAAATAAGCACATTATTAAAGAGGACAAACTAGTCGTTTAGATCCACCAGCTTTTCAGAGTGTCAATGCTTCTTTTAGATCTTTGTTTTGTCAAGTTTGACCTTTAGAAAATTTCCGTGAGTCGTGCAAAGCAAGCTTTGAGAGTGAGGTCGTCTTCATATAGATCATCTTTTTGAAGATTACCTTTTTGGTCAAGCCTTCTGGACACATCATCCTTTTGATGTGCTTGTGATTCTTCTGATAACTTACGAATATCATTCTGCAGCTTCTTGATAAGCCTTTTGTGAGAGAATTTTTTATGACCATACTTTCTCTTTGTAAAAAAGGTTCTTTCCTTAGGATTATATATACAAGATATATAAGAACCTTTTAGAAAGTTTATATAAAAATGAAGTATTGTATAGTCTAATTCTCTTCAATGAGCATTTACCATGATCTAGTGCTATTACAGACAAACACTTGAACAAACTATTAGTTTTCAGAAAAGATTTTATTAAGGATTAATTTGTTATCCATCAAAACCCATAACTTGGTATATTTCAGACCACTCAGTGGCTTTTGAAGAGTATTGGAGTTTACAATCTTCCATTTTTTAATAATAGCAAACCTATACTTAAGAAAAGCTTTTATTTTAAATAAAAGCTTTGAAACCACATAACCATTTGTATAGTTTGCATTAATTTCATTTTTTTTATTTTTGATTTGAAAACATACTTTGTGAAATTAACCATAGATTGTTATATTATTTAGAAACTTCAAGATAGTATATTGATTGTTGTTGGCCATTAAGAACATTTTGAACCATATCATTTGCTCAAACAAAGCAAAAGATTTAGGAAACATAACGTATGAGAATTATAACCTATCAATTAGAGCATAACATATGAAACATACATACTCAGATATCAAAGCAATAAAACTATGATAGATATCAGAGCAAAACATGCATAATCATATATCAGAAATATCAAAGCACAAATTATTAGAGCATTAACAAACTAAAAATAGCTTAAGATAAATATTAGAGCAAAAAATAAATGGTTATAATCAGAAATATAATAATTCATTAAAAAAATGTTTTATGAATGCAAATACAAAATGCAAAATGTAAAATGCAATGACAAATGAAATTTATGCTATAATTTTTAGATTTTAGCTCTAGCTCCCCCTCAACCAAAGCTTTTCTCTTCTTTTCTCCCTTTTAACATCAGCAAAAGATAAGTAAGGATCATGGAAGACCATCACTGATTGCCCTTGGTGTTTCCTTTTTGAAGAGCTCTAATCAACTGTAGCATCAGATTCTCCACTCTGTCCATCCTTTTTTCAAGAGCATGGTGGTTGGCAATTATTGTCTATTGATTGGCCAAGATGAAATCCATTTGAACTAGTAGCATTAGGAATGACATTATCTTGGTTTCTGGATGGATCTTCAGAAGGCAGCTTCCCAGTGTGGGTTGTAACACCCTCCTAAGTACAGTACTATGCTTAAGTCATAGTACCACACTGAAGAGTTGTTACTGTTGCCTGAGCGGACCTTATTTCACAGCAACGTCAGCTGTCTTCAAAATCTTTCGAGCCATATGGAGATAACACGGAAAATAGGAGTGAAAATTATAAATTCTCAGTAGGATTCATTCACTGTCATATATAATATCATCGTTGTCATCTTCAGTTGCTTCGGTTTATTATGAAAAAGGTAAACATGTTATACAAGCTGTTAAATTTTACCGTTCAAAGACATACTTTCCAAAGCAAAGTTCATTTTATTCATACACTTGTAATTTAGGCAAGCCAATACAAGATCAATTCATGAATTATACTATGAATAATAATTGGAACATATTAACTTATAATAACACCGATATATTGAAAACGTAAAATCTATACACACCTTTATTGATATTCGAATTTTATGCAGAATACATATATTTTCCTTAATATTTCTTTACGTGCTACACATATCCCAGAGTACGATCGCCATGTCATACTCCATCGGGGTGTGATCGCCATGTCACACTCCTTAGGGATAGGTCCATCCAACCACGTCCTAGAGTATGGTCACCATATCATACTCCATCGGGATGTGATCACTATGTCACATTCCTTAGGGTGTAGAATCATCATGCCACATTCCAGAGTATGATTGCCATGTCATACCCCATCAGAGTGTGATCGCCATGTTACGATTCTTAGGAATATGGGACCCTCATCATATCCTTTTCGGTACCTATACTAGCTGGGTTATGCCATGCCTCATGTAAGCCCTATCCCCTATACTCACACTAGTTGGGTCGATGCCATGCCTCATGTGAGTGGGATGCTTGCATATGCTTCATCATTTGCTTTCATATATCCTTGCATATAGAATTTCATATTCATATCATGAATATTCATAAAAGAAACTATCATAATTTCATTAATATACCTTATGTCATACTTAAATCATTCTTACATATATGACTCTTATGAACATAACACACAAATATTTATCACATTCATATAATGCACATATTTCTGCCAGAATTTCGGCACCAAGGACATGTCTGCTTCTCCGTGAATAATGCCAGTCCACCAGACAATCATTCATACAAAAAAAATCAATGTCAGGTATAGATACTCCAACAATCAAATAAAGTTTCATAACCTTGGTCTTGAATTAGTTTTCTGCCACTTCCCTTTGATTCTGCCCAATTTTTAGAAATTAAGCCTTAAATTCATTTTAACTCATTTAGACCTCAATTTTGGATATGTTAAAGTGATATGTGTCTATTTTCTAACCTCTTTGGTCCTATCTAATTTTGATTTGTATAACTCAAGTTATTTAAGTTTTATCTTGGCCTGCCCTGTGGCTGGCCAGAATCACACATCCAAAAGTAAAAATTTACTAAAAATATAAAACTAATCCAAATCATACAAAATTGGTCTTATATTAAAGCTAATAGGACAATCTTTCATTTGCAAAAATTTCCATCCCATTTGACCTAGTAGGGCTCGAGTTATAGGCCCCGAAATTTGACCCTCCTAAACTACCCTGTTCTAGCTGAGTTTGGACATAGGGCAACTTTCTTGGATCACTGGGAGCAAACGGGACCTTATCTATTCTAAAATTTTTTTGGGACATTCTCCTATGTGTAAGCTTTCTAACAAAGGTGGTTCCATTCAATTCCAAGTAGTATGAGGCGAGTTCTACCCTGAACAACCTAGTCAGCCCAGAATCAAAGTCAAAAACCTAAGTTGAAATACAAAAATTCATAACTCTCACAATACTAATCCAAAAGCCTTATATGATATATGCATGGAAAGCCCTAGATGTCTAGTTTCATATAAAAATGGTTTCATTGAATTTAATTGGCGGTAGGTGGAGCCGTACACTCCGCTGTATGGACTGCCCAGGGTTTTTGGTTCTCTAGCCCTTTAGCTCTTCCTATTTTGATTCTTTCTTGTTTCCAATTCAAATTTAACCTCACAAACAGCCAATAAACCAGCCATATATCATCATAATCATCCAATCAATACATCAAAAATTGAGAAAATACACTACCACCAGCCACCCAATCAGAAAATCAAGACAAGAATTGGAATCCTACCTCCAATTGATGTAGAAACTAGCTAGAATTGAACTCTTGGTAGAAGAAGTGGATGAGGCTTGAAGTTTTGAGGAAGATGAAGTGAAAATGGGAGAAGGAAGAGTGAAGAATGGCCAGCTGAAGAGGGAGCTCGAAAATGGATAAGGAGAAAAGGAGATAAAGGTGAAGATATTTGGTGGTTGCTTGCTTGTGGTTGGTGGATCCAAGTTGATCATGAAATCTGGTTTACCTCTTCTTATCAAGGGCTGTCTAGGCGCCACTTGAGAGCATATTTGGCTAAATCCTAGCCGTTGATTCTAGGGTACTCATAGAAAAATTCTACTGGTCCGGTTCCGACAATTTGAGATACTGAAATCTTACCGATTTCCCTTAAATCGGTAAACTGGCTTGAAAATTTTCTGTGGGATTTTCTATACCCCTATTCTAATTCTATCAAGCCTAATCCGTCTAAATCACACTTAATTAGCTCTAAGTAAATGTTTAATCAAGTTCTTATTAAACTCACTTATTCAATAAAACTGAACAAGTCAGTTGTTAATGAGAAAATTTTTCGGACATTACAGTGGCACTTAGGTGGGGGAATGGTGGCTGAATTTTAGCCACTCTTTCTAGGGTTTCTAGTGTAGAATTCTATTGATCTGGTTCATGTGGTTTAAAATACCGAATCTCTGTCGATTTCCTGCAAATCAGCAAAACGATTTTGAAGAATGTTGTGAGGTTTTTATATGTTTCTATTCTAATTATCTCTAATCTAGCATCTAATTAACTCTTGATCAACCTTTAATTAATTTCTAATCAAGCTTAAAGATTCAATAAAATCGAATAAATCGATTAACAGTATAAATTAAACGTTTTGCAAGTTGATGGCCTTTCTGGTTTTTGTTGTTAATGATTAATGATATTTTCGTAATTATGGATAAGTCTAGGGGCATCCCATGTCATTTCACATATGGATACCTCCGTGGCTCAATCGGCTAGGGTTTAGGTTTCTACGTTTTTGCTATGTGATTCTGCTTCGTTTAAAATCTTATTTTACTGATCCTGTTGATATTGGGACCTAAATATCATTTTCTAAAATGTTCAAGGGTAAGGCTGTAAATAATATATAAGGACCTAAAGGTCATTTTTTAAAAAGCTCAGGGGCAACGTTGTAAATAATAAAAGTTTGCCTAAAGACATTTTCATTATTTCCTATAACGTTATATGGGGATGTTACATGGGCAGTTAAAGACTTTGCAAATTTAGAAATAGCTTTAGTTGTTATTCTATCAAACTTTGGACCAGTAGTTAATAGCAGTAGTGTATTGGTAGTGGTTGGGGTAGCAAGAGTGTCTTGAGATGCTTGGGCTGGATTTTGCATAGGAGTGGAGACAAGAGCAACCTCAGAAGTAGGAACAGTACCCACTTGAGCTTCTATCTGGTCTTGCAGCTTCAATTCTTATTTCAGTCCTTTCAACCACGGTTCCATTTGGACCAACAAGAACAATTTGCAAATTCTATGGTTGAGTTATAACTTGCCCAGCTTATTGTTCAAAGGGCACAACTACTCTTCTAATCTCAGAAGGAGTGTTCACCTCCTCTATCACAACAAAATGCTTTGCTACCTCTTGAGAGATAGAAAATGTAATATCCCGATTTCCAAGTTCCGACTTTGTCATCAGGATTGATCAATCTCAATTTCCGACTTCATCTTTGGATTTCAATAGGATGATTATTTCCGAGTTCCGAGTTCATTTTTGCCCAATTTTCGGCTTCATGTCCAATCCGATTTCCGACTTCATGTGATGGTTACGAGTTAAATGAGAGGCTTCCGAGTTCCAATATACGACTTCATGTATCCAATTTCTGGTCTCATAATGTAGCTTCAAGTTCAGATAGAGGTTCCTAAGTTCTGGCCTTAGAGTTGAACTCAATGGACATGAGTTCAAATCTTTGAGTTGATTTCAGTCGTACACTAGATCCAATCTCCGATTTTATACCCAGCATTGACTTTCCCGAGTTCAAATAGGGAGTTCCGAGATTATATGATTGTCAGCTGCATGACTTCTGACCTCCGACCTTGATTCAAGATTTCCTCAAGTCACAAACAACATGGTACGAGTTCCGACATCCCGATTCAACTTCAAGCAATGTAAAAGGTCACGAGTTCCGACTTAAAGTATTATAGGGACGAATTCCGGTTTCATGTAGGACGAAAGCGTATCCCAGTCTTGGGGCGATGTGGAGAGCAAATTGGCCACAAAAATGAGAGACATGGCCGAACTTCAACCACAAAATTCCAACCAATCAACACCACAACATTCATGTATTTAAATCAGACTCTTCTCTTCATTTCGGTCTGATTTACGTTCCCCTTCCCAGCCTTCTTCTCCTTCCCTTCTCTCAATCAACTCCATTATTCCTTCAAGCTTAGCAAGGTTCTAACAATCCAAGTTTCAGCACTTAGCCAAATCTTGCTCCAAAGAGGTAGGATTCTACTTCTATTCTTGAATTCCTTGCACTATGATTGCATGAGATTGTACTTTTCTTTATGTATTTGATAAACTATTGGATGTATTGTGATGTATTATGATGAATCATGATTGAATTAATAGAAGATTTTGAGTTAGAGTTAGAATTAGAAGAAGAAGACTAAGAGAAATGAATGGATGAGGGTGTTGTCTTGGTGGAGATTCCACAGCAGTTCGTACGGCGGAGCGTACGGCGCCGCCTACAATCAGTCAAATCTGATGAAACCATTTTTAGATGAAAGTAGACCTTCAGGGCTTTCCATGGATATATCATATAAGGTTATTGGGTTAGTATTGAGAGAGATATGAATTTTTGAAGTTTGACCTAGGGTTTAGGATTTTCATCCGGGCAGGGTGACATGAGGAGGGTATAACTCACCCTATACAACTCCAAATCGAGTGAAACCAAGTTTGTTAGAAAGCTTACACACAGGGGAACACCACAATATAAGATTCCGAGTTTGTTATGGTCTTAATTGTTCCCAGTGATTCGAGGAATTTGTCCTATGTCCAATCTAGGCCAAAACAGAGTAGTTCAGAAAGGTAGAATTTCAGGACTTATAACCCGAGGTATACTTAAGCAAATGGAGTGACACTTGTGGCAAATGAAAGGTTGTCCTGTTAGCTTCAATATGAGACCAATTTCGCATGATTTGAGCTTATTTTCTATTTTTAGTGAATTTATACTTCCAGGAGTGTAACTCAGGTTAGTGACTGAACGAGTTGAGGTAAGATTTAAATATCCTGAGTTATATGGATCAAAATGATATGGGACCAAAGAGTTTAGAAAGTAGACATATAGAGCTATGATATATCCAAATTTTAGATCTAAATGAGTTGAATAGAAATAAAAGTGGATCATATGAAATTCGGGCAGAACCGAATAGAAGGTAGCATAATGGCCAAAGTGATAGTTTCACAAAGTGACCCAATTGAAGATTTCACAAGTATTAGGGAAACATATAAAGTTTGAGTTGAGGATGGCCAGGTTGATATTGATATATATGTATTAAGTTGATTATGTTGTTATGACTGATTTGCCCGTGAGAGCTGGCACTATTCATGGGGAAACGGACCTGATCCGTTATACTGCTGAATTTATGGCAGGAGTCTAGGGGACCATGAGTGTCTAAATTACAAGGAAATTATGATATGAAATATATGAGAATAAATCAAGAAGCAGTATGATATGAGGTATATGAGAAATATTGATGTAGCATATGTACGAGTACATTTAGCATGACTATGCTTGACAACACATGAGAATGAAAAGATATAAGTATATTAAGTGTGAACATAAAGATGTGAATCCCCTTGTGGGTGAGTCGGTGTGACAATGGTCACGAGTTGAGCTGACAAGCTCACTCCAAGGCCAGGCTACCCAAGGGCAGTAAAGGTTAAAGAGTAAAGACTTACAGACTAAAGATTTAAGTATATGCCCCACTCACATCAGGCATGGCATCGACCCAGCTAGTGTGAGAATATGGGGGGTAGGACTTACATGATGCATGGCATGACCCAGCTAGTGTAAGTGCCGAATGAAGGTCCTATATTCCTAAGGAACGTGACGTGGCGATCACGCTCTGATGGGGTATGACATGGCGATCATACTCTGGAATGTGGCATGTAAAGATATGATGATGAGTTTATATTCCTAAGGAACGTGACATGACGATCACGCTCTGATGGGGTATGACATGGCGATCATACTCTGGAATATAGCATGAGGATCCCATATTCCTAAGGAACGTGACATGGCGATCACGCTCTGATGGGGTATGACATGGCGATCATACTCTGGAATATGGTATGATGCTACACTTGAGGACGGCGATACGTAACGTTCAAGTGTAGACAGATCCAAGCACCCTAGGGACGGCGATACGTAACGCCTAGGTGTGCCGAATGAAAGAAAAGTAAAATTTTATGTATAAGTATGAATTCAAGTGCAAGTTAAGTTAGGTACAGATGTTATGTTCCCATTAGATTAATGCTATGTGCGTTTTATATGTTGAAGTTATTATCCATGGTATTATTCAGGAATTAATCTTGTGTACACTTTCCCCAAAGGACCAGTATATGATTAAAAATGAACTTTGCTTCGGATAAGACATTTTTTCGAAATGTAAAATTAAATAGTTTGTGCAGCATGTTCACCTTTTTCAGAGTAAACCGAAGCAAACTGGAGACGACCATGATGACACTATGTATGAAAATTAAAGAATCCTACTGAGAATTTTATAATTCTCACTCCTATTTCCATGTTGTCTCCAGATGATTGTAGAAGTTTCCGAAGATGGCTGAAGTTGCTATCAGATGAGGTCCGCAAAGGTAAAGAATATGACTCAGGTGTGGTACTATGACTTAAGCATAGTACTGTACTTGGGAGGGTGTTACATTTTGGTATCAGAGCAGTTTGATCCTTCCCGGACCTGAGGATTTGGACTGACTACGTTTCCAGTGTACTCTGGAATCTTTAGAAAATGAGAGAATGCCATGCGACTAATCGTATCTGCTTAGATAAGATATAGGATAGGAAATTAAATTAGATATGCATGATCGCCTAACTGTGATTGTTATTGGTTGCTGTCACACTTAACTTACTGTTGAGCCTGATCAACTCAATGCTTTGTTGTGTGTGACTAGGAACTAATGGCTTCCAGGGGGCATGGTAGGCCACGAAATAGACCCACTCCAGAAGATCCTTCTAATTTTATGGACACAATGCGTGAAATGGCTCAAGCAATGCGGGAGCAAGCCGCCGCAGCTCATCAGATGATGAACCAGTTGGGTAGGCGGCCCGAGGCCAGCCATGGAGGTAATTCACATGGCCTAGGAGCAGACTTGGATTACCTTAAATTTGCTGAGTTTAGAAAAGCAAATCCGCCTAGTTTCCGAGGAGCTTTCGACCCAGATAAAGCCGAGGAATGGGTCAAAGCAATGGAGAAGATCTTTTCTGTCTTAGCTCAGATCGATCAACAGTAGTGACCTTTGCCACTTATATGTTGGAAACAGACGCCGAGTTTTGGTGGAATGGCGCAAAAAGGCTGTTGGCAGAACCCCACGTTGGTATCACTTGGGACATATTCAAAGAGGCATTTTATCAGAAATATTTCCCTGCATCGATGCGAAACGCTAAGGAATTGGAGTTTATGAAGCTTCAACAAGGAAACATGAGTGTTTCAAAATATATTGCTAAGTTCGAAGAACTTTGTAAATTTTCCACCATCTACCAGCGGAATCCAGATAAGGCGTGGAACTGTGTCAAATTTGAAGGTGGATTAAGGGAAGATATCCTTGTAGCAATAGGCCCTATGGTGATCAGGGATTTTCCTACTTTGGTAAACAAGTGCAGACTTGTGGAAGACTATAATAAGAAATTGGAGATTGCCCAATCTAATGTTTATGGAAAAAGGCTAGCACCTGAAAACCAGAAACTCGAATATGCCTCACCACCAAAGAAGCAATTTCACGTTAGTGAATATGAGGGCAAGCAGCTACAAGAATCAGTGGTCAAACAACGATGTTCGAAGTGTGGGAAGAATCACGGAAATAAACCTTGCCTGGTTAAACGGTATGTGTATTTCAGATGTGGCAAGCCAGGACATATGATCCGAGAATGCCCTGAATACTAACCATCGACTCCTAAACCGCAATATTTGGGAAAGGTTTTCACTATAAATACGGAGGAGACGACACCCCGAAGGAGCCATGGTAAGAATTAAGGATAAACTAGAATAAGGAATTGGCTAATTTAGTTCTAGCCAATCCTACTATGCTGAGTGGTTTTACATCTACTATGTGTATGTATGTGAACCTTACTTACGCTGTTATAATTATAACAAATTTTGAAGAAATTCGTCTAATCACACGTTATATCAGAATAGAGGCGCGATTATTCACGGTGCGAAAATGAAGTAAAGTTACACGAATAACTCGAAAACATCCTTTAAAGTAAGGACAGGATATTTCCTACTAACCAGAAGGTTAGGGCGGCATGTAAAGCAAGCTTGGTATTCCTTATCCGTTAAGGGTAAAGGAGGTATCGGAAGATCAGGTTATACCGGGACTCTATTAATCTTAGTCATTATAAGCACCATATGATGCGATTATTTTCAACATTAGTAAAGAGATGCAGTTATCTGGAGGAGAAATGCGAGATGTAAAGGTCGTCAATGGACACCATTATGAATGTTATCAGTGCGGGAAACTTGAGAAGGAGTGTATTCAAATTCAGGTAAGAATAATAAGGAGTCAGAGTGTGCAATGGATCCCGATGGGACGAGATAGCAGTGTTATAAGAGGCCATAACGAGCCAAGACCAAGATAAGCTTCTACACAAATAATAGGATATTACAAGAGAGAGAAAGAGGCAGTCTCGATTTTCGAGTGGCCTATTAATCAGTATGAAATTATGGTACATGCAAGAGATTGTACTAGGTAACAAATTAGGTGGTCTTTTCACCGGTAAAAAGCGCAACCAACCCGATGCACCCTAAACAAGACTGGGGGATGCACCAATATGAAATTGAAAGATTTGGAAATATGTCCCATATTGGTTTAAGTTACAATACAAGATCGAGGTAAGTCTGTTAAGTCTTCATACTCAAAGCTAGATTAGATACGCGCATAGTAGCGCTAACTTACCAAATCCCATTAGTACCCTATGGTTAAGCGGGCTTGGGCAAGAGTAATACTGATATGGGTGACCTTCTGGGAAGTCTCAGCGTTGTAACCCAACAAGGAGACAAGACTATTAATTCTTTCTCTCACATTGGGCAATCGCACCTGGGTACAAGATATTGCGATAAATAGTAAAAAGGTCTAGTAATGAGGAGTGATATAGAACTTGACCACTAAGGCTGATATGCATGGAGGCTAACCACTAATGGGGGCGATAACCTTGGGAACTGCAAGACTTCTTAAGTTAGCATTAAAAGATTCGGGGAAATAGATAACATCACATCAAATGAGGAACCCCCGTGTTATTAAGATAAAGAGGATAGGCAAGGTAGGATCCTTGCAAATCAATATGGAAGCAAAGCTGCTATTTCCTCTTTCCCTATCTAGTTGATCCTATTTGAGGAAATAAACTCATGAGGAGCACTGAGAGTTTTTGTAGAAAAGACAATCTGAGACCTTTCTAACGCGCATTGAGGCACGCAATAAAGCTTATAAAGAAGAAGAAATTCTAAGACGAAGCTCCTACCTATAATTCCAAAGAGGAACTTTTTGAAACTTCATACGGGTCAGTGGTGTAGTTGATCGAGAATGCTGAGAATAATTGGATTTTACTTATGACCTTTGGTATCCGATAATTTAAGTTGAGCCACAACTTTAAGAAGAATTCATAAGGAAGTTCCTCAATATAATCTTATGACTTGTTAATCATATGTTAACTGTAGTAGAGCAAGGAAGCGTGCCCTATTCGAGAGCTAGTAGATAGAAGTAAGCAACCATGCTAAATAACATGATTAGCAAGTTATTGCGAAGGATAATATAAGTCAAAGTCACCATTCAAGATCCAACGAAGAGTGTGATCCTACAAGTGGGATTTACCAGAAGAAGCTTCTACATATGATCAAGGGTGATCACGTAAGTAGGAATTCTTAAATTGATGAAGCCAGCTTCCCAGCACCGAATATAGCTACTATGACTACCACATAACGAAGTTAACTATTGCTATAAGTGATAACAGATTTCTCCTCAACAGTTCTTAGCCACGGAATTTTGAGGACAAAATTCTTTTTAAGGAGGGTAGTAATGTAACATCCCGATTTCCAAGTTCCGACTTCGTCATCAGGATTGATCAATCTCAATTTCCGACTTCATCTTTCGATTTCAATAGGATGATTATTTCCGAGTTCCGAGTTCATTTTTGCCCAATTTTCGGCTTCATGTCCAATCCGATTTCCGACTTCATGTGATGGTTACGAGTTAAATGAGAGGCTTCCGAGTTCTAATATACGACTTCATGTATCCGATTTTCGGTCTCATAATGTAGCTTCAAGTTCAGATAGAGGTTCCTGAGTTCCGGCCTTAGAATTGAACTCAATGGACATGAGTTCAAATCTTTGAGTTGATTTCAGTCGTACACTAGATCCGATCTCCGATTTTATACCCAGCATTGACTTTCCCGAGTTCAAATAGGGAGTTCCGAGATTATATGATTGTCAGCTGCATGACTTCCGACCTCCGACCTTGATTCAAGATTTCCTCAAGTCACAAACAACATGGTACGAGTTCCGACATCCCGATTAAGCTTCAAGCAATGTAAAAGGTCACGAGTTCCGACTTAAAGTATTATAGAGACGAATTCTGGTTTCATGTAGGACGAAAGCGTATCCCAGTCTTCGGGCGATGTGGAGAGCAAATTGGCCACAAAAGTGAGAGACATGGCCAAACTTCAACCACAAAATTCCAACCAATCAACACCACAACTTTCATGTATTTAAATCAGACTCTTCTCTTCATTTCGGTCTGATTTACGTTCCCCTTCCCAGCCTTCTTCTCCTTCCCTTCTCTCAATCAACTCCATTACTCCTTCAAGCTTAGCAAGGTCCTAACAATCCAAGTTTCAGCACTTAGCCAAATCTTGCTCCAAAGAGGTAGGATTCTACTTCTATTCTTGAATTCCTTGCACTATGATTGCATGAGATTGTACTTTTCTTTATGTATTTGATGAACTATTGGATGTATTGTGATGTATTATGATGAATCATGATTGAATTAATAGAAGATTTTGAGTTAGAGTTAGAATTAGAAGAAGAAGACTAAGAGAAATGAATGGATGAGGGTGCTATCTTAGTGGAGATTCCACGACAGTTCGTATGGCGGAGCGTACGGCACCGCCTACAATCGGTTAAATCCGATGAAACCATTTTTAGATGAAAGTAGACCTTCAGGGCTTTCCATGTATATATCATATAAGGTTATTGGGTTAGTATTGAGAGAGATATGAATTTTTGAAGTTTGACTTAGGGTTTAGGATTTTCATCCGGGTAGGGTGACATGAGGAGGGTATAACTCACCCTATACAACTCCAAATCGAGTGAAACCAATTTTGTTAGAAAGCTTACACACAGGGAACACCCCAATATAAGATTCCGAGTTTGTTATGGTCCCAATTGTTCCCAGTGATTCGAGGAAGTTGTCCTATGTCCAATCTAGGCCAAAACAGAGTAGTTCAGAAAGGTAGAATTTCAGGACTTATAACTCGAGGTATACTTAAGCAAATGGAGTGAAACTTATGGCAAATGAAAGGTTGTCCTGTTAGATTCAATATGAGACTGATTTCGCATGATTTGAGCTTAGTTTCTATTTTTAGTGAATTTATACTTCCAGGAGTGTAACTCGGGTTAGTGACTAAATGAGTTGAGGTAAGATTTAAATATCCTGAGTTATATGGATCAAAATGATATAGGACCAAAGAGGTTAGAAAGTAGACATATAGAGCTATGATATATCCAAATTTCAGATCTAAATGAGTTGAATAGAAATAAAAGTGGATCATATGAAATTCGGGCAGAACCGAATAGAAGGTAGCAGAATGGCCAAAGTGATAGTTTCACAAAGTGACCCAATTGAAGATTTCACAAGTATTAGGGAAACATATAAAGTTTGAGTTGAGGATGGCTAGTTTGATATTGATATATATGTGTTAAGTTGATTATGTTGTTATGACTGATTTGCCCGTGAGAGCTGGCACTATTCATGGGGAAACGGACCTGATCCGTTATGCTGCCGAATTTACGGCAGGAGTCTAGGGGACCATGAGTGTCTAAATTATAAGGAAATTATGATATGAAATATATGAGAATAAATCAAGAAGCAGTATGATATGAGGTATATGAGAAATACTGATATAGCATATGTACGAGTACATTTAGCATGACTATGCTTGACAACGCATGAGAATGAAAAGATATAAGTATATTAAGTGTGAACATAAAGATGTAAATCCCCTTGTGGGTGAGTCGGTGTGACAATGGTCACGAGTTGAGCTGACAAGCTCACTCCAAGGTCAGGCTACCCAAGGGCAGTAAAGGTCAAAGAGTAAAGACTTATAGACTAAAGATTTAAGTATATGCCCCACTCACATCAGGCATGGCATCGACCCAGCTAGTGTGAGAATATGGGGGGTAGGACTTACATGAGGCATGGCATGACCCAGCTAGTGTAAGTGCCGAATGAAGGTCCAATATTCCTAAGGAACGTGACATGGCGATCACGCTCTGATGGGGTATGACATGGCGATCATACTCTGGAATATAGTATGAAGATCCCATATTCCTAAGGGACGTGACATGGCAATCACGCTCCGACGGGGTACGACATGGCGATCATACTCTGGAATGTGGCATGTAAAGATATGATGATGAGTCTATATTCCTAAGGAACGTGACATGACGATCACGCTCTGATGGGGTATGACATGGCGATCATACTCTGGAATATAGCATGAGGACCCATATTCCTAAGGAACGTGACATGGCGATCACGCTCTGATGGGGTATGACATGGCGATTATACTCTGGAATATGGTATGATGCTGCACTTGAGGACGGCGATACGTAACGTTCAAGTGTAGACAGATCCAAGCACCCTAGGGACGGCGATACGTAACGCCTAGGTGTGCCGAATGAAAGAAAAGTAAAATTTTATGTATAAGTATGAATTCAAGTGCAAGTTAAGTTAGGTACAGATGTTATGTTCCCATTAGATTAATGCTATGTGCGTTTTATATGTTGAAGTTATTATCCATGGTATTATTCAGGAATTAATCTTGTGTACACTTTCCCCAAAGGACCAGTATATGAGTAAAAATGAACTTTGCTTCGGATAAGACATTTTTTCGAAATGTAAAATTAAATAGTTTGTGCAGCATGTTCACCTTTTTCAGAGTAAACCGAAGCAAACTGGAGACGACCATGATGACACTATGTATGAAAATTAGAGAATCCTACTGAGAATTTTATAATTCTCACTCCTATTTCCATGTTGTCTCCAGATGATTGTAGAAGTTTCCGAAGACGGCTGAAGTTACTGTCAGATGAGGTCCGCAAAGGTAACAGTAACAGCTCCAGGGTGTGGCACTATGACTTAAGCATAGTACTGTACTTGGGAGGGTGTTATAGAAAAGCTTCTTGATTCTAATGCTCCAACTCTAGTGGCTTTATTTCTCTATCTCTGGAGCTAAGCTTTTTCTCTCAGCTTATTTTCCTCTACTTCCCTTCTGGCTTTTTTGATAGGAGAGTGAGCGAAATCTCTAGAAGGAACAGGAGCTCTTTTATCTTTTTCTTCGCCTTTCCTTCTTGAACCTCTTTTGGTGTTAGCTTTTATAGTGCGTGTTCCCTTTCCTCTCTCAACATATCTAGCAGCACGAGGAGTAGAAAGGGGCAACAAAAGTTGTGGCAATGTTAGCCATGTTAATAGGCTCTATATTAATTGCAGACATCTCATCTTTAGCTTTTGAGGAAGAAGCGGACTCCTCAGTAAGTCTCATAAATCTTCTCTTGCTTTTTCTTCTTTCCTCACGGATGGGAAAAAGGCTTCTTTCTCTCCTTTTCTGCTTTTTTTTGCCTTCCTCTGTGCTAGGCACCATAGTAGCAACAGCAACAATAGCAGTAAAGAGAAAAAGTTATTTTATCTCCAATTATAAATTAAAATCTCCATAAATTTACATGACCTTCTCCACTCATATCTTTGTTGTAACATCCTCAATTTTGTGATGTACTAAATTACCTTAGTAATCCTAAGTAATTTGGCACTTAATGAGAAATTATGAGACTAAAGCTTAATTAAGGAGTTAACGAAGAGTTTATGAGTTAACTCGGATAAGAAAAGTCAAGAGAATACTTAATCGAGATTAGATGATCTCTAATTAAGCAAGTCAAAGCCTTTATAGCTTAATTAAGCACTAATCATCTTTAATTAGCTTAATCGAGTTTAATTAAGATTAATTAAGCTTAATTGCAATATTAATTTTTGTTAATTATGTTCTTGTGTGTTAATCACTAATCCTTATTTAATCATCTTAATTAAGTTGCTAGAGCACTTAATCATATGATTAAATTCAAATTTAGTCAACTAAACAATAAAGTAAAAAGTGATGTCATCAAAGCATAAAGCACAAGACAAAAGTGGTTTATGTAAGAGTTAGTACATGCTTTGTTCCCCCATCATCCAATTTGTCCCCCTAAACCTTAATTAACACAAAATTAAGAAAATATCTCCCTCCTTCCCCTTGAATAGTGGATGCCACTTTCTCCCTCTTCCACCATCATCCATTTTCATTTTCACTCATCTCATTCTCTCTCTTCAAACTAAATCCTCTCATTTCTCTCTAAAACTCTCTTCTTCTTCCTCATCTTCTTCTTCCTTTCTCCACCACCACCCAAAACCTCTCATTTACCTCTTCAAGGACCTCATCTTTGGGTCTTTGGAGACAAGATCTAAACACTAGAACCTCTATTTTCACAAGATCTCAAGAGCTTCTCCTTCCTTTTTGCAAAGCCACCACCATCATCATCAAGAGGAGCCATCATCTTCTTCTTCCTCTTCTCTCGTTTTTACATCATCTTCAAGAAGAGATAGTGATCTTCATCTTTTTATTTTGTTGCTCAAGAAAGCTTGAAGCTTAATTCTTTTCATGACCAAGATCTTTAAGTGAAAACCTGAGAAGATCCTTCATACTCTTCATAAGCAAAAGTTTCCATTTTTGGCAAAATATGTTCTTATTGTGCTTCAAGTGTTCTTGATGTTTCCACTTTTGGCAAAATATGTTCTTGTTGTTCTTCAAGTATTCTTGATGTTTCTACTTTCTACTTTTAGAAAAATATGTTCTTGTTATTCTTCAAGTGTTCTTGATGTTTTTACTTTTGGAAAAATATGTTTATGTTCTTCTTCTTGAATGTTCTTGATGTTCTTGGTGGTGTCTTGCTTAAAGTTGTTCTTTTTCTTATGATAAGTTTATGATTAGAAAAGTTTCATCTTTACATACTTTTCATGATATGATAAGACTATGAACATCCTAAAAGCTTAAAACTTTAAAAAGTTTGCTTCTTGAAGCATAAAAAGTGGTGCAAGTTTTAGTGCCATCATAAAGTCTTCTTTTGTTTTGTTTTGAAGACAAGACTACATGTAAAAGTCTAAGCTTTTTGGAATAATAAAAAAATGATGTCTTGTCACTTTATGTTTCAAAGATTGATCCTTGGAAGCAAATCATTTCATAAAGTTTAAAACTTAAAATCAAAAAGGTCACTTTTGGATCATAGAAATGCTAACTTTTATAAAGATCAAGACTTTATAACTTTAGAGCTAGTGCCTTATATCACTAGTTGATAAAGTGGGAACCTTTTTAATGTAGAAACAGCTTTAAATCATAAAGTTGAGACCTTGATGGTCTTAGAATAATTAAAAGAGTCAACTTTCATAAAAAATAAGACTTTTTAGTTAAAAAGCTAGTAACTTGTATCATTATTTCATGAAGATCTAATCTTTAAGATAAGAGTTTAATCTTAAAGGCACTTACTTTCATGAAAATAAAACTTTGTGACTACTTTATAAAGACTGATAACTTTTATAATACTTAAGGTAAAATCTTGTTATGTTAGTAATAAAAGCTTGAAACTTTGTAACTTGGTTAAGTTAAAAATCACCCTTGGTGATTAGTGAACATAGTGTTGTTGGGTTCATGATGTGGTTATACGTTGTCATGACCCAAGGATTAGAGGGATCTCAAACTCCTTAGGAACAGAAGTATGATTAGGGCCTCTGAGCATATCATGAACCTAGAAATCACTAAGTACACTGTCTCAAGGAAAAGGAACAATCACCTAGCTTAATTAATTTGAACAAGTGTTCCATAAGGTATGCACTTAAGTAAAGAATAAGTTCACGTGAGAACTAAGTAACTCAAAGACTACATGTACATATATTTTAACTAAGTGATTCTTTCATGGGTAACCACAGGAAATCAAATGATGATTGATAAGATTCTTCACAAAGAATAACACAACTATGAAACCCTTAGGGTATGAATATATGATGCCATTTGGCATGATGAATGACAAGTTTGGTTGAGCTTTGTCTTATGATTGAATGATTAGTATGATGATATGATATAGATATAATGGACTGTTGGTTGAAAGTTTGTGATTGGAATTTTGGAGAAGCCCCGGTCTAGCATTTATGCTACTGGATTTCCATCAAAATTATGGACTTAGTCATATCATTGCATGTGTCCAGTCAAAGAAGTATTATGCATGTAAAGTATAATGATAAGAAATGAAAGAATGGGATATGAGCCCTCAATCACTTCCGGGAAGTGAGAGATGGTGATCCACGAGGAACCTTTATAGGGGAGGCAAGGGCGATATGGAGGACCCTCCAACTTAGGGGTAACCAATATCGGCTTAGTCTGATTTGGTTTAGTACTCCGTGACGACGGTCACGGAATGAGCTTATGTCCAAAAGTAGTCTATTTCAAAGGAAAAGTAAAAGAATGTTAAGTACGTGCTAAAAATAAAAGTAAAGTCAAAGTAGAACCATGGTCAAGTTGATGAGTTGCATAGTCATACATATTTCTATATTTCTCATGCATATTATGAATGTTTACCCCTTGTGTTAGTAGGTATGCCTATGTATGATGTTATGAATATGGTGATAAACGTAAAAGCAATCCGCTTCGAGATTTATATCTTCAGAAATTGTTAAAATTGAACTTATATCTGTCCACTATTTTTATAATCAAACCCGAAGTGACTGGGACGATGACGATAACACCATGTTTGTCTAGTCACAATCCTACTGAGAAATCCTGTATTTCTCACTCCTACATTTTCATGTCTTCTTTAGATGGAGCTGATGGCATCCATGGTAACACTTCTGATGGCATCTAACTGGATAAGACGAGGAGCTGCCATGTTTCTTCACCTAGCTAAGGAGGATCGAGATAGTAGCATAGCATTTTCATTTTCTTAAGAGCCCTAGTTGGGCAGTTTATGTGTAATTAAGAGCATGCAGGAAGTCATGCTGCTTGTTTTGACCTTCTATTTTGTCATATATCTTATTAGTAACTCAGCGATACAAAGAACAACGTTCATATATATACGAGTAAGTAAGCGCTTAAAGGCTCAGTTTTCAAGCATAAAGGTTTTACAAGAAAAAAATTATATGCTATTTTTATATATTATGCTAATTTCAAAGATAAGAACTTCAGTTAGATAAGAGTAACAACTAGTATGCCATAAAATGACTTACGTATAGTATGGTATTAGTAGGGTGTTACATTTGTGGTTTAAAAAACTATTGCATCAATTTTGAGGATCTAATACATCTTGCATGCTTAGTGAGGATGCTATTAGTCCTTGAAGTATTAGTCCAACTTTGCCCAATGTTATGACATTTTAAGTACAATAACTTGATAAATGAATTAAAAAGCTTGAACTCATAAGTAAATTTTCTATTATTCTATTGATTGATACATACAATCGTGTTCTCTATTTTTCGTAATGCTTATAACTAGTGATCACAATGAACAATGTACAATTGGATGTATTCACCAGCACAGAACCTTCCTTTCAACTATAACATTGAAAAGAAAATGGAAATGAAAAATAGTGCAATAATGCTCAAGAAGCAATCCCCTTAGACTTCTTCATATCCAATTCATGTTCTGCTACTATAATACAGGAATTTGCTTCCAGGGATGAAATTGAGTTCTTATCTTTTGCTGAAATCTCCTTGGATGAATTAAGCATTTTTGTTGCGCACTGCACATTTGGCACTATGCCAACTTGATCGATGTCGTGAATCGTTGATGATAGATATTTGCTACTGTAACAAAGAGAGCTGATATATCATGAAGCTCTATGATGCTCTACCATAAGAATGGAACATCTCACAATTAGCCAAGATATTGCAAATTGGCAAGATAGCTTGGAGAGTTTGAGCTAAATAATTTACTTTAAAATGGTTGTTAATGGAAAAAAATTAACTACCATGGGGCCTTTCAGAAACTAACCATCCAAATGGATCTTGACTATGAATAACCAATGCAAAGTTAATAAGCCAGTTATAAAATTGCAACAACTTGTTCAAAATTAGAACATATATGTTGGGAACATATATGTTGTGGGTGACAACATGCATGTTACAAGCTTTTACAGCTGTAGACATTCTTACGGCATATTCATATTAATTTATCCACCTCAGATACATTACAACAACTCTTCATTCATGCTTTGGCTTATGAAATCTCAATTGATAACATGATTTAAATCTTGAAACATCCCCGTATGATCATTATTCAACAAATAGAATAATGGTACCTCAATCTTTCCTTTACCAAATGTTTTGTGCCCCACAAGAATAGCTCAACCATTATCATGTAATGCACCAGCTAAAATCTGACCGGCACTTGCATTTCCCTCGTTGACCTGTTATGCAAAGAAAAACTGCAATTCATTAATGAAGGCAGGCAGCAATGTCAGCAAAAGGAATTTTAATACTTATAGATAACCAAGACATGGCAGGCTTATGTTTGGAAAAAGAGGTAAAAGTTGCATGTAGCTATACAGGTATACGGTGAAAGATTCAAGGAATGAAGATCTTATGTTGAATCCGAACTTTGCTCATGCAAGAAGAGCATGTTCTGGAGAAACACAGTAGTCAAATTTAAGGAATACAAGTGGATGTTAAATGGCTTCATGTTAGGTTCTCTTTGATTCTTGGGACAAATTTACCGGTAATAAAATATGCATAGACATGGCATGGATGCAATAAAAGGAAAACAAAAGAAGCAGAATGAAAATGATGTCTCTTTCACATGAAAGGTACCTAAAAAGGAAAAAACTGGATGAATCTTTAGAACCTCTCGGTGTTTGTTTTCCATAATGGAAACATACTCGGAATATACATCAGTATGATATAATACAACGAAAAGAATAACCATTCACATATTGCAATTCTTATTCTTTTGTTGCTAGGTGCTAACTCGAAGATTGTAGAACCAAAAGCTAGAGTCAGTATTATCAAGCAACTAAAGTTAGTACTCACGATCACCACAAGTGGATCATGCGTTATAGCATGTCCATTGACCATAGTAATTGGTAACATGTTTCCATTTCTGTTAGCACATCTGGGCGATGTCAAGGCGGGCTTTTACCAAGCCACCCTACAACAAAATTAAACGAAAATGCTTATGAGTTACTTGTATACAGAGAAGAGGTAAAATTATGTATAAAAATTTCCATCAAAATAGTAAATTATAGGATTGTTCTGTATATCTAGTATGTATGACTATACTCCTTGATTTTCCAATTCTTGAATAGCATTTTTCATGTCTTCAATAGCCGTCTATTAATATGGACAGTAGGAGTTTAAATAAAATATAAAATCGTATTATAGACTCCAAGTGTAAGTCTTGTAGACTTACTATATTGAATAACATTTTATAAATATTGAATTTCATAAATCTTACCATGGAATCATGTAATATTTTTATAGTTGATTCTTTGCTCACATGAGAGAAGGCTGACAATTTCACATAGCCAGTTTTTATCAACTGACCATTTGGGGACCCTAAGGAATGATGGCATTGGATGATGGAGAGACCTTAATATATTCCTGTGGAAATTTGACCTTTAAGTACATGGAGGAGTCATTTAGGAATTAGATCAACAATATAACAATGTGAATTTTGAGGTCCAATTAAAAGATAACAAGCTTATTGGTTAAATGCTTTCTGTATAACATAAGAACATAACTAAAATAGAAGAAATAAGTTAACATTTCATGGATCATAATCACTAAAATTTCAATGTTGCATCTCGGATGCCCGAGTTTTCCCCCTAGTTTTTCACCCAGAGAAGTAATACGATTATATGCTATATTGTCTCTATATTATCCAATCATATCACCAAGATTGGGCTATGATTCAAGAGCTACTTTTGGAGGTACTTTAGGATGATCTATACATATCTTTGATCTTGCTATCTTAGGAAGGTGTGTGTTGTGTTAGCGTGATACTAGGAGAATTATGTGGGGTGATTGCCTTCCTAAACTTGTATATATTTGTATGCATTTGTTCAATGAAATCAGATTAACCATTTGTATTTTAGCATGGTATCATAGCCAACTAGGCTCTAATAGATAGCCCATGCCTCGATAGACCTCTACTGCTATCATGGCAGAAAGAGAAGAGATAATCAAAGAAACCAAGAAGCCTTAGACTGATGAAACCAAGAAAACTCCATCAGCATATGATTTGAACTCAAATGACAATCCCGGGAATGTGATCACACAAGTGCAATTGTGGGGAGAAAACTATGAAGAATGGGCCCAAGACATAAAGATTTCGTTGCATCCTCGAAGAAAGTAGGGTTTCATAGATGGAACCCATAAACAACCTGACGAGGTCGCACTAGAAATGGAGGATTGGTGGACTATTCAATCCATGCTTATGTCATGGATATTGAATACCATCGAACCTACCTTGTGTTCAACTGTGACATACATGGAGAATGCAAACGAGTTATGGGAGGATATTAGAGATCGTTTCTCAGTTGTGAATGTTCCAAGAATCCAGCAACTGAAAGTGGAGCTAGCAGATTGCAAGCAACAGGGGATGACCATGGTTGCCTACTATGGTAAATTAAAGACACTCTGGGATGAGCTGGCAAACTATGAGTAGATCCCAAGATGTTCTTGTGGATGATGCAAATGTAATATATATAAACTTGAAAAACAAAGAGAAGAAGAGAGGATCCATCAGTTCTTGATGGGCTTGGATAATGTGAGCTATGGTACAGTGTGCTCTAGCATATTGGGTACAGATCCTTTACCACCATTAAATCGAGTATATACGACGCTAGTGAAAGAAAAGAGGATGGAATCAATCACCAGATCAAAGGAAGAAAGGGGAGTAGCCATAGGTCTTGTAGTACAAGTAGGACATAAGACCAAGAGGCAGGGAGAGACGAAGGATAAATCAATGGTATGTTCTCATTGTGGAAAGGCAGGACATGATGCTAGAAGCTATTTCCAACTTATCGGATATCTTAAGTGGTGGGGTGAACTATAACACCCCAACAGATATAATACCATGCTTAAGTCATAGTATTCTATCCAACGGTTTATTAGGTGTGATTAACTCTTATATTGATTAATCTTAATTCATTGACGTTTCACCATTTCGATGTCAAAATCTCTATTGTTACTATTATGTATATATATAGTTAATTTATTTATCAATTTATTTATTTATTTATTTATTACTATTATTATCATTATTTCTTTTGCTACTATTCGCGAATGCTATTAACCCCTTCAGTGAGGTGTAGCGTACTAACAGAAAACAGATAAGTTAGATAGCAAGCGGTATTATATATCCATAGAACCTTCCTTAGCATATATATATATATATATAAGTATTGAGTTTAAAGTCATAGCTACATAAATAATGTAGGTACAATAATGTTGGACCATTACAAAAAAATAGATCGGCTCGTACTCATGAAGTGAACACCTACAGCTCCAAAAGAAACCTAGATCTATAGCCTAAGTCTCATCACCATCAAAAGAAGGTCACACTGTACATGTGCATCTGCTGGTAAAGGATCCCGTCTAACCAGACTCCAAAGAAAGGAATCCGTTGGCCATACCAGGGCTGGCCAGGGCATAGCTGCCGCCGTCTAAACCTGAAAAGGAAAGTGAGGAAGCCACCTCCTCAAACGGGTCATTGTCAGACGAGATAATGGGTACAACCTGTGGTGGCGGTGAAATAGGTGCTGTCAGGGGTGTTGCTATTAGTGCTGGAGCTAGCAGAGCCATATGTAGGGGAATGACTATGTAAGGTGCAGATGGATCAAACATCAGGTGGTGGAGAGGAATAGCGAAGTCCCTATAAGAGAACATATACAAGCGGAAACGACAGGAACCAAGAATGTACATAAAGTCAAACAGGGGGTTGTAGTGAGTTTGGAGGTTAGGTAGCTCGACAAAAAAGGTGAAGGTCACCTCCCAGTTCATGGTCTGAGAATGAGACAGAAATATACAATAGAGTGAGAATTTAACGAAATTCTCAGTAGGAATCTAAACTATTCTACGCTGACATCTCAATCATCCTCAGTTGCTTCAGTTTTTGTTTAAATTAAAAACAAGTGTAACATAGCAATGATATTCTATTCAATTAATATTAAGAAAAGCATAAATCGAAGCAAGACTTAATTTTACTTTAAATAACAAGAAGTAGAAACAGAAACATATGCTTAACACGATTTTGTGTACTAATCATAGTATAAACAAGAACATAAGCACAAGGGATATACAGATAACAATACATTTAGCTCAAGACTAATAAACAGAACTGTATGAATGCATGCATGAAAGTGATATGCACTTAGTTTCAGTGATCTTTTAACTCATATGACTTATTATTTCCCATACTTGGTCCCTTGGGAGTTCTTGGTCATACAACTCCTGGTAATAATCTACTTCTCAAGACCGAGCTTGTTCCTATACAGAGATGTCAGGTTTACTTTCCCCAACTTTCTTGCTAATTTATTCCCCTTAGCATTAATCCGGGCTGGCCCAAGTATTATGGAACTTTCCTCATAAATTTTCTAATAATACATGTCTTAGGAATTTCATTCAATTGTCACATATGCGAAGTATATTTCATGAATCATGCATATTTTCTGCCAGAATTTCATCAGGATAATGAATCGAGTTACTTCCCCTTGAATAGTGCTAGCCTACCAGAACAATCAATTAAGCAACAAAACCAATATAGAGCATCAAGTTTATAACAATGATACCAACAATATGACATGCCAACATAAACTGGGTTTTCTACTTACTCTACTCAATTCTGCCTAATTTTGTAAACTCCATTATAATTCCTATTGAATTCATTTAGGCCTAAATTTTGGATATGTTAGGATGCTATTTGTCAACCCTTTTGGTCCCCTCTCATTTTGATATATGTAGCTCGAGTTATTTGAAATCTACCTTGGTCTGCCCTACAACTAGTCAAAATGCACCTTTAAAAATAAAAATTCACTAAAAATAGGAATCTTGGTGAAATCACACAAAACTTATATCAATTTAAAACTAATAGAACAAATTTTTATTTGCAATAAGTTAATCAGAGCTTGAGTTATAAATTCGGGAAGTTGACCATTCTAGACTGCCTTGTTCTAGCCTGGATCAGACTTAGGGTGACTTTATTGAATTATTGGGAGCAATTGGGACAAAATATTTTTATGGGATGTTGCCCTATGTGTAAGCTTTCTAACAAAATTTGTTGCACTTAATTTCAAGTTAAGTAGGGTGAGTTACACACTTCACAACTCATACGGCTCAGTAGAGGACCCAGAATTCCTAATTAAACTTCAAAAATTCATAACTCACTCAATACTAGTCCAATGGCCTTATATTTTATATTTATGGAAAGCCCTAGAAATCTATTATCATGTAGAAATAGTTTCATCTTAGTTTGGTATCTATAGGTGAGTCTGTATAGTGCGCAAGTACGAACGCCATAGGGATATTGAGGAAACCTGGTTCTGTTTTGGCTCTTTCTAGTAATTATCATTCAAGCTTCAAACTAAACCAAGCAAAACCATACCAAATCATCCTTAAACCACCCAATAAACATCATATAACATCACCTTCATGAGAAAAAAAGATCAACAATCAGCCACCAAGTTAAGAGCAATAGCCAAATCAAGAGGATCCTACCTTGATAAGTGGAGTAACTAGTAAAAAGAAGTCTTAAAGAAGTAGAAGGATCAAAGCTCAAGGACAAGGTGAGATGAGATGTGTTGAAGAGAGAAAAGATGGAGGAGGCTGCAAGAGAGAAAGAGACCAAATTCTACTTGAAAAGAAAGGAAAAAAGCTCACCAAAAGTTAAGTGAGGTGTTTGGCAAAATTAATTCTAATTGGATGAGAGTTAGTGGCTGAATTTTAGCCAACTCCCTTCATTTTGTGGCTGTTTTGCTCCACTATTTAAGTGGTTATGTGGCTGAATATTTAGCTATTAAATATAGGGTTTTGGGTGCATAATTCTATTGGTTCAGTTCTGACAGTTTAAAATACCAAATCCCTATCGATTTCCTTCAAATTGGTAACACGGTTTGGAAGAATTTTGTGAAGCTTTCTATGTTGCTATTTAAATTATTTATAAGCCTAATCTCTCTAACTAATACTTAATTGGCCTTAAATAAATACTTAATTGATTTCTAATTAATTTCACTTATTCGATAAAAATTGAACAATTTAGTTATAAACGATAAGATTTTTCAAACATTACATTACTACCTTCCTAAAAAAAATTTTATCTTCAAAATTTATTACTTGAGAATAATTCAGGGTACTCTTTGTAACATCCACCAAAATTGTTTTATTATTTTTCGCATTCGATTTTTATCGAATAATTGAAATTAATTAAAATTCGACTAAATATTTATTTAGGATCAATTAATTACCAATTAATTGAGTTTAGATATGAGGGAATTGGGTTAGAAGCATAAGAGATTTCATAGAAATTTTCTTAAAGCAATTTACCGATTTAAAGGAATTATGGCATTTTAAACTGTCAGACCTGAACCAATGAAATGGTATACCCAAAACACTATGTTTAGTGGCTGAAAATTCAGCCACACACACCCATCTAGAAGTGGCATAAGGCAGCCACAATTTTTCAAGCCTTGTTGGCTCATTTGTGAGCCAAGTGAAACATCAACCAATAAGAGATCAATTTCTCAACCACCCTCATTTACTAACACCAGATTTTTCCCCCTGGCTTCATTCATGTTATGCCTAAGAGAAGGAAAGGAAAGGACAACTAGCTGCTTCCTTTCATCTTGTGCTGGAACTTCCATCATCTTGATTTGTGCAATCTACAATCCACATCTAGCAAGACTACATCTAGAGGAGGTAGGATTCACTTTCTATGCTTGATTTCTCTGAACTGTGGCTGTTGCAACTCCACTTTTCTTCTAGCATTTGATGATGTATTGGATGTATTTGATGGTTTATGATAGGATAAATATGAAATCTTGAGTTAGAATTAAAGTTAGGAGGAGAAAACTAGAAGTGGAGAATTAGGATATTGTCTAGGTGAGAAACTCCTCGGTAGCCTGTATGGCGAAGTGTACGGCTCTGCCTACAGCTGGTTAAATCAGATGAGATTATTTTTATATGAAAGTAGACATTCAAAGCTTTCCATATATCACATAAGGCCATTGGATTAATATTGAGCGAGATATGAATTTTTGAAGTTTAACCTAGGTTTTTGAGTTTGAGTCTAGGCAGACTAGATTGTTTAAGGAAGAACTCGCTCAATACAACTTGGAATTGAATGAAACCAATTTTGTTAGAAAGCTTACACATAGGAGAATACCCCATAAAGATTTTCGAGTTAGATGAGGCCTCGGTTGCTCCTAGTAGCTCGAGAAAGTTGCCCTATGTCCAAACCGGGTCAAAATAGGGTAGTTCAGGAAGGTTAAGTTTTGGGCCTATATCTCAAATTATACGCATGCAAATGATATGAAATTTCATTCATTTGAAAACTTGTTCTGTTAGCTTTAGATTGATATAAATTTCGCATAATTTCACCCAGAGTTCTATTTTTGGTGAATTTTCTCTCATAAAAGTACAATTCTGGCTAGAGACATGTATGAAAACAAGTTCAAGTTTAGTTAATATCGAAACTCAGGACTTAACAGAGAGAGAGCTAGATCAGGAGTACTTAAAATTGAGCTCGGAACTGAGTAGACAAAGGGCTAGATTGGGAATACGTAAAGGCTAAACCCGGAATATAGTAAAATAGAGAACTAGATTAGGTAAGATTAATATCGGAACTTGGAAAATAGGAAACCCATTTATGAAAGTCTTGGAAGAACCAGCATAATGTCGGAAATTGGAAGTAGGTGCCAGAATATAAAACCTTATACACGGATCTAGGAAGTCAGGAAACTAGGATGCTCTAACACTTTTATACATATAGGGCCCGTTTGGTATGCCTGTTAGTATAAGGGCTGATAGGATAAGAGCTGATAGTATAAGACCTGATTGTATAAGGCCTGATAAAAATTTAATACTATGCAGTGTTTGGTATATTACTGTATAAGATATTGTATTATATAAAATATAACCAAAAGAAGAGATTATAATAAATATAATTTTTAAATAGTTATTATAATTATTTAATCTATTTTTATTATATATAAAAATAATTTTATATTAAAAATTATTTATTTATCTATTTTTAATTTTTTTTATAAATATAAAAAATATAAGAGAGAGAGAGAGAAAGAGAGAGAGAGAGAGAGAAAGAGTGTGAGTGAAATAGATATGGAGTTTTTATACATCAAAATCTAAATAGGCTTAGTATCATATTCCTATATTTGATTGTGTTTTTTATTATATACAATTAAATTTATATTAAATATTATTATTTATATATTTTAAAAAATATTTATTTATTATTAAATAATATTATTTTTTATTTATATTTTTTTTATTTTTTTATTATTTATTTAATAATTAATTTTCTTTTAATAAAATATATTAAAAAATAAAAAAATAAAAGAACCCTTATACATTAAAAGCTAATCAGGCCTAATACGGCCTCCCTAGGCCGTATTAAGTTATCCATCATTATAACGTATAAGGGAGGTTTGATGGATAAGTTTATACAATACGCTGACTGCACCAAACAACGGATAAGATCATAACGTATTGTATTACCTTATCCTATCATGCCTAATACAGCATGCCAAACACCCCCATAGTTCCAAAATCCGTTATCTCTGTAAGCATATCACCTCAAAACCCGATCCAGAATCAATCTCGGAGATCGAACACGATCTCGGAAGTTGAGAATTAAGACATTCATAATCCCAGAAGTCGAGGATCAAGATATTGACCTTATGTACAAAACTTACATGGTCTCAGAACTCGGAAGTCGGCACTAAGCTTGAACTCGGGAACATCATTAGAAGTTAAAAGCTTGCAAGATAGATCAAGACTTAAGAGATTAAAACTTGTATCTATTAATATTGTACGATTATAATGTTCTACATTGAGGTTGCTGTTAGATTAAAGTTTCTTGGTTACTAGCACTATTCATGGAAAAGCTGACATGATCTGTTGTGCTGCCGAATTTTCAGTAAAATAGTAAGGAGGTTATGAGCATTTGTATGTTATGAATATATATGTGAAAATTCCATACACAAGGGTATATGAAAGCAAATGATAAAGCATATGTATGAGTGCATTCAGCATGTGTATGCATGATTATGTATGAAAGGATATGAAATATTATATGTGGGTTCCTTCACCTAGGGGCAGTTATGAAATCCCTCCTTGTGAAGGCAGTTAAATAAGATAAGATTGGGTTCCTTTATGTGGAGGCAGTTAATTGGGTCCCTCCTTGTGAAGGTAGTATAAAACTATGAGATACCTCTACTTTGGAGGCATGTGATCAGATAAGATTCCTCTACATTGAAGGCAAATGGTCAGCTGAGATCCCTCTATTCTTGAGGCACATGACCAGAACAAATCCCTTCAATTTAGAGGCACGTAACCAAAATGAGATCCCTCCAAGACTAGAGGCACTTAGGTCCCCTTGTAGGTTAGTTTGTGTGACGACAGTCACGAGTTGAGCTAACGAGCTCACTCCTAGATCAAACTACTCAAGAGCAGTAAAGACTAAAGATTTAGACATATGCAAGCACTCTAGGGATGGCGATACATAACACCTAGGTGTGCCAAAAAAAAAAAAAAGAAAGCAAAGAAGGTTAAGAAAGATACCAATGCATTTGCATGGATTCAAATATGAGTATTTGCATAATTATATTTCATGTTTTATTGTTGCTGTACTTACACGGTAATTATTATTTTAATGAAATATTGCCAATATGACTTAAGTGCACGAAATAAAATGAATTCTGCTTCGGGCTACATGTTTTCAAACTATAAAACAGAACAGTGCATATAATATATTCACTTTTTATAATAAACCGAAGCAGCTGGAGATAATAACGATGACACGGTATGAAGTTTTATTTAATGAATCCTACTGAGAATTTATAATTCTCACTCCTATGTTTATTTCTGTGTTATCTCTAGATAGTTCAAAAGTTCTGAAGAAGGCCCTCCGAGGCGAAGGTGGCCGAAGGTTGTTGCCAAATAAGGTCCAATTAAGTAACAACAACAACTCCTAGGTGAGGTATTATGACTTAAGCATAGTACTGTACTTGGGAGGATGTTACACTCTTCCTTCATATCTAACTGCAATTCCCATGTATAGTCTTTTGTGCCTTCAATTCCCCATGCTACCTTCACTAATTGCACAGCCTTATTCCGAAGGTGTTTGGTGCTCCTGTCTACTATTCATGCTAGGGGTACATGAAAAGTTAAATCATCCCTCAGCTACACTGATTCAGGCTCTAAGAAATGTGTGGGGTCAAGTTAATATTTTCTGAGTTGAGAGACATGGAAGACATCGTGAAGATTAAACAAATGTGAGGGTAAGGCAATTCGATATGCAATTAGTCCGATTCACTTCAAGATTTGGAAAGGGCCAATAAAGCGAGGGCTTAGCTTTTTAACCTTAATGACTCTGCCTATTCTAGTAGTGGGCATGATCTTCATAAACATGTAGTCTCCCTCTTGAAATTCTAATGGCCTTCTCCTGATATCCACGTAGCTTTTTTAACCACTTTGGGCTGCAAGTATCTTGCTATGAATCTTTTTGATTTGTTCTGTGGTCTGCCTAATTAATTTCGGTCCCAATAGACTTTACTCTCCTGATTTGTACCAACATAGCAGAGATTGACATTTCCATTCATATAATGCTTCATACAGAGCTATGCCGATACTAGCATGATAACTGTTGTTGTACGTAAACCCAGATAGTGGTAATTACCGATCCTAGTTTCCGTGCTACTCCAAAATATAAGCTCGCAATATATCTTCCAAATTTGAATGGTTCATTCGGTTTGACCATCCATTTATGGATTAAGTGCAGTGCTTAGACATAGTCTAGTACCAAACACTTTCTGAAATGCCCCCCAAAACCGTGAGGTAAATCTTGGATCTCAATCAGAGACAATGATTGAAGGGATGTCGTATAACTTCACTATTTCCTGAATATACAATTGAGCTAATTTCTCTAGAGGATAATTCGCTCGAATCGGTAAAAAGTGAGTAGACATGGTCAGTCTATCCATTACAACCCATATAACATCATATCTAGAAGATGTTCTTAGCAAACCCATCACGAAGTCCATGGAAATACTCTTCCACTTCCATTCAGGAATCTCTAAAGGTTGTAGAGTCTCTGTTGGCTTCTGATGCTCTATCTTTACTTTTTGGCAAATTAGACATCTGTTCACCAGTCCTGCCACATCCGCCTTCATACCTGGCCATCAAAACATCTTCTTGAGATATTGGTACATCTTATTAATGCCAGGATGTATAGGGAACTCGCTTCTGTAAGCTTCTTCCAAGGTTTTCTTCCAAAGATTTCCCTCTTAAGGCACACATATTCTTTCTTGATATCGCCATATCTCGAGTGAAACCTGTTAGTTTTCCTAATTGCACCAGTTGTACTGTATGCTGAAAGTTGACATCCCATTGTTGTGCTTATTGAATTTGATCCTTCAAGTCACTAGTTATCTTGATCTGGTTTACCTGAATAGCATAAGAGTTATAGAGATTCCCAAGTTAAGGTCTCAGAAACTCTCTACAAGTTCCATTTCTTTGATCATCATCCATGCCGCAGTTAAAGATTTCCTGCTCAGGGCATTTGCCGCTACATTTGCCTTGCCAGGATGGTATTTTAGCTCAAACTTGTAATTCTTTAGATATTCCATCCATCTTTGCTACCTCATGTTTAATTCCTTCTAATCAAAAAGGTATTTCAAACTCTTGTAATCAAAAAATACTTCAAACTTCACTCCGTAGAGATAGTGCCTCCATATCTTCAGAGCAAATACTACCATCGCTAACTCAAGGTCATGCATTGGGTAGTTTCTTTCGTGAGGTTTCAATTGTCTAGAAGCATATGCGACCACACTATTGTTTTGCATTAACACACATCCTAATCCTCTCTTGGAGGCAACATAGTAAACTTCAAATGGTCCATGGGGGTTGGGCAAAGTGAGCACTGGGACGGTCGTCAACTTTTCTTTAAGTCTTGGAAACCCTGTTCGCACTCGGGTTTCCATTCAAATGGAGCATTCTTCCTAGTCAACTTTGTTAGAGGCAAAGCTATTTGTGAGAAATTTTTAACAAATCTTATGTAATATCCAGCTAAGCCTGGGAAACTCCTAACTTTCGTAACTATAGTCGGACGTTCCTAGTTCAACATCGCTTCCACCTTGCTAGGGTCTACAGAAATTTATGCTACATGTCCGAGAAATTTTACTTCCTTCATCCAAAATTCACATTTGGATAGCTTAGCATAAAGCTTTCTTTCTCTTAAGATTTACAATACTAATGTCAAGTGTTCTGCATGCTCTCGCTCTGTCTTCAAGTAGATGAGTATGTCATTAATGAACACCACCACAAACTTGTCTAGATATGGTTGGAATATCTGATTCATATAATCCATGAATAACGCCGGTGCAGTCGTCAATCCAAAAGGCATCATGGTGTATTCATAATGTCTATAGCAAGTTCGAAAGGCTGTCTTGGGAATATCTTCTTCTCGAACTAGAATATGGTGATATTCGGAGTGCAAGTCAATTTTTGAAAACATAGTTGCCCCTTGCAACTAATCCATAAGGTCATCGATTCTTGGCAATGGATATTTATTCTTAATTGTCACCTTATTCAGCTATCTGTAATCCACACACAGTCGCATGCCTCCGTCTTTCTTCTTAACTAGTAAAACTGGAGCTCTCGATAGCGATGCACTTAGCTGAATAAATTTCTTCTCTAGAAGTTCTTTAATCTGCTTCTTGAGTTAGGCTAACTCTAGGGGTGATATTCAGTACAGAGCTATAGAGATTGGTCCTATTCTTGGTACCAATTCAATAGCGAACTCGATTCCCTCTCGAGAGGAAATTTGGGAACATATTTAGGGAACACATCTGGATAGTCCCTAACAATTGGAATATCATCCAATTTCTAATCAACCTCTATCATATTAGTTGATAGAAGAACATACCCTTGATTCCTATTCCCATGGAGGGATACTACTAGGGAGTTTAGGTAAAGATTTATAGGGGTTACAGACTCAGGAGGTGAAATAGAGGAAAACACAATGGTCTTATTAGAACAATTTAACATAACTCGATTAGTAGAGAGCCAATTCATGCTTAGAATTATATCAAGTCCAGCCATACAAATGTGATTGGTCCTAATGGGCTCATTTGAAGGAGCAGAAATCAACAAATCATAGGGCGATTCAGAGATAGGCAATTATAAGGCTAACATGCAATCACGAGAAACAAAAGAGTGTGAAGCACCTAAATCATACAAAATAATCAAGTTCTTACCATTCACTTCATATGCACCTTGAATCAAATCTTTGGACCCTTCAACTTCCAATGTATCCATGGTGAAAACTCTTCCTTGGCGCTAAAGCCTGGGGGTCAATTGGGGATTTTTAGCCAAGCATTCATAAACCTTTTGGCCTAACTTACCACATCCAAAGTAGATATTTTGGCCTGCTAGGCACAGGCAGTTGCCATGATTCTTTCCACATCAAGTACAAGCCTAGTTTACGAAAGGCTTTAAGGTTACTTGCCCTTGTTGCTCATTAGCTGAAACCTTCTCTATTGCTACGAGTTCAGTTTGAACCTTGGGCCTTGCAGTGCTAATTCCCTCTTGAAGTTGCTGCCAGTTGACCTAGCAGCAATTAACTTCTTGTTGCAATCCTCCACCAGTCGGCAGTTGTTCACCAAGGTAGAGAAATCTCTTCTCTCCATAGGCCATATGGTTATGAGGATATCATCTCGTAGTCCACCCTTAAATTTCACGCACTTGCAAGCCTCATCGGGGTTTCTTTGGTAAATTGTAGAAAATTTACACAATTCTTCAAATTTAGCAATATACTCCGATATGCTACTATTTCCTTGGCAAAGTTGCGTAAACTCTAGCTCTTTGGCACTGCAGATAGAGGTAGGAAAATATTTCTAATAAAATGCATCCCTAAATAAATTCCAAGCGATCTCCGTATGGGATTCCTCCAGTAACCGTCGTATGCCATTCCACGAGAACTCTACATCCGCTTCTAACATATAGGCGACAAAACCAACTTCTAGCAGTCTGTGTAGTCTAAGACAGAGAAGACTTTGTCCATGGCTTTAATCCATTCATCGACCTTATTAGGGTCAAGGAATCCCCTAAAACTAGGCGGATTTGCCTTTCTGAACTCAGCAAATTTGAGATACTCTAGGTCCACTCTTGGGCCATTAGGAATCCTTCCATGACCAACTTCGGGTCACCTACCTAGTTGGTCCATCATCTAGTGTGCAGCAACGGCTAGCTCTTGCATGGTGCAGGCCATCTCTCGCATCGTGTCCATGAACTCATCAGGTTCTTCTTGTGCTGGCATCATTTGTGGCCTACCTCACCTTCCGAAAGCCATCAAGTTCTGAACACACAAAATAAAAGTTATTGAGTTAATCAGGCTCAACATTAAGTTTAGTGTGGTAGTAAATAATAGCTCACATGGTAAGGCAATTCATATACATGCATTCCTATGTATTACCCAAACAAACAAGATTCAATGCATGCTATTGTCTAAAAATATAGAGTGTGCGTAAAGCATAATCAGTCTGATCCTCAGGCCTTAAATAGGATGAACTATTCTGATGCCAAAATGTAACACCCTACCAGATATAATACCACGCTTAAGTCATAATATTCTACCTGACAGTCTGTTACATCTGATTAACTGTTATATTGATTAATCTTAATTAATTGATGTTTCACCATTTCGATGTCAACATCTCTATTGCTACTATTATGTATATATATAGTTAATTTATTTATCAATTCATTTATTTATTTATTATTATTATTATTTCTTTTGCTACTATTCGTGAATGCTATAAGCTCCTTCAGTGAGGTACAGCGTACTAATAGAAAACAAATAAGTTAGATAGAAAGCGGTATTATATATCATAGAACCTTCCTTAGCATATACATAAGTGTTGAGTTTAAAGTCATAGCTACATAAACACTGTAGGTACAATAATGTTGGGCCATTACAAAAAATAGATCGACCTGTACTCATGAAGTGAAGACCTAAATAGCTCTAAAAGAAACCTAGATCTATGGCCTAAGTCTCATCGCCGTCAAAGAGGGTCACACTATACACTTGCATCTGCTAGTGGGGGATCTCATCTAACCAGACTCCGAAGAAAGGAATCCATTGGCCATGCTAGGGCTGGCCAAGGCATAGTTGTCACCATCTGAACCTGAAGAGGAAGGTAAGGAAGCCGCCTCCTCAGACGAGTCGCTATCAAACGAGACAAGGGGTACAACCTATGGTGGCAGTGAAGCAGGTACTAACGGGGGTGTCACTGCTGGTGCTAGAGCTGGCTGAGACATATGCAAGGGAATGATTATGTAAGGTGCAAATGGATCAAACATCGGGCAATGGAGAGGAACAACAAAGTCCTTATGAGAGAACATATACAAGCAGAAATGTGCATATAGTCAAGCAGGCGGTCGTAATGAGTCTAGAGGTTAGGAAGCTCAACGAAAAGGGTGAAGGTCGCCTCCAAGTTCATGGTCTGAGAATAAGGCAGAAATATACAGTAGAGTAAGAATTTAATAAAATTCTCAATAGGAATCTAAACTATACAACGCTGACGTCACAATTATCCTCAATTACTTCAGTTTTTGTTTAAATTAAAAACAAGTGTAATATAGCTGCAACATTCTATTCAATTAATAATTACAAAAGCATAACTCGAAGTAAGAATTAATTTTACTTTAAATAACAAGAAGTAGAAACAGAAACATATACCTAACACGATTTTCTACACTAATCATAGTATAAACAAGAATATAAGCATAAGGGATATACAAGTAACAATACATTTAGCTCAGGACTAATAAACAGAACTATATGAATGCATGCATGAAAGTAAAATGCACTTAGCTTCAGTGAGCTTTTAACTCATGTGACTTGTTTTTTCCCATGCTTGGTCCCCTAGGAGTTCTTGGCCATACAACTCCTAGGTAATAATCTGCTTCTCAAAATCGAGTTCATTCCTGGGTTTACTTTTCCAAACTTTCCCACCAATCTATTCCCTTTAGCTTTAATCCAAGGCTGGCTCAAGTATTATGGAACTTTCCTCATAACTTTTCTCATAATAAATGTCTTAGGAATTTCATGCAATTGTTACATATGCGAAGTATATTTCATGAATCATGCATATTTTCTACTAGAATTTTAGTAGGATAACGAATCGAGTCCGCTTCCCCATAAATAGTGCTAGCCTACCAAAAAGACAAATCAAGCAACAAAACCAATATAGAGCATTAAGTTTATAACAATGATAACAACAATATGACATGCCAACATAAATTGGGTTTTCTGCTCACTCTACTCAATTCTTTGCCTAATTTTGTAAACTCCACTATAATTCCTATTTAATTCATTTAGGCCTAAATTTTGGATATGTTATGATGCTATTTGTCTAGTTTTCAACTCTTTTGGTCCTATCTGATTTTGATATATGTAGCTCAAGTTATTTGAAATTTACCTTGGTCTGCCCTACAACTAGCCACAATGCACTTTCAAAAGTAAAAATTCACTAAAAATAAGAATCTTGGTGAAATCACACGAAACTTATATCAATTTAAAGCTAACAGAACAAATTTTTATTTGCAATAAGTTTCATCTCATTCGAGTAATTAGAGCTTAAGTTGTAAGTTCGGGAATTTGACTATTCTGGACTGCCTTGTTCTAGCCTGGATTGGACTTAGGATGACTTCATTTAATTAGTGGGAGCAATTGGGACCAAATATTTTTATGAGATGTTACCCTATGTGTAAGCTTTCTAATAAAATTTGTTGCACTCAATTTTGAGTTATATAGGGTGAGTTACACCCTTCACAACTCATATGGCTCAATAGAGGACCTAGAATTCCTAGTTAAATTTCAAAAATTGATAACTCAGTCAATACTGATCCAATGCCTTATATTTTATATTTGTGAAAAGCCCTAGAAATCTAGTATCATTTAAAAATAGTTTCATCTCAGTTTGGTGCCTATAAGTGAGTTTGTATAGTGTGCAAGTACGAATGCCATAGGGATTTTAAGGAAACCTAGTTCTATTTTGGTTCTTTCTACTAATTATCGTTCAAACTTCAAACTATCCCAAGCAAAACCATACCAAATTATCCTTAAACCACCCAATATACATCATACAACGTCGCCTTCATGAGAAAAAAAGATCAACAATTAGCCACCAAGTTAAGAGCAATAGCCAAATCAAGAGGATCCTACCTTCATAGTGGAGTAACTAGTAAGAAGAAGTCTTGAAGAAGTAAAAGGATCAAAGCTCAAGGACAAGGTGAGATGAGATGTGTTGAAGAGAGAAAAGATGGAGGAGGTTGCAAGAGAGAGAAAAGGCCGAATTCTACTTGAAAAAGAAAGGAAAAAAGCTCACTAAAAGTCAAATGAGGTGGTTGGCAAACTTAATTCTAATTGGATGAGAATTAGTGGCTGAATTTCAGCCAGCTCCCTTCATTTTCTAGCTATTTTGTGCCACCATTTAAGTGGTTATGTGGCTGAGTATTCAGCCATTAAACATAGGGTTTTGGGTGCGTAATTCTAGTGGTTCGATTCTGACAATTTAAAATAATGAATCTCTATCGATTTCCTTCAAATCAGCAAATCAGTTTGGAAGAATTTTGTGAAGCTTTCTATGCTGCTATTCAAATTATTCATAAGCCTAATCTCTCTAATTAATGCTTAATTGGCCTTAAATAAATACTTAATCGATTTCTAATTAATTTCACTTATTCGATAAAAACCAAACAATTTAGTTATAAACGATAAGATTTTTCGGACGTTACATGAACGCCTACGAAATGAAGGCAGAACTAGTGGCAGAAATCAACAACAAAGTGGGATGACTTGTGCTAATGCAGCACAAGTTGCAGGCGATAATGTAACCAAATCTGACATCGAAACTGCGAAATATGAGCTAGCTGGTCTGAGTAATAAGTAGTGGCAGGCTCTTGTTGATATGCTAAATGCCCATAAGACAAGTGAGAATGAGAAAATGACTGGTAAGAATCCACATGATTTATGGATCATAGACACTAGTGCTTCTAATCATATGATAGGCAATTTGAAGAACCTTTGTCAGTAGAGAAAAATACAAGGATGTCCGGCAAGATTACATAATGGAGAGCAAGTAATTGCAACCAAGGAAGGGACAATGATTCTCAATGGGGGTCTCAAACTTGAGAATGTTCTTTATGTGCCAAAACTAAATTGCAATCTGATCTTTGTATCATAAATGATAGATGAAACAAATTATGTTGTCCAGTTTACTGACAATTTATGTGTAATGCAGGACTGTACTTCGATGATGCTGATTGGAGCAGGTGAGCAAAAGGATGGGCTGTATCTATATCATGGTGTTTAAAGTGCAAGGGCTTATCAAACTAGTCTAGAGAATCAACTTGATCTTTGGCACAAATGCATAAGGCATCCATCTTTTAAGGTTGTTCAATTGATTTCTAATATAAGTAGCAGTCATAGAAGTACGTGTTTAAATAAAGCTTGTGAAATATGTGAGAGAGCAAAGCAAACAAAAGAAAATTTTCCTTTAAGCACTTATCGAGCATCAACTAATTTTGATTTGATACATTATGATTTATGGATCCCTATAGAGCACCCTCATCTTATGGTGCATCCTATTTATTGACATTGGTGGATGATCATTCACAAGTTGTTTGGATATAGTTATTGTGTTAAAAGAGGGAAGTGTCATAAACAATAATGAATTTCTTTGCTCCAGTTGAATGACAATATAATAAATGCATCAAAATGGTCAGAAGTGACAATGGAACATAATTTACTTGTTTAAAACAATACTTTCTTGATCATGGCATTATTCACCAAAAATCATGCACTAGCACACCACAACAGAATGGAAAAGTAGAGAGGAAACATAGAAATATTCTAAATATAGCAAGGCACTAAGATTTCAAGGGAAACTTCCGATTTGTTTCTGGGTTGAATGCATTTTAACTGCAGGGTACTTAATTAATTTGACACCATCCCCCATGCTCAATGGGAAGACTCCATATGAACTGATTTATGGAAAACCTCCTACTTATGATCATTTGAAAGTATTTAGGTCACTCTGTTATGCACACAATCAAGATAGAAAAGGAGACAAATTCAACAGTAGAAGTCCTAAATGCATCTTTGTTGGGTATCCTTACTGACAAAAGGGGTGGAAATTATTTGACTTAGAGAGAAAGGTCTTCTTTATCTCACGGCATGTAAAAGTTGTTGAAACAGAATTTTCTTTTGAAGAAGTAAACGCTATCCTACTAGCATCACAAGTGCCCATCATTGATACATGCAAAAATGAGGAATTTGCTATTGAGGATAGCCACCATGATGACTCAAGTGTTGAATTTAGGGGGGCGCTACTGTAGCTCATGATGAACCTCGAATCTATGAACCTGCACTAGAAAATCAGAGCTGCATAGATGCAGTACCCTACAGTAGTGATGAACAAGCAAAACCTGGCATCAACACCGCTCCTACTTCTCAACTTGGATTAGGTCATCAAATCAAACAACCATCTGTGAAGTTACATGATTATATGACAAACACCATGATAAAATTAAGCCTATCTGCCTGTTCCTCTGCTACATCACATGACTCAGGCATGTGTTATCCTATAGCTCACTACGTAAACTGTGACAAATTTTCATATTAGTACCGTAAGTTTCTTGCAGTAGTAAGTGCAAATCAAGAGTTAACACATTTTTTTGAGGCTGTACAAGATGTACGATGGCAAGAAGCCATGGCAAATGATATTCAGGCTCTTCAAAATAATGGTACATGGATCATCACAAGCTTGCCTCCAAGGAAAAGAGCTCTTGGATGCAAATGGGTCTAGAAAATCAAGTATTATTCAGATGGCACCACTGAGAGATTCAAAGCAAGGCTAGTCATTTTGGGGAACCACCAGGTTGAAGGGTTAGACTACACCGAAAAACGGCAAAAATGTTTACCGTGTGTACAATTTTGGCTATGGCTACTGCTAAAGATTAGGAACTACACCAAATGGATGTTCACTTTCATGCATGGTGAACCACAAGAAGATGTGTACATGAAACTACCATCGGGTTCATGGTGCAACCCCAAGGGATAGTATGCAAACTTCATAAATCATTATGATTTAAGGCAAGCTCCTACATGCTAGTTTGCCAAGCTTTCTCCTACTCTGAAGCATTATGGGTTTCGCCAATCTTACTCCGACGATTCCTTGCTCAGCTTGAGGAATGCAAATGTACATCTTGTGGTGTTAGTGTACATAGATGATCTTATTATTTTAGGTAATGATTCCGGGATTGTTCACCAATTTAAGCTTTATCTTCATACTTGCTTTCATATGAAGGATTTGGGAATATTAAAGTATTTCCTTAGAGTGGAGGTTGCCCGATCAACCACAAGAATTTACTTGTGTCAAAGAAAATATGCCTTGGATATTATCCTTGAGATTGGGTTGCTTGGGGCCAAACTGACTTCTCTTCCTCTTAAAGAAAATCATCATCTAGCATTAGTCGAGGGTCCTTTGTTCTCCGATCCTGCTCATTATCGATGCCTTGTTAGGCGCTGCGTCTACTTGTGTTTCACTAGACCTGAACTTTCTTATAGTGTCCATACCTTATCTCAATTTATGCAGCAACCCAAGGAAGAGCATTGGCATGCTGCTTGCATGTAGTTCGTTACTTGAAAGGGAACCCTAGCCAAGGTATTCTCTTGCGTTGAGACAATGATCTAAACCTATATGGTTGGTGTGACTCAGATTAGGCAAGTTGTCCTCTTACTAGAAGATTGCTAGTTGGTTCATCTTTCTTGGTTCATCTACCTATAAATTAGTTTCTAGCATGATGGTCAAGTGTCCTAGAAATCTTGTAAGAAATGAAAGAATTAAGCCACAAATATTTTCTAAAGCAACCTCTATCATATAATAACCGCTTAAATTTATATCGAAAAGTATCCATTTTTGAATGAATGAAGGAAGGAAGGTTGAAGTCACCACGCAAACCTAGTAAAAAAAATGAAGGTTGGAATTGAACTCTATTCAATAAAAGAAGTGGATATTTAAAAGGTAATCCAGAAAAAACCTGTCTCAGCCATTACTCAATAGTTCAAATAATGCTTATATTAAACAAATTGAACTCTGATAATTGCACTACGAACCTTTATTGTTACAGTTTTTCCAGCATTCCCTCTTAGCTTCTGTGCTGCAGACTCACAATCAACACCATCAAGCCTCTCCCCTTCAGAATCAGAAATGAATTCAAACAAAAGAAAATTAGTTGTTTCTCTTCAGAGACAAGATCTTAATTCCCAATAAAAGTTGAATTAGACCAGCCAAAAAATTACAAAACGTCTCAGTCGAAAAATGTTCAGCAGAATTAAGGAAGATATACAGGATGAAATTATATTATGCCCAAATGAAGATAGGGATTAGCTGTGGCTCTTTTTCTACACCAATCCAATCTAAGCAGTAACGAGCATGCCAACTCTAGAATATTTTCACAAAAGATATAATAGCTTTCTATGATCAAACAAAAATAATTTCTCAAGTATTCAGAGCACAATTCTACAGTACTGTCTTCAAATGGGCTATTTTAGAGTAACTACAGCAGAATAGATCAGAGTAGCTACATTAAAAAGAAAAGGATCAGATACTTGTTAAGTACCATTTATCTCGACCAGTTCATATACCAGCACGAGCGGCTGGACTGCCTTCTCTGCAGGATAAAACAACCTGTTACTTCAATTTGAAAAAAAAAAAATCATAATTAGAAAAATCAAATATTGGCTTACTATTAGGTGATATTGATGGATAATATTATTACCATAAAAAAAAAAAAAAGAAAAATGAAGCAAAACATGCATGGTTACATGACTTATATATCTTGTTCTAACCTTCGCCAAAAATTTTAAATGGGAAAATGAAACCAAATTTTTCTAAAAATGAAAAGGGACGGGGTTCAATATCATAATCAATTTGTCCTCGCAACAATTAGCATAAATATTGAAGGCGGTGATTTCTGGAAACTATTGGAAGTTTTCTTCGCAAGTCACTAACCAAATGTCCCGTTCTTGGTTCAACATATATGAAGAGGCCCACTCCTTGTAAGTTTCCGTCACTTCCAATTCTAAATCCTTGGTATTCCTGTAAGTAGGAATCACTGTTAAACCAAACCACAATAGTTGGCTTTTAAAACAGACATGTTAATCTAAGAAATGGCATTGTATGAAAAGTATATCCTACAAGGAAGCAATAGATAAGAATAGGCAGCATAAAGTTCTATATATTGGATCCGTGATCATCTCTCTACTTACTACTTTTCAATTCAGCAAGAAAGTAAGATTGGGATTCCGGAAAAGAAAATGTTAATTGTAAGACCTTTGGACTATTAATTCGAGTGAAAGGATCTCCGAGGGTAGAAAGCATTCCTCTGATTTCAGTGTATGCTGCATCAGCTGAGTTCAAGGGAAACATTTCCACCATGGTTTGCTGCAACTTCAAATCCCAATCCAGAAATAAAAATGTAGATTTTATGATTAGTCCATCACTTACAAACATTATTACTTGGTGGAAATAATCATCAAGGAAAATGTTTGGCACTAAAGTCTGGTTCTGCGGGATTATGAGCAAACCAGCGGCAAACTTGTTCTTAACCATTAAATAATCAAGTTGGAAACTATTTGGTTGCAAAAACAGGAGAAAAAGAAGCCAAATATATGTTAGCGTGATGCTTAGCGTGTAACTAGGACGACTTAGAATTGTTCATGCATCCGCCTTCACAATTCAGTACATTCCAGGTCGAATGAGATAACGAAATCAGAAATACCTTGATGATTAAAGGTAGGATCAACAAATGTTTCTCGAATTAAACCACATGCTTCCACAAGAGTTCTTTGAACTGCATTTACCTAGCAGACAAACCTTTTTCCACTCAGCACAGTTCTTGCTACGGTTATGAACAAACAAAACTCTCGTGCTACCACATTTAGTATGCTTAAATAATACATTGCTTTAAACTTTGACATACAGACTTCTGCTCAGCATCATCGCTTAGGTGCAAGCAAAAGTCGAGGGGATTAGCTTATTTACCACATTTGCAACAAAATTGGCACTGAATCACAGTATCCTTCAAACAACGATGCAAAAATGACAATGCTTGTTCATCCAGACACAACAAAGTATTATGCTAAATAAGATAAGGTTGCCAATGAACTAATAATCGCATAAAATCCACTGAAATAGGTATTCAATAAATTAAAACTAGCAACCAATACATAAATGATTATAATTTTTGCAGTCTTAGTTTCACTAAAGTTTGATTTTGATCCCTTAATCTCAACTACAATAATATCTTCATAATTTTCAAATGATGCAATTAAGTCTCCAGCTTCAACATGATGTGGCGAAAAACATGGCATAAAGTCTATGTCTATCAAGCATCAAGCTAGGAGTTGCGATAGGGAGTTTGTTGCATTGAGCAAATAAGAAGGCTTCATATGATGCTTAAGTCATGGCACTCTCTTATTCAATAGACTAGTTTTTTGAATTGAGTTCTTATTATAGGCGCTTAATAGATAACATTTGGCGCTTAACGAGAGTATAAGAGTATTATGCTCCTCCCAAGATAGATAATCCCACATTGAGCAAATATGAAAGATCAATAAGATAATTAATCCGTGAGGCTCCTTCCTATTAAGCTACGCTTTTGGAGAATAAATGTTTATAAGCAGTCAAGCTAACAGTATTGTGACCTGGGCATTTGATTATATTAATTTATAAAATTCAATTTTGAGACACAGTAAAGTTACACTTACATGATTATTAACATATTAAATGAGATGTCACTGAAAATACATCAAATTTAACTCTAGAATGACATAGTTTTCATTTGACTTGAATTACTAATAAGAATGGGTCAAACTAGAAGTTGCATAGAAAGAAGAACTCAAAAGTTGAATTGGTAACAAATTCTAGATTGAATCAGTGAATCCGAATGCAGACACGAGAGTGATGTTTATATACATAATCGATATATTCACTAACTACGGTAGTTAACTGTCTGCAACTATTAACATTGGTTGAGTTCTCTAACTAACTACAAATAACAGAATAACTAACTAAGATAGAACTCATTAATTTTTATTGCATTAATTTACATAGAACTCGTTTGGATGCCCTTATTTTTGTAAAAACAAAGATTTTTCTCTTATTAAAAAAAAATACATTTTATGTTTCTTCATATGTTTGAGACACAGTAAAGTTACACTTACATGATTATTAACATATTAAATGAGATGTCACTGAAAATACATCAAATTTAACTCTAGGATGACGTTGTTTTCATTTGACTTGAATTACTAATAAGAATGGGTCAAACTAGAAGTTGCATAGAAAGAAGAACTCAGAAGTTGAATTGGTAACAAATTCTAGATTGAATCAGTGAATCCGAATGCAGACACGAGAGTGATGTTTATATACATAATCGATATATTCACTAACTACGGTAGTTAACTGTCTGCAACTATTAACATTGGTTCAGTTACCTAACTAACTACAAATAACAGAATAACTAACTAAGATAGAACTCATTAATTTTTATTGCATTAATTTACATAGAACTCGTTTGGATGCCCTTATTTTTGTTAAAACAAAGATTTTTCTCTTATTAAAAAAAATACATTTTATGTTTTTTCCTATGTTTGAGTAAATTTTTTTAACAAAACATAGAATCATTAGCAAAAGTGTGAACCACCAATTTGCCTTATGGAAGATCAAAATGTTGACAATTTAGTCCGTAATAGATACTATTTTCTTCGGTGATATCTCAATGATGAATGTGCTAATAAATTAATTCCTAAAAGATTAATATACTGACAAATTAGCCTTTAAATAATCAATTTACTAACAAATTAGTCCCTAAAACATCTTTTATTAACACTAACAAAGTCCATTAGCCATAATAGAATTCATCATTGGGGTATCGTGAACTAATAAAATATCTTTTAGGGACTAAATTATTAACATTTTGATCTTTCACGGGGCCACATTGGTGGTTCATCTTTAGAAAAAATACAAAAAAATCTTTTTGGGAGGATATAGTTTTTATCTTTTGAAAAAATCATTTTTTACAAAAAAAAGATATTTAAAGGTAATTTTTTAATATTATATCTAAACATAAATTAATTTCATATCTAACATACATAATTTTTATTTTTTTTTTTAGGAAAAATATTTTAAGAAAAGAACATTTGAAAAAAATAAAAAATAAAACATTCATCCAAACCAACCCATAGCAGCCCTGAGTGGAAAGAGTTTTTAATAAAAAGTAACCAGGATGATGATATAGTATTGTTGGCACCATAAATTATGGGCTGACACTTGACCCACAAACGGGCCTGAGGGAGAGCCGAATTGGGCCCAAGAAAGAAGCATCAACTGAGGAAGGGAATTGGGCCGAGAAAAGAAAATGAGCCCAAAGTGTGCAGAATAGGAAGGTAGTTGGAGACTGAAGCAACAGTTGCTACTACCAAGAACGTGGATGCATGGAGGATAAGTTGAGGACCACTATGTGCATGTAGCTAGGAGGTGGCGGAAATTTAGGAAGATTATAAAAAGACTCATGCATATGAGATCATCATCAGAACAATAATCATCATGCCATTTTAACTATAAGCTTTATTTGTCTTTGTTATTTTCCTTTTTAGCTTTATATTACTTCTTTATTTTCATTATTAATTCTCAAAGTGTTATATGAACTCATCAATTGATTAATAGGAATCGTATTTCTATTCCAATTTTCGTTGATCGATTCTGCTCAAAGGCTTGCTCTTGTGAGTCATTTGAGGAGTCTATTTGTTAAGGAGTATAGTACCTTCCTTAACCTAAATCGTCTGAACTTTGATAATCTTTGGGGGTTTTCTTTTCAAGTAAGTTTCTTTAAGAGATTTAGCCAATTGTATTTTTCATCCAACATAAAATTTGGACCATCAGGATCCAGTTAGCGAAAGTTTCCTGTTCTAGAGCTGGATCATACTTGGTGTATGAATTTGAGGTCCAGAAAGGTAATCAATATAAGTTCAACAAATCAGAATCCAAGTCCATCCTTAAGGCAGAAATCTAGGTTGCAATCAGCTACATATGCGACTACCTTGACTATTCCCCAATAGGTGACTTTAGAGCAGCCCAGTACAACTGCTACTTCTCTACCATCGAAGGCCTCGACAACTTCTTTTGACGTGAGTAGCTCCATTCAGAGTAGTCACAAGTAAAGGCAGCCGTTAGTGATGTCCACATCGTTTATTAGGCAACAGATCAAAGCAGAAGTAAACAATCTGATATAGGAAGTGTCTAAACAATTGGCTAGGATAGTTAAGCCAATGATGCAAAATAAGTTGCAACTATTTTAGTAGCAGCAGAGGGAAATGTTGCAAACCCATAGCCAATCAACTGAGGCCATACATACAAATGGACTTGAAATTGGTAGTGAAATAACAACTCATATTGGGGGTTGCCACGGGCCTCAACTTGGCCAAGTGCAGTTAATTAGAAGACTTCCCAATGTGCCAGGGAACTTGGGATTGCCTTCTGGCAATACAGGTTCTTGGACCAATTCCAATAATAACTAGGAACAACCTGTCTACATGAGCCTCGTGCCCACGGTTAACCTAGTAAGTTAAACAAACTGGCCTCAGGGAGATAATCAATGGAACATTTATAGTTCAGGGCCATACATTCAGCCGAGTGATGGATAATCGACTCAGTCCGCAAGATCTTATTAGTTGACGTATATACTATTACCAAATTATGCTTCGCAGCCAATAAATACACCTCAATGGTCGATATACCCTCCATTTTACATGTAGCCTCAGAATAGAATGCCTCAAGGGATTGAACAAGGGGACAATCAGCAGATAGCACCTGTTCAGCCTCAACCCTATGCTGAGATGAGGGGAGCTATGCCTCAGCTAATTGATCCGAATACGATAGTCGAGGCTATGAGGATGTATTTTGGTGTACAATTGAGACCCTTAAAAAGGCCAGTCTATAGGAAACCATATTCAAATTGGGTGGAGAAGGTCCAATTCCAAAGGGGTTTCAGAACTCCAAACTTTATAACATTTTCTAGGGAAGATGGCAAATAAACTATAGAACATGTCAACCGATGCATAGCTCAATGTGCTGAGGCTAGTCAAAATGATTTTCTAAGGCTACAATTATTCCCTTTATTCTTAATTGAGGTAGCATTTACTTGATACTCATCATTGCCCCCAAACTCTATACAAAGCTGAGCCTATATGGAGCAATTATTCCATGACGAATTTTATAAGCCCCAGCCAAAGGCCTTTGTGTTAGACTTGCTAGGTATCAAGCAATAAGCCAGTGAGTCTGTGACAGAATTTTTAGAAAGGTTTAGGAGGGTTAAAGGGAAATGCAACATACAATTACTTGAGGCTGAATGTGCCTCCATTGCTGTAAACAACATGAATCCTTAGCTGAGAAAAAAGCTAATTGGTTCTAAATATTGCGATTTGACTCCATTCTCGTGGAAAGCAGCTCAAGTTGAGCAGTTTATAATAGAAAGAGAACAGAGTAGATCCAATAGAGTAAGGCTTAGAGGTTCCCAACTGGTAGTTGTAGTTGATTGTGATTCAGCCAATGAGGAGGGAAATGATGAAAAAGGGATCATATAAGGAGAGATTATGGCAACCAAATTACTAGTGGGCAAGCCATATACTTGTCTTGCGTTAACTCCTGCCAAAGGAAAAGAAAAGGTCAAAATTGAGGGGAAAAAAAGGCATATCTATTTCATATTTGAAAAGCAGACTTGGACTTTTTAATCAAAGACTAACATATCAAGCTTCCAAAAGGCCACAAACTGCCCCTAACAGACCAAATTCAAAATTTGAAGTATTGCAAATGGCATAATTCATATTCACACTATACGAATAATTGTATTGTCTTCCACAATGATATTCAAAAGGCCTTGAAAAAAGGACGATTTAAACTCACAGATAAAAAGGGGGTAGCATGACCATAAATACTAGTCTTTTTCCCTCAGCCACTATTATCATATTTTCCATCTCAGCCAAGAACAAGCATGCTAGGCAAGAGGCTTCCTGCTCTCAACATATGCAACATTCTAGACAAGTATGGAGACCAAGGTCAGTGGTGGTCAAACCAAATACCAAGGCTTTAGGTTTGATGTTTCAAGGAAGGATATAAGGAAAGAATGGAGGCCTAAGCTTGCAGAAATGATAAAAACTAGAGGACAACATGACCTACCTCGGCAGAGTGTATTCCAAATAATACAATTTCCTCGACAAAGGGACCAACTGAGGGGAGAAAAGTATGAGCAAAGGCGAGTTCCTTAGATCTTAGATCACCCTACGCCTAGGGACTTTAAGCAAGCTATGGAGGTGAATTACAATTGAAGGAAGTCTACCCTCAAAATTATTGTAAGGAATAAGGAATCAGCTAAAGACACTGGGATGATCAAGCTGAAGATTGAGTCCAACAACGGGGAGTCATTGTTGAACAAACATGATAAAGGAAAGCGCTCAAAACTGCAACCTGTGCATTTGACAAGTACTCAAAAGAGGAGAATGCAGAGGAAAAGGTCTATTCGAAAAATGAGATACATGATGGCTATGTTAGACCAAGCCAAACATGTGGAAAGAGAGGAAGTTGTCAGCCCAAAGGCAGAAATCATGTGGGAAATACAAAGGCACATCCAGATTTGAATGATGCTCAAACGGCTGAAACATCAGCTGAGAGAGTACCAACCACAGAAATAGAATTGTCAGAAAGTTTGATTGATTAAATCCTCAATGATGATGATTTGCTCATATTGACTGATCATTGGCACGATAATATGAATTTAGCAGCTACAGTGGGAGTTTTACACGTTCAATTTACTATCAAAGAAGATCAGCTGATACAGTTAGACGGCGACGTCTTAGTTGAGGAGGTGATAAGTAACATTTTGATATATTGATTAACCCTCATATTTAGTTTATTGGACCTCTTTTGTGCTTAATTGATCAATATTAGACATATTTTATGAGTTTGGGCTCTAATTGGGCTTATTGTATTTTTCATCATTATTTCAAATTTATACTATTTTTATATTTTGAGCATATCTTGAGCTGTTGACCTCTAAAAATTACCAATTTTATATTGTAGGAAATCTGAGAGAAAGATCTACAACTTTGATAGAGAAGTCAAAAACTAATTCAGATGTCTATTGCGAAGTCAGAATAAGGCTGCTGTGCTGGAACCTGAGCAGTGTACACTAATTGTGCCATAACTTGAGACATTGGATTGAGCTGGAACTGGTGCCATTTGAAAGCTAAGATATAAAGCTTCAATTCATATGAGAACACTTTCCAAAATAATGATATATTGATGGACTTATTGGCTGTTGAAATTGATTGATGGACATGCTATAAAGATTGGGCCATAACTCTCTCATTTTAAGTCCAAATTAAGTAAATTGGGTGTCCACTTAAAACTGAGAGGCAAAGGATTAATTTGGGCTCAAGGTTATTTTTGGATTTTCATATTTGAAGCCTGATAAGAAGAGAGAAAACTGAGATGCGAAGGAGACACTCCTCTCCAACATTTTTCATTTTTCTCTCTTCTCTTCTCCTCTCCTCTTCTTTTCTTTTCTTTTTCTTTCATTTTGTAAGATACTTGTTTTGGATTCTATTTTGTAACCTTCATTGCTATGAAGAAGTAAGACTTTAAGCTAGTTCAAGGAGACTCCAAGTGTATTATAATTGTAATCTTGGAACCCTATGCTTGAATTTTAAACATGTTTATTTTTTTGATTCTTTGCCCTCTTTTATTTGTAAACTTGCATTGAATGGTATTGATATATGGGTTTATGAATGAGGAATTAGTTGGGTGATTGCTAATTGGTCAATTGGTATGAACTTGATTAGTTAAAGAATTAGGAATTGGGTTTGGGTTCAAACCTATGCTATTACAATTAGGGCTAGAAATCAACATAGGTTAACTAGAGTTGAGGTCTCAATTATCTAATCAATTATGTGTTGGTTGAATTCTTAAAGTTCTTTAGGTAGAATTGTGGGGTTGTTAGTAAAGGTTTCTCTAATAGCTCAAATGAGCTGCGCTCCATGTGTTTGATATATTGTACGTTGATAATTGATTCACCTTATACCTAAGGAACTCTTTGAACTAATGTCTTTATTTTCACTTAATTTTCTTTTATAGCTTATTTACTATATGTTTGCACATACCCCCTTCTTACTTAACTAGATAGCAACAACATCCTTGTGAGACAACCTTGGTTACACTATACTTCAAATTTAGTGTAATTAAGTATTTTAAAATTATAATTTGGAGTAGGCTGCAACACTTGCTGCCAAATTTTGGCATCATTGTTGGGGATGTTGATGCTATTTAGTTTGTAAATATATATGTTTAGTTGCTTTTGTTTGAGTTTTACATATTTTAGTCATTTTTGGTGTTTAGGCTAATTTTGGGTACTATTCTATTCTATTCGTGCTCAGATTACCTTGAATTTTCTAGTCCAAAGGTTTTTGACATTCTAAGCAAAACTCACTGCTTGCAGTGAGCCCTACCCTATTTTGGCCAAATTCCACTATTTTGACCACTTTTTTGAATTTTTAATAATTTTTATTACATTTTCGGGTTTCAATTATGTACAGTTTTATTTGTGTGGTGTTAAAAAAAAATCGTTTCCTTCTGTTTTTACATTTTGTTAGTCATTTTTGCTTATTTTTAATTCTTAGTGTTCATTTTAGTGTAATATCATTTTGTACATAGTTTCTTTTGTTTGTTTTGTAGTTTCATTTTGCATTTTTTTTTCATTATTTCTACTTTGTTCATCATGTTTACTAACATACCTCCTAGCTCCGAGATATATGCTACTTGGAATGTTGCAAGAATTGGAGTGGTTGATGAGGATTCCTACAAAAGAGTAGAACATCAGCTGAATGAGATAAAGTACTTAATATACCATATGCCATGAGGAATCACACCTAGCAACCACAATAGAGATATGGCCCAAGTTCCAGTATGTACCAGTTTGACTGGTATGATGGAGTTGAGCAGGGATATGGGGCTATTCCATTATAGCAACCCCTATGTTTTAAGTAGCAATTCCTTCACTCCCTTTCATTCAACAGCACTTGTATTTACTCCAGGAGTCATATGAGCAACCACAGCTTGAGCTACCACTTGCATATCATCAGGCTGATCCACTAACCACCTCACTTGAGCCCTCTCTAGAAGATTTTGTGAACCAGTTGATGAGAGTAATCTCCAATGGCAGCAGAGGACTGATAAAACTATTCAAGACTTGCAAACACAATTGAGCTAGTTAACTTCTATATTGAGCAAATTGCAACCTCATGAAGGGAATATGCCAGATATGCAATCACATAAGCTAGCTAAGGGGATTGACAAGAGTCAAGATGTAGCTGGGCCACTAAATGAGACACCACAGGAGACATTGGTTAAGTAGATATTTTATGATCTTGTTGGTGCTAAGGAAATGAACATGTCTACATGCATGGATATTTCCACTTCTTTAGAAGACCCCATGAGTGACCTCTTAATAGAATTCCCTAAGCTAACTGTTGTTGAAACTTTTGCTGGATTCACATGTGCTGACTGTGAGGGTGAGTATATCTGCCATGTATATGCAGAGATTGAGGCATGTTTGAGGGCAGATCCTCTAATACTAGAAGATGGCAAGATTGTAGCAACAGTTGGGATGACTTATCAGCTAAACTTCAGAATGACCCAATTATCATAGCTACAGTTGGGATCAGTCCTTCGAAGTTTGCTGATCAAGATGGCAACTTTTGATACTTGGAAGGAGAAATAGCCAAGTATGAAGCTTTGGGACTAACAGAGCTCAAAGAGATAAAATTCATGAAGTGGACCAAAGTAGGACATTTGAGGCCTCTTTACATCAAGGCTCATGTGAATAAAGAGCCCATCGCTAAAGTCTTGATTGATGGTGGAGCTGAGTTTAATGTGATGCCTTACAGCACGATCGAAAAGCTCGAGAAAAGCCACAAAGACCTTAAAAAGACTATGATTATGTCCAATTTTACTGGGGAAAATGCTCCAGCATTAGGAGTCATTATTACCGAGCACACAGTAGGATCCTGGACAGCTACCACATTGTTCTTTGTGCTGGATGCTAGACTAGGGTAAACTATCTTGTTAGGAAGAGAGTGGATTCATTCTAACCAATGCATGCCTTCCACACTCCATCAGCAGCTTCAATTTTGGAATGGAGACCAAGTTGAAGTAGTAGATGCAGACCTGTTCCTATTCGCAGTCGATGAAAGAATATAGGATGCCATACTCTATTTTCCAAAAATTAAACCTATCTCTTAGCCCAAAGATGTTATGCTAGACTCAACAACTCTTTTGACCTGTTATTGGACGGGTTTGAAGTTACAGTAAAGGCCAAATCATGGCCAAAATAAGAATCTGTCAATGAATAGCCACGAGACAGTGGCGAAAGATGTCCTGCAACGGCTACCCCTACATTCAGCTGAAGTAGAACTTGAAAGGTTTGTATTTTAGCAGGAACTAGCTGAGAAGGATGAGGAGATTATAGAAAGGAAAGAAGACAATGAATAGTTGATTGAAAAAGGAAAAGTAGAAAACCAAGCAGCAGAGTTAGTTGTGTTACCTATCAAGAGAGAAAGTCCAAGCTTTGAAGCTCAAGACCCCTTAGTTGAATTTAACCTTGGGACTATAGATGAGCTGAGATTGACTAAGGTTAATGGTCTGTTAAGCTAGGGCAAGCAAGATCAATTAGTTCAGCTGATAACCAAGTACAAGGTTTTGCTTAGGACTATCATGAGATGCTAGGATTGTCCAAAGAGCTAGTTGAACATCATTTGCCCATCAAAGAAGGTTTTAGGCCATCTAAACAACCAACTAGAAGGTTCAATCCGGATTTAATGTCGAAGATAAAGCAGGAAATAGAAAGATTATTGAAAGCAGGTTTTATTAGAATGGCCAAATATGAACATTGGCTTTCAAACATTGTTCCTAGAATTAAAAAGAATCGTCAAATTAGAATTTGTATAGATTTTTGTAATTTGAATTTAGCTACCCCTATGGATGAATATGTTATGCCCATTGCAGATATGTTAATTGATGCCACAGTAAATAATGGAATTTTATCTTTTATGGATGGTTGTTCATGGCACAATCAGATTTATTTAACTGCGGAAGATATACATAAGACTGCATTTCGTTGCCCAGGAGGCATTGGTATTTTTGAGTGGATGGTTATGCAATTTGGGCTCAAGAATGCTGGGACTACTTGTAACATCCCCATATAATGTAATAGAAAATGATAAAAATATAACATCTACCGGAATTTTTCTTATCATTTTCGCCTAGTTATTTAGTTTTTATCGAATAAGTAGGTTTAATTAGAATTCAATTAAACATTTACTTAAAGTCAATTACATGTGATTTAGAAGTAATTAGGCTTGATGGCATTAGATTAGGAACATAGAAAATCTCACAAAATTTCTCTAAGACTAGTTTACCGATTTAAGAGAAATCAATAAGATTTCAGTAATTTAAACTGTCGAAACCGGATCAATAGAAATTATACTGTAAGAACCCTAGAATGAATGGCTAGGATTTAACCAAGATATCCCCACATGTGGTGCCTCTTTCAGCCATGATGAGTGGGAAGCAAAACCAAAATTGAAGGGAAGGTGAAATCCACCAATCAAAGTGAACTTGCTTCAAAAAAAAAAAAATCTTCACCTTTTTCTTTCCTTCTCTCCTTGAAACTTTCAGCCAGCCTAGCTGCTGAAGCTCCTACCATTTCTCTTCTATTCACTTTCCTCTTCACTCTATCTTCATCCCCTCTTCAAGTCTCATCAAGAGTTGCTTCCATTTAAGACACTAAATTAACCAAGTTTCAACTAGGCAAGGTAGGATTCTTCAACTTCTTCTATTATTAATGCTATTGTGGCTTAGTAGAATTCTTATTCTTTCCATTAGTTTGATGATATATGGTGTTTATATGGATTCTTATGGCTAGATAAATGTATAAATGTTGAGTTTGGATGAGAACATGGGTGAGAATTTAAACAAAAGGATGCAAAACAGAAGCTGGAACCTTGAAACCTTATGGCATCTGCACTAGCGGGGTGTACGACTCTGCCTACGGCCACCGAAACCTGATGAAATTATTTTTATGTGAAACTAGACATTCAGGGCTTTCGATACATATATCATATAAGTCATTGGATTAGTATTGAGAGAGATATGAATTTTGGAAGTTTGACCTAGGTTTTTGAGTTTGATTCTGGGTAGACTAAGTTTTTTAGAGCAAAACTTGCCCTATACAACATGGAATTGAATGAAACTAAGTTTGTTAGAAAGCTTACACATAAGAGAACATCCCACAAAAATTTTCGAGTTAGATCCATTATCGATTATTCCCAGCACATCAATGAAGTTGACTTAAGTTTAACCCAGGTTGGAACAGAGTAGTTTAAGAAGGTCAAATTTCGGGGTTATATCCCAAGTTATATTCATTCAAATGATATGTAACTTATTTCACTAGAAAGCTGGTTCTGTTAGCTTTAAATTGATATAAATTTCTCATGATTTCATTTAGATTTCTATTTTTGGTGAATTTTCTCTTAGAAGATTGCAATTCTAGCCAGAGACATGTATGAAAACTAGATCAAGTTTAGTTAATGTCGGAACTCAGGACTTAGCGAACAGAGAGTTAAATCAAGTATACTTAAGGTTGAACTCGGAAGGATATACTTAATGTTGAACTCGGATATGGTGAAATAATAGAACTAGATCGGGTAAGGTTAATATCGGAAATCGGAACATAGGAAATACCTTCATGAAAGTCTTGGAAGACCAAATGTAGACTAAGGTCGGAGATCGAGATCAATCCAGAATCAATCTAGGAGATCGAACATAACCCAGGAAGTCGGAACTTAGGTAATCTCAGAACTCGGACTCCATTTAATCTCGGAAGTCGAACTCGGGAACTTCAATAGAACTTAAAAGCTTGCAAGACAAACTAAGACATAAGGTTTTAAAACTTGCACCTATTGATATTGTTATATTCTTGGTATGAATATGATGTTTTGTATTGGGTTTGATGTTTGATTTAAAATTCCTAGTTATCTGGCACTATTCATATGAGAGCGTACGCATTCCGTTATGCTGCCGAATTTTTGGCAAAATCATGTGAAGATATAATAGCTGGTGTTATGAAAATTTAAGTTATGAATATGAAATTCTACATGCAAGGATATGAATATATTAAATGTGGTTCCCTTCACTTGGAAGTAGTTAATTGCATCCCTCAGGTAGTTACAAGATATGATGAAGGTCCCATATTCCTAAGGAGTGTGGCATGATGATCACACCCCGATGGGGTATGACATGACGATCATACTCTGGAATATAGCATGATGAGCACATCTTAAGGAACATGACATGGCAATCACGCTCTGATGGGGTATGACATGGCGATCATACTCTGGAATATGATATAATGATCCTACACCCTAAAGAATGTGACATGGCAATCACATCCCGATGGAGTATGACATGATGAACATACTCTGGGACATGGCAGGAAGAACATATTCCTAAGGAGCGTGACATGGTGATCACACCCCAATGGAGTATGACCTGGCGATCGTACTCTGGAATATACAAGTAAAGGAAGACAAAGAAAGAAAAGAAAGTTTTGTGCATCTGCATAAATGCAAGTACCAGCAAAGGCATGTGCAGATGTTATGTGTCCAGTATATTGGTGTTATTATATCTTAATACGTTGCAGTTATTATTCCTAGATTAATTTATGATTTTATTTGGTATTGGCTCTTCCAAATGACTAGTGTATGAATAAAATGGACTCTACTTCGAACAATATATTTTCGAACTATAAAATTAAACAATTTATATCATATGTCCACCTTTATCATAATAAATCGAGGCAGCTGGAGATAATAATGATGACATGGTATGACATTTCTTAGTGAATCCTACTGAGAATTTAAAATTCTCACTCTTGTTTCCATGTTATCTCCAGATAGTTCGAGACGAGTCAACTATAGCTGGAGTTGCTGTCAGATTAGGTCCGCTCAGGTAATAGTAACAACTCTAGAGTGTGGTACTATAATTTAAGCATAGTACTATATAGAGGAGGACATTACGCTACTTATCAAAGGGCAATAAACTTGATTTTTCATTACTTGATTGGAAAATGTATGGAGGTTTACATTGATGATGTAGTTGTGAAGTCAACCAATTTCCATACTCACTTGGCTAATTTGGAGCAAGCATTCCTCAGGATGAGGAAGCATTCACTAAAAATAAATCCAACCAAGTGTGTTTTTGGGGTCTCAGTTGGGAACATCCTAGGTTTCTTGGTTTACCAAAAAGGGATTGAAGTGGACAAGAACAAAATAAAGGCTATATTGGAAGTAAGGCCTCCAAGGAATAAAAAGGAATTGCAAAGTTTAATTGGCAAGATAGACTTCATGAGGAGATTTATAGCAAACTCGACTAGCAAGTCAAAGGCCTTTTCACCATTGCTAAGACTCAAGCAAGTCGAGGAATTCATTTAGGGTAGCGAATAGCAAAATGCGTTTGATCAAATTAAACAATGCTTACCAACACCTCCAATACTAGTACCACCCATTAGCCGAGCGCCAAGGCTATGTGTAGATTATACCATGGACTATGGCTTTTGATGGTTTAAAACATCATATAGGGGTTAGAGCAAGGATAGTAATCACTAGCCCTGAAGGGGTGGAAGAAAAATTCATATATTGGCTAGACATTCAGTGTTCTAACAATCAAGCAGAATACGAAGCCCTCATAATCGGCTGAACTTACTGAAATCTTTGGCTGTAAAGACAGTGCAAATTACAGGAGACTCACAATTAGTGATCAACCAATTGTTAGGGGAATACAAGTGTAATAGCCCAACACTAGAAGAGTATCTTGAAAGAACTCGGGGGTTGTTCGAACATTTTGTCGATGTCACAATATCACACATTCCTAGGACTTCTACCGAGGTAGCAATGATTCACAGCATGCCTCTGGGTACAAACTCATGGCACTAGAGATCAACACTATGGGAAAAGGTAATGTGTTGACAATTAACCATTAGCCGATTGGAGACAAGAGTTGATCCAGTATTTGGCTAATTCATCGGCTCAAGTAGATTACAAGCCAAAATAAAAGGCATTAAAGTATGTATTGATCAATGGTGACTTGTCTAGAAGAAGTCAAGAAGGAGTGTTACTTAAATGTTTGATATAGATGAGGCTTTAAAAGTGATGGAGGAGGTCCATGAGAGTGTATGTGGGGCTCACAAATCTGGCTCTAATATAAAGTGGCTAATCTGTCGATATAGGTATTATTGGCCAACTATTACAGCCAATTACTTTGCATATGTCAAAGGCCACAAAGCCTATTAGTGCCATGGACCCATTCAGAGGGTACTAGTTGAGGAATTACACACTATTGTCAAACCTTGGCCATTTAGGGGTTAGGCAATGGATCTCATTGGTAAAATATATCCTCACTCTTCTAAAAGACACCCCTTTATTATAATTGCCACTAATTATTTTACAAAGTGGGTAGAAGTCCAACCGATGACAAATGTATCATAAGTTGATGTGATAAGATTTATTGAAAGGCAAATTATACATTGGTTTGGCATTCCAAAAACTATAACAGCTGACTAAGGCACTATGTTCACATGAGATAAGGTGAAATCTTTCATATAAAAATATGGAATGACTAATCCATTCATCATCTTATTATGCACAAGCCAATGGTCAAGCCGAGGCAACTAACAAGGTCCTAATTTATATGATCAAAAGAATCATCGAGGATCAGCCGAGGAAATGGCATGAAGCATTATCCAAAGTTCTTTGGGCCTATAGAAATTCAAGAAAGAAGGCTACAGGTTTAACTCCTTTTAGATTGACCTGCTGCCAAGACATAGTTTTGCCCATGGAGATTAATATTAAGTCATTAAGGGTGGCAAAACAGACAAGCTTACAACTTGAAGAGTATTCTCAAGCCATGTTCCAAGAATTGGAATCAGCCAATGATGACAGAATTATGGCTTTAGGGAATATCAAGCTGAATAAAGAAAAAGTTGCAAGATCTAACAACAAAAAAGTGAGAAGGAAACAATTTATTGAGGGAGATTTTGTTTGGAAGGTAATATTGCCTATTGGAACTAAAAATCCTGGATTTAGCAAATGGTCTCCAAATTGGGAAGGTCCTTATATTGTTAGCCAAGTCGTATATAGGGGAGCATATAGGTTGGTTGACATGTAAGGAAAAGAAACAACTAGGAGTACAAATGAAATTTTTTTAAAGAAATACCACCCATCTACTTGGGAAATTGTTCAAAATGGTTAAAGTGTTCAAAGAAATTGCCACAAACCAGCTATTTAACTCAAAAATATTTTAAATACAAGTAAAGGAGATGGTATCCTAGCCTAAACTTCAGAATTGGTAGGAGTTGCATTCACAGGTTTGCCTTCTGCATCAGTTGATTCGGCTCGCTCTTTTGCTTCAGCTGATGGAGCCATGGTAGATTTGGCAGCCGATTTAGCATCTAATTCCTTTTCCATATATGTTGTTATTGCCTCATCGATAGCAGCCAAGATGTTATCTTGAAGATCCTCAAGCCTTAGATCTAGAGTCAAAAGAGCAAATGCTTCATCCACAAAAGGAACCAGGGATAGAATAAAAGATCGGGCAATTGCTACACAAAGTATTGAGATATATTAGACCAGTCGAGAAATCGTGAGAAGCAAATGAACTAAATGAGAAAGATAAGGTATTTACCTGCAAAGGGAGGTGGCCGAGCTGCTTAGAACTTATGGATAGCGAGGTCCACGAAGCCTCCATCTTGGCTAGGCCTTTGCTGTTTATCTCCATTGAATGCTCCAACAGCTTCTATTTCTCAGCGAGGGGGAATGATTCTGTTATCCAAGGCCTTAGCTTAGGTGTAAAGTTGAAATTGTTGAGTATCTTTAGCTTTAATTTGAGCATTCACAATGGCTAGCTCAAGTTCTAGAGTTCCCAATTCAACTTGCAGCTTAGCAATCTCTTCATAAATTGATCCAATCCTATTAATGAGTTGAGATTATCGCTGCTGATGTTGGTCTCAGCTAGATTTCATAATTTGTTATTAGGATAAATACGCATTTTTATGCACTTTGAGAGATGCCAACTCCTCTAGAGCTTTGAGGCTGTCATCTCAACGAGCCTTGAACCTGTTGTAGTCTGACATGGCATCTGAAAGAGTAAGGGCGATGTCAGTACATACCTACTTGAGTGAAGCAGGTATATCAGCATCCGGAGCCTCAGAAACCTTTAATAAAGATTCCTCTAAACTAGTTGAGAATGCAAGCTCAAGAGGAAATGGTCTCTGTAACCTTTCTTCAATTATCTTTAGATGAGGATACACAGGTGATGAACTGCCTTGTGGAGGTTGAGTAATGGGAACCCTAGAGTATACTTCTAACTCCTCATTAGGGATTAAGACCAGGGAAGTAAGAAGAGTAATGCAAGATTGCTGAGGTGAGTTTCTGGTCTCATTTGGATGCTTGGAGTATTTGTTGCAGGACTCCTTGGTTGAGTAATAGACTGAGCATTTGATGTAGTTACATCAGCCAAAGATCTAGTCGTTACTACTGCGATAGTAGGAGGACTTCAAGTAGCCAAATCTCCTACAGCTATTAGGGCTAGAGGGGAAGGAATGGACTAATCCTTTACACGATCAAGGGGGAATAAATGAAGGGGTTGGGAAGTTCCACTAGGCTTTCTCTTGAAGGGGCGTTCTTCTTCTTCCTTTTTTTCTTCTGATTCTAGGATAATGGCCTTCATCTTTTGAGATTTTGACTTAGGTGGTAGAGGTGGGGGAGAGTTCAATTCAGCTTTTTTCTTGCTTCTCCTTTCTTTTGACAAAATACGAGCATAAGTTAGATGAGAAAAGAAATTGTAACAAGAACACAAGAAAAGTACTTACTCTAATAGGAGAAATATCTTCTGAATCAGCTGACACTGGGGCCGCAATCCTCAGGGGAATAGCCGAGATGAGGTTTCTCGGACTTTTCCATACTGGAGTTTTATGCCTCAGCTAAGTTGAGACATGAGCCTCCATATCTATGATCTGTGAACCTATATTCCCATATACTAGAATATAAATATTGACCAAATGAAGGAAACTTTTGGCCTATTCAACGCAAGAATTAGACGATTACCTCAGACAGTTGAAGGAGCAGACTTGGTTGGGAGTTTAGTGCCAACCTATGGAGGAGCTTTGATAATGGCTGGCCAAGGAGGCTAAGGTGGTTTTCCATGGCTACTACTAATCAGTTTGGAAAGGTAATGATCAAGAGGAAGGGGGAATGCTCTGTTAAAAACAAACATCCACCAATACGCATAATCTAGAGCGGTTCCAGGGTTGGTGATAAAAGATTGAAAGCAAAATCAATCGAAGATATTGGTGTTGGTAGTCACCAATTACCTTAGTTCAAGAGGCAAGAGTTCAAGTCTGGCATCAAAAGTCACTACAAATGGATAAGGAGTAGGAACACCTTATATCAATCCAAATTGTTGAGTAAAACAATTTGGGTTGTATGGCTCGACTGATATTTTGTTGGAGCGAGCATTAGGATGTACCTTATTCAATAGATCTCAGTCGATCAAGGCGCTGCTTTAGTAAGGGATAGTCTTTCCTACCTCATCATTTAAGGTTGTCAAGAGACCTGCTTGAACCCAACCTGGTCCATAAGAGCGATAAATAAAAGGATAGATCTTTTTGAACAATCAATCAGCTAATTGAAAAACCAAGAAGGTTGGAATAGGTATAGTCTTATAACAAAGACTATAGGTAGGCGCATTTCGGACCGGTTCTATATTGATAGAGCAATCGCAATAAAGATCCAGAAAATACTCATTTACCCACAATATAGGAACCATATCAAATCGGGAATGACCTTATTGTCTCGAGCTTTTAACTAATCTACCAACATCTTCATGCCCTCATAAAATGAGGACAAAAATATGGTTCCTAGTTTCATTAGCTAGCCAGAAATAATAGCTAAGACATAATATGAAAGTTCATTGACCATCGAAAGAGATTTGCTACAAAGTAAGAATTTACAGAGCCAAAAGAAGAGGAAAGCATTATGCTTAGTCTTGCTTATAGCACCTCGTCCACACCTGTGCTCCTCCATGTATTTGCCATAGGAAGAGTTTTCCTTAGAAATAAGGCAGCCAAGTTCTTCAAATCCCTCATCATATAGACTAAGGATGTCCTCCTTAATGTTTAGCAGCCCCAGCATAATTGCTACGTCAAATAGAGAAGGGGACATGATGCCAAATGGAAAAATAAAGGTGTTGATAGCAGTGCTCCATAAGCCGAAGAGAGCAGTGAATATGACAATTTTGGCAGAGAAGCTTTGTTTGGAGAGTATAATCATGTCATATTCTCCCCAATGTTTCCATTCTTCTCCCCATTGATCTGAAACCCTATTAAGCCATCGCAAGTATTCCAGATTGGGTTTGGGCTAGCTGCGGAGCTCTTTGGGGTAGCGGGAGATAGAGAACCAATCCTCAGTGATTGGGAGCTTGAATTTATCCAGAAGAATGAAGGATTCAATAATGTGAGGAAATAAAGGCGACTCGGTATAAAGAGGACCCAAAATATATATCCCATGGACTTCATCGTGAGGGATCATGATTTCAGCCCTAGGCTTATCCTCTAAAGAAGAATCCTTAGCTGGGCGAGATTAAGAGGCCATATGTGTCATAGTCAGTTTGTCGGCAAAGGCTTTGAGAGCTTGAGCAGATTTCTGGACTCTGTCAGCTGATTGATGTGAAGAATCGGCTGCCAAGTGAACGGAGGAGCTTTCAGAGTTTGAAGAAGATGAACACTCTGACGGAGTACGACTACCTAAGCTGGTAGGGTTCTTAGAGTCAGAATATTCAAAAGACATAAGGAAGATAGAATCAAAACTTAGAGGCTTGGATCAAGAAAATATTGAAAATTTTGTTGAAAGGTGAGGAAAGAAGCTGAATCGCTAGAAAGAATGAGGAAGGAGATATTATTGTGCTTAGAAGTAGTTGAATAGTAACAAAAAAAAGGTTTTAATACATTACCCAGCAGGCTGATTAGCCATTGCTAGGTAATGTATGGGGGGCATATATTGGCACTATAAATTATGGGCTGACACTTGACCCACAAATGGACCCGAAGGAGAGCCAAATTGGGCCCAAGAAAGAAGCATCAACTGAAGAAGGGAATTGGGCTGAGAAAAGAAAATGAGCCCAAAGTGTGCAGAATAGGAAGGTAGTTGGAGACTAAAGCAACAATTACCACTACCAAGAATATGGATGCATGGAGGATAAGCCGAGAACCACTATGTGCATGTGGCTAGGAGGTGGCAGAAATTTAGGAAGATTATAAAAAGGCTCATGCACATGAGATCATCATCAAAACAACAATCATCATACCATTTTAACTATCAGTTTTATTTTTCTTTATTCTTTTCCTTTTTAGCTTTATATTACTTCTTTATTTTCATTATTAATTCTCAAAATGTTGTATGAACTCATCAGTTGATTAATAGGAATTGTATTTCTATTCCAATTTTTGTTGATCGATTTTGGTTAGAGGCTTGCTCCCATGAGTCATTTGAGGAGTCTATTTGTTAAGGAGTAGAGTACTTTCCTTAGCCTAAATCGTCTAAACTTTGGTAATCTTTGGGAGCTTATTTTTTGGATAAGTTTCTTTAAGAGATTTAGCCAATTGCATTTTTTATCCAAAAAGTATCAAACACACTCTAAATCGTAATTAACCCAATGGAAAAAAAATGGACAAAAGAATTGATGACCTCAGGTGCCCATGAAAAGGGAAAAGCGAATGTGAGGGACTCGGCAAGAGCCGCAAGCGCATCGCAGAATACAAAGAACAAGAACGCAGCCGAAATGCTAAATCCAAAAGCCCTTTTGGCCACAGATTCAACCCATCCTCACCTGCACCACACTGCTCCTCCTTCAACAACGCGGACACCGATAACTTCCTCTTGTTGCTGCTCTTATTTCTTCGCCCTGGTGGGAACCAAAACCTATGAGTCGGTGAAGGAACCAAAACCACTAAATTAGGTTTTGCCGAAATTGATAGTCTAACAACAAAACTGTGACAAAGATTCTTCATTTGTTTTTTTGGGTTCAGCCGAATGGTGTTTCGCTGGTGGTGATGGCGGTGACCATTGTATTGTTTATTATGTGTTGTTGGAAGCGTGGGGAGTGAACCCTACTTGAATCTTCTTCGGTTCTGGTTGTGCCATGCTCGCAGATCCTCTATGCATGCGTGTATGTAACAAAGTTCAACAAAAATCATATTTTTTTCATTTTAAATGAATAGGAATTAGAAAATATCAGTTCACTTACTCTTTTACACGTGACCACTCCCGAATCTTGAATGAATGATAATCCATCCAAACAAGTCGTCAACTTTTATTTTTTCTGGCTAGTAATTAATTAAATCTTGCTTGATCGCTTGGTTGCAATAAAAGTAACCTGTAATTTTTTATTTTATTTATTTATTTTTTGACGTGAAGTAACCTGTAATCTTAGTTGAACTTTATTGATCAAAGTTCGAATCTTAAACTATTTAATTTAAACTAGACTTTATTTAACTACTAGTATTTTGTACCCGTGTGATGCATGGGATAAAAGATAAAAATATATTAAATTAAATCAATTAAAAAATAATTTGGCAAGAGGTTATAATAAAAATAAAACTATTTGATCTTAAATAAAATTACAAAGCATACTTATGTATGATATTGCATTGAAATTTGATAGTCATTTGAGAAGCTGCATTCAAATAAACATAAATATTAATAATGACGAAATAATTGATTTAAGAATTTAATAAAAAATAGTGTAAGAAACTCAAAATGAAAAATAGAATGATATAATTAAAATGAGTCACTTCTATTTTAAATCTTTTGAAAGATGACATTTTGGTAAAGTAAATTTCTCATTGTATTTGACATATTAAACTTGACTTTTAGTGTTTATAGGGATGATAATAGGTATCCATAAAGGTGAGAAATATGCCTATCACCCCCATTTCGGTTTAGTCCGTACCTCCCATCTTAGTTTAGAGATTTTTCTTAGTTTGGAAATTTACATCTCGGTTTTGTCACGGGTTTTCATTTCCCATTCTCTACGTAGTTTTGAATTCCTATGGATATCCATGGTTCAGGCAAAATATTTAGAAAAGTCCAATAGAAAATAAAAAATTCCTAAAAAACCCTTCTTAAACCCCAATAAAGCATAACAAATATCTATAATTTATTATGTATATGTTTGAATTAATTTTTAAGAGGATTACTTTTAAAAGAACTAGTATTTATTGTCCGTACAATGCACAAGAATAATTTTTGTGTAAATATTTAGAAATTTTTAAATTTAAATTAGAAATAGAAATTCATTATAAATTTATGCATCAATGGAATGACTGACATAAAATAAATAATAAGAATTAAAAGGAAATCTTCGTTCTTGAGTCTGCATTAAGAAGTTGACCTTCGTTTGACATACTGTGTCGAAATAATAAAGGCAATAAATAAATTAAAAATAAAATATAAGACAATGAATAATATCAAATCAAAAAAATTAACTTCTTACGAATAGATTCTTACAAATATATAAAAGTGTAATAGATTCTTACATATAATATATAAAACTATAATAGATTCTTACAAATATTAGCTTATTTATCTTATATTAAATCATTATAATTACATATATACGACCGTAAGAAATTATAATATTTTAAAAAATAATTTTATTAAAAATTATAGTTAAACATATACAAAATTGATATTTATATACATATTTTTTCAGTTTTTTTTTTTTTGGTTTGATTATTAAATCACTTTCTTTTAGGAATAAGCTTTTATTGACATAAGTGTTTATGATTGACAAAAATATAAATAAATTTAATATTTAAGATTCGCTGTATTTTAAGTAATCCATTATAATGAAGAGAAGAATATGAGACTTTGTCCATGGAAAAAAATTCTTTATTTAGTGGGAAGGCAAAGGCATATAAAAGCGACAGATGTAAATGTCTTCTTTGTTAAGACCGTCGAGTTATTAGTAGTATGAATGAGACCTGGTTCTAAGTGTGTTTTTGCATTGTTTATGAGAACATATATGTTTTAAATAAATAAATACACATTAATTTATTTTAAGTATATTTTAAAGTTAATAGTTCTTCAATAAATATTTGTATACGGTTTTTTAAACACTCTTAACTTACAAATAATATATATATATAAATATAATAGTTATAAAAGTATTAGTTTACTTAGATATATTTAATTCATTATAAATTACATATATCGCGGATGGAAATTATATTATATAACTTTATAAAATTGATATTTATACGCAAGGGATAAATATGAATGAAAAACACAACCATAAGTCGCAGCCAACAGTTAATGCATACTCTTGTTTACATAACCATGTTCATGTATGATTTTAAAAGTTACTGTGCCAAAAACATTTATTACATGATTGTAAGAATAATTATTTTTTTTATTCGAAGAATACTTAGTGTGTGTTTGGATTCGCAGTAGGTATCAGAAGTATCACAACAACAGGAGCAGCTTGGGAATGCTGAGCTAGTTGAGTCAGTTACAAAGCAGTTATGCTAAGCTGGTGAAGTTAGTTACAAAGTAGTTATAACAGTTAGTGGTAGTTACAATTGTAGAGGAAATAATTTAGTGAGTGCAGATGCGTAGCTAGTGGGTGACGTGTTTCTTCTGCTATATAAAGCAGTGATAATCAGCCAAGTAGGAAGGAGGTTTCTTGGTTCTTAGTGAAGTTTGAAGTGTGTCTTCTGTGGGAAATGAGATGCTTGTGTCTATAGGAATGGATAGGGTCTCAAGTATGTGAGTTGGCTGTAGATACTCCATAGTATCAAGGTGAGAAGTGTGTTCAGACATGTCAAGTGCAATGCCATAGAATTGCAAACCAGGAGCAGAATCACCAAGAGAGGCATAAGGAAGGACCTTTTCATGGGAAACTACATTTCTAGAAAGTAAAACCTCCCTAGTGGCAATGTCTAACAAAACATATCCCTTCACACCAGATTTGAAACCAAGGAACACACTCTTTTTGGCCCTAGTGTCAAACTTGTGCCTACCAGCAACCAATGTGGAAGCATAGCACAAGCACCCAAAGGGCTTGAGAATAAGTAAATCAATTTTGAAGAAAACAGCAATTCATAACGAGATTGATCCTTTAATAGAGAAGTAGGAATCCTATTTATCAGAAAGGTTGCATGTAATACAGCATATGACCAAAACAATTTAGTCAATTTTGATTGGAATAGAAGGGCTCGAGCCACATTTAAAAAATGTTGATGTTTCCTTTCAACCCTACCATTTTGTTGGGGTGTCTTAATGCAAGAAGTCTAGTGAATTATCCCTTTTGAATTAAAAAATTGATTCAGTGAAACTTCAGTTCCATTATTAGCTCTGATGATTTTGATTTTGGCAGTGAATTCGTTTTCTGCAAAAATAACAAAATTCTGAACATGAACATTGACCTCTAATTTAGATTTAAGCATGATTGTCCAATAGTACCTACTATAATCATCTACAATTGTTAAGAAAAATCTATGACCATGAATGGAAGGAGTGCCAAAGGGCCCCCAAAGATCCAAATGCAACATTTCAAAAACTGAAAGAGCCCTATTGGTACTAGGAACAAATGGTAACTTTTTCTATTTTGCAAACTGGCAAATGTCACATGGCATAGCAAAATTGTACATACTAAAAGGAAACTGTTTGTCAAGCATTTGGAGTCTACTATGTGAGAGATATCCTAATTTGTAGTGCCATAACTGAATATCTGATATGGTCGAGCTAGTAAAGGTGTGGCTTAGGTAGTGAGTGAACTGACTTGGCTTTCCTTCTCCTCCAAGGCATGATCCATCAAATGGATGTCAACAATGCTTTCCTCCATGGCGAACTCACTGAAGATGTTTATATGATACTGCCACTTAGGTTTTCTTCCCCAGGTCCAAACAAAGTTTGCAAACTCACTAAATCCTTGTATGGACTAAAACAGGCAAGTAGAAAATGGTTTGAGAAACTCTATTGAGCTTCTGTTGTGTGGTTGTAAACAAGCCATGGTTGACAATACTTTATTTCTCAAATATGATTTCTCCTCATTTACTGCAGTACTAGTGTACATCGATGACATCTTACTTGCTAGGGATTCACTTAGTGAGTTTGCTTACATTAAGAAGGTTCTTGATGACAAGTTCAAGATCAAAGAATTAGGCCTATTGAAGTACTTTATTGGGCTTGAAGTTGCCCATTCAGCTAGAAGAATTTCTTTGTGCCAACGAAAATACTACTTAGAGCTTTTCCAAGACTTGGGTCTCTCTGCCTCCAAGCCTGCTGCTACTCCACTTGATCCTGTTGTTCACTTGCATCAAGATAGGGGGGCAGCCTTATTCGGATATCCCTTTCTATCAACGGTTAGTTGGTAGACTCCTTTACCTTACTACAACTAGACCAGACATTGCTTTTGCCACCCAGTAGCTTAGTCAATTCATAGCAAATCCTACCATAAAGCATTTCAAAGCTGCCATGCGTCTGGTGAGGTACTTGAAGGGGGCTCCAGGTAGGGGTTTACTTTACTCACGAAATTCAGAGGTTCAATTGCTTGGATTCGGTGATGCAAATTGGGGAGGATGTGTAGACACCAGATGCTACATCAATGGATACTACTTCTTCCTTGGCCACTCTTATTTCTTGGAAAGCCAAGAAGCAACATACAGTTGCTCGCTCTTCAGCTGAAGCGAAGTACCCTGCCTTAGCATCAGCTATGTATGAGCTCCAGTGGTTGGTCTACCTTCTGAAGGATCTTCATGTCCAATGCACTCGACCTGCTGTTCTCTATTGCGACAACCAAAGTGCTCTTCACATCGCAGCCAACCCTGTTTTTCATGATCGTACTAAGCATTTGGATATAGATTGCCACATTGTTAGAGAGAAATCCTAGTCTAGGTTGATGAGACTGCTTCCTGTTTCCTCCATTGACCAGCATGCAGATATCTTCATGAAGGCATTATCATTCAAGACCTTCACTAGCTTGCTTCCTAAGCCTAGGATGCAGGACATCTTCCAACCCTAAGCTTGCGAGGGGCGTATTAGAAGTATCACAACAACAGAAGCAGCTTGGGAATGCTGAGTTGGTAGAGTCATCTTCAAAGCAGTTATGCTGAGCTAGTGGAGTTAGTTACAAAGTAGTTATAGTGGTTAGTGGTAGTTACAGTTGTAGAGGAAATATTTTAGTGAGTGCAGATGCATAGCTAGTGGGTGCACGTGTTTCTTCTGCTATATGAAGTAGTGTGTGTTGTATCTGAACTCATACTGTGAAATTCTCATGTTCAGTTTATTTATTCCTTCTCATTTTTCTTTAGTACCAGAGTTCCATTTTTCCTTTTAGTGGGTGAGGTTAGAATTAATTTTGGGATGCCAAAATTGATTATAACTATTTTTATGATATTTGGTTTTCCAAAACCAAAATCAATTCTTGCCTCTAGAATTGATTATGAGAAAAGTAAAAACTTTTTACTTTCTGTTAGAATTACTCATATAGAAACTATCAAATATAAATCATTTTACCTCAAAATTAATTCTAAGTAAATCAATTTTCCAAAAGCAGAACCAAACACGCTATTAGTTTTGTAAGATTTCTTTCTTAAACTTTAAAAATAAAGATATATATTAATAGAGATCACATAGTGAATATTCTGTTTAAAGACACTATTGATATTCAATTTGGGTTGATAGTTACAAATTATTAGTATAGAAGCAACCAGGAAACGAAAATATTTAAATTTTTTTTCGATAGAGGACATTGCAAAGGTAACTTTTCATCATTGCATAATGAGGTAAGGTACTCAACTTTCATTGCATACAAAAACTGAAACTTAAAGTTATTCAAATGCCCTTAACACAAAGGGGTGTGGATACTCTAAACTCAAAATCAAGAAACAGCAAAAAGATCCAACAACACAATATCCAGAAAGAAATTAAAAGGCCATAGAACAAAAGGGCAATTACAACAGATTAAAAGCTAGGATAAGCTGAGATTTTATTATTGAAAAGAAGTAAAGTAACGACAACATTAGTTCTTCACCACTTTAACAAATTTCATCTTTGTGGTGGATAAATCTTCATCGATAGCTCCTTGATTTTCATTTGACAACCTCTTTGCAGGAGTAACATGGGTAATCTCATCAGCAATCTGAGAAACATGTACACCATCCACACCATTGAACTGGTTCATTAAATCCTAAAATAATATAGCAAAAATATTCAAACACAAATGAATACAACGGGACATTTCATTATTCGCCAGTGCATAAAATTCATTAAGCAAGTTTTTGTAACCTTTGAAACAAAAGAAGATTGAACATCATTGAACTTCATTCTCAAGAAGTTCTTACCAAGAGAGATCCCCACAATCAGATTAGGCTACAAAAGACATAAGGTAGATCTCATATAATCATAAAAATCTTTTAAAAACAATTTCAACGGTGATATAACATATCAATATATACACACCTCTGCTTTAAAAAAACTGGGATCCAATTCCCTGAATTTAGCTGTTATATACATCTTGGCATATTTCAATGACCTTATATGAAGGTTCAAACACATTATTTGCAACATTGTTAACCTCAACCATAAAAGAACCTATTTTTCACTAAGTAACATACCAACAGAGCACTAGTTCAATACATATAAGAAAATATATTATAATTTAATATTTTAGTGACAGGAAAAGTAGAAAAAACCTTGGCACGACATTGAGAACATGGCTGTTACATTTTGCACAGTACTAAAGACCAGAATCCGGTGTAACTTGGCCATTGCATCTGCAGGATGCATACCACCAGTCGGGTCCATTGTTAACCCCTTTAACAATAGCTAACACCACATACATCCCACCCTAAAATGAAAGACAAATATAAAATCAAATAGTTAAATAAATTATTAAGTGAAAAAGAAAATATACCATAAATAGAGATTTAAAAAAAATTATAAAATCAGAAGTAAGCTCATATCTATGCAGTCCTTAAGATGTTCAATTGACTTTTGAGGTTGTGAGGCTGAGTTATTTGAATAAGAACTGAGGAAGGAGAGATTAGATGGTGGGGCTGCTAGTGGGAAAAGGGTGAGAGAATTGGGGCTTGTAAAATACATACATACATACATATATATATATATATATATATATATGGGTAATTTAGTAATTTTATATCGAATAAATGCTAGTATGGGGACTATGATCCTTGCCCCAGCCCTATTTAACAAATGTATGTTTGAATTCCTCATCCCCATTAGCCGTAGGGGAAAATCCTCCCCTTTACTCTCCTCATCACAGGTATTATCCACGGGGACAGGTAAAATTGACATCCTTAAATTCAAGATTAAATAAAGAATTTAGTTTTGATATGCTATCAGTGTAAAAATATATTATATAGACATTTAATCGTGTTTTGCGATATCAATAAAAGTGTTTGACTCTCATTCCTACTACCTCAAAAACTTAACCTCACAGCCACCGATGCCAACATCAACACCTCGTCCTTGCTCCACCGTCCCAAATCACCTTTTACTCTCCTTTGCTTTGTTTCTCTTTCTTACTCCCTTCAAATTCGCTTACTTTTCATCCATTTCTACTTTTCCCAATTTCTTCGTAGCTGCCTGGTATGACCTTCATTCCCTGGTGCTCCCTTTCTCCTTTGAGTTTTGCATTTATGTTTTCTCTGCATTGTTTTGGATCTTTTTTAATTTTCGATTTGTATATGTAACATTCTTAATGCTAACCCAATTCTTTTGCTTTTAACTGACAATTGAGGAAACAAATATCCAGTTAGCTGTATTTTGTTGCTCGAAGTTAATTTTTTTTTATTTTTCTCCCAATTCCCTTCTCCTTTGATTTCTCAATTTTCAAATAAATGGGCATTTTTTGTTTGGTCTACATTTTTATATTAATTTTTTTCCTTTTTTTAAAAAAAATATTTTTTTTGCTTTTAAATATTAGCATTTAAGATTGGATCTAAGATGGAAGGATAAACATGTACTTCTTATCTTAGCTCCATGTTCTATTTAATATTACAATAATCTTGCTCTATTAGTTGTCTTTGCTTACTGTTGTTGCTTTGCCATCTTGGCACGTTGTTTCCTTTTGCTCGATTGATACGAATCTCTTATTTTGTTGTTTTCTTTCTTACAATTCAATTTGTATATTACCAAATGCACTTTGGTCTCTCAAACTAATTTGTTGGATTCATTATTGTAATTACAAGCTCATGAGTTTTTCCTCCATCTTATGATCTAATGCACAACATGCTTTGTTTCCAGTTGTCTCTAAATATAGCTGCTTTGAAATTTTATAGATGCTTTTATTTATACCATTCATAATAATATTATCCATTTACATTTTTATTTATGTGTTTATTTTTGTAGAAATCAATTTGTCCAAGTTTAAGTTGCAAATGATGATGATGATGGATTATGCTTTTGTATTTGGATTAATTGAATGCTACTATTTCTTTTCAAAGTTTGGCTAATGTTGTTGTAATTTTCATTGGTGGGACTAAGATTTAGATTTGAAATTTGATTTACTATTTATGCATATTATGTGTCAAACTAAAAGTTTGATTACTATTATGTGTTTATTTTTATTTTGAGTATTTTAAGTAGTAAATTATGGTATTAGAATTATTTTTATTTATTTTATTTTTCTTATTTTTAAAATTTTTTAAATATATGGGTACATATAGATATCTAGGGGTACCCACTTATCCATGAGGGATGGGCACGGTTAAGGTAATTTATTCAATCTTTTTTTTTTTTAATTTAGGTAGGTGTGTTATTTTGGAAAAAAATTGTGGATTAATAGAAGAGAATCGCAAGGTTATTTGGTATAATCTAACTGCTTTATAGAGGAGTTGAGGCCCTTGGTCACATTTTCTTTTCCAATATTGCTCTTCTATTTTATGATCTTAATAATTTTGTATAAGATAAAGTTGTAAACACAATACCATGATCAAAAGTAGTTTATTTTTTCGGTTACGTTGTTTTATCTAGAGTGAAATCCTATTTTAGTCCTTAAAAGATATATGCATCACTATGTTAGTCTTCCAAAGATTATCATTGCCACATAAGTCCCCTGATGATCTAAAATGCCACCACATCAATCGTTTTGAAGGACTAAATGGGTGTTATAAAAGGACAAGTTGTCTTACTATCTTAAATCTATGAGGGATTTATATGTTGACAATAATCTTTAGAGGACTAATATGATCCTACTTGTCTCTTTTAGGACCAAAAATAGGGCTTTTACTATTTTATCTATCTTTTACCAGTTGCAGTCTTTTTCTGCCCGTTATCTTTTTACATTTGTACAATATTGCACAAGGAGGAAGTTCTCAATTGATGCCTCCAAATCAGTGCATTTCTTCTTTTACTTTTCGGATTCAAAAACCTTTCTTTCTTATTTTTCTCCTCCTCGACCTTATCCAGAATGGATATTCCCTTTTCATGCTTGCTTTCTAATTGAGAAATACAATAACAATCAGAAAGGAAAGCAATGAGATTTTAATTATAGTATGGTTAATAGGTATGAACACAGTTGAAGCTGGAAGCAAGTAAAAGTGGAAGAGGATGAAGTGCAAGCATGTCTGATCAAGATAATGCAACAAAATAATAGATGAGCTTAGGAGTTATATTCAGATCTTGCATAATTGCACCTCAGAAGTGCACAAACCTTGGACCTTGATCCTTCACTTCCCCCCCCCCCCAAAAAAAAAAAAGATACATAGAAAAAGATGAATTTGAAATCCTATCTTTCTCAAATTTCATCTTTCTGTTCAATCTTAACCTTTTTAATTTATTTTTTAATGTTTTTGGAGTTCCTTCTGAAACTTTTTGTAACTTTTTCACTGTTGGGTTTTATTGATTATTTACTATTATAGCCTACAATTTGTTGACTATTAATAGATGATGTCATAGAATGTGTTGGTGGCCTAAAAGGCACAAACAAAGTAGAACAAAATAAATTTGCGAAAGCATAAGCAAATAAGACACAAGGAGTTAACGTGGTTTGACTTATGGCCTATGTCTATGGGCAAATGCGACAACTAAATACTAAGGAAATATGATGGAGATACAAAAGTGATCACACTTCACTCAAAACCAAAATCTCCAATGGTGGAGATACAAAAGTATGGACATCTCACCCAAATCCAAGTCTTAAATAAATCTAAACGACCTAATAGTATTTTCTCACTAGTATATACACTCAACATGAGATCTAACAGACCAAATATTGGTTCTTCTCACAATATTGTGTGAGTATTGCTCTTCCCTTGGTGATTCAAATGACTAGCACCGTAGAGGCCATAAGCATGATGTGCATTAAATGTGCTTGCAAAATAGTCAAAGACAAACAAAAACAAGCCGAAATAGCCGCCTATAGTTGGATTGCAATCCTTGTGTTATGATGGAAAACCTATAAGAAGATATTGCATTCAATGCAATATACACGCCTATGCAAACATGTAGGTTGGCTACAAAGGGTTAAAAAGCAAGCCACCCACATCACATCACTTTAACAAATCTCTACATTTTTTATTTTTCATCAAGTTTCAAATTTTCCAAAATTGCCTTTTCCAAAATGCCTACAAGGGCAAGCTCACTTATGAATCCTACCTCTTGACAGAACAAGCGTCGAGCTTTACAGATCAGAATTAATATAAGCAATATTGCCCTTCGTCTTGTGAATAGTAGTGCTAAACCTGACTCTAGTTTGCTTCCCACAAACCCAATGTTGAAAAAAAAAATCAAGTATAATGAATTTCCAATTATTTAGCAAGCCATGTTTGCTTAGCAAAGACATTCCTCCCTTACTCATACAACATAAGCAAGCAATATCTAAATCAAATGAAGATGATACTGATGTAGCACCTGTAACACCCTAGTAACTGTCATATTATGCTTAAACCGTATTATGGCAATTAGTAGTTGTTACGTGTAGCTAATGCATATTCTTATAACTTGAATAACGGAATAAGGAAAATAGCAAGTAATTTTTTTTTCTTTGAACATAGAAATTTTATAAACCTAAACCTATGTGTATTCGCATAAGGGCATGACTTAAAGCATTATTTGATAAAATTAAACATATGACAAACAAGAGTGGTGAGATAAATAAGTGCTAAGACATATTCAATAATATGAACACATTCGTTTCCAGATATGCCCTAACTATGTCCTAATCAAGTAGAGTAGTGAGTGTGGCTTTCCAAATAGCCCACCAAAATATAAATGTAGTTATCCTAAAAAGAGCTCTAAAACTAGCTCCATAATACTAAATCAACATTCGCCAAGCATGCAAAAGATAATTGTGGCACAAATTATGCAGTTACCAAAAAGCCACAGGAATAATGTCAAACATAGGCATGCATATCATGACACATCAGTTCTAATCCTAACATAAATACATCATGTCTAGTCCAATATAAAGGAAAGTCCTTAGGAGCTATGGGAGTCATTCGCCAACATAGAGGTCACAAGGTTTTCCTCCAAAAGCCAATACTCTAGAATTGCCTGACCTCCAGCCACGGATGGAGTGGTCTTAGATGCCAGCAGAACCATATGAGGTAAACTCTCCTCCAAGGGGTCCATCTTTATAGCAAAGTGGAAGAAGTAGGATCAGGGAAAAAAATCGAATGTGCTAGATGCAGAACAATGTCATCAAAGGGATACTGCAAGTCGAAGTGATGACTAAGGACAAAAATGCTAAAGGGATGCCTAAAGAAAACATAAACCCTAATACCAACCTGCCCCACGACTAAAAGAAAGTCCAAAGCCGAGTCATAATGCTATTCCCATCGAGGTATCTTCGAGAATACCACTATTGATGCCATCAGCACTGTTTGCATGCTTTTTTTTTTGAAATGACAGTGTCTTACAACAGAAAAAAAAAAATCAAATTGACTAAACCGACAAACCGGTGTAATTGGGCCAATTCACACCGATTTTGCGATTTTTTCCGATTTTATCCGATTTGTCAACAGTTTTTGACACTGACAGTTCAAAGAAGATGATCCAACCAGTCTAGTGTCCGATTTTCTGGTCCAATCAGTTCGATCGGCCAATCCAGTCCGGTTTCTTAACTATGCCAAAAAATAAGTGGATGACCCTAGCTTACACTGATTCTCAAATGGATCACCAATCAGTTTAGTAATGAAATAGGGGTGAAAAAAATTAATGGAATGGTTTTCGAGATAATTTTACATGTAGTATGATTTTAATGGACGAATTTCTTTACTCCGTGCTTTAAGGGTGTAGAAAGGGAGAGTTGAAGGGATCTGGTAATTCTGTATTCTTTGTTCTTGATAGAAAACATCTGTCCCCACTTTTTTTTTTTTTTTTTTGGTCAGAATCTGTCCCCACTTTGTTATGGTTTCAGATGCTTGTGCCTGAATACTGAAATTGCGCTTTGCACGTTGCATGTTCTTTCCCCCGAGCTCAATCGCCATTTACATGTTCATAGAGGTAGCAATTCCTTGCTCTAGTAGTTGGGCCGCGAAATTTTGCAAATTCAAGAAGTAGGTCAATATAACTTTAATACCAAATTGTGTTGGTAGTTTGCTTGTTTATTTATTTAGTTTTTTAGGGTAAAGAATTGCATTGGTAGTTTGTTGACATTCTCATAGCATATTGGGCTTATCCAAATATAGGTGGACTGAAAATGAATTTCGGTCCGAGTTGCAATGCCAGTTATTTAGTTGTGGAACTCAACAACTACAGGATTGTTGACCCAAAAAATACAATGACAGGATTACCTGACGAAAAAAAAAACATGACAAAAAATAAACGAACAAATAAATAAATAATGGAGATGTTGATGAGGAGTAAATTTGATTAAATTTTTATTTTTATTTTTATTTTTCTTTTCTTCACCTCTTAAAACATTTTTTTTTTAAAATCTAACTTGTTTTTAAATGGTACTTAGCTGGATTTTTAATGAGACATGAGCATTGCTTTACTTTAGCTTAGGTTTCCCTTGAGGTGGAGCATTGAATTCAATTCCCATCCTCCTTTCACACTCAAAATTCTCAGGAGTTTTTCTTATTAGTTAGGAGTTTGACAAAAAATACTCAGCTTCACTAAATTAAGATGCACATAATTAGAGAATAAATTGCATAAAAAGCATCAGCTTCTCTAAATTAGGATGCATGTAATTAGAGAATAAATTGCATAATCTTAATTGTTAACAAGAAAATTAATGGCATGAAATTATCATCCAAGTATATTTATCATGATTTTATTCATATCTTATTAAATCATAAAAAGTTATTACCAAAAGAGAAAACATAAACGGTTAATTTTCTCATAAAAAATTGAGACTTAATACTTTATTTACTTTTTAAGTGCATCCCTACACTTTAAAAGAGTTAAACTATTGAAAAGAAACTGTAACAGAGAATGATGAATTAGCAATATTGCATAGCTAAGTTAAAATTGAAAAGAAAATGTCAAAGAGTAACAATTTTTTTTTTTTTTGCGGTAAGAGTAAGAATTTTTATTATACTTTCTGATTGTGCAACATTAATTTTAATTTTTTTTCAAAAAAAATTATTTCTAAATAAAGTGATGTTCTCTTTGTACGAAATTATTTGTTATGGGTTGCTTCTAATTGATGTTTTATGGATTTTGTAAAAACAAGATTGATTGACAAATTATTTGTTCCAATTGACTTTACACTCACGAAAATTGTTATCCACACGCATCACATTCACCGATTATTTGGCTTTGGCCACACCCCATGTGCCTTATGCATACTAATTAATGCCACTGAAAATCTACCAGGCGATGGTTCCAATCTGACCAACCAAAAGGAATCCAAGTGCTATGGAGGACACATACCCACAATTCCCCTATGCCAAGCCATTTCAAGCAAGAGTCCCCCATTTCCTAAATCTGCGTTCATGGTCGTCATTAAAGGTGGCACATAAATTCCGTAGACATACCACTAAGAATCAGTTAATGTCAGGGATGATGATTGAAACAACTAGCAATTCCCATCCATACATGACTTCCAAAGAGAACCTTAAGTTTAAATGGGATTGGGGTTACAATGCCAAAAAGCAATGTCTTGTAAATAGCATATGTTAAATTCACTTTCCCTCATAAGGGAAAAGAAGGTGAGGCTTTGATTGGTGCTCAAAGATTTATTGGAAGGATATGGGAAAGAGGGAGATAAAGACACCTTCAGTTACGAAGCAAGTAAAAGCAAAAGAGAGAGCAAAAAAGGGGGTTCATCCATACAAGAAGCCAGAGGGATAAAGAAAAGAAAATGATCAAAAGCTTGTATCTTCAATAATTGTGTTATTGTGTCTAGCATAGCAATATCTTGTTGCCAAAAGGAATAGACCCTTGTACGATGCACATGTTGTACGTATATGAGGTAGACATATTTTGTTGCTGCTCGATCATGTAAGTAGGGGTGCCTTGTCTTTTGGTATATCAATGTAAGGTACCCAATCAAAAAGCAAAAATCTACAAAAAGAAAGAAAGTAATGTCGCTAGACCATTTTTCGCTTTATTGGAAAGAGAAAAGACCCCCTAACTAGCCTAATCAACCAAAGTGTTAATCAGAATCAAATTTCGAAATTCACTTTGGTATCTGAAAATCACCCAACAGAACACTGACCCAGTGGGGAATAACATGAAGAAGATTGAGTGGATGTATGATAGGCATGGGTGTGGTGCATTGAGGACCCGCTGCTCAAAACTTTAAACAAAAAGATAAGGTGTAGAGAGAGAAAGAAGACAAGAGAAAAAGAAGAGAGGGGGGGGGGGGGTTACTATTCATCAGAGTTTTCTTTCTTACATGCATGTGTGCTAGTACAAAGGGGTTTTCCCCAGACGATGACATAAATGCATCCCATACGGCTAACGTTAACTTTTGGCCAAGGTACACAAGCTCCCTTCCTCGTCCTGACTTTCTCTCTTGTCTTTTCAATTTTCAGGGGTCCAAACAAGGAAGCTTCATCATAGCATGTACATGTACGTAGATCCCAATGTTCATTGCAACGTTATAACGTGAAATAGACAGACTTTTTCTTTCTGGTAAGAAAGTACTAAATAACAAGATTATTGGTAAACCATATTTACTATACCATTTTTGTATAGGTGAGAATAGCAGTTTTTACTAAACCATTTTTGCTATACTACTTTTACTGTACTTTCATTTTGAAAAATAAGAGACCTGCTGCATGCATGTTGTAGATGATATAATCTTAATAGAAGAATTAAGAGTGGAAATTAATGGGAAATTAGAGTTGTTTAAGACAATCTTTGAAAGCACATAATCTTTGTATAAGTAAGACATAGTATATAAAATATAAGTTTAGCAAGAGAAGCGCAATTCATGGATGTGGGGTGAAAATTTGAGATGATATCACATGCAATTTACACGATTTAAGTATATTGGATCGACTATTCAAAATGATGAACAAATAGAGGAAGATATAAAATATAGGATTCAAGTTGGGTGGATGAAATAGATAAATGCTTTAGGTGTTATTTATCATAACAAAACACCACTTAAGCTTAAAGAAAAATTTTATCACATAGCTATAAGACCGAATGTGCTTTATCCTGTTGAATGTTGGATAGTAAAAAACCAACAAGAAAAATAAAACTTAATGTTACACAAATAAAAATATTATGTTAGATGAGTGGATACACTAAATAAGATAGAATTAAAGTATCAAAAAGAAAATTGGAATAGAACCTATTGTGAAAAAATAATAAAATCTCATTTTAAATGGTTTAGACATGCATGGTGAAGGTCTCTAGAAGCCTTAGTACAGAAAGCAGATCTAACAGAGAGTAGACCAATAGCTAGAAGTACCAAAAAAATAAAAATATAAGTGAAGCTATTAAAAGAGATTTATATAATAGTTTAAGAGATTAATTTTGAAATATTATCTGTATAAAAGAGTTTTACATTGTCATTAAATTTGATGCTTCTATTTATAAGATTTTTAAAGTAATAGATAGTCGAGTTAAATACTTTTACTAATGTAACAATACATAATTGAATGTCTGTATAATTTTTTGTATATATTAACAGTGCATCAAAATTAAATTTATAATTTAAATGTATATATAATTTACGATAGGATGCTAGACCATCTTCTGATCCATATAATTAATAGGATAATATAATGCTTAATACTGTTGTTGTTTCATTTTGAATAATAAAACGAGAATCTGTAAGAAGTAGCGGTATGAAGGAAATTATGAGTAAGAAGCATTTCTCGGAATTGGTCGTCCTCTTACCTTTGGGCAGTGGCGAACTTTATCTTAATCTGTATATAACTCTTACTAGTGATAAAAGGTGAATAAATCTTACTATTTGCTAATTGTATTGTTATATGTCACTTTAATTCGTACATCACAATATACAATGTTTATATAAGATTTCAATACAAGTACTATAAATAAAATATAAAAAGCATTTATCACCCAGTATTCATAAATAAACCATTAAAATAACAAAAATTAAATTTGAGTCATTAAAATAATTTCGTAACTTCAACGAGTTATTGCTCACAATTTTTATTTTTGTTTTTCATAATTATGGATAGTTATAGTATTAACTCGAGTCTTATATTATTATTTAGTTACTAATTTATGCAAAATTAAGGTTTTTATGATGAGTATTAACAAGAATAAAAAATGGATTGATTGAAATCTTGAGAATGAAAGTAGTCACCTTGTGGTCACAGCCCAAAAACATTGCCACTGTCTCGCTACTAATTACTTTCATTGAATTAACTAAGTATGAAAATTTTGTAATGATTCGAAAATAATCTCTACGTGATTTTGAGTTAATGAGGTTGGAAGTGAATTAAACAACGCTAACAATCAGAGCTTTTACAAAAGAATTCATTTGCCAGTATTCCAATGGGAAAAACATATATTTATGGTGCATTTGGATTATTATTTTCGGGGGAAAAAAAGGAAATCTTAAGATAAACAAAAAAAAAAGTAGAAAGAGCGAAAAAAATCCACTATAAAAGTATTGTTAATTTAAGTAGTTTGACACTTTTTTTTTTGAGTAAAATATTGAGTAGAGTCTTATGAATGGGAAAACTAGTGCTAGGAGAGATTTGTTCCACAGTGGATTAACTTGATTTGAGTTAGATTAATTGAATTTCAATAAATTTTGAATATTTGTGGTTTATATAAAAAAAAAAAGTGAGAAAAAAAGTATTTTGAGGAGGTGGCTCTGGTAGGGACTTACAAAGACACTTTGATGCTCAAGTTAAAAAGTATTCAAAGAAATACTAGGATATACCTAGAAAAGTATGGATCCTTATATAATTAATGAGTATAATTGTGTGGGATCTTTCCTTGTAAATCGGGATAAGAAGGTCGCCCATGATTCTTTCCTTATTTGTAGCATGAGTAATCCAAAGGGGGATCATACTACAAAAAACATGGGCAAAATTGACATCAAGACTAATGGAAAAAATTGAAAAATCCATAGGTAATAATTTTACCAACAGATTTATCAATAAATTATGGATGCTGGTAAATCATATGTCATTAAAAAGGTACTGACAGTTAAAGAAAATCCTTTGGTAACAACTGAGGGCATTACCGATGTCTATCAATTAACATACATTGGTAATTAATTGGAAAATCTGTCCCCATTTCATTAGTTTTATAATACATCTGGACAAATTTTTTATAATATCAATAGATTCATCCCTCCTCTCCCCATCATGTTCATCATGCATGTTATTATCATCTAAATCGTTACTCATTGGCAACTGTTCATCATCAAACACTGGTATTGGTCTTGTTTCCTTTGGCCTGCCTATCTACCTTCTTGGTCCTGCCTTTTCTTTACCTTTCCATTTTGCAAGATTATTTTCTCTTCTTTCTCTTCTTCTTAACCCTGTTGGTTGCAGGTCATCCATATTAGCTCATTCGTTGGGCTTAACCATTGACTTCAAATTTGCTACAACTTTAACATTGACATCAACATTATCCTCTTTAGCCCGCAACCCTACACTACCATGACCTTGCCTACGACCATTGTCATCATACTTATCAAATATCATTGTCATCTAATTCCTCTTCAAAATCACCAAAACAAACATTCATAGCACTATCATCACTTTCACCATATGTGTTATCTTCTTCTCTAGGACTATATGAACATTGATCTTTGGCCCAATAGACCTATCTGCCTCAGGCACAACTTTAAGCTCATCACAATTAGGCAAACCATCTTTACCGCTAGTAATTATCTCCAGTTGCGGCATTGGTTGCTCCAAATATAATTGATATTTTTCATGGTTAATTGCATTTTACCCTTCTATATTATAAATCATGCACATTTTAGCTCCTATATTTTAAAAATGTGCAAATTGACATCCTATGTTTTCCTGAATATGCATTTTACCCAAACTAAGTGTATTATATCCCCCTAAATTTTGGATCATGTGTAAATTGACCCATTAAGCCTTCTTGAATGTATAATCCGATACCTTACACCTTCTTAAAATGATGGAAAAATTAACAATTTGGGTAAGATGCACATTCAGAAAAATATAAGGTATCAATTTACACATTTTTAAAATATGGATGTTAAAGTGCATATGACCTGTAATGTAGAGGGATAAAATACAATTAACCCTATTTTCTATGGCATTTTACTATTGTTGCAAGTTCAATGGCTTGTTATCATTTGTTTGTTGCTTCACACCATTTTCCTTCAATTTTATACCATATTCAGTCAATACATGTATACCCTAATTCTTTAATCTTGTTCAAACACTTCCAAAAATTCAACTTGTCTGAGTCTTCCTTCCAAATGGAAAATTTTCCACCAAAACAATGGACTTTAGGTGATGACGCAAAATAACCAACCTCCATGATGTACTTCAACCATGAAATTGTCCATTTTTGAATTTGTAAACAAAAAAAAAAAAAAGAAACCAATTTTTTAATGCTTTTTTCTAAATTATGAAAAATAATGTAACCATTTTTTTGCATATATATATATATATATATATATATATGCAAGATCAGGACTACTACGTGCAATGAATTATAGGACCACATAAATCCATAACCCTCTGAATAATGAACCCCAACCTCATGAACAAAATGGACCCTCATTTGATAAACAGAATGAACCCTCACTCCCCAGAAACAAAGTAAATACTTGAATGAAGTAACGTTTGGTGCATGTATTAGTACCGCTTGTTCATTAAATGTCCATCGATTTTAACCCTAAATCATTAATCATTTTCCTTTTGAATCACTCTGATATTTTTGCTTTTCTATTTGCTTTTCCTTCTAAACTTTCTACTCTAATCAAACGATCTTTAGTGTAATGTAATCAATTTAATTTTTTTCCCCATCGAAATCTTTAGAGTTGGCGGGAAATGGCCTAATTCCAACTAGGATGCCATCATTTAAGATTATTTCGTCAATGGAGCTAACGTTTTCAGAAGTGAAAGTAACGGTATGATGATTTTAAGATTTAGAAGACGAATTTAGGACCCAAAAAAAAAAAGAGAATTATAGAATGTACATGAAAATTGAAAAAAGTTAGCAGACGAAAGTATAGTTTTTGCCTTGGTTCAATTCGGATTATCAAACTTTTTTTGAACTAAAACCAATCCGACTGATCTCAATCTCAAATAACTATTTCAGATTTGTGGTCTAACCCTCCAATATCTAAAGTTCGTTAAATTTCAATTAATTTAACTTGAACTGGTTGTCTCACTATTGTCTTTTGGGAGGGGGGAGATGAAGCTCATCATCGTTAATTTTTAACATCCATATTAAATCTAAGACTTTTCTTAAGAAAAATAGATACCATACTATTTAAACCAATCAAGTGATCATTAATTGTTTTGGACTTTAATTTCCTCTAAATCCTACCACATTCCTATGTATCCTAACCAAAATTTAGTCTTCACACTACTAAAGTTTTGTCAATAAGCCTTACATTTGGTTTTCATTTAAATAATAATTTTAACAAACTTAGGGTGTATTTGGTATATTATATTAAATATGATAGGATAAACTAATATTATATATTATGGTCATATTATATAAATTTATTTATTAGAACTTGCTTATATGTTAAAATAATAAATAATTTAATCCAGTTTAAAGAGATAGAATTAAATTTGATTAGCTTTCAATGTTTAAGATTTTTTCCTATTTTTATTATTATTTTATGTTTTGTTCAATAAAAATAACCATTAGATAAATAAAATAATATAATTAGTTTTAATAAGAAATTTAATAATAAATAAAATTTTCAAGATAAACATATTTAATATAAAATTAATTACTCAGAATAACATGAAAAATATATAATTAAATAATAATTAATTATTAAAAATAAATAATAATAATAATAATAATAATAATAATAATAATAATAAATAACATCTACTAATAAATAATTTTTAAAATAATTGGAAAGGCTCAGCGCTCCCCATAGATAAAACACTAGAAGCTCAGAAGAGTCACACCGCACAAGACAAAAGGCGCTACTAACGCCACAAAATAGAAAGCGGAAAAAAAATATTTAGAGGACGCATCTTTTGTGATATAGTACATAATACATATGGAAAAAGTAAATAAAATAACAAAAATATTTAAATGATAAGTTCTACATAATCATTGTTATTTTTATTTAATTTTTATTTTTATCTAAAAACTTATCAGTATATTGTTTAAAAGTAACAATAATCCTGTGAGATCTATTACCTCAATATTTTTGTCATTTTACTCACTTTTTTTCACATACTGCATTGTAAAAAATGTATCCCTTATCACTTCTCAATCGGAAAACAAAGAGATCTCGTATAGAGACCACGATCAAACTCAGAGATAACTGCACTCCACAACAGCACTCAAAAGCCCGGGAAAGCAAGGCCACGCTCACGAAACGAGTGGATGCACAAATAAAATGGTGCAAAACAAAATGTTTCCTAGGTCGCTTCCTTTTTTCTGCCTTTTTTTCCCTTCGTCTACTTCTCTTCGCCATGTTCTAATTCTCCTCCCCTCCCTTCGATTTGAGATTCATAGCCAAAGCTTCAATTATCTAATCTTCATTTTCTGCACTCAAGCCAAGTTCCACGTACCTGCTTCATCAAGGGCTTCTTTTTCCGAATCTTCCAATTCTTCACTAACGACACACTCAAAACGCCCCGATCTTTAACATAAATTATAACTATATAACAAAAAATGTAAAATGTTTACAATATTTTAATAAATAAATAATTTAATTATAACTTTTATTTTAAAACTTACTTATATTGAACTATAGTTAATAAAACATATTATTTTAATATATTTACTTTTTTTCTATGAAATAATGAAAAATATGAGAAATAAATATTAAAATACAAAAAAGAGAAACATATTATTATATATTTTTAATTTTTTATATTTTATGAAAATAAAAAATAATTATAAAAATATTGAATTCAATCATAAATAACATTTAATATAAATTAAAATTTTATATAATAAATTAATAAATATTTAAATAATAATTTTTTTGAATTTATAATTAAATAGTCAATAAAAAATTTATTTTATACAATTCTATTTTTTGCTATATTTTTACTTATAATTAGAAATATTGTAATAATGTGAGAATAATATTATATTATATGACATAATATCTTATACTATGTCATACTAAACAAAGAATAATATTAAAATTTTAATAAATCTTATTCTATTACGCATATCAAATGGCCCTTAAGAATTTAAAGAAATTATATAATCCCAACTATATATATTTAAGTTTATCAATTTCATTAAAGAAATATAATCAATTTTAAATTTCAATTTATAAGTTATAGTTTTAACATAAAATTTATTTACTAAAATCAGACCGAGCTCAAAACCAAAATTTTGCATTATAATATTGATACACATTAATTTTGTGATCCCCAATCTTGAAATTAAAATTTTTCTTCAAAAGTTCATAAGAATCTTGATACACATTAGGCTTGCTTCTCTTAAATTGAAATATTATTTTTAAATGATTTTTTTTAACATATGCAACTTCACACTCTCCAGAGTAATATTGTCTCAATATTTTTTTATAAAAACTAATTAAAAACATTTTTTGAGTGGATTTTTTTTTTCCACATAAACTCATTCTTTCCAAATTAAATTGTCCAAAATTAAAAAGTGGACTCAAGTTTCTGCCTCAACTATTCATGATATCATTCTAAATTAGCGTATATAATAAAAATATATTAATAATATACATAATTGGCATTTATGATCGTGCGCAATTATTATATAGATAACTTCATCTAGCTTTAGGTCAAATAATAAAGCCACTTATACAGTGATGATTTTTTTAGGTTAAATCTATAGCCTGAAAGCGTTTACCTAGCAAGGGAGTGAGAGAAGGAAATAATTGAAGATAGAAACTGGTTCATTAATAATGAGTTATTAATGTATAGCTGACTAAGGTGCAAAGACATTAACTTTTGATTTAGCGGAGGAAAACTTCTTGGATCGTGTCGTTTCTTGACAACCACGAGAAAATTAAAGAAACGGAATAACTTATGGAGCTGGGTTAACCAGAGGAGAGCAACACTAAGTGACGCCACTTCGTTGTTGGCTTATCCACATTTTGCTGCCCATTTATGATCCTGTATATGTTTAATAGGATCCTGCAGCTATAGGCATGTGTTTCTGTACCATTTTCCTCACTCTCGCACATATATATATATATATATAGGAGCATATACTTTTTTCGTTTCATAATATTTATACAATTTTAATATTTTAAGATTTTAAAATATTTATCTATTTTTAATATTGAAATACTATTAATTTTTTAATTATATTCTTAATTTAATTGTCACACATTATCATCATAATTAGAGTTAAAAAATATGTTAGATCAACCCATTATTATTTATGTAAAGAGAATAATTATAATATTAATTATATTAGAAAAATGTTTTCTTAAATAAAAATAATTTATCTATTTATATATTTTTATACCACTATCAATATTAATTTTTTTCCTTAATCTACATATTTTTTAATTTTAAATAAATATTCTAAAATAAAGAAAATACTTAATTTATGTCTTCTATGTTGACCAAGCCAATCCATGAAAGTTCTTATACAGGCTAAATCAGCTGGGTGGGGACTCCCTTTGTCAGCTTGAGACCGTGGCCTTTATTCTATTTGTCCGGAGAATGGCAGATCCAATTACTGATATCTGACAACGGATACATATGTAAGCATATGTTATTGATCTAAAATTCGTCTTAGTCAGAATACAAAGATTTGGTTACTAAACCAAGTCATATAAATTGATATACTCAAAAAGGCACTCAGGTCAATGGCATAATTTTTAAGCTGCTCAGATACATAAATTTAAATGCAAATGAAGGAAAAAAAAGAAAAAAAAAATGAGTTTGTTGATTATTATTAGGTTTAATTATTTTGAATGTCTTTATAGTTTCATTCAATTTTTAATTTGATTTTTACAATTTAAAAATTTTTAATTAGGCCCTTGCATTGGATAAATATTTGTAATCAGGGCCTTAGAATAACCTAAAATTACAAATATTTTAAAATTTTATATAATTTAATAGGTCCTACCCAATTTTGTAAGTTCAAATGTAAAAATTTATTTAATTTAACTAATAATTTTGCAATAATAGATTATTCCAAGGACTTGATTACAAAAATTTATTTAATATAGGGATCTGATTAAAAATTTTTAAATTATAAGGACCTAATTAAAAATTGGGTTAAACTGCAGAGACTTACAGATTAATTAAACTTTATTATTATTATTATTATTATTATTATTGTGAAAATAATTTTAGATTAAGGATTAGTCTCAATTTATGATTAAGGAACCATTCCAATTTATTATTGTCCATTTGTTAAAATTATTAGTCGTTTTCTTTAAATAGTTTTTATTAAGTACTTTTTAATAATTTTGGTATAATTAATCATTCTCTTTAAATAATCCTTATCAACAGTCTTTAAGATTAATTTGCCTATTTTCTTATCAACGTATCCGACCTTTTCATTCTTTAATTACTTGTTTAAAAAGTATGAGATGCACGATATGAAATTAATTAAAATAATTTCAAATAAAAAATAATTGATCTGCCGCAAAAAGGGAAAATAAACAATAATGATAGGAGTAGAGATTAGTCAATTATTATGTGACTAAGTTAATTCAATTAGTTCAAGTAGTTATCATTTGTAATTTAATGGTGCCAACCTGGCACCGATTAGATCACATGAGTTACTCTCTGCATATAAACTCTTGTAATGAATAGCACATTAGAGTGAATTACAATTTTTTCAACTTCAAATACATTTCTTGCTCTCTGTTCTCTCTTCCCTCAACTCTTTCTTCTTCCTGTTTGGCTTTGGGTTCTAATACCTTGCATGGTATCAGAGCTGATTCGATCCATAGAGAACTTTGTATCTCACTCTTCCATGTTCACTGTGCAAGCTACCTCTTCTCTTGCTACGTTCATTCCCAAAACCTTTACAAACCCTATTTCTTTCAAATTAGACGAAGAAAACTTCCTCACATGGAAGCATCAAGCCTGAATCACGATCAAAGGGAATAAATTGCAAGATCTTTTGTGCAAAGAAAAGATTCCAACGAAGTTCAGCTCTGATGAAGATCGCGAAGCAAATGTTGAATCTCAGGAGTATTTGAACTGGGAGCTACAAGATCACCATCTAGCAGTGTGGCTTCTAGCTTTGATGGATTCATAGTTCACTACGCGGGTTGTTGGTTACAATTTTCGCTTGTGAGATCTAGCATAGGATTGAAGTGTTCTTTGCTTAACAAATTAGGGCACAAGTAAAGCAACTCAAGATTCAACTTAAAGCAATTCGCAAACAAGGTATGACAACCTCTAAGTTCTTGATAAAGATCAAGAAACCTGTAGATTCTTTGGCAGTTGTTGGCACACCACTCTCTGTGGATGATCACATAGAAGTGACTGTTGATTGATTTAATGAGGAATGCAGTTCCTTTATCACCACTGTTCTTTCTCGAGCAACTCCTTTTTCCATTGATGAGCTTGAGGCATTATTGATGGCTCAAGATGAGATGCTGGAATGATTCAAGAAACCTGGTCGGGCCTAGTACAGGCACATGTGGCTCAAACCACTCCATCAGACCCAAAATTTGGTGGAAATCCCTCTTTTGGAGGCAGGCGTGGTCAAGGTTGGTCTTTTAGAGGAGGCAGAGGCTCTTGGGTAAATGGTACACAGCCTCAGTGCCAACTCTATGGCAAATTTGGCCACATTGTTTGGCAATACTACCATTCTTTCGATTAGAGCTTTTAGAATCTAACTCAAACCACTTCGAACCCTCCTCAACCTCCACTAGCTTCTTTTCACAATCCGAGGGCATACATTGCGACTCCTTCCACCATTTTTGACTCTTCCTGGTACTTAGATTATGGCGTATCTCATCACATCACCTATGATCAGGCCAATCTCCTTACTAGTTCAGAGTTTGAAGGCAATGAATAGGTGCAGACAGGAAATGGTTCAGGTATGAAAATTGAGCACATTGGCAATTCCTCTATACACTCTTCTTTGTCAAATATTACATTTTGTCTTAGCAATCTTATGCATGTTCCTAAGATCACAAAAAATCTTGTTAATGTTTCCAAGTTTGCACTTGATAATCATGTCTTTTTTGAATTCAACCCTAATATTTGTTATGTTAAATCATAGGCTACACACAAGATCCTTCTCAAAGGCACTCTTAGAGATGGAATGTACAGATTTGATGATGTTGTTGTTCAAAAGTCAAATTCTTCTATTTCCGATATTGGTGCAAATGCTTGTAATCCTTCTATTTTTCATTCACAATGTATGAATGCAAATAAGACCTTTACCTTGTGGCATAGGCACTTAGACCATGCATCTCCCAAGGTTATACATTCTGTTCTTCACAATTGTAATATCTCTACTTTAGCAAATAAAAGTTTGGATATTTCTGTTTGTGATTCATATTGCTGTGCAAAAATTCATCAACTTCCTTTTCCTGCATCACAACATCAATATAACTCTCCTTTAGATATGGTTTTCTTTGACATTTAGGCCCATGCACCTTTGTTGGGAAAATCAGGTCATAGATATTACATTTGTTTTATTAATGCTCACTCTTGTTTTACATGCACTTATCTTTTGAAGAACAAATCTTAGGCATTTATAGCTTTTAAGTAGTACAAGGTATACATAGAAAACCCCACTAGCCTCAAGATTAAAGCCTTGCAAATCGATAATGGCAGAGAGTATCTCTCTCATGCCTTTACCCAATTCTTGAATAAGCATGGCATCTCCCATAAGTTAACTTGTCCATATCTTCACCAGCAGAATGGGAGGCTTAACAGAAAACATAGACACTTGATCGACATAGACGTTACACTCTTAGCCACTGCCAACTTACCCCTCACCTCTTTAGGATGAAGCTTTTCTCTCAGCCACTTATCTCATCAAAGGCCTTCCTCTCCCATCACCAATAACATCTCACCATTTGAGCTAATACACAAGCAAAAGCCAGATTATACCTTCTTGAGAGTATTTAGTTGTGCTTGTTACCCTAACCTATGCCTGTACAATCACCACAAACTTGACTCTCGATCACATATGTGTGTTTTTCTTGGTTATGCACCAAATCATGAAGGCTATAAATGTCTATCTCCATCAGGTAAAGTATACATCACCACTAATTTCACCGTCAAGTGTCACACAACCACTTCATTCTGATACTGCAAATGTAACTCAAATTTTTGATCTACTTGTTTCTGTACTTGATATTACTAACCCCTCTTTTGTTGAGTTTTGTGATGCTGGTTTGCAGCTGCCTCCTCCTGTAGAACCTATCCTTGGTCGTGCTAAACCTGCACATAGAAAAACCATAGCAGGGACCCCTTCCTATCTCTCATGCCATGTATATGTTGTCTAAATCAGGGATCTTCAAGCTCAAATCCTATGCAACTGTAGTTGCTACTTCTAGCAGAGACTTAGTTAACTCTAAACTGCTCTCAGTGGCTAAGGCCCTCGCCTATCCTCACTGGAAGGTTGCCATGAATGAGAAATATCAAGCACATATGAAAAATTCCACTTGGTCCTTGGTCTTTCCACCCTCTCATGCCAAGCTAATAGGTTGCAAGTGGGTGTTTCGGAACAAGAGAAACCCTGATGGCACCATTTAGACGTACAGAGCCCGGTTGGTTGCTAAGGGTTTCCATCAGAAAGAAAGGGCTAGACTATCATGACGTTTTCAGTCCGATGATGAAACCCTCTATGGTTTGAGTCATGCATAGCATTGCTTTGTCTAAGGGCTAGTCCATTCGGTGGTTTGACTTCAACAATGCCTTTTTTAATGGTGATCTTGCTAAAGATGTCTATATGTCCTAGTGTGTAAGCTGTAGAAAGCCTTGTATGGCTTAAAGCAGGCTCCTAGAGCCTGGTTCACAAAACTGAGCTCAATTCTTCACAATTTTGGCTTCTCAAGCACAAAGTCTGACAGTTCCCAGTTCACTCGCTTTGGTGCTTCCATTGTCTATCTTTTAGCCTATGTTGATGACATCCTCATCATTAGAAGTGACCCACTTGAAGTCTCAACTCTAATCAAAAGTTTGAATCAGGTTTTTGGTCTCAAGGATCTTGGTGAAATGAATTTGTTCCTCGATATCGAAGCTGTCAAGTCCATAGCAGATACCATTCAATTGCCTCAAGTTAAATATGTCTTGGATCTTCTTTGCAAGGCTAGCATGTTCTTAGCCAAGTCCATGCCCACCCCATGGCCTCAAATCTAAAGTTAACAACTCAAGGGGACGAAGAACTTATTGATCCCTCCATCTACAGGTCTATGGTTGGTGGTCTGTAGTACGCAACCATAACAGTACACAACCATCACATGACTTAACATTTCCTATGCCGTGAACAAGGTCAGTCAGTTTATTCATTAGCCACTTGAGATGCATTGGAAGGCTGGGAAGAGAATTTTACGGTACTTGTATGGCACTCTTGAGCATGGTCTAGTGTTTCACAAGTCTAAGGGGCTAAAGCTCTGGGCATTTTGTGACTCCGACGGGGGGTCGAATGTGGATGACTACTATGTATTTCTTGGCTCGAATTTAGTCTCTTGGTGCAGTAAAAAGCAACATGCAATCTCTGGCTCTAATACCGAAGTAGAGTTTCGCAGTTTAGCTTCTATTATGGCTGAATTGACTTGGTTGCAGAATCTGTTACTTGAGCTCCACCTCCCCTGCGCTATCCCTCCATCAGTGTTTTGTGATAACATGAGCGTGGTGCTATTGGCTACCAACCTGATTCTCCATAGCTGTAAAAAACACTTTGAGTTGGATCTGTATTTTGTTCAAGATAGGGTGATCAAGAGGCAAGTTTTTGTATCAAATGTTCCCTCTAAAGACTAGACAGTAGATGTCTTGACTAAGCCTCTTCTAGGATCCAGCTTTCTAAAATTGAAGGACAAACTTAGGGTCTCGTCCCCTCACCTCAAAGTTTTTTTTTTGGGGGGGGGGGGATGATAGGAGCAAAGATTAGTTAGTTATTATGCAACTAAGTTAGTTCAGTTAGTTCAAGCAGTTATCAGTTGTAACTTACCAGTGCCAACTTGGCACCGATTAGATCACATGTGTTACTCTTTGTATATAAACTGTTGTAATGAACAGTATCAAACTAAATCACCATTTTTCCAACTTCAAATACATTTCTTGCTCTTGTTCTCTCCTCCCTTGTTCTTCCTGTTTAGCTTCTGGTTTCTGATACCTTACAAATAAAAAGTCAGAGTTGTATACAGTTTTATGGTTTGTTATTTTTTAGATTCGCAGTTGGCAAGCATCCAAAAAGATATTCACAGTAGCTCAAAACCACTGAGAAGGAGCAAACTAATAATTTTTGTTTTTATAAACGCATCGATTGAAATCTTTTGCAAAAATTGTAAATTTTATCGTTACTTTAATGTTAATAATCGCTTGCTTTACTCTCTGATTTACTTTATAGGAATCAAACATATTTTCTTTATACAGAAATTTATCTTATTTATTTTTTAAATCATGAAAAATATAAAATCACATTTTCGCTAATATATACATATATATATATATAGAGAGAGAGAGAGAGAGAGTTTAATTATTATACACTGACAGTGTCATTCAATTATATACTTATATTTGTAAGATTTTTAAAATAATAGGTAATAAAATCAAACACTTTTACTGATGTGGCAATATATAATTAGATATCCGAGTAAATTTTATTTTACACTGATAATATATATAACTTAAATTCAGGTATCATACGATCATTTTGTTGGCTCGTCATAAAACTGTGGTGACTTGCCGTGTGACTATATTGTTTAGGTTAAAAAAAGAAGTTTTTCTCATTTACCATAAAAAGCATTTGCCATTTCTCTTCTCTTTTTGTATTGAATTGAAGAATAACACATGTTCCCGGTCGGTGCAATTCTCGCTTTGTTCACGATCATGACCGGGCTTAGGACTAACTCCGAATATTATCCATGTAAATGCGAATGAAAAGAGACTTTTGTTTTGCATCATTGTGCAATGTTGCTTGTTTCGTTGTAGATCACTATGCAATGCTACTTGTTTTGTTTTGCATCACTGTGCTCTGTTACTTGTTTTGTTTTATATCACTATGCGATGTTACTTGTTTTGTTTTGTTCTTCACCTTTCGTTTTCTGTTTTTATTTAAATAAAAAAATCATTTCAAGTTAGCATCTAAGTATAGGATCCTTCTCGGAAGAAAGTGCTTTTTTTTTCTTTTTGAAAGGAAAAGTTTCTGTACCCAAAACAAAAAGAAAGGAAAAGTTTCTTCTTTTAATTTACTTCGTGTTTGAGAAAGATATGATGTTCGTGGGAATTATCATCATACATAATGGTGAAAGTGCTCTTATTTATGTCTTTAATTTCTTTTTTCTTTTTTTAAGAATGAGACAAGCCCACCAAACGGAAGTATTCACCCAACAATTAATGCGATGAATTATAGCCATTACTCAAAACAAGATCATATTAAAGTCTCCATCGTTTGAATACATGAAAAAAAAATCTCCATCATAATCATACGTAGTGTCTTTTTAGTTAATTAAGTGTACCCCATAGGTCAGTTTCATTAGTGATGGGTTAATGTACCCAGAAAACTTAAGTGATGGGTGATGGGTGATGGGTGATGGGCTGTGTTCGAAACTAATGGGCTAGTCCGTAACAGGTTGCAATTTTAACTTCCTTATTGATAAATTAGCAAATAGAAATTAGTGTCATCAACTTGATAGTTATTTGATTGTGAACTAAATAGAAAGAGGAACTGAGGAATCCAGGCACTTTATGTAGAATGAATGTTATGCTTCACTGAAATATATTTTGTCATTAACTAATAACATGAAGATAACAGTATGGATTTTTCCTACCTTAAGAATTGGTCACAAACATGCTGAGTAATAGCTTTTACCTACCAGTAATGATATTGTCATAGATTTTATTTTAGCAAACTTTTAATGATTAAATGAATCGTTAAATATAATATTATTCTGTAACCTTTTTCTAAAAATATTCGATTCACATTAAATTTTATAATATATAGATGGCTAATGAAATAGTCACTAAGCTAATGTTTGGTGTTAGGTTAGGTTGTTTTGCTCTCCTTGTTTGTTCTGGAGATCCATCCTGTTTGGGTTATTGATTTTACTGCCCGGCCAGCAAAGCTGAAACTTCTGCGCACGCAAGACTATGATGTTCATGAATCATGCATGATACGTGACTATGATGCTTTCCATGTTTGGAAGTACCTTTGAAAGGTTGTTAGTGTGGGTTTGCTTGCTCATAAGTGCCTGCGGCTTTCTTTAGCTTTTGTTTGATTATATAAATAGGATCTTAGCAAGTAAACTTTGTCTAACATTTCAATCTTTATATGCCATTTTCTAATAACTAATTACATAGCACCCACCTAATTACGTGCACGTCCCAAATAAAGAAAATAATTATATGTCTATCTGATTTGATGGGCTTGAACGTCACTCTCACCTAGAGCAACGACGACAAAGAAACCCCTCAAAGTATCAATCTCTCTCTCTCTCTCTCTCTCTCTCTCTCTAACACACACACGCACACACACATTGCGTACTGCTTATCTTTTGTCTAAGCATGGTTTCTTCTGCCTGAAGATTTTCCTCTATATTCCCCAAAAGAAAAAGGAACTAAAATCCTTCCTTTATTTCTCTTTGTTGGTTTTTCCATTTATATATATAATGGAATTAAGTTGTTCGATCTGCTTATTTTTATTTAATACTTATGAAATGAACATATAAAACCTCATAAGACTTGATAAGATTGTTATTTATCACATTGCGTATTCACTTTTAAATCAATATGACTTATATAATTGCATAATAAATATTGAATGAATAGAATTATCCACTCATATATAACACACCAAATGTTAGATAGAATAATAGCGATTTTCAGAAGTGTAAAAATGTTAGGCAGAAGCCATTTTTGAAATCAAATTTGGATGGGAACGTTTCTTCAAACATTGTAACAAACATAAAATGCTATAATTCTCATGCAAAGATTGCTACGAATGAAGAATAAGATTAAATTACTTTGTAGATTCTTACAACTTCTGAAGAAATCAAATAAGTTCTTACAATTTTGAAGTTTGTAATTAAATCCCTAATTCTTAAAAAAAAAATGTTATAATTGAGTCTCTAAACCTATTCCTCTATTCGCAGACGGTTATGGTTTAAATAACATGTCAGTTATTGACCAGAGCTATTAGGTCCTTAAATAACAACTAGGATGACATCTTCGCTCGTGCTTTACATTTTTTTTTTTCCCTCCCGCCATTTTCACTTTTACCACTCGCCATGGATAATCATTGCTGCTCAACCAATGCATAGTGTTACCGAACAGCAAGCCAATAAATTTTCCAAAGACACATCTTCGAGTACTTCGGGCCACTGAATAACAAAGGATACAACACATTTCCCCTCCTTTTTACTGTAACCGCTAACCAGTACCGTCTATACTTGCTGCTGCCATGGTTGCTTGGACAAGTGGATATAGAACATTTACCACCAGCTCATAAAGAAGAAGCAATAATGGTGGAGTGAACCTATGGCACTGTTCTAGTCATAATGGGAGCCTTTATAAGATATATTTTTAAGTTCAATCTTTGTGATGTGAACTAGGGGAAGTTTGTAGGGCATTATTGCCCTATATATTATTTGAAATAAGGCACCTTGTTCTCTTTTGGTAATTTGCAGTCTCAATAATACGATTGAAATTCGATGGCCTGATAACAGTGTCATTGTCAGAATCTCGTGTTCTCTGCCACAGATTGTAGCATTGGCATCTGTATTAAGTTTGGGTTTGAAATTCCCCCTTCCCTATATCATTAATTTTCCTCCCTTTACTGCTATGGTGCAAGAAATACGCTCCCATATGTATCCTGTCACATTGCATCCGAGCCCTATGTTTTATATTATTCTCTTGCTCTGATTCATAATTTGAAGAAAGCAACACTTGAAAGCTTTTCTGTTGATTGGATTCCTTTGGTGCTAAACATAGTTTCAAATTGCGGTCCGCAACCACAATTGTGGTTGCAATATTGCTATTGCAATGCCTTTCAGAACCTCATCGCACCGGCAAATGCGGTCATTTCGAATACATTTCCGCATGGCAATGTAATCTCAACCCTAACTATAACCGCAATTTAAAACCATAGTATGAGATCTTTGTGGAGACTAGTGATAGTCCTTTTGCATGTGTGTCAGTAAATGGGGTCTCAACCAAGACCAAAATCCTTAATTTTGAGCTCGGTACATCAATGTCGATGGGTTTTCATTATGAATTTGCGCATCATCTGATATGTGCTCCGGAGGACAAATTGGACAATCTGACACAAGGGGGCAAGATGGAGATTTTAGCATGCCTGTAGGACCAATCACACGAGCAAGAGCAAAGAGGTTAAGAGAAGACTTTGGGAACTTGGCTAAAGCAATTGTGGAAGAAATGTATCAAGAATGGGCCAAAAAGATGCCAACTCATACTAATGGACAACCCAAGATCTTGTTATTTGCTGCGAATTGGGCTTAGAAGCTTATTCTGGCCATATTGGGCCATTATCCTATTTTGGTCTTGTTTAGTTTAGTTAGTTTAAGTATTTAGGATATCTAAACTTTTAATTATTTTATTTAGCCCATATTTTATATTTTATATTTTATCCAGCCCAATTGATATCATTTAGCATCAAAACACTTTTTATTGGGCTTGGACTTAGTTTAAGTATTTAACATAGTGTAAGAGCTTATAAATACCTCAAGAAACACATTATTTATCAGTTTTTGATTAATTAAAATTCTATTTTGTTTTCTTTTCAAGAAAATAGTGCTTTTGTGTGCAAGTGAGGTGAGTGATTTGCTTTGCTTGTTACATCAAGAAATTGAGAGAGTTCATCCTAAGGTAAATTCCTTGCGATATTCAATCAATTTCTGTTCTATCTTTTCCCTGTTATCTATGTTTCCAAGGACAAGTTTCTTGGAGGTTTAGTAGGGAGAGTCTTTATTCTATGTCTTGTTTTCTATTAAAGTGTGTGCTTAGGGTTTCTGAATATTTATATCCACGGGGTTCATCATCATTTAATATCAGAGCAAGGTCTAAATAAATTCCTATTTATCTATCTGTGTTTTTTACGTTTATCTTTTGTCTTCTTTCCTTGTCCGTTTGCGTTCTTGTTTTTTTTTTTTTGTGTTTTTCCATTCTATCTTTTTGTGTTGCAGTCAAATCTTTGTTCCATCTTTGTGTTTCTCTTGTTTTGCTTTCAATCTTTGTTGCTAGTTCAAATTTTTTTTAAAAAAAAAGAAGGTGCTAAAAAAATGAAAAAAAAAGCCAGGAAAAAAAGGAGGACGAGAAAAAAAAAAAAGAAAAGGATGGGAAATTAGAAAAGATTGAAAGGATTATATTCAGATTTAGTTTTGATTCACATCAAATTGCATTATCTTTTGTTTCAAATTCAAAAAGATTGTGTTTAGATTCAGTTTTGATTCAAATCAGATTACATATCTTGTCTTTCCTTGGAATTTAATTTTTGATTTTAAATTTGATTCATATCAGATTTAGTTGATCTACAACAGATTTTGTGTTATCTTGAGTTCCTTGGAGTCTAAGTAATCCTTAGTTATGTGTCTTTTATATCTTTTTTTTTTCTTGCAAATTAAGTAATCCATTTTGAGCCTTAAACTTGAGTTTCTCTTGGTAGTCCTTGTCATCAAATTCTGATCGTAATATTGCTTGTGGATTTGCCTTGCTTGATTTCATTTAATTTTTGAAGTGCACATTCTAAAGTAATCAAGAGTGGTAAAAGGCAAGAGTGCTGAGCACAAAAGAGGGTAAAGCCAAGAATTGAGTGAAAACACGAGTGTACCCAATTTTGAGTGTAAACAGTGAGAGAGTGCTTGTGAGGTCCTTTTCTTTTATTAACATTTTGCAGGTTGTTCAATGGCTAACAACTCAAGGAAGGAAGGAAAAGAAAATTATGAAGAGGACCTGGTATGATACTTGACATGAAGGTCATGTACCAAGCTTTCACTAGTCAATTTCAGAAGTTGAATAGTAGACTTGATGAGATGGATGAATGGAGAAAGGAGATGACACAAAGCATGTCCAGAGGTAGTAGACGGGTTGATCTGAGGAATCAACGTCACCATGATTCTAACCATGAGCTATCTGGGGAGGAGTCTGATGAAGTTGATTCAACTAGAAATAGGAGAATTGGAAACAGAGCTTAGGATAGCAACATTAATGCTATCAAGATGCAGATATCACCATTCAAGGGTAGGAATGATGCTGAAGCTTATTTAGAGTGGGAAAGAAAGGTGGAGATGATTTTTGCTTGTCATAATTACTCTGAAGAGAAGAAGGTCAGATTGGCTACTGTGGAATTTTCTGATTATGCTCTAATTTGGTGGGATGAGCTAGTTAAGTCTTGAAGGAGGAATGGGGAATACCCCATAAAACTTGGGATGAGATAAAGAGGATAATGAAGAAGAGATTTGTTCCTTCCCACTACTACAGGGAAGTGCACCAAAAATTGCATAGGCTCATTCAAGGCTCCAAGTCAGTAGAAGATTACCACAAAGAGATGGAAATGCTCATGGTTAAAGCCAACATTGAGGAGGACATAGAAGTAACGATGGCTCGGTTTATATGTGCTTTAAACAAGGAGATTGCAGATGTGGTAGAATTATACCATTATGTGGAGATGGAGGATTTGGTTAGCATGGCAATAAAGGTGGAAAAACAACAAAATCAAAGAAGGGCAGCTAAGGTATTTTCGAATTCCAACTCGAAGTGGGGTTCAAAATGGTCTAAGTATGAGGACACAAAGAAGAATAAGGACTCAAATCCCAAGGAAAAGGGACTGAACATAGCCAAGTAGAAAGGTATTTCTAATTCATCTTCTTCTACTGCTACTTTTAGACATAGAGATGTTAAATACTTCAAGTGCCACGGTTTGGGCCATTATGCATCTACTTGCCCGAACAAGAGAACAGTGGTCATTAGGGGAGGTGAAGTTGTATCTGAATCTGATGATGATGGTAAGTCTGATGGTAGTGATGATATGCTACCATTAGAGGACTGTTCTGATAATGATGGGAATGTTGAATATGCTGTGCATGGTGAGTCTCTTGTTGCTAAACGTGCTTTGAATATGCAAGTTAAGGAGGATAGCCTAGAGCAAAGAGAGAACATCTTTTACACTAGATGTTTGGTTGGTGGAAAGGTGTGCAGTTTGATTATTGATGGTGGAAATTGCACCAATGTTGCTAATACCACCTTAGTAGAGAAGTTAGGATTGAAGCATGATAAGCATCCTAATCCATATAGGTTGCAATGGTTGAATAATAGCGAGGAAGTGAAAGTTACTAGACAAGTTGTGGTTGCATTCTCCGTTGGGAAGTATAGTGATGAAGTAGTGTGTGATGTAGTACCCATGCAGGCTAGTCATTTATTGTTGGGGAGACCATGGCAATTTAATAGGTGTGTGCTACATGATGGCTACAAGAATAGGTATTCTTTTGAGTATAATGGCCACAAGATCACTCTTGCACCATTATCGCCCAAGGAGGTGTATCTTGATCAAATGAAACTTCCACAAACTTTTATAGGGAATTTGGGAAGTGAGGAAAAAGAAAAAGAGAGAAAAGAGGCCATGAGAGAAAAGAATAAAGAACAAGGCCCAATGGTGAGAGAAAATAAAGAAAAGAAAGAGAGAGGTGAAAAAATGCAAAGAAAGAAAAGAGTGTAAAGAAAGAGAAGAGTGAGAAAAATGAAGAGAGTGAGAGGAAATCATATTTTTATGCAAAAAAGAGAGATTTGAAAAGTGTTTTGTTAGGCAAGAGAGCTTTGATTATGATTTGGTTTAAGAAGGCTTTACTCTATGAAACTAAACTTAACCCAAATTTGCCTAGTTATTTTCTTTCTTTGTTGCAGGAGTTTGAGGACGTGTTCCCTAGTGAGGTGCCAAGTGGATTACCACCATTGAGAGGGATTGAGCACCAAATTGATTTTGTGCCTGGAGCTAGTATTCCAAATAGATCAGCCTATAGAAGTAATTCTGAGGCGACAAAGGAGCTTCAAAGGCAAGTGGATGGTCTACTGGCTAAAGGGTATGTGAGGGAAAGCATGAGTCCATGTGCTGCTCCCGTTTTGTTGGTTCTAAAGAAAGATGGCACTTGGAGGATGTATGTGGATTGTCGTGCAGTCAACAAGATAATGGTAAAGTATTGCCATCTTATTCCTAGGTTAGATGACATGCTTGATGAGTTAAATGGTGCATGCATATTCACTAAAATTGATTTGAAAAGTGGGTATCACCAAATTAGAATGAAACCAGGGGATGAATCAAAGACTGCATTTAAAACAAAATATGGTTTTTATGAGTGGTTGGTTATGCCTTTTGGGTTAACTAATGCACCTAGTACTTTCATGCGTTTAATGAACCATGTTTTGAGGGAATTTTTGGGGAAACTTGTGGTTGTTTATTTTGATGATATTTTGATTTACAGCCAGTGTTTGGATGATCATGTATCATATGTTAGGGCTGTTTTAGATGTGCTTAGGAAGGAAAAGTTATTTGCCAACCTTAAAAAGTGCACCGTTTGCATTGATAAAGTTATTTTCCTTGGCTTTATTGTGAGTGCCCATGGTATTGAGGTTGATGAGGAAAAGTTGAAGGTTATTCAAGAATGGCCAATGCCTAAAAGTGCTTCTGAGGTAAGGAGTTTTCATGGTTTAGCTAGATTTTATAGAAGATTTGTGAAAAACTTCTCTACTATTGCTGCTCCATTAACTGAAATCATTAAAAAGGATGTTGGGTTTAAATGGGGAAAGGAACAAGAACTTGCTTTGAATACTTTGAAAGATAAATTGTGTTCTACTCCTATTCTTGTTTTGCCTAATTTTGATAAGACCTTTGAAATAGAATGTGATGCTTTTGGGATTGGTATAGATGCTGTTTTGATGCAGGAGAAACGTCCCATTGCATTCTTTAGTGAGAAGCTGAATGGAGCTCATCTCAAGTACTCAACCTATGACAAGGAGCTATATGCTTTAGTTCGAGCCTTAGAGGTGTGGCAACACTACTTGCTGTCCAAAGAGTTCATGATTCATACTGATCATGAATCTCTTAAGCACTTAAAAGGACAAGGTAAGCTGTAACATCCGCGAATTCCGACTTCCGATCCCCATTATTGATGACATTTCCGATTTCCGAGTTTCCTTACACTTAGCCTCCGACCTCAACACTAGCTTCGACTTCCGACTTCGTTTCAAGGCTTGCAAGGGACTTCTTCCGATTCCGACCTAAGGCATGCAGCTTACGCTTCTCCGATTTAATGGATGGAGTCGACGATTTCCGTAATCTGTGTAAGCGTGATAAATTTTGAACTTCTCGTATGAATTCGACTTCCAATTTCGCGAGATGAAATGAGAGTGACAGATCCTTCCAAGTTACGAAGTTCGCTGTCGACTTCAAGATTCATTACGACTTCCGATCTTATCGATCAAAGAGTAAAAATGTTCGATTCGACTGCCTCTAAGGCCTAGATGAACTGAAAGTATTCCAATTCACATTATGATTCACAACGTGCGACGATCCGATCTTGAGTTCAATATTAGAAGCTCACTTCTATATCTTTTCGAAGTTCGGATAGAAAGTTCATGATTTACGAGCCCGACCTTAAGTGCTTGGCTTCACCAGGCTCTACTTTTACGCTTCAATTAGGGACTCCGATGTTTTTCAGTTCCGACTTCATATACGTGAAGTTCCAATGAGGTACGACTTTATGTAGAGTACGAGTCTCGATTTTGTTCCCGCATCATGCTAGAAACTCCTACCACTTGAGCGACGTGGAGAGTGATTCTACCACACAAAGAGGGCAACCAATCACAATCTTCCAAGTTAACTCCCACTCATGCCTATATAACACACTATCCTCCTTTGAATCGCACCATTCACGCTGCTTCCTCTTCTCCATCAGCTCTCTTTCTCTTGCTCACACATCCAAGACTTAAGCAAAGTTCCAGCCTTGTTTATCCAAATTTCAAGAGCTCAGCACCAAAACACCTAAATCAAAGGTAGGGTTTAAATTTCTTGCATCAAATCCATGCACTTGGCTGGCTGGACTGAATTAGTTTCACCTTAATTGATGTGTGAATTGAATAATTATGCTTGGATTAATAGAAGATTTTGAGTTAGAAGTAGAATTAGAAGAAGAAAACTAAGAGGGATTAAATGGCTGGAGGTGCTGTCTTGGTGGAGAGTCCACGGCAGACCATATGGCGGAGCGCACGGCGCCGCCTACGATCGGTCAAATTCGATGAACCTATTTTTAAATGAAACTAGACAACTAGGGCTTTCCTTAGCCATATCATATAGGGTTTTTGGATCAGAATTGAGGAAGATATGAATTTCTGAATCTGGACCTAGGGTTTTAACTCTGGCTCTGGGCAGATTGGTTATTTAGGGTAGAACTCGACCTATACTACATGAAACTGAGTGAAACTAACTTTGTTGGAAAGCTTGCTACATAGGGAGAACAACATCCAGAAAATCCTGAGTTTGTTATCCACTCAGTTATTCCCAGTGATTTGAAGAAGTTACCCTATGTCCAAAACCAGGCCAACACAGGACAGTTCAGGAAGGCTAAGTTTCGGGGCTTGTAACTCGAGCCCTACTAAGGCAAATGAAATGGGACTTTTTGTATATGAAAGTTTGTCCTGTTAGCTTTAATACGAGACCAATTTCGTCTGATTTGAGTGAATTTTCGATTTTTGGTAAATTTCTACTTTTTGTTGCCTCGATTCTGGCCAGCTAATGGGCAGGCTGAGATAAAGTTTAGATATCTTGAGTTATAGATACCGAAATTAGATGGGACCAAAGAGGTTAGAAAATAGACACACAACCCTGTAACATACTCAAATTTGAGGTCCAAATGAGCTAAAATGAAATTGTGGCATGAATTACAAGAACCGGGTTGGTTGTATATGCTGAGGCAGAATTTCTGTCTTAATGAATTTGATATGAATTGGAGTTTCATGTTGAGCATACATGTGAATTTGTGCTTCTTGTGATATATTGATGTATTGATTGGCTGGCACTATTCATGGGGAAGCGGACACGCCTGTTATGTCAAGTTCTGGAGAACCCATGAACAAGTTATGAATTTCATATGAATGTATATACATTCTTAAGAAAGTCATGAAGGTCGTGAAAAGAAGCATGTCATTATGCAAGTTCCATACTACTTGGGCCAGCCCCCGATAGAGAGTTAATGGGAATAGATCGTGGAAAGGCTGGGAAAGTAAACCGGCATTTCTCAGATAGAACGAGCTCGATCCTGATAAGCGCATCATTACCCAGAGTCTAAAATGGCCAAGAACTCCTGTGGGACCAAGAGAGATGGAAAATGATAGAAAGTAATGAAAGAGTTTATGAAAGAAAGTTCAAGAATGAGTTTTCAGATTACATGAATGCATAAATCCATGGAATAGTTGCATCGATGTTTACAATTGTCTGCTACAAACTGCCATCGCTATTCATTGATTTATTCCATTTATCCTTCGCACTAGTATTAGTACTTATTTCGCTTTCTTATGCCAATTAAAGTAAAATTGAACCTTACCTTAATTACATGTTTTTAAACTCATGAAAATGGACTTTAGCTTGAACACGATTTTAATAATTAAGTAAAACCCGAGGTAATCGAGAATGTATGTGATGTCACCCCAAGTAATCAACCCTACCGAGAATTTTCCAAATTCTCACCTGCCTTGTGTATTCCGCATCATTCTCAGATTCAGCGATGGACTCCACAGCCACCCTTTTTATTGAGATCCCCGCACTTCGCCCACCATAACCTCGGAGTTGACTCTCTGGCATATAGCCGGTTCGTAACTTTCGCTTGTACTTATTTAGCGATGTGAACTTTGATGTTCCTTTGCACCATCCCCTATTCGACCAAGCTACCCTTATATTGCTATCCCTCTACATATGGCGCACTCCGCATCCTCGCTCCCTCCTGCACCCGCAGCACCCGCCGACCCTGCCTCCCGAGTCACCACCACAGTAGCTCCGACGCCCTCTCGAGTTCCGAGAGTGACCCCTCTGAGGCCACAGGCTCGTCAGCCTCTTCCTCCTGACCTAGCGACTATACTCTGGCCGAGCCTGGCATGGCTAACGGCTACACTGATTTTAGTAGTTTAGCGGCAGGATGCTGTACAGCATGACCTCTTTTTGGACAAAGATGTAGCTTTGGGTCATGAGTTTGACTGTAGAATTAGCAGTAGATTATGAAATGTCCTATGAGGACCATAGGGTAGGCTGATAGATGAGGGCAGTATGGTCTTTTGATACACTAGCCCATGTATGTGTTGTACTTTGAACCTTTGTACATAAACTAAAACAGCGTCTTCTGATATATATATATACATATGTTTACACGCATGCAGTGACCTTATTGTACCATACTTATTTGATGATAGTCTATTCTTGCTCATTTTGTTGATATTTCGCTTTATTTTGTTTGTAATATAACAAGACGCTGTCCGTCAATAGAGACGAGTTAAGGAGAACTTAAAGACAAGAAAGGTAAGTAAAGTATCAACACGGTAACACAACCCGACTAGTTTCATGCTATGACTTAAGCATAACATAAAATTAGTAGGGTGTTACATAAGCTGAATAAGAGGCATGCTAAATAGGTTGAGTTTATTGAGACTTTTCCATATGTGATCTCTTATAAGCAAGGGAAAAAGAATGTGATTACTGATGCTTTATCTAGAAGGTATGCTTTAATCACTACACTTACCACTAAGTTGTTAGGATTTGAGCATTTGAAAGAATTGTATGCTACTGATTCTGATTTCTCTGATATTTATGCTGCATGTGAACATGGTGCATTTAACACATTCTATAGGCATGAAGGTTTTCTATTTCGTGGTAATAGGATTTGTGTGCCTGTTTGCTTTGTTAGAGAGTTGCTTGTTAGAGAATCATATAGTGGTAGTTTAATGGGTCATTTTGGTGTTCATACGACTTTAGATGTGTTATCTGAGCATTTATATTGGCCACACATGCTAAAAGATGTTGAAAGAATTTGTGTTAAATGTATTGCATGTAAACATGCTAAATCTAAGTCTATGCCACATGGTTTATACATACCCTTGCCTGTTCCTACTCATCCATGGGTTGATATATCTATGGATTTTGTGCTTGGATTGCCTAAAACTAGGAAAGATAGAGACAACATTTTTGTTGTAGTGGACGGATTTAGTAAAATGGCTCACTTTATTACATGCCATAAAACTGATGATGCACAAACATTGCTGATTTGTTTTTTAGAGAAGTTGTGCGTTTACATGGTGTCCTTAGGACCATTGTTTCTGATCGTGATGTGAAGTTCCTAAGTCATTTTTGGAAAGTGTTGTGGGATAAGTTAGGAATTAAATTGTTATATTCTACTACTTGTCACCCACAAACTAATGGTCAAACTGAAGTAGTGAATAGGACTTTAGGGACTTTATTGTGTGCAGTTGTTGGTAAGAATTTGAAGACTTGGGAAGATTGTTTGCCTTTCATTGATAATAGAACCATTCATTCTTCTACAGGGGTTTCTCCTTTTGAGCTTGTGTATGGCTTTAATCCTTTAACTGTTTTAGACTTGATGCCTTTGCCTTTAAGTGATTTTGTTAGCTTAGATGGTGATGAAAAGGCTAAGAAGGTTAAAGCAATGAACTTGAAGACACGTGAGTTGATTGAAAAGAAAAACAAGGTGACGGCTCAAAGAGTTAACAAGGGCCGCAAACAAGTTGTCTTTGAACTTGGTGATTGGGTTTGGATTCATTTAAGGAAGGAGAGGTTTCCTACTCATAGAAAATCTAAACTTGACTCAAGGGGTGATGGTCCATTTCAAGTGTTGGAGAGGATCAATGATAATGCTTACAAGATTGACCTTCCGGGTGAGTATAATGTTTCAGCTACTTTTAATGTTTCTGACCTTTCTCCTTTTGATATGGATGCAGATTCGAGGATGAATCTTTTTAAGGAGGGAGGGAATGATATGTGTTCCGGAGTACAAATTGGACAATCTGGTACAAGGGGGCAAGATGGAGATTTTAGCATGCCCGTAGGACCAATCACACGAGCAAGAGTAAAGAGGTTAAGAGAAGACTTTGGGAACCTGGTTAAAGCAATTGTGGAAGAGATGTATCAATAATGGGCCAAGAAGATGCCAACTTATACTGATGGATAACCCAAGATCTTGTTATTTGCTGCGAATTGGGCTTAGAAGCTTATTCTGGCCATATTGGGCCATTATCCTATTTTGGTCTTATTTAGTTTAGTTAGTTTAAGTATTTAGGACATATAAACTTTTAGTTATTTTATTTAGCCCATATTTTATGTTTTATGTTTTATCCAGCCCAATTTATATTATTTAGCATCAGAACACTTCTTATTGGGCTTGGACTTAGTTTAAGTGTTTAACCTAGTGTAAGAGGTTATAAATACCTCAAGAAACACATTGTTTATCAGTTTTTGATTAATTGAAATTCTGTTTTGTTTTCTTTTCAAGAAAATAGTGCTTTTGTGTGCAAGTGAGGTGAGTGATTTGCTTCGCTTGTTGCATCAAGAAATTGAGAGAATTCATCCTAAGGTAAGTTCCTTGTGATATTCAATTAGTTTTTATTCTATCTTTTCCCTGTTATCTATGTTTCCAAGGATAGGTTTCTTGGAAGTTTAGTAGGGAGGACCTTTATCCTAAATCTTGTTTGCTATAAAAGTGTGTACCTGGGGTTTCTGGATCTTTATATACACGAGATTCGTCATCATCATCTTTGAGTAATTTGGGGTAGTTTCTTGATGTGGAGACTGAGGAGTGGCAACTACAGCATGTACATGTGAGGCTGTGAGCTATGATGGCCAAATGGACATGTATGAGTACGATGAAAATAGAAATATTTAAATATTCAATTAAATTATACACTTTTTTTTCTATATTAATGATATCAATATTTAAATATATGACCTTATGAATACTATTTAAGTTTCTCACTATTTAGGTAGAAATATTTAAATTCAATTATAAGGTAAAAATATTTAAATATCCAATTAAATTATACACTGTTATAACTTGTTATAATGGATGGAAGAATTTATTGACCAAATTACAATTTTTTAACTCAACAGATCAAATTCAAAACTTTTATAATATAGAGATTTATTTGAATTTCTTGAAACTATAGGGAGCCCGCAAAATGTTACAGAGTCAATTTTTTTGTTTGAATTTATTTGACAAAATTATGTGACATATATGTTGGCTCTTAGATTGAATTAAGAAGTGGGTTGTATAACTTTATTCTCTTCAACAAATACGCTTCTTTTATGAAAAAAAATTCTAGCAGTCTTTTTTGACAATGTGGCATTACTCTAGGGACCCCATAAAACTGAAAAAAAAAAAATCCACTAAATAAATTCTCTCTTAAACTATTAGATGAAGACTTATGATTAGTTTTATTTAGTTACTCATACAGGAGATTTTTAAGCTTAACGCATGGCCATTCCATGGAGCACAACTGCTCATTCAATCTCGTGCTAAAATTTTGGATTTTTATTTATATGAAATAGGGTAATATGAGATTTGATAGGATAAAAAAACTTAGGACTAGTTTGGTAGTGCTCTTTGAAGGGGTATTATAGTTTTAAAAAAAATATAAGCTAATTTTTTCTATTTGATAAACCAAAAAGCTGTGATGCTTTTACTACTGACTTTTAAAAGCCAGGAAGTGCTATTGGGAGCTCTCATGAGGTGTTTTTCAGAGCTGGCTTGTGCTCTTCAAAATTTAAAATATTAATATAACCTTACTTTCTTTAATGATATTAAAAATAGAAATTATCATTTATAACCATTATAATTATTTTAAATTTTAAGAGCAATTTTATCAAATACTAATTTTATGGCTCTACTTATTGAAAATAATTTTTATATTATTTTATTAAATAGTGCTATTATAACCTTTTTAAAGCACTTTTTAGATAACTCGAGGAGCTCAACAGCTCTTAAAAAATCACAACAATATCAAATTACGTCTTAGTTATAATGTTAGGCAAAAGGTTTATAATTGATTTTATATCTCTAACATGCTAGGAAAGAAAGAGCCTTTTGCAAATGAAGTATGGACATTGCATATGCCAACTATATGATTTGTGCAAAATTTCAATTTTATTTAACTCATTAAAAGATCAAATTTTTGACCTCTTAATTATAAAGACTTTGATATCACAAGAAAAATTATTTCTCTCATAAATTACTGTTAGATAAAGACTTATAAATGACTTTTATTTAACATATTTCCTCATACAAGGGTCTATATATAAACATAGTATTTATTTAAATATGCTCAAATGATCCTTTTCTCAAGTCACTAGGATTGATCTAATGGTGAGGAGTTTAGGTAGTTAGCATGAGGTCCTAAGTTTAAACTTCATTATTACTAATATACCAAAAAAAAAATTCTTTTCTCATAATGAAAATGTGTAAAATCTATTGCGATCTAGTTTGATATAAAATGAATTCATAACCATGAAATTGACATTATCGTCAAATTATGGATTATAAATTTATAACCCTAACCTATTCCCATTTGAGTGGAATGGATCCAAAAATTATTTAGGCTGAGGCTTAAACCATATATGGACAATACACAACTCCAGTTTGAACAAATTTTAATTTAATGTAGGCCTTTATTGTAGGCCTTTGTCCTTTGATAATCTGGATGATTTTCATCATCAAATAGGTCTCAAGCAAGGGGGGTTTCAGGAATTTCAGCAACTAAAGTCATTTTCTTTTCCCTTTTTGGAAAAAAAAAATTGCGTTATTAGATTTAGTTTGAATGCGTATAGAGCTTGGCAATTAGCAAATCCTGAAAATAGGATGACTCAACATCGAATTGATTCAGAAATGAGAATGAGTCGGAGAAAGTCTCAAGATAAGACGAATGACTAGTGTCTTCTATATCACGCAGTTATATCTGCTTCGTAAACTTGTTTCTTTTTAAATCAATCCCAATCTCTTTTTTTTTTTTTTTTTTTTTGTCTTCAAATTTGCTTTTAAGTTTACAGAACACTTTGCAAAAATAAAAATAAAAATAAAAATACAGAGTAAAATGCATTTTATGTCTTCATTTTTTTGAAAAAAGAAAAATTGTCTTCAAATTTGCTTTCAAGTTTACATATTTATATTTTTAAGTTTTGCTCTTCTAAAGTGCATTTTGCATTTTAGAGAATAAAATGCACAATCATTGCTATTAAAAGAAAGTTAATTAATAATTTAAAATTTTATAATATACATGCTCTGTATATTTAATAACTCATAAATATACATTAATTACTCTCCTTAATTTTTTTCATGAACGTCTATATTTTTAAACATCAACACCTTCACTCTGAAGTTTGTTTAAATGAACTTCACTCTGAACGTCTATATTTGATGACCTATGACTTGTACATACGATGCTTACTATATACAAAATCCAAATGCTACACTTTTAGAGAAGCATTTTTTTATTTATCACTTTTATTGTATTGATCGAATTCACTCGGAATTTGAAAATGAAAACTTCCCCTAAGTAACAACATCATCCCTTTGATTTCCCCCGTGTGGTACGTTATACTTTGATGAATTTAATATTAAAAAATTGTGAGTTTTAAATAGATTTATTCAAAAGATTACCGACTTTAATTATATGATAAATTTAAAGATTAGAGGGAAAAGAGCTGGTGATTCGAGCCATGGGAGACAGAGCTGTCCCTACTGTATTGGAATATGAATGCAAAAGGAGAATATCACAGTTAACATATTCTTGCGTGTTGGGTTGTTTGGTCTTCTTTACATGGTCATGGCACGGCAGATCATGTAGCTACAAATTAAACTGGATACCCTAACCCGGTTTAGATTAGATCAATTATTAATTAATATTTATATTTGTCGGTAAAAGATATGTCATTAACAATGACAAGAATCTGCAATTAAGTTTACAGTTTAGTGATTATCTCTTACATATTTTATTGAGCTTAAGTTATTCCATATTCGAGTTTTCATTTCTCCCTACCTTTGTAAAAAAAATAAAAATAAAAAAAAAAAACAAGACAAGAATCTTGGAATTACAACCTATAGATATTTTGTATCATAATTAATTAGAATATTAATATTTGTACTTATAAATTGAGATTTATTGTCTGACACATTTTTACAAAAAATTATGGGATTCACGTTCGAGTAATGTATTATACACTTTTATCCAATAACTCTCTTTCTTTGAGTGAGTCAGACAATGAATTAGGTAGAGAAATGAGCAAAAATATCATTGCTCAATTAACTAACGTCAAGTGCTGATCTCTTTTCTTTGTTATTCATTTTTGTTCGGTAGCTGAGAGCCTATTTGATTGGCTGTATCTAATTCTAAAGTGATGAAGCATGTACATGCATGGATTTGTACACGCGTCACGTACTTTTAATCTTTTTTGTTAGCCTTTTTTTTAGGATAATCTTTTAATTATTCTACACATATACTTTCCAAAAACAAATTCAGGTCATAACTATTGTCGATTGCATGTATTGACATTGCAGGGCATATTGGGGGGTATGGGCGCTATCAGGATAGAGACTTCCCATAAAAGCATAAATGCCACACAAAAAAGATGATGTTGAGAGACACCACTACTCTCCCAGAGAGAGAGAGAGAGAGACGTCCTATGGAGCTGAGACAGTCCCAAGGGGTCAATGTAGTGGTAGGGTTGGTCTCCGCAACAAAGGGGTAGGATATTGACTGTCAATAAATGCTTTATTTTCTATTTTTTTTTCCGATAAATTGTAAAACTCAACTCACCAAGAGCGGTGAGGAGTGCCAACGTCCAAAGTTCCACAACAGTACAACACAAAATCGTATTATTGTTTGGGGAAAAATGTTATTGTCCATAAAAAATAGACAAAAGGTAGAAATATATAAAGAAAAATAAAAATAAAAGTGATGGATGTTAAAAGAGAAAGAGTGATAGATCCACTACCTTTATTTATTTCTCTTTTATATATATATATATATATATATATATATATATATATATATATATTTGTTTATTTACTTTTTACATACCAATATCATTCCTCGTAGAGTGCATCTAGTCGTCACAAGGGAATTAGTAACCCACATGGGCATCAACTACATTGAACAGTGGCTTAGCTTTGAGAAAATTATTCTTCCACAGGATACCAAGAGATATATTGCATATATTCAGATTTTTTAATCCTAATTCATCATTTTTCAATGGATTATTGAAAAAATGATATGTATAAATATAATAATGCTCCTAATTTCTAGAATTTGGCCATAATTGTGGTCAGAATTGAGTTGACAATAACATAATTTATATTTAGCAATATTTATTTCAAAAGTACGTAATTTTGATATGATAAATATTTTTTAGATGCTATAGGTAAAAATTACATTCACATATATAATTATCGAATAAATAATAATATATTATTAAGTTAAAAGAATATTTATGTCACTCTAACAAAATTTTACTCAACACAAAAGTAATAAAATGTTGCTTTCACATTTAAGGTCCAAAATCAAATTTAAAGTCAAACTTAATTTTGCTTCAAGTCATCCAAACATGTTTGGCGCAACTTTTAAAGCCTCAAAATTGATTTTGGTTCACCTCAATGTGAAACCAAACACTTAAATAAATTGTTGTGATGACAAAGTCAGATTATTTGCTAAAATTCAAGCATGTAAGGAGATATTTGACTTCGCAGTTCTGGCAATCATACGCTATGGATACATGTAATGTACTGTATCATCCCACATGAATTGAAAGACTTCACCTTAATTACCGCACTCAGAGAGAGAGAGAGAGAGAGAGAGAGAGATTGCGGTCAAAATTAAATTGCTGAAAGGTCGTTTCAGTCTACAGTTTTTATCCATCAGAACGTAGAGGGAGCGTGTATGCACTGTAGGGGGCATCAGTACATGTTGCCAATCAGCCCAACGAACACAGCTTGGGCTCCACAGTCCTGCAGTTTTCAGCTATAGCTGACCTTTTGCCCATCCCTCCTCTTTCTCTCTCTCGCTCTCTCTCTCTTTCCAAAGCTGCAAATGAGATCCACTTTCATTGTTTGTAGCATTACCCTCATAAACTTACAAACTTCAAACGGGGACCATCATGATTTCACTGATCCTACCCATATATCTTTCAATACCCTCCTTTTAATAATGTGTATTTCTCTTTAAAAGCTAATCATTTGCTTTGAATTTTTCCAAGCAAGGGTGAATCTCATATGGTATATGTTCCATCTATCAACAAACACACATCACCCTAGCTCCTCCCACTATACAAAGCAAAAGAGCATCATATGCATCCCTCCAACAAAAAGCTGACTTATGTTTGTAGTTTCACAGGATGAAAAGGCTACGCAATGACCTACATTTGTAACATAATGTAATATACTCTCACTTGAGTGTCAATTGTGGCAAATAGAGCTTAAACCCTCACCTTTGTCGTCCACTCATGATAAGCTTCAGTACTTTACATGCATACATATCTTTCACGCATACCCATTTTGAGACAAATTGTGGGTTAATTGGAGAACACGTACCATGAGAGGATCTTGAGAGGAAAGCAAGTTGTCGTTGCCAAGAAAGCCATGAAATGCCCCACAGGTATTTTGTCCATGCACATTTCATCATTACCCATCAAAGTTTGAACTTTGAAGAGGCCTATTGCCTCTGGATTTGAAAAAAAAAAAAGGCTTTTGGAGATCTTGACCCTTCCTGTTGATTTTGACAAGCAGGATATATATATATGTACCATAGTGTAATACATACATAGTTCAATGTACATTACAGTAGAGTAGAGAGGAGCGCACTTTGTATATGTATCTAGAAGTACATATGCACCGACGTATGAGATACGAAAATATATAAGTTAAAACTTGGTTACAAAGCTGATAAAACAAATGTAAATAAATAAAGAATGTAGCTGTTGCCAGCAAAATGAACCGACAGTGTGGATGAAAATCAGATACATGGCACTAAACTCTATAACAAATGAAATTTAGTCAAATTATGTAAGTGCAATTCAAACTGTGTTTGCAGCTATACATGCTATGGTTTACTCAGCAATTAACTAATTATTGTCTTGAGTTCATAATTTCATTAAAAAGTAATGATGTACTAATTCTTCTGCAATAATGCCTTAATTAAGCAGCTTAATAAGAGAAGATGAAGTCTTATACATAGAATAAATTAAAAGAAGTTGGATTTACATCTGGCTTTACCATCAACATGTTTGGAATCCAGTATCAAATTAAGGCTGGCCTCCATTTAAATTGGTGCTTATATATATGTTGTTCACAAATGGGAAGCCATGGCTATAAATTCAGTTCACAAACTAATTAATAATAATATAATTCACATATTTTATATATAAAACCAGTTGCAATTCCTTGTCTTTACTGGGTAGACTCATCATTATCTTGCTCTACTTCGGATGCTGGCTCCTCTTCTTCTTCGAAGCCATCGATCCCATAAGCTGCATGGCCACTCCCAAAAGCTTTGATATGATCCTTGAGCGACCTTTTGTGCTTGAAATCAGAGCCACAGATGCAATACCAAAACTTCCCGCAGTTCTTTTCATGGGTTCTCCAATCCCCTCTCACAGCAAAAGCCTTGCCGCATTTCCTGCACATGAAGGGCTTAATCCCATGCTTCCTCTTGTAATGTGTTTGAAGGGTTCTAAAATCCTTGAGGGGCCTTGCTCTCGGGTGATCAATGTTATTCCTGCAACCTGGTGCACAGCAATAGCAAGGAAGTCTAAGCATACCTGTTGGTTGGGTACCTCTTAGAGATTCAGGCCCTTTTCTGTACTGTGATCCATGCCCCCACATATGCATCTAAAAGGGAAAGAAATTATGAACACCCCACAAGAAAAGGGTGAGGGATGTTGAATAAAGCAAACAAAACAAAATAATCAACAGTTGTGTAACAAATCTAAATAGGCCAGCTAGTTCACTTTGTAGTGTGATGGTATCACGTTAATAATCATGAAAGTGCCAATGTTTAGTTTGAAGTGTACCAGTTTTATTTGTTCATCATTTCATTTATCTATCAACTGCAGTTGACAAATGACATAGACAATAATTATCACAGTAGCCGCTGCTATGGAACAATATGTATATATTTTTTTTCTTTGAATTAGTAAGCTTATACATATTAATTATTTAATTCTAGGACAGATCGGAAGTTTATGAAACAAATCTTCTTGCACCACACAAGTATAAAAAAATTTAGATAAGCGCTCATTGTTGGCTTCTTTGTTTGCAATAGTGGAATGGAAAAAGAAGGCTAAGCCCAATTGTTTGGAGGTATGAGAAGGAGGGTATAGCTATGTATTGCCATGTATAGGACTTTCAGGTATGGGAGCCACTTAGATTCAGACTGAAAAGGGCCACACAGAGAAAACAAATGTGTTGTTGCACTAATATCATTATATGAGCGATCTGGAAGAAGAACTGCAAAATTTTCAGTTCTATGCAGCTGCATGCCAAGATAGATAAGAAGCACAGACTTCAATGTACTAGAGGATAAAGAACATTGCCTGAGTAGTTTAATCAACGAAAAGGAAGGATCTGATCTCAGTCACAGTTTCAATCAGGGAAAGATTTTTTTATACATATATTAATTAGAACCCGTTTTACCATGCAAAAAAGCTCAAAATAATTTTAATTATTATAACTTAAGGACAAGAAAATGACCCTGAGAAAAAAAATAAAAGGGAAATGAATTAATATAGAAGAAGAGAAAAGAGAAAGAGGGGGGGGGGGGTAGGAACCAACGTCTCAGAAGAAGAGGACGACCCCTACTAATGTCCCCATAGATTGAAACAATGTTTCCCCCTTTCCATCCAAGCATCAGAGACCCGTTAGAGGTTCAAATCAGGCAAGAAAGTTATAGACCACAACCAAGCAAATTGTTCCTTTCCTTTATATATATAATTTTTAACTTTGAATTGGAAGAAAGTGGGAGAAGAAAAACAGATGAGAGAGAGAGAGAGAGAGAGAGAGAGGGACATAGAACAAAAGAAGAAGGAGGGTCTTAAGAGGTATTGGTCATGGACCTCTTGGTTTTCCTCATGAACTAAATCACTGACCTGCATGTTGTTGTATCTGTTGAAGGTTTTGCAGCAGACAGGGCAAGAGAACTGTGTAGGGCCAATGAGAATCTGAGTAGGTGTTGGGATCCAGTACTGTCCCTTGTTGAGCCTTGTGGCCAAGAACCCATGATGAGAGTCCTCACTGCCATCTTCTTCCTCTTGTGATTCCTTGTTGTCACCTGTGATCTCCATGGAAGAAGAGGACACCATAGAGATGGATGCCATCTCAGCAGCACTTGGGCTTGGCAACCCTATGTGGAGTGCAACAGTCACACTAGTCTCATCCTCGACATTTTCTTCCTCTTTGGGTTTGTACTTATGATTATTATTATTATGGAGCTGGATCCTGCAGTCCTCATCAACAACTTCCATGGCAGTGCAAGTAGTTTGGTCCTCTTCTTGCCCTTGTTCTTCGTCCTCATGATCCTCTTGCTTTGTTGGGCTGAACCTCAAAAGTGGAAGGGCTTCTCTGAGAGGAGGGGAAGGGGGTGAAGAAGAAGAAGAAGTAGTGGTAGTAGTAGCAATTTGATGGTGGTAGTGAAAAAAGCTGTTGTTAATGTTACTTGTGGTGTATGTGAAATTGGTGGTGTTGTTGTTGTTGATGCTTTGGTTGATGAAGTTATTGTGAACATAGGGATCGTTGGAAGATGAGTTTGAAGAAGGGTAATGGTGAGAGGGATTGAAATGGAAGAAACCTGAGAAGAAATTAGAGTAAGGATCAGCCATAGGTGAAAGACAAAAAAAATAATGAAAAAAAAGTTAAGTGGTTGATGAGAGAGTGGGAACAGTTTTATGGCCATTTGGGTTAGCTTTTATAGAGAGAGAGAGATTACAAGATGACTGAAGGAAGCGGACGGCGGAGAGAGAGAGAGAGAGAGAGAGAGAGAGAAGGGTATCAGACATGGGGAAAGGGCTAAAGTCAAGTGGACGAGAAAATAAAGTAACATAATAAAACAAAACAAATCATTTTAAATTTCTTTTTATGGGAACAAATCATTTTAATTAAATCTTTGATAATTACCATTCGAATTTAATTTGTATCTAGGGTTAGTCTACTGCCATTTTTATTGTCGACTTAATTTCCTTACAGTTAGCAGCCGTTTATAGTTATGGATGACTATTTACGCAAACTATTACTTGAGTTATGAGGTGTATTTGTTTAACTTTAAAGGAAAAAGAATTGTATAATACAGCTTTATTTAAATTTTTTTTATAACTTATAAGAATATTAAAATAATTCATTTTATTCTTATTTTTGCTTTTAATAAAAATATTTAATTATCTTTAAAAATTATAATATTTTTAATGAGTTTAATTGGTATACACTGACAATGTAAAACAGTTTTATACTGTCAACCAATAGAAAGAGGTAAAAGTGAGAAATCATGGTGGGTCCCTTATTATAATGGGTAGTTATTTGTGTGAGTTGGCACTTTCCACTATTTTTGTTGGTTGATGGTGTAAAACTGTTTTACACTGTCAGTGTATTTAAATTAAATTTATTTTTAATTAGAAAGTATATATTTTCTTAAAAAATTAAAACAGCTAAATATATACTTATATATCTTCATTTTAATATTCTTATAATATTATCATAATGAAAATTTTTATATATCATTGTCAGAATAAATTTTTTTATATTATGACAGAGTAAATGATTGTCTAACAAAATTAAACTCTTTACCACTATGTTTGATGATTTGATCAAAAGCACATGCATTCGCTGTCTTCCCCTAACGATTTTAGCCAAGCAACGCAATGAGTTTTAATCGCAAACGTCCTATCTTTTCAAGGTAATTGTAATTCAGCACCGCACCATGTCATGATTTACAAAATGGTGTAGCACAAATATTTTAGCGTAAAATTTTCTTTAAATTTAATTATTTTAACAAAATTTGACTTCAAGGTAGGGCTAGCAATATATATATATATATATATATATATATATATATATATATGGGATCTTCTCTTACTACTGAGGCAGGTTACTTCTATCATTTGAATTTCTCTGATCATCGCTTTCGGGGTATGACTTTTACTTGCTTCACCTGTTTTTTCTATTGTTGCAATTCTATATAGGAACTGTTGCCATCGCGCCCTTTGGTAGTAACCGCAGTCCCACCTTTCTGATACAGTTTTCTACATCGTTTCAACTATGAATTCAAAAGAAAGATAAAATGAGGAAAATTCTTATATTTTTTATAGAGTATATTCACTTCTGCTTCCCAATATTATCTCAATATTTGGTTTTTTTCTCTCTTTTTTTCTTTCTTATTTTTCCAAAAAAGAATCAAAGACTCTTATGTGGTCTGGAGCAAATTCATTCTTCTTTTATGGAGGAGGAAAGTATCACTCGATAAAAAGGTATGTTTGATTTAATTTTTAATAGAATTATTTTAAAAGAAGATTTTTTATAGTATTTATATTTAGGAAAATTATTTTTAAAAGAATTAATTTATATTTGGTTTAAATATATCAAAAATAAGTTTAAAAAATAATTTTTGTTTGAAGAGAATAAAGTAAAATTACTTTTAATTGTTGATATGAGAATAATAATAAAATTTCCTTTTAAAATATCTTTTTCTAAAATGAAAAGTAATTTCAAGGATATTTTCCTTAAAAGACTTTATCAAATTCTAAAAATAAGTTTAGAAATTAGACTTACATATTCAAATATATTAATTATTATATATTTTTATTCTTATACTAATAAAAGGCTTTTTTATCCCTGTAAAAATGTAATCCAAATCGGCTAAGACTTTCGCAAAAGCTGAGAAACAAAGACAAAAGATTTTTTTTTTTTTAAGAAAAATTACTTTAGCAGAAAAGTAAAAAATGAAAAGGGTTTGGGTATAGTAAATATGTGCTTTAATCTCATCTATACTAATAATATATACTAATTATAAAAGAGATTCCCTGGATTAACTTTTTGTGCCTAATTTCAACTTTTCATTTTTAACTTATACTTCGTTTTTCATTTGTTGAAATAGGGGTTAAAATTGTCTATTACACAACCAATATTTTTTATTCTTTACACTCATCGTTTGATAACTTCCAACTTTCAGGAATTTACTATTTGAAGTTGATTTTTTATTATTTTTAAAAATTTTAGTTAAAAAATAAAGAAACAATTTTATAATGCAAAAATTACTCATATATTTAAATTAATTTTATTTTTAAATTAAGTTTAATTTTTTTCATTTCTTCTAACTAAAATTTGAACCGAGGCCTGTCACGTTTGTGGAAGACTAATCTCTCTGCTAGCTAGATCCATTCGTTTATCCACAAGTTATATTTAAAAGTATTGATCAACACATCATTTTAATGTCTTTGATTTTTCAATTTATTAAGAATTGAGTTTCGCAATTTGACGATGTACATTCATCGAAGTGCTGTCAACAGTTCTCCAATTAGTTTTTATTTTCATTTTTTATTTTTTGTTATATGAAAAGGGTATGCGCTCAATATTTGAATTTGAGCGGTCAAAAAGTTGGAAGAAGACATCTTTAATCATTAGTTTTACACCTTGGGTTTCAATACTTGGATTTAATTCTTCTTAGATCTTCGATGTGAAAGCTTTAAGGTAACAAGATAAGACTTAATCGTACTAAATTGATAATTAACCTCTTGTCCTATCAAGTATGTGGAAGGTGTGGCGGTAATAATCTAGAGAGTGGCAATGGTATATGGCCATAGCAACAGTAGTAGCAATGTACGTGGTTATGATGGTAATATAGAAATGACGTGTAACAATATCGTCAATGACAATAGAGACCATAATGGTATTCTCAAACTTTCATGTCCGCAGAGAAAGAAATTTTTTCTTTTAAGGTTATGTTTGGTACAAGAATAAGATAAAATTACATCTAAAATTAGTCCATAAAATTTTTTATTTTATTTTTATTCATATATCAAACATATTTTAAAGAGTATCTTCTATCTTTAACTGTGGTTAAAAGAGCAGAGAGAGAAAAGAGAGGGAACAAAAAAATAAAGGGTAAAATTTGTATTTTGTAGACAGAATGATTTTACTCGAGGAGGACATTAGAATTTTTATCATTACCAAAAAAGAATATTAGAATTTTTATAGTAGTGGCGATGGTGGCGATAATTGTGGTGGCTGTGATGGTTCATTCTATGCAACAGTGCAATACGCATGGATATCCTCCATGCTCCTTCTGTAATCTGCGAAGACTATAAATTCGGGGTAAAAGATATCATATTCTTTATGATAAAATATTAGACATTAGAGTTCAATGTTTCTATGTTGCCACCGTTCAAACCCTAATACCCTATCTTTAGAAGCTAATTGCGGTCGTGTAGTCAATGCCTATGATATATAAGTCAGTTTGATTGACGCATCAACACTTGGTCTACTATAATCAAGGAGGAAGTTTTTACACCATGTCTCCATTAGAGCATATTAGGACTTCTAGTTAGTTTAGTTGAGTCAGTTTTGATGACGATGACTTTCTTTCCTTTCAATTAGGGATAAAGGCTCACATTCTTCCGTTTCAACTCCCACTTTCCAAGGCTAGATTTGAAATTGTTCATTATTCATAGTTAAAATGATAAAAAAAACTATTTATTATCAATTTGTTTGAGATTAAGTATATATGTCCATGGAATTTATCTCATTTATATTTTCTCATGTCATCCTTAAGCATTTGGATGTTCGTCGTCCTTATGCAACACTTATCAAAAAGATTCACCCCCTGCTGTCTCAGGATTGGGTTGTTTAGGTGCACCATGTTTTCCGTGAGATTAATAAAACTGTTGATTTTATGGCATCCAAGGGTTAGGAATTACCTTTAGGTATGACTAATTTTGTGATCCTCTAATTGGCCTTATTGACATTCTTTTAGGTGATATTTGGGGTGTTACTTTTCCTAGATCCATTTCTTAGTTATTGTTGTTTTGTTTGAGTGTTAGCCCCGTTGATCTACCAAAAAAAATATTTCCTCATGTCATCTCCTCTGTTCTATTCAACTTTTTTTTAAAAAAAAAGTTAATTTATCTTTTTCGTTAAAATTTTAATTTTAATATGTAAAAAAGTTTTACATTTACCGCTAATGATGATATATCAGTATATTATTAAATAATCTCATGTGATTGTTGATTCATTAAATAAAATGTCAACACAAAATAAAATGACACTGTAAACAACATTTTTACGCACACTTCTTATAAAAATTAACCTTGCATTATCCATTAAATCTTTATCTAAACTTTTTTTTTAAATTTGAAATCTTTATCTAAACATTTAAAAACAACTAGTTGATCACTCAGATAATATTAACCTAATCTTACTGACACGGTTACATGACCCATTCCAACTTGCTCTTCTCATTGTTGTATATATTTCCTCCTCACAAGAACGCAGTGCGTTTCACAAAATTTTTCATTATCCCCTCTTCTACTCTTCCTTGGTAATTGAAGCTTTGAAGGTGTGCTCAAGGTATTGAGGGGGATTTCAAATTAAAATGCACCAACAATATGCAGATCTATACCGATTCAATGCGCACCTCTCACCGTTCGACAAAGACCACGTCATCATTAGCCTCTTCTACTCTTCGCACACCTTGCAAGTTCACATTTTGGTGGTTCAGGTATTCTCTCATCCTTTCCTCATTTTTTCAATATATTAACTGCATGCATCCTGGGATCGATGGTAAGAAAACCAACAACTTAGGAGGAGTTTGGTTGGGGGTTTCAATTTTCATTCCTGGGCATCTTAGTCCCAAGAATATTATCCCCAGGAATAATTTTCCAAGGCATATGTACTTTGAGGCATTTGGTAGACGAATTAAATTCCCGATAAGTTTTGTTCATTTCCAAAAATACCCTTGGCAGTCTGGCAATCGGCGATGGTCCAGCTGCAAATGGTGATGGTCTGGTGGTGGTCAGCGGTGGCCGGTGGCAGTCAAGTGGTTGCCCGACTGTGGTTGGCAGTGGTCTGGAGGTGGTTCGCGGTGGTCCAATAGTGGCTCGCGGTGGTCTAGTGGCGGCCCCCCACGATGGTTCGGTAGCGGACAGTGGTGGTCTGGTGGTGGGCCAACCGTGGAGGGTGGCGGTGGAGGGTAACCGATGGTGGGTGGCAGCAGGGGTAGTTTGGTCTTTTCATATGAAAAATGTTCCCATGCCATGAAAATGCTATAATCTCATATATAGGATGAGATTATTTTGGGAGGAATCTTACCCCAAAATTAATCCCGAGAATATTACATTTCAAGGAATATTTATCCAAAATTTGTACTAAATATGGGCATCTTCATAGGATTCCCGGGAATCCTATTCTAAACCCTCTATCAAACGCCCCCTTATGAATTTAATTTCAATTTTCTACTTTAACTTCCGCATATGTTTGACTTCCATAAGTTAGTCATTCATTCTTCATTATATCATATATACACATGGTTGTTAATCAAGCCTTTATTACACCATACATACTACAGAGGGTTCTAATTAAATTTGCTAGTGCTAATATATTCTTGTTTGATTTCTACATGTAATCATTTTTCTTACTAATTTTCTTTTCATACATGCTTTAAAAATAATTAAAAAAAATATGATATTTAGTTTTTATGCATATTATATTCTTTATTTTCTTTCCTTTTCAATCGTTAACACCACAAGGTTATCAGCCATGTGCATATCGTGCAACAAGGAATGGGTGATTAACTCTATATCATCTAATTTAACCTTGTTATCAATTGATGGTAAGATTAAATTCAACTGTCAAATTTTAATTATATATTTGAAGTAATTTATTATATATTAATTAAAATTTACGATAATAAAGTTAAATATATAAAATATAAACATATTAAAAAGTGAATAGTTACATATAAAATTCTAAAAATAAGGGTTTCAAAATTAATATAAATAAATTAATACAAACCTTTACATGATCCAATATTAGTGAGTTGTTCTTATTGAACCACATTTTTAATTGAGAAGTCAAATATGATTTTTATTTTTTTATACAATGCATTTCATACAAATATTACAGTGGTTTTGTTTCAGTTGCCATATTCATATATCAATACAAATACATACATAAAATATTTTAGGGATGGATATTACCCTTTAATTTAGGTACAATATATAATTCTTCTTTTATCATCTTTTAAAGTGGGGTTTTATTAAATTTGCTATTAATGTGATTCCCAAACCAAAAGAATATATTTTTAGTCGATGAATCTGTCATAATAAAATAAAAAATTAGCGAATAGATAAATGATATAACATTGAAACTTGAATTTATCATTTGATTTTTAACCTTGCTTTCCACTTATTGGTTAAGTGATTCCAAAATTTTTTAAATTCTCCGTCCTACAAATGATATGCCAAGTTGTTTAAAATTTGAAAAAAAAAAAGGCAAAACAATATAAATGCAACTCATCACTTAATTGTTTGGCAAAGTACATGTCTTTATTCTTTCTTCTTATCTCTTGGCATTAATGAAAGATCCCCTTCAAGTTTCCCTTCTTTAGTTAGAATTTTTGTGTTTGCTTGAGCAACACATCTTCACGAAGCAATATATTGTCCATGGAAAAAGAATGTTTTGGTAGATAAATCCCGAAAATGGGAATTTTTTTCCCCGTGCCTTATTGTCAATGCAAAGCTCAATTTCACAGAAAATTATTTTCTAATAAGTACAAAGGATAATCCTACACTTTTCAATATTTTATGTTTTAACCTAGGTAAGAAAGCTTTTTGTCTAACTCGGTGGTCTATTAGGATTTTCACATAAATAATCAAAAAGGTTCCATGACATAATAACATTGTACTATTAAATAGACCAACTTTACTATTTCATAATAGCATTAAGGGTGCACCTTTTATTCCTTCAGAATATGGGGTGACAAATGACCTGAGATAATGGATTTTAAGTGTTCCTATTGATACAAGTTGTTTGAGTCTCCTTTAACCTCATCAAATATACCAAATTCAACTATTCTCTTGGGAAATGACCTATGACTTATGTTTAGGTCATTGAGTTTTTGAGCATCCTACTTTTTTGGTGTCGGTATGCTTTCTACCATATAAGATACATTCGATCCATGGGTTTCCAAATTTCTACATTTACAAAGCCATTGATGGGATGCATGTTATGTAACATCCCTAAACTTTGCTATTTGCAGCCTTACCCTAGAATTTTTAGTAATTACATATTGACCCCCAAAAATTTTTCCATAATTACCCCCAAAATTTTTTCCATAATTACCCCCAAATTTTTTAGAAAATGATATTTAGGTCCATACATCAATTGGATTAGTCGAATAAGGTTTTAAATGAAGCAGAATCCCATACCAAAAACATAGAAACCTAATTCTTGGCCAATTGAACCATGGACTTGTTCATATGTGAAATGATGTGGGATGCCCCTAGACTTGCTTATAATTACAAAAATGCCATTAACTATGATAAACAGAAAACAGATAGAAAATGCTAAAGAATATACGAAATATCGAAAGATGTAATATTTCATAAAAGATAGTATGATTGACTTACACTGTTAATTGAATTATTTTGTAATCTTCAAGAAATAAGGATAATTAGGAAAGAAAAATAAACATTATGATTAGAATAAGTTGAAATTGTTATGTGGAAAAATTTAGAAGACCATTGACAATATTTTGAGAATTTAAGAGAAATTGGTTAAATTTCGGTAATATATAACGTAAGAACCAAATTAGATTGGATATGCAAAGTTATTTAGAACTTAATTAGAAGTTAATCAAATAGATTAGGATTAAGAAGAGTTATAGTAGACATGTAGGAATTTTACAAAGTTATTAGAAATATGTTACCAAGTTAAAGGAAGTCGGTATGGATCTGGTATTTCATATTGCCGGAACCAAATCAGTAGAATTATACACTAAAAACCCTCCTTTGAGTGGCTAAGATTCAGCCACCCCTACCACATATGAGTGGTGCCAAGTGTTGCTCAAGAGAATAGAGAAACTTAGCCTCACCTCCACCATCAAACCTTCACCAATCATATCCACTCTTGGGTTATAAACTTGAGATATTTCCTCCCTTATTTCCCCTTAATTTTGGTCCCTCCACCAGCCCTCTCCCCTTTCATCTTCTTCACCAATTCATCTCTTCACCCTGAACCTCTCATCCCATTCCTAAGCTTCCACCCCAAGCTTGCTTCTTCTTGGCCACAACTCAAGTTATGAGGTAGGGATTCATGAGCTTTCCTTATATTTGTGGGTGTTGTAGCTAATTTGCATCTTTATTCTCTCCCTTAATATGATAATCTAGGATGATCACATGACATGGTTATAGCTGATTTAATGTAGAAACCTCGAGTTTGGTGTGGGAAATTGAGACAAACTCAAGAAAGGATTGAAATAGAATGGGCTAGGATGGAGAATCCTACGAGCGTCCATATGGCAAAGTGTATGGACCCTTAATCAGCAGTCAAAAATTAATGGAAATATTTTTACATGAAACTAGACTTCTAGGGCTTTCCATACATATAAATTATAAGGTCAATGGGTAAGTATTGAGTGAGATATGATTTTTTGAAGTTTACCCTAAGATTTTGACCCTGATTCTGAGCAGACTAGATTTCGAGGGTTCTTAGCCTATCCTCCTTCAAATTAAGTGCTTAAGAAATCAAGTAACATGTCATAAAAATTTCAGAACTAAATTCGGTCCTAATTGCTCCCAATAATTCAATAAAAATAGCCCTAAGTCCAACCCAGGCTAGAACAGGGTAGTCCAGATTATTTAACTTCAAGAGCTTATAACTCGAGTTCTACTTATGCAAATGAGATGAAACATTTTGGGAATGAAAATCTGTCCTGTTAGTTTTAATATAATATAAGTTTCATATGATTCTAACTAAATTTCTATTTTTAGTAAATTTTTACTTTTGAGTGTACAAATCTGGCTAGCTGCAGGGCAGGTTGAGGTATATCTCCAATAACTTGAGTTATACTTATCAAAATCAAATGAGACCAATGATGTTCAAAACTAGACACATAATAATTCAATTATTTAGAATTTAATACATTAAGTAGAAATTATGGCAAAATTTACAAAAACCAAGTAGAATTGAGGAGCATAAGCAGAATTTCCAAATTGAAGAACTAGGCATCCTAAGGCATATGTGATTTCAACTAAAATCTAAATATTGGTATCCTATGTTAATGTTGAAGTTAATGTGCTATACTGAAGCTGGTACTTTGGCTGATTAGTTGTTCTAGAATGGTACTATTTATGGGGAAGCAGACTTGATCCATTATACTGTTGAATTTTCGGCAGAAGCATATGAAATTATGATAGCTTATATTATGAAGATTTATGATATGAATATGAAATTCTATATGGAAGAGTGTTTGAAAGTAAATGCACTATAATACATATAAACATTACATGATAATATATGATCATGATTCTTTTATGAAAGATGGTATCTTTGCATGGAAAAGAAGATATATGAATATGTGAGATTGGGTCCTTCCACTCGGAGGCAGTTATTTGGATCCCTCCCTGTGAAGGCAGTTCAAAGATATAGTGTGGAAGGTCTCATATTCCTAAGGAGTGTGACATGACGATCATACTTTGGAATATGACATGATGAACACAGTGTAAAGAGTGTGACATGGCGATCACGCTCCAATGGGGTATGACATGACGATCATACCCTGACATTTGATATGTGACATGACAGACACATCCTAAGGGGTATGACATGACAATCATACTCTCGAATGTGTATAGCAAGCACTAAAGGCAAGTTGCACCCTGGGGACGGTGATACATAGCACTTAGGTGTGCCAAGGAAAGGAAAGTAAAGAAAGTTAAAGAAAACACAAGTGCATTTGCATGAATTCAAGTAAAAGTATTTATATATGCAAGTTCTATTTCCCGATTATATTGGGATTATTATGTTTGAGTATGCTATACTATTATTCAGATTATGAGTTGTGAATGTATTTTGTAATAGCTCTTATGACTTAAGTGTGCGAATAAAATGAATTCTGCTTCGGATAATATATTTTCAAACTATAAAATTAAAAAGTTTATTAACATGTTCACCTCTTTTATAATAAATCGAAATAGTTGGATATAATACCGATAACATGGTATATGGTAGTTTACTGAATCTTACTGAGAATTTATAATTCTTACTCCTATGTTTATTTCCATGTTATCTCCAGATAGTTCAGAAGTACCGAAGAAGGTCTTTAGAGGCAGAGTTGACTAGTAAGATTGAAGATGGCCGAAGGTTGCTGTTAGATAAGGTCCGATTAAGTGACAGTAACAACTCCTAGGTGAGGTATTATGACTTAAGCATAGTACCATACTTGGGAGGATGTTACATGTTATAACACCTTACCAGACAAAGTACTATGTTTAAGTCATAATAAATTATCTGAAAAGTGATTACGTGTAGTGCTGATTAAATTCTGTTTTCTGTATCATTATTAATTACCCATGTAAAGATGATTATTCGTGTAACAAAATTTACTGCTTGACAGCGAAAAAAATACTAGTTGATTGGTATACGGTAAATAACGTAACATAAAAAAAATGCAATAAAGACAGAACTACTGCAAAATGCATCATAAATATATGCATTGACATCTGTTTTCAAGTTTGTCAAAACAATACAGGGTAAAGAAAAATGAGGCCGCTTAAACAAAAACAAAACGACCAGTCTCTATGAACAGTACCTCAGATGGTCCCCATGGGATATTTCATGTATAACTCCTAATTTCTACCCATTTGTCTATGACCTAGATTGCCAAAAGAGGGTTATTCTATATATCTACTACCGCTGCAGCATGCACACTATCTAAATGGAATCCGAAGAAAGAAACCCATTCGCCATGGTGGCATCTGCGGGAGGGTGGCCCACGCTAGGAGCAGAGGACGAGGAAGAAGAACCCGCCACCTCAAACGGATCCTCCTCTGGCATTGACGCTGAGAGCATCTGCTGCGGTGGTGAAGCAGGAGGGGCCATAGGAATTGGAGCTGCTGCCGTTGCTGGTGCTGCTGGTGGTAGTGGTGGAAATGGATGGGCCATGTGAAGAGGAATAGCAATATAGGGGACATCGGGGTCAAAAAGTGGGTGCATAAGTGAAACGACAAAATCTCTCTAGAAAAAGAAATAGAGATGGAACTGACACCTGTCGGATATATATACAGAGTCCAGGAACGGGTCAAGGTGCATATGGAGCTCGGGGAACTCAATAAACAGCACTCTGGTTGCTGCGTTCTCCATAGTCTGAGAATGATGCGGAACATATAGTAGGGTGAGAAATAAATATTTCTCAGTAGGAATTCCTAGTTTCTACACTTGTTTTGGTCTTACAATAGTTTTCAAATAGTACGACACAATGATAATATTTAATTTAAATACTTGTTTGTAAAACATACACCGAAACAAATTAATTTTAGTTAACAGATACACTAATGCACTCAAATAGTAATTATAGTGGAGCAATAGCATATTAAGAATAATAAACAGGAATCTAGAACAATCAATAAAGAAGCATTACACTGTACATATGCATGAGCAATTAGAAAATGCATCTTATCCTTGAAGGCTTTCGCCTATTAGAACTTATTTCCATCTTTGGTCCCCTAGGAGTCATTGGCTATATACTCCTGGGTAATAATCTGCTTTTCAGGACCGAGCTTGTTCCCATACAGGATGGCCGGGTTTATGTTTCCCGACCTTTTTACTGATCTATTCCCCTTAATTTATTCTGGGGCTGGCCCAAGTGATATGGAATCCTTTATGATATCATGAAATGAATGCACATCTAGCTTGATTCTTCAAATATCATGTATTCATGCTATTGTAAATTTCACAACATATGAATTTCTTAACGAAATTTCGGTAGCACAACAGATCGAGTCCGCTTTCCCATGAATAGTGCCAGATAACCAATACAATTGTACAACTTGCAAATTCAATATGGACTAGCAAATATATATATACATTCATAGCATCATTCAACAATTTCAATTCAAGCATCAATAGGGTTTAAGTTTATTCTCTCCTGTTCTACCCGAGTTTGGTATGCCCCACTTTTCATTTAATTCAAACTCATTTAAATCTAATTTTTGGATATGTCATTGCCTCATATGTCTAGTTTCTAATCCTTTTGGTTCCACCTCATTTTGATTTGTATAACTCAAGATATAAATAATTTACCTTAGACTACCTTGTTCTTAGCCAAAATTGGCTTCTTATAAGTAAAAATTCAATAAAAATAGAAAACTAGGTGAATTCATACTAAATTTATATCAAATTAAAGCTAACAGAACAAAATTTCAAATGAATTAAGTTTCATGTCATTTGCATAAGTATATTTTGAGTTATGAGTCCCGAAACTTGACCCTACTAGACTACCCTAATTTAGCCTAATTTAGACTTAAGTTAAATTTCTTGCAAATGGCTATGAATCTGGTTCTGAAATTTTTATGGGATATTCCTTTACATGTTAGCTTTCAAAAAATCTTAGCTTCACTTAATTTGGAGTTGTATAGGGTGAGTTATACCCTTCTCAACTCATACTGCCTAGATAAGGATCCAGATTTCTAGGTTAAATTTCAAAAATTCATAACTAATTCTATACTAATCCAATGTCCTTATATGATATATGTATGGAAAGCCTTAGATGTCTAGTTTCATATAAAAATGGTTTCATCAAATTTAAATAGCGGTAGACAGAGCCGTACACTTCACCGTATGGACCACTGAGGAAAACCCTAACAGCTTCTAGGTTTATCTCCCTTCTTCAAGCTATTTGCTCTCAATTCCAATTTTAATCACAACATACATGCAAAATTAGTCATAAACCATCATTATCACTCTACATAACATCAATATCTCGGGCTATACATAATCATCATCTAGCCCCAAATCAGAGAAAACAAGAAGAGAAGTAGGATTTCCTACCTTGTCTAGTTGAATTTGTGTTGATTTTGTGTCTTTGATGGAAGCAACTTGTGATGAGACTTGAAGAAGAGATGGAAATGGAGTGGAGATGAGAGTGAGGAGAAGAGAAATGAAGTGGGCTTCAGCAAAGGGAGTGGCCGAAACTCACAAAAGGAGAAGGAAAGAAAAGGTAGAGATATTTGGAGGCACTTTGTTTTGATTGGTGGATTCAACCTTGTCATCAATTTTGGTGTAGCTTCCCTCCCTCAATGGCTGATCAAGGCGCCACATGAGGGGGTGGTTTGGCTAAATCCTAGCCATTGATCCTAGGGCACTCTTAGAAAAATTTCTATTGGTCTAGTTCCGACAGTTTGAAATATCGAAATCTTACCGATTTCTTTTAAATCGGTAAACTAGTTTGAAAAACTTTCTGTGGGGTTTTCTACATTCCTAAACTAATTCCATCAAGTCTAATCCTTTTAAATCACACTTAATTGGCTTTAAGTAAATGTTTAATTAAATTTTGATTAAACTCACTTATTCGATAAAACCGAACAACTCAGTTGTTAACGATAAAATTTTTCGAACGTTACACATGTTATATAGTAGAAAGAAGCATACTGATTTTCAAAATCTCAAGGAACAAATCACAAGTCATTTAGAGGAGTAAAGTAGGATTTAGTATCATTTAATGAAATTAAAGGAAATATAATTAAACAACTTATTTCAAAATGAATACTTAAACTCCATTGCCCCGAGTGGTTTGTCACCTCAAATTGTGAAGGTAAAAGAAGGCGCACTCTTGAAGTAGTTGTCAAACATAGATCCTAAAGCTAACCTATGTAATGATACAAGGTTATTATATATGTTATGGAACAGTTTTCAATATCATCTAGAAATCTCAATAGGCCAATACTCTGAATGAAACTTTTTTGGCCATGAGAAAGCATTAAACAACCTACAGTGTAGTACTACCCTTTGTGCTTATTATCATGTTAAATTGAGCCTTGCACTAACAATATATAAGCATGGGGATATACCATTTTCAATGTGGCATTATCTTTCAAAATATGTTTAAACTATGGACAATTATATGTTCCTCTGTCAAGAGGTGTTTCTCAAGCAAATTAAATACTAAAATCCAAATTAAAGAAGGAAAAGTTTGAAAAGAACAATTGAGAGTTCAATAGAAATGTTGTTTTTAAAGATATTTTGTTATCCCAATCACAGATAATATCTTTTTTCCTGTATATATATATATGTATACACACACACACACACACACACACACACACACACACACACACATGTTTACCTTATTTTTCTAAATTTATAATAGTAATTTGTCATTATGTTGTCACACTATTCATAATTGTTATCATGTATAATATTGTTATGTACATACAAATTGAAATATAAGAAACTATTTCAGTTATTCGAAGAGTTATAAAAAAAGAATTTAGACATGCACTTTGCCAAATAAGTAAGCAACAAGTTACATTTATATTTTTCTGTCCTTTTTAGAAGACATAAATAACTTAACATATTGTTTGTAGGAGGGGGTATTTGAAGAACTTTGTAATAGTTGGAAGTATGAGCAATCACTAGCATCAATTAGTGCAATTGATAGTAAAGCCTAAATAAAATGATAAAGTCTTAATATTATATTATTATGGCTATTTACTAACTTTTTAAAATTGATTAGAACATGTTCATTGACTATAAATATATTCTTTTAGTTGGAGAATCTCAATAATAGCATGTAACATCCAATTTTGAAAGATGATAAAAAGAACAAACTGTAGTCCAGAAAGAATAAAAGATAATACAATATGCATACTAAAAATATTTTATGCATGTATTTATATGATATATTCAATATGGGAATTGCAACAAAACTACTATAAAATTTGTAAGCAAATAAGTTATATACGAAATATAAAAATTAATTATAGAATGGGTTCTAATATTTTCAATTACATGTTAAAGCCACATTAACCTTATTTGTTTTTCTAAACATAGGAAACTTGAAGATACAACAATATGTAATTGCTCCCATATTCAAAATAACATATAATTGTTAGTTTACTAATCTTTTTATTTCCAAAACTATACAGCTTAATGTTGAATGATAATAAATTAAAATTTATTTTTTGATACAAATAGAAATTTTTTTATTGTTGAGTATAATTCTCATGTATAAGAATTTGAAGGGGCAACTAATGTCAGCTGAGGACATAGGGTGTTGAAACCATGAGCTTGTGATATAAACCCAATAAAGATCTCTCCATTTTCAACTATTTCGCTTATAGCCAAGAATTTAATCCTCAAGAAATAATGGAGAGTAATTTATGTATCCAATTTAACATAACTTCATTATCAATAAAATATTCAGCGCGCATGTTTGTTGTAAGCTCCAACACCTTTTAGAAGCCACCAAGTGATCTAAGATACATCTCTTTAAAGGTTTTGATGGATAACAAACTAATTCTTATGAAAATCTTTTATAAGGATTAATGATTTACTTGAGTATTTGTTTTGAATAGTACATATCTCTTTAACTCAAGATTGAGAAAGATAGTTCTGTCATTGAAAATGAAACTTAGCTTTTAAAATGATCCTTCAAAACCAAAATCACATTTTGATGAAGCTAAGATCTTATGAGAACATCATCCACACTCACAATAATCATATTTTTCATAATAAAATGGTTTAAAGCATCATGACGATGATTTTATATCTTCAAAAAGATGGCAAGTCACCAGAAGGTATACAAGTTGCCCAGAAAAATGATCTGTCTAAAAGGCTTGATCATAATGCTAATCTCTAGAATGTTGTTCCTAGTGAAGAAGGACTTTGTTCAAAACTTGCCTTGTATGCTTCATAGATATTTTGTAAAGTTCAAACATGACAAAACAGATATCCAAAAGATGGCTGACACGCTGAAAATCTAGTTGACTCAAAATGGCTAGTTTCCTTCTTTGTGCTGTCCTTGCTTGGAGAAAATGAAAGCTATCAACCTTTTCCTTCAGTCTAAGACCAACAATTCTAAAGGCTCAAGGCTCAACATATGGAGACTTAACAACCGTATTTTGAAGCTTATAAATGTCTTGAAGACAAATAAGTGTTTGAACTGCTTACCTTGATAATCATAAAAGCTTTCATCTTTCTCAACTTTCTGAACCACGAGAAAGTTATTTTTTGAAGTTTCTTAAATGAAAAATCTTCTCATAGATTTGTGATAGCAAACACTCTCTTAATGAGATTTGTGAGAAGTCACTCCACTTTGTAGTTGATTGATTTATACACTCTTAGTGTTCTAGTGTGAGTGTTTATCAAATATAACCCTTCAAATCATATATTATAACCTAACACCAATAGTGGTCCTTGTTAGTTTTGAGATGATAGGACAATACTGCTCTATTTGATTAGCTTGGAAAGGCTAGGACAAAACTACTCATTGTAAGCTTAGAGAAACTTGTACAAGAATACATGGTGATATAAAACTCTCAACTAGTTTGTTAAGGACTAAGCATAGGCAAGTGGTTGGCTAAACCAGTATAAACCTTTTTGAGTGATCTTCTATCTCTATCTCTCATTTTCTGTCTCTATTTTTGTTATCTTAAGTTCTGTGTGATTACCTCTTTTAGCTATCCATCAAAGTTGTTGTGAGTAAAATAACTTTAGTTACTAACAATTAAACGCTTCCACAATCGAAGTCCAAAGACTTGAGAAAATTTGTTTAAAGTTTTCAGGTTTCAAAAGTTTTTAAAAGGTATGATTCAACCCCCCTTCTTGTGCTACTTTCACCTTCAATTGGCATCAAAGCTTGGCCTATGGGATTAAGCTTCCTAATGGTTGTAGAGGAAAAAAGATCCTGAAATAATGGCACAATAGCTCTCACATTTTGCTAAAGGACACTCTATCAATCGTCCTCTATATTTCAATGGAGAGGACTACCTATATTGGAAGGATAGAATGAGGCTTTTTATTGAGTCTACAACTCTAGACATATGGCAGATTATTGAAAAAGGAGATTATATTCCAATCATTGAGCAACCTTGGTTTCACATGGTTGCTAATCTAGACCAACCTCCGCTAGTAGTAGTCAGAGAGATTCTAAGAAGCCAGTGGACTGACTAGCACAAGGCTAAAGTGCATATGAATGCCAAGGCCAAGTATCTTCTCACTTGTGCTCTAAGCAAAAATGAGTATGATAAAATCATCTCATGTGATTATGCTAAAGAGGTCCGGGATAGACTCTAAACTCTTCATAAAGGGACTAATCAAGTCAAAGAGACAAAGATCAGTATGCTAGTACATCAATATGAAATGTTTAAAATGCTAGAATATGAAAATATTAATGATATGATAATTAGATTTATGCATATAATAAATTAGTTGAAAGCATTAGGAAAAAGATATTCCAATGTTGAGATGGTTAGAAAGATCCTTAAAAGCCTATCAAAAGCTTGCTGCCCTAATGTAACAGCCATTCAAGAAGCTAAGAACTTGAATGTGCTCAGTTAGATGCTCTCATTAGGTCTCTAAAAGATTATGAAATTGAGCTAAATAAAGTCTCTAAGAAGAACAACAGAAAGGGCAAGTCTATTGCCCTGAAGTTTACACAAAGGAAAGTAAGTTTTACTAGAGCTAAGAAAAGTTTAGAAGAAACAAAAGAGGAAGAAGAATCCTCTGATGATGAGGATGAGGAAGAGAAAAATGAGATTGCTCATCTAGCTAAGAAGATCTCCAAAGCATGGATAAGAAGAAGAAGAAGAAGAAGAAAAGGTTCATTCACAAAAAGGACAAGAAAAGAAAAGCAATGTAGAATGAGATCATCTGGTATGGGTGCAAAGAGCTCGGACATTTAAGATCTAAATGTGTAAAGCTGAAGAAAAGCTCCAGAAAGAAAGCACATGAGAAGAAAGCCATGACGGCTACATGGAAAGATCTTGATGAGAATCAAGAAGGTGCAGAATCTCAAGAAAAAGAGAAAGTAGTTGCAAATCTCTATTTCATAGTAGACATGGTTTTGGAAGAAGAAACTGAGGTAATTTCAGAAGAAGAAATTGAGGTAACTCTTCCTGAACTAGAACTCTAATATGAAGAGCTTCAAAAAGCTTATGATGAACTTTTGGATGATTCTCAAATGGTTTCTTCTCATTATGCTTCTTTAAAGAAGGGTTTTCAAAAGTTGTCTCTTGAGGTTAAAAAGCTTGAGTCAAAGAAAGAGAAATTAAGGCATGAGAAAGATATGGTTTTAAAAGAAAACAACATTCTTAAGAAGGATGTAAATGTCTTAAAAGTTGAAGTTTTTGAATCTGCTTAGAAAACTTCTTCTGATGTTTCTAAACTTCATAAAATAGTTAAGTTTCTCAAATCTGATCTTGAGAAGATGGTGAATGGCTCAAAGAATCTTGATTTGATGCTTAGAAGTTAAAGACCATATTTGAAAAATAAAGACTTGGATATGAGAAGGAAGAGAATGAAAAATCATCCAAGAGTTCTCAAAGCAAAGTTTCTATTTGTATTTATTGCTTTAAGATATGTTACTCTTCTAAGGAATGCTTTTCTTGTAGAAAAGTAGAGAAATAGAAAGCTCTAAAAAGGTCACTAACCAAAGAGGACCCAAGAAGATGCGGGTACCTAAGGTGAAAATTGTTTCTGATGCAAGTGTATCTTAAATCACATCTTCAGAAAGAATCAAAGTGGTATGTGGACAGTGGCTGTTCTAGACAAATGACTATAAATAGATCTTGATTCAGAAACCTTAGACTCAAAGATAGAGGAGTTATAAAATTTGCTGATGAAATCATGTCAAAAATCATTGGTATAGGTAATATTGGTAAGAACAATTCTGACTTGATTAATGATGTTATGTTGGTTGAAAGATTGACTCATAACCTTCTAAGCATTAGTCAGTTTTGCGACCAAGGACAAAAGGTTGTGTTTGAACCTTCTAGATGCATCATCAAAGACTCCACATCAAATAAAGTCATTCTTACTGTTAAAAGGTCTGATAATACCTATGTATTGTATCAAGATGACCTTTTAGAGCTGAATATAAAATGCTTAGCATCTATTATGGATGAAAAGTGGATGTGGCATAAGAAACTTGGTCATGCTCACATGAGATTAATCTTTGAGATTTCTCAAAAGGAATTTGTTAAAGGTTTACCCAAAATTAGCTTTGACAATGACTCCATGTGAGTTCTGCCAAAAAGGTAAATATATCAAGAGTTCTTTCCACAACAAGAATGTAGTTTCAACTACAAGGCCACTTGAACTTTTACATCTTGATCTATTTGGACCAACTAGAATTGCTAGTTTAGGTGGTAAGAAATATAGTTGGTTATTATGGATGACTTTTCAAGATTTACATGGGTTATATTCATAGTCCGTAAGGATGGAGCTTGTGAAGCCTTCAAAGTGTTTTCAAAAAGAGATCAAAATAAAAAAGATTTTTTGTATTTCATCCATCAAATTTGATCATGGTATTGAGTTTGAAAACCATGTTTTTGAAAATTTTTATAATGAAAGGCATTTCTCATAATTTCTTTTCTCCTAGAACTCCTCAACAAAATAGAGTTGTTAAAAGAAATAATAGATTTTCGCAAGAAATAGCCAGAACCATACTTTTAGAAAGCAATTTGTGTAACACCTTACTATATAAAATACTATGCTTAAGTCATAATATATTACCTGATAAGTTATTACGTGTGACCTAATTAAATTTCATTTTCGATTCAATGTTAATTACCCACCATGAGTTAACTATCCACTTATTTATTTTCTTTTGGCTGTAGAATAAATAATGGGTAATCGTCGTAACAAAATTAATAAATAAATAAAAAATAAAAATGAAAAAAAATCTATGAAATAAACAAAATTATCTGACTACATCATATATATGTACATAGATGTCTGCTTCCAAAGTTTGCCAAAAAGATACATAAATAGTACAGGTTATGAGAAATGAGGCCGCTAGAACAAAATAAACTGGCCTGGCACTGTGGAACGAAAACCCTATAAGGTCCCCACGGGACATTTCGTGTGCTGCCCCTAACCACTAACCATCTACCCATGGCTTAGAATTCCAAAAGAGGGCCAACCTGTATACCTCCTGCTGTTGTTGCATGTAAGCTACCTAGATGGACTCCGAGGAAAGGAATCCATTGGCCATGCTGGCATATGCCGGGTTATAGCCGCCGTTGGATGCAGAGAACGATGATGATGAACTCGCCACCTCAGAGAATGAGATGGAAGGAGCTTGTGGAGGTGATGCTGCCTGTGGTGCTATAGGAGCTGCTGCTTGTGGCTACTGCTGGAGGTGGAAAGGGGTGTGCCATATAGAACGGTACGGCAATATAAGGTGTAGAGGAGTTGAAAAGTGGGTGAGCCAGTGGGACAGCAAAGTCTCTATGGAAGAAGTAAAAATGAAACTGACAACTACCGGATATATATATATATATAGAATCTAAAAACGGGTCCAGGTGGATGTGAAGCTCGGGGAACTCAATATAGAGGATGCCAATCGCCGTATTCGCCATGATCTGAGAATGACGCGGAAACATATAGTAGGGTGAAAAATAAGAATTTCTCAGTAGGAATCCTAAATCTATACACATCTGTCATCGCTGTCATTCCCAATTGTGTCCATTTTTCTTAATTTTAAATAGTACAACATAATGGTAATATTCAACTTAAAACTTATGTCATAAAAATATAACCTGAAACAAACTAAATTTTAAATTAAAGCAATGAAAATATATCTAAACAGGTATGCCAATATAACTCAGACAGTAACTATACATAAACAGTATCATATCATGAGGAATAACAGGTAACCACAAAAAAACAGCTAGAAATTATATAACAGAGCATATAAATTTATGAACTGAGGAATGCATCTTGTCTTTGAGATTTGTCAACTTGTATAACTTATAATTTCCATTCTTGGTCCCCTAGGAGTTATTGGCCATATACTCCTGGGTAATAGTCTGCTTTTTAGGACCGAGCTCGTTCCTATACAAGATTATCGGGTTTACTTTCCCCGACTTTTTCACTGATCTATTCCCCTTAAACTTGTTCAGGGGCTGGCCCCAGTGATATGGAATCCTTTGAAATTTTTATACATTGCATGCACACTAACATTAGTCTACTTAAATATCTTGTATTCATGCAAATATCCCATATAGTATGTGAATTCTTTGCCGAAATTTCCGCAATGTAACGGATCGAGTCCACTTTCCTAAGAATAGTGCCAGGCTACCAATAAACATCAATCAAGCATTCAACGCAATATGAGACAGCAAGTATATAATCACAATATTAATCATCAAAATCAATACAAGCATCAATAGAGTTTTCTGCTTACTCTACCCTCTTCTGCCTGAATTTTATAAAATTCACCTTTACTCCTATTCAACTCATTTAAACTTGAATTCAATATGTTATAGCTCTATATGTCTAGTTTTCAATCGTTTTAGTTCTATCTCATTTTGATTTGTATAGCTCAAGTTATTTGTATTTTACCTTAGACTGCCTTACACTTAGCCAGAACTGCACCCTTATAAGTGAAAATTCACTACAAATAGGAATCTAGGTGAAATTATATGAAATTTATACCAAATTAAAGCTAACAGAACAAGATTTTAAATAAAAAAAGTTTCATATCATTTGCATAAGTATACCTTGAGATATAAGCCCTATAAATTGACCCTACTAGACTACCCTATTCTAGCCTAGTTTGAACTTAAGACAAATTCATTGATGTGCTGGGAACAAATGGTAATGAATTTGACTTTAAAATTTTTAAGGGATGTTTCTTTACATGTTACCTTTCAAACAGCATTGGTTGCACTCAATTTAGAGTTGTTTAGGGTGAGTTACACCCTTCTCAACTCATACTATCTAGAAGAGAATCTAGGATTCTAGGTCAAATTTCAAAAATTCATCACTAATTCTATACTAATCCAATGGCCTCATATTTTATATGGTTAGCAAGCCCTAGATGTCTAGTTTTATATAAAAATAGATTCATTCAGGTCTAATGGTTGGATTCTAGTCAATACAAGATGAACATAAGGATGCCATAGGGTTTTAACCCAATAGCTCCTTAATTCTTTCTATCTTTAAGTCCCTTCATTCCAATTTCAATTCTAATCATCACATACATGCAAAATCAACCCTAACCCCTTATATCCACTCAAGATAAGACCAGAATCATGGAAGAAAGAAAAATTCCAATCAGCCCCAATCCAAGAAAACAAGAAGAGAAGTTGGAATTCCTACCTCTTTAGGTGAAATCTTGTTGGATTGGTGTCTTGGATTGAAGAAACTTTTGATGAAGCTTGAAGAGTTGATGAAGATCGAATGAAAAAGAGTTAGAATAGAAGAAGAAAGATAGGGATTCTGCTCTTAATGGGGCCAAAATTGATCAAGGGAGCTAGGAGGAATTTAGTGAAAACTTTTGAAGGAAGCTAGCTTTTGATTGGTGAATTCCTTTTCATTTTTTAACTTGACTTGGCAGCACATATGGAAGGCTGAGATTGTGCCATTTGCATGCTAATTTGGCTGAATCTTGGCCATCTATCCTAGAGTTCTTACAGTATAATTTCTATTGATTCGGTTCTGACAGTTTAAAATACCGAAATCTTACCTATTTCTTTTAAATCGGTAAACCGGTTTTAGAAAAATCCTATGAGGTTTCCTATGATTCTAATTTAATTCCCTCATGCTTAATCCTCCTAAATGTTACTTAATTGGCTTTGGGTAAATACTCAATTGAATTCTAATTAATTCCAATTATTTGATAAAAATCGAACAACTCGGTTAATAATGATAAGATTTCTTTCAGACATCACAGTTTGTCAAAAGGTTTTTGCATAGAGGTAGTTAACAGTGCTTGCTACATTTAAAATCGTGTTTCCCTTAGGCCAATATTCAAGAAGACATCCTATGAATTATGGAAAAGAAGAAACCTAACATATCCTATTTTTATGTCTTTGGATCTGAATGTTTGATCCTTAACACAAAGGATAAGCTGTTAAAGTTTGATCCTAAATCTGATCTTGGTATATTCCTAGGATATTCTTCTATTTCTAAAGCATATAGGGCATACAACAAGAAAACTCAAATTGTAGAGGAAACAATACACATCTCTTTCAAAGAAAAGAAAAAGGATTTGGATCGGAATAACCATGAATTGGAAGAAGACATGGAGGACTTTTCACTAAATGATAATCCATAGAATCAAAGCTCTTTTCAGATAGCCACAAGAGAAAGTGATGAAGAAATGGCTATTAACTTGAGTCTTCTCTGCCTTACCATGTTTCTGATGATATTCTAGAAAACTCTAAAGCATCCCTCATGAAGAGAAGATACATTAGTACAAGAGACTTAAAAGTTGTCTCTCAAAATCAAGTCATTGGTGAACCTTCTTAAGGAGTTAGAACTAGATCTTCATTCAAAATGGAATCAAATATGGCTTTGATATCTGAGATTCAACTTGAATATATTGATGAAGCTTTTTAAGATCAAATTTGGACAAATGCTATGTAAGAAGAGCTCAATCAGTTTGAAAAGAGCAAAGTCTAGACTCTAGTTCCACTGTCTAAAGGACATTCTGTCATTGGCATAAGATAGGTGTTCATAAACAAGGTGGATAAAGTGGAAAAGTCATCAAAAACAAGGGAAGACTTGTTGCTCAAGGCTACAATCAACAAAAGGGAATTAATTATGATGAGATACTCATCCTTGTCACAAGGTTGGAAGCCATCAAAATGCAGCTTGCATTTGTAGCATACAAAGGTTTTGTTCTTTTTTAAATGGATGTTAAATATGCTTTTCTTAATGGTTTCATGTATGAAGAAGTCTATGTTAAACAACCTTCTGGTTTTGAAAATAAAACCTTTCCTTACCATGTTTTCAAACTATCAAAAACTTTATATAGTATAAAACAAGCTCCAAGAGCTTGGTATGAAATATTTAGTTCTTTTATAATAAAAAATGATTTTAAAATAGGAAAAGTTGATACAACCTTGTTTGTCTTGCATGAGAAAGATGATGCCCTTATTGGTTAGATTTATGTAGATGATATTATATTTGGTATTACTAATTAAAATCTAAGCAGGAGTTTTTCTAAGCTTATGCAGGTGGATTTGAGATGAGTATGATGGGAGAGCTCAAATACTTTCTAGGTTTGCAAATCAAACAACAGAAAGATGGGGCCCTTATTCATTAAGAGAAATATGCTAAGGATATGCTCAAGAAGTTTGATATAGATAAAGCCAAGAGCATTAGCACCTCCATGCATCCTTCTCAAGTGCTGGATGCTAATGAAGAAGGAAATAAAGCTTTTGATAAACTTTTTAGAGATATGATTGGTTTTTTACTTTATCTCACGGCTAGTAGATTTGACATACAATTAAGTGTGGGCATTTTTGATAGATTTCAATCTAATCTAAAGCAATCACACTTAAACCCTGTCAAAAGAATTTTGAAATACTTAGTAGGTACCATTAATTTTGGTCTCTGGTATAAGAAAGGTATTTTCTGTGATGTTACAGGATATTGTGACTTTGTTGACTTTGCTAACTTTGCTGGAGATGGAGTTGAGAGAAAAAAAAACACAAGTGGATGCTACTATTTTCTTAGAAATTCTTGATTACATAGTCAAGCAAAAAGTAAAACACAATTGCTCGCTCAACTATTGAAGTAGAATATATTTCTACAGCAAATTGCTATGCTCAAATCTTGTGGATCAAGTATTAATTGGAGGATCTCAACTTGAAGTATACCAATATCCCTATTCTATGTAATAATACAAGTACTATAAATCTTATCAAGAATCCAATTCAGCATTCTAGATCAAAACATATTGATATTAAGCACTATTTCATTAGAAATCATGCTCAGAAAGGAGATATTAAGCTAAAGTTTGTAAACACAGAAGATCAAATAACTGATATATTTACAAAACCTCTAGCTAAAGATCATTTTTGTTTATTAAGAACCTCATGAATATGACTAGTTTCTAATTATGCATTTATAACACATACATTCATTGGATCATTTCCCCCTAAGCCTTTGAAGAAGATTAAGGTTGGGATTGCATGTCAAGTGTGTTTCTCTTCTGATGAATACACTTCAAGAAATATTCAGAAAGGTCTTTAAAATGTTCAGAAAGTTCAATTCGGAATGATGCTTCATAAAGGGTTAATTAGAAAGATGCTCTAATTAGATCGAAGTGATTGTGTTCAAAAAAGTGGTTCTTTTAGAAAGATGACTCAAGTTTCAAGTTAAAAGGTTGAATGTGAAAAGTCAAAGAAGTTTTTAGAACATGGGTAGCTCTAGTAACTTCCACGTTACTACGTTTCAATTAAGCAGGAAAGCCGAAAGTTTGCCTTATACAAAAACATCATCTCAAAATCGTTCATATTAGAAATGAGCCTTGGTTATTTTATTTAACCAATAAACTCATTTATTCACCCTGAACTCTCTTTTTCTCTCACTTCCTGAAACCCTCTCAAATACTATTCATCTTCTCCAAAGTTTTAAACTTCAAACTCTTTGCTTCCTTCACCGTTATTTCACCTTAAACACATTCCTTTTTCCTTCAAGCTCTAATCTTTCTTGGTCAGCACCATGAGTGAAAAAAGTAACTTCAGCACCTCCTACATGTCCGATGATGAAAATATGCAAGAGTATTTCGAGACTCATTTTCACAGAAGGCCCATTGCTAGAGGAAGAAGTTTTGATCTTAAGAACTTCACTACTCTCCTTGAAGTTCATAAAGTCTTTGAGTTCCAAGGATGAGGAGATTTTCTACACCTTTCTGAGGATATCTACACAGGGGTTATCCCTATATTCTATAGTACCCTAAATGCTTCTGAAGAGGACAACACCTCCATTAGAAGCATAGTAAGAAGTTTTGAACTTTAGATTTGTCCTTCTGATATCACTGAGATCACCAACACTCTGAATGATGGCATTTGGTGTCATGGCGGAGAAAGATGGTGGGAAAAGCTAACTGTGACAGAGGCTAATGTTGTAGAAACTCTCTCTGAAAATAAAGTATAAGAGTCAAAGGTATTCAAACCTCTAGTTTACTTACTCCAATTAAGGTCGTATATTCTGTGGTCCAACACATTATGTTGCCAAGGAGTAGGAGCATAGATGTGATGAGTGAGGTTGGTCAAATAGTCATGTTCTGTCTCATGACCAAAGAAAGGATCAAGCTAGTGAGATTGATTTTGAATTTCATTATTGCTGTTGTTGGTGTTGAAGGGAAGAATGCTAGCCTATCCTATGGCAGGTTTTTGACAAAGGTCTTCAACAAAGCTCAGCTGCCTCTAGCTAGTGAGAAGTCTAATGACAAAAGACTAACCACTATAATAAAGGCTTTCCAAGCTATGGGTTTGAAACCCAAATCTCAAGAGAAAAAGAAAGAAAAGAAGAGCAAAGAGATCAAAGCTATTGCTATCGAGGTTGTGGTGCCTAACACTAAGAAATCTTAATCCAAGCCTTTTAATGAGGGGTAGAAGAAGAAAAAGAAGACATGAAAGGAAAGAAGTTTCTCTCTCTTATCCTTAAAGAAAGAAGGAGCAAAAGAAGACTTCTAAAGCTTTTAGAAGAATATTCCTCATCAAAGGCTAATGATGAGGTTTCTGCAGTTGCTATAGAACCTATTAATGTGGCTGATGTTGCCACAATTCCTACTGCCTTTCCTACTCATGTTGAAAGAAAGATTATCATTAGGGAACCTGCTCCTCCAATGGCTACTCCCAAAAAGGTTCCAAAAGGAAAAGGCAAAAAAAAGCAAAAAGAAGCCTCTATTGCTCCTTTATAAGATTCCACCCCCTTTCCTAAAATAAAAGCCAAGAGAGAGGCTGAAGAAAACAAACTCATGGAAGAAACTTGGCTCTAGAAACAAAGGAACAAAGCCGCTAGAATTAGAGCTTCTAAATAGAGGAGTTCTTCCATATCTTAGGAGATAGAACAACATTTTGTGGTGATAAAAGAACAAAATCCTGCAATTGGGATAAGAATTGTAGTGCTAACTTCTAAGCTACAAGCTGCACAAATTAAGCAACCATCCCAGACTCTTAAGATTGGTCTTCCTATTCAAGAAAGAACCCTTGCTAGGAACCAAAGAAAGAGCTGGAGATAAGGATGAGTCTGTTGCACCACAAAAGACTGCTCTTGTGACAAAAGTAGTATTGACCCACCCCTATTTAGAACATTCTGCAAGCTTCTCCAGATGTTCTTACCACTCCAACCATTACAAACACCTTGTTGCTATTAATTGCTAGCCCAAAGTTCGACAAATAGCCTCTAGAGCTATTTTAGAATGTGCCAAGTCCTCAACTTCACACACTAAGAAGTTGCCTTCTGAAGAGCTTGCATCATCTCCTGCCCATGTCTTCCCTAATGCCAATAAGATTCAGATGGATATTCTCTTGGCTAATCAACAAATAATCATGGCAAATTAATAGCAACTCATGACCAACCAACATGCCATAGAGAGAAGAATGGACAAGATGTGAGTGTCTTGCTATAGTTGCTATAAGCACTTTAGAAAGGAAACCACTAGGGTAATCAGTGATGGTCTTCAATGATGCCTAAACATCTTTTGCTGATGTTAAAAATGGGAGAAGATATAGGAAAATATTTAGTTGAAGGGTAGGAACTAGAAACAAAAATCATACATTGCATTTTGCATTTTGTCTTGAAATTATCATTATTGAATAGTTTTATCATTATCTTTTCTGATATAAGGATCATATTCTCAGATATGATAGTTATCTCATTTATCTTTCCTCTAATACGTAGAATCTTTGCTTTGATACTTGGTTTTTGATTGCTCTATTTCAATTATTTATCTTATTAGTTATGTCTCTAATACTAGTTATAAGTGTCATATCTTTTCTTCTGATACTTGCTTCATTTAATGCTTTGATATATATAAATACATGCTTTAATTCGTAAGTTTAGTATTTCTTTGACGATAACATGCTCTGTATATTTGTTAAATTGTATTCTTTGAACAAATTTTTAGTCATTTCAAATGTTTTTGATTAGCTCAAAATCTTTAGTATGACATATTGAAGTCTTTGAATGAGATAACAAACTAAAATGAACATCAAAAAGCATGTATCACGATCAGAAAGATAGGATCAATACAAACTATGTTAATGCTTATATACTTCCAAAGTTTCTTTTTTTTTTTTTTTTACATAAACAAAAGCATTTCCTAAGTATTGGTTTGTCATCATTAAAAAGAGGGAAAGTGTAAGCTCCAACACCCTTTAGAAGCCACCAAGTGGTCCGAGATACATCTCTTTGAGGATTTTGATGGATAATAGACCAATTTTTATGAAAATCTTTTATAAGGATTAACAGTTTGCTTGAGTACTTGTTTTGAATAGCACAGATCTCTCCAACTGAAGATTAAGAAAGATAGTTCTCATGCAGAAAATGAAAATTAACTTCTAAAATGTTCCTTCAAACCAAAATTACATTTTTGATGAAGCTAAGATCTTATGAGAACGTCATCCATGCTCACAATAATCATATTTCTCACAAGAAAATAATTTAAAGCATCAAAAGGATTGTAACGTCCGAAAAATTTTATCGTTAACAACTGAGTTGTTCAGTTTTGTCGAATAAGTGGGTTTAATCAGAACTTGATTAAACACTTACTTAAAGCCAATTAAGGGTGATTTGAGAAGATTAGGCTTGATGAAATTAAATTAGGAGCATAGAAAACCTCATAGAAAAATTTCAAGCCAATTTACCGATTTAATGGAAATCGGTAAGATTTCGGTAACTCAAACTGTCGGAACCGGATCAGTAGAATTTTTCTATGAGTGCCCTAGAATCAACGGTTAGGATTTTGCCAAACACCCCACCCAAGTGGCATCTAGACAGCCATGGATGATGGGGAAGAGACCAGAATTTTGACCAAGACTCCTTCTGTAACATCCCCATTTCTACCTAAGCTAATTAGCTCGGTGTTTCCGGCTAATTAGAGGGATTAGCGATTAATTGAGAACTAATCGATTAATCCCGAGAGCAAGAGCTTAGTAAACTAAGTCTAGCCAAACAATTTAGTCATAATGTCCTAAGCGTTTTAATAAAACCTTAATCGTCTAATCCTTAATTACTCGAAGGTGCCAAAACAAGAGTAAGACAATCTAACCTTACTAATTAAGTTTATAATGATTAAGACAACTCTTGAAAAAAATTAAACCCCAAATTAAGCATATGCTTAACCGTAATGCAAGACATCATAAAAGGTATAATTGACAAGAGTTAACTCATGGGTAATTAAGCCAATTAAGTTAAACTACATTTAAATAATTCTAATAACATTTAGAGATAAAGGTTCTTCCATGCATATGCCCTAGAAAGACCTACCAAGGAGGAGCAACATCTCACCCTTCATTCAAACTCTTTAATCCTACACCATTAGATCAAAAGCCAAGACTAGGATCCTTGTCATCCACCATTAGATCTTGACACTTGGATGAGTCTTAGACAAGCAACCAAATCCTAAGAGGGTACTCCCTTTAACCCCTAGAGAAAAGCTTAAAATGGACATTAGAATGCCTCCAAGACTCAAGGAAAAACAACTCACCCTTTTGCCCCAAGGTTTTTCCACTCTCTTGCTTGTTGTAAGAAGCAAAGTCCCATCACCTTTCCTTCCTCTTTGCGCCACCTTCAGCCATACCTCTCTCCTCCATTCATTTTTCATTTCCTCTCCCAAAGACACACACAAAGCTCTCTTCTCTCTCTTCAATTTCAAATTCTCCTCCTTCTCTCTAAACTCTCTAACTTCTCTCTAGAATTCTCCCACTTCTCTCATCCTTTCCTCTCCTCATCCTACTCACAAACTCTTCAAGAGCCACCATTTCTTGCTCTTGGAGAATCAAAGACACTCACATATCAAGCCTCTTCCAAGATCCAAGAGGAGGAGCACCACCACCACCATCATCTCTTTTTCCATCCCAAGTTCCTTCAAAGAAAGCTTCTTGGTAGTGACTCTAAACCCTTTTTCTCTCTTGTTTTTCAAGCTTTAGAACTCCTATGCTCTCCATAGCTAGGTGGTTTTAAAGATTGATTATGGGCATCATAGCCATTCTTGTCATAAAATGAGATGTTGTTGCTAGTATGGTTGTTTGTTGAAAATATGTTTTCGGTTTGGTGTGATGCATGGCTGAATCCACTATTTTTGAACTCCAACATGTTAGTTTTTCACTAATCTTCCATGGTATATGAGTGTCTTATAACTTGAGAATGGTTTCTTGAAAGTGAGGTTGAGTGTTTTGGAGAAAACATGAGAAAAAGCAAGACGTGAATCCTGGATTTTCTGACAGTCTGTAAACCGAACGGTATAACTTTTTCCAGAAAACTCAGAAATGAGTGGAACCAATTTTATATGAAAATAGACTCAAAGAGCTTTCCATACATATAAAATACATAAGATTCGGAGTTAAAATGAGTGAGATGTGATTTTTCAAAGTGGACTGTTCTCGGTAGGTTTCTGCCTGGGCAGTCTACACTAAAATGAGTATAACTCAAGCTACAAAAATGATTTTTGAGTGAGACCAAGTTTCAATGAAAGCTAAGACATAGGCGAACAGACCCATAAAACAGTTTTCTCAGATTCCTTCTGAGCAATTATAATGAGAGGTCACAATCCACTGTACCGGGAGTGAACCTAGAAACTGAACAAGTCAGAATAAAATATGCATAACTGGAGTTAGAAAATGAATTTTTGAGTGGGACTTCTTTTGTTAAAAACTAGACTCAGAACCCTATAAGCATATAAAATTTCGCATTAAAATGATAAAATACCAAATTATGGTGAATTTTTAAAGTTACTGCCTGGGGTAAAAGTAAAACTGTCAAAATTTAACCTTAAGTAAAACTATGCATAAGTGACCTAAAAAGGTAAAAGGGCTTAACCTAAAGTAATGAAACTTCATAATTTACTTAATGAAGACTAGATGGAATAAAATGCTAAGCTTGCCTAATCCTTAATAAAAGAAGCAAATAAAACGAAAAACCGAATGTAAATGTAGTTAGTGTACTAGATTAAGTTCATAAGATTTTAATCAAACTATAATGCAAAACCTAAACCATAACTCTTCCAAATTTAAAATATGAAAATCATATAAGTCAAGTTAGAATAAATGAGAAGAGGAAACCAATAAAATGAAAGCCAATGTAAAAGCTTGCATCTAATTTACTAAGCTAAGCTCATAAGACTTTGCTTGAGAATATGCCTACGATTAGGTTGCAAGTATGATGTGATGATGATGTGATTATGATGCCATGATATGATGATATGATGTGATGATATGATGATGATGATATGATATGATGATATGATATGATGCTTTGTGATACTCTTGGTATCTGTCTGGCAAAATTTTGGGAAGGTGCGGTCTAGCCGTTATGCTGCCGAAATTTTGTAGAAATTATGGACTTAGAAATATTTTGCATCATAAGTTTAATAAGGAAAGATTGGATAAAGTATGATCCTTCAAAAGGCAAGGTGACCTAATTTAACTTTCCTCACCCACGACTCACATGAGGCATGGCATGACCCAGCTAGTGTGAGTATAGGGATAGGGCTTACATGAGGCATGGCATGACCCGGCTAGTGTAAGTACAGAAAGTCTATGGTGGCGACGGCCACGGTATGAGCTCATTACCACTTATGTTTAGTGGGTGGAAAGAAAGGACTTAAGATAAGTCAAGTTAAGGAAAGAAAGGGACTTGGTCCAACCCAAGTAAAGAACATAACTCTCGATCTGTTTATATATGTTATGAATAGTCATATAAGCTTTCATGTATGCCATGATGATGTTAATACAACGAGGATAGGTACTAAAAATGGGATCCACTTCGGATAGTAACGTTTTCGATAATCAAATAATTGAACCTATTGTATGCCCACGCTTTCGTTAAAACCGAAGTGGCTGGGACGATGATGATGACACCAGTGTGTCAGGGTCGGGTCCTACTGCGAAATCTTATTTCTCATCCTAGTTGTTTTCGTCTCGTCACCAGATACTCATGGAGCCTCACGTGGCGTGGACCATGGAGCCTCCCACCATGAGTGGGCTTATGATGAGGATGCCCACGCTATCGTGGCCCACGACCACCACGGTAGTTCGCACCTACTTCTATCCGGTCGGGTTTTTGAACAAGAGGACCCAGAGATTCCGCCACCCCCGAGGGACGTATCTTCGTCACGCCTTGGACAGCCATTGGGTCCTTGGGATTTCCCGCCCGAGCCATTGCCCGAGATCGAGATGGAGCCTATGTCTCCCGGTCTACCCGTAGCCGAGCCTATGCCGCCAGAGGTTCCCGTGGTCGAGGTGAGTTCGACGGCCACCCCTAGGTCGTAGCAGCCGCCGCCACTCCCGAGCATCGGCTGTCGCGTCGAGGAGGATCCCTCCGAGGCACGCCTCGGTGGGCAGCTATGTTCCCGCCGTCGCGTCCGTCGTATAGAGGTGATCAGCAGCACCCCTCGCATCATTCGCACTCGCTGCTTCCCGAGGCCGAGCAGCATGGGGACTCGACATTCGAGGACCCGAGTTCGATGGAAGGGCATGGAAGGGCGAGAAGTCGGCATATGTCTCACGAGGGCTTATTTTGATTTGTGCTCCCTAACTCTTGTATTTCATTTAGTATTGTATCTCATCAGACTTGTGTACCTTTGATATTTGGGGCCATGGCATGACCATGAGTTTCCTTTATATGTACTTGTTTGGATATTATGAGATTAAGTATTTTATGTAATCGATGTTATAATTTGAATGTATGACTTTATGATTTATCTCATGTTCCATCCATTTATATTGAAATCTCTGCGATACGCTCGTCTCATCGCTATCTTCTCGCGCAAGGCTTTACTTTTTAAAAGCAACGACATATTTCAAAAAAAATTTTACTGTATTTTCCGCGTAATTTAATTTCAAGTAAAGTTTAGTGTTCCACGAGCATAAGTAACAACTAATAAAACGCCGTAATACGACTTAAGCGTAATATGGATTTATTAGGTGTTACATTATGGTATCGAGCGATTCATCGTGTTAAAGCCTGAGGATTGGACTGACTATGCTTCCAAGCATAATTCTACGTGCGCTATGTTAAGTCGTGCTAAGAATCCTGTCTGTATGATAGGATGTAGGACTTAGAATGCATGACCGTCATGTGAGATTGCCTTTAGTTGCTGCCATGCTTATGCTTGATATTGGGCCTGATCAACTCGATATTTTTGTTTTGGTGTGTTCAGGAACTAATGGCAACTCGCAGACGTGCCGCCCCTGAGCCCAGCGACAACACGAACATCGCTGATTTCATGAGGACCTTTCAACAGATGGCGAATGCCATGCAAGCTCAAGCTACGACGGCCGAACACATGATGGATCAGCTAAATCGGAGGTCAGAAGAGTCCGTCGGCGGAAATGGGGCAAGTACGGAATATCAGAAGTTCGCGGAGTTCCGCAAGGCTAACCCGCCCAGTTTCAAGGGGGCCTTCAACCCTGAGGAAGCTGATGAGTGGATTAAAGAGATCGAGAAGATCTACTCAGTGCTGACTTGCTCGGAGACCCAAAAGGTGGCCTTTGCTACCTATATGCTGAAGGCGGATGCCGACTCAGTGGAAGGGGCGAAGAGCTTGATGGAAAGTGACCAAAGGGAAATCACTTGGGACGTCTTCAAGACAGACTTTCACGAGAAGTATTTCCGATGTCGGTAAGGAACGCAAAGGAGATGGAGTTCACGAGGCTCTACCAGGGAGGTATGAGCGTTCGAGTACACAATAAGTTTGAGGAGCTGGTAAGTTCTCCACGCTATATCAGCGGAACCCCGATGAGCACTGGAAGTGCATGAAGTACGAAGGAGGTTTGACGGCTGACATCCTGGCATCGATGGCCCGCCGAGATTCGAACTATGCCCTTGTCAATAAGAGTCGCGTGGTGGAGGATCGCAACCGCAAGCGGCTATCGCAGATCGGAAGCCCATAAGAGGAGGCAGCATCTCAAGGGCAACACCAGAGACAGCCCGCACAAAAGAAGCCCTACCGTGGCGATGGTTCTAGAGGCAAACAGCCACAGAGATCCTCTGCCAATCCTCCAAGACCCGCCAGCCAGCCTCCGAAGCCTGCAACCAATTCCGTTTGCCCCAAGTGTGGGAAGCAACACAAAGGGGTTTGCTACGCCGGGCAAAACGTTTGCTTCCGATGTGGACAACCCGGCCATTTTGCCAAGAACTGCACGAAGGACACATCTCGCCCCAAACCGCAACGCCAAGGGAGGGTCTTCACCATGAATGCCGAGGAGACCACGGAGTCTGGTGATCTCATTCGAGGTAAGTGCGAAGTAAATGGTAACATCTTAACTGTACTATATGACTCTGGCGCTACGCATTCTTTTATTTCTCATGATTGCGTAAGTAGATTGGGGTTGTCTGTTTCTGAACTACCTTATATGTTGCTTGTTTCTACTCCCACTGGGAAACCAGTTAGAACTTGTCTGTGTTGTTTGAAGTGTCAAATTCATATTGAGGGTAGGACTTATGAGTCCGATTTAATCTGCCTTCCTTTGTCGGGTTTAGATCTAATCTTAGGCATGGGTGGCTCTCAGCCAACCATGTTCTGTTAGATTGTGCAGCCAAAACAATCGTATTTCCTTCCTTACCTTCTAAACCTGTTAGTTTAAGCTTGAAACCTATCGTGTTATACTGTTGTAAGACTGAGAATCAAGAATACGTTCTCCTATCGGCTAGTGAGGTTGAACTGGAGCAAGCTCTTGAGGAGATTCCTGTGGCGAATGAGTACCCCGAAGTCTTTCTGAGGATATTCGAGTTTCCCAGGAGAGAGATAGAATTCTCCATAGAATTGGTGCCTGGGACTGGACCAATATCTATTGCACCCTACCGAATGTCCCCTTTGGAGTTGGAAGAGTTGAAGACCCAATTGGAGGAATTGTTGGAGAAGAAGTTTGTGCGACCGAGTGTCTCACCTTGGGGAGCCCAGTCTTTGTTTGTCAAGAAGAAGGATGGAAGCATGAGGTCGTGCGTGGATTATCGGCAGTTGAACAAGGTCACGATGAAGAACAAGTACCCTTACCAAGGATAGACGACTTGATGGACCAACTCAGAGGAGGTGTGGTGTTTTCAAAGATAGATCTAAGGTCGGGATACCACCAAATTAGAGTAAAGGAGGAAGATATTCCCAAGACGGCCTTTAGGACTAGATATGGGCATTATGAGTTTAGAGTAATGTCGTTTGGATTAACCAATGCCCCGGCTATGTTTATGGATTATATGAACAGGATCTTTAGGCCGTATTTGGATAAGTTTGTGGTGGTCTTTATAGATGACATCCTCATCTATTCAAAGACGAAGGAGGAACACGAAGAGCATCTTCGGATGGTGTTGGGAATCTTGAGGGATAAGAAGCTCTATCTGAAGCTATCGAAGTGTGAGTTTTGGCTAGAAGAAGTGAAGTTCTTGGGTCACGTCGTGACTAAGGGAGGGATATCCGTAGATCCGAGCAAGGTGGAAGCTGTGATGAACTGGGAGAGACCGACGACGGTGACGGAGATTCGGAGTTTTCTCGGCCTAGCCGGATATTATCGGAGGTTTATAAAGGGATTTTCTCAGATATCCCTACCTTTGACTAAGCTCACTAGGAAGAATGCTGCGTTTGTGTGGATCAAGAGTGTGAGAAAAGTTTTCAAGAGTTGAAGGCTAAGTTGACTTCTACACTGCATCGGGTCTGCTCGACCCTAAGGGAGCCTTTGAGGTCTCTTCGTGATGCCTCCGGAAGAGGGTTAGGTTGTGTTCGATGCAAAATTGAAATGTGGTAGCGTCGCCTAGGCAACTGAAACCTCATGAAGTCAACTACCCGACCCATGACCTGGAGTTAGCGTCGTGGTGTTTGCCTTGAAGATATGGAGGCACCATCTATATGGAGTTAGGTTTGAGGTATTTTCGGATCACAAGAGTCTGAAATACTTGTTTGATCAGAAGGAGCTTAACATGAGGCAGTAGGCGGTGGATGGAATTCTGAAGGACTACGATTTCGGATTGAACTACCACCTGGTAAGGCCAATGTGGTGGCGGACGACCGAGCCGCAAATCATTGCATGTGTCGTGGTTGATGGTCAAGGAAGCGAGTTGATTGAGAGCTTTAGAGACTTAAATCTCGGAGTTACCACGACCCTCGTAGCATAAGGTTGAGTCTGATCAAGGTGACAAGTGAGTTCAGAGGGCAAATTATGCAGGCTCAGAAAAGGATGAAGAGTTCTTGAGAATTGTAGCTCAAAGCGAAGGAGGAAAGCTGAAAGAATTTACTCAAGGCATTGATGGCGTATGGAGGTATCAAGGGAGGATATGCGTGCCTGCTAAGGATGACTTGAGGAGGACAATTGTAGAAGAAGCCCACAAAGGTCATTTCACCATGCATCCTGGCATAACGAAGATGTACCAAGACCTCAAGAGGATGTTTTGGTGGCCAAGCATGAGACGAGACATAGCAGATGTGGTGGATAAGTGCTTAGTTTGTCAAAAGGTGAAGATTGAGCACCAAAACCCTCAGGCATGCTGCAACCATTGGAGATCCCCGAATGGAAATGGGATGGAATCTCTATGGATTTTGTGATGGGTTTGCCTCAACCCAAGGTGGATTTGATGCCATATGGGTCGTTGTGGATAGATTGACAAAGTTCCGCCCACTTCTTACCCATAAGGGCTAATTATCCTTTGGATAAGCTAGCCCACTATACATCCAAGAGATTGTAAGATCTGCACGGAGTACGTGCAACCATTGTGTCGGACAGAGAGCCAAGGTTTACCTGTAGGTTCTGGGCAGCCTTGCAAAAGGCATTTGGGACGAAACTTTGTTTAAGTACACCTACCACCCCAGATCGATGGACAATCGAAAGAACCATACAAACCCTAGAGGATATGTTAAGGGCATGCGTAATGGATCGACCGGAAGTTGGGACAAGCACCTACCCTCATCGAAGTTCGCCTACAACAATAGTTTTCATGCTAGTATTGGGATGGCACCTTATGAAGCTCAGTATGGTAGGAAGTGCCGATCTCCGCTTTGTTGGTATGAACCGGGTGAGCAAAGCCTCTTAGCGCCTGATCTGGTTAGAGAAACCACCGAGCAAATTAAGAGGATAAGGGAAAGGATTCTCACAAAGACAAAGCCGAGGAAGAGCTATGCGGATAAGAGGAGGAAGCCAATCGAGTTCCAAGAGGAGAACACGTATTCTTGAAAATCACTCCTACAACAGGCATAGGTAGAGCCCTTAGAGTCAAAAAAGTTGAGTCCTCGCTTTCTTGGCCCTTTGAAATCTTGAAACGAGTAGGAACAGTTGCCTACCAAATAGCGTTACCACCTCATTTGTCAAATCTTCACAATGTCTTCCATGTCTCCCACTTAAGAAAGTACAACTCCGACCCCAATCACCTTCTTCAGCCTGAAAGTGTACGCTAAGGGAAGGTTCGACCTTCGACCTACTGCCTATGAGAATCATAGATAGGAAGGTCAAGCAGCTGAGGAACAAGTCTGTGCCCCTAGTGAAAGTGGCTTGGGGAAGAGGACACTTGGAAGAGCACACGTGGGAACTCGAGGCAGAGATGCAAAGAGATTTTCCCCACTGCATGTGCAACTAATTTTGTGGGGAAAATTCTTTTAAGGAGGGGAGTAATGTAACATCCCCATTTCTACCTAAGCTAATTAGCTCGGTGTTTCCGGCTAATTAGAGGGATTAGCGATTAATTGAGAACTAATCGATTAATCCCGAGAGCAAGAGCTTAGTAAACTAAGTCTAGCCAAACAATTTAGTCATAATGTCCTAAGCGTTTTAATAAAACCTTAATCGCCTAATCCTTAATTACTCAAGGTGCCAAAACAAGAGTAAGACAATCTAACCTTACTAATTAAGTTTATAATGATTAAGACAACTCTTGAAAAAATTAAACCCCAAATTAAGCATATGCTTAACCGTAATGCAAGACATCATAAAAGGTATAATTGACAAGAGTTAACTCATGGGTAATTAAGCCAATTAAGTTAAACTACATTTAAATAATTCTAATAACATTTAGAGATAAAGGTTCTTCCATGCATATGCCCTAGAAAGACCTACCAAGGAGGAGCAACATCTCACCCTTCATTCAAACTCTTTAATCCTACACCATTAGATCAAAAGCCAAGACTAGGATCCTTGTCATCCACCATTAGATCTTGACACTTGGATGAGTCTTAGACAAGCAACCAAATCCTAAGAGGGTACTCCCTTTAACCCCTAGAGAAAAGCTTAAAATGGACATTAGAATGCCTCCAAGACTCAAGGAAAACAACTCACCCTTTTGCCCCAAGGTTTTTCCACTCTCTTGCTTGTTGTAAGAAGCAAAGTCCCATCACCTTTCCCTCCCTCTTTGCGCCACCTTCAGCCATACCTCTCTCCTCCATTCATTTTTCATTTCCTCTCCCAAAGACACACACAAAGCTCTCTTCTCTCTCTTCAATTTCAAATTCTCCTCCTTCTCTCTAAACTCTCTAACTTCTCTCTAGAATTCTCCCACTTCTCTCATCCTTTCCTCTCCTCATCCTACTCACAAACTCTTCAAGAGCCACCATTTCTTGCTCTTGGAGAATCAAAGACACTCACATATCAAGCCTCTTCCAAGATCCAAGAGGAGGAGCACCACCACCACCATCATCTCTTTTTCCATCCCAAGTTCCTTCAAAGAAAGCTTCTTGGTAGTGACTCTAAACCCTTTTTCTCTCTTGTTTTTCAAGCTTTAGAACTCCTATGCTCTCCATAGCTAGGTGGTTTTAAAGATTGATTATGGGCATCATAGCCATTCTTGTCATAAAATGAGATGTTGTTGCTAGTATGGTTGTTTGTTGAAAATATGTTTTCGGTTTGGTGTGATGCATGGCTGAATCCACTATTTTTGAACTCCAACATGTTAGTTTTTCACTAATCTTCCATGGTATATGAGTGTCTTATAACTTGAGAATGGTTTCTTGAAAGTGAGGTTGAGTGTTTTGGAGAAAACATGAGAAAAAGCAAGACGTGAATCCTGGATTTTCTGACAGTCTGTAAACCGAACGGTATAACTTTTTCCAGAAAACTCAGAAATGAGTGGAACCAATTTTATATGAAAATAGACTCAAAGAGCTTTCCATACATATAAAATACATAAGATTCGGAGTTAAAATGAGTGAGATGTGATTTTTCAAAGTGGACTGTTCTCGGGTAGGTTTCTGCCTGGGCAGTCTACACTAAAATGAGTATAACTCAAGCTACAAAAATGATTTTTGAGTGAGACCAAGTTTCAATGAAAGCTAAGACATAGGGAACAGACCCATAAAACAGTTTTCTCAGATTCCTTCTGAGCAATTATAATGAGAGGTCACAATCCACTGTACCGGGAGTGAACCTAGAAACTGAACAAGTCAGAATAAAATATGCATAACTGGAGTTAGAAAATGAATTTTTGAGTGGGACTTCTTTTGTTAAAAACTAGACTCAGAACCCTATAAGCATATAAAATTTCGCATTAAAATGATAAAATACCAAATTATGGTGAATTTTTAAAGTTACTGCCTGGGGTAAAAGTAAAACTGTCAAAATTTAACCTTAAGTAAAACTATGCATAAGTGACCTAAAAAGGTAAAAGGGCTTAACCTAAAGTAATGAAACTTCATAATTTACTTAATGAAGACTAGATGGAATAAAATGCTAAGCTTGCCTAATCCTTAATAAAAGAAGCAAATAAAACGAAAAACCGAATGTAAATGTAGTTAGTGTACTAGATTAAGTTCATAAGATTTTAATCAAACTATAATGCAAAACCTAAACCATAACTCTTCCAAATTTAAAATATGAAAATCATATAAGTCAAGTTAGAATAAATGAGAAGAGGAAACCAATAAAATGAAAGCCAATGTAAAAGCTTGCATCTAATTTACTAAGCTAAGCTCATAAGACTTTGCTTGAGAATATGCCTACGATTAGGTTGCAAGTATGATGTGATGATGATGTGATTATGATGCCATGATATGATGATATGATGTGATGATATGATGATGATGATATGATATGATGATATGATATGATGATACTCTTGGTATCTTGTCTGGCAAAATTTTGGGAAGCTGCGGTCTAGCCGTTATGCTGCCGAAATTTTGTAGAAATTATGGACTTAGAAATATTTTGCATCATAAGTTTAATAAGGAAAGATTGGATAAAGTATGATCCTTCAAAAGGCAAGGTGACCTAATTTAAGTTTTCCCTCACCCACGACTCACATGAGGCATGGCATGACCCAGCTAGTGTGAGTATAGGGGATAGGGCTTACATGAGGCATGGCATGACCCAGCTAGTGTAAGTACCGAAAGTCTATGGTGGCGACGGCCACGGTATGAGCTCATTACCACTTATGTTTAGTGGGTGGAAAGAAAGGACTTAAGATAAGTCAAGTTAAGGAAAGAAAGGGACTTCGGTCCAACCCAAGTAAAGAACATAACTCTCGATCTGTTTATATATGTTATGAATAGTCATATAAGCTTTCATGTATGCCATGATGATGTTAATACAACGAGGATAGGTACTAAAAATGGGATCCACTTCGGATAGTAACGTTTTCGAAAATCAAATAATTGAACCTATTGTATGCCCACAGTTTTCGTTTAAAAACCGAAGTGGCTGGGACGATGATGATGACACCGGTGTGTCAGGGTCGAGTCCTACTGAGAAATCTTATTTCTCATCCTAGTTGTTTTTCTGTCTCGTCACCAGATACTCATGGAGCCTCACGTGACGTGGACCATGGAGCCTCCCCACCATGAGTGGGCTTATGATGAGGATGCCCACGCTATCGTGGCCACGACCACCACGGTAGTTCGCACCTACTTCTATCCGGGTCGGGTTTTTGAACAAGAGGAGCCAGAGATTCCGCCAGCCCCCATGGACGTATCTTCGTCACGCCTTGGACAGCCATTGGGTCCTTGGGATTTCCCGCCCGAGCCATTGCCCGAGATCGAGATGGAGCCTATGTCTCCCGGTCTACCCGTAGCCGAGCCTATGCCGCCGCCAGAGGTTCCCGTGGTCGAGGTGAGTTCGACGACCACCCCTAGGGCCGTAGCAGCTTCGCCGCCACTCCCGAGTATCGGCTGTCGCGTCTGAGGAGGATCCTCCGAGGCACGTTCTCGGTGGGCAGCTATGTTCCGGCCGTCGCGTCCGTCGTATAGAGGTGATCAGAGGCACCCGCATCATTCGCACTCGCGTTCCCGAGGCCGAGCAGCATGGGGACTCGACATTCGAGGACCCGAGTTCGATGGAAGGGCATGGAAGTGGGCGAGAAGTCGATATGTCTACGAGGGCTTATTTTGATTTGTGCTCCCTAACTCTTGTATTTCATTTAGTATTGTATCTCATCAGACTTGTGTACCTTTGATATTTGGGGCCATGGCATGACCATGAGTTTCCTTTATATGTACTTGTTTGGATATTATGAGATTAAGTATTTTATGTAATCGATGTTATAATTTGAATGTATGACTTTATGATTTATCTCATGTTCCATCCATTTATATTGAAATCTCTGCGATACGCTCGTTTCATCGCTATCTTCTCGCGCAAGGCTTTACTTTTTAAAAGCAACGACATATTTCAAAAAAAAATTTTACTGTATTTTCCGCGTAATTTAATTTCAAGTAAAGTTTAGTGTTCCACGAGCATAAGTAACAACTAATAAAACGCCGTAATACGACTTAAGCGTAATATGGATTTATTAGGGTGTTACACCTTCCACCAATCAAATGCAAGCCACCTTGAAAATATCTCCACTTTTCTCCTTTTCTTCTCATCCATTTTCGGCCACCCTCCTTCAGCTGCTGAAGTCCATCTTTTTCTCTCCTCTTTGCTCTCATTTCTACTCCATTTTCATCCATCTTCAAGTCCCATCCCAAGCAACCACCATCAAAGACACAAAATCAGCCAAAACAACTCAAGACAAGGTAGGAAATCCTACTTCTCCTCTTGTTTCTCTGATTTGGGGCTGTATGTGGGGCTTGCATAATCTGAGATATTGGTGTTTTATAGAGTGATGATGATGATTTATGACTGGTTTTGTATGTATGTTATGCTTAAACTTGGATTTGAGGGCGGATTGCTTGAAGGAGGAAGACAAATCTAGAAGCTATTAGGGTTTTCCCTCGACGGTCCGTACGGCGGAGTGTACGGCTCTATCTACCGCCAATTAAATTGGATGAAACTATTTTTATATGAAACTAGACATCTAGGGATTTCCATACATATATCATAATAGGCCATTGGATTAGTATAGAATTAGTTATGAATTTTTGAAGTTTATCCTAGAAATCTGGCTTCCTATCCGGGCAGTAGGAGTTGAGAAGGCTATAACTCACCCTATACAACTTCAAATTGAGTGAACCCAGGTTTGTTTGAAAGCTAACATGTAAAGGAATATCTCATACAAATTTCAGAACAAACTCTTAGCCGTTTGCTCCCAGTGCACCAAGGAAGTTGGCTTAAGTCTAAACCGGATTGAACCAAAGTAGTTTAGTAAGGCCAAGTTTCGAGACTCATAAGTCAAAATATACTTATGCAAATGACATAAAACGTAGTTCATTTAAAGCTGTTCTGATAGCTTTAATTGGACATAAATTTCGTATGAATTCACCTAGTTTTCTATTTTTAATGAATTTTTACTTAAAAAGACCCAATTCTGATTGAGAACAGGGCAGTCTGGGGTAAATTGTTTATATCTAGAGTTATACACATCAAAATGAAATGGGACTAAAAGGGTTAGAATCTAGACATATGAAGCTATGACATATCCAAATATTAGATTTAAATGAGTTGAATTGAATGAGAAATGAGGTACACCAAATTCGGGCAGAACAGAGGGGGTTAAGCTAAAACTCTAGTGATGGTTAAATTGAAATTGTTGATTTAGATTATGAAAGTATATGTATAATTGAGATTGTTGATTGGTGTTATGAATGTACATGTATAATTGTTTCTCTATATTGAAATTGTAGGTTCTATAAATGTACTGGTTGTCTGGCACTATTCACGGGGAAGCGGACTTGATTCGTCGTGCTGCCGAAATTTCGGTAAGAAGTTTATATGTTATGAAAGTCTATGACAACTTGAGTGCATCATACATAAAGAAACCAGCTAAATGTGCATTCATTTCATGAGATCATAAAGAATTCCATATCACTTGGGCCAGCCCCGGAATAAATTAAGGGGAATAGATCAGTGGGAAGGTCGGGGAAAGTAAACCCGGCCATCCTGTATAGGAACGAACTCGGTCCTGAAAAGCGGACTATTACCCATGAGTATATGGCCAATGACTCCCAAGGGACCAAGGATGGAAATAAGTTCTAATAGGCGAAAGCCTGCAAGAATACGATGCATCTCCTCATTTGCACATGCATATGTACAGTGTAAAAATTTTCTATTGATTGTTCTAGATCCCTGTTATTTATTCTTAATATGTTATTGTTCCGCTATGATGATTGTTTGAGCACATTAGTATATCTGTTAATTAAAATTGAACTTGTTTCGGTGTATGCTTTACAAATGAGTATTTAAGTTAAATATTACCATTTTACCGTACTAGTTTAAAAATATGGCATGACCGAAACAACTGGGAATGACAGCGATGACACATGTAGAGAACTAGGAATTCCTACTGAGAAATTTCTATTTCTCACCCTACTGTATATTACCGCATCATTCTTAGACCATGGAGCACACCGCGACAGGGGTCCTCTTCATTGAGTTCCCCGAGCTTCACATACACCTCGACCCATTCCTAGACTCTGTTTATATATCTGGCAGGTGCCAGTTTCGATTATATTTCTTCTTTCAGAGAGACTTTGTTGTACCACTGATGCACCCACTGTTTGACCCCGTTGTTCCATATATTACCATTCCACTTCATATGGCCCATCCATTCCCACCTCCTCCAGCAGCAGCACCAGCAGCAGCCCCTGCTCCTATGGCTCCTCCTGCTTCACCACCGCATCCGATGCTTTCTGCCTCCACATCAGAAGAGGACCCATCAGAGGCAGCGAGTTCCTCCTCATCCTCTGCTCCTGACACGGGCCACCCTCCTACAGATGCACCCATGGCGAATGGGTTTCTTTCTTCGGATTCTGGTTAGGTAGTGGGCTTACCGCAATGACAGTAGATGTATTGAATGGCCCTCTTTTGGCAGTCTAGGTCATGGGTAGATGGATAGATATTAGGAGATGTACATGAAATGTCCCATGGGGACCACCTAGGGTGCTGATTATAGAACTGGCCGTTCCATTTTGTCTTAGCGGCCTCATTTTGTCATCTTGTACTTTTGACAAACTTTAAAATCATATATATATATATATATATATATATATATATATATATGTACATAGTTATGATGCATTTTGCAGTTGTTCTGTTCATATTGTATTTTTAATTATGTTACATTATTTACAGTATACTGATTTATCAGTATTTATTTCGCTATCTCACAGAAAATTTTGTTATGCGATTAAGTATTTCTATGCGAGTAATTAACACTAATACAAGAAATAGAATTTAACCAATACCATACGTAATCACTTACCAGATAATTTATTATGACTTAAGCATAGTATTTTGTCTAGTAAGGTGTTACAAGGATGATTTTATGTCTTCAGAAAGATAATGTAACATCCCGATTTCCGAGTTCGGCTTTGCCCTCAGGACTGATTCATTCCGATTTCCGACTTAGTCTTTGAAACACAGATAAGAGTATTTTTCCGAGTTCCGAGTTCATGTTTGCCCAATTCTCGACTTCATACCTTTCACGATTTCCGACCTCGTATGGATTATTTCCAACTATTTCCGAGTTTAACCTTCAAGTCCAAACACATGAACGTAATTCCATGAGATCCGACTTCGTGCCTCAAGACAAGTATATGCGGTTCCGGCGACCAACACCATACAAAGGTATAAATTACGACTTCGAGCTTTAAGGTCTTGTGTTTGGAAATGCGACTCGCGTTCCCGATTTCCGACCTTAGTGTTGAGCTCAATTTTAGTGGACACGAGTTCGGACCCTTGAGTAAACCTTGATCACACGAGTTCGATTTTATATCGAGCATTGACATTCCCGAAGTTTATTCCGAGATTATAGGATTGCCGCTACATGAGTTGACCTACGACCTAAGATAACAAGGTTCAAAACAAAGGTAATGTGGTTTAGAGTTTGAATTGGGAATCCCAAATTATGTGATTGTGATCTTTCACTCTAATCCCACATTTATACAAGATTTCCTCAAGACACATACAAGTTGGGTACGAGTCAGATTAGGCTTTCATCTCCCACTCAAGTAAAATGACGAGTTGACCTCAAGTATAATAAGGATGAGTTCCGACTTCATATACATGAGGTTCACGAGTTACTGACTTTATAGCTCCTACGAGTTCCGACCCGTTTCAGATATGCTAGAAACTACCACACAAAGGGCAACGTGGAGAGCAAGGTTGGTCAAACTTGGCCTTATGTTTATAGGCCAATCACAACCTTCCAAGTTAACCTCCACTCATGCCTATATAACACATCCTTCCTCCTTTGATTGCATAACAATAATTCACGTTGTTTTCCTCTTCTCCTTCGGCTCTCTTCCTCTCTTGCTCACACATCCAAAAACTCAAGCTAAGTTCGGCCTTGTTCATCCAAACTCAAGTTCAAAGACTTTAGTCAAAGCTTGCTCCAAAGAGTGTAGGATTCGCCTCTATTCTTGAATTTCTTACACTATGATTGTATGAGATTGTGCTATTCTTTACGTATTTAATGAACTATTGGATGTATTGGATGAATTTATGATTGAATTAATAGAAGACTTTGAGTCAGAATTATGATTAGAAGGAGAAGATTAGAAGGAGTGGAGAAGTGAGATGCTGTCTTGGTGAGGAAGTCCACGGCAGTCCGTACGGCGGGGTGTACGGCGCCGCCTACGGTCGGTCAAACTGATGAAACCATTTTTAGATGGAAGTAAACATTCAGGGCTTTCCATAGATATATCATATAAGGTTATTGGATTAGTATTGAGAGAGATACGAATTTTTGAAGTTTGACCTAGGGTTTAGAACTTTCATCCGAGCAGGGTGACTTGAGGAGGGTCTAACTCACCCTATACAACTCCAAATTGAGTGAGACCAGTTTTGTTAGAAAGCTTACACACAGGGGAACACCCCAATATAAGATTCCGAGTTTGTTATGGTCCCAATTGTTCCCAGTGATTCGAGGAAGTTGTCCTATATTTAATTCAGATCAACACAGGGTAGTTTAGGAAGGTCGACTTTCAGGACTTATATCTCGTGATGTACTTAAGCAAATGGAGTGAAACTTGTGGCAAATGAAAGGTTGTCCTGTTAGCTTTGATATGAGACCAATTTCGTAAGATTTGAGCTTAGTTTCGATTTTTAGTGAATTTATATTCCCAGGAGCGTAATTCGGGCTAGTGACTGAACAAGCTGAAGTAAAAGATGAATATCTTGATTTATATAAATCAGAATGACATGGGACCAAAGGGTTAGAAAGTAGACATATAGGGCTATGACATATTCAAATTTCAGATGTAAATAAGTTGAATAGATATAAAGGTGGATCATACAAGATTCGGGCAGAACCGAATAGAATTGGTGATGGCCAAAATGATAATTTTACAAATGATAGTGAAACCTATAAGGTTTGAGTTGAGATTTGCCAATCGACATTGATATTTATGTGTTAAATTGATTGTGTTAAGCTATTGGTTTGTCCGTAAGAATTGGCACTATTCATGGGGAAACGATCGATCATTACATGCTTTAGGAATTAATGTACTCTATGAAACTAGGAATGTTTATATGTAAGGATGAATTAGGATATGAATGGGTATATAGAAACCCTATATTCAATGACATAATGATGAGATGAGATATATGAAAGTAAAGGATGAAGTATATGCATGAGTGTCGGTAGAATGGTAAAGAGCTGAGCCTTTATAATGCTACTTAATATGTACGAAGATCATGTGTGCAATATGATCATGGAAATAAATAAAGTATATGTATGAGTACATTCTTTATAATTATGCTTGAATATGCATGAGAATGAAAGAAAGGTAAATATATTGAATATGGGGTCCCTTCACTGGAGTGTGCTATTCGAGGTCCCTCCTTGTGAAGGCAGCTAAATAAGATAATGTGGGTCCCTTCACTCGGGAGGCAATTGAGGTCCTCACTGTGAAGGCAGTTAAATGATAAAGACATGTCCCTTCACCGGAGGCAGCTTGCACACATGGTCCCTCCTGTGAAGCGGCTAAAGACTTGGGTCCTATGTTGGGAGGCGCTTGCACTTTGGGTCCCTCCAACCTAGAGGCAAGGATCCCTTGTGGGTGAGTCAGGACGATAGTCACGGGTGAGGCCGACGACTCAGTTTCCCAAGGCGAACTACCCAAGGGCGATAAATGCACTGGGACGGCGATACACGTAACGCTTAGGTGTGCCAAGTAAAAGCTAAAGAATAAAGATTAAAGATTAAAGCTCATGCAGTACCCCACTCACATGAGGCATGGCATCGACCTAGTGTGAATATAGCCGACAGAACTTACATGAGCCATGGCTTGGCCCAGTTAATGTAAGTACCAAAGGAAGATCCCATATTCCTAAGGAACGTGACATGGCGATCACGCTCTGATGGGGTATGACATGGCGATCATCATACTGGAATGTGGCACGTAAAGATTTCATGATGACAAAAGAAAGAAAGATGCAGAAGAAAAGAAAAGCAGTTTTATGTATAAACATAAATTTAAGTATGAGTAAAGTTATGTGTAGATGTTATGTTCCTAGCATAGTGATGTTGTGTGCGTTTTACTATGCTACAGATATTATTCATGGTATTATACTTGAATGGATTTTATGGGTTCTCCCAAATGCTAAGTGTATGATTAAAATGAACTTTGCTTCGGATAAGACATTTTTCGAAATGTAAAATTAAACAATTTGTGCTGCATGTTCATCTATCTTCAAAATAAACCGAAGCAAACTGGAGACGACCATGATGACATCATGTATGAAGATTAGAGAATCCTACTGAGAATTTTATAATTCTCACTCCTATTTCCATGTTGTCTCCAGATGATTTTAGAAGTTTCCAAGGGCGGCTGAAGTTGTCACCACGAGGTCCATTGGGGTAACAAAGAATAGCTCCAGTGTATGGCATCGTGACTTAAGCATAGTACTGTGCTTAGGAGGGTGTTACAGATAACAAGTAACAAGAAGGTGCACAAGCTGCTCAGAAGGATGATCTATCCAAAATCATATCTGTCTATGTCATTCTTAGACAATGGTGATGGCAGCCATAGCTTTCTTCATTGAGATGCCAAAGTAGCACTGACACTGATCCTATTTTAGATTCTGTATACCTAACTGCTACTTCTTGATTCCACTTGTATATATTTTTTTAGTGTGCATTTGCAGTACTTGTGTTTAGCCATCTTTTTGATCCTATTACTCCTTTCTTAGGAGTTCCTCTGTACATGGCTTACCCAAACCCTACACCCTCGCACCAAGCTCAGCCATTTGTAGTACCAGGGCTCAGCCGTTTGTAGTACCACTTCATCTTGTATAGCCAGTGTCTTCTAAGAGTGATCTGTCAGAGATGATGGATTCCTCCTCTTCCTCATCATCAGCCCCTAACGACGGCTATGCACCCATTGACCCTGGCATGTCAAATGGATTCATCTCTTTGGAGTCCATTTAGTGGAGCTTACTAGACTCTAGAGCCCACAGTATTGTAAAAAATGGCTTTCTTTTAGTGTCTTCTTATGATCTTGGGCCATAGGCATAGTTTCTTTTGTTTGACGGTCCTGCTTATTATACTTAGTGTTTACTTATATGAATGCGTATATATATATATATATATATATATTGTCCATATCATTTAATTCCTTTTATATTGCGATGTGCCAGCACGATACATATCACGAAACAAAAAACGAAACTGAAAATCCACGTTTGGTTAAAATTAACTTTGCTAAATTAATAGTATAGAGGTAAATTAATAGTCCAATCATCAAAACTTGATGAACCTATTTTTACATAAAGCTAGACATCTAGGGCTTTCTAACTATATAAATTATAAGACCATTAGATTAGTATTGAGAAAGATATGAATTTTTGAATTTAACTCTAGGATTCTAACCCTGATTCTGAGCAGACTAGATTTCAAGGGGCATAACTTGCCCTATACTCCATCAAATTGAGTGCAACCAATTTTTTAAAAATAGAGTAACATGCCATAAAAATTTCAAAACAAAATTTAATCTCTATTGTTCTCAATAATTCATGAAAGTTGCCCCAAGTCTTAAACAGGCTAGAACAGGGCAATTTAAGTTAACCAATTTTAAGAGTTCATAACTTGAGTTATACATAATCAAAAGGGATGAAACTTGATGAAAATGAAAGTTAATTCAGTTAGCTTTAAGGTGATATAAGTTTCGTATAATCCAACCAGGTTTCTATTCTTAGTGAATTTTTGCTTTTTGGTATGCAAATCTACCTAGTAATAGGATAGACTTAAGTAAAATATTAATAACTTGAGTTATACATATCAAAACTTAATAGGACCAAAGAGGTTAGAAACTAGACAAATAACACTTTAACATATCCAAAATTCAGGATTAAATGACCTAAATAGAAATTATGGCTTAATTTATAAAATCGAGCAAAATTGAAGCAATTGGTAGAAATCCAATTTAAATGCAAAGGTTGCAAGTTTTGTATGAGTATTGAAATAGTTGATGTATTATGTTGGTTTTTCATATAAATGATTGTCTAGCTAGCTAGCACTATTCACGGGAATATTGACTTGATCTATTATACTACCAAAGTTCCAGTAGAACTTATGTACATAATATGTCATACCTGCAAATACACATGTTATTCAAGTTGATTCGATCATGATATAAAGGCCATGTAAAATCCATTTGCTTGAAAGAATGCATGCAAGAATGTTTGATGATAAGTGTATAAGAATGGATATGAGTATATTATGATGATATGATCATGATTATTCCTATGAGAGAATGCATAATTGCATATAAATAAAGAAAGTATATACATAAGATCCCTTCACATTGGATGTAATTATTTGGATCTCTCCAAGTGAAGGCAATTAAAATATAAGATATGGGTCCCTTCATTCAAAGGCAGTTGTACATTGAGTTCCTCTTTGTGAAGGCAGGTAAAACTATTGGATCACTCTATGTTGGAGGTAGTTGGCCAGCTGAGTCCCTCCAATTTAGAGGCATATAGGTCCCCTTGTAAGTTAGTACTATGTGACGACGGTCACAAGTTGAGCTCAGTCCTAGATCAGTCTACCTAAGGGCAGTAAAGATTAGAGAAAAATAAGTAAAGGATGCACCCTAAGGATGGCGATACATAGCGCTTAGGTGTGCCAAGAAGAGAAAGTGAAGAAAGTTAAAGCAAAACAAGTGCATCGGCATAAGCTCAAGTATAAGCATTTGCATATATTCTAGATTTTCTTAGTATGTTGAAATTATTATTATATCTGAGCATGCTGTGACTGCTATTCTAGTTATAAATTTTGAGGTATTCATGTTATTTCCATTATGATACAAGTGTGAATAAGATGAACTCTGCTTCGGACAATATGTTTTTAAACTATAAATTTGAATATTTTATATGGCATGATCACTTTTAATAAACCGAAGCAGCTAGAGATAAAAAAAATGATGACACTATGCATGGCAATGTAGAAAATCCTACTAAGAATTTTAAATTCTTACTCCTATATTTATTTCTAAATTATCTCTAGATAGTTCAAGAAAAATTGAAGACGGCCAGAGGTTGCTGTCAGACAAGATCCGTTCAGGTAATGGTAACAACTCCTAAGTGTGGTACTATGACTTAAACATGGTATTGTACTTGGAAGAGTGTTACAATGAACCACTACGATGGCAAACACTTACTTCAATTAGCAAAGTTTTAAATAAGGTAAAGCTTTATTTATGTTTCTTATATTTTACAAAGGTTTTGATTTAGCCTCAAAAGTTTTTTTTTTTGGTTTATTTATGTCCCTAATATTTTCAATGTGTTTCAATTTTGCCTTTTCAATAGATGACACCCAAATTACAAATAGAAAAAGTTGATGTACAGATCAAGTTATTCGTTATTTACTTGAGTGAGATGATGTTGTTTACCACATCATTTTCTCCATATTTTGGTAGGATATAAAAAGTTTTCCCCTCTAATGTAAACCTTCTATAGCATTTAATTCATCTTTCTCCTATTAAAACCATACCCAAATCTTTTGCTTCGAGAGTCAAACATAACAATCTCTATTGATAGTGTTTGCATATCAGTAATATTGTAACCTGACCTCCATATTAGTTTTTTCTTTTATAATTTGGATGTCATATATCGAAAGGGCAATATTGAGTCATTTTGAAATGTTAAGGATGTAAATAGAACCCAAAAAAAAAAAAAAAAAACTTTTGAGACCAAATCAAAACCTTTGTAAAATACGACAAATGTAAATGAAGCTTTCTCCTAATTAAATTGCCCAAAAGTTGTTTTTTCCTCCAATTAGATTTTCCCAACATAAAATCCACATAAAATATCAATATGTGCATAAATGTGTATTAAATAAGATTGAAAGACAATGCATTAACTATATCATGCAACTAAGGAGAGTGACTATCATTGATAAATTTATCATAGTACTAAAATATTTTTCATGTTCAAGCATACTCAAATTATTTTTTTTTCAAAATATAATTTATTTGAACATAATATAATAAATTAATAGTAAATTTTTCATGACTCAAAAAGGATGCACCATTGAATGAAAATGTAACAATGTTGAAAAACAAAAAAGAAAATAATTAATGCCATGGGCTAATCAATTACTAAAACATGGATTTAATCTATATAATATAAACTCCCTAGTGAGTAGAGTATATTACATGCAATAATTAACAATAGTTTAAATCAATAAGGATTGTGTCTAGCGAAAGTGGCTTGTCCCTCATAATGTTGCGAATCATAGTTTGAATTCTAGTTAGGAGAGGCGCCCACATTTAATGTCTAACTATGCCTTGAACAATATTACCTCTAGTAGAGGATATTTGTGCAAAATAAAAAAAAAAATAGGGTAAAGTCTCATTTATGTTCCTTACGTTTATCGAAGATTTTAATTTTGTCCCTAAATTTTTTTTGTTCTATTTATGTCTAACATTTTCACAAAACGTTTCAATGTTGTCATTCCATTGACACCATCTAAATTGCCAATAGAAAATGATGACATGTCCATTTATAAAATGTTAGAGACATAAATAGAACATTAAAGTTTTCTTCCATTATGGACATAAATAGAACATTAGGATTTTCTTCCCCCAACTCTCTTCTTTTCGATTTCCCTTCTTAGTAGCTATGGAGTAGTGGTGGAGTGGCAAGGATAGATTGGTGAAGCTTTGCTTGGCCAAGGTACTATCGATTCATAGTGGTGACGAGACGAGGCTACATTGATGGTCGATCCTGCTGGATGCATGACTAGATGTGGTGGTCGGTGAAGCTGATTTGGGAGGCAAAACCGGCACAGGATTTACAAGCGAGGTAGGGCCGTAATGGTTGAGGGTTAGGTTCATGGTGGTTTCGATATGATGAAGGTGGAAGCATAATGGCGATTCATGAGATAAAGCAGAAACAGCAATGGCTAATGGTGCATGATTGAGAAGTGCCATCATGGTGGGTCATGAGTGTTAGTGGTGATGATGTGTGCAGTGGCTTGTGGTGGTTAGGATAGACGAGGTAGAAACATGTGATGGTGGTAGCACGGTGGTTCACACAAATTGCTGGTGCCAGTAGTGATGGATGGGCTGTAAAGTGTGGTTGGAAGGGCAGAGTAAGAGAGTCTATTAGTGGCTTGGTGTAGTAAAGTAAGGAAGTAAGCTATGGGTTGAGGCTAAGGATTGGTTTGGTGGTGGTTCTATCAAGTTATTATGTTTCCTCATCTTTAGGCATGGTGGTGGTGGAAGAGTAATAGATAAGAAGAAGGAAAAATGGGAGTTGGGAAAGAAAAAAGTTGGGAGAACAAAACCTTAATGTTTTATTTATATCCTCAATAGAAGAAAACTCTAATATTTTCTTTATGTCCCTAACATTTTATAAACATTCCAATATTGTCATTCCATAGACACATCATTATTTTCCATCAGTAATTTAGATGGCGTTAACGAGAATAAGAATATTGAATCATTTGTAAAACGTTAAGAATATAAATAGAACCAAAAAAAAAAAAACTCTAGAGAGAAAATTGAAATCTTCGCAAAACTTAAGGAACATAAATAAATCTTTACCTAAAAAATAATAATTAACAATAGTTACAAAAATTTCAATGCTTGTAGCGAATGGAATTTTATTGTCATATACATCCCACAATAACATGCCATAATGATATGATTCATGAAATTAACTCCCTGTGGTTTAGTCAAAACATTTAAGTGACATTCCCAAATAAATTTACAAATAACTCCATCAATCTCAACAAATCAAGCACTATGGTAGTATACATTTACCACAAACAATCTTAATCAAGGATAAACTTATAATAGCTCAAATAATCATTTTCATAAACATTTTCAACTATATTGATGTGCCTATAGAGTGTACTAACTAAACGTTAAAACTAAAGAGAATGGCTATCATAAACAAGCATAAAATAATAGTCTAATGTTTTTTTCTAGATTCAAACTCATAAAAAAATAATTATGAAAATCTATAAATCTAAATATAATAGAAAAAATTAATAATAATTTATTTCGATCGAACACACTCAATGACGATGGTTTCACCTTTTCATCTTTGAAAGGACACACCACATCATGAATGGTTATTAGCTTTCATCTTCAAAAAGATTCACCCTATCATGAATGGTTACATCATTTTGTCTTTGAAAAGACATACCCCATTGTGATGTGTAAACTAAATAAATAATATCAGTGTGTAAATGTAATAAACCTCAATGATAAAATGACCTTAGTAAGTTTATCAAACAAGATATTAGTATACTGACAAAAAAGAACAAATGCCTTTAAAGAGAATAATAAGAAATAACAGGGGAAATCAACGATAATGAGTATCTATGAGAGCTTGAATCATGTCTACAACTCCTTCTAAAAATGGTGTACTTGAAGTAGGGTTAAGAAGATAATAAGGCTAATGTAACAAGCCAAAAGAATAGTAGAAGCACGAGAAGATTAAACAGAAGGGAAATTCTCAAGAGGAATAGGAATTGGTTTCCACATTGGTCATGCCTTCATAAAGTCCTCCTACTTCTTGTTTGTTTTCTTTTTTTTGTTGCTCTTCCTCATTCCCATAATTTAGGCATCAGCTACCATGTGTCCATGAAAAGTACTGAATCCTCTTTTTTCATTTCTTCCATGAAATTCTTTTCCTCCAAGTTAGTAATACATTTGGCATCCACCGTTGCACGTGTTACATTCATCAGGAATGGGTACTTCCTTTCATCTTCAAAAGGACACACCTCATCATCAATTATTACACCCCTTCATCCTTTTTCTACTTTGTATTATCATCTTAACACCCTCTATAATGATTCTTGATGGTTTTATAGAAAAAAGATAATGCTACATATTCTTTCGAACTTAAAACATGCCCCAAAAATAGATTTATAATTTTTTAAATTTCTTCACGTATTTGGGTCACTCCCATGGTCTTCATTCATGTTTAAATTTGTTTTAGGGTATATCTTGATAATATCTTGACAAATAATAATTAAACTAAAAATTTAAAGATGAACTATATAATCCTATGGCTTCTATTCATATGCGGTGACCATAACTGTACTCTTTTAGATCATTTTTGAAGACTTATAATGGTTTGAAACATCCTTAAATATCTCTAAAAGTTTAGAAACAACACTTAAACGTCTTTGATTACATATTCTACAAAATCGCGAATATAGCATACATATTTTGAAATTCTAGTTCTCATACTAACAAGCATGTAAACATATTTCATACAAAAAATAAAAAATAAAAATAAATCTCTTAAATGATTCATGCTTGTAACAAAGTAATTCTTCAAAAGAAATGAAATCAATTTCACAAGAACCGACAACATCAAGCATGCATTTCAAAATAAACATAATCATGCATTCTAAATCATATATCTTTTTTTTGATAATTATTAAAAAAGGCTCAAGACTATCTAAAAAGAGAGAAGTATGAAAGATAACTACATGAATCACTAAGAACAACAAAACAAAATCATATATCTATGGTGCTAAACCACATGTAGGATAAAAATCTTAAAACATCCAAGATCATGATACATAATATTAGAACCCCAAAATACAAACCAAGGATGCATATCTTTTATGACGTCTTGATATAAGGAAGAATCACTTCAATAATTATGGAAGGTGTACATACACATGTGTATGTCATGCTCAGGATCTTTCCCACTATCTCCCTTAGAATTTGATAGGGCAATATGAGGCACTAGTCACATTAAAAGTGTCTTATCCCATTAACACGAACACACACACACACACAAAGGGAGTAGTGAAAGGACCTCCAACACATATTCAAGCACACTAACATATTTGGACCCAAAGTCCAACATGTGATTTTCAATAATCCATTTGATCAAAACATATTGTAATGGATCATAGCAACCATTAGGTTACAATTTAACTAGTTTTATAAATGAATCATAATGAATGTCTAATAGATTTCAAATAGGTTTTCTATTGGCTGGCATAGGCCCACCTTACCATACGTATGGGGAAAATTACCCCTCTCCTCAATATAGCAACCAATTCCTCAGTCAAATCCTCTATTGATGCCTCAATGTGTGCTCTACATTGATGGCACCACACTACAAATACTTTAAGAAATAGGGGCAAAATACAAGTTCATTGGAAATCTTCATTTCTCCTTCTCTCTTTTTTTTTTTTTTTTCATCTCTCCATCATTGTGCTCACCGCACATAGGTTAAGACTGAAACATTGCCCTTACTAAATCATTGTAAGATTTTTTAAACAGGTCACAAAATTATTATAAGAAAAACACCTTGGCCTCCTCATTGGTATTATACTGTAGGCCCAAGAGATCAGCAGGTCCAACTGTTAATTCCTAATCTACTAACATTATATGAGGAAGAGGTTGAGGTGTGACTGTTGGGGTTGCTGCCTTTTTCAATGGAGCCACATGAAAAACAATGTGAATTCGACAAGAATTTGGCAATCGTAACCTATAAGCAATTGCTCCAATTTGTTCAACGATTTGATTAGGTCTGTGAAAACAAGGACTAAGCTTCTCATTCCTTTTCCTAGCTAATGGCCACAATGAACATGGTTAGACCTTCAAGTACATCGATTCCCCTACCTGAGCTAAACCTCCCTCTACCCCTCATCAACTTGTATTTTCATTCATTATTATGCCTTTAATAAATTCTACTTGAGGGTGTTCCTAAGTCAGTTCATGCACCTCTAGAACTCGAGTAGCATAAATATCAGCTTGTCCCTCCTATAAAGTTCCTTGAAAAAGGTTATGTGGGAAAAGGTGTTATGGGAGGTGTTGAATCAATAATTTGCCTATGCTAACCATCGAGGCCATTGAAGAGGTTTATCCCCATAGAATTGGCACAAATAGGTATCTAGACAGCGATTAACCATTTCAGATTGTCCATCCGTTTGAGGGGTAGTACATAGTGCTATACTTTAGTTTGCTGCCAAACTACCACAACTATTTTGAACAAAAATTACTCAGAAATAGCTAATCCCCATAAAAAAAAATAATGCTCTGAGGAAAGCCACAAAATTTCACAACATGATTAATGAATAATTGAGCAACATCTTTGGTAGAAAAAGGATGGCTTAGCAGAAATGTGCATAATTGGTGAGATGATTGACAACCACCAAGATAGTATACTTGCCATTAGCTCTTAGTATACTAGTTGTAAAGCCCATGGATATCTCATCCTACACATACTGAAGAACCGGCAATGGTTGAAGAAGACCAACTAAGGGTAGTATGAGGTACTTGTTTCACTGGTAGAAAACATACTTAGATATAATATACAGGATATCTTTGATCATTCCTCACCAATATATCACAATAGCCAATCTCAAGTCCTAAGTAACCATGAATGTCCTCCAACTTGAAAAGAGTGAAATTCCTTAATGAGACTGGAATTAACTCTAAACCCATAGGAATAACTATGTGATCCTTATAATATAATCTACCCTTATAAACTGAGAAGCTAGCATGTGAATCTATCTGCTGTAACACCTCATGTCGAATTCAGCAAAGCTGCTCACCCTATTGAATCGCAAAATCCAACTGCTCCCAAACCTTAGATTATATCATAAACATCACATTGAAGGTCATTTTCTTGGACAATGCATCTGCCATCTTATTCTAGTAGCCTAGTTTATATTGGATCTTAAAGTCTATACCTATTAGCTTGGTTGTCCATTTGACTTGATCCTTACTCATCAAGTGTTGCTTTGTAAGCTACTTTAGGCTCTTATGATCGATCCAAATAATTAAATGACCGGCCATTAGATACTGGTGTCATTTCTTAATGGCAAAGACTATTACCATAAGCTCCCTCTCATAGAAAGATTTCATTTGAGCCCTTAGAGACAACGATTTGTTTAAAAATGCAATGGGTCTATGACAGAGCTGCCAAACTCTATCAAATTAAAACTAGATTTTCTAGCTTCTTGTAGTAAAAGGTAGGCCCAAATGATTTCATAAGGATACTTGGATGAGTTTCAATTGAACCACTAGTGAAATAACGTGGGTTTGAACAAATGACAAGTAGATTAACACTCAAATTAAAGGAATTGACCATAATATAAGAACACTAATCCATATTCGCTTCAATCTTGGGTAAGATCCATCATAGGTCAATTAAGATTATCACAATTCAGTGGTTGGATGAGTTGAATTGGAATCCCAAATTCAACTCTTGACTATTGACTCTTGATTCTCAATTGGATTATCATTCAAAATATGATCAAACACTTGCCATGTACTAACATGTAATCACATGAAGTATATTGAACCTGTGTTGATCTTAATCCTTAAGCCAACCAACCTGAATTCAAATATGAAATTCAATCTTCTTTTAAAAATGAAAATGCAATTAAGATTCATTCATCAACATTACATTAACACAACCTATAATTACTCAATCAAAATCTCAATTAAATAACTCAAGAATTGAAGAGAAGAATAAACTAAATTATAACCAAAGTTTTAACTAGGACCTCAAGATCCTAACCTAGGAGATCTTCAAGGCCTAGATTGGTTCAAGAAATATAGCCTATTATATTGAAAATAAATCTAGAAAAATGAAGAATACGATGATGAACGAGAACAACAAAAGAGAGAAAATAAAAAAATAGTGTTTGATCTTATTGGAACCCAACCAAAACTATTTGTGTTTTTCAATTTAGCTTAATAAAACTAAACATAACACAACTTTTTTTAGTTTCCATTGGCCCAACCCAATTGGAGAATGTCTTAGCTTTTAATAGCTTTAGTCCCATGCAATTTAGACTTGTATTTATTGAAAAATGGTCCAAACATGTCTCAAAGGTCAACAACTTTACTAGCTCCAATTCAACAACCTGAATGGCCTTCAAGACGATGGAATTGGCTCTTGGTATCCCCATGACAACTCTATTCCATTGAGTCAACTTTCCTACAAAACAAGTTTGACTTTAATTAGACACTTAGAACTCCAAATATAGCTACTTTACTAAAATAGTGTAAAAGTTAAAAAATATTTAAGAAAATAATTAAAGTGAATTAGAAGACCAATTTATTTATTTGGCCCAAAATTACTCAATCAGACCAATTGGAGGCCCAAAACACTAAATATAAAGGTAAATTAAGATATTACAATGCTAGTTTTCAATCTTCTAGCTTGCAATAAAATTGCAGCCAAATTACTTCAAGCATCTGTTTCTACAATGAAATGTCGCATAAAATGAAGAACAACCAAAATTGGTAGGGATATTATTGTTTGTTTTAATTCTTCAAATGCCTGTAGAGCTGCCCTAAACCATATAAATTGATCCTTTTAAAATAAATCAATTAAAAACCTAGGAATCAGCCCATAATTTCTTATGAAATGCGAACAATATCCTAGAAGATCCAAAAATCCCCTTAAACCTTTTAAGTCCTTGGGAATTGGCCATTGAACCATAACTGCACTCTTATGAGGGTCAAATGCCAACCCTTGAATGAAAACTACATGGCCCAAATATTTAACTTGTCCCACCATAAAACCATTTTGCTCACCACTAATTTTTGCTTCCTTAGGAGCTCAGATATAGCTCTTAAATGCTCCTTATGCCTCATCTCAGTAGTGCTTTAAATTAATTTATCATAAAAAATATTTATACAAATTCCCTCAAAAAGGGTCAAATTATTTCATTCATCAATGCTTAGAAGGTCAATGGAGTATTACTGAGACCAAATGACATCACTAAAAACTCGAAATGATCTTTATGTCTCCATAAAGCAATCTTTTCTATATTCTCAACCCTCATATGAATTTTGTGATAGCCTGACTTAAGTCAAGCTTGGAGAAAATGGCTGCCCTTGCAAGTTTATCTAATAGCTCATCAATCATAGGTGTTGAAAAATTATTTAGTACAATACTAAGGTTGAACGCTTTAAAATCCACCCAAAAATACCACCCACTATCCTTCTTTTTTACAAGAATTATTAGGCTAGAGTAAGAACTGATAATTGACCTAATAATCTTGAAAGCAACCATCTTACCCACCAACCTCTTTGTTTTGGCTTTTTGGTAGTGGAAGTAATGATAAGGCCATAAGTTGGGTATATTTGAGCCCTCTTTCAGCATGATGGCATGGCCTTGGGGCCAATATGGAGGCAGTCCCTTAGGTTCTTCAAATCTATCTACAAACTTAGTTAGTATGTCACCAATCATCGAATTCATATTAGCTGGAATGGTTCCTGATTCTTCTAACAACTAGTACCTAACTAGACCTCCCTTACAAGATGTTCCTACAATGGTGCCAAAGAGAGACAATGTAAGAGAATTTAGCTCTAACTCTTTGCTACCTTGAAGTGTCCATGTATGACCAGTCTACTTAATCTTCATAGTAAAATTCTTATAGACTTATAATTAGTCTTCACCTTTCCCAAATCCTGCAACTAGTCCCAGCCTAAAACCACTTCCATGTCATCCAAGGGAAAAAGGAAGAACTTGTGCTTGAACTCAACTCTTTGCAACTTCATAAAGATAGCCAGCAAACTCCCTTAGCCCTTATCTGGTAACCATCCCCTATCTTTACCCAAAAACCCTCATTATACTTCACTACCAAACTTGCCTCCTGCAGCAATTTTGGAAATAAAATTATGAGAAGCCCCATTACCAGTTAGTACCTTAGCTTGCACCCTATTCACTGTTTCACACATCCTCATAGCTTTTTGAGTGGTTAGTATATTAAAATCAATCTATGGAGGTCCTTACTTACCAGCTACTCATATTCACTCTTAGCTTCATCCTCTACCTGCTTTACCAACATCAAACGAAGCTACCAATTCTTATAGACATGATTGCGGCCAAATTTCCCATTGTAATAAAAACATAATCCTTTCCTTATCTTCTCCATGTATTCCTCTTTGGGTAGGTTGCAAAAATTCCTCACTTGATTGCCAACATTTGACTCTCGGTTGACATTGCATAAAGTAGTAGCAACAAAAGTGTTTCCCCTTAGGTGGCTTGTTGCTTGACCTCCATTTTCCCCATGTCCAGATCTTGAGCTTTGTGGGCTACCCCCTGTGTTGTTACTATTCTCACCATTCCCTTAAACCTTTCTCCCTTATAACTCCTTTCCATAGCGAACTTCAATCTTTGATTGCCCCACTTCTATTCTATCTTACTTCCTTCTCTTTTTCAGCTCGAATTATTTACTCCAACATTTTTGTTGCCATAAACATCTCACCAAGGTTTCTAGGGTGATGCAACTTCATTTCCACCCTAATGTTCTTCTTTAACCTATTCGAGAAAACTCCCAACAAATATGTTTACTCTGAGAGCCGTAATAGCCCTAAATAAACGTTAAGTTTTTTTCATATACTTTCTCATCAACTCCATCTATTTTAAGCTCAATGACAACTCAAACAGGTTATTCACTATCGTTGGTTAGAACCATATGTTCTTCTTAAATAAGGGCCAAGTAGGGTGACAGATGGACGTTACCCCACCAATTATGCCATGTTAGGGCCTAATCTTCCAGAGTAATGACTGTCACATTCATCATTTCTTTCACCAAAACTTCTCGAACCTAGAAGAAGTGGTCTATCTGATCGACCCGTGAAAAAGCCTCATCCCCTGAAAAGAGTGGGAAATTAAGCTTCCACTTTTGCTCTCAACTTCAATCCCTCGATCTAGGCCACTTGTTCCACCGTTCTTGACTCCAATTCCTCGGCTTTGGTCGTGCACTCAACTCCAATCCCATCAACTCTTCCTCAGAGGAAGTAGATCCTCGTTTTGAATGACTTCCTTCACTATAATGGCAATTCCTCCCTCCCCCTGTTTGACTTTTCTATAGGCTATGTCAAAGGTGCTCTTCCAAAGCTATGAACTTTCCTATTATGGCATCTTAAGTCACTTCCGTACCCATTTGCATCTCATCCATCCTCTTCTCAAGTGACTCTACCCCCACTTCCATTCTGGCAATAACCATCTGAGCTCCTACTAGTCTTGGGATCGTAAGAGCTCTAATACTAGTTGTTAAACTAGATTAGAGAAATGAAATAAAAGAACATAAATAAAGGTATAAATATTTCTGTATTTTTGTATGTATTAGTGCATATGTTCTGAATAATGTGGCAAAAAATCCTAACATATACTATAGAAAAAGCACAATGGAGAGGTTGATTCAAGAGCACCTTTTCCGAACTCTCCACACTACATGCTTACTCACTCAACAACTAACTAACCCCCTTTTCCTCACCCCCTCACTATTTATACTTCTTCGTTCTCCCTAACAAACTCAACTGACTCAGCACGGCTGATCCTCCCATACCCACACTTCCCCATTGAACTAATTATATCAATTGGGCTTACTTGGCCCAATTTCCCCCATACTATCCTTTAACCCATGCATAACAAAGACCTATTAAAGTAAAGGCTTATCAAACTAATTTTGATATATTATCATGTGGTTGCCAACTAGCACATATGATCATATATGTAACTTTTAACATAGTTATTATAAACCATTGTGGGGTATGCTGAAGTGGTAGGTGCCTTGATCCCTTGACTAGAGGTCTCAAGTTCAAGTACCATGAATGGAAAAAATCTTTGTTGAAAGACCTCTACCTTGTTTAAAAACATCAGTCAAGTTAGGTTGGATTACTCAAATTCCTGGTAATAGGACCAAAATATCTATTGTTCCATCTAGACAAAAAAAAAAAGTAGTTATTGTAAATGTCAAATACTTTTATGCTTTGTTTGGATATAAAGAGAAAATAAGAAGAAAGAAAATGAATAGAGAAGACATTAGAGAGAAAAGTAATTATTGTTTGGATAAGAAAAAATGAAGAGAAAAGTGATGGAAAAAATGTGTAATTATATAATTTAAAATTTTATTTGTCTATAAATATCTGTCCATTTAGGAGATTTAGGCAATGTAAATTATTTTTTCTCAATTATACCCCTATTAAATAAAGGAGAGACAGTAAGTCAAAAGAGATAATTGAGGAAAAAAGATAATTAAGTATGGATAATTTTGTAAAATATATCTAAATTTCTCTGATATAGAGACTTTTCCAATCATTTTTTTAATTTATGTGCGTATTTAAAGCTTAGCAGTTATTTCAGGATGAAGGTAGTAATTTTTAGTTTATTTGTTTAACTCTACTTATAAATTAAAATAAATACCTAGATAAATAAAATAAATAATTTATAACATATATATTAAATATTTATCACTATTTATGTTTTTGATTGTCACTGTTTTTTGTTTTCATGATTAGGAATAACTTTCAAAAGATTAAATGAAAAGAATAAGGGTATAAACCACCTTTGCTAGCTTTCATCTTTTTTTTCCTGTGTAGGTGGGAGGAAAAAAGTTTTAAATTGGACCCATATCCTACATTTCCTATCCTCTTCAACTTTTTCCTCATATCTAAATGAAAAAAAACACCCAAAACTTCCCATTTTTTTCCATTTATTTTTTTCGTTTTATTTTCCATTCAACCAAACAATGGGTTAATAATTTGTTTTTTTTTTTAGTGATAAAATGGGGCAAGGCTCCCAAAACAAAAGAACTACACAACTATTCTCGACAGAGTAACACTAGCCAAATCATCCATTAAAATAGACCTTAAGCAACTAGGAGGATCAAAATAAAAACAAACACCCGGCTGAACCGAGTAACCTAGACTAGCCAAACAATCAGCAGCACGATTCGCTTCCCAATAAATCTTAACCAAGCGAACATCCCAGTCCTTGTTTATCAATTGCTGAACCTTGCGGATGACCAAAGCATAAGGATGTTTGACATCAACATCCTTGTGAATCAAAGCTAAAGCAGCAGCATAATCAAGCTCTAAGATAACCTTCCTAAAATCAGTAGACCAAGCAAAATCAAGAGCATAAAAGGCACCCCATATCTCATCCACAGTGATGGGGCAAACACCAAGATTAATAGCAAAACCACAATGAAACTGACCCACTTCATCTTTAGCCAGACCACCACAAGATGCCTTCTGCTGGTTGTTAATAGAGCCATCACTATTCAATTTGATCAAGCTTCCCAATGGAGCCTCCCAAGAAATATAACAAAGCTCATAAGAAGGTTGATGACCAGCAGAATTAGAAAGACTAGAGTACATTTGATAATTATGGAAATTCACCCAAAATCTGTGAAAAAGCTCATCATTGGAAGAGGTAAGCAATTCAAAATTTTCTTGATTTCTCACTCTCCACAGATAGAGAATAGCCATAGCAAAACTCATGTCCCAAGAATGACCGGGAAAAAAAACTGAATTCTACAAGTTCCAACTAATCCAAGTTCTAAGAGAGGAAGTATAGAAATGAGGATATATCATAAGATCCACCAACCTATGCCAAAAGTCCATATCAATAGGACAATCTCTCAACACATGTAATGTAGTTTCATTCTCATACAAAGAATAATGGGAACAGTTTGGATCATTTGCAATATGTCTCAAAAATCGAAGAAAATTGGTGGGAAGAGCGTCAACCAAAACTTGCCAAAGAAAAACCTTCACTCTTTCCAGCCCCTTCCAATTCCAAATAAGCTTAAAAACAGAACCAGAATTAAATGAAGAAGCACCAGCCAGCATGTCATGAGAAGAACGAATAGAGAAGTTACCATCATGGCTACCATTCCAATCTATACAATCAGGGATACCCACCTGTGAAGGAGGAGCTTGACCCGCAATAAGTTCACAAACATTTCTTGGAAGAGCTGCAAATAATTGCTGCCAATCCCAAATACCATCATGTGAAATAATTCAGCAATAAGACAGTCCATATTGACAATACATGATTAGATATCTGTATAAAATTATTTTATATTAATAGTGTATTAAAATTAAATACATTCATGTCATATATTTACTTTTAAATTTATATTAATTTTGTATTTATGATAATAAATTATATTATTTTTAATTACAACAATGACTCAAACTAAATTAGTTGAATATAATAAATTTTGATATATATATATATATATATATATATATATATATATATATAAGCTACGTCTTTCCATTATATGACAGCCAATTTTGTTATCTAGACTGTGTTGTTAAGGTAAAAATTTTAAAATTAAGCTAATATATGATCAATATTTTATCCTATTCATGTTATCTATATAATTTTGAATTTATATTAATTTCATATTTTTGTCAAATTTGTAAAATGCATTAAATTTAATTTGCTAAATTTTAAATTCCTTAATTAATCAATAATACAAAATCAAATTTTTACACTTAATGCATTTTTTTTGGAGAAAGAGTTTTATGTATGATATGAATCAATATAATTAGTCAATCAATCAATATCAATATCATCAATATACTACAAATACCAAATTATAATTCTTTTCTTCTTCACAAACCAAAGTCAGATATGGGAAAATTGGAGTTCTCAATATTTTATTAACTATTTTTAATTAAAATTAATAATTTACATTGTATACAGAAGTTTAAAAAAAAGTAAGGGGAGCTAAATTAATTAATGTAATTCTATCTAGATTTAGTAGCAAATTATCAAAAGAAAAAATAAAAAATAAGATAAATTAATGATAAACACAAAGTGTGAATAGTTATTTTTATTTTAATTTTTTTTCTATGTACATAATTAAGTAGGTTGCCACACTTTAAAATAGTGGTTGTTATTATATTATTCCTAAGTGAAACAATAAAGGCACAACAATGTGCAACATTTGAAGGAGACAAGGGAGATAGGTTGAGATAAAGGAGATAGATAGAAAAATAGAAGAACACAAAACCCTTTGGATTTCTTGGTTTGATTTGATCAACACAAATACATGGCTATTTATAGATACAAGAAATGCCTCTAGACTCTTCTAAGTTTAATGCTCCTATTGAACATAGACCAAGCACATGCACCATGTGCACTTTGGAACTAGAAATTATTCATAAAACACGCAAAGCACATGCTCTTGAATATAAAGACACATGCAAGTCGGTAATAGGATCAACTTTAATTATTTTCATTTTACCAACATCCCCCCTTAAACTTGATTCTTCGTGGTAACTCCAATCCATGCTCGAATCTTCACAAAATCTCCAAACTTCAAATCCTTGGTAAAAATATCTGCTACTTGATTGTTGTTTCTCGCATAAGAAAATTCAACTTCTTTATTTTCAATGCACTCCCATAGGAAATGAAACTTTGTAGCTATATGCTTGTTTCGGTCATGGAGTGTAGGATTCTTCTCCAATGCAATGGTAGACTTATTGTCCACATGAATAGTAGTGGCCTCTCCTTGAGACATATGTAACATCTTCAATAACCTTCTTAGCCTAATAGCACGGCAAACACAAGAAGCAGCAACAGTATACTTGACTCTACATGTAGAAAAGTGTCATAGTAGGTTGAACTCTAATTGAAGGCATTATCACCCATGAAAGGTATAAAACCACTTGTGCTTTTTCTATCAAATGTCACCTCCCTAATCACTATCACTTTAACCGATAAGCTTGAAATTAGAAGAGGGAGAATAATATAAGTAAAAGGTACTTTTCAAATAATAGAGAATTCTCTTAGTCATTGTCATATGATTTCTAGTTGGAGCCTCCATAAAATGACTAACACTTCCTACTACAAACAAAATGTCTAGCATTGTGCATGTTAAGTACCTTAAACTTCCAACTAGCCTCCAATATAGAGTCGAATCAACCTTCTCGCCATCATACTTGGACAACTTTGATCGACATTTAATTAAAGTGCTCAGATACTTGCAATTCATCATTTTGAACTTCTCCAATACTTTCTTTGTATAAACTTTTTGAGAAATGAAGATTCCATTTCATCTTACTTCATTTCAATGCCAAGGTAATAGGATGTAAGACCCATGTTGGTCATTTCAAACTCTTATGTCATCACATTCTCAAAATCTTCAAATATTGTTGGGTTATTACTGGTGAAAATCAGGTCATCGATATATAGGCACACAAAGAGAATATTGTAACGTTCAAAAAATTTTATCGTTAATAACTAAGTTGTTCGATTTTTATCGAATAAGTGGGTTTAATCAAAATTCGATTAAGCATTTCATTAAAGCCAATTAGGTGTGATATTAGAAGTGATTAGGCTTGATGGAATTAGATTAGGAAATTTCACAAAATTTTTCTGGAGCCGGTGTACCAATTTAAGAGAAATCGGTAAGATTTCAGTAATTTAAACTGTCAGAACCGAGCCAATAGAATTTATATTATGAGTGCCCTAGGATGAATGGCTAGGATTTAGCCAAAACACCCTTACATGTGGCACCACTTTCAGCCAAAGATGGCAGCCACAAAATCAAGTTGAAACTCCAACACAAATCCACCAATCATGTAACATCCTCCTAAGTACACTACTATGCTTAAGTTATAATACTTCACCTAGGAGTTGTTACTGTCACTTACTCGAACCTTGTCTGGGAGCAACCTTTGGCCACCTTCACCTCAGAGGGCCTTCTTCAAAACTTTTGAACTATCTGGAGATAACACGGAAATAAATATAGGAGTGAGAATAAATTCTCAGTAGGATTCATTAAGAAACTTCATACCGTGTCATCGTTATTATCTTCAGCTGCTTCGGTTTATTATAAAAAGTGAATACATTATACGAACTATTCTGTTTTATAGTTTGAAAATATATAGTCTGAAGCAGAATTCATTTTTTCTTATGCACTTAAGTCACATTGGCAATATTTCATATTTAGAATAGAAATCACTGCATAAATAGATAGAACAAGCTCAGTCTCAATAAAACATGGGATATCATAATAGTGAGCATTAGTACAATTATAATTACATAACACATGTATGGCTGTGCTATAGGCTTCTCTTAACTTGTCGTCCCCATAACTTGTTGGTACTTACACTAGTTGGGTCATGCCATGCCTCGTGTGAGTCATGGATAAGGGGAGCTTACTTTGGGTCATCTTCCCTTTTGAAAGATCACACCCTTAGTTTACTTTCTTTAATTTCTTTTCTTAGCACACCTAGGCGTTACGTATCGCCGCCCCTAAGGTGCTCGCATATGTCTTAATCTTTAGTCTTTACTCTTTACTGCCTTTGGGTGGCCTGATCTAGGAGTGAGCTCGTCAGCTCAACCCGTGATCGTCGTTACACAGTACTGACCCGCAAGGGGACCCACGTGCCTCTAGGTCGGAGGGACTCAGTTGGCCATTTGCCTCCAACATAGAGGGACCCAAAAGTTTTAGCTGTCTTCACAGGGAGGGACCCAATGTGCAACTGCCTTCGAGTGAAGGGACCCACATCTTTATCTTTTAACTACCTTCACATAAAGGGACCCAAATAACTACCTCCAAGTGAAGGGACCCAATCTTGTCTTATTTAACTACCTTCACAAGGAGGGATTCAAAGTGCAACTACCTCCAGGTGAAGGGATTCACATTTATTATATTACATAATCATGCATAAACATACTGAATGAATGAATGCATTCTTACATATGCTTCGCCATTTATCTTTATATATCATTGCATATGGAATTTCTACATACATATTCTTAACACATAAATGCTCATAACCTTCTATTCTACTGAAAATTCGGCAGCTTAACGGAACGTGTCCGCTTCCTCATGAATAGTGCCAATCTCAGCAGACAGTCAGTCGCAATAAGAGATCAAATATAATATATCAATCTTTCAAGCACCAACATTGAATTTGCAACACTTAGACTTTAATTGAACTCGTATATGCATTAAGGTACCAAATCCTTCAATTCTGGAAATCCTACTCATATTCTTCAACTATGCCCGTTTTTAGAAATTAAGCCTTAGATTCATTTTAACTCATCTAGACCTAAATTTTGGATATGTTGAAGTGTTATGTGTCTATTTTCTATCCTCTGGTCCCATCTCATTTTGATAAGCGTAGCTCAAGATATTTAAGTTTTATCCCGGTCTACCCTGCAGCTAGCCATAATTACATACTTGAAAGTAAAAATCCACTAAAAATCAAAAATTAGCTCAAAATCATAAAAAGAGGTATCATATTAAAGCTAACAGAAGATTTCATTTGCAACAAACTCCATTTCATTTGCCTTAGTAGAGGTCAAGTTACACGCCCCAAAATTTGACCTTCCTATACTATCCTGTTTTGGCCCAGTTTGGACACAAGGCAACTTCTTTGAACCACTAGGAGCAAATGGGACCATTTCTAACTCGAAAATTGTTAATGTTCTCCTATGTGTAAACTTTCTAACAAAGTTGGATTCATTCAATTTGAAGTTGTATAGGGTGAGTTATACCCTTCTCAACTCACATTGCCCGGATGAAAGTCCTGATTTCTAGGTCAAACTTCAAAAGTTCATATCTCTCTCAATACTAATCCAATGGCCTTATATGATATATGTATGGAAAGTCCTGAATGTCTAGTTTCACATAAAAATAGTTTCATGAACTTTGAATGGCTGTAGGCAAAGTCGTACACTCCGCCATACAGACTGTCGTGGGGTTTCTTACCTGGATAGCATCCCAATCCTCCAATTCTCCTATTCTTCTTCTTCTAACTTTAATTCCAACTCAAGATTTCATATTAATCCAACCATAATTCATCATATACATCCAATATATCATCAAACACATGAAAAAGAGTGAAATCTCATACAGCCATAGTTTAGAGAAATTAAGAGCAGAGATTGAATCTTACCTCCTTTAGGTGTGATCTTGCTGAATTTGAGTTTGGATTAATGAAACCTTGACAAAGCTTGAAGATTTGGCGTAGGTTGAGAGGGGAAGAGAAGAAGAAGGCTGGAACAAGAAGGAAAGGGAGGCGCAAGTCAGCCAGAAGGGAGAAGGAAAATCTGACTTAAATATAACGAGGGTAGTTGGAATTATGAGTATTGATTAGCTGAATTTCATGTGGGTAATGTTCAGCCATGTTTCCCTCTTTTGTGGCTATATTATTCTCCACGTCGCCTAAAAGTGGAACTCGCTCTGCTTGTATCTTAAATCGGAACTCGTCTCCATTCTGCTTAAAGTCGGAACTCATGCCTATCTATTTGAAACTTGGAGATTAAATCGGAGATCGGAAATCTTGTCTATTCTATTCAAAACAAACAAAGTCGGATGTTGGAAAATCATGCACAGTTTATTTGAAACATAAGGTCGGAGGTCGAAAATCACACAGCAAACAAATCACCTTATACCCGAATCTCGGAAGTCGAGAACTAGCCCATAAAACTGTTATACATATAATTCTAAAGCTCGGTCCAATAATCAATCTCGGAGATCGATTCACTCAGAAGTCGGAAATCAAAACATTCACTTAAGAACCGGGAAGTCAGAACTTATATAATCCCGGAGCTCAAATCAATCTCGGAAGTCGGTTCTATGCTCAAATTCGGGAACATCAATAGAAACGAAAAGATCTCAGAAATAGTTTCGGAGATCGGAACTCATGTATATCCTGGAAATCAATTCTAATGTCGGAAGTCGGAAATCATGGAAACTTGAAGATGAAGTCGGAACTTGTGGTGGATGTTACAAATCACATGAATTCTTACTTCATAAGTTTGTATTCAATCCCTTCTTTGCCCTTGTGAATTTCGACCAGCATAAGGAGCTAACTACTCTCCATTTCTCTTTTATACATATTCATCTCCACTCCATCTTCAACCTCTCTTCAAGTCTCATCAAGAGTTGCTTCTATCTAAGACATCAAATCAATAAGAATTCGACTAAATAAGGTAGGAATCTAACTTCTCTTCTTGTGTTATTGATATGGGCTATGTAGGGATCTTGTTTTCCTCATGATATTCATGTGATTTGGAGTGATGATGATAGTTTATGATTGAACTTGCATGTGTGTTAGGACTAGAATTGGAATTTGTATGAAAGAACTAGAAGGAAGAAGAAAACTCACGAAGCTATTAGGGTTTTTCCTCGGCAGTCTATATGGCAGAGTGTACAAATCTGCCTACAGCTATTTAAATTTCATGAAGACATTCAGAGTTTTCCATACATATATAATATAAGGTCATTGGATCAGTATAGAGATAGTTATGAATTTTTGAAGTTTGACCTAGAAATTAGGACCTTCATCCAGGTAGTGTGAGTTGAGAAGGGTGTAACTCACTCTACATAACTCCAAATTTAGTGAATCCAACGTTATTTGAAAGCTAACATATGAAGGAACATCCTATAAAAATTTCAGAGCCAGATTCTTTGCCAACTATCCCTAGTACATCAATGAATTCATCTTAAGTTTAACCCGAGCTAGAACAGGGTAATCTAGTAGGGTAAAGTTTCGGAGCTTATATCTCAAATTATACTCATTCAAATGATATGCAACTTATTTCATTTGAAGGCTTGTTCTGTTAACTTTACATTGATATAAATTTTGCATGATTTCATTCAGATTTCTATTTTTGGTGAATTTTCTCTTATAAGAGTGTAATGCTGGCTAGAAATAGGGCTATTTGGAATAAAACAGAGAGCTAGATCAGGCATGTTTGAGGTTGAACTCGAAACCTAGCAAAACATTGAGCTAGATCGAGTGTATTTGAGGTTGAACTCGGAACTTAGCAAAATAAGGACTAGATTAGGTATACTTAATGTTGAACTCGAAACTTAGTGAATAAGAAACTAAATCGGGTATAGTTAATGTCAAAATTCAGAAATTAGAGACACACTCATAAAAGTCTTGTAAGACCAATTGTAGATTAAGGTCGGATATCGGGACCACAAGCCTATAAAATTCTTACACACATAATTTCGAACACGACCTAGAATCAATATCGGAAGTCGAACATAACCCCGAAAGTCGGAACATATATAAGCTCGGAACTCAGACCCCATTTAATTTTAGAAGTCGAAGTCAGGAATATTAATAGGAATTAAAAGCTTACAAAATATATTAAGACTTAAGATTTTAAGACTTGCATCTATTGATATTGTTATGCTCTTGGTATGTATATGCTATTTGATTAAAATTCCTAGTTGTCCGGCACTATTCATAGGGGAGTTAACACGTTCCATTATGCTGCCAAATTTTCGGCAGAATCATATGAAAGTAAACGATGAAGCATATGTATAAGTGTATTCAGCATGTCTATGCATGATTAGGTATGAGAATGAAAGGATATAAATTTATTAAATGTGGATCCTTTCACTTGGAGGCAATTAATTGGATCCTTTCCTATGAAAGTAGTTAAAGGATATGATGAAAGTCCCATATTCCTAAGGAGTGTGACATGGTGATCATGCTCTGATGGGGTATGATATGGCGATCATACTCTGGAATATGGCATAATGGTCCCACACCCTAAGGAATGTGACATGGTGATCACATCCCGATGGAGTATGATATGACGATCATACTCTGGGACATGGCAGGAAGGCCATATTCCTAAGGAGTGTGACATGGTGATCACACCCCGATGGAGTATAACATAGTGATCGTACTCTAGAATATGTGTAACAAGTAAAGGAAGACAAAGAAAGAAAAGAAAGTTTTGTGCATCTATGTAAATGCAAGTACTAGTAAAGGCTTGTGCATTTGTTATGTGTCCAGTATATTGGTGTTATTATATCTTAATATGCTGCAGTTATTATTCCTAGATTGATTTATGATTTTATTTGGTATTGGCTCTCCCAAATAACTAGTGTATGAATAAAATGGACTCCGCTTCGAACAATATATTTTCGAACTATAAAATTAAACAGTCTATATAATATGTCCACCTTTTCCATAATAAATCGAGGTAACTAGAGATAATAACAATGACACAGTATGACATTTCTTAGTGAATCCTACTGAGAATTTAAAATTCTCATTCCTGTTTTCGTGTTATCTCCAGATAGTTCGAGATGATTCAACAACGGTTGAAGTTGCTGTCAAATAAGGTCTAGTTAGGTAACCGTAACAACTCCAGAGTGTGGTACTATGACTTAAGCATAGTACTATACAAAGGAGGACATTACAAATACTTTCATCTTTATCTACTTTCACATGAAAAGCATGTTTTTATGAGCATATGGCAAAATCATGGCTTTGGAAATACTTGTCAATGCAACTATACTAAGCGCTTAGAGCTTGTTTTAACCAATATAATGCCTTCTTTAGCTTAACACTTTATCTTCATGTCCCTCCATCACATAACCCAATGATTGTTGAATATGCACCTCTTCCTCAAGACAACCATTCAAGTGAGCTTGATATCCATTCGATAAATTCTCCATTTCTTTTAGGCAGCCAAAGCAATGATCAATCTAGTAGTGTCCAAGTGAGCCTCAAGAGCAAACACTTCATCACAATCAACTTTGTATTATTGGTTATAGTCTTTAGGAACAAGCCTAGCCTTATATCTCTCTATCTTTCCTTTTAGAATTTCTCTTAACTTTATGGATTCACTTCACTCTAATTGCTTTTTGCCCCTTTAGAAGAGTTGAAAGTTCTCATGTGTCATTCTTTTTAATAGATTGAATCTTTTCATTCATTGCAAGCCTATATCTTTCATCTTTCATATTGTCTTGCTTCTTCAAAATGCAATGGCTCAAAATTGGGAGAAAAAATGATGTTATATTCTCTACCATTTCGGCTTCTTCATACAACTCTTTTAAATTCATTGTTCCTCTCAGTCCTTACAGTAAGCTACCAAGAGGAGATTGAGCTCTATTAGGATCAGGTGAATAAGAAGGAATAACAACAATATCATATTCTTTATGGTTGGACTCCTCAAGGATGAGAAGTGAAGAATCCCTTTATTTTGAGCAGCATTCCACTCCTATGAGATTTCTTCATCAAAGTCAACATCTCCACCTATGATGATTTTTCCATTAGCAAGATTGAAGAGTCTACAACCTTTAGAATTTGTACTATATCCAATGAAGACAAACTTATCACTTAAATCATCAAGCTTCACTCTGATCTCCTTAGGAGCATGCACATAAGCAATGGTTCCAAAATTACGCAAGTGAGAACACACTAGGCTTTTTACAACTTCGAACTTCTTGAAAAGTCACGTCATGAACACTTTTTGAGGGGGATAAATTTGAGAACTACATGACATAAGTGACAGCTTTAGCCCAAATTTCTTTAGGCATGCCTTTGCTCTTAAACATGCTTTTTGTAGCATTAAGAATGGTTCTATTCTTTCGCTCCACAACTCCATTTTGTTGTGGTGAATTTTGGACTGTGAGAAATCGACGAATGCCATGAGCCTCACACTATTTGTGGAACTCCATAAAGGTGAATTCTTCTCCTCTATCGATCCATGGGGCTTTGATGGCATTTCCACTCTCATTCTCCACTAAAGCTTTAAACTTTTGAAATGCCCTAAAGGCTTCATCCTTACTTTTCGAAAAACATACCCAAGTCTTGGAAGAAAAATCATCAATGAAAAGTAAGAAGTAATTGGATTTATTATGTGAAGATGGTTTTATCGACCCATGTGTCCATATGTGCTGTTAACATGCACTCCTTTGGAAAAGGCTTTTTCACTTGCTTCCTCAAGAGACAACCTTCACATAATCGATTAGGTTGAATAATGAGAGACAACCCATGTACCATATTCTCCTTTGATAATGCATTCAATCCTCCAAAATTAAGATGACCAAATCTCATTTGCCAAATCCAAGAGATATCTTTGACATATGACTTCGAACATTTTGGATTATCAACTTTGACATTAAGCTTGAACATTCTACTCTTTGACATAGGGATCTTTGCTATCAAATTATATGCTTTATCTCGCAAGGTGTAACAACCAATTAAGGCCATGATGATTGCCTTATCTGGAAGGGTACATCCTATGTCTTCTTTCTATTCCAGTTTGCAAAGTTGGAATGTGGAAGATTGGTCATTCTCAAGGCTTGTATGGGTTGAAATCTTTGGACTTCCATGCTCGACTTGGTCAAGCATGAACATGATCAATATTGGAATGATATAGGACATAGTAAGGGGTTTTGATGAAAGAACGGTGAATGCCAGATCTTTTGAATGTGCAAGAATTTTGGTTGACACAAATACTAAGAAGTCCACTAATGGATAGGTTGATTTTGCTCTCGATGGACAAATTTTCATGTTGGGAGTTAGGGAAGTTCTTGTTTGTCCCTCAACCCTTTGTTCATTAGCAAGCTCGATGGAGGTGGCACTCATGGTGGATTTTCCGGCCATCGGTGAAGATGTTAAGCCAAGCAGGAATCCTAAACATCAATCGCGTGAGGAAGATGGTCAAGCAGCAACCCAAATAATTATACGTGATATTTTCATCAATCATTAGGGCCAGTCCTAAGATAGTGGAATGTTGGGCAATGGGCCATTTCATGAGCATATTCAAAGCATGCTTCCTACCCTGAGGATGAATCCTTGTACTAATCAAGAACTATTATTGGAAGTATGAAAGGACCTAGCCCTTATAGGGGATTGCAATCTTGCTATTGGTATCGGTGGTTTGGGCCATTTCTCAATCTACTCAAGCCTAATAAGCTCATCCCTCTGCCCCCAAGGTTTTGAACCACTTAATTATGGACCTGAGTCTCTCTTTAATGAACCAAAGCAAATTTGGCCCAAAGACTTTCGGTCTAATGCAGCAGCATATATGGACAAAGTGTCAAGCACTTCAAGTGATGAAGAATTGGTCTTGGCTGATTAGCCTTGCAATGTAAAAGAAAGAAACAACCTAACCATGTTATAAAGGTCAATAATTCAAAGCAACAAACATTATTAGTAAAGATAAGACAAATAAATCCAAGGTTCCAACTAGAGAAGACAATTTAGCGCAGGCTATTGTGGCTTCCAACCCAGCAAGTATCAGTGAGAAGGCTTAATTTGACAATACAGAGGAAGCTAAATGTAGTTGAGAAATTGGTACGAGACTGGGGCTGTATGCAAGAAATGATTATGAGGTTATTAAGGCTTTGGCTGACATGAACATGGAAAAAGAGGATGGAATAAAGCGGGCTTGTGCTAGCGGCAAAAAGGGTAGGTATAGAAGAAAATAATCACATGACCCCTTGATGTGTTGAGTAAGGGTGTTCAAGTTCAATCCAATATAATCAAAACCGCTAAATCAATCCAATCCAAACCTAAAACTGATCAAAACTATAAAAGTTTGGATTTGATTGGATCTTATTTTTCATAAACCACTTAGATTGGATTGGATTTTGGATTTAATTTTCAAAATCGATCCAATCCAATCCAAACCAAATATTGTCATCTAATATAATTTTTTATTACTAATTTTATACTTTTACTTATAATAATTTTAATTTATCACATAATTTTCTATATTTGTATGTCATTTTTATTTAAATATCATGTTATCCATATTACATAAGTCATTTTTATTTTTATTTTTATTGATTTTATTTTATTATTTTAAGTTACTTTTTATTTATAATATTCTATAGTTAAGATTTTTTTTTTTATAAAAAATCGATTAAATCGATTCAATCCAAACTGCAAAAGATGGGTTCAGATTGCATCGGATTTAAAATATAAACTAAACCGATCCAATTCAAACTGCACTGCGAACACCCCTACTGTTGAGAATGTGTTTAGGCCATAGCTTTGTTTCTCTTTTTATGTTTTTTGTGTCTACAAATGTATTATTGTTGTGTACGGTGCAAACTTTTGTACTTGCTCCATCATATATGGTGTTAGAGCTCTACGTCAATTATTGAAAAAAAACAAGTACATGGCTATTTATAGATGCAAAAAATGCCTGTAAACTCTTCTAAGTTTAATACTCCTAGGGCCCATTTAGCATACTTGATAGTATAAGGTCTGATAGGATAATGGTTAATAATATAAGGCCTGACAAAAATTTAACATTATACAATATTTAGTATGTCATTGTATTAGATATTGTATTATATAAAATATAACTAGAAAAAGTGATTATAATAAATATAGTTTTTTAAATATTAAATTTTAAATTTTAAAATTAAGATAATTGTTTAAATATTTATTATAATTATTTTAGCTATTTTTATTATATATAAGTATAATTTTATATTAAAAATTATTTATTTATTTATTTTTAATATTTTTCATAAATATAAAACATATGAGAAATAGAGGGGGAGTTTTTATACATTGAACTCCAAGCAGGTCTAGTATCATATTCCTATATTTGGTTGTATTTTATATTATATATAATTAAATTTATATTAAATATTATTTATTATTATTTATATATTTTAATAATAAATTTTTATTTCTATATTTTTATATTAGTTTGAATAATTATTTTGTAATTATTATTTTTTGTTTATATATTTTTATTATTTATTTAATATTTATTTTCTTTTAATAAAATATATTAAAAATAAAAAAGTAAAAGAGTCATTATATATCAAAAACTAATCAAGCCTAATACGACTTCCCTAAGCTGAATTAAGTTATCCATCATTTTGACATATAAGAAAAATTTGATGGATAAGCTTATACAATATGTTGACTGCACCAAATAACGGATAAAATTATAACATATTATATTATCTTATCCTATTATAGCTAATACGGCATGCCAAACACACCCCTATTGGCCACATGACTAAGCACATGCGCTATATGCACTTTGAAACCACAAATTATTGAAACCACAAAACATACAAGAGGCACATACTCCTGAATATAGAGATACATGCATATTGGTAATAGAATCAAGCTTAATTATTTTCATTTTTCCAACAGCATTAACCTCCAGCTCAAGACTGAATGTTGAGGGACGCTTAGTGACATGCATGCTGTTCATCACTAATTGATCACAGGCCCACGTCAGCGGCCAAAGGAGCCAAATTAAGTGTAAGTTGGCTTTTAGCCAGTGCGAGAACAGTACATAGTTAAAAGCTAAAACTATAAAAGTGGGAGAAGGAGAGCCAAACAAATATTGCGAAGACATATTCCATCGAGATCAAGTAACTATGCTGGAAAGATTACTAGCATTGGCTCCCACCCCCCACCCGCAGCTCCCGGGTGTGGGAACCAAAGAGTGATGGCATATTGTAGCTTCAGCTAGGGAAATGAATGTTGTGTGCCACTCCAATTGGCTTCAGGGTATGAGCTGGCCTATCGCTATATGCAATGCTGACTATATGATTATTGATATCATATGTGCTGTATTATTGGTCAATAGTATAGTGATCACTAGGTGGTCATGGCAACAGGAAATGTTGATTACAGTTACCCCATAAATCTAGGCTTTACTTAAAATTATCTTCTTCTCACTCGCTAGCGTGGAAGTTCAGTATTGTAACATTCAGGACCACTTTCTTCTTCTCCCTCTAGATCTCTCTCATTTTTATTTCCTTTTTCTTTTTCTTTTTTTTAATGTTCAAAGCTTTTCTGGTCAAATAAAAAAATGTTTAAGCTTTTGGGAATTGTTTTTGAATCTTCAACTTCCCATGTTGAAACTAAAACAGTTATACTTATTAACCGAACTCAATTTCGTTCGTTACATTCTCTTTGGCATGAACGTATTATAAAGGCTATGCCTCGTTTATTCAATAAAGTAATACACAACCATATCTTTTAGGAAATGACAGTGTTGTGCTCACGTTCACATTCGGCCCTAAGAACTAAGAAGTTAGAATACAAGTGTGTACTATGTGTGTATGCGTGTCTCCACGCGCAGATTGCCAAAATTGAGTTGTACAGAACAGAACATTGGGAAGAGTATGTACAAAATGTCAGGGAACAATAGTAGGTTTTTCTTCTTTTTTTTTTTTCCCTAAATTACCAATATTCAGAATCTATTAAATTTTAGCTAATTTGAGTAAGTTAGAGTAGTTCATTATGAAGATAAATGTCTTCTAATATTAATTTTTTCTATTTATAATAGAACTGAGATTTTATTTAACATAAACAATTAAATGTAGAACCATTTAAAACCAACCAAGCATTGCTTCGATAGAAGGTTTGTCAAATGACCTATATTTTCAACTTTCACTAGACGACATACTTCCTCTCTAATTAAACATAAACCAAAAATTGAATGATCTCTGCTTCTTCTTGCCATGTAAAATCATGAAACTCTGCTATAAACCTCAGTGGCGTTCATTATGCTCCCTGTTATCTATGATGCATTATGCACCAAATGATGCAGCAGTGAAATCTTTGCTGGATTATATATACACCAAATAGTACCGATGCACCATAGAAGTCCTTGCCCCTTTGGATCTTGTTGGCAAACCCAACCTTGAACTTGAGTTCCGATTTGATGCGACAGAAATAAGAACTTTGAACTTGTTGGTAGACTCGACCTTCAAGTTGAAACTCTATTTTCGAATTGATGTGATTGAAAGAAGGATATTGATTTTTCTGCAGACCCAACCTTCGAGTTTGAACCGAGTTCTAATCTGATGCGATTGATGAAGGACAACCAAAAGGGGCCCTTACTATGGTATATAACAACAAATTAAAATACTAATACACCCTCGATCTTCTCCATTGGATTGCCAGGTGCATTACACACCAAACTTAACACGGAGCATAGCATATGCCGCCATGAACCCAATATAGGCCACATATTGTGGAGAATATATATACATTTCTTTTTTATTTAAACCACTACTATTCAAAGTTTATTTACTCCAACTAATTTAACTCGAGTTGGATCGATTCACTATTAGATAAAGTCATTTCAGTGCTATTTTTTTTCTATGTACAAACTCGAATATGAAAAATTGCTTAAAAATATTACATAATGCCCATAAAATATGTAAGAGTATGGGTACTTTCATATTTTAAGCTTTTGATTTATTACTATAAAAATTAAATTAAATCAGTATCCATACTTTGAGCTCTTGGTTTATTATATAAAAATTAAATTAAATTAGAAACTAATTATCAACGATTTAGTTTTAATCTCTCTCCTCTCTAATAATTTTTTTTGAACGCATCTAGCATCCGCTTTCATCAAAATATATTTAGCTAGGATGGAAAATCCGATTCTACTTTAAAAAATGTTCACTGTTTCCTACTGCATACGCTTTTATAAATAGAAATTAAAAATTAACTGTGATGAGGTTCTTAATATTTCGATTAGAAATAAAGAATTCAATCATGTGTCTATTATTAATTCAGTACGGGCGACTAATTAAAGCCATGCATGTCAAAATTGAAAAGTCCATATCATAAACATTGTAATTAGTTAAGGTTTAGGCTGGATAAGCGAAGATGCATTAGAGAATTCTTCGTTTCAAATTGAAAAAATAGGGGTTCATCACAGCTAATTTCAACTACTATTTATACATGTGCAATTGAGCATTCATTAGTGAATCTACATTGGCAAATTGAGTTTGAAGCGGGCAAATTTTACTTGTACTATAAGAATTTTTTTTTTTTTGTTTAAGTATATTTACTTTCAGGTTCTATTGTGATTAAGATGTCTTTCCAATAATTGACTTTTTTTACAATTTGAACCTTGGTTCTCCTTGAGAGTCAACTCGCTTGCTACTATACTCAACCCTTATTGGTTAATAATTACTTGTAATATAAGGATTTTTTTTATATGAACCACTAGTATCTGAAAGTTTATTAGATTTCGACTAATATATATGGTTTGAGTTGGGTCGGTTCACTATAAAATAAAGCTCTCCCAGTACTAATTTTTTCCATCTAGAAGACTCAAACCGAGACCTTGCTTAAAGGAGACAAAGGCTAAAAACTATTTGTTCAATGGATATAAGGATTTGAATATGAATAATATTATTTATATATTAAAAGCGGATATTTTTAATAGACACCATACAAGGATCATAAAGATACAAGACATTTGATAGTTGTGGGTGAGATCAGGAGTATCTCTTTCATCTCCATCACGTTCATCCAAAGTAGTCATATTTTATAAACAAGCAACATTACTCTTTGAATGTCATTAGAAGTATCTTGTCGTTAAGCCAAAATTTTATGTTGAACTAAGATTAATGTCATTCTCAAAAGAGAACAAAGACACCCTATACTCAATAATAATAATAATAAATAAAATTAGATTATTAGCCAAATCTCAATATCATTAAGAGAAATATTTTTTAAACATAGCTTTTAGACACCAAAATCTACATTTGGTGAGTTATGTATAAATAAGTGAGTTTAAGTTATATAAATACCAAATGTGATGTTAAGTAATAATAGATAAGAAATATTACTAAAAATAGTATGTCAATTCAAAACTTATATAATTGAGATTCACAATTATTTTCACATAATTCACCATATGTCAAATTTTGTATCTAAGTCACTATGATCAAATACTAAATCTATATCATTAAATAGTTGTGCAATAAGCAAAAAAAAAATAACGCGGTAGCTCAAAATAGTCCCTCAAAAGATGAACTTTTTAGTGCTCTCCAAAGAGAAATTTTTATTAACGTATAAAATAAGAAAAAAATTTATATAAGAAAAAAAAGTTATGCTCTATTTTATTTATAATTCAATGCTTTAGTTTTCTGCTAACATTATTTTTCACTTTCACTATATTTTTAATGCAATAGTTGAGATGTTGAACTACAAATAAAAAATATCACTACTTTTAAATTTCTTACTTTAAAGAGAAATTCTTAAGTATTCTCAAAATAAGTATAAAGTGCTATTCTATCTTATTTATAATTTAATACTTCAACTTTGTGGACTGTTATTGTTTCCTACTGTTAATATATTTTTAATTTAATGCAAAACTGAGGTGTTAAATTATAAATATAATATAATACTATTTTTTCTTACTTCAGGAGCATACAAAAAATTTTCTTCCCAATATATTTAAATTCATTACTTGACTGTCTTCTTCACGAGCTTGAGTACCTCCTTCCCTTTTGCCAACTTTTTTTTTTTTTTTTAAACGAACCAATTACACCCTCTCTCCCACTACAAGATGTTAAGACATCACGATGATCAAAGCTCTTCAGAAGTTAAGTTCACCATTTTTATTTCTCGAAATTTGAAAATATGTAGCAGCTTCTTCAGCAAACATAACATGTAAGCACAGTTTCATACTTGGAGAACATGGAGTGGGGGAAGCACTATATACATTGGTTTACCATTTTACCTATTATTTAATAGAGTTTATTTAACTAGTATCCCAGGGCGGATTAAAAGATGGTAAATTTTCAACTTTTCAATGCATAAATGAATTAAAACCTTAAAATTTTTATTTCTTCCATGAAAATTTATCGCTTTTAAATCCTTAATCAATGCCATAAGAGTATTTGTTAACAAAATCCTATTTAATATTATATGTTGCGTTTGAACTTGATATATAGACTGCAGCATGGTTATGTTGCATTTAACAAAGAAGTTAAATTTGCGTACGAAAAGGGAACACCATCAAACATTTTCAGCAAAAAGGGTATTTGTGTTGGGCCTGAGATCCCATGCTTCCTTCGTCCTTTGTATTTCCAAGATAGCACGAGTGAGTTTACATTGTAAATCAGAATCGGTTATTAGTTAAACATTGTTCTTTGTTCAGATGTCCATGTCTTCTGAAAAAATCTAAATATCTCTGCCATGAAATTTCTAATCCCCATGATCACTACAAAGAATAAACAATGGTCTCCGTACTTAAAAGACCATAGTTCTTTAGTTTCTCCATAGTGGTCCCGTAGGAATTGAAACGTACTTATTATATTCGTGGTTGGAATGGCAATCAAGCATGTGATAGTTGATTTTGGGAAGATATTGTTTAACTGGAGAAATATTCCAATCAACTTTACCTAAGGAATTTTCTTAAATTTTAAAGGCATTATATACCAATTGCCCTAAAAAATACGGTAATCTCGACTTCCATATAGTTGGAAATTGACTCGTGAAATTGATTTAAAAGAGTAATGTTATTTACATAATAAGTGAATATAAAGGGCACAAAGCATTTTATAGTGCTAAGTAGGATTAAGATTTCTGCCTTTCTCTTTATATAGATGTCTACTACTATATCTAATTTCTATATTCAAATAACATTACTTGTCTCTAAATAAGCAAGCTTGAATGTAGCAGTTAAGTGGCCTCTTGCAATGTTAAGTGTTCAAGTTTGCAACAATGTAGAGCATGCCTATGAGAAAGGAAAAATGGTTCAAGATTAATGCTAGATATATTATGTTTAAGTTATAGAATAAACAATTAAGGTTAGCTTATTCAGTTAGTCTTCTGCTCATACATCGTCATGGTTTAAATTTGATTTTTCGGTTCTTTTGTTAATGGATAATTTGTAAGTACCCACACAAGTCTTAATGAACATGGAGCTATGCCCTAACTTGAAATTGGGGGGAAAGAAATGAAGGACATTATCACATGCTTTGTATATATTTTGTTCTGGATCGCGAGTATTGATTAGGACAGTTGGTGGTCCTTAATCTTCGAAGGAAGAGTATTGCAGATACATGGCAGTAAGATGATTGATAGTCGCTGCTAACACATAGTTATGACATCATTTTCTTCCTCTACCTCTCGATTGGAAAATGAATTCACTATTCATGACTCATGAGAGAGAGACTTTCACAGTTTCACTCCGTATCAGGCATGTGCATCATTCATGCTCGCGTACGTGCGTTATTATACCACATTTAAAGAAGCAAACCTGCAAGGCACCTGACTTCTATGCTTTATAACGATGGCCATCTCGTTTTGTATGCTGAATCCATTTGATAAATCATAAGGCCATATTATATTGGCTCAGAAAATAAACATTTTTCGCACATGATTTTTCTTATAGCATTTTGTTATAACATTTTTTGCCGGTTATATGGACCCAACACTTGGGTTTTTCATGCATATTTGAATAAGTATTATTATAAAAAAGGAGAGAGTTGTGTTGTTTATACTCTTTGTTGGAATTCATTTTATAGGATTCACTAAATTGTTTCTTGATTATTGGTTGAGAGTGAGTCCTATTTTTTTCCCAATCAATGATTAATAGACACCTTAATGAATCTCATAAAATGAGTCCCAACCATTTAGCATGTCAATTTCAGAGTGGCTTGAAAATTTTGGCCTGTCTTTCTGTTTCTAATTGACATTACTTTTTGTCCAGTTTTACATGAAAGGAATGAACAATGAAGTGTGAATTAATGTTTTGATTTAATTGAGAATAAAAATTCCATTAGTCCCTAAATTATTATGGTTCCACCTCACAACGAATATTTACGGCTTCAAACAAAAGCACAGAAAAATAAATTAAAAAAATGAAATCCGATCATGCTTATCATGCTGCTATAGATTTTTAGTTGCTCACAAGTCACAAATTCGACAACGGGAGATGTAGTTAATAAGAACAAGCAACATTTGCTTTTGTTTTCTCCTATTTTTTTTTTTTCATATTACTTTTTTATTACAAAAATTCCAAAGTGATAAACAAGGAGTACAAAGGGTTAGATAAACAATCGCCATCAAGATTATGCAATAGCAGGCTAGTGAGTTGGGACGAGGCAAAAGGGCCCTTCTCAGTTGGTTAGCCAATAAATACAAATGCAGAAGAGACAGCCTGAATCATTTCCCCTCAGTTCCACTCACTGATGCGAACCTCAAGTTTCAATCACCCCAAAACGGTCCAAAAAATAGTGTCGTTTTCGTCAGTGCCTTTGGTCAGATCACAAACTGTTTATCCATTTTGACATATAATTGCTAAGTTGTCACTTTGTGTTGTGTCCTTCAAATTTTTCTGGGAGCTGCATCATGCATGTACTTAAAAGTCACATTTACCCTTAAATGAATTTATTTCAATTCGTATGGTGATTTAATGATTGGTGATGAGAGAGATTTTATTGGAGAAGGAATAAGTTGTTGGCCGACCAATGGCCCTATAATAAACAAAACTTTTGAATGGTACAATTTTGGCCTTGCGCACGAAAAAGCAACAAGAGAAGGGAGGAAACCAGGTAGTTCGCTAGACGACATTTCAGAGATCAGTGGACTCACTGATGCTCTGCTTGTTCAGATCTTAAATGAATAGATTGGGATGGGATTATTGTGGTAGAGTTAGTTATTTAGATAAAATGAGCATGTTTATCGACACATTGGGATCATTATGGTAGAGTTATGCTATTTAGATATACTTAATAAGTATGTTTATCGACATAAGGGACTACATATATTAATAGTGGAGATTTCACATTGATTAATTAATAAGAAATTGGAGGGACTGTAATGGTAAATAATAATAATATCATCTATTAAAAATTCATATGTAAATGAGTAGAAATCAGGATAACATTTTTCTTTCACTTATCATCACAATCACTTTATTCTCCATTACATAATAAACTTTACTCATGTCACCTTCAATTACATATTTGATTAGTCATCGTTTTAGTTTTACTTGGCTAGTACAATATAAACTATCCAATCAATAACATATCACCTTAATGTATGAGGCATGTTTCGTCTGCAATGCATCTCATGAAGTATGGTACATGATGCACCTAGTGGTGCAGCTGGACTTTTTTTTTTTTTTTGCCCGTGTTTAGAAAATGTTGCTAAACAAACATTAAAATGTGGCTAAACAACCCGATCTCCTTCTCTCTATGTTCAACACTTGCAATCCCCCTCCGTTCCACCCTCGTGGCCCCCTCGCCGCCACCATCACAACCATGATTCACCACGACTCTCGCCGCCACCATCGCGCCCCGTTGCTGCGCCTTGGATGCTTCCAAGATGAGCCTCCTCGTCAAGAGCTTGTCGACAGCAGCGATGTTCATTGACTTGCCGGGAATCTCTCGTAGGAAGAGAGTGGCACCGACGGCAATTTCGAATGCCATCAGTTTAGTGATGCTTTCTCCGACATTATCCTCGAATCTGCCCTATGGCCGCCGGTGAGGTGCGACTGGGAGGTGCTGAGGTGCAATGGCACGGTGGTGGAAGTGGCGGTGCAAGGTGGACATGGCAACGCAGAACTTAGGTGGGTGGAAGAAAAGCAAAAATGGTGAAGGGGAAGAGAATGTAGAGAGAGGAGCACAATACACCTAATTTCACCAATAAGATGCATCACGCACCTTACTTTGTAAGGTGCATGTGAGAACGCACCAATGTATGAAAAATAATTACCTAGTACTTCCCATCAATTTGTATCTTTCTTGTGTGGTTTTACGAGTCAGGCAAAGTCGAGGGAGTGCCAAAACGAGTTATCTACACGGCTTTCTTTTCAAAAATAATTGACGGAAGGAGGCAAATCAAATACACCTTAAATAAGGACCTTCAATTACTTTATACAAAATCTGTACAGCAAAATTGAAAAAATTGAAATTGTATTATGTCAAAAACGTTATACATTATAGGAAAACCACTCATAGCATTTATACATGGATATTTTACGGGTTATGGCATTTCAAACTATTATATCACTACCTCCAAACAAATTACTTATCAACTAGAAAAAGAAAATGGTTTAGAAAATTTTGCAATCAATAAATTGTACAATAAGGTGTCAAAATTTGCCACGAACTCCCGGCATGTAGCAGCCAGAGGTACAGAGATGAGTAACATGCCAGCTACATCAAATTTCCAGCTTCTGCATCAAGTCACGGCACCCAGTTCCCACCTTCACTGGCAAGCCAAGACAAATTCTAGAAGAGGGAGTCTCCAAGTTGTCCACCTGCCCATGAGAAGCTGCTTCAACAATGAATTTAGAGGCTGCCTCAAAGCACATTTTGACGATAGCCCCCGGAGAACATCATGAAGTGGGCAATAAGCATCAAGTGCCGCACATCTACTAATATCCCATAAAAGTTGAAAACATTTTGTACTTGTTAGGAAAATTAGCGTAGAAGATGAATAAAAACTTAAATATTATGGGTTTTACGGCACGGAATAAATCACTATATTTAGAGAGATATTCGCTCCCATACATAATTGTTATTAAATTGATGACAATACCCTCCTAAAATATAATAAAACCTCTATTATAATTTCTTAATTAGCAATTTCAAAAAATTTCTGTACTCCTTTTTAACCTAAAGAATATTATAAGACTTGTAAAATTTAAAAGCTCACACAATACAGCAAAAGTGAGTTTTATGTTTACCAATGAGGTAATTTATATTCAACATAGGAACAGTACTTACAGTGGTTCGTGTCTATATCCAAAAGTTGCAACCAATTTCAAAAAACACATTGTGGGAGTTATTTATAATGTGTTCTGCAACCAAGCGACACATTGCAGCCAAGCGACACATTGCTTTACTTTCAACCCAACTACAGGTTGCTATTATAATTTTTTGGAACCATTACAATGAGATGGAAACCATGTGTTCCTTGAACGGTAATTGCAAAGCCAACAGTAATATTCCATTCATTATTTTATAATTTAAAATTGTAAAATATATTTCAGTACTTTCCTGATGATGGTCTCTCTGGTTGCTTCTACCCCATAAGCATTTAGCATAGCATGGACGTTGTTTGGATAAACACACCTTACATCAAGATCATCTTGCAAGTCCCAAAATGTTTCAAAATGTACACCGAAGTCTGAAGTGCTGGTGTTTTTCCCTTCACCACAGATGGAATATCGTCCCTTCGACGATAATCTTAACCGAATCACCGTAGTAGAAGAGTAGAAGAATGACGTATACCCAACAGCTATTATATTTACTTCCAGACTCTGTTTCACTTCATAATTTGATTAATTTCTTTAGAACTCAGTTGTTACTATGTCTTGTCCACAAACCCAATGATGGTTCACTTCCTCTCTAACAACATTAAACACGATGCTTTACACTCCTAGCAATATTTGCATGTCCAAGCTCAAACAACCACAACTGGACAAATTCATTATTTTTTTTTTTTTCACTTATGAAATTGAAAAAGAAAAAGAGGAAAGAAAAACAGCGATCCTATATATAGGATAAAATAAAAAAAGACTAAGAACAGCAATTACCAACTATGACAGCTGCATCTTTTCTATAAAATTACCATGATAACACATTCTTAACATGTCCTAGTTTTAAGCAAGTAAAAAGACTAAATATGCAGAATGTACTTCACCGCATCATAAAAAATATTAAGTTATTCATTAGACTGATCCATTGTCATCCTTGAAAGAAACAATAAGACAGAATTAGACGACACCATCATTTGCCACATGATGTAGTCAAAGTCAATGGGCCTGACAGTGTAGGTAGAAGGCACCTTCCTTCAAGGTGAGGCATAATCTCCCAGGTATTGAACATTCAATCTAATGTCAATGACACAAACTAAACCTTGACAAACGTAAATAAAGAAAGAGGCCAGCCAAGAAAATTTGTGCTGCATATTAAACAAAAAATGAGCTGCAGTTGAAAGTACCTGAGCCAATGAAATGTGAGGTTCACGAGTAAATTTGAAGTGGATCTCAAAATGCATCCCTTCTGCTTTCACAAAAGTTGACCTATCATATTTCTTTCTTGTTGGTCCAGATTTTTTCTTTTTAGGTTTCAACTTTTTGTTTTCATCAATAGACTTGGGCTAGAAGTTTTGTTCAAATTCTTGAGAATTATTCGCATCAAGTGTCGCATCCTTATTGGGGTCTGAAAGGCACCACATGAGAATGAGCAAGAAAAATGAAGCATGTATGTATTATTTACACCCTAATACTAATATCAGTGTGATATTCAAATTGAAGGAGATGAAAATGGAAAAAGTATAATAGAAACAGAGAGAACAACTGTGAAACAATCAGCAACTCCTACTCTCCAAGCTTAAACCAAAATGAAGCCTAAAACTCGATCCCCACGCTCCCTTTCCATGTATTCATTGAGTTAGTTATGCTTAGTGAGCCCTACAGCATTCACCCCTAGCTCACGATATCATTTTCCCATACTACCCCTTACTTTTTTTCTTTTATGCACTTTAATCGCCTCAGGGACTTGGTCTCTTACAATACCCTCCTCTTGAACAACTCCAGGTATGTTTGATTCAACTTTTGGGAGAATTACTTTTGAAAGATTTTCTACAAGAATTACTTTTAGAAGCATTATTTTTAAAAGAATGATTTTTGTTTGATTTAAATATATCAAAAGTAAGTTTAAGAGAATGATTTTTGTTTGGATAGGATAAAGTAAAATTACTTTTGATTATTGATATTAGAGTAATAGTAAGATTCCTTTCCAAAATATATTTTCCTAGAGTTTAGGATTTAGGATATTTCTCTTAAAAAGTCTTCCGGAGTTCCAAAAGATCTTCTAAAAATGGTCTTTCTACACTCAAACACATTAGTTACCGTACATTTTTATTCTCATGCTAATAAAAGACCTTTGGCGCTCACAAAAGTATAACCAAATAGGCTATACCTTGAACTTGATGTCTTCGGAGGATCTCCAAGAGCTCTCAAAGTCGGGCATGCCTAGCCATTGAATCAGCACTTTCAATTCCCTGTGCTGGTTTTTTCTCATTACTAGAGCCCTGCAGGGTGAACCTGCAACTCTCAATCATCCACGAGTCCAGCAAGTGATGGTAGGGAAATCCACAACATTATTGCTGCGGGAAGTCTTCCTCATGGGTCCCAAATTTTGAATAAGAGGGAGGAAACTATGCTTATAGAGAAATAATGTCCTCCCAAGTCCCATAGATCTATCCTAAACCCTCTTGCACAATCCTTGAGGTACTTGGCTTTATCCCTGATCAAAACTCCAACTTTAATTCTAGCATGAGCAAACTTTTCAATGCAACTCGCATCCAAGTTGGAGCTTGCCTTCAGCATTAGCACCCAGAACACCGACCAACCAAAGCAGCAAGGCACACATTGTAGAGAGCCTATCCACAAGAACAAACCTTGGACTCAAATCAGCATCATCCAAAACTGCTACTAACATTACAGGTAGCATTATGCATGTGCCTGGTAGGAATTCCCGATCCTTTCAAGAACACATAACAGAAGCTTTGAATTTTGAGTCAATATTGTATCCTCTTTTGTAGTAACCAGCAAACCAGTTGTATCAAATCAGGAAAGCACTCAACATGCACCCATTCAAATGCATACCCTTCAACTTGTCCCCTACCATAGAATTCAAGCAACGAGGTAGAGAACTTAGCTTGAGTTCCACCTGATGAAAGCAATGTTATCAGCATTCTCCTCAGAATATCCATATTCTTGTGCTCTCTGTCACTGAAAGACACGGAGAAATGAGTCCACATACCTTTCAACATACCCAACTCCTTGTATAATGAAGTCAGAAACTGAACCCGCTCTTTCAACAGCCATAACAATAAAAATATCCACTCCCCTCTCAAGTTCCCGTAGTTTAAAACTGACAAAAACAAATAATCCGTTACTACATTACAACTTGACTTCATGGCTGGAAAATACAAGTTCAGGCTCATGGTGCATGTGAAATGAACGCAAAGAGTTTAAGATACCCATCACGTTCTCAAGTGCTACGACATGGACTGCCTCCACGATGTAACCGCAAGGAGTCCCGTAGCCCTGAAATTTAAGAACTGAAAAGGATAATAGGGTCACCTTGTAAATTAAAAGGTTGGTAACGGTCATGCGTCGCTATCATAGAATCCCTCTTCTGTCTCTTGTTCCTCAGCCTTAGAATTTTCACCGCAATCCTCAGAGTCTTCCCCGTCAACACTCTTGATAATAAAGTATGATGGTGCCACATCCAATGAGGTATTAATCCAAATCCACCCAAATGCAGTAACTGTGTCATATTCAAGGCTAACCTCACCTTAGGTCCCTAGGGAATTATATGGACACCAGCAGGAATGAAAATCCCCAAACCTATGTGGCCGATTTCCTTCAATAGTAAAGTGCTCTAAATATCTACCAAAAGCCGTCTTCAACAAATCAAAGACTAGTTGAATTTTTGTTACCTTAAGATCTTCCTCAAAGCCTTAAACATTAGCTTCTATAGCTTTCCTTCTCTTCAGAAAATATTCAGAATTATCTTCCTCGAGTATAATACGAACGATGACCAATAAACACGCTGCCACAATGTTAAAACCTAATAAACCTCCAATATCAGCAACGTTTTCAAGATTTCTTAGCTTAAGCCCAATATCAATTACAGCTGGAACCTTACTGAATTAGGCTCAGCCCATTGGCTTTAAGACATGACCCAATTTCTTTCCCTTTGAATTTGGGCTTGGCCCATTAGGTCAGAAGAGGGATCCAATTTCTTAGAACATTTCGCCTCTCTTTCCTTCCTCTCACTATTCACATCGCTACAATAGAGAGGTCGCTTTACATTTGTCATCACAGCCACTATCACTGCCTGAATCTCCGCTGCAAAGGTCCAAATAGTCATCGTGGCGCATAGCACCTCCACCGTGACCATTGCAGCTACTACCTCCATGCAAACACCCAACATGACATTAGCGGCTAGTATCCTTGCGCAAACCTCCGTCGTGGAAATCTTGACGACTTGCGTAACAAGTTCTAGCAAGTCCAACAGCTCCGGTGATGGAAGCTTCACCACGGCTGTAACTTTCCACCCGCTAACACCTTCTTCCCAAGAAGCGCCCTAATCAACCCCTTCACACCGGCGTCTGCCGTCACGACCTGTGTTGCCGCCATCGCCCTTGGTGAAGCAGCCACATCTTGCCGGCAGTTCATTCCACCGCACTTGAGGATGAATCTAGACATTCCCATCATTGTCGTCCCCTTCTTCTCCGTCTGCTCAACCTCCATACCCGATGGCCCTCCTCATTCCTTTTCCATTCCACCAACCCGAACCAGTCGACGAAGAGGTTGCTCACATACCATCTCTAAATGACACACCCAGTGATCTCCCTCCCCATATACCATGTGCTTCTACTCCTCCATCTCTTCCTTCTTCTACTCCCTCATGGACCTCCATCCTGAGAAGGTTCTTTTCTCAACCTTGCCATTCATCGCAAGGGAACCTAAATTTTGGGAATGGTGATCAACAGTCACCTCTCCCATCTCCTCTTCTCCCACTAGTTCCTTTACATCATAAGCATCTGCCTTAGATTTATTCAGGTCACATATGTGCGGTGGGCGACCTCCCCATGACAAGTGTGGCTATCTATTCCCCCACGGAGACTTGTCTTGATAACGCGAAGGACTACTATGAGAATGGTGGGAGAATCGCTCTTCTCGATGGTGGTCCCAAGAGCTGCGACACTCTTTGTGAAGAAAGGGAGAGTGTTGTGCTCCCCTTTCTCTTCTGGTACTCCCATTCCATCGATCCTCCATGTCTACCCGATGTTGTTCTCTCCGTGGCAGAGATCACTCCTTGGGCCGAGCATGGTATGACCCTCTCAGTAGCTGCACAACATCATCCAGCTTCCTCTCTAGATTCTCCATTCTAGCCTCTATTGCAACGTCAACAATTGGCCCTCACAGCTCCAAGAACAGGGCTCTAATACCAAATGAAAGGCACCACTAGAGAACCAGCAAGAAAAATGAAGAATGTATGTATTATTCACACCCTAATACTAATATCAATATCAGTGTGATATCAGATTACGAAGGAGATGAAAATGGAAAAAGTATAATAGAAATAGAGAGAACAAGTGTTGAACACTCAGCAAGTCCTACTTTCCAAGCCTAAACCAAAATGAAGCCTAAAACCTGATCCCCACATTCCCTTTCCATATATTCATCGAGTTAGTTTTGCTGAGTGGACCCTACAACATACCTGAATTCTTTTCTTTTATACACTTTAATCCACTCCGGGGCTTGGTCTCTTCCAGGACCTAAATGTTTTTAAGTCCTTGTGTGACATTCTTATCATCCTCGTAATCACTCCCACCATCATCACCTTCAAATTCCTCCGATAACTCATCATCATGTGTTTCCTCTTTAGGACCGTCCTCGTATTCAACCTCACCAGCAACTTGCTCTTTTGTCTTTTGTGCGTCCAAACCAAGATCCTCAGCCGCTTCTCTATCATCAACACCACCATCATCGTCGTCGTCGTCATCATTATTGTCACCCTTTTTCAGATATTCTGATCCATTGATATTAACATCTTTTGAGCTATTTGAAGAATTTGAATGTGGATCTGTCTTAAAAATTTTAATCCCACTAATTTTAGAGACAATGCCATGATTTTCGATGGCATCCTCCAACTCCCTCGCAAAGACAACTCTCAGAGTGTCCTCCTAGTCCAATCTTCAAGTGTTATATCAGTGTATTTCGGATAGTGTTGAGGTTCATATAGCTTCATCACAAGTTTATATATACTGCAAATCTGACCATCACAAACAGCTACTGGTACAACCGACACTTCCATAGTTTCATTTATGCCAGCTACGGTAATTTTCTTCAACTTATCAGCAAGACAAATGGCACCTTCCCAGCAAAATAACTACTATGTCAGACATCCATGATTCTATAAATGTCTATATGTAGAAAAAGCAAGTTTTCAGAAACAAAAGTAGAAACAGAGAGTAGAGAACAGAAAACAATGTCAGCATCTCACATAGATTTATCAGATCTCAAGGGGCATGTCATAAATGGAGTCTTTAAATCTTATGAGGCAGCCATCAAGATCTCCTGTGGACGTGGAATTCCAAGAGTCGCATTCATTTCACCTCAACCAGCGAGGTGGAATGTATTTAAACTGAAGGAGAACAATAAAGGAAAAACAACGAAAAGATAGCACAGCACAATTAATCAGCCACACAAGGTTTACTTATAAATTTTTATAAAATAGCTAAGCGGGTAAAAGAACAGAAGTACAATTCCAATCCCACTAGCTCCTCTATAAGGCACGACTTTAGACTTTCACATAGACATTTTTGAAGTCTGACTTTCTTATTATTGAATTTCACAGTGGCAACAAAAAAAAAAAAAAAAAAAGACACTACTCCCGGCATTAAGATGTTTTAGTAAAGGGAGAGCTTTTGATTATAAACTCCAGATGCAAGTATAAAGTAGTTTTTCTTATTAGTTTTGCTAAGGTTTTCAAAGATCCAGCCAATTCATATGAAAATTAGTTCACATCAAGTATTTGCTGTGAAAAATCAAAGTACTATTCGCTATGCTATAAACAAAATAGGCTGCAGTTTCTCCATTTCTTTATATTGTAAACATAATTCATTCATAAACTCATTACACCAAGATTATGACTCATTACAAAATGAAGACAGGTTGGTCTTCTGTATAGCCCTCACTTCCTCTTAAGTTCATCCCTCTATGCCCATTTCTTGATCCAGCAAATTCATATGAAAATTAGTTTACATTAAGTATTTGCTGTTAAAAATCAAAGTACTATTTGCTATGTTATAAACAAAGTAGGCTGCAGTTGCTTCATTTCCTTATATTGCAAACATAATTCATTCATAAACTCATTACACCAAGATTATGACTCATTACACAAAGAAGACAGGTTGGTCTTCTGTATAGCCCTCACTTACTCCGAAGTTCATCCGTCTGTGCCCACTGCTTTCACCCACTTTCACCCTTTCAATTTTTAAAATTCATTGTTTAACTTTTCCTTTTGTTCCTTCCAAATTGTCATAAATTATCTGGTTAATTTACTTTTATGAATACAATAAAAGAATAGCAACAAGAAGGCTCATCAAGAAGAGGCCAAATATTCTCCAAAGAATCCATGAATGAATGAAGGTTCAGCAAGTTAACAAGAGTCACTAGGATGACTTTGATGGTCATAATTATGATCCTAATCCCCCCAAAATAGTTCTCCCATAACAATGCTTACGATGAGAAATTACATCAAATATTCAATGATGCCGACTGATTGACAAGATCATCCACTCCACATGTGAACCCATGCATCTGAATGACAGAAAATAGATAACAGAATCTTGTAGGCTAGATAAATTCTATAAATAAACCAAAACTGCAAGATTAATGTATTGGTGGCTAACCTGTAAAAAGGTTGTGAATAAACAACTTAATGCTGAAAGATGATTGCCAGCAGTATTTGAGCCATAAAGTTCTTGTACTGTATGTACCATACAATATTTCACCAAATTGAGCATTATCAACCACACGCGCACCAAATCATTTCTATATATCAACAATTTATCGTCATCAGGCTCATCCTTCTTCTTGACATATCATCGGTTCTTTCTTTTGCTTCCCTCTTTCGACTTCGAATCTTGGAAAAATTAGCTGGTATTTTTGCATTCTACTCAATTGTAAATGGTGGGGAACCTCTTGTGATATAGTATAGCAATGGACTGATAACCTAGAAAGACAGCAGAAACCAAATTTACTTACAAACATTGTGGCACCAAAACACAGAATCAAATCATGAATCATAACCAAGTAGAAAAATAAGAAACAGGATTTAACACATAATGAATCCAGAGTAAAATATACTATGAAATAAAAACTACAAAAGTAACAAAAAGGACAAAATGAAAAGGTTTCTGCAAGTTTATTAAGACAGTAATTATTAGAAATTAAAAATTAAAAAAAAATCCAGTAATATCTCCATAGTATCTTGTAACATCATAGAGTATCTTAGATGATCTCCGAAAAATAATCTCTATATTTCCTTATACATTGTCTTTTGAATCAGAGGACATCACATCAAATACATCAATTTCATTTTATTCACCAGTGCATTCTCTCCTTTTTTCCTTACCTCCGTAAAATTCATAATCTCAACATGGTATCTGAGCAATACCATCCTTCTTGACATGCCTCATCACTATTCCACTAACTCTGTTTGGTTTTTTTACTATACCCTCTTTCATCCTACCTTTATTGTAGGCAATCCACGACTTGTCAAATCTTTTGTTCACAACTGCCAGTGTAGTTTTTCTCTCTCTAGTGGGCTTTTGAACCCCACCACTACCACTACCCTCCCCAACGTACTCCGATTGGCCAACCCCTTAAGCCATGCTGACACATCACCACACGCTACTAGCAGGAATCTACCCAATTTGCACTTTTATGTGTGAGAGCGCATGTTACCTCATTTCTACCCATCGTCACTTCTGGTCACCTTCCCTGTTCATTTCCAGTCAGATATAGACTTCTTGCCCTTGTTCACCACTTTTGACTTGCTTGGACTACTAATACTCCATGTTGTAATGCCAGATTTGACAAATTGTCTTTCCTTCATCAAATGTGGCGCTTTCACCTTCTCTCCATCTGGTTAATGCATTCGGGCTGTTTCTTGACGTTCCTTACAGTAGTTATGTCTGATTTTTCATTATTTTGGCTGTTGTTTGGCTCTTTGATAGATGCCCAGCTGTAAAAATGTGTATATTAGGAGAAATAGAAGGGCAGAGGGGCCTGGGCAGCGACTCAAACAGCCACTGTAGATGCACAATTCGCGATGATTGATTTAAATATTGCTGAACTTTTGCGGAGATCCGAAAGCCCAAGGGAGTCACACAGAGGGCACAATAAGGACCGCAAAAATCCCTCTTCTTCTCTCTTTCCCAGCTTCTTCTTAGCACAAAAAAAAAAAAAAAAATCATCTTTGAGATCAGATCGACAGACAAAACCTCTACATGTTCCGGAAAAACTCATCCTCAAATCATTATCTCCAAAGTCTAGCACATAACCATTTGCAATTCCCATATATCAAAGAACATGCCTAATTATTCCCAGCTGTGGGGATGAGAGTATTGACAACACTTAAGAAATTTCTCACAGAGATCGAATTACCAACCATATTAATTTCCAGATGCAGTCAAGTGAATTTCAAAGCACAAGCATTCAACACACCGCACTTCAACACAAACCAAGCAAGTGTACAGAAACCCTAGGCCATCAGGGAGGTAATCCCGTAGTGGAGACCAAAAAATTGCGAAACATAAACAAAACCCACATCGAAATTGGACGTCAAATCAAGAAGGGTGGGCACAAAAAAAAATTTTAAAAAATAAAGAAGCAAATTCCTACGAAATGAATCAGAGCAAACAGAGCAGAAGGAGAGGGGGAATAGAGAGGGCTTTTTTGTGTTTGCTTACAATGCGCTCAATGTTAGTAAAGATCGCATCGCTGGATTGAGGACCGATGCGAGCCATTGACGGAGCTCACCGACCTTTGCTGCGATCTGCGGATGATGGAACGTGATGAAGAGGATGCTGCCGTCGTCTCCGCCTCCGCCACCTCCGGCGGCGGCGACCACGTAGCAGCTCATGGCAGAGACAAGGGCGTCGATGGTGGCTTTTGCTCGACGAACTGTGCGTTTAAGTTTTGGGGAGGTGCAGTTTGGTGCGGCAGGAGGGGAGAGAGAGGAGGCTTGTGCTGTGACCAGTACGCCCTTTATGCGTTTAGCCACATTTCTAGAACCCGACTGGCCGCAGCTCTGGAACGTGGCAAAATTCCTTGTGTGTGATGCACCCTACTTTATGCGGTGCATTGCAGAACCCACCCTACAGTAGAGACGTGTGGCTGCAAGAAAATGTTTCCCTACAGTTGAGTTTGTGCACGCTTGTTGTGGAGTTTCAGGGCGAAGGATTCGTTGGTCCTGTTAAGTATTGGACTAACGTTAGTCCTGCCAGCAAAAATTACAAAACAACCGCCAAGCATGTTTGCAAAAGAGGGCCGCTAGTATTTTTATTGCAAATGGAGTCTTATTTTTTATTTCCCTATTCTCTGCGAGAGCAATCCTACCTGTATCAGAGCAATGAATTAAGGGTTGTACATTTTTGTGCTTAGAGCTTTATTGAGCTGCATAGGGTCGGTGTTACTGCCCATGAAAGGACGTTGGCTAGTGGACTGCTGCTTCAGCTTGGAGATCCGCAGTGAGTATTATTGAAGAGTTTTATTGTTACAGTAGATATTGATCATTTGTAAGCAATAACCCATTATTCATTTCTTGATCTCTCCCAACAGAAAATTTGGTGACCACATCAGCACAAAGAAGTAGTTTTTGAATAGAAAACTTGAACTTTCTTATTTTGAAAAGTCTAATGGTTGATGAGCTTGTATAAGATGAAGTTAATTTTCTTACAATTGCTTACAACATTGAACATATTCAGCGTCTAGGTGAAGGCAACACTAGTCATTGTTCAACAATTACAAGGTCAATATTCTTATGCACTTTGTGTGGGTAGATCTGTGATTGTAGGTGTTAACAATATTTTTATGTGCTTCCAAAGACCTTTCCAAGGGTTATCCATGTGTGATAGTCAGAATGATTGTTCTAACTGGAAGTTGGTGGAAGCCGTCAGGTAGCCATTCCACCTCCCGTGACAAAGGGACAAGGACTCGCATGCAAATAATAAACACTTTAAACATTTGAAATTGATTTCTTTGTGCTAAAACACAGGCAGCATAACTGCCGTTGGATTTTAAATAAAAGGCATTGAACAGATGTGATCATCCTACATGCGGGTGGGACTAACATTAGTCCATAACTTGAGCGGACCAACGAATCGGTCACCGAGTTTCAGTGAACTTGAGCTGCAAAAGAGAGCTATTATTTGGCCCATTATTTGGGATATTTAAATATAATATTTTTTCACATAAATATATAATTTATTACTTTATCTCGATACATGTATATCTCGATATTCACCCACACTCACATAAATATACTATATCCCATACTATGTCTATACATAGTATGTTTAAAAGACATTTCTCGTCGCAAAATCGATCGAGAATTTACATACTTTAAAATATTATTTAAAAAATAGCATGTTTTACTATGCTCTGCATTAAAAATGGTGTATTGCACACCTAGATGATACAATGGTAAAGATTGATGGTATATTGGTACTCGGCATAGTTATAATACACTCTAGTTAAGGCTCTTTCTTCTTGTAACATCACCACGAACGTCGCACCCCTTTGTCGTACTTCGCGCAGCCAACCATGACACATCCTACCACCTTGACCTCTGCCATAGTCGTCCCCCTCTCTCGACCATGACTGCCACCGCGTCGCTCATCATTGTCGCGTCGTTGGAGCTCGCCTCACCTTCGCTACGCCATAGTTGAGACTGATGCTCCGCTACATCATCGTTGCCTAGCTGCCATGTCTCATCCTGCAATGTCCTTGCCACGGCAAGTCTGCGAAACCGTGGTTTCTTGTGTTCGCCTCCGCCTCCCTTGACCAAACCCTCCACTCAAGACATCTCCGGTGTAGTGGCAGAGAAATTAAAGGGGGAGAACAATTACGATGTAGTGGCTGTAGTGCCAACATCGGCGCTGGGGTTGTGGGGTCGGCGTCAGGGGGTAGACGGTGGCATGGATGAGAGAGAAAGGAAAAGGAGGAAGAAGAATGGGTCTTCATTATTATTATGGCAGTACACTAAAATTTAGGTGCATAAATAATCCATCAAAATAGCAATATCTAGATACAGGAGGCATCAAACACCAAGTTTAACAAGATGCATAATAGATGGAGCCTTAAAACAAATGTGGCGTCTTTGGTGCCCCATACTTGCAAGGGGCACTACAAGGTGCAATTTGATGAATGGGTATGATTGGAAGATGTATCCGTACATCAAATATTTATAATGCACCATAGTAATTTTTAAATTTCAGACAAATTTCAGAATTATAATTAAATATATTTTAAAAGTGATCAAAATTTATCTGTGTAATCCTAAAATATTGCCTAAAGTATCTGTTTAATTTTAGGATCATGTAGGTAAAATTTTATTTAATTTTAATATCACATAGATAAGATTAAGAATTACTACAGTGTATCATAGATATTTTAAAAATAATTAAAATTTATCTGCATAATTTTGAAATATCCCCCAAAAAATTTGTTTAATTTCAAGATTATACAGATAAAATTTTATTTAATTTTAGATCATACAGATAAATTTTAAAAATTATTATGATATATTACATATAATTAGTGTATTAGTACACTATCAAATCCCACCCATTGGATTAAAAAGTTGCATGGTGCAACTTCCAATTCCAATGCACCATAGCCTTTGCCTTAAAAAATATACATGACTCAATTGATTTGCTATACTTATTTTCATATTTACATTTTTTTGTAATTTGACAAAATATAACATAATAATTAATAGTAATAAGAATAATAAACAAAATTACCTTAATTGAACAACATAAGCAAATTAACTCGACTACCCAACAAAATAATCCAAATTGTGCCTTTTCAAGAGTAAAAGTAAGTATAAATTTATGCTTGTAAACTTGTTAAAAGAATAAAAATTTTACAAACGTTTACATAGCTAAACTCATACAAATTTATTGAGAAAGAATTTTTATGAAAGGTAACTCATTTTCATGTGCTAGTATCGTAATCTTATAAAAGTTTAAGAGTTAACTCCAAACTTTAACAAATATGGAAACATTGATTCTTATTATTGTTTTTGAAATTTAGTCAAATTACTTAAAATTAACATGCATGTACAAATTTATTATGCTGACAAATATCTTAATTTTTTTGGTTGATGTATAACTCTATTGCTATGGTAATTAAGGATTTAAAATGTTTAATTTTTTGCATAATTTATTATTTTTATATCTAAATTTTTATATTTATTATAATCACTTTAGAAAATATTTTTATTATTAATGTTAATGATGTAGGATTATAAAATTTAAATATTTTTATGTTGTATCCTTTTAACTTATGCAGGATATAAAATAATTGGATAATAAGTTTATATAATTAAATAGCAAAATTATTATTGTCCTACGCAATTTATGATTATTTTGATAAAAATAACTCAAAAATGGGTCCTAATTATTATAAAGTTGTTGTTTTATATAAATATATTTTTGTAAAATTATATTATGTAAACATTAGTTGCTGTACTCGGATCTTGTAAATTATTCTGAAATAAATTTATGATCCACCAATAATTGATTGATTTAAGTTATTCAACACTTATTTATATTAAATAAGTTAATCGAAGTTTAATTAGACGAAAAAAATGAATTCACCAATTTTATTTATCATTTTTATACATTTACGTACAAAATATTTTTGTTATCTAGACTAAAGATATAAGGAAATAATAATTTCATATTTTCATGTTATACAATTATTAAACAGGATTCCGGATAATTTAACCAATACATCAATACAAACGGATAAATAATCATTGTTTTATGTACCAAAAAATTATCATTGTTTTGGATAATATGTAAATTTTTAAATAAAAATAAATTTAATATATATGTTGCAACTATTGTAAATTTATTATTTCACATAAATTTACATTTTTACAAAATTAAATTGCATAAATATTAATTATTGTACTAAAAAAATTAAATTATTTAAAAATAACTCATTTTGCAGGAGTATAAATCTAATTAATCAAGAATAATAAAGCAGATCGTGAAAAAAAGTGAAGAATGTAATCAAATGATGTCAAAATCAAGAAAAATTTAAAAAAAAAATTATAACTGGCGTGATTTACAATATAAAACAAATACGATACTGAATGTTAATAGACTTGGATTAAAAAGATATTTATTGAAAGATTGTAGCAATTATTTTCCCAGGAATGTTGTAACTAATTTATTGTCTCAAATATGAAATACACGACACATAAAGATGAGCTACAAGTCTGGTACGTCCAAAAAAAATTCCACAAGCAAACTATTGCAACAAATCAATGAATCAAGATCTGGAATATTTCCAGGAATCACAAAGTCTGCAATGCACTCGGTTGAATCGATTGTGTTGTTTTTGCTTTGGCTTTCGCATGAGGCTTTCTTTTCCCCATGACAAGAGGTTTCTAAAGCACTGAAATCTTCAAGATGAAGGTAACGTCTAACGATTCGCAAAGTCTTGGTCCTAGGTTTTCTCAGTATCTTCTGCGGGTATAAAGCAGCTAGGGTTTGCATTAGGGTGTCCTTGTCCTTGCCTGGATGTTTCTTGGTACCACGGTGCCTTGATCTCATTGCCTAATCTTTAGTGAATTTTCCGATTGATATGTTCAATTATTCTATATGAAGATAGTAACTTATATGAACATATATAATTGAGCAATGTACCTTGTAAAAGATGATCTTGACCTGAGGAAATTACAAAAATTTACCGGGAATAAACAAAACGGCAAAAAGTCGTGTATGATAGATCCGACAGTATTATTCTCCTTGCCTTTGGCAAGTTTATTGTAATTGGAATCCTACAAGAAATTAGGCAAGTCTATATTTAAGTGATAAAAAAAATTGGGCATGTCGGTCTAATCCTTTTTTTTTTTCTTTTTGTCACTTTGGTCTGAAGTTATTTTTGTCAGTTTATTAAGGCTAAAACACCGCTAAAGTATTTAATTTTTATTAACGGGAAAAATATGAACCATCCTTTACTACATGTAATAAATTATGAATTTAATTTTGACATATTTTTAGTGTAAAATTTTTTATAATGTATCTAATTATGTATTATTATATTATTAAAAATTATATAATTATTACAACAATTATCTCTAATGTTATACATATAAAATTATATAATTAATTGATATTGTAAATCATTTTATATTGATAATATATTAAAATTAATTTTATAAATTATATTAAAAGTTATAATTTCTTTTATAGATATTTTAAAGCTATGATTAAGATATTTTGTTCTAGTATAATAAATTGATATTGTGGCAATAAGATTTGAATTTAATAATTAAAAATTTTGAATCTTATACCATAGATAACCATGAGACTTTGTTTGGTGAGAGGGATTTATGGTGGAAAGAAAGAGAGAGAAAGAAAATGGGGAGGAAGAAGACTAACTTTCATTATTTGATTGAAGTGATATTGCACGAAAAAGAGTTTGAATAGTATAATTTTTTAAGTGGGATCCATATAAATGGTGTAGCTTTTTTTCCTCCCTCCATCGGGCGGAAAGACAAGGGGGAAGAGAGAAAGTTTTCATCTCTCCCTTTTTGCCCTCTAATCTTGCAGAAGAGAGACGTTGCACCTGCAGAATAGAGACGTACGGAAATGATGGTGAAGGGGAGAGGGTTAGCGTGTGCAATACCATTGAAGGTGTTGCGTGCACCCTCCCCTCTTTTTTTAAAAAATCAATATTTTTAAAAGTTTTATTTAAATATTTTTAAATTTTTTATTATTATATTATCAAAAATAAATACAAAAAATTTCAAATATAAGTTATGTAAAATTTTAAATTTTTTTTGTTGTTAACATTTTATTTTAAACAAAGTATTAAACAATAGTTGAATAATATTTTTGATTTTATTTAATTGATAAAATATATCTTTAAGTAATATTTTTGAAATATTAGATTAATTAAAAATATTATTATTTTAAATAATTTTAAATAATTAATTTTATTAATATTTATTTGATTTAATAAGTAGATATTATTTTAAATTATTAAATTAAAAATAGTGAAAATTTTTATTTGATATTAATTAATATAGTTAAAATATCTTTTCTAACAATAATAGGGTAAAATTGTCATTTGACAGCATTACCTCTTTTCTTTTCCTTTCACTTTTCTATACAAATAAATAAGCGAAAGTCATTTTTCTTTCATTTTCCTCTCCTCTCATTTTCGTTTCATCCAAACATACCTATAAAAAAATATAAATTTATTCTATTTCTTTTTACTCAACTTCTTTCCTCTCAACTTCCTTCCTTCCAATTTCTTTTCTCCATCCAAACACATCCTAAGAAAATAATCATGAAACCCGTAGCAAATCTTGTCAAATATAGAGTAATCATATATTCTGCTGAGAATCAAGTCAAATAAAGTTTATGAAATAAAAGTTTATATATCAAATTCACATTAAATGTTTGTTTACCTCTTGGGTTATCCACCTCTTTAAATTTTCTATTAAAAATTATTATCAGTTCAGACTTATCATTAAATATTGCAAATAAAATACTTTTTAAAATTTAATAGTTACTTTGTTTGAAATAAATAAAATTTTTCATTAAATTAGATGTTATTACTAGATATAAAGTTATAAAAAATTTTATACAAAATTGATCTAATCTTTGTTAAAACATTATGGAACAGTATGAAATCACAATGAAAATTGTAAGAATTTACTTTTAAAAATTGTAAGAATTTATTTTTAAATCCGAGTAAAATAGAATTCAATGTTTAGTGAAGACTCCACTACTTTAATACGGGAATAGTACAACAATATAATGAAAATATTGTGTTTTGAAATTTATTACAAGAATATAAGAATACTGTGACAAATTTCGCCCCCAACTAGGGTGAAATGTATCAGACGAATTTCTACATCCCAGGGGGTAAATTTTGAAACAAAACTTTACAAAGAATTCCCTCCTATCAAGTAGAAAAGTGTAAACATAGATTTACGTGCAACATATGCTATTTGCTTGTTTCTATATAAGAGTGCAGTATCTTCTATACAAGAATACAAACATTATTATTGTTGTACATTTTATTAAAAATATGATCATTTATAGAAAGGAAGCTAATTTTAAAAGTAAGAACAAAAATTTGAATATTAAAAAAATAATTATTAAAAGAACTTCTTAGGTGTAGGAATATATTAGAAGTAAGACAATAATGTCCCGAAAGGTCAAATAAGCAATCAAATAAGATTTGTATAACATTTTGTTTACTTGTTGAAGATTAAATGGTCAGCAAAACTTTAAATGGTTATAACTTTTGACTCGGGACTTTAACTCACTATTATTTTAACTTTCTGAAAAGTCCTAGATGAGCTCGTTAGTGTGGCAACTGGCGGGGCAGTTGGTGCCTTTTTTAGCCTCAAAAAATGTTGTTTGAAGGTATTTTAGTTATTTCTTTATTTTTGTATGATTTTTTTTTTCCTTTGATGCTATTTTATAATTTTTTTTCTTATGTTTAAAATGTTAACTAAAAATTTGATTTTTTTATTTAACAAAAATGTTTTCACATAATAAAATATTATCTATTGAAAGATCAATAATAAAGAGGATATGTTAGTATAGAATTTATAACATAATTAAAAATTAAATAAATGGAACATTTAAAAAATGATCTTATATTTTACAATGGATAACATACTAAAATTAATTTCAAATATAATTTCTGCATTAATAGCTTTTCTAGATTTTTTTATGTGCTAAACTATTAGTAGATTTGAAAAGTTTTCAATCATTATAGTATAGAGAAATTTTTGAAATAGAGAGCCCATTTAATATACACAAGGACTCCAAACAATCAAACAATCAACATTCTTTCAAAAAAGTTGTCCATCTGGTACTGTAGTAGGGTGAGAGATTTCACCCCACTACAGGTAGGAAAGCCTACATGATGTCCACTGTTCGAGAAAAACCTACAAGATAGATTTCACTCTCTTGCAGGGTGAAATACTTGTAATTTTCCCACACTTTTGTAATTATACAAATAATCCCATATTATCATAATTTTCTCTCATAATTCCCATATAAAAAATAAAAAGCCTTTAGTGAACACTTGCAACATTACAATTACACAACACCAAAAATCAAATCCAGGTTATGATAACATATAAGTGACAGGCTACAAAGATTCTATTTTTATCCAGATTAGTGTAAAACTTTTTTTTTCTTTATATACCATCTTCAAAAAGTACTTATTTTTAAAATATTTCGCATTTTAGAAATTGACTTTTTTTATTTATTGCTTTTGAAAAAGTTTCAACTTTATAAATATGTTTTTGATATCTCGATGAAATAAAATAATGGAGTGTAATATTTCAAGTATTTCGACATAAGATAATTTGGTTTAATATATTTATATTTATATTTTCCTACAATTAAAGCTATTTTTTTTATAATACAATTAAAGCTATTTAATACTAGCTTTTCTCAATCTTTTGTTTAGTTACATTAGAAGACAAAGATTTAAGAATAGAATCAATAAAAAAAAATTTACGAGAAATAGAATCAATAAAATAGTTTGACTATTACAACAAGAGAAATACTTAAGAGTAAGAAAATGAATTCATACAAATTACATGCGAATTTAAAAAGTTGAAGGTAGAAGGTTGCACTGTAGTTACCTGTTTTCTCTCTCTTTACACTTTCGTAACCACCTCCGCCCATGATTGGTTATAGGGAATTCGTAATATTTTTACACATAATATTTGGTACTATCAAACCTTTCTCTTATAACAATACTTAAAAGGTCAAACTCTATTAATGATAACTTATTCAATGATGAAAAAGATCCACAATAAAATTGGAGTTTAATTACTCAGCCATTGTGTGCAGAAGTATATTATATGGCATTTCGCGTTACACGAATTGCTTTTCCCGCTCAGATAAATATTGTCATCAAATTGATCTACACAGATGTCTATATTCTTTAATAGCCATAATGAAGTCATGCGTTATGGCATGACTGACCGGATAATATGCATATGATCTTATTCTTCCCTCCCCGACAGTCTTAAGAGAAATGATATTTTGCCCACCCGTCATTCGACATATACGGTTGACACCGTATAAAATAGTGAGAAAAGGACAAAAAAGAGTGACGTGCAGCAGACTGTTATACGATGGATCTAGGATGAGTTAGCGGGATGGGTAATTTGAATTTAAAAAACATAAAAATTTTAACACCTAAATTCACGTCTTCTAGGAGGGGATTACCTCACGTCTCCTGCTACCACAGTTAGCATACACAATCTCATACCTTGTCCCCAAATTTCAACCACCTCTTCTTCTACCAAACTCCTCAACCCAACTCCAAAACCAACCCCATCTCTTCCTCATCTATCCCCTTCACCAATGAATCTCTATTGCGATGCAGAGGAAGAAATTACTTTGTTCCCAAACACATCCGCATCAATCTGGAAACAAGCATCAATGACAGCAGTTGTTGTTGGCGTTGGTGGCGGAAGAGGAGGCGGTGACAGCAATGCCACTATTTCCATTGACAATTCTCATTTCCCTTTTGATCCCATCTCAACGCATTAGTGAAAAGAGGAGGCTATGCTAGGCTTCTTTACTTATACACTCTCTCTATCTTTCTCTCATAATCACATCTTTATGTGTTATGTCTGGATTTGCTGTTAACTTGTTATGTTCTTCATGCAAAATTGAAACCTTGTTATTCCTACAATGCAAGTTTATTAATGGGTCTTTGTCTAGTCATCTTATTATATTTTTTCAAGATCCTTCTATTATTTGCTTTGCAAACATGCCACTTTAAGAGCAATCCTTTTCTGAACTAATACATGTTCTAAACTAAATAAACCAATATAAATAATTTAGTGTTATAAACCAATATAATTTTAAGTAGCAGATGCTTGACAGGTTTGAATGGTGGGCCATGGTTTATGCTGTACTTGAAGTTGTTGGTTGACCAAATGCCATTTACTTGGATTGTTAGGTGATAAATGATCATATACTGATTAGCGTTTGGGAGGAAATTGGACATGAGTATGCTGGTGGGGATATGCTTGAACCGTATGAATATGATATTCCTATCTTGTTTCTGGTCCTGGTTGTATTCCCTTTGGTGGTTTATATCTTACTTTTAACTCACTGCTCCAGATGCAAGTTTGTTAGATATTGGTAATTCTTTTAACCAAGTGTATCTGCAAATTTCTTTTTCATTTTCCCTTGTCAATCTCTGAATTACATTATGTGGAAGCATGCTTTGAACACTTGGAGTACCTGCCTAAGGAATAATGACAAATGTCTGGAAACTAGATGTATAGTTTTATACTCTGTCAATTTAAAAGTAAACTACACTATGTCAAGTGCAACAAACAATGATGAAAGTGTAGATGAATTTGAAAAAGATAATGTTACCAACAGAGGAAATGTAGTCAAAGGAGGAAATTATCGTTCTGATGAAGCAGCACACTATGAATGCTCTTCTAAGATGATTATTAAAGGAAGTGTGAAGGCTAAAAAGATATCACATCCTTGCAAGACCAAGTGTTCTAAATCACCAAAGTCAACATTAAAGATATCAATGGACTTTTGTTGCTTAGAAAGAGAAGGGAAAGTTGCAGATGAACAAAGTTAGTGCGAAAGATTTTTGTTTTTCATATTTTCATATTAATGTAAATGATTTGTATAATCTGAGTTCAGTAATGATTCCATGTTCATTACTTGCCCTTTTGTCACCATTATTTTTTAAAAACTATAAATCCATGTTCATTACACGTGGGGAGTAAGTAGCAAAGCCTAAGTGAGGACCTGCATTTGGTTGGTAACTTGACCCAAAAAGCTAGTAACTTTAGTTCAATAAGTTAATAACTTTTGTAAAAAGCTGGTAACTTATCAGTTAGTTTATGTCTTGGTTCTATTGGCCTTAAGAATGGATTAGTGCATACAAATCACACTCATTCATGCTAGATTGGTAAGGGAAGTCTCATCCCCATGTGGGGAGTGAGTAGCAAAGCCTAAGTGAGGACCTGCACTTGATTAGTAACTTGTCTTAAAAAGCTGGTAATTTTAGTTCAATAAGTTAGTAACTTTTTTAAAAAGCTGGTAACTTATCAGTTAGTTTATGTCTTGGTTTTATTGGCCTTGAGAATGGGTTGGTGCATCCAAACCACACTCATTCATGCTAGATTGGTAGGGAAGCCTCATCCCCACGTGGGAAGTAAGTAGCAAAGCTTAAGTGAGGACCTGCACTTGGTTGGTAACTTGACTCAAAAAGCTGGTAACTTTAGTTCAATAAGCTAGTAACTTTTTCCAAAAACTGGTAACTTATCAGTTAGTTGATGTCTTGGTTTTATTGGCCTTGAGAATGGATTAGTGCATACAAATCACACTCATTCATGCTAGATTGGTAAGAGAAGTCTTATCCCCATGTGGGGAGTGAGTAGCAAAGCCTAAGTGAGGACCTGCACTTGCTTGGTAACTTGTCCTAAAAAGCTGGTAACTTTAGTTCAATAAGCTAATAACTTTTGTAAAAAGTTGGTAACTTATCAGTTAGTTTATATCTTGGTTTTATTGGCCTTAAGAATGGGTTGGTGCATCCAAACCACATTCATTCATGCTAGATTGGTAGGGAAGCCTCATCCCCATGTGGGAAGTAAGTAGCAAAGCCTAAGTGAGGACCTGCACTTGGTTGGTAACTTGACTTAAAAAGCTGGTAACTTTAGTTCAATAAGCTAGTAACTTTTTCCCAAAACTGGTAACTTATCAGTTGGTTGATGTCTTGGTTTTATTGGCCTTGAGAATGGATTAGTGCATACAAATCACACTCATTCATGCTAGATTGGTAAGGGAAGTCTCATCCCCATGTGGGGAGTGAGTAGCAAAGCCTAAGTGAGGTCCTGCACTTAGTAACTTGATCTAAAAAGCTAGTAACTTTAGTTCAATAAACTAGTAACTTTTGTAAAAAATTGGTAACATTTATCAGTTAGTTTATGTCCTGGTTATGTTGGCCTTGAGAATGGATTAGTGCATACAAATCACACTCATTTATGGTAGATTGGTAAGGGAAGTCTCATCCCCATGTGGGGAGTGAGTAACAAAGCCTAAGTCTTATCCACCTCATTATTGCTTTTCTTAATAGCTTAAACAAAAGAAACAAACTTTTTTTCTATCAGATTCACAACTTGAAACGCATGAAGTAAGCCAATTTTTTAAAATACAATCATTAGTACAGTGTGCTATGAAAATTAGCACAAAACTCATAGTTACCAATTGTTGTAACAAGGTTACCAACTGAGTGTACAATAATAAAAAATTACTTGTTTAGTGTTGCGCTAATTCCATCTTGTATTTAGGTTCACTAGAGCAAATTTTACTGCCAATGGACTACATGTTAGCTATAAATATGCGACTGAAATTGATTGTTGCGTAACCTAATCTTTAATACACGATTAGTGCATAAAAATGTCAATAGTATATTTCACGAAACATGTGGATTATATAATGGTGTTTACAAAAATATTATCCACCATATACTACTACCTAATGTACATAATTGTCAACCAATTACATTAAATTACATTATTAAAAAAATACATTATACCAGTATTTTCTTTTTCAAGTTTAGACAAATACACCTTTAATAATTTGATCCTTGGAGAATTATTTTAAACTTTACAGTGACATTTCTCAATTACAAACAAATTGAAACATAAGTTCATTGACTGCCAACTTACCAGCATCAACATTTTGTTATATGAAACTTGCATAGTTTAAAAACCCAAAGGGGAGAAAAGAAAGTACAAATAACATTGATATATTTCTTTGTATCAAAAAACAATTAAAAAATAAAAACATTGATATATTTCCATTAATTAAAATTTAACCCATCATTCATATTCATAAAATATACACAAGTTGTTGAAATAAAACATCCCCTTCTCTTTGATCATAAACCATCCTCATCATTTCAAAATATGAAAATAAGGGATCATGTACATAGGAATCACCAATAAAAATTCTCCAAGGTCTTATAAACTTAACCAAGCAGTGACTTTGAACTTAATCCCAAGTCATTGAGATCATAGAGTTGGCAAGCCCTGATTCCTCAAAGGTTGAATTCCTTTCATAGTCCAGAACTTTAGATGCTCCAAGAATTACTTGTACTAATCTGAATGACCTTGTCTCATCTTCCCCCAGTTGAGCAACAATGAATGACCACATCAGCATCAAGAGAAACAAAAATGATATTACACTTGGACTTAGGATTCCATCAATGAATGGTCACTATAGAAACCACAACCAAAAAAATGAAAAAAATAAGCAAATAATAAACTTCAAAATCATTATTTCAAATATTAGCCATTGAGGACACATACCTGAAGTATATCCTTGAGATGCTTCTTACTAAGTTTGTTTTGCTTGCGAAGTAGTTCAATTCTTCCTCTCATTTGTGGGTGTTCAACCGCAAAGTATTAATTAAGACAAGTCTGTTGAAAACATACACATCAAATCTCTTTAACATTCATTAATTTATAGATGCAAATACTTACTCCAAGGCACCAAATATGACCTAAAAAAATAGGAATCAACTGCAGAATCACACATAAAATTGGCAACACAAAAAGGTACAACAAAACTGATATCTACTTGTTTGTAGATGGTACTATTACAAGCAACACTGGTGTTCACTACCACTTCCCTAAATGCAATTTGAAAAGGAGACAAGCTAAAACTTCATAAAATCCTTTTGGGTAATATTTATATAGTTGTTTAAGTACAAAGAACAACTTTCAAGCATGTTTCCAAAGATATTCATTGAGTGCCAAAGGAATGCTTCATTTAAAAATGATCAAGAAGACTTGCCAAAACCCCTGCCATCACATAAATGTCCATTTAGAAATCCAGCTCTAATATTTAAATACACAGATACAAGAAATGATTGCTCCATTGCATTTTCCACTGCTTCAATTATTATGTTATTTTCCTACACAAGGTTATTAGACAATAATTTGTCATATCTAAGTCATTGAATCCTCCTTATTACTTGCATCTTTTTCTTTTCAATTTTCCTTTTCTGATGCATCTACCCAAATGCCCTGCAATATCCAATTTTATAAATACTAGAGCAACAAAGGAAATAGCAAGTAGTAGAGAAGTAAACATTATGACAATCAAAAATCCTACGTGTTCAGGGTTCATCCCTTGAGAAAGATTCCTTGACAACAGCATTAATTGATTTATTTGCTATGTTGCATGGCATGAGTATAAATCCATTCTAATGGTTATACAGTTCATACTAACTACTTATATGATATAAAAACTCTTTTCCATAAAATAAATACTAAAGGCAACATATTTGAACAATCTTAGCTCTCCTACATTTACCAGTAATAATTTCTTTGTCGCATGTTATTGAAATGATAGCTTGGCTTCTAATTCTAGAGACAGAAAATGCTATTGTTTGGGGGAATTGCCACTCTTCAGTAGACACAGTTGGCACTTTAAACATGCGCATAAATGTACCATTACTAGAGCCTGATGTTGTTTTTCCATGTTGAAAGAGGAAAGGAGTACCCTGACCATCAGGTGTATTGGGCTGCCACTTGTGTTGTGCAACATGAACTGCTAGTGCATTCATATCAACAACCACAACTGTATCTGAAGATGCATGAATAGCGGCTGCAGGAAGATTGTAGCATTTAGGTGATGGAACAACATATGGTTTGACTTCTTTTGGGTTGTGGAATATTGTTTAATACAAAAAGAAATATATGCACTATCATTAAAATCACTTGCACTTATCATCAACAACTAAAGAAACATGAAGCAATTGAAGAGCATCTCAACAACACTTCATTATAGAGGTTTTGGCACAAGTTACATACTTAATATTTAAAAACTTCTTGTTGCTTCATTGAGAATAGTAACACTTTCATGAAAAATAATAGTCATAGCTTTTCAAAGATTAATGACAACAAATATTATTTTATAGTGTCACCCAAAAATAAGAAAGTTTATTTAGATCTAGTGTGCTGCAATGCCCTAAACAGTCAACATATTTCCTCCAAAAGCTATTAGTGAGTAGTTTAAGTGAAAAATTTTAACAACTGAGTTTTCATAAGATGTGGAATACAGCATGATATACGAGATCATCCAACAACATGCATAGCAAAAAAAGCTGAATCAACCAGTAGAAAAAATCATCTCAAGGATTATTAGACTAAAATTGCAGGCTGTGTGAAGTCAAATGAGCTCACCCATCTTGTTGTGAATAATACTTTTAGTGAATGCTAATGCACCTTCCAAGGAAAGTAAAACATTTGAATACAGTGTACATATCATTTGCCTTTTAGACCCACAGGGGCACAAATATCTAGAGCAACTTTCTAAACACATATGCATGTATTACCTAGATGAGTAACAGAAAATCACACCAGGTTTTTTAAATGATAAAAGGCAAAAATATCAATCTCAAGTATTTAAGGGGCCATAGGTAATTTCATTGTAGGGGAAAATATAGGAGTAATTTCATGGGCCAAAAGATTAGTGCATTCATACCAATTCTGTATATGGCATTTATTTAGAGCACTGACATAACATTTATCCCTTCTAACTCCTACTAAAGCCCTTGAATTTTATCAAGAAGAAATATTGGACTTGTGAGTGTTACATTAATCAAGTATAGGAGTCGATTTGGCGTTATAAGCGAGGCAAAGCTCGACTTCGACCTCCATTGGAGAATGAAGATGAGAGACGGAGCATGGGAGAAGGAGGAAGGGTTGTTAGGAAGAGAGGCTGATGTGATGTGGTTTGGAAGAGGGGTCTTCGGCATGATCGAACTAGCAGAGAAAAGCGGCGACGGCAGCACCACCAATGGTGGTGGTGGCGGTGATGTTGTTGCAACGGCAACCTTCCTTGAGTTCTTCCTTGTCTTCGATCTTGACTTCGATTTTCATTAGTTTTCTCCTCAGCATTTTTGTTGGTAGCAAGGGATGTGAATATCTGAGAGTGAGGCTTAGAAGCGGGATTGAGAAATGGGAGAAAGGTCAGGGATTGAAGTTTTTTAAAATAAAATCAAACGCTATTCCATGCTACACCCATCATATACTAACCCATTGTAACTCAATCCCTTCATACAGTAATGTTGTCGTTTTCCTCTATTTTCTACGGTGTCAACGGTATATGTCGCCAAAAGCGTGGGCCAAATAACGCTACTCCAGTCTTAATGTTCGTTAAACATGCTTGCGTTTCTAGACGGCTTAGCATTCCAATATGGCTAGAATAAGCCATATGCGTTGGCCCTACTTCCATAAGAACTTATAAGTGGGAAATTGGGCAATTTCTTTTGACGATGATCGGCTCTTACTATCAAGCATCATTTTATTAGACATGGTCATATTGCCATGGACGTTATTAGGCATTGTCCATACTTCCATAGGCCTTATTGGCATGTGAAATTATGTAAAATTAATGGTAATTTATTATTAATTATTAGCCATGGCAATATGGTGAATTCATAAGGCTAATTGATTGTTAAGTCCCGGACACAAGTTTGTCCATGAATTTGATCATCTATCCAGTATCGAGTATCACAAATAATTGGCAATATTGCCGACAACAAGCTAGAATTCTTCTCATTTGAAAATCGCCATTTGTTATGCCAAGGGCGTTCGTCTTAAATGCCTAATGTCCTATACCATTATGAACATGCATTATGGGTGCCAATTATTTGAGTATACGTCTAAAATAAGTGTTGTGACTTGTTGTGACTTGTAATAATAAAACATCTCAAGTGCATATATGTTTCAAGTCATACAATCAATTAGGTAAATGTATAGCTCATTAAGCCAACTCTATTGACTTACGAGTTGGGAGGCTTGTGAACCAAACTCATTATTGACTGTAATGGTTAGATAATAACCGGATGACTACTGAATTGGACCTTTCTTATATACCCTTAGCAAATGGACTTATAGAGACCCCTCATTTGCCTTGATGAGCCTCGTAAAATTGGGGCAACTCATAAAATCGAGAGTCATACTTTACGAATCTTGGCTCCTTATAAAAAGGATCATCACAAAGGGATGACAAGTGTAACATCCTCCCAAGTACAGTACTATACTTAAGTTATAATACTTTACCTAGGAGTAGTTACTTTCACTCAATAGGACCTTGTCTGGCAGCAACCTTTGGCCACCTTTCCCTCGGAGGGCCTTCTTCAGAAACTTCTGAACTATCTGTTGATGACATAGAAAAAGAGTGAGAATTTTTTTAAATTCTCAGTAGGATTCATTTAACTATCATATGCTGTGTTGTCGTTATTATCTCCAGCTGCTTTGGCTTATTATGAAAAAGGTGAACATGTTATACAACTGTTTAATTTTATGGTTTGAAAATATATTGTCCAAAGCAGAGTTCATTTTATTCACGCACTTGAGTCACATTGACAATATCTCATATCTAGAGTAAACTTCATTGCATAAATAGATAGAATAGGTTCAGCATCAATAAAACATGGTATATAATAATGATGAGCATGTATAAGGTTCAGTTTCTTAGGTTTTCAAAAACATGATCGTCCAATGCAAATTCAAATTTCACATATCCTCTGATCATTTATATCATAATGAGCATAAGTACAATTACAATTACATAAAACATGTATGGCTGTGCTACAAGCTTCTCTTAACTTGTTGCCACCATAACTTCTCAGTACTTACATTAGCTGGGTCATGTCATGCCTCATGTAAGTCCTATCCTTTATACTCACACTAGCTGGGTCATGTCATGCCTCATATGGGTGAAGGAAGCATACTTTCTTTACTTTCTTTTCTTATTACAAATATTCTAGAGTACGATCGCCATGTCATACTCCGTTGGGGCGTGATCACCATGTCACACTCCTTAGAAATATGTTCTTCCTGCCACGTCCCAGAGTATGATCGCCATGTCATCCTCTAGCGGAGCATGACCACCATATCACGTTCCTTAGGAATATGGGGCCTTCATTATATCTTTTAACTGCCTTCATGAGGAGGAATTCAAAGTGCAACTGCCTCTAGGTGAAGGGATCCACATTTAATATATTCATATCCTTTCATTCTCATACATAATCATGCATAGACATGCTGAATGCACTCATACATATGCTTCATCGCTTACTTTCATATATTCTTGCATATATGATTTCCACATACATGTTCATAACATATAAAGGCTCATAACGTCTTTACAATTCTACCAAAAATTCGACAGCATAACGGATCAGATCCGTTTTCCCATGAATAGTGCCAGTCTCAACAGACTATTAGTCACAGTAAGAGATTAAATATAATGCATTAATCTTTCAAGCACCAACATGGAATTGCAACACTTAGACTTTAATTGAACTCACATATGCAATAAGGTACCAAATCCTTTAATCTTGGAAATTCTACTCATATTCTCCAATTCTGCGTGTTTTTAGAAGTTAAGCCTTAAAATTCATTTTAACTCATTTAGACCTAAATTTTGGATATGTTGAAGTGTTATGTGTCTATTTTCTAACCTCTTTAGTCCCATCTAATTTTGATAAGTATAGCTCAAGTTATTTAAGTTTTATCCCAGCCTGCCTTGAATCTAGTCAAAATCATACACTTAAAAGTAAAAATCTACTAAAAATTGAAAACTAGTTCAAATTATACAAAATTGGTATCTTGTTAAAGCTAACAGGACAAGCTTTCATTTACAAAAGTTCCATTTCATTTGCTTTAGTAGAGCTCGAGTTGTAAGCCCTGAAATTAGACCTTCTTAAATTGCCCTATTTTGACCTGGTTTGAACATAGGGCAATTTTCTTGGATCACTGAGAGCAAACGGCACCTTATCTAACTCTAAAATTTTAATGGGACATTCTCCTATGTGTAAGCTTTCTAACAAAGTTAGTTTCATTCATTTCCAAGTAGTATAGGGCGAGTTTTACCCTAAACAACCCAGTCTGCCCAAAATCAAAGTCAAAAACCTAGGTCGAAATTCAAAAACTCATATCTCTCTCAATACTAATCCAATGACCTTATATATATATATATATATATATATATATATATATATATATATATATATATAGCGATAAGCATACCTCCGCTGTGCCAAGGGATTTTAACTTCTCAGCCTCTCCCTGCATCCTACTCTCACTCCTTTCTACTTCTAAATCGATTTTATCATCAAAAACAGCCAACAAATCAGCCAAAAGTCATCATATACATTCAATCATCACATCAAGAAATGAGAAGATAAAGCCCCAATCAGCCACCTGTGACCAAGAGAACAAGAACAAAGTGGAATCTCTACCTTTATTTGATGTAACAACTAGCTAGTCTTGAGTTCTAGTGAAGGATATGGATGCAAGAAGCTTAAGGGAGGCTGAAAGTGGAAGAAGGAGATGAAGAGGATGAAGAAAAGAGGAGAGGAAGGCTGCTGCTGGAAGAGGGAGCTCGAAATTGGGTGGAGAAAGAAGGGAAAAAATCTGATTTAATGGTGGTGGTAGTTGGCTTCTTGCAATATGATTGGTTCAAAAATACAAGGCTGAATTTCAGCCAACTTTCCTCCTTTCTTGTGGCCTTCTTTGCGCCATATTCAAGTGTTAAGTGGCTGAGTTCTCAGCCACTTAAAGTAAGGTTGATGACTTAAAATCCTATTGGTTCGGTTCCGACAGTTTAAAATACTGTAATCTTACCGATTTCCTTTAAATCGGTAAATTGGTTTCAAGAAAATTTTTATGAAATCTTCAATATTTCTAACCTAATTAACTTATACCTAAACTCAATTAATTGTTAATCAATTGATCCTAAATAAATATTTAGTTGAATTTTAATTAATTTCAATTACTCGATGAAAACCGAACAATTAGGCGAAAAAATGATAAGAAAATTTTGGTGGATGTTACATTACCACCCTCCAAAAAAAATTTTTATCCTCAAAATTTGATTCATAAACTAACTTATTATAATTATAACAGTTTAAATAAGGGTTCACATATAAGCACACAGTAGATGTAAAACCACTTAGCAAAATAAGGTTGACTAGAACTAAATTAGCCAATTTCTTATTCTAATTTATCCCTAATTCTCGCCATGACTCCTTCGAGGTGTCGCCTCCTCCGTATTTATAGTGAAAACTCTTCCCGAACGTTATGGTTTAGGAGGCGATGGTTGGTTTTCAGGGCATTCTTGGATCATATGTCCTGGCTTACCATATCTGAAACACCCATACTATTTAACCAGGCAAGGCTTATTTCCATGATTCTTCCCACACTTCGGACATCGTTGTTTGACCACCGATTCTTGCAGCTGCTTGCCCTCATATTCACTAAGGTGAAATTGCTTCTTTGGTGATGAGGCATCTTCGAGTTCCTAGTTTTCAGGTGCAGGTCTTTTTCCATAAGTATCAGACTGGGAAACGTCCAATTTCTTGTTATAGTCTTCCACAAATCTGCACTTGTTTACCAAGGTAGGAAAATCCCTGATCTCCATAGGACCTATTGCTACGAGGATATCTTCCCTCAATCCGCCTTCAAATTTGACGCACTTCCACGCCTCATCTGGATTCCGCTGATAGATTGTGGAAAACTTGTATAGTTCCTCAAACTTAGTGATATACTCTAACATGCTACTGCTTCCTTGGCAGAGTTGCATAAATTCCAACTCCTTGTCGTTATGAACTAATGGAGGGAAGTATTTCTGGTAAAAAGCATCCTTGAATACAGTCCAGGTGATCTCTGTCTGGGACTCTTCTAATAGACATTTTACACTGTCCCACCAAAATTCTGCGTCTGCTTCGAGCATATAAGTGGCGAAGGCCACTTTCTGGTGGTCAGTGCAGTCCATAACGGAAAAGACCTTCTCCATGATTTTAATCCACTTGTCAGCTTTATCAGGATGAAAAACTCGTCTAAAATTGGGCGGGTTCGCTTTTTGGAATTCTGCGAACTTGAGGTATTCCAGGTCCAGTCCTGAGTTATTTGGGTTTCCACCGTGACCGGCCCCAAGTTGTCTTCCCAGTTGGTCCATCATTTGGTGTGCTGCAATAGCTTGTTCACACATGGCAGATGCCATTTCTCGTAGAGTGTCCATGAAATTAGTAGGATCTTCTAAAGTGGGTGCAGTTTATGGCCCACCACGCCCCCTGGAAGCCATTAGTTCCTAATCACACAACAAAACATTGAGTTGATCAGGCTCAATAGTAAGTTAAGTGTGACAGCAACTAATAATATTCACAGTTAGACGGTCATGCATATCTAGTACCCTATATCTTATCTGAGCAGATAAGATTTGTCGCATGACATTTTCTAAAGATTCCAAAGTGTACTGGAAACGTAGTCAGTCCAAATCCTCAAGTCCGGGGAGGATTGAACTGCTCTGATACCATTTTGTAACATCCTCCCAAGTATAGTACTATGCTTAAGTCATAATAACCTCACCTAGGAGTAGTTATTGTCACTCAATCGGACCTTGTCTGGCAGCAACCTTCGGCCACCTTCGCCTCGGAGGGCTTTTTTCAGAAACTTCTGAACTATCTGGACATGACACAGAAAAAGAGTGAGAATTTTTTTAAATTCGCAGTAGGATTCATTTAACTACCATATGCCGTGTCGTCGTTATTATCTTCACCTACTTCAGCTTATTATGAAAAGGTGAGCATGTTATACAACTGTTTAATTTTATGGTTTGAAAATATATTGTCTAAAGCAGAGTTCATTTTATTCACACACTTGGGTCACATTGACAATATCTCATATCTAGAATAAACTTCATTGTATAAATAGATAGAACAGGTTCAGCATCAATAAAACATGGTATATAATAATAGTGAGCATGCATAAGGTTTAGTTTCTTAGGTTTTCGAAAACATGATCATTTGATGCAAATTCAAATTTCACATATCCTCTGATCATTTATATCATAATGAGCATAGGTACAATTACAATTACATAAAACATGTATGGCTGTGCTAGAAACTTCTCTTAACTTGTCGCCACCATAACTTCTCGGTACTTACATTAGCTGGGTCATGTCATGCCTCATGTAAGTCCTATCCTCTATACTCACACTAGCTGGGTCATGTCATGCCTCACGTGGGTGAGGGGAGCATACTTTCTTTACTTTCTTTTCTTGTTACACATATTCTAGAGTACGATCGCCATGTCATACTCCGTTGGGGCGTGATCACCATGTCACACTCCTTAGAAATATGTTCTTCCTGCCACGTCCCAGAGTATGATCGCCATGTCATACTCCATCGGAATGTGATCGCCATGTCACATTTCTTAGGCGTGGGATCATCATGCCATATTCCAGAGTATAATCGTCATGTCATACTCCAGCGGAGCGTGATCGCCATGTTAAGTTCCTTAGGAATATGGGGCCTTCATTATATCTTTTAATTGCCTTCACGGGGAGGGATTCAAAGTGCAACTGCCTCCAGGTGAAGGGATCCAATCTTATCTTTTTTAACTACCTTCACAAGTAGGGATCTCATAATTGCCTCCAGGTGAAGGGATCCATATTTAATATATTCATATCCTTTCATTCTCATATATAGTCATGCATAGACATGCTGAATGCACTCATACATATGTTTCATCGCTTACTTTCACATATCCTTACATACATGATTTCCACATACATATTCATAACATATAAAGGCTCATAATGTCTTTACAATTCTACCAAAAATTTGGCAGCATAATGGATCAAATCCATTTTTCCATAAATAGTGCCAGTCTTAATAGACAGTCAATCACAGTAAGAGATCAAATATAATGCATTAATTTTTCAAGCACATGGAATTGCAACACTTAGACTTTAATTGAACTCACATATGCAATAAGGTGCCAAATCCTTTAATCTTGGAAATCCTACTCATATTCTTCAATTCTGCCCGTTTTTAGAAGTTAAGCCTTAAATTCATTTAAACTCATTTAGACCTAAATTTTGGATATGTTGAAGTGTTATGTGTCTATTTTCTAACCTCTTTAGTCCCATCTAATTTTGATAAATATAGCTCAAGTTATTTAAGTTTTATCCCAGCCTACCTTGAAGCTAGTCAGAATCACACACGTAAAAGTAAAAATCTACTAAAAATCGAAAACGAGTTCAAATTATATGAAATTGATATTCTATTAAAGATAACAGGACAAGCTTTCATTTACAACAAGTTTCATTTCATTTGCTTTAGTAGAGCTCGAGTTATAAGCCCCGAAATTTAACCTTCCTGAACTGCCCTGTTTTGGCCCATTTTGGACATAGGGCAACTTTCTTGGATCACTAGAAGCAAAGGGCACCTGATCTAACTCTAAAATTTTTATGGGACATTCTCTTATGTGTAAGCTTTCTAAAAAAGTTAGTTTCATTCATTTCCAAGTAGTATAGGGTGAGTTTTACCGTGAATAACTCAGTCTGCCCAGAATCAAAGTCAAAAACCTTGGTCGAAATTCAAAAATTTATTTCTCTCTCAATACTAATCCAATTCCTTATATGATATACGTATGGAAAGCCCTAAATATCTAGTTTCATATAAAAATAGTTTCATCAAATTTAAATGGCAGTAGACGGTGCCGTACACTCTGCTGTACGGACTGTCGAGGGATTTTAACTTCTCAGCCTCTCCCTGCATCCTATTCTCACTCCTTTCTACTTCTAAATCGATTTTATCATAAAAAATAGCCAACAAATCAGCCAAGAATCATCATATACATTCAATCATCACATCAAAAAAAGAGAAGATAAAGCTGCAATCAGCCACCCATGACCAAGAGAACAAGAACAAAGTGGAATCTCTACCTTTATTTGATGTAACAACTAGCTAGTCTTGAGTTCTAGTGAAGGATATAGATGCAAGAAGCTTGAGGGAGGCTGAAAGTGGAAGAAGGAGATGAAGAGGAAGGCTGCTGGAAGAGGGAGCTCGAAATTGGGTGGAGAAAGAAGGAAAAAAATCTGATTTAATGGTGGTGGTAGTTGGCTTCTTGCAATATGATTGGTTCAAAAATACAAGGCTAAATTTTAGCCAACTTTCCTCTTTTCTTGTGGCCTTCTTTAAGCCATATTCAGGTGTTAAGTGGCTGAGTTCTCAGCCACTTAAAGTAGGGTTGATGAGTTGAAATCCTATTGGTTCGGTTCTGACAGTTTAAAATATCGTAATCTTTACCGATTTCCTTTAAATCAGTAAATCGGTTTCAAGAAAATTTTTATGAAATCTTCAATATTTCTAACCTAATTAACTTATACCTAAACTTAATTAATTGTTAATCAATTGATCTCAAATAAATATTTAGTTGAATTTTAATTAATCTCAATTACTCGATGAAAACTGAACAATTAGGCGAAAAACGATAAGAAAATTTTGGTGGATGTTACACTAAGGGGAAAAATGCATAGTGAACCATCTAATCTGCCCAGATCACAATTTGTCCAGATTTATTCGTAGGAACACCTAGGTAATCTAGATTATTTCTAAAGTGGCAATCAACATAGCCCCTGGGATGTGTATATATACATATGCACCAATGTAAACATCCCTCTCTCCCTCTAGTCCCTCATGCCATCGTAATTATTATTATAATTATAATATTATAATAATTTATTTATTTATTTATTATTTATTATTATTTGTTCAGAGAATGTTTTAGTAAAAGATATATATTACTTAATAATCCTTTCAATATACTAAACAAAGTAATATAAATTGTTATTTAGATTATTTGTGCATACCAAACACTGCATTATAGCATTACTACCAATTTAAGAAATGACAATTTTTCAAATAGCTATCTGAATTACTAGTAATCTTGTTAACGATATGTCAAACGCTACCTAAGGATGCACTAAGATTCAATTTTCACCCTTTTATGTATCTAATTAGACTCCCAAACTTGATCTAATTTTTAAAAGACCAAATTTATAAAAATAAAAGATTTTTCCAATAATTTTTTTCCGGAAATAAACGTTGATGACATCAAATTTTTGGTAAATTTTAATCACCTCTCGTTGTGCCGCCTTCCGAGTATGTTGTAACATTCCTATTTTCATATCTAGTTTCTAAAACCAACGAAGAACTTCAAGTCAAGTTTTCATTTTGATTGATCTTCTTAATTTGCTGTGATTGAAGGCAACCTTCATCCAATTCTGTGTAGAGCATGACGGACTATAGTGATTCCTTTTTGTTTTCATTTCAATGACTTTGAGAAGGTCGAGTCATACCTGCACCAACGGTGTTCTTAGTAAAAACTAAGGAGATTAATTTTAATATATTATTAATATAAAATATCCTTTATTGCTTATTAATTATATATTTTTTTATCAATGATTTTTAAAATAATTGTTATAAAAGTTAAATAATTTTAAGGAAATGTTAATATTTAATTAGTTTAAGTGGTTTGAAACTAATTTTTTTAAAATAATTTTGGATTTGAAGTTTTGTAAATAATAATAATAATAAATTAGTATTAAAAAAATTTTACTTTTACAGTCGACTAATTTAGCTTGAATGAACTCTAATAAACTTTTCGACCCAAAAAAAGGCCTCTAATAAACTTTAAATGTTTTTAGTTTAGATCGAAGTACTTTTATGATGTAATAATGAATAACTGTATAAAAATTTCTTATAATAACAATATTTTAAAATTAAATTTTTAGTTAATTTAGTCAAATGTTTATGTTTTATTTAATAATGTTTTATTTTTTATTTAATAATACATTAAATGCAATTATAAAATTCCACATTTGATGTTTTTGAAAAGGTAATATAACATTACTTCTTTTTGTTTTTTTGGGTGAAACAAAAGGACCAAGGGTCCAAGCAAACAAACAACTAACTACCTCTTACAAAGAAGGTTCTACTACAATTAGCAAAAAAGAGCAAAACTAACACTAGGGGGTGGAGTTTCAAGCCATTGCACTCCTACTCGAGCATCATGCCCCAAGTGAGCTAAATGTTCTGCTGTATAATTTGCCTCTCTGAAAGCATGTTGGACTAAACACTTGTAACACAATCAATGCATCTCTGGATTTCATCTACAAGTGATTTGCAAAGGTGAGGGTCAAGCCACCCATTGTGTATTAGTTGCACAACTGTTAATGAATTAGTCTCCACCATAACGTGCATCAACCCCAGTTTATTCACAAGCCTCAACCCATGAAGAAGCCCCCAAAGCTCAGCATGAAGAATAGGGCAATACCCAAGATTACTTGAAAATCTCGCAATTAATCTCCCATGATGGTCACAAAGTACTCCTCCACAAGCTACCCTACGAGGGTTTGTAGTGATCGAGCCATTCGTGTTTAGTTTCACCCACCCAACTTGTGGAGGTTCCCAATGAGTAGATAATTGATTCGAACCAGAAATACTTTGGTCACTTCACGAGGTTCTGCATGGATGCTTGATCTCTGATGTATAATGCCAAACTTGGTGCATTAATCTAACTAAGGACTCTTGCTTGCCTTCAAATATGAATTTGTTGCGAGTGTGCCAGAGAGCTGAAGCTATCCTTCAAGGAATATTGACCCATGCCATGGGTTAGGTTATACTTCATCCAACTCCCACAGTTCCCTCTAAAGAAGGCTCAGCCCATGGACATAGGAATGATCTTCTTCGACAAAACTTGGGCTCTTTCACAGTCATGCATGGCATGGAGGTAGTTACTTCATGAGCTCCACAAAGCTAACACAGAAGGTCAAAGATCTGGTGTTGAAGACAATTAGAGTTTGTTAATAAAGCATCCTTCGCTAGCAACCAAAGAAAGGTACGGATCCTTTGTGGGCCTGGCCATCTCCAAATAGTTCTAAATAAAGATAAGCTTGGACCTTGATTCTCATCTAGATTAGAATACACCAGCTTAACAGGAAAGGTCCCATTAGAGGAGTGCACTCGTGCAGCATAGTCCCTTTGATTCCATAGGGAAGGAGGGGGAATGCCTAGAACCTTTTGAGAGTCCCTAGGAAGCCAATGCTCTAATTTCTCCTCATCCCACTCTCTTAACACCTTCAGGAAGTCATTAATTGTCCTCTTCAACTCAATAGCTGAAGGATGATGTACAACATAATCAAGGATAGGACCCATGCCTAGAACCCATCAATGGCTCCAAAAGTGAATATTATTCCCATTACCAATCCTCCAAATGAGCCCCTCATGAAGTTTCTCCCAACCTAAGTAAACCCCTTTCTATAAATTAGAGTCGCTATTTCTCCTCAACACTTATGGTAGAAGGTCATGTCCACATCCATATTTGGATCGCACAACATTTGCCCAAACATTATCTTTCTGGTAGATCAGCTCCAATCCTATTTTTATCATAAATGTAATATTCATGAGGTAAGTGTGTCTAACTCCAACCCCTCCAGACTTCTTCATAGAGCAAATTGATTTCCAATATATGAAATGGATTCTACTCCTTGCCTCAAAGTTGCCCCACAAGAATCTCTTGCATATTTTGTCCAAATCCTCACAGGTGCTCACAAGTAGCAGTGCGATTTGCATCATATAATTTGGAAGAGGCTGTAACACTGAATTAATCAAAGGCAATTGCCCTGCCAATGATAAAGAATTTGCCATCCAGTTACTTAGCCACCTAGATGCACGATCAAGGATATTCTTGTAAGTATATGTAGAGGTTTGCCACGAAGAATAGGTACCCCAAAATATTTGCCCAAGTTTTCAATTCTAGAGAAGCCCAATGCCTCACTAATTTCCACCATAACATTATGGTGACATTGTGGGAGAAAAATATGCGAGTCTTATCAACACTAACCCATTGACCTAAACTGTCACAAAAATTTGCCAAATATTGCTGAATCACATTCACATATTCTAGGCTCACTTCTGCAAAAAGAATCAGATAGTCTGTGAAACACAAGTGGGATAAGGAGTGTCCATCTCTGACAAGCTTAATTGGGCACCAATATCCATGATCCATTGCGGCATTAATTAACTGAGACAACTTCTCAATGCAAAGCACTGAGAGAGCATCCCCCTGCCTGATGCCATAAGTAAGACTGAAAGAATCCAATGCTTCAACATTCCACATAAGCTTAACGAAGTCGTCAGGTAAACTGATATCTTCCAATGTCTCTCTCACAAAGGACCATTTTAGATGATCATAAGCTTTCTCTAGATTGATCTTAATAGCCATCCAACTTTTTTTCCCTTTCCTTTTCCTCATGGAATGAATCACTTCTTGGGCAATTATGATATTATCTAAACTGTGGTGACCAGAAACAATACTTCAATGTGTTGGCGCAACGAGTTTCCCTATAAATTATTTTAACCTGGAGGTAAGGATCTTAGTCACCACTTTATAGGAAACATTGCATAGACTGATTAGCAGGAATTGCTTCAAGTGCACTGCAGGTTCAACCTTTGGAGTGAAAGTTATTAAGGTTTCATTCAAATTGGCTATAAGTTCCGGACTATGAAAAATCTTCCTTACCATATTAAACAAATTAGTACCAACAATAGTCCATTGACTCTGATAAACACTACTTGGTAGCCATCATTTCTTGAAGCTTTGAAGTTGCCCATATCATAGGCAACTTTCCTCATTTCCTATTAGGATACATCTTCAGCCAAAACTTCAATGTCATCATTATTCAAAGTGGGAAAACAACCACTTAGGATAAATTGGTTATGATCAGCATCATCCCTATATAAATTCTCAAAGAACTGACTTACCATTCTTTCAAGGGTCTCAGCATCAAACACCCACTCACCATCATTAATTTGGAGAGCCTCAACTCTATCTCTCTTCTGCCTAATAATGGTAGATCCATGAAATTAGCAAGTGTTTCTATCTCTAAATTGGAGCCATTTACACCATTTTTGGAAACAAAGTAACTCTTCCTAAATAATAGTCTCTTCATACTTTTTCCAGAGACGAGCTTGGAGTTTCTCCAGAAATCTATTACTCCCAAGCTTAATTCTCAAGCTATATTATTCAGTCTTCTTATAATCTTCTTCTTTTTTTTAAATATATCCTGAAAATCCTTGTGATTCCACACTTTTAGAGTTTTAGTGAATGAGGCAATATTAGTATTCAGTCATTATCCATCCGTTAGTTCTCCTTAATAACGTCAAAAAATTAAGGGTGAGTTAACCAAGCTGCTAAGAATCGAAAAGGTCTCCTATGCCTATTGCTTCTTTTATTCTGTTCAAATTGCAACCATAGGGGGTATGATCCGATTTAAACATGGGTAAGTGAACAATGGATGCTTCCTAGAATCTTAGCTACCAATCTAGATTAATAACTGCTCTATCAAGTCTTTGTACTAGTGTACCCCATTTCCATGTGTAGGTTTAGCCAATGAACCCAGTATCAATTAGCCCATAATCCATTGAACATTGACTAAACTCTCTACACACTCCCTACATAGAATTAGATCCTTCACTTCTTTCAAAATCATGCAAGAAGGCATTGAAGTTCCCCATAACACACCAGGGACTAGTAGAGTTTGCATAAATTTCACGGATACCATTCCAAAGTCCTGACGTAGTCCTCTTTTTGGGCTCCCAAATACAATTGTCAAGAGCCACGATTCATCACTTCTCCACTTATCCTTCATATGAATGAACTAGTGGTGGGTCTCAAGAATTTGAACATACCATGAGGCTGTGTCCCACATACACTAAGTACCTTGTGAAAGGCCTTGCTCTTTAACAAGATAGGTACCATCAAACCCAATGCAATCTCTAACCTATAGGCCTTTAACCCTACTAATATGAGTTTCTAGTAAGACAACAAAGTTAGAGCCATACTTGCCACAAATATCTCGCACCAACTTAACAAAACCCTCACTTCCTACACCTTGGCAATTCAAGCAAACAATGGTCATGGATAACTTAATAAAAGAAAGAATCACCAACTAGTGGCTAGGCTAATGAGGTATTGAGACCTCTTCTTTTTTGCATGGATCCATGCACCATAGCTTCCTGCATAACTTGCATATTCTGTTTATCATTATTCATCTTTTCTCCATCAAAAGGAGGGTTCGGTGGTTTCTCGAGATTCTCATTCAGTTCCATCACCATGACAAATCTCTCGTTTCTTTTCTGATTAACATTCATTTTTCCATGTAAAAAAATCATTTTTCTGTTCCATGATTAGGAATAAATAGATTATATATTATCTATGCACTTACTTTATTGTATATATTATGATGAAAAACAAATAAAAATAAAAATTTTGAAGTAAATTATGATGGCAATTGTTCCAAGGTAATCCATTTGGTGAGAAGTGTTGCCGATCAAGGTATCCATAATGGCGGTCAATGGTACCTGAATTGTAAGACCAGCTATAAGAAGAACACAATCTTGGCCCACGGATAATTACTCGGCACATTATCTATTAGTCCTTTTACCAAATAATTGAAATATATTATAATTGAAACTAAAATTCCTTTATAATAGTAATAGGTAATGGAATTCAAGATGCAGATAATATATATCGCAGAACAATTAGGCATAGAATTCATCATATCTTGCATTAGAGATATTTGATATAAGCAAAACTACAATGAGCAGTTATTTTTTCAAACTAATTTCTGCACTAATACTTCTCATTTTAGTGCATGCTGCATAATCAATTCATTAATTCAACTTAACAACTCAGAGTAGAGAGGAAAAGTGCATAGAGAGGAAGAGACAAGCACTGCTCAAGTTCACACAAGGCCTCCTAGATGACTATGGCATGCTATCTACATGGAGGTAAGAACTGTGAGAACAATCGAGATCATTCCAAATGGAAAAGAATTAGATGCAACAATGAAACAGGTCATATATGGATGTTTGATCTTCATTGTTCAAGCACACAATATTTGGCAAGTATAGTTAATCTCAACTTATTGATTGAGTTGCAACATATAGAATATTTGGACCTCGGTGGGAATCATTTCATTGGTAGTTCCATCCTAGAGTTCATGGACTCCTATAACAAATTAGGATATCTCAATCTCTCAACTAGTGAATTAGGTGAGAGGATTCCTTATTAACTAAGGAAGCTTACACATTTACAATATTTGGATCTTGGATGCAATTAGCAGATTTCAGGAGCAATCCTTTATCAAATTGGAAACATCTCACAACTCAAGTATCTTAATCTTGGAGACAATTCTCTTGTTGGAGCAATCCCTTATGAACTTGGAAATCTTGCACAACTATAATTTCTACATCTTGGAAGGAATTCTCTTGTTGGAGAAATCCCTTATCAACTAGGAAATCTAGCACAATTGCAATGTCTTGATCTTAGAGGCAATTCCCTTTTTGGAGATATCCTTTTTCTTATTAGGGATCTTCCTATATAGTAGTGTCTTAGACTCAGTGGCAATTCTAATATCAAATTTAAGGAACAAGATCATGCTAATGCAAAGTGGCTTTCTAGTTTTTCTTATTTGACAAATTTTGACTTGAGTTTGCATAATCTTGGCTATTCTTGTGACTGGCTCCAAACCATTACTAAGCTTCTTTTGAACTTGAGAGAACTAAGGCTAAGTAGGTGCAGTTTTTTAGACACTAATGTTATTTCTTTGTTTGGTTCTCATTCTAACATATCCACCTCTCTTATCTCCCTAGTTCTATCTTCTAATATGCTGACATCATCAATATTTATGTGGTTGTTCAACTTCAGCTTGAACCTTTAGAAGCTTTATCTTTAAGATAATGATGTTGTTTTGATTTCTCATTCTAGTTTAAACTTTCCCTCTCTTGTAATCCTTGATCTCTTTTATAATAACCAATCATCATATGTTTTTATAGGTGATTTCAACTTTAGTTCCAAACTTCAAAAGCTTTATCTACAAAACTATGGTCTTTCGACAGAAGTTTTCTCCTCCCATATGCTTCTAATGCGAAGCTTTTTTCTCTTCTTGTCTTCCTTGATCCCTCTTACAATCTGTTGACATCATCATCTATATTTCATTGGCTTTTCAATCTCAAAATCGATCTTCATGAGCTTCACTTGTTCTATAACTTATTAGAAGGTTCCATTCCACATGATTTTCGCAACATAATGAACTCTCTTGAGCATCTTGATCTTTCTCAAAACAAGCTAGAAGGGAAGATTTCAACATCCTTAAGGAATATAAGCACATTACAAACATTATCCTTGTTTGATAATGGGATTACTACCATGCTACCTGATCTTTCAACTTTGTCATCGTTAGATGTTTTAGATCTTTCTGATAATCAATTATAAGGAGAACTACCCAAAAGAATTGGATTGCTATCAAAGCTGGAGTATTTGATGCTAAACAAGAATTCCTTAGAAGGTATCGTCACTAATGAGCATTTCATTAACTTGTCCAAATTGAAGAGGTTAGTGTTATCAGACAACTCATTGGCTCCAAAATTTGACACCAATTGGGTACTTCCTTTCCACTTATATAAGTTAGACCTAGCATCTTGCAAGTTAGGTCCGAGTTTTCCAAGTTGGCTTTAGAGTCAGAGTTACTTAATCAATTTGAATATTACTAATGCTGAGATTAATGACTATATACCAGAGTGGTTTTGGCACATGTCACAAAATATGTATGCCATGAATATCTCATATAATAACTTAAGAGGCACAATTCCAAACTTACCACCCAAGTTTACTAGCTTTCCTAATTGATTTTGACTTCAAACTAATTTGAAGGTTCGAATCCTCCATCTATGTTGAAAGTAGCAGCATTGCATCTCTCCTATAATAGTTTTTCAGATTTGGATTCCTTTTTTCTGCAATATAAGTGTAGTGGAGGCATTGTGAATTTTGGATGTATCCAACAATCAACTGAAAAGTAGTTTCCTGATTATTGGGGTCATCTAATGTCATTACAATATCTTGATCTAAGTAATAATAATCTATCAGGGAAAATTCTACTCTCTATAGGTGCCCTTATGAATTTGAAGGCTTTAGTTTTGAGAAACAATAGTTTGATTAAAAAGCTACCTTACTTCATAAAGAAGTTGACCAATCTAACTTTGCTAGATGTTGTTGAGAATCAGGTATCTAGCTCCATTTCTTCATGGATAGGGGAAAGCCTGCATCGATTGGTTATCTTGAGTCTACATCTGAATTACTTCTTTGGAAGTTTGCCATCATAGCATTGTTATCTTACTCAAATCAAACTTTTGGATCTCTCATAAAATTATTTATCAGAGCAAATTCCAAAATGTTTGCAAAACTTTACAGCAATGGCTGAAATGAGCATTAACATGAATGCCAATGCAAGTAACAGTTATCGTAATAATTTTATTGCCAGTTTTTATGTTTTCTACATATTGTTGATGTCAAAAAATGTAGAAGAAGAGTTCAAAAGTCTAGAGTTGCTTTTGGAGAGCATTAATCTTTCAAACAACAATCTGACTTGAGAAATACTCGAAAAGATTGGATCATTGTTTGGATTAGTTTATTTGAATTTATTAAGGAATAATTTGAGTGGGGGAATATCTTTTAGGCTTGGGAATTTAAAGTCATTGGAATTTCTTGACTTGTCAAGAAACCATTTCTCTAGGAAGATTCCTTTTAGCCTTTCTCACATTGATCTTCTTAGTGTGTTGGATTTGTCAAACACTCATCTAATCGAAAGAATCCCAATTGGAACACAATTGCAAAGCTTTAGTGCCTCTAGTTATGAAGGAAATCTGGATCTTTGTGGAAAGACACTTGACAAAACTTGCCCGAAAGATGAAAAGCCATCACCTTAAGTGTCAATAGTATTCGATTAAGAAAATGGGGAGTTGATTTTCTATGAAGCATTTTATATGAGCTTAAGACTGGGATTTGCTGTTGGACTTTGGGGGATTCATAGGCTCACTATTACTGTATCATTATTGGATAAGTTCCTCCACCATATTCTTGGATAGAATGAGTGATATGATCTATGCCATGGTAACACTATATACGGGTAGAATTAGCTAGTGGCTCACAAGATACAAGGTACTACTTTTATTTCATTTTTCTTTCTATTCTTTTGTTGTTTAGAAGATAAGCTTATGATTTGTATATGTTATTTTTGTTAACATATTTAGCAGGATATATACCATATTTAGATTAGTGATTTGATTTGATTTTTAATGAATTTATAGATATCTTGTGATTTGTATCTAATTTGTTCTTGGCCTATAAATAGGCATAAGCTCATTGTAAATACATATAGAAATATAGAAAATATTCAGCCTTTCTTTGTGTCATTATTTTTATTTCCTGCCATCTAACATGGTATCAAGAGCTTAGATTCTTGGTCCTGTACCGTAGGTTAGCCATATAACACTATTTTCTCTGGTCTCTCAATAGTAACTCCGCTGCCATCTCCAATTTTCTGCCTTCCCAAGCTCCATTTTTGACACAGTCTACATCACTATGTTTATCATCCTCTGCTGATCTTGCCATCCAAATTTCACAACGTTTCGACTACCCACGCACTGTCACATGCTGCTTGAAGTCTCTATGCATGCACTTATGTGCCCGCTTTAGATCTGGGACCTACTGACACACCTGTTGGTACGACTTACATGTTGACATGCACAAGGAGACATTAACTCACTTGCTATTGATGCTGGTGAAGTGTTATCTGCATGTCCACTGTGGTGACGTGGCATTGTAGATGTGGCAGTGAAGGCACTCGTCTCCTAGGTTTTTGGGTGAGATAATTCCATTTTTGAAGTCATTTTTTAGCAATTCTACTCTGAAAGTGAACTTTTTCACTTGATAGTGCGTTGGATAAAACAAATATTACCTCCAACTATCTGGTTTGTTGATACTGTAAATTTTTAGGACACTTGATTGAGTATTGCCCAACTCATCCACCAAGGCCTAATCAGAATAAGTCTCAACCTTATTCTAGTTCCTCTTAGCCTATGCTTGCCGCTGCTGCTGTCACTACTAATAACCTCTTAGCCTCTCCTTCCACTGCCTCTCTAGCTGCCTTTTCCACCAATAATCTCGAGTCCCTCCTTAGACAAACTCTTTCTCTTCCTAGTAATACCTATGTTGCTTTATTTACCACCTCAGGTAATACTAGATGATATCTTGATTTTGCTTGCTGTAATGACATGACATTTGCATCCCACATTTTTTCTTCTACATCTACAACTAATGATGCACCTTATATATATATGCCGAGGGATCTCTTATGCACGTAAGTCATAAGGGTACCATCTCTTTGTCCAATCTCACTCTGCCTAACACATATCTTATCCCTAAATTAAATTTGAACCTCATCTCTGTGGGTTAGTTATGTGATCATGGTTATGAAATCATATTCTTTTATTCTAGTTGTCATGCGTGGGATCCACAGATGGAATAAGTCATTGAGATTGGACAAAAGATTGGAAGTTTGTTTGAGCTCACTAGTCTTCATGTTCCTTCTACATCAAACCTTTATGTTGCTTCCCTGCAATCTTCATGTCAGTTCTGGCATCAGCATCTTGCTCACAGCTCATTAGGAAAAATGCATCCTCACATCTCTAAAGGAATTCTAGGATCCATCAGTGGTGAGTTTTTTCATTGTGTTTTATGTCAAGCTACAAAACAACCAACATTGTCTTTTACTAGAAGGACTTCTGTTTCTAACTCTCCTTTTGATCTTGCGAATTTCAATGTCTGGGGATCGACTTCCATTCCCACAATGGGAGGGTATGACTTGGGTGGTATGACTTCCTCCAAACCACTCAATTTACCTAACCTAGAGTGTGTCACATAATTAACTATTCTCAAAAGGAAAAATATCATTCCTAAAACTCATCTCAACCAATATGGGACTTTTGAAGATTAATTCAAGGTGTCTAGTGATTAATTTGGGCACTCAAAGTTACCCGAGATATTATTTGTGAGTGTGAGTAACCCCACCCTTTTATTTAAAACCATGTGTATGAAACATTATTTATAAGATTGTTATAGGTATATTGTTTAGATCCTAGAATCGAGGTTTTTCTTTAATTCTCTTCCTGACAATCGGAATCCATTATTTATAGTTTTGCCACTCACTATTATAATTCAACTATTTACTATTCTACCCCTACCTTAGGATCGACTTCTCTCTATACCTGACTATTCCCAGAGTTAGGAATGTTACACATATCCTACTAAATATGTTAACATCCCCTCCTCAAACTCAAGTGGGTGGTGATGAGACCAACTTGAGTTTGGAAAGCAGAGTATGGAAGCGACTAGAATGATGAGCTTTGGTAAACAGGTCAGCTAGATGGTCAAGAGTCCCAATCAGGTAAGGATCTATAATACAAGAGGATAAAAATATCCTCATTCAAACCCTAGAGTATATGCCTAGGAATCGGCTACACTTGTCATCTTTTTAAGAAAAAAGATGACACGTAACTCAAATTAAGGAAATTTAATTTTCCTTGCAAATCCAATTTTATAAAAGCCTCAAAATTAGAAAAGATGAGCAAGAAGAGCTCATCTCTTTCTCTTCTTCCTCCCTCGAAAATTTGGCTAGCCCTCCTTACCTCTTTACTTAATCTACTCGAGCTCGTACATGTTGCTTGTTTTCACTCATATAATCCAATCATTTTACTTATTCACCATCAAGGAACTCACATACAAGCCAAAGTCTCCCTCCCTTTGGACTAGTTATTTCTGCCATACAAGGAAGAAAAGGGAGTTGGTTAGTGGTTGTGGATTTTGGAGAGCTTAAAGCATCCAAAAGTTAAGTTGAAAATGTTTACTAGCTTAGAGACAAGGTAGGCTCCTATAATTGTTAGTGTCTTATGATTCTTTGACAACTAGGATTTGTTTCTTTTATGTTGGTCTCCTTATTCTGAGGATGATATAATATAAATATAACTTGCTCTAGTGATTCAAGGTTAGTGAAGCTTTGTTGGTATTAAAGAATAGACAAAGAACAAAGATAACCCCAAAATAGAAATTCTGTTGATGGGGGTTATGTGAATAGTTTTTAGCGCATGGGTAACATCTTAATCTAGGAAACCCTAATTAAATTAGGCCAATTTTGGATAAAAACATAGTCATAAGAGAGTATACCTACAAAATTTGAAGTTCATTGGGCTTATGATGAGAAAGTTATGATTTTTAGAAATAGGCTATTAGCTAACACTCACTATTTTAACTAGTACATGTTTTGATGGGCATAACTTGCCTTATACAGCTTCAATTTGAATGTAACCACTTTTGTTGGAAATCTAACACATAGAGGATCATACCGATAAAATCTGAAATTTAGATTCTTAGTGGATTGATCCCAATAAATTAATGAATTTACCTTATGCTCTGTATGGGTTAAAATAGGATAGCCCTAATTTGTAGCTCACAACTAGAGCTCTACCTTCTCAAATTGAGTGAAGCTTGTTGGGTTTAAAAGAGGATTCATATAGGTACCTTCCATTCAAATTTCAAGGCAAAAAAAAAAAAAAGTAAGATGGATTTTTAATGATTTTCTAGTTTTAGGTGTGTAAGTCTATCTAGAAACAAGGTAGCAGTAAGTAAAACTTTAGTAACTCAAGTTGTACACCTTGGAATTAAGTGAAACCAAATTTCCTAGAAAGCTAAGACATAGAAAAATAATTCTATAAATTTTCACGGTCAAATTCCCTTTTAAGAGATCCCAGTAATTATGTAAAGTAACTATCACCTTATGCCTTATGAAGAAAGTTAAGCTCAGAACTACAAAACTTGGAGAACAAGGAAGGAGGTTAATCTCGGGACTAGGAAACTTAGGGGAACAAGGAGAAAGTGAGCTCTTACTTTAAGTGACACGTTGAACTTATAACCCAAAACTCGAAAACATGCATGAGAGAGTGAGAGAGAAAGATAGAGACAATTTATGTTCTCTCATTCTCTACATAAAACTTTAAGTATGAGAGTTTAATGTACATGTTATATGAATCTGTTCTCTCAACAATGAAATGCATGCATGAAAATATAATTGTGCCTAATTCCTTATTTGATTGAGAAGAACAAAATTAGTGCTGTGTTTGGATCAGAAAGGGTTTTATCGTTTAACAATGAATCTCTGTTTCTTTAACTGTTGAGAATGAATTATGTAGCATAATCATAAGCACATCAACCATTTTCATACATGAATATATGAGCTTATAAGATGATTATAATTCCATATTATTTGGGCTAGTCTCAAAATGAATTAAGAGGAATAAATCGGCATGAGAGTTGGAGAAAGTAATCCGGCAATCACGTGGAGGAATAAGCTTAGTCTTGAAAAGTAGGCTATTAACCAGTAGTTAGAAATAGCCAAATACTCCTAATGGATTAAGTACGGATGCTGATGATACAAGTTAAAGAAAGACAAGAAAGTCAAGTGCACTTGCATGATCAATTATTTGCATCTACATATGTGTAAGTTCTAGTCTCTTGTTGACCCATTGTTACTATTATGAAATTTCTCCCTTAATTGTCAAGTGTGTGAATAAAATGAATCTGCTTCGAATAAAGAATTTTAGGAACTTAGTAAATAAACCATTTTATTTGTTGAGAACATGACTTTTAAAAACAAACAGAAACAGGTGGGGACGATGATGACAACACCGTATGTGGTAGTTTAGGATGCCTATTAAGAATTCATAATTCTCACCCCCATATGTGATCTCGTGTCATCTCCAGATAATACAGGTGGCATCGACATGGAAGAATGAGCTCTGCTCCCCTTGAAGATTCCAGATGTTTGTACTAGGACTACCAAGATACATGTATGGATTCACATGTACTTGATAGTTATATGGACAAAATTTGTATGTATTCTCTAGTGTCTACATATTTTCAATTTCTAAGAAGTGTAGAGAGTGAGACAAGTTACTACAACTTTTGTAATTAATATAAAGATAGTGATTAGGAGTTGTCAAATTCTGATACAGGCTCAATTTTTTAGAAAATTTTTATTTTCATATTTATAACACCTATATACTTTAGAAGTATCTTAAAGTGCACAAATAAAAGAAAGTCTGTGGCAACTTCTAATTGAGTATCATGACTTAAGCATGGTACTATAGTTAGAAGGGTGTTACAATATGTACCATATTTAGATTCATGATTTTATTTGTAACGGATTCATCAGTATCTTGTGATTTGTACCTGATTTGTTCTAGGCTTATAAATAGGCATAAGCTCATTGTAAATACATATAGAAATACAAAAAATGTTCAGATAAAAGGAAGTGCTGAAGCAGAAAAAAGATGATATTAATGTGTTCCAATAAGAATATTTTACTATAATTTCACGATAGAGCTTGTAGCATTATTAGAAAATATTAATTAATTTAATAAACTTTCAATATAAGATCTTTCATACTGTCAACTGAATCATATATTATTATAATTGTGATTTTTGAGGTAACTATAAAGAGTCAAACACTTTTAATTCTGTGATATTATATAATTAAATGATTATGTAATAGAGTTTTACATTGATAATATATTAAAATTATATCTTTATTAAAATGTTTCCCACTTAATTGAGTAAACTACCATTTTGACCCTTAAAAGATCAATGCGCTGATAAATTAATCATTAAAAGATGTTTTATTAGCCCGTGATACCTCAATGATCAGATTAGCACATTGACAAATTAGTCCCTAAACGTTTACATACGAGTTTTGGTTTTGGAGGGGAAGGGAGAATAAGGAAGGGGTTTGGCGAGTAGGTGTGAGTCCACTTTACTCCCAAACCCCTTTCCTTCTCTCCCTTCTCCTCCAAAATAAAACTCACAAACACGTCCTAAGAGGTCAACGTGCTGAAAAATTAGTCCTTAAAACATCTTTTGTTAACACAATTGAAGCCCATTAGCAATAACAAAATTGATCATTAGAATACCACGAACTAATAAGATATCTTTTAGAGATTAATTTATTAGTGGGTCAAAATGCTAGTTTTAATTAAAGGAAAAATGTCATTTTTTTTTCTTTTGGGTACACAGTATTTTAAATTATTTTAGGATAGCTTAACTATGCCTTGCATCCAAAAATTCTTTTTTCTTTCTTCACATTGTCAAGCGACACAATCTCTCTTATTTTAAGCTCTTTTGGAAGGAGGAAAGAAATTGGAAGGAGGGAAGTTGAGAGAAAAGAAGCTGAGTGGAAAGAAATTGAGTGAATTTATATTTTCCATAGGTATGTTTGGATGAAAAGAAAATGAAATGAAAGAAAAATGGAAGGAAAATGATAATGCTGTCAATTAGCAATTTTACCCTTATATTGTTATAAAAAGTATTTCAACTATATTAATTAATATCAAATAAAAAATTTTACTATTTTTAATTTAACAATTGAAAATAATATTAACCTAATAAATCAAACTAATATTAATAAAAATAAATTATTCAAAATTATTTAAAATAAAATTAATATTTTTAGTTAATCTAATATTTCAAAAATATTACTTAAAAATATATTTTATCAATTAAATAATACTAAAAATATTATTAAACTATCATTTAATATCCTATTTAAAATAAAATACTGGTAACTGAAAAATTTTAAAGTTATATATAACTTATGCTTTGGCCATTTTTCTATATTTATTTTTAATAATATAGTGATAAAAAAATTAAAATTATTTAGATGAAATTTTTAAAAATATTGATTAAAAAAAAGATAAAAGAGGAGAGGGACGACGCATTGCACACTATAATCCCTCCTTCTCTCATCATCTCCGTCTTTATATGTTTCATAGGAGGGCAAGAAAGGAATAAAAAAAACCTACATCTTTTCGCTGTAGTTTTCCGCCCGATAATGGGAGGAAAAGATTTGACACTGTTCACGTGGGACCCACATATAGCAATGCACTATTTACTCTTTTTTTCCCAACTTTTCCCTTCAACCAAACAAAGGAAAAAATACCTATTTCTTTCCTCTCCCTTTCCTTCCTCCCAAAATCACCCCAACCAAACACACCCTAGGAGTTAACTTTTGCCGTCAAATCCTCTTTAGGTACTTTACAATTGTAGAGTTTATGCATGGAAAGTGACTATTGATGTTATATCTTGCAGCACTTACAAAAAATATAAACGAGACTTTTAAATTAAGTTGGGCATGAACAATTAAATGGAATTATGTGATATACAGGTTTAGTATCATAATTAGGTAAGAAATGCCAGGTGTTACTAGTGTTTATATAAACTTGTTTGTTCATGATGAGGGTACACCCTAGATATAGTTGAATACCAAACATAATACTCCGTTGATGCATCGTAGTTTTTCTTCCTTTTTTTTTCGTGGGTAAGGATGTTTCATAGTTCTACTATGGAAAAAGTTTCACTTTAACTACTTGTGGAGAATTTGTTTTTTTTTTTTTTCCCTCTTTTTCCCTTCTACTTCAAGTAGCTTCACTAAATATTCCATTCTATTTCCTATGTCTCATGAGCTCGCGTAATGTTATCCTCATGTGACTGATTTGTATGTGCTTGTCAGTCGGCAAAGATTTTATGTTTTTGGAGAAATCTTGAAGTTAAGGGACACATTTTGAAGTCACTAAGGGCATTTTTTGCTGCTAGACATTCAGATTCTTCAAAATTATCGAGTACTTTAATAATTTTGTAGTGTAATTGGTTGAATTTGCACTCCCTTTGTTTATTCTTATTAGATTCTTAAATGTATTCAGGAAGATTGTGTTGAAACCTATGCGTAATGTATGTCAATTTGTTTCCTTACTAGTTAAATCTTGAAAGTTGAAACTTGTGTAAACAAAAAAGATCATCATATTATTAGTGCCATTTAGTGATGGTTGTACTTCCTCTCTTGCTTCCTGTTTAAAATTTAAGCCTAAAAAATAAAGAATTTTTTCTTTTCATTTATAGCAACTTGCAAATGATTATGACAATTAGCCCTTCTAATACTTGTTTATTTTGTCTTCATTTTGTAGCATGGCATCAAACATAACTTGTCTTTTGCTCTGACCTCTTTACTTTCACCTGAGACTAAGAGGGAGCCGCTTAGTAGAGGGCCTTGTTAATTAGATAATTTTGTTAAAAGCTGGTGTCTAATTTGGTCCCCCCATAGTTTTGGATCATACATTATCCACTTTTTTGAATTGTTAGATTCGATTTAATGAAAATTCGATGGTTTTGTGAATTGTTCGATTCAATTTAATGAAAATTCGATAGTTGAGATAAAATGTGCACGTACATGGACCTAGTTGACATGAATCAAATCTAGTGTTAGTGTTATCCCTTCTCTAACATCCCATACTGAGGGGAAGCTGTCGAGCTCCTCGATGTCAACTCTGTCGATGCCCTCGCCTAATCCCTCACCACCTTCTCTCCCTCCTTTGCCGCTGCTAGCAGCATAGTTAGGCTGCTAGGATTTTACTCCGATGATGTGTTGACGTAGCTGAATGTGAGGGAAGTATTAGGCTATTTACCTCACTAACACTTGCATCATCATTGCCAACTATGGAGCGCATGAGGAAAATTGTCCCTTTTTCTTCTCCCTTTCATTCGACTATTTGCTCAGAGTAAGACTCAGACCCACAACATAACAATATCATGACTATATACAAAAAAAAAAAAGAGGAAACTTGTAACCGAAACACCCATTTAACTCTTGTCCTCGAAAATCTGCCAGTGAAGAATGGAGTAATCTCTATTCTTGTGATTATTGTGGTCTTGATCCATCATTAATGGCAGGTTTGTGGTGAAGGGAGAGACAGTCAGTTTCTAGGCACTCGATTACCATGAGAGAAATGGTGGAGAAGAGATAATGTTGTTGAAGAGTGAGATAGATAACAATTGACATGCTGCATGTCAATTAGAGTCCATTTATGCATCCATTTTTTCCTAGCCATTGGATTTTCATTAAATCGAATTCAACAATTCATAAAGGTGAACCATGTAATGGTCCAAAACCATGGGGGGAGAGGGATCAAATCAGACACCACTTTGTTAAAGTAATGAATTCAAAGAGTATTTATATTTGTTTTGAATGGTCGTCGTAGTCACTGTATAGGAGAGTCCAACGAAACATGTGAGCAAAGTGAACTTCTACCAGGTAAAAAGGACTATGTCTAGAATGCACCTTGGCGATCAAAGGTGCATCATCCACCATGTGATCCAATGGTAATAGATTAATGGTGTGTTAATACACTAAACACTGACAATGTATTGTAGTAATTCTCCTTACTCTCTCAAATCTTCACTTCGTCCTCCTTTACTGTATTCCCTTTCTTTGGCACCACCATCAACCTCCTGCTACCACCCTATAGCCTCCGACACACCATTGTCACTGCCTGTCCTCACCTCTAGTATCAATGTTGATGACTGCTCTGGCCACCATCCTGGCAAGAAACTAGCCATTATAAACAAACTCAAACGTGTGGGCTTTTGAGCTCCTAGCCACACTCCAATCCCTACCATGTCGCTGCCGTTAATGGAGGCATGGAGTTCACTATCCACTGCAGATAGCGATTTCTGTGGGGTCCTTGTCGATGAGGAAGCAGAGAGGAAACTGAAGCTAGCGACGCCAATGGAGGAGATGAAGTTGGCCTTGCTGGATTTTTCGATGAGCTTGTCTTCGAGGTCATTGAAATTCTTTGAGAGCATGCTGCAGAAGAGAGGGATGATTTGGGAGTGGGGGGAATGTAGGAACCATGAAAGAAAGAAAATGGAAAAACCTGCAGTGCATCGAATGTGATTGATCTCACTAATAGATCATCATATTCTCACTACCAGATTGATAAGGTGCATGGTGCATCTTTGATCCTAAGCTGCACCATAGCATCTATGGTAAAAGAAAGATTAAGAAAAGGGAAGGGTATTTCTCTTAAAAGAAAGGGGAGGGAATGGGGAGAGGGTACCATAATCCATCCCCTCTAAAAGCATCTTGTCACATTTTTTTTTTTTTGTCTTAACTAGGGTGGAGGCTTTAGTGCCTATTATTTTGTAAGTTATATAGTACATCTTATCTCATACTTAGAAATCTATGGTTGAGATTATATGGAGTATTTATAGAACCAATAATGCAGTGCACTATATTTGCCCTTCCTCTTCCCTCTCTACAACTACTTTTCTGCCTCATGGCTTCATTGCGCCACTCCTTACCGCCTATCCCGACAACCACCCACCCCTCCATGTCTTCCTCCCCTTTGGCAGCCCATCTCCACTCTCCGTTTAACATCCTATCTCCATTCTCCCTTGGAGAAGCAGAACAAGCACTCCAAGAAGAAGTTGAAGTCCATAGATGAGAGAAGAACAATAACAACAACAACAAAAGAACAACAACAAAACCGTAGAGGAAGAAAAAAGGTACCAAATAGAGAAACTCTCTAGGCGATGATGAACAATGACTTGCCACTGCGAGACTTGTCACCCTGAAGGCGTTGACAATGTTGTTGCTCTAGATCTCAAGGAGGAAACTCTCCAAACACCGGTGTCGAAGAGGGCCATTGATGTCATGCTCGACGAGGAGGATGCCACCATATTGAGAGCAAGTACTGTTATGGCAGGCCTCATCAAAAAGATAGCGATGGTTGGAGGCAGCATCGGCAGTGTAAAGTTAGACTGAGCATTGGTGGTTGGTGGTGACCAGGCCGAACAGCAAAGGCCGAAGGAGGGTCAGAAATGGTGGAGGCATGGAGGGCGAAGAGAGAGAGAGATTTTGCTCCAATGCACCATCAGAATATGAGTACATAGATAAGCTATCACATTAGCACCAATAGATGAGACATATACTATACAACTTACAAAGTAATAGGAACTAAAACCTTCTCCCTTAACTAGACGTCACTTAATTATGAATTTAATTTTGATACGGTAAAATTTTTTTTGCATAAATAGTCTAAAAACATCTTGTCACATGCTTCAGCAGAGCCCTATTGTACGATGATAACACATCTGACATAATCTCCTATGCGAATGAGGATTGCCGGTGGTTGAAAATCTTTTTTCATTTACCTACAAGGATTTCTATAGCTGCTGCTTGTTGTTTCTTCTCCTAAGAAACATGAAATGTCGGGATCGTAACGTAATTCTCACTACTCACCTGATTTATTGCATGTCATTCTAATCTTAATTAGTGATAAATTTTTTTATTAATTTATACATTTATTTTGGTTAATATATTTTTAATTTAAAAAATAAAAAATATGTAAGTCACATGACAGACTATAATTTACATACGTACAATAAGTGAAATAACTGAAATCATGCATGATAATTCTTGACAAGTTTCACTAGATAAATTCGTTTTTGAAAAATAAAAATTTCTGTATAATCTCTAAAATTAAAAAAGCTTAATAATGTTTATGATCCCTAAAATATTACCTTTTTTTTCTCTATTTGGTCTCTCTTTTTTAAAAAATTTCTATTTAGCTCTTAAAAATTGTTTTCATTCCCGTTTAACCTTTTCATTAGTGCTCTATTAATTTTTCTTCTTAAGTGCCAATATGATATCTTAGAGCAAGGATAAAGAAAGAGAGGCTAAATGAAAAAATCATTATATTTAAGGCACTAAAAATAAAAATCATAATATTTTTATGTAAAAATTATTTATATTTATATACATAAAGTAAAACTTTAATTAAAATTTTAGTTAAATTAATTTACATGCAATTATTATTATTATTAAATTAAATTATTATTATTTTTAAATGATTATCACGGTAAACTATTTATTTCAAATTATATTATATTTTACAAAATTAAAAAATTTACATAAAATATCATTAAAATAAAATACACAAGATTTGAGAAAATATATATCAATTTTAAAAAAATTAAACAAAATTTAATTAAACTAATTGACTTGCTAAATTTATTAAAGACTTAAATATATTTTTGGTCCTCGAAAAATTAACGAATTTTGGTTTTAATTCCTATAATTTTTTTTTTTTGTTTTGATCCAAAAATATCTTAATGTGCTTGATTTTGGTCCCTGCCGTTAGTGAAACATTGTTAACTTATGACGTGGCTAACAATGGATCAACTCATTATTGCCTCATCATCTCTACACTTAACCTATTCTCCCTGTTCTCTCTCCTTCCATCACCATCAACACTCAGTTGTCTTTCTCTAGCCCCCAACCATCACCCACACCAAAAGACCAAAATAAACCAACTGTCTCCACATCACCACCAACCCCCTCTCTTCCTTCCTCTTCAAAACAATCCATTCCACCATCGCTCTGCATGCCAGCACCAACCTCTCCTCTTTCCTCCTCAAAACCCACCACTCCACCACCGTTCTCCATATTGCCAACCTCTGCACTCTCTCCACAACCACTGCTACCACAGCGGCCGCGACTTCCTCCGCCACCAAATCACCACCTTGAAGATCTCCAAACTAGCACACTCCTCACCCTTGTGATTGCCCTCCCCACCTTGGCTTGGGTGCAGCAACAAACAACCTTGTAGAAGTGGAAAGACGTATGATAGTTGCCAACTCTGGGCGCGACGATGATGCAACGTGGCCAAGATCCATGATGGTGAGCATGATCCCCACCTTGGCTTGTTGCAAAGCCCCACCACTGTGATGTTGTTGGTAACCCCAACCCTTGCCCACCACAACACCCCACAAACCTCCTCCTTCTTCCTTCAACCTTGGTCTCACACACCAGTACCTCCTCCTTTCACAAAACACAAGCTCACTCATTTTTATAATTTCTTATTAATTGAATTTGGAAGGGGTTTTTTTTTGGGTTCCAAAAATTGAAGATATACATTTCTCAAATTAGAGACAAAGTTTTTTTTTTTTTGTTTGGAAATTTTAGCAACTTACTTAGTGAAATTTTGGAGTCGAAGAAAGTTTGATGATTTTTTTTTATGTTCTATGTGAGAATGCTTGAGACCCCTTTCATTTATGAAAATGCTTGCTTTTTTGGACTATGTTGTCATGTTGGATAGGTGAGGGATCGCGGAATTCCATGATGATGGTTAAGAGATGAGAGAAAGAGAATGGTTGGTGATAATGGTAGAGAAAAGAAGGGAGGAGGGATTGAAGCGGGAGGTGGCACGGGGGTGGTTGTGTAATGGTTAGGCAGTGGAGGGAGGGTGAGTGAGAGAATGGGTGGTGATAGTAAGAAAGAAGGGAAGAAGGTGGGTGATGTGAAAAAAAAAATAGTGATGTGGCAATTGTAAGCTCCAATATCCTTCAGAAACCATCTTATTGTTTAAACCGTATCGACCTTTAAGGTTTTGATGAGCAACAAATCAACTTTTAAGTAAAATCTTTTGTCAACTAACGATTTGTTAAAGTAAATGCATTCTTTTGTGAGCAAGATCATTCATTTCGAGCTAAAACAAATTTTTGAATAAAACAAAGTATTTTATTCCTTCGTATTTATCATGAATATACATTTCCTAGAATAAATACTTTGTGGAATATATGATCTTTCACATAAAATATAGATTAAAAAGCTCAGAAAGATGAATTGATATCATCAGAAGGGAAAATAAGCCTTAGAAAGATACACAGACTATTCAGAAGGATGATACATCTAGAAAACTCTGTCTAGAAGGGTGACTATTAGAAAGATATTTCTCATGAAGTATCAAAGCTTTTTCAACATGATTCAAGGATCGAATTTAAAAAGTCAAATGTGATGTAACAAGATCTAAAAGAAGGGCTAACAAGTCTGAAAAGTTGATGAACCATCAAACAGCTACTTTTCTTCTTCTGTGATATTTGCAAAGCTTAAGAAAAGAAATCAATTTCTTCTTTGTCCAATTTTAGACTAGTGGATCAAAGAAGCTTAAGGCTCAAGATTTGCACACTTCAATGGTTAAATTTTTGTAATCTATAAAAGTTGGAAGAATGATGAAGAAGTGGGTAGACAAATTTAGCATTCTGCATATTCTAGAAAGCCTTCATCTTTCTTAACTGTCTAAACTACCAAAAAGTTACTCATTATAACTTTTGAATTACAAATCTTCTCTTTGAATTGTGGCGGATTCTACCATGCACCGTACAAGTAAGGTGTTTGATGTACCTTATAGTTTTAACAGACAATGAGTCCATGAAAAATATAGCAAATTTTGATTTTAGTCCTTGTAATTTTTTTTTGTTTTGATCCAAATTTTTTTAAAAGGTTTGAATTTAGTATTTACCATAAGTAGAGCTTTGTTAATTGCTGATATTACTCACAGAATTCCATGTGACAATTGTTGTAGATTGAAATAGCACGAAAAGAAAGGTTGAATTATGCTTCTTTTTAATCTAAGTTGTTGAAAATATTTAAAAGACAACTTTCTCAAATTTTAAAACTTGGAATGCACAAGCAATAGAGTTAGTTGAAATCACCAAGTTGTTCAAAAAAATCTTTAAGGCAAATAAAACCAATGATTTTAGGCAATGAGTAAATAAAAGAGTAATAAAGATAGAAATATCACACAAAGAATTTTATACTAGTTTGACCAACAACTTTGCCTACGTCCAATCTATAATACTTTGTTGAGATTTTTATATAACGAGTGTTCTTTATCCAAACCTCTCTAAACTTTTATAGTAGAGTAGTTTTCTCAAGTCTCTCCAAGCTTTATAAGTGAGTAGTATTTACCAAGCTTCTCCAAGCTAACTTGAGTAGTGTTTTCCTAGCCTCTCCAAGCTCACAATGACCACTAATATGTTTGGTTATAATGAATAGATTTGATGGTTTGCGTTTGACATACTCACACTAAAATCCCTTAAAAGAGTATAAGCAATAAAGTACAGTGTGTGGGACTTGTCTAACTTCTCAATATGAGAATGTTATCTAATACAATTCAAGGCAAATTCTGCCATGCACCTTATAATTTTAACAAACAATGATTAAAGGTGTATCCATGCAACCAATTGTACATGATACACTATAATAATTTCATTTTTTCTCTTTCTTCTCCATTCGTATTCCCTTCCCACTCCACTCTACTGTAACTCTTCTCTTTTTCTCCCCCTCCTTCCCTCCCTCTCTCCCTGCACATTATCACTGCATGATACAAGCAAATCTCCACCTTCTGCACTCTACTACAACCCTTCTCTCTGTCTCTCTCTCTCTCTATCTCCTTGCACATCATCGCTTCTTGCCATGGCAGAACTTTTCGGTAGTAGGGGAGCGGAGGTGATGGCGAAGCTGGTGTTGTTAATGGCATTGATGTTGTTTAAGGAAAGGAAGAGCTCGTCATGGTGGAAGGCTTCGATGAGGCCAAGCTTGGATGCAGATTGGGCATAAAACTAACTTCGATTTTTTTATTGTTTTTATGTCAATATTGTTTCCTTGTTGAACAAATCAACACATTGCTTAATATCAACAAGTGACAATGTGCAAGGAGAGAAGGCGGGAGGGGGAGAGAAAGAGAAGGGTTGCAGTAGAGTGGAGTGGCAGGAGAGCGTGAATGGAGAAGAGAGAGAAAAAAAATGAAATTATTATAGTGTATCATATAAAATTGGTTACATAGATACACCTTTAATCATTGTCTGTTAAAATGATAAGGTGCATCAAGCACCTTACTTGTAAGGTGCATAGTAGAACTAGAATCTACCTCGAATTGTATTAGATAACGTTCTCATATTGAGAAGTTAGATAAGTCATACACACTGTACTTTATTGCTTATACTTTTTTAAGAGATTTTATTAGTGTGAGTGTATCAAGCACAAACCATCAAATATATTCATTGTAACCAAACCCTTTAGTGGTTATTGTGAGCTTGGAGAAACTAAAAAAATACTATTCGAGTTAGCTTGAAGAGGTTTGGTAAACACTACTCACTTGTAAAATTTGGAGAGACTTAAGAAAACTGCTCTATTATAAAAGTTTGGATAAAGAACACTTGTTATGTAAAAATCTTAACAAAGTGTTAGGGACTGAAAGTAGGCAAAATTGTTAGTTGAACCAGTATAAAATTGTTTGTGTGATATTTCTATCTTTATTACTCTTTTATTTACTCATTGCCAAGAATCATTGGTTCTATTTGCCTCGAAGATTTTTTTGAACAACTTATGCATTTCAACTAACTCAATCGCTTTCATATTCTAAGTTTAGTTACTTGAGATAGTTCTTTTTTAAAGATTTTCAGCAACTTAGATTAAAAAGAAGTATAATTTAACCCCTCTTTTCGTGTTATTTCAATCTCAACAATTATAATATAGAATTTCATGAATAATATTAGCAATTAACATAGCTCTAATTACGGTAAAGATTAATTTCAAACATTTTAAAAAAAATTGGATCAAAAAAAAATTACAAGGACTAAAATCAAAATTTGCTATTTTTTCATGGCCAAAATCATATTTAAGCCTTTATTAAATATAAATTCACTAAGTAGATAAACGAAATAATTAAGACTCAATAAGCAAAGTTCATCAGTGGTCTTCTACGTACAGTGACCAGGATAACACGAACCCCAGAAGCAGTGGGGGGGCAACGTATCCACCACCTCGAATTGCAAAGTTGTACTGGGAACTTGAGTCAAATAATTTCTTCCCAAAGCCCCAAAACACCATCATTCACTTTACTGAATCAAATTTCAAAATTCAAGCCCATTCCTCTGCGTGTCTTCCATGGCGCACAAACAACGCCCTAAACGCACCACTCCAACCGAAAAGTCCGTTTCCAAGAAGCTTTCGCCACCGTCTTCTCCTCCTCCGTCTGAAAACGAACAACAACAACAACAACAACAGCATGAAACTCCTCAATCTCCACCTGCACATTCCCCCAAAAAGGAAAATAAGAATAAGAAGAAGGAGAAGAAGCAGAACGAAGTTGAAGAGCCTCGTGTGGTGGCCCCTACGCCGCGCATAATTTGGAAGGTGGAATACGAGAGGGAGCTTCTGAAGTGCATGGCAGCCTTTGTAGCCTCGACCGGCCTCGACCCTTACAAGGACGCCGAAGCTCTCAGAAGCTTCGCAAAGGAATCGGAATGTTCGCTTCCAGAAGCTTCCACTTATCAGCTGAAGGAGAAGATCCGCAGGATGAGGAGGAAGTTCGCCCAGGGTTCCGGAGGGCACAAGTTCATCGAACTCGCGAAGAAGGTTTGGGAACCGGAGAAGAACACCAAGGATCAAGAATCGCGATTTGAAGAGCACAATAATAACAAGAAGGGTAGTAAGAGAGTGCTATTTGCAGAGCCAGAACAGGAACAGGAACAAGAGCATAATTTGAAGGGTAGTAAGAGAGTGCGCTTTGTGGAGCCAGAACGGGAAGAGGAAGAGGAAGAGGAAGAGGAAGAGGAGCACGGGCTTGAGGTTGGATTAAAGGGCATTTTGGGAAATTGCAGTGAGGTGTTTGGGTCTTGCGTGCCGGGGATGAGTGAGGAGTGTTTGAATAAGGCGTTGAGGTTGATTGAAGGGTCGAAGAGGGCGGAATGGGAGAAGAAGTGGGAGGAACTGAAGATGGCTGAATTGGAGCTCTTTGTGAATAGGGCGGAGCTGATTAGGGATCAGGCGAGGTTGATGTTGGCGGCTTCTAAGTCATCCAAGTCATCTAACTAACCATTAGGATTTATAGGAGCTGTGAATGAGTGAATGAAATGTTTTGATGGTGTAAATGTCTTTTGTGGGGTTGGGAGTTTGGTTAATGGTAGGTTGTTAATGTAAAGTTGTTTGGTCCATTAGTGCTTTTTGAACTTGGTAGTACCCTTGCTGAAAGTTGTTTATGGTAGATTGCTAGGTATTGCATGCCTTTTGTTCACTGACTCCTTGCCTGATGCAATGAAAAAGATTTTAGGCCGTCCAGGGTAACTTTGTAGATTGATGCCATTATTATTCCTTTTGATTTATTTTCAAGCTCTTTAGTTTATTCTATGAAGAGAAAGTAATGTGCTTTTGGAACAGAGTTTTATTTAGAATTCATTTGGTTTACTAGCATGTTGAGATGGAGTTTGGATAATAACTGACAAGGATTGAAGTCCACTGTTTTGGGGAGAAAGGTTTTCTCCCTCTGTTGATTGGATTGGAGAATAATTACTAATTGATCATCAAGTTATCTAATACGATTTTTTTTTCTTTTATTTTTTATTTTTTATTTTTTATTTTGGTGATGTATGGTTTTGTTCTTCTGTTCTAAAATGGAAATGATACGTATTGATACAAATGTCAAATGTTTCAGGTAAGATAAGCCTGTATTCTTTTATTTATGCATATTATACTTTTATTTGATGACCAGATTGTTCTAAGTTTGAATGTCACATTTCTGAATATGAAATTTGGGGAGAATCACCGTGGAGTTGTGTGGATGTGTATTCTTGTAGGTTATACTTTTTAGAATCTTGTTTGTTTAAGAGTGCTTGGTCTTGATATCTGTTGGCTATGCTTAGCAAGCCTATGTAAATGATGCTGATATAAGCTTTTCAGGTTATATACTACATTTGCTATGACTTAATTACATGTTAAGTTAGATCATATTAACTCTGCATATGCTGTGCTTTATTGCAAGTATTTGCATGAGTGGTCCCAAGCCCAGAGTTGTGTTAGGTAGTTGAAAGCCAACATTAAACTTTGTTGAATTTTTATGGCATGGACTAGAGATGTGGTTACATGGTTTACAACAGTATACTATAGCGTTATCTAATCCATAGCCTACCCCATCTAATGGGATAAAGCTTGGCTGCTGCTGCTGTTGTTGTTAAGTTAAATCATACCCTTGTGATTTTTCTCAATTAGTTTCAACTGGTTTCTGAAGTCACTTCTGTTCTTAAAGGATTGTTTTGAATCTTTTGATGCCAGCCCTTGTTAGGAATCATAAATCCAATTGTGGACTATTGATCTGAACCTTTAAACTGAGAAGCTTATGTTTGGATTTCATAAGTGTTACAGATTTTCACCACATAGGGGTTTCTAGGGGAGTTAATTGAGAAGCTTCATGATGCCAATTTCCAAAGTATAAGTTTTTTTTTCTTAAATAATAATAATAAGAATAATAATAATAATATACTATGATTATGGATGATGCAGGCATTAGTATTCCAACTTTGCCTTTTTATTTTGTTGTGGCCTCTTCTTCAATCCTGCCTTACCATCTCTGCCACTGCCTCCATCCACAACCGGAGCCTCTGTCACCATCTTGTCACTGTAGCACAGGTGCTGCTTGTGTTTTTTGTGACGGATTTGTTTTTTCTGCTTCTGTTTGCTTTGGTTGACAGACTTGGCATTGGTTTGATGCAGAGAGCATCTATGACCGAATCACCAAGCCTTGTAAGGCATTCATGCTTCAGATCAGTTACTTGATTTTCTCTGGGCTAATGTTGTCTAATTAGCTGTTTTGTTGCTCAGAATTTCAAGTTTTGTTTGGGTTAAGCTGATTTCAGGAGCTCAGAATTTTGAAGATTTGATGCGGGATTTTTACGGATGTAGAAAATAACAATTTGTCCCATGATGGTAATTAACCAAACACCGAATGGTAGTTCTTATAAGATGGACAATTGGGTTATTATTATTGTTATTATTTTGCTGATAGGGGCTCAGACTCAGTTTTCGGGTGAGCTTAGCGTATAGCATTGTTTACAGTGATGTGGTTCGGTTTGGTTTAGTTTGCTGTGTTTCTGGTTTTGATTTAGCATTGTTGGGGGGATGTGGTGTCATTTCTGTTGAGAGGAGCGTGGGTCTTACATTGTCAAAACAGCAACCAATATGAATTGGTCCATAATGTGCAATCTTTTTTGATCTAGGTGCACAGAAGATGAAAATTGCGAGAAAGTAGTTAGATCAGACAAGTTCTTTTTCTTTATCTTTTTCTTTTTTCCCCTGGTCAAAGATCAGGGGAAATTTTTTTTCGATATTTATAAACAGTATCTAAAGAGAACTACTGCTTCAGAATTTGTAACACGCAATTCTGTGCCTTTTTCAAGTAAACTACGCGATAAGTGGGCTTTATATAGTTCCGCAAGATGCCTTAGCACTTGATTTTAGGAGAATTTCAAAGTAAAACACGAAAAAAGAACAAAACATAAAAATTTTTCAGAAAGGCCATTACGTTCAGAGGACGAGAGGCAATTATAAACTAGTATTATTATGACTAGCATTAGGGTACGGCTGTATGAAAGTCATTTCATAAATAGAAATAAAAATAGAAATCAAACACATCCTTATATTTCCTTCATCAACAATATCTAGCAATAAAGATTTCCAGCAAGACACTACCACTTTAAAACAATTCTTTATGCAGGAGCATCTTCGTGCATAAAATGAAAATATCTTTCAATATTTAAAATCTACTAGGTTCATTAATTTGGTTTGAGTCCTGATTTATTACGGGAATGAAGTTGATTTAGCATAATTTTTTTTGTTTTTTATTTTCTTTTTCTATTTATAAAATTTCAATTCAAGATTTTGCTTAAGAAAAATAAGTATATTATTTGAATGCATTAGTTAAAATGAAGTATCTAAATGGGATGAAGTAGGACAATAGAAAATAACGGCTTCCACGCTATCTTTCAATGGATAGTGACAATAATTTAGGTGTTTTTAATTAAAATTAATTTTATTCATTAACAATAAAAGCATAGCATTAAATTAATTATTCAACCATATAAAGTCAACATTAATTTAATTTTTAATAAAAAATAGAATACTTTCAACCTTATATTTTACGCGCTGAATGAAGATTTTGATAACATTTTATATAACAGGACTATTAATCTTTCCTTCAAGTCAAATTAACCCAATCTTTCGGACATGACAGCTTTTTCTTATTCTCTTCTTATTTCTTGAGAGGGTACCAGACAATTTTGTTTTTCTAATGAACTTGAACAGTGAAGAATCGCAGAAAACCCAAATTCTTTGAGAGGAGCAAAAAAGAGCGCAAAATTAATATTTAAGACCTGATAATGTTGAAGTGCCTGACAAAAATCACAAAGGTGATATAATGCAGAATTAATCTACTCCACCCCATATTGTCTATACAAATTTATCCCAATTAATTGGAAAAAAATGAATCCACATACACACATAATACATCAAAGAAGAATAGAATACATACTCTAGGTGGATTTTGATAGCCCCAAAACAAAAAACAAAAGAGGAAGGATATTACGTGGGCTCCTAAACACATACAAATTAAGTTTCACCAAAATGGCGATCTCTGAAGAATTTCCTAAGTATGGAAACTTGGAGAACAAGTGTGTCCATCTAGTCTTGTTTGTCATCCCTAGCCTGAGACTGTTCTCCCCTATTCTTTGGCTTTCCAGGGGCAACCTTGGCAGGGGTTGAGCGCTCAGATTGTGAGAACTGAATCAAGACTTGCATGAGGCCAGTAACAACCGCCAAAGCAAGTGCTGAAAAGGCAACACCTTTCCAGGAGGACAGTAGTGAAGACCACTGAAGGAACTTCACGGACCCCGCGGCAAGTAGACAAGCCCATGATATGACAACCTACTCCCAACATGAAGTTGAATGTCAATCAGAGAGATAAAAAGAGAAATGTTATTTGTATATACAAATTAGACATACTGGAGGCATATATCGACACACGCGTGCGCGCGCGCGCGCACACACACACAAGGGTGATGGGTCCACTCTTGTATCTTACTCTTTCTAAGTATGTCTCCAAAATATCTATTTTATATGTATAAATAAAATTCCTCTAAATAAAATTATACTGCTCTATGCAACGAGGTAAAAGAAAAGAGAATAAAAATGCAAAGGTTATAAGTATTGAGAGAGAGTATCTCACCACTAGAGACTTGATTGGTCTACCAGTATCCTGCAGCTCTTCATCACTAAATTTATCCTCAGCTATATGTTTGTCTAACAATGCATCCTGGGGTGCCCAGGGTAAAAAAAAAAAGAGGGAAAAGACCAAAATTGTTAAAAAATAATAATAATAATGACACAGGAATCTATAAACAGCAAAGCAACAAAATATACCAAAACATTCTTGCAAATAGACATGGTGTGCACAAAATTTAGAAAAATCAACTATTTATTTCAGTGTCAAGATTATGGGTTTTAGGCAAGGAAAGAGGGAAAGAGAGAATAGAAACCCTATAATATGACAATATATTGATATTATATGGTGTGATGTGATACCCAAAAAATAAAAAAGGTACTCATCATTGTTTAAAATAATATTAGACTTCTAATTTTAATTAAACATGAAAACAAATTATGAAATATGATGAAATATTGAACCTATTCCTAACAAACTGATATTCAAAAATATGATTATGATAATATGAGATATTTTAAAATATCCTAACACTATCCCTTAAGCTTGATGCCCCTTCACATGCATCTAGAAGGTGGGCATGTTGGATCAGGTGCAATAAGGTTTGGGGCGTGTGTGAATGCTCCGATGGTTGCACAGTTCAGGTGGACGGACCGATCTGTTGGATGCTAGAGAAGATGATGGTGGCAGTGACTGGAAAACTGGAAGAAAGGCACGGGCCGAGCAGGATGGTGGTAATGAATTAGTAGTGAAGGCACATTACTTTATATCTAACTTGCCTTCTTACGCAGGGGCCATTTGGACTTGAATCAGCGACAATACACTAACTCCCCCAACCTCATTGAGAAATAATGACAGTAACAAGGATTGAATTTGAGACTACTTAGTCATACAGGCTTAGATATCAATACCATGTTGAGATTATGAGTTGCAGGGAAGGAGGCAAAGAAAGATTAGAAACTCTAAATAGTAGGCCAGTATATTTGACATGATATATTGTGATATTATACACAAGGCAAAACACTAGTCCTTATTTATAATAATACTAGATCCTTAATCCTTTTTAAATAAGGAAATATTAAAACTATTCTTAAGAGATCATATAATATACTTAGATATTCTAATATGTGATTCGGATATATGAGATACTTTCATATAGTCTAATAGTTCTTAACAATAAAAACTTGGATGTGTACCCTGTGAGGAAAAGACAAAAACTATAAAGTAAAAAAGTTCAACTAGAACACACCTTAGCCACAAATATATCTCGACACCATTGAGCAACAGCTTCATCATCTTCAGGCAATTCTTTCATCAAATGCCGCTTAATATGCACGTGCACCTGAGGTGGTAAGACGACTAAACTTTCAATTAAGCAAGACATTAAATAAAGAAAAACATGTAAACTACGTAAGAAAGATAAGGAATACTTTTGATGAAGAAAACAAAACAAAAGCAACAGATAAAAATAAAACAGACACCCAATCTTTAGGAATCAACAATTAAACTAACCTTAAAATTTTCAAAAGAACCAAACAGCATAATGAACCTACACCATTGGGTCTCTAGTAGCAACTTAGAAGCTGGAGATCCTTAAAAGCTCTAGTGTTCTTTAACAGTTAAAACATATGCACCTAAAAGCAACAGTGCCACCAAAGTCCCAGGCAACACTGTTGCTCTCCATAGAAACCAAGCCTATTCTGTACAGCAAAGTTAAACCAGATGATCATGTGTCCCACAATGGCGGCAAAAACAACCACCAAGCCTAGAAGTTACGGAAATACAATTAAGTATTAACACTAGTGTCACAATCAGATACACTCACTTCAACAGAAGACTATTTCACACATCATGACACACATTGAGCAGGGAAATCACTCCTTTTGCGCCTCCTACTTCATATTTCTAGTCAAATCATAGTTAATTTCTGCAGTAATATTCTTTGCCCACAAATTACTTTAGTCAGAGAATAGTAGAAACACTGAATGAAAAAAAAAAAAAAACAAAAAATACTTAATCAAAGCTGAGCTGTTGATTTAGTGATGGTTTCAGTAGGGATCGTGATTCAATTCCCAAACTTGTAATTGGTTGACAGTGAGATATATAATTTTCAGAGTATTTAATGTCGTCTGACAAAGAAGGGACTGAGATCAGTTGTTTCTAAATCTTGATTTTGATTGGCTTACCACTGAAGGTTGCCCCTTAAAGATTCTTAGCATTGTAGGAGGAGGTGAACTCTTAGGAATAGCCACAGTTACATCATAAATGGCAGGAACAAATGAGCGCATATGGCTTACAGCTGAAACAAATCCCTGAAACCAACAAAATTGAGTAAATATTTGAGATCAAACAACAGAAAAGAACAATGAGAGTTGATATAATGGCTAGCCCTATTAAGTCATATAAGCAACATTGAATGTGTTACTCATGTAAACTCAGAAGAACAAAGAAGTAAGCCAAAGTAAGGAAGCAGAATACACAGTGAAAGTAGATATCTAATTTGAAATTTAGAGGATCCAACAAAACTCAAGAATTTAAAATCATATGGACTTACCAACTTTCAAGTAGCAATAAACCATTTTAAATGGTTTTTGTAAAATATAAGCAATTTTATGAGAGAAAAAAGAGCGATAGTACAGCTATGGGGAGGATAAGATATTGTCCCCAAACAGGAAAAACCACATCAGAGAACATGTAAAATCAGGAATGGGCAGAACACCAAAGAGATGCCATAAACACAATACTATCCATAACAAGTTTAGGGGCAGAGACACCCATAAAGATGCAAACCTGCTATACAAACCACCAAGCACTGCATGAACAAACAAAAACTGCTCCAAGGTGAAGCATTAACCAATTATTGCAATTAACATTTAGTCATGGATATCAAAATTTAAATGAAGCATTTATCAATCCATATAAACCAGAAAATTGCAATTTTACAGTCAAATAGATGCAGACACCCTAACTAGATTTGAAAAAAGGAGCTCAGACTTTTCTTTTATAAAATAATAAAATTTAAAGTTTACAACAAAAATAAAATTACTATTGGATTAAATCCACTATATTGAAAAAATTGTCAAAACATATTCCACAAAAATGAATAAGAGTAGCTCATACATTCAGAGGATTTTGACTAACTTACGTCAGGCTATACCTCAAGGTTAAATTTTTCACAGTCCTCAAAACATTACATAAATCAATGACCTAATGTCCTTATTAATCTAGCATATAGTTCAGAAAACTATTATGCACAAGATCACCAGACTCAGGCAGCATAGCTTCCAAACTATGGAAAGAAAGGCAAGGAAAGGAAAAAGAAAAATAAAACAACATAAGAAAGTATTTAGATTTCACCTTAGTTCTTGGAATCAAAACGTTTCTAGGAACAGGCAATCCAGTTGAAGCTGCATATTCCTGAGCAGCTAATAGTTTGGCCTGTGTAAAGCGTGTTCCTTCTACAAAGAGAGCCAACCAAAAGGGAAGAGGGAAATCCCTAAGTCGTTGGAGGCCTGACTGAATATACAGTATAACAAAATTCAGATGAGATTCACAAATATAATGAAACAGCTAATGCATCAAGAGAGAGGCTTGGGAGAAATGGGGTTCAGAAAGAAAAAGAATTTACATTAATTTTATATCTCGGTGCATGGTTGAGAAGACGGTAAGAAGACAACAACAAAACATTTAAAAACATGAATCTCTAATCTCGAGAGCATAAAGCATACATTTGAATTATATTTGAGTAACCCATACCTTCAATGTGCTTTCATCCTTGGCCCAATTTCTCTCCAGAAAAAGGTACTCAGAAAACCACATTGACCAACCAATGACCTGCATAAGAGTAACTTGCAGATAGATCAACAATGAAAGTAAATAATACAGATATAATAAGCAGAACTTAGTATTTTACTCATGATAAGTATGAAGCTGAGCTGAAATTTTTCCTAGGGGATAGAAAAAACCAAGGTTAAGAAAACTGGATCAGGTATCAAACCGATAAAGGTAGGGGTTCAAAAGTTCAAAGGCTCAACTAGGGGTCAACTAGGACATAAAAAAATTTATATATTTAATTATTTATATATATAAATATATACATATGATTAATTAAAAAGAAAAACATTATATTAAATTATTAAATTATTAACACTAACATAATTAATGCAAAATAATATTTATTATGAGGCATTTTATCAAACATCTTAAATGTAAAATTCATTTATTTCAATTTTCACTTACGCATTTCTTTTGGAAAGTACTCCCAGATAGTATAACAATTATTTTTTATTTTTTATTTTAAAATTAATTTAAGAGTATATCGCAAATAAACATACTAAAAAAATCAAGGTTCTAAAAGAAATGAATTTTTGTTTTGATTGAGCTTTTTCTTTTTTCTTTTTTTATAAAAGAAATAATAGCATCTTTACCAAAATTTAAAAAAAAAAATAAATAAATAAAACAAAACCGATCAACCGGTTTGACAAGTCCGGTTCACATCGGTTCACCGGTTTTCCCGGTTTTGACCACATCCGGTTTTGTGGTGAAGACCGGACTAGCTTGGGTCCGGTTCTTGGTTGGACCGGTCCGATTCTCTTAACATTGGAAAAAACTATTAGTGGGAAATTTCAGTACACTAGGTTCAAAATATAAGAAAAATCATAGCACTTTGGAGATATATAAATATGTGGAACATATAAAAAATTTGTTGATGATGTAACTGCCTTAAACCATCTCTCCCGAAAGCTTATTAGGTAGAGGCATATGAATGGTTTTTATATCTAACACGTCATCTAACACATCCTCTGATGCATGAGCCCATTGGGCTTGAAACTTGGACAACACACAGGCCAACCTTACCTTATGCTAAAAATAAATTTTTAACTTTAATAAAGAAGGGGGCCAAGAAGGAACAAATTCTATATCTCTTAATCATAGAGTCTTTGATATCATATCATTAACCATCTTTCCCAAAAACTTAAGCTATAAGATAAACACATACGAATGGTTTTTATATCTAACAATAACATTTTTTATTTTTATAACAGATAAAGTAACCTTTTCTAAATATGTAGTGCCAAAAAAAAAAAAAAGCCATTTTAGCATAATAACTAATATATACAACTTTTCAAAAGTTTTTTTTTTTTTACAGAAATTTTAGCATAGTAACTAATATATACAATTTTTACAATTTTTCTTTTTTTAACATAAATCTAAATCAATCCTTCGGATATACATTATACATGGTTACATCTAGATTAAGCTCCTTCTGGAATTTAAAACTTGCTCCAATCCTGCCAACTAAGAGACCAGTCACAAGCAACACATCACAAACAAAAAATGACTATTGACAAGCCCATTAGCAAAATTGGTCCACATGGCCCGTTATCTGGACATTTTAATATTGACATTGCAATGTCGAAAATTTGACCAAATGACCACAGGCCTGAACCAAGTGGCCAGTCTGCCAATTTAGTGCTAACTGCTATCTTATACAGTTTATGGACTCCACCTTCTGTTTCACAATGGATTAAGCTTGAACAGTGAAACCAACAAAGTCCAAGCAAAGCAGGTTCAAAAGCTTCCAGGTCAGGTCAGGTCAGGCCTTGTGCAAACATGGATCACGTGTAAAATACCGAAAAATAAACCTAACCGGACAATAGAACATCCCATCAATTATCAATCCGTCAAATATAGTACATCCCCACCTTTCATAATTCGTAATCCAACATCAATTCACAATATGTCTGACACCCATGATCAAGTGATTAAACCATAATGACTAAATAACAAATGGCATTCCATCTTTTTATTTCAAAATCACAAGTCATAAAGAAGCATACCGGCAGAAACTTTGATGATTTCTTCATCACAGCAAGGGTACTGCCAAGGCAACCTGAACGCTGTTGTATGTTCAATACTCAATCAGTGGTTGAAGCACAAACCAGATGTGTCACAGAAACACAATAACAACTATAAAATCAAAGGATATAGTATGCACAAATGTAAAAATAGGGGTTAAATGTGTCCATTTTGTTGTTATTGGCACCAAAAAATTGTTAAGGACAAAACTTAGCCAAGAGTGGTTTTAACTTTGCTTCTAGCACTAGCCGAGCCATGAGCTGGCATGGCCGTAGAAGATCATTGCCGAATACATGGCACAAGCACCAATCTGCTGACTACAACTTCAAACAATTGGCTGGCTAGGGCCAGAAACAAATCTGGAATACAAGATAGTGGATCTAAAAGAGCCTAAGAAGATTCTTTGAGGAAGGTTTCTAAGTCCAGTGCTTGGGATGCAAATACAGATCATGCAAACACATGTCAGCCTCCCCACAACACAGCCTTGAGGAACAAGCCATTCAAGGGTATAGACACATAGCTGTGGTGGTTATCAAAGGGCAATTTTGAAAGAGGTCTTGTCTATAAATAGAGCAAGACTCAACTATTGCAAAGGATCCGCACCCCAAATTAGAATTCCAGTATCTGTTTTTATCTTACTTTACATTTTTTGTACCTTTACATTCCCTTTTAAGTTTTATGCACTTCACTTCCAGCATTTCAAGTGTTTTTAGCCTTTGAGTTTCAAGCCATATCCTCTTGTACTAGTTCATCCCATTAAACTTTCCATTCTCATTGGAGCTTAAGAGGGGATTTGTTATTTTTTTATTTTTTTATTTTTTGGGTAATTGGTTGGAAATTTAATAAAATTTTTCCGATTGCACTACATCTCTATCCTACTCTTGGTTTTGGGATTATTCTCGGATTGATCTTATCCAAGTGCTTTCTTTGAGTAACTTGGGAATCCATAGCCAAGAAATAAATTTCCCTCTTTGGAGTAATTGTTTGACTCTTGGAATCGAGGGCTTTACCTAGCCGATTTCAAAGTCTAGCATGCCTAGTACACTAATTTAGTAGCTGAAAATAGCCCAAATGGTCCTAATCTACTAAAATCAAACCATCCACAATTTTAAATAAAATAAGCTACTCATGCTAGAACATATGTGAATGTGTTAATTTCCTTGCATTGAAGATGTGAAAAAGGTCATACTAAATAAGAAAATCACCTGAGCTAAAACCCATCCAACGAGCCAATCAATATCACTTTTGTGATTGGATATGACAAGTGCATGCTCTTTACCTGGAAAACTCAAGACGGAATCAGGTGATGTAGATTTGATGCAAGGAATTGTTGGCTGCAAAGTAACCCCCTTATACTTTCCAAAATAATTGCAAATATGCACAACACAAGAAGAAAGATAAAAAAGAGGGGAAAAAGACCTGGCACCAAATGCATGGTGATGGTACAAGAGACTTACCCATCAAATGTAATGTTTCACGATCTGTGAATACTTGGATCTGAAGGAAGAAAGTTCCAAATGAAAGATTTGATCATCCAAATGCAACAATAAAAACTATTAAATTGCAGTGAAGCTCAAGATTTTCCTTCTTAGATAACATCAGATTTTATGATTGCAGCATGCCAAAAAGTAGTTAAACAAAACAGGGAGGCATGATTGTAAGTAGGACAACAGAAGAGATATCAAAACAATAGAATTCCCCTTGAATTCTTAATGTCATGGTTAGCAACCAACCAACTGCCTAAACAATTAACATATGTTAAAGGAACCAAAAAACAAAAGGATATCATTGACCACAGTGCTGCTATACGAGTAGCATATCACCTTAAGATCTGTTGTTCATTTATACGGACAAAATCCTTTAAAATACTGGACAAAAGATCCTGTCGTGTCATTATGTGAAACCACTAAACATTAAATAAACCACACATCTATTGGAAAATTTTCAAACCCATGAACAACATAGGAATAGGTCACGATGGTCAAATACTTCATAATTTTTAATTCTAGCCATTGTTGCAGCTGTAACCATGTAAAGGTACTAGTTATGTCCCCTTGGCTCAATTCGATTCTTTACATAGTAGAAAATAAAATACACACTAGAGCAGCCTTAATTTGTTGAAAGTCCATATTAAACAAGTCAAACATCAGTTTCAACATTTTATTCACTTTTTTTGAGTACTGGAAACAAGGTGACCAGGTTTTTTTCCCAATTAAACAACTTACTTACATCTGAGAGTCTAATTGTACATCATAACATAAAGGCCTGGAATTCTGCATATTATTTCATGAATTTGGACAGAATCCGTGATATAATGCTCAATGTAAGTCACACATTCACAACATAGACAGATCCAATCTAACTGTAGCCTCCTTCTAAGAAGAATGTAGAGCTGATTATCAGGCCCAAAGGTTACCGACTAATTACGGGTTCATAGCAAGGAATTGCATTTCAACAATAATGTTAAAAATACAACACCATACCATATCACCATATCATCAAGATACCACATAGCAAGCAAAATGCAAAAGAAGACTTTGCATTAGTAAACAATGAACTACATTCACAGCCAACAACAGTGCAACAAACCATCACAGAGAAGAGAGAAACTGGTTAAATACCTTAACTCCCGCCCACCAATCAATAAGCCATACAAGTTCCAGCCACAACAGTTCTGCTACTACCCTGTTGATCCGTCTGTACAAACTCTTTGACAGTGGCCGTACAACGGCGTAGCATATTGCCTGAGACAAAAAAGAAATCAAGAGGCCAAATTAATCAATTAAAGTAATCCGAGACCTTCCTTACCCTTTTTTACTCAGTTCTTCCTTCACAATTTGATAGGAACTGGGACTCTAATTAAGGGGCCTTGGGTAGGGATTAGAGTTAGTAAGAAGAGTATAAAAGATAGTATTAGAGAGGTAGAAATTGTCGTAAAATTAGCAGAAGTGAACGGAAATAAAGCGGAAATATAAGAACAAATGTGGTTTAGCTTGGAGCTTACATCCACATGCAAAGGTACAACTATCTATTTGAATACAAAGAGCAATCTCACAGCAGTAAAACCAAATCCCATATACACCCAAATACCTCACAGTATATCTTCAGTAGTGTATATATTACAAAACTCTCAAGAAACAAAGAGAAGTAAATACAAAACCAAAACTCCTCTGCAAGAGATGGAAAAATGTTTTGAGATATGACAGAATGTTGCTGTTGTTGTTGTTGCAAATGAAGAAAGATAGAATTTATAAACAAAGCTCGTAGATATTGACCATTCATTAAACAACGGAAAAAACTTTTCATTCTCCTAACCTCCCAATTTATAAGAACCTAAAACTGAGGAGAGCTTTTCTTTTCAAGTCACTAACTAATAGAAATCATCAGTGGAGAATTAGAAGTTGAGAGATTAGAAGAGTAACGGATCTCTCGAATATCCCTAACCATTGTATTCTCATATTCCAGAATAATACACATTTCCTTTAGCTTTCTTGCATAATTCTGAACTAGAAATCATCAGTGGAGAATTAGAAGTTGAGAGATTAGAAGAGTAAGGGATCTCTCGAATATCCCTAACCATTGTATTCTCATATTCAAGAATAATACATATTTCCTTTAGTTTTCTTGCATAATTCTGAACCAGTTCTATCACAATTCATTCGTGTCTAGTGAATTCTCTTCTATCAAAACAAAAAAGACATCGAAAACTCATTTTGTTAATTTGGTCTATTGGCATGATAAACAAAGTTGAAAATAGTTTTTATTAACTCCCAGTAAACCAGCAGAAAAACCCTTCTCGTTATACAATGAGTTACACAATTGCTAGGAACGATCAAACAGTTCCCAGATGTTCAAAGCAAATAGGTTCAAGTAAATGATATCTAGGACCTCCCTTCAGGATTTTGTAACCACTAACCAAATGATTCCAATGAATCACAAGCCTTTCACGTTATGCATCATAAAAAGGAACATCATACTTCTTCCATCAATAACTAAAATAATCAAACTATTACCAAATTTTCAGGCTTCACCCCCAAAAAAAGAAAGAGAAAATCATAATAACTTTACTAAGCGTACAAGACAAAAAAGAAATATAACCAAATAGGCATTGTTTCCTTTTCCATAAACAGCAATCAGAAACGAAACAATAACCCTTTTCTTTTCTTAATCAATAAAACGTGTTTAACGATGAAAGTTGCAGTCATATAAAGTAAAGTAAATAAGCCAAAGATCCTTTGAGTTTGAGAGCCCTATTATTCGGATTTGCCTATTGGTAGCAAAAGAAGAAGCCCCAAAGAATACAGAAAAAAAAAAAATCAGTTTGTCTTATTTCCCTTCAAATCGTTATTGTTCCCTAGCAACCACAAAAATAACAATAACAATAATAATTAATAACAATTTAATAAATCAAACATTGGCAATTTTTACTTATTATTATTATTTGAAAAAAATGAATGGGGAACAGGAAATGGAGAGAAGCGAGACCTGAATGAGATTAACGATGAGGCCGGAGGCGAAGAAGAAGAGGCCCAATGGAACAACGACAGCTGCAGCTGCAACAGGCATAGCCACAACACACACTGTTGCTTTCGAGAATTCAATGAATGGGTTTGTCAAACAACGTTGTTTGTGTTGGGGCGTTTGATTGATTTCGGAGAGATCCTATTCTTCTCAGTTTCTTCTTGTTTCTTCCTTTTCTGCTCTGTCTTCTGTGCGTGCAATGCTTTTCGTTACTAAATTAAATTATTTAGCTTTTCATTTTTTTATTTTTTCGGCCTCGCCCTGCCTTAAACATCGTTTGCCAATTTTCAAGGAGATGTCAAAATACACACCCCGTGTACTCAGTGGCCAGAAGAATTAGCAACTGGTTTACGTTAAGGGCCGATCAGGTAGTCCAGCGTATGTTTTGGAGTTTCTGGTGGTCTGCTTTTTGCAGCCGTGGATTGTGTTTTAATCAAATCTGATGGTTGTTATTGATAACTCCTTGAAATAGAATTATTTAGTTTCTAGTTAGGTATTGATTGCATATTTAGTCCATAGTTTGTCCAAGTGAGGCACTTTAAAATGAGAAAAATATGGCTTATTCTTGTAGTACTTTGTTGAAAATTATTGGCAATAATCCTTATTTTAATTGTGTAAAATTGCACATTGTAATCATATTTCATTTGATGAAATTTGAAATCGATTTTTGTAAGATTTGGAGTACAAAAAGCATATCAATTGAAAACCAAGAAATGTGGAAGCAAAATATAAAGAAAAATGACTTTTAGCTATTAAGTCATAACCTGACTTATACTAAGTCGCAATCTATTGGGCGCATAAAGGAATTTAACAAGTTTTAGAGTTGAGTCATGACTTGACCTTTACATGTAATGGCCAGCCCATTTTAAATAGACTTTTATATTAGGTTTTTAGGAGGACTTTGAAACTTTTTACCACTTTCAACATATTTTAGAGAGAGAAGCTAGGGTTTAAAGAGTTCCTAACTCTAGAGAGAGACTCATCTTGGCGATTTGAAGACCAAGGGCTTGACGAATATTGAAGCACCCAAACCTTTCTATCATTTGTTCATCTCTTCCTTCTTTATCTTTGTTATTTGATGTTCATTATGGGTCTTGAACTAGTTGTTTGCTTTGTTAATTTCATGGATAGCTAAACTTGTAGTTAGGTGAATTCTTTGGACCCTTCTATGGAACTTGGATGTTTGTATATTTTCTTGAGTAAATGTTAATGAGTATGGTTTCGGTTATCCATTTTTATTCTTAATGCTCTTATATGCTTGGCCACTATTTAAGTTGATTTGGGATATTCCCTTGAACTAGACATAGAAATAGGGAAATTGGACCTTAGTTATGGGTAATGTTTGTTCAATCACACTTAATTGGCTTAGGCTTGTTGATTAGTCAACGGGATGGAAACATACCCATTGGCCTTCCATAGTAAATGCTTGAAAATAGTTCTTAATGGGTTGAAATCACACTAATTCACAAGGACGCTTAATGTTTTAGGTGAAGAAGGCACAGTTAATTGACCAAGAGATAGGCTTTTAACGAAAATTGACATGCTAACAAAACCAACTTATTGATGTTCATTTAAGTAATTTGCATATCCAAGTGAAGTAGAGGGTGAAGAAGGAACCCCTAGGCCTTTAATCCTTGTTAATCTCTCAACTTTAGTTTGTTATTATTTTCTTAGTCTAATTATTCATTTTCATATTTGTCTTCTAATTACTCATCAATTTTACATTTCTTGAGCCTGATCACAGTAGTTAGTCAATCAATAGCAAATTTCTACATAATCCCTATAGAGACAATACTCTTTACTAATCACTTATTACTTGAATGACTTGTGCATTTACGATGACACATAAAAGTGAGTCATCAATTATTCAACTCACTTCTTTATATTTATATTTTAAAATTAACATATGAGGAGCTCTAGTGTTTATTTTTGCTAAAGTGCCCCTTGTGTATTTCGACTTCAATAGGAGGAGTCTTACCGACGGTAGTGAGGATGAAACCCTAATCCCCAATTGAAAAAGCAATCAAAGGTGAACATATAGGATCGATTTCGAGAAGTTGTTTGAAGGATGTTGTTGTGGTATGTTTGAAGATCCCTGCAAACTCACATCCTTTTTTGCCGATAACATGTTCATGTATTTGTTTGATGAGTTGATTTAAGTTCTTTGAGCATTTCATCATCATGGTTTACATTGTGGTTGTGCACTATCTAATTGTTTGGTCTTACTATGAATTGTTTTTGTTTGCATTATTGATTTAGGTACAATATATTTTAATTAGTGGTGCATGTAGGATAGTGACTTATTGTCAGTAGCAAGGATGGATTTAGGGGGTGAGCAGGGGTCCTGCCCCTTATATATTTATAATTGTGTTCTATTAGGTGTTAGGTTTTAGCCTTAGCTTCCCCCAAATAAATTTTTGACCCAAAATCTCATTCATTACTCCGTATATTTTACTTTTTACTTGTACTTTACTTAATCCTCCACTTAGCAAATCTCTCTACTAGCCAATTGCTAGAAAGGGATAATTTTTGTCATTTTCCTCTTAACTCATTCACTATAGTGTCTATGTACATATATGATATATCTCTTTGTCAATCAAGTTTTGCTTTTTCACCTATTTGTATTTAAGGGAGTGAGGATCATGCCATTGTTGGAGTATAAAAGAGAAAGTGCAAGTATGACTATTTATTTTTAATATTAAAATAATTAACTTTATTTATTTTCTTTTGTTTTAGTTTTATGAAATTAATTTTGATGCATTGTTAGTATAAAAGAATTTTATACCATCATTTAATCATATGTTTTTGTTTGTAAGAATTTTAAAATAATAAATGGTTGAATCAAATACGTGGCAACATATAATTCGATGTCTATGTAAAATTTTTTTATACTAATAAAGTAGCAAAATTAAATTCTAGTTTTAGTTATATTATTTTATACTTAAATTTTTTTAAGAATAAAATTTATATATTTTGTACAATAATCAAGAGAGAAGAAAAAAATAAAAATAAAATGAAAAGTAGATTTACATTGAAAATATTAGGAGTTTAAAGAGAAAAAAAGGGTTAGTATATTTAGTCTTGTAAATTATTAAATTGAATATGTTCTATTGTTTTATTTGTTGATTTATTTTAAAAGCATATAACATAATTATTATGATAGTTGATTAATCTTTTTTTTTTTATTATATTTTCCAATAATAGAAGGAGAAGAAAGAAAACTTGGAGTCTTTTATGATTGAAAAATAATGCAAAATTTATACAAATTTTAAGAGGAATGTCATGTTTGGCTTTAATAAAGGTGTGATATATAAAATTTTATGTTTTAAAATGTTTCTTTATTATATATTATAATATTTATTTGATGATACAATCGATTGATTTTGGCCCCTCCTTTATACTTTTTCTAGATTCGTCCCTAGTCAATGCTAGGAGTTGTTTTAGGGCCAATGTTAATGAGCATGTTGGTAGTAGTGGTTTGTTTTTGGGTGCTAAGAATGTGTAGGAAGGTTTGAACATTACATTGAGGTTGTTGGATGTTGGAAGTCACAGCTTCAAAAAAAAAAAAAAAGGAATTGGGAATAGATTTTACAAGATGTACAAAAATTCAAAGTTATACAAGTATTTTCAACCATGTCCATAAAAAAAATAGTAAAATAAAATACTTCATCTAATAAAATAGAGTGTATATACAATAGAATAAGCTAAACTATAGAGCAGGAAAGTATATATGCTCCATATATGGCAAAAACTGCAACTAAAATTTTGTTAGAAGATTTTATTCAAAGTTTGCTAATATATGAATTGTTGTGTCTCATTTGTTTTAGGAGAAACAAAGTCCTTATTAAAGAATTAACTACTCCAGCTACTCTTTCTAAGGAGTTTTATTTTCCTTCAAAGTATTCAAGGTCCTTTTTCACTCAATGCATGGCTTATTTATTGTGACACTGTGAACAAGCAAAAGGAAAAAAATAAAATAAAATAAAATAAAATAAAGGCGCAATGATAGTTTTTGTAATTTTGCATTAGAGAAAAATAAATAAATAAAGAGGTTGCTTTTAAAAGCATCACAATAGACATCCCTCTTCATTCCCCTACCCCACTCTAGACCCGAGCTTTATTTCTCTTCTTTGTAACTTTCTTCTTCTTCTCCATTATCATCAAGCTTTTCTTTTCTTTCATTTTGTGATGAAATCTTGATATCCATTAACTTCCAAAGGTTGAAGTAAGTCCCTAATCCCAATTTATTCTTATAGGTAAATTTAAGGTTTCTCTCAAGATTAGTGAGTTTGCAATAATGGTAGATAAGTAAATGTTTGAAGTTTTAAGTATAAATCTAATGAGTTAGGAGCTTAAACATTAGTAAGTTGTAATAGGTAAGCGAAACTTTGATTTTTACTCTAATACTTTGAAATCCTAGCTCTCATAATTTGAAGTTTTTGTTTTATAGACTTACCAATTGTTAAATTGTCTTCAAATAGATTATCTAAGTTTGTCAAAAATATTTATATTGGTCAAATTCTTTGGAAACTATGCCAATTACTCCTTTTGCAGTTGTTGGCTAGCTGCTAAGTTGTTTCCTCCTTGTTGTGAGTGGATATATATGTAGTAGCAATATTATTAAAAATTGTTATCATGGGAGAAACTAATTTATTTAAGTTAATGGTTTTATTTTATGTTATTTAATTTATTTAGTTTATTCTTTTTGCTAATTACCTTTCTCTTCTTAGATGTTAAATTAAGACTTTATGATTAGTTTGAAATTATTTCTAGTTTTCTTTATTATTTTTTACCTTGTGACATTATAGCTTATTTCATATTTTTGATAAAATAATTTGTATAAGTTGTTGCTTTCAAGAATATGATCACATTGATATTGATTTATGGATTTAAAAGTTGTGTTTAAACATAAGTTGTTTAAGAAAACAACAATGGGTTCCAAGTTAGAATACCAGTCACCGTAGTGAAGAGATATAACAACACTGCTTGCCATAGCGAAAAGATATAATGGCACTATTGCTCGCTATAGTGAAGAAATATAACAACACTACTTACCGTAGCGAATAGATATAACAACATATGTGCACATAATATATTCAGTTAAGATAAAAGGTGAGAAGACCCTGATTATGAGATAGTACTAGGTGAGGCAAGGTCTTAGGCTTGAGATAGATGGATTGAGATTACTCCCTACCATAGTTGAGATACAGGGCGAGAGGACCCTGAATGCGAGATAGTACCAGGTGACGTGAGGCCTTGTGTAACACCTTCTTAAGTATAATATTATGCTTGAGTCATAACATCACACTTAGGGATTGCTACTAGTAAATTAGCAAATGCTGCTTGATTAATTACTATACTTTCGAGAAAATAGCATGGTATTAATTATATAGTTCAAAGCAAATATAAGCGAATGAATAGGGGGAATTGAAAACTTGTTTATATATGTGTGAACATTTACATTAAAGTAGTACTTATCAAGTTATATAACAAGGCTTCTAGTCTTGCTTAATAGTATCTCAACACACATAAAAGAGTTCTACTAAGAACTTCCACTACTGAAACAGTCCCCTAGTGCTAATATATCTGACATAAATCTTCAACAGCTAATTTAGCCTTGGTCAGACTCTACTAGGAAGGTTAGCATTAAGGTCTTCTGAGCTATCTGGAGATAACATAGGAACACAGAAGTGAGAATTAGAAATTCTCAGTAGGTATTCCTAAATTACTACATATAATGTCATCGTTGTCATCCCGGCTGCTTTGGTTTATTTTAATAAAGAGTGATTTCATACATACGGGTAAAGATTTATTTATTAAGTTTAGGAAAACATATTCTTCCGAAATGAGTTAATTTTAATCATACACTTAGTTCGAGCATGGCAACTATCACATAACTGATGACGATGCTTGGTTCTAACAAATTAAGCTATCGAATAAAAGCAAATAAGCTATATGTTCATGAATGCATGATTTTATATGTTTTCTCATTTACTTTCTTAACTAGCACGTGCTTTTAATCTTTACTACCCTTGAATAGATTGTTCTAGGATATGAGCTTATACTATGACTGTCATCACATAGCAAACAAAGGGATCCATGTACCTCTAATTAGAGGGATCTCATCTTTTATCTTTAATTAACTACCTCCAATTAGAGGGATTTTATAGTCTTAACATAATTACCCCCAAGTGGAGGGATCTCATAGTTTTAACATAACTACCTCCAAGCGAAGGGATCTCATAGTCATATTCTCGTATTCTTAGCTAGCATAATTTGTTCATACTTGTACATGAGGATTCTTGATGCACTTATGCTCTTGCCACATAACTTACTTTCAAAATATTTCTACCAAATATTCGGCAATATGACAGCTGTGATGTGAGGTTTCCCAAAATTTACAATAGCAAATTCAATAGCCAGTCCATAAAAAAGAACAATTCCAACGCATGACTCAAAAGCTCAATCATATGCATATTCTTATAAGGCAAGGAGTGCCTAAGGATTCAAATGAATCATAGATCATAGCATACATAACAATATGGCATTAAAACCACCATATGTTCTTCATTCTTTCCATTAGTCTTGGCCTCATATAATTTGGAGCTCTATAAGTTGAGTTATGTGTAGTTTATCTAGAACTCTGATTTGAATTCCTCAATTCTACTCAAACTTATAAATTATATCAAAATTTCATTTTAAACCTTTTGATCTCAAATCCTACAAGAATGTTGCCCTATTAATCTTCTTTCAAACCTCTTTAGTCCCATTAAATTTTGATAAGTATAGCTAAAGTTATTTTGGTTTGATCCACTACTACCCTATTTTGGGACAAACTTGGCTACTTAAAGGTGGAAAATCACTCAAAATCCATTTCTTATCATTTTGCTCTGAAATTTTATATGTTTATACTCAAATGAGCCCTCCTTCAAACAAACTAAGTTGCACTCAATGTGGCTGTCACGACCCAACCCAAGCCGTAACTGACGCATAGGGATACGTCTCTAACAAGCCTATATTAGACAATTTCTAAAGAAAATTGGGCATAGTTTCCTTTGTATTTAAAACTATTCTCAAATAAGGATCTTCTCCCTGCACAAGCAACACAAGCACATAAAATCATTGGAGATCCAGACATTCTCAAAATGCACCCTATAGCGCATAACATATGAGTTTTAAATATGATCATAATTATGAAAATGTGTTTATACATCCAATCAAGAAACTTTAATCCATAATTATTGAGATTTAAACTAATTACAACTCAATACAGGGGGACCCTGCCTGAAGGATAATGGAGCACAACTAAAGATTATATACATTGACTCCAACAATTAAGTATAAATCTTAAATACAAACAACCTTTGGAAAACCACTCAAACAAGTGTTGATTACTATAACTCCAAGGACCTCAACTAGCTGGAGGCAACCAAGCATAATCTTGTACCTATCTAAAAACATGAACAGAGAAAAGAGTGAATCATACAGACTCAGTGAGTGATAATATACCTATGATTAGAGTGGAACAAGCTTAAACATAAGTCTTTCATAAAATATATATTTATTACAAAAAATACATTTTTGAGGAATCATCGCTAAAACAGAAAACTCAACATAACATGAAAATGTCACTACTTCATTGATCTCATAATTCATTCATAGATCCTTTTCAAATAAGCTTATAGTAAAATAAAATTTTATAAAACTTCTTTACATACATATCCTTATAACATTTAAAGATAGCTTGTAACCAATTGTTTATAATTAAAGCATAGAGATAGAAATATTTTCTCATAACATAAGGAGTGAATACTTGTTTCAAATCATAATAAAGCTTAAGGAAGGATCTTATTCAGAATCTATATTCTAATTCTTTTCCACCATTGGGCATTACATATTGCCGTCCCCAAATGTGGTTCCTTTATCATTCATAATCTATATTCTAATTCTTTTCCACATCTGGGCATTACGTATCGCCGTTCCCGAATGTGGTTCCTTTATCAATCAGCCCTGGGCGTTCCGTACCGCCATTCCCAAGGTGTTCATATTTATTCTGGTCATGTCGGCCAAACATGTCGGGATAGCACCCAACTGCTAGCTGGGCTTTTTAAGGTACACCAAAGCTAATGCTGACCGCATTAGCGAACAGTTCTATTGCAGTTTCCTCCCCTTATGTAATTCTATTCTTTTGTAACTCTTTGTCGCTAAAACTTTCCCTTAGCTCAAATCTTATACATTCTAAGTGTACTATCAAACATAGATACAAAGTACAATACCTCCAAATCTTTCAACTCAACGTACCTAAAGTTCTTTCTCAAAGGAGTAAATTTAAACTATTTCTATCAAATTACTCAAAACTTTGGGTTCAAGAACATCATAATTTCTAATAACATAAAAGTTCATCCTTTCTATCAAATTATTCAAGCATCGAAAATCAATTTCTAGACTAGCTTATCCCACACATATATATAAAAACATATACTAAGGTTCTTTCAAGAATTCAATAAGGTCATACCTTAAAAATGCTATTTCACTTTCTTTGAACTTTCATAACTCAACCCATGAACTTAACATTTATAAAACTATGCATATGCTAAAACCAGCTAACTGTAGATATATTATCAACTCACAGTACTATTCGAAGAGAAGGAGTAGCCTTAGCAGTTTGTGTCATGGATTCATGGTCATCGCTTAAGTTATCTAGCACCAAAAACATTATTATCCAAACACTAATTAGCCTAAAGAACCAAAGATTAACTTAAAATACATCCCAAGGTATAAAAGCCCCATTAGGGAACCCTAGGTTCCCAATCTTAACCTTAAACTCAAATCTTCATTAAAATCCTTCCATACCCATGAAATAAAAGAAGATTAGAGCTTGGAGAGTTACCTTGGGTTGCAAAAGAAGGGAGAAACTTGATGGAGGACTTGGGTCTCCTCCTACCTTCGTTTCTCTCTCTAAAAGAGAAAAGGGAGAGAGCTTCAAGAGAGAATCAATCTATGATGATGATGATGATGGAAGAAGATGGATTGGTGGTGGATTTGAGTAGAAATTGGTGAAGGATTGGCAAGATATATGTGGGGGAGAGAAGAATAAGAGAGGAAGAAGAGAGAGAAAAGTTTGGGGTAAAAAGGGGGAAAAGGGTCGTAGACCCTCATTTATTTCTGCCCAGCGGGTGCCTAGGCTGGGCGCCTGAAACACATCAGTTCTGCAGCATAGCCAGTGCCTGGGCGCTGGCCTTGAGAGTTTAGGCGCCTAATCCCTTTTTTTTCTTCATCTACACTTTTCTAATATCATCATATATTTATTGACATTTCTTGTCCTCATTTATTTAACTCTCCATTAACTTTAAAACATAAATATAAATAAAAGAATATCCTCCATTTGAATCCAATAAAAATATTGAAAAAATCAAACTACTTAAGAATCAAAATCCAACTTTTGGATTTTAGTACAAACTTCCGAAAACTTGCATTTTCTTAAATTTCCAGCTTGAAAACGAAAGGGTTAATAACTTTCAAAAATTCGTTAAAAATTGCTCTTCAATTCTTTGATATCTAAGGAACAATTATTAGGACTTTTGATCCCATAAAAATGTCCCAATCCTATAGCCCTCCAAGGGGGTATAGGGTCCAAACTTAGAGCTTTCACAGGGTCCAATTGAAGAAAGTGTCACAATTCGTGTCATTCTCGACTCGGGCATTACATTCTTCCCCCCGTAAGAAATTCGGTCCCCAAATTTCAAAAAAAGATTTTAACCTCCTTCTTCTTCCACTAATTAATGCCTTAAATACTTACTTCCTGGGGCACCTTGTAACATCCTCCCGAAATATATTATTATGCTTAAGTCATAATACCATACTCAGGAATTGTTACTATTACCTGAGTAGACCTTTTCTGACAGCGACTTCAGCCGTCTTCAAAAACTTCTCGAGCTATCTGGAGATAATACGGAAAATATGAGTGAGAACTTTAAGTTCTCAATAGGATCCACTAAGTAATTCCATGCTGTGTCATCGTTATTAGCTCCAGCTGCTTCAGTTTATTGTGAAGAAGGTGATCATGCCAAATAAATTGCTCAGTTTTATGGTTTAAAAACATATGTTCCGAAGCAGAGTTAATTTTACTCATGCACTTGTTAAACGGAGTAAAGAATTCAAGCCCGAGTACGACAGTATTTCATAATGATAATAATAATATCGATAACAAAACCTACTTGCAATATCATAATGATGATAATAAGTACTGTTCATCATATAATCCTGCATATACGTTCATCATACATTCATGCATATGCAAATGCATTCACTTGAGTTCATGTAAAATGCACTTATGTTTCTTTAACTTCCTTTGATTCCCTTTCCTTGGTACACCTAGGCGTTACATACCACCGTCCCTAGGGTGCTTGCATATGTTTTAATCTTTATTCTTTACTGCCCTTAGGTAGTCTGATCTAGGAGTGAGCTCAACTCGTGACTGTCGTCACATAGTATTGACCTATAAGGGGACCTACGTGCCTCTAGGTCGGAGGGACTCAGTGGCCATCTGCCTCCAACATAGAGGGACCCAAAAGTTTTAGCTGCCTTCACAGAGAAGGACCCATTGTGCAATAGCCTCTGAGTGAAGGGACCCACATCTTTATCTTTTAATTGCCTTCACCTGGAGGGACCCAAATAACTGCCTCAAAGTGAAGCGATCTCATATATTCTTTCTTTATTCATATGCAAATATGCATGATCTCATAAGACTAATTTATGATCATATCACCTTAACATATTCATAAGTCTCCCATATAATAAACACTCAAGATTTCATAGACTTCTGCCAAAAATTTGGTAGTATAATGGGTCGAGTCTGCTTTCCTATGAATAGTGCCAGACAACCAGGAAACTTTATACAAATAGCAAACCCAATATAGAGCATCATATCTTCATTAGTTGTCACACACAACAAAGTCTTATAAGCAAAGCTTAGGTAGTTAGATGTAAGTTCAAAATCTTAAATCTTAAACTATCTTGTAAGCTTTTAACTTTTACTGATGTTTCGGAGTTTGAGCTTATGACTGACTTCTGAGATTACATAGGTTTCGAGTTCTGATATTATATAAGTTCCGACTTCTCGGTATATAGGGTTAATGTTTTGATTTTCGACTTCCGGGGTTATGTTCAGAATCGATCTTCGAGATTAATCCTAGACCGTGTTTTAGAATTACATGCATGAGTCTTAAAGCATCCTAGTTCTCGACTTCCGAGCTTCGAGTATAAGGTTTCATGTTCTGGTACTAACTTCCGAGTTTATGTTGAAGATCCTCAACTTCCGGGTTTAAGTATTTTAGGTTTTATATTTTTATCTTTGACGTCCGATTTTAAGGTAATTTATGTGTTGCATGATTTTCGATCTCCGACCTTAAGCCACACTTAGTCTTCAACCTTAAGCCACACTTAGTCTTCAAAAACTTCTATGATCGTGTTTCCCTAAGTTCCAAGTTCCGATATTAACTATACCCAATCTAGTTTTCTATTCACTAAGTTCCGAGTCTAATATTAGGTGTACTTGTTCTAGTTTCCTACTTACTAAGTTCCGAGTTCAACATTAAGTATACCTATTCTAGTTTCCTATTCACTAAGTTCTGGGTTCAATATTAAGTATACCCGATTTAGCTCTCTGGTTGGTAAGTCTCGAGTTCTGACATTAACTAAACTTGATCTGGTTTTCATACATGTCTCTAGCTAGAATTGCACTTTTCTAAGAGAAAATTCACCAAAAATAGAAATCTAGGTGAAATCATGCGAAATTTATATCAATGTAAAGCTAACAAAACAAGCTTTCAGATGAAATAAGTTGCATATCATTTGAATGAGAATAGTTTGAGATATAAGCTTTGAAACTTGACCGTACTGAACTACCCTATTCTAGGTCAGAATGAACTCAAGGTAAAATTCATTGATGTACTGGGGATAGTAAGCAACAGATCTGACTCTAAAATTTTAATGGGATGTTCCTTCATATGTTAGCTTTCAAACAATGTTGGATTCACTCAAATTGAAGTTGTGTAGGGTGAGTTACGCCCTTTTCAACTCACACTGCTCAGATGAAAGTCTTGATTTCTAGGTCAAATTTCAAAAATTCATAACTATCTCTATACTGATCCAATGACCTTATATTATATATGTATGGAAAGCTCTGAATGTCTAGTTTCATATAAAAATAGACTTATGAGATTTAAACAGTTGTAGCAGAGCCATACACTCCACCATATGGACTGTTGAGAAAGAAACCTAACAGCTTCTTGAGTTTTCTCTATTATTCAAGTTCTTTCATGCCAATTCCAATTCTAATCACAACACTAACCATCATCATCACTCCAAATCACATCATATCATGAGGGAAAACAAGATCACCACACAGCCCCAAATCAATACAAACAAGAAGAGAAGTTGGATTCCTACCTCTCTAAGGTGAAATCTTATTGAATTGGTGTCTTGGATTAAAAAAACTGTTGATGAGACTTGAAGAGGTGATGAAGATGGAGTGAAGATGCGTGTGAATGGAAGAGAAATAAAGAGAGGTCTGCCCTTTTAGATGGCTAAATGGGTCAATGGAGAAAGAGGGAATTAATCACAAACTTTTGAAACAAGTCTCATATGATCGGTGGATGTGTGTTGGTCATTCAACTTGACTTGGCAGGCCATATGGAGGGCTGAGATTGTGCCATTTGCATGGATAATTTGGCTGAATCTTGGCCATCCATCCTAGGGTTCTCATAGTATAATTTCTATTAATCCAATTTGGTTAGTTTAAAATATCGAAATCTTACCGATTTCGCTTAAATCGGTAAACTGGTTTTAGAAAATTCCTAGGTGGCTTCTTATGATTCTAATCTAATTTCCTCAAGGTTAATTCTTCTAAATGTTACTTAATTGACTTTGAGTAAAATGCTTAATTGAATTCTGATTAAACTATATTATTTGATAAAAACTGAATAACTTGATTAGTAACGATAAAATTTTTCAGACGTTACACACCTCATTACAAGATGGTGACATACAAATTTCGCTTTGTACTTACTCCATTACTGTACTGAAGCACCTCTATTAGCTAAGAATTCCTTGGAATACTCCTCCTTTACTATTTGACCACTTCCATCTATTTCACTTGCCATGGCCTAAAGGCCGTCTATTGGAATTCCAAATACTCTTAACATGGTTTTAAATCCTCCTATACCCCTTGCATCATATTTCTTATTTTACTTTACAAAATTCTCAAATTTATCTTTCAACTCCACAAACTGTTTTTTCTAAGTTACCTTTAAGGGGCATAACCCATTAAGATCCTTATAGAAAGGATTGTGGCACCCTTCTAGTACATACACCCGGCAAGCTGTTATTGATCACTAAATCACCAAAACCTTCCTCTGTATCAAACATTCATTACTAATTGTGACATTTTTTCCTCCTTTAAACTCTTTAGATCTCTCCACTTCCTTCAAGGTTAATTCTAACTAGTTCAAGATCCTTCATAAAAAAAAATCTATAATCCATGATTACTTGTGGTCCTATATCTTGCCAACCTGACTTCACCAGGCCTTGTTCGTTGGAACGTATGTTCTACATTCCTCATCCATAGATTTCGAATTACCAGTCACCTTAATAGGATTCTTCAAGTAATATCTTACTACTCATACTTCTGAAGTTTCTACCCTTCAGGCCTTTTATTAGTATCTATCACATTTTTTCCTTGCACTAAACTTTATTATCTCTTATATCTCTAGGATTAGATCCCATGAGTTGCTTCCTTAATGATTTCAGTCACTTGTAGGCTTATCCCCCTTGAATTCACTTCCCTTATTTTCCTTAGTACCACTTATTAGCTTAACTTTGGAGGAACCATTGCTAGGCCCCCAAGAATATTCCAACTTATCCATTAAATCTAGCGTTACTCCCTTGTCCTACCTTGACATCATCTCAATTCACACCATAGTCACACTTTTTTCCTTCTTGAACCTTACTAGTGCCATTTCGTCCCAGAAGATAGGTCAAATACATCCGACTTATTTATTCTCTCTACCATATTTTCTGTGCAAGCACCAGAACAACTATGTCCATGTTAGGTGATAAGAATTTCTCACGAACTCTTGATATTACAAAAGTAAGCCAACTTCCTATACCTCCCTTGTGTGCTCTTTATTTCTCAACATTGTTATTGAAAAATCTCAATTGCCTAACTTCATTATGAGAACTTGCTCATACCACCGAGGGAACATATTCCATATAGAGAATACCCTAACCACAGGTTCTTATTCAAACATCAAGCCTTAAGCTTTAGTCACTCTATATATGCTGCTCCCTCTTTTAATAGAGGAATTCGCATATAAGGGTCCATACATCCTCCAAGTATTCCATTTTTTTTATCATAATAGCATGACAAAAAAATAGCATCCATGGGGGGGTCATAATATTCCCCAAAGGGAACCTTCTTTACCTTGCCAATTTGTTCTTACCCTAATATCTGTTTCTATCCTAGCTCTGCGCATAACATGAGATTTCACATATCCTCAAGCATTACTTAGGTGCGTTGCCATAACACTTTCCCTCATTAACAAATTCTTACCAATTCCCCTTCGACTTCAGCTAGCTGGGCACCATAAGAAATCCATTTAAGCATTTGTGCCATCAATATAGAACTTTCTAGGTAATCCTATATTCTGTGAACTCCTCACAGCTGAAGTGCTAGCACATAAATCGTATGCTCAATCCACCTTAGACCTTATTTTTTCACTTCTTGAAAATATAAATCCTACCTATCATGATCATCCTTCAGATCATACTCAAATACTTCGGATTATACTTAAGTCCCACTATGCCAACCTTTTATTCCTGGCCAACTTACATACTTACAAGCAATCAAGAGGTTTTCACATCTTTGGATATTAAACTCAAACCTCAATACCTTCAGACTTATGACTCATCATCTATATGAGAGTCATGATCAATAACTTAAGATCAAGAAAGATTTTTCATCATTGGTAAGTTCTTATTAACATCAAAGAAAATGGAAAGAAAATATTTCTTCTAACTCACCAAACTGTATCATGCATCACGGAGGGCATTTACTTGCTTTTAGCCTTCTATTATGTGTCGCAATTCTTATCTTTCTTATATCCAGCAAGCTCAGAAGTGATGCAAGGCTACATGTTCCATATAAAGAAATTGAAATGTAACGATAGGTTTGGAATAGATAATTTAGCTTAAAACTAAAATCGTAAACTCTTAGATTATGACATGATTGACATGCATGATATGAAAAATATCTAGAATAAATAAGAGACAGAGGACAAAAATATCATTTCTATAGGCCTTTCGTAATATCACAATCTATGGAAATGGACTCGCTTCCATTTACACAGTTGCGATTTGATTAAAGGACACTTGCTCCATTAACCATAGGGAAACCTAATGGTCTGATACCATCTTTGTCATGACCTAACCCAAGCCGTAACTGATGCATAGGGACACGTCCCTAGCAAGCCTATATTCGACCATTTTTGAAGAAAATCGAGCAAAGTCTGCTTTGTATTTAGGACTATTCCCAAATAAGGATCTTCTCCATACACAAGCAACACAAGCACATAAAATCATTAGGGATCTAGACATTCTCAGAATGCAACCCATAGCACATAACATACGAGTTTTAAATATAATCATAATTATGAAAATGTGTTTACATATCCAATCAAGAAACTTTAATCCATAGTTATTGAGATTTAAACTAATTACAACTCAACATAGGGGGGACCCTGCTTGTAGGCTAACAGAGCACTACTTACTCCAACAATTAAATATAAATTTTAAATACAAACAACCTTTGGAAAACTGTTCAAACAAGTGTGAATTACTATAACTGCAAGGACCTCAACTAGCTGGAGGCAGCCAAGCATAATCTTATACCTGTCTAAAAACATGAAGAGAGAAAAGAGTGAGTCATACAAACTCAGTGAGTGATAATATACCTATGATTAGAGTGGGACAAGCTTAAATGTAAGTTTTTCATAAAATATATACTTATTACAAAAATCCATTTTTGTGGTATCATTGTTAAAAATGGAAAACTTAATATCACATGAAAATTTCGCTACTTCATTGACCTCATAATTCATTTATAGATCCTTTTTAAATAAGCTTAGAGCAAAGTAAACTTTTATAAAACTTTTTAACATACATATCCTTATAACATTTAATGGAAGCTTGTAACCAATTGTCTATAATTAAAGCATAAAGATAGAAATATTTTCTCATAACATAAGGAGTGAATACTTATTTCAAATCATAATAAAGCTTAAGGAAGGATTCTATTTAGAATCTATATTCTAATTCTTTTTCACCTCTGGGTGTTACATGTCGCCGTTCTTAAATGTGGTTCCTTTATCATTCATAATCTATATTCTAATTCTTTTCCACATCTAGGCGTTACATATCGCCGTCCCCAAATGTGGTTCCTTTATCATACCTCTGGGCGTTACGTACTGCCGTCCTCAGAGTGTTCATATTTATTCTAGTCATGTCGGTCAAATATGTCGGGCTAGCACCCACCCTACTAGATGGGCTTTTCAAGGTGCATCAAGGCTAATGTTGACTGCCATTGGCGAGCAGTTCTATTGTAGTTTCCTTCCCTTAGGTAACTTTATTCTTTTCCAACTCTTTGTCACTAAAACTTTTCCTTAGCTCAAATCTTATATGTTCTAAGTGTACTATCAAACATAGGTACAAAGTATAATACCTCCAAATCTTTCAACTCAAAGTATCTATAGTTCTTTCTCAAAGTAGTAAATTTAAACTATTTCTATCAAATTACTCAAAACTTTGGGTTCAAGAACATCATAATTTCTAATAACATAAAATTTCATCCTTTCTATGAAATTATTCAAGCATCGAAAATCAATTTCTAGACTAGCTTATCCCACACACATATATATAAAAATATATACTAAGGTTCTTTCAAGAATTCAATAAGGTCATACCTTAAAATGCTATTTCACTTTCTTTGAACTTTCATAACTCACCCCATGAACTTAACATTTATAAAACTATGCATATGCTAAAACCAGCTAACTATAGATATGTTATTAACTCATAGTGCTATTCCAAGAGGAGTAACCTTAGCAGGTGGTGTCATGGATTCATGGTCACCGCATAAGTTATCTAGCACCAAAAACATTATTATCCAAATACTAATTAGCTATAGAACCAAAAATTAACTTGAAATACATCCCAAGACATAAAAGCCCTATTATGGAACCTTAGGTTCCCAATCTTAACCTTAAACTCAAATTTTCAATAAAATCCTTCTAGACCATGAAATAAAATCCTCAAATTTCATGGGTGTACTTTCCTATGAGTTAGGTTTTAACTAAAATTGGTTTCACTTCATTTGAAAGTCTCGAGCTCAAGATATGATTCATGGATTCAATACTGTCTAGGGCTATCCTAGTTATCCTATTTTTTGTTTGTGAACACCTTTGAGTTCTTAGCTTGTTTCTCTCTGTTTGGGCCATTCTTCAGCTATGGATGAAGTAGTATGCTAAATGTGCTAGACTTTGAAATCATCTAGCCAAGGCCCTTCAATTCTATGGGTCAAACAATTACTCTAAGGAGGAAAATATGCTTTTTAGATATAGGTTCCCAAGCTACTCAAAGAAAGCACTTGGCTAAGATCAAATGCAAGTGTAACCAAAAATGCAAGTAAAAAGCATATATAATGCAATCGGTAGAACTTGTATTGAATTTCTAACCAATTACAATGAGTATCTTTATTAAGCTTCCATGGCCAATCCATGTGGAAAGCTTAATGAAAGGAAAATCGGTACAAGTGAAAGGCTAAAAGGCTGAAACTAAACTAACATGAAACTTAAAGGAAAGGATAAAGGTACAAGTAAAAATAAAGCAAAGTAAAATGTTATAAGTCTAGAGTTGTGTTACATATCCTTTGTAATGACTGAATCTTGCTTTATTTATAGATGAGACTTCCATAATTGCCCTTTGGTAACTGCCACTATTATGTGCTTGTTCCCTCTGTTGGCTTGTCTTTCAAGGCCATGTTATGGAAAGATCAACATGTGTTTGCCTAATTTGAATTTGGATCCCAAGCATTGGACTTCAAGATCTTTCTCCTTGGATCTTCCTTGGCTCTTTCAAATCCATCATCTTATATTCCAAATCAGTTTGTCGTCCAAGCCAACCAGTCACTTGAACTTGTATTTGACTTGATTAGTGCTTACGCTATGCCCTCGACCGTAATCTTCTTTGGCCATGCCAATTCATAGTTTGGCTAGTGCCAGGGGCAGAGTTGAAGTTACACTTGGCTAAGTTTTATTCTCAGCCGAAGGCACTTGACAATTTTTTGTTGCCAACACTCTCGCTAACTCAAGTTTCACTAGTTCTAACTCATTAATATAAACCTAAAGAACATAATTCTCATCCAAAATTTATAAGAAACAAAAAGGATGATAACACTAGTACATCTACCAACATAGCCACATATAAGTTGGTTTAGGAGCCTACCTCACTTCCAAACTCAAGGATGCTTCAAGTCATATTTTGTTTAACTCTAAAACTCTTTTAGAAACATAAAACAACACATACGCTCTTCCTTTCCTTTTGTTGGCTGAAGCTAAATATGATTCAAGGAGGAGAAATTCTTGCTTCTAAATAGTTTAAGATATAAGAAATGAACTCAAAACCTAGAAGGATGTTGAGAAAACAAAGAGAAATTAAGGATTTGCGAGTTTTTTTGAAGACAACAATGGAAGAGAGTGGGAAAGAGAGAGGTTCAACCAAGGAGCTAGGGGAGAGAAAGATATGATGCAACTTAAGGTTTCTTATGATATTTAGGGAGATTTTTAAAAAAGCAAAGACAACTCACCCTTTAGGTGTGTAGTCCATATTGATTCTTGCAATTTTGGTCGTTTGGCCCACTCTAGGCCACATATAGTAGGTGTAATCTCTTAATAATTAAACTCTATTGTATTTTAAGTTTCTACTGGATCAATTTCTACTGTCTTACGAAACTATCACTAAGATTTTTGCCATGTGGTTAAAATTCTATTTACGTAAAAATTCTAACCATACGCTATTACTGTTTGTATTATTCTACACTCTCATATCTATCTTATAAGTTTTGTATTAATTAATCTCTAACGATATTAATTTTATATACACGGCTAAATCAGGGTGTTAAACCCCAGCTTAAGATAGATGGGTTGAGATTACTTCCCACTTCAGTTGAGATTCTCTTAACCCCAGCTCTCTCCATGGTACTTAGGAGCATCTTTTGAAACCTTGACTCCAAAATGTATGAATAAATAAGAAACTGGGAAATGTTTGAGTTGAAACTTTAGTTTTTTGTTTGTTCTAAAAGTAATTTTACACATAAATTAAATGCAGTAAAAAGCATCAAGATTTCTTCAATTTTAGGGGCTTGATGTATGTTGTTGTTATGCTTATTCATTCTAAGAATGCTACTTCAGTGCTACTAGTGGTAGTTGTAGAGAGAACCATTTTTATAAAGAACAAGATATTGGAATGTATTCACCTTTGGCAATAAGCTTTTGCTTAGGTAGATGATTTCTTATTTACGCTTTATTCACTCATTGACTCGAGTGCCGAGCTCGGTCAAATTACAATAAAATCAAATTACAAAAAATTTTGTAGTAAAGGATGCAATCCGAGTTGTTTCTCAGTGATGACAATGTTATGTGATCAGGAATTCGAGGGCGGGTTTGTTTGTTTATAAAATAAAAACATAACTATTTAAAATGAAAGTGAATAGAAATTGAAACATCTAATCCAAGAATCAAAGGAAACAACCACAGACACTCAATCATCGAATTCTAAAAATAACTCAGCAATTAGAATCAATAATTGGTGGCTGTAGAGAGAACCATTTTTATAAAGAACAAGCTATTGGAATGTATTCACCTTTGGCAATAAGCTTTTGCTTAGGTAGATGATTTCTTATTTACGCTTCATTCACTCATTGACTCGAGTGCCGAGCTCGGTCAAATTATAATAAAACCAAATTACAAAAAATTTTGTAGTAAAGGATGCAATTTAAGTTGTTTCTCAGTGATGATAATGTTATGTGATCAGGAATTCGAGGGGGGGTTCGTTTGTTTATAAAATAAAAACGTAACTATTTAAAATGAAAGTGAATAGAAATTGAAACATCTAATCCAAGAATCAAAGGAAACAACCATAGACACTAAATCATTGAATTCTAAAAATAACTCAGCAACTAGAATCAATAATTAACATTGAATCCGAATGAAACCTCAAATCAAACTTAGCATTTACATGAAAACTTTCATGTATTCGATTAACACAGATTCAATTAAAATTCAGAAACCTCTAGAACCTAATTGAGTTATGTTAATTTCGAGTGCCAATGCAGTTAACTGTAGAACTCAAACTTGAAATTCTAATTCGTACTCCTTCAACAATCTGATTACATACATCAACCGAATAATATGCAACCAATCAAATTTCAATCATCAATTTAGAATGAAGAACTTCAATTCAAAATAAGATTAAAAATAAGAGAAGAAGGAGTAGATGAAATTGATTGTATGCTGAGTCTGATCAAACCAATTCCCAAGAGTGTTGTTGTTTCTTTAATCCTTGAATCAGATAGAAGCTTAAGCCTCCATGAATGGACGAAAACAAATTGTCAAGTTGGGGGGAGGGGCATGAGAGAAGAGAGGAAGAAGAAAAAATAAAAAATTCTATATTCTTTACAGATGCTATCTAATGAGATACAAAGCTCTGGTCCCCTACTCAATTTGGCCAAAAACAAATCCAAACCGCCCACAAAATATTAAATTGTGATTACTACATTAATCCTCTCTCTCTCATTTGAATCTAGACACCTTATTTGCTAAGATCTGAATTATAGAAAGAAAGTTATACTAAAAACCTGAAATCAATATCACTAATTCTGTAAGTAACGTTCTTCTACCATTTTGGCTATCAAAACGGTTTTGTTTGGATTTGCACTCTGAAGAATAATTGTAGCCTTGGATGTAACACCCTAGTAGTTCCATTCTATGCTTAAGTCATATTGTGGAATTACTAGTTGTTACTTTTGCTCGCGGAACTAACATTAACTTTTAGAAATTACTTTGTACCGAAAATAGGGGTAAATTTTTTTTTTCTACAAAACAAGTGAACCATTTTTGAAATCGAGAGCCATGAGCGCATCATGAACATATAAAGTAACACCGATATCCCAAACATACATCACATTTAACAAGCATAGCAACCATAAGAGTAACCACAATTCTTAGATAAATGTAACATTCATTCCACGGCCATCTATGATACAATAATAGTCATACCAAAGTCATACATAAGATAATAATGGGTCTGATATCTATCGTCAGCCCTACACAAAAAGCCTACCAATACATAATAAAAGGAAATACATCAGAAAATCCTACTATCCAAGCATGCCACATAACAGAATGATAACCCTATAACTACAACCAAAAGGGGCTATCCTCGTGCTCGGCTCCGCATGCAGTCGTCACATCAAGCATCTGGCGGGAGGAAACCGTTCCCATATCCACCGGGAGAAGTGCCACCACGTCCCCCTCCTCGAGCACGTCCTCACCCACGGGGCACAGCGCGGGTACGAATGAACCCACGCTCGCGAACCGGGGGCGAAACTGGGCCAGTAGATGAAGCAGAAGAATCAGAAGATAGACAAATCACCGAAGGCTGCGACGAATCCAAACAGTGAGATGCCCCAGAATGAGTCGGATAGAGGGGCTCAGACGGATCGGTCTCCACATGGAAGCTCAGATAAGACGGCTACGAGGGATCGGAATCCAGTGAAACAGTCGGAGTCAAACGGGTATCCGAGTCAGTCTCATCATCATCAATGGGGTATCTCGGTGGCTGAAAGTAGGGGCAGATGTCATCCATAGTAACCTCGCCGAATGGCTGATGCGGTCGGAAAAATGGGCTCATCACGGGAGTCTGAAATTGGCAGTCGTGGAAGATATAGACCCTCATCGTTGTGCTCGCCAACAGCACAGAGGCATTCAGCACCGGGTCAAAGCGCCAATGCCACACTGGGAACTCAATGTAGATCACCACCGTGCCCGACGTCGACATCCTCTGAAGACGACACGGAAATGTAGGAATGAGAAATACTAAATTTCTCAATAGGATCGCGACTAGACAAACATAGTGTCATCGTCATCATCCCAGCCACTTCGGTTTTAATTATAAAAACAGTGGACAGATATAAGTTCAATTTTGAATGGTTTTGAAAACTTAGACCCCGAAGCGGGTTGCTTTTAAACTTAAGATCATAACCATATCATCATGACTAACATGCGTACTAAAACATAGAATAAACATTCATAATGCAAATGGGCAATATACTTACAAGCAAAGACATGCATCATCATAGACGTAACCATGGTTATACTTAGACTTTACTTTCATTTTTAGCGCGTGCTTAACATTCTTTACTTTCCTTTGAAATAGACTGCTTTTGGACATGAGCTCATTCCGTGACCGTCGTCACGCAGTACTAACCAAATCAAACTAAGCCGATATTGGTTACCTCTAAGTTGGAGGGTCCTCCAAAACACCCTTGCCTCCCTCATAGAGGTTCCTTGTGGATCGCTGTTTCTCACTTCCCTTACCGAAGTGATTGAAGGGTCACGTCCCATTGATTCTTTTCTTATCTTTATACTTTACATGCATAACATTTCCTTGACTAGATGTATGCAATGATATGACTAAGTCCATAATTTTGACGAAAATCAAGCAGCATAACGGCTAGACCGGAGCTTCCCCAAAATGCCAATCATCAGCATTCAACCAATAGTTTATCATATCTATATCATATCTTCACACTCATCATTCAATCATGAGATAAAACTCAATCAAACTCATCATTCATCATGCCGAGTGGCATCACACATTCATACCCTAAAGGGGTTTATAGTTGTGTTGTTCTTTGTGAAGAATATTATGAATCATCACATGATTTCCCATGGTTACCCATGATAGAATCACATAGTTAGGATATGTGTTTGTAGTCTTTTAGTTACTTGGTCCTTGGATGAAAGTATTCTTTACTTAAGTACATGTCTTTTGAAACACTTGTTCAAATTAATTAAATTATGTGATTGTTTCCTTTTCCTTGAGATAGTGCACTTAGTGATTCCTAGGTTCATGGTATGCTCAGAGGCCCTAATCATACTTCTGTTCCCAAGGAGTTCGAGATCCCTCTAATCCTTGGGTCATGACAACGCATAACCACATCATGAACCCAACAACACCAATGTTCACTAATCACCAAGGGTGACTTTTAACTTATTCAAGTTACAAAGTTTTAATCTTTTACTAATAACATACCAAGGTTTTGCCTTAAACATTATTAAAGTTGTCATTCTTTATAAAGTAGTCATAATGTCTTATTCTTTATGAAAGTAAGTGCCTTTGACATTAAGCTCTTATCTTAAGATTGGATCTTTATGAAATAATGATACAAGTTACTAGCTTTTTGAATAAAAAGTTTTGTTCTTTATAAAAGTTAACACCTTTTTGCATTATTTTGGTCAAAGTCTAAACTTTATGAATGAAATGTTATAAAACAACATTTTTATAACTTAAAGATCTTATTCTTGAATAAGGTTTGAAACTTTGTGAAAGGTCTTTTCTTTAAGGTTTGATTTCTAAAGCCTAAAGTGACAAGATATCATTTTTCTAACTCAAAAAGTTTAGACTTTCACATGTATTCTTGTCTTCAAAACAAAACAAAATAAAAGTTTATGGAAGCTTAAAAGTTGCGCCACCTTGAAGGAATCAAGAAGCAAACTTTTTAAAGTCTAAAGCTTTTAGAAGGTTCATAGTCTTATCAAATCATGGAAACATAGAAAGGTGAAGATTTTCTAATCATTCACTCATTATAAAGAGAAAGGCACAACTTTAAACAAGAGAACAATAAGAACATATGTTTCCAAAAGAGGAAACTTAAGAACACATGAAGAACATCAAGAACACATTTTTCCAAAAGAGGAAACTTAAGAACACATGAAGAACATCAAGAACACATTTTACTAAAAATGAAAACTTTGGCTCTTGAAGAGCATGAAGGATCTTCTCAAGCTTTCGCTTAGAAATCTTGGTCATGAAAGAACCAAGCTCCAAGCTTTCTTGAGTAAACAAAATGAAAAAGATGGAGATCACTACCTTTCTTGAAGATGGCACAAAACAAGAGAAGTGGAAGAAGAAGATGATGGCTCCTCTTGATGATGAAGGTGGCAGTTTTGAATGAGCAAAGAGAGAACTCTTGAGTTCTCTTAAAAATGAGTCTTGTAGTGTTTTGATCTTATCTCCAAAGACCAAAAGATGTGATCTTTGAAGAGCTTGGTGAGGAAGGTTTGGTTATGGAGGTGGAGAATGATGAAGGAGATGAAGAAGAAGAAGAAGGAATGTAGAGAGAGGTTGGAGAGTTTGAGAACTTTAGAGAGAGAATGAGAAGTTGAAAATGAAGTGAATGTGTGTGTGTGTGTGTGCAAGAAAGTGGCCGAAACTTTTAGTAGGGTGGGGGGAGATATTTTTGCTTCATTTTGTGTTAATTAAGGTTTAGGGAGACAAATTGGATGATGGGGGAACAAAGTATAGTCAAACTCTTACATAAAGCACTCTTGTCTCATACTTTATGCTTTTATGACATCACTCTTTATTTTATTATCTAGTTGACTAAATTTGAATTTAATCATGTGATTAAGTGCTCATACAACTTAATTAAGGTGATTAAGCAAGGATTAGTGATTAACACACAAGAACATGATTAACAAAAATTAATCTTACGATTAAGCTTAATTAACCTTAATTAAACTCGAGTAAGCTAATTAAGAGCGATTAGTGCTTAAGTAAGCTATAAGGGCTCTGACTTGCTTAATTAGAGATTACCTAATCTCGATTAAGCATTCTCTTGACCCTTCTCATCGGAGTCAACCCCTTAATTAAACACTAATCTCAACATTTCTCATTAAGTGCCTAATTACTCAGGGTTACTAAGATAATTTAGCACGACATGAAATTGAGGATGTTACATTGGATATCAGTTTCAAAATGTTACTAGAACGGGCTCAATCGGACGTCTGTGGACCGAGATATGGCCCAAAAACTAAAATAGTGTCAGAATTTCCTAATGCTACGAAATTTAACTCAAACCCAAATAAAATCCAAACAACACAAAATCGTCCAATTCAAAACAATTAGGCACAAAAGAGTATTAATGAATTAGGAATGAGGGAAAATAAGTATATAAAAATCCAGTTAATCAAATTCCCCCACTTAACTCTTGCATGTCCTTATGCAAGATTCAACTAAGGACATAGAAACATGAAACCCAAAAATCATGGAATAACCAAAATGAACAAGCAAATTCTCCAATGAATCATCAAAAGTGCCAAGCTTAGAAACATAAGAGCATATAAGGTATCAAGAGTTTCCAACAATCAAATCATTCAACACCCCATCTCTCAAAAATATAAGTTAAGCAATATCCTTCAAAATGCAAATAGATCAAGCATGAAAGGTTAACAAAATGGTGTTTGAATCTCTCAACTCTCAAATGTATGGGCAAAAGTGTTTCACTCAAGTCACCTCGATAGACAATGCATTACCATAAGCTTATTAATCTTCTACTTCTCTACTACTCACAATCATATGCAAACACAAATCAAAAGGACTTTATTCAAGGTTGTAATGGGGCCACGGTAAGGGTAAGGAAATACAAGGATATGACAACATACAACTTAAGAGAATAGAAGTGACATTGGTCATTAGACAAATTAAACCATAACATACTTACTCTCTTTGAACTTTCTTTTCCCTTTATCAAAATCCCCATTTTATTATTTTTTTTTCTTTTTTTCACTTTCCTTGCATCCTTTCAAACCCCCCACACATGATCCCAAATACACAATAATGATGAAACCAACGCACTCCTCATTCCCTAAGGTTGGGTATAACATAGTTTTCCACTTAAAGCTTATAATATGTTAGAAACCAAAGAATGGTCAATAAGGCTCAAAGGGGCTGAACAAGGGGTAAAATGCATGGTAGGCTATGTGGCCAAGTGGCTAAAATGAAAGAAATGCCTCTATCATATTCATGAATGCATATGAAAAATGTAGCCTCAAAGGATAATCAAAGCAAGTTCTAGAATAACAAAATCTATGGAGAAAACACACACAAAAAGGAAGAGAATGGCATGGAACGTAACCATCCAAATTAAGGGTCAAAAGCTCACAAAGGTAAAATTTAACATACTCAATCATGGCAAATCAAGATCAATCACCCAGCTCACACATATCAAGAAGAGGAAGATGAAATCATGTTGGAACCCTATCCTCCTTAAAGCCTTAACTCAACAACTTTCAATTCAACAATGGAGAAAAAAAGCAAAAACAAAGCTAATTAATTTTTTTTTTAATAAACAAAACAGACCAAGGATGAGAAACAAAACAAACCAAGCAAAACAAATCTATATGTAATACAGGACTAATTTCCAAATAACCTTTGACTAAACCACCCCCCTACACTTTACCTTTACATTATCCTCAATGTAATACACACAATGGAAATGCAAGGCAAGTAAAATGAGGTGAGGGAAAGTAAAAAAAACTACCCTATCAAGTGTAAGTGGCCACTAGCAAGCAGACCTCCTCAATGGTTTCCAATGTGTATCTTCATGAAATGGCTTCAGCCAGTGGCCATTCACTATGAAAGCTTTATCGATCCCAAGCTCCAAAATTTGCACAGCATCATATGGAAAAATCTTAGTCACTAAATAAGGACCAAGCCACCTAGAACGAAGCTTAACAGAAAAGAGCTTCAGACAAGAATTGTAAAGGAGCACTTTTTGGCCAATGAAAAACTCCTTCCGTAGCAACATCTTATCATGCATGAGTTTTGTCTTCTCCTTGTACATGCAGAAGTTCTCATATGCCTCTAACCAGATCTCCTCCAAACTCCTGAAGTTAGAACTTCCTGTGAAGTTCGGACTATCTTAAATCAAGGCTGCAGTTCTTGACTGCCTAATAAGCCCTGTGCTCAATCTCCACCAGAAGGTGGGATGCCTTACCAAAGACAATCCTATAGAGAGACATGCCCACAGGAGTCTTATAGGCAGTATTATAAGCCCATAGTGCATCCTCAAGCCTCTTGTTCCAATTCTTTCTATTAGGTTGCACTGTTTTCTCTAGAATCTGCTTCAACTCCCTATTTGATACCTCCGCCTGTCCATTAGTCTACAGATATTATGGAGTTGAGACCTTGTGGGTAACACCATATTTCTTCAGCAGGGTTGCCATGTTCCTATTACAGAAATGACTCCCCTGATCACTGATGATTGCCTTAGGCACTCCGAACCTGCAAAAAATGTGTGATATGACAAAATCTACAACAGCATGAGAATCATTAGTCCAGGTGGCTCTGGCTTCCACCCACTTGAAGACATAATCAACAGCCAGCAAAATATACACAAAACCAAATGAGACAGGAAATTGACCCATAAAATCAATACTCAAAACATCAAATATCTGACAAAATAATAATGGTTGTTGAGGCATCTTATTCCTACGGGAAATAGTACCTATCTTCTGACATTGTTCACAATTCTTACAATAAGTATAAGAATCACGAAATAATGTGGGCCAATAAAAACTAGCATCTAAGACCTTGCTAGCAGTGTGCTGTGGCCCAAAGTAACCGTCGCAAGTAAGTGTATGGCAAAAATGCAAAATGGAAGGAATCTCAAGCTCATGCACACAAGGCCTAATAATCTGATCACTACACATGCGCCACAAATAAGGATCATCCTAGATATAATATTTAGCCTCACTCCTAAGTTTCTCTATCTGATGATTTTTAAAATAAGCAGGTAACTCAGAAGCAACTAGATAGTTAACCAAGTCAGCATACCATGGGTCCTTACCTGGCAGCTTTAGAAGCTATTCATCTGGAAAGGTCTCACAGGTGGGAAGAGGCTTCAAAGTCCGTAGAATTTGACTCAAGTGGTCTGCTACTAGGTTCTCAGCTCCACTCTTGTCCTTGATCTTTATGTCAAACTCCTACAACAGCAACAGCAACATCCACTTGATAAGTCTAGGCTTTGTAACTGGCTTCCTCAACAGGAACTTCAATGCTATATGATCAGAAAAAATGGTCACTTTAGTTCCCAATAAATAAGCACGAAATTTATCTAAAGCAAAAATGATAGCCAGAAGCTCTTTTTCAGTAGTGGTATAGTTAGCCTATACAGAATCCAAGGTCCGGGAACCATATGCTATGACATTGGGAATCTTCCCAACCTTTTGGGAAAGGACAGCACCAACTGCAAGGTTTGATGCGTCACACATCAACTTGAATGGGTACTCCTAATTTGGCGGCTAAAGAACAGGGGCAGAAATTAGATTTCGCTTCAACTGGTCAAAAGCTCTCCTGCACTCATCATTAAATTGGAAGTCTACATCTTTCTATAGTAGCTTGGAAAGTGAAAGGGCAATTTTGCTAAAGTCCTAGATAAATTGCCTGTAAAAACCTGCATGTCCAAGAAAAAAATACACTTCCCGCACGCATGTGGGGTAAGGTAAAGAAGCAATAACATCAATCTTGGATTTATCAACAGCAATACCCTCACTAGAAATAACATGTCCTAAGACTACACCTTGCTTAACCATAAAATGACATTTTTCATAATTCAAAACAAGGAGACTCAACACATCTATGTAATCCAAGCATGCATCAAATGAAGTGTCACAAACAGTAAAATCATTCATAAAGACTTCCATACAATTTTCTAGATAATCAGAAATGATACTCACCATGCACCTTTGAAATATACCTGGGGCATTGCACAAACCAAAAGGCATCCTCCGGTATGCAAATGTGCCAAATGGGCATATAAAGGTGGTCTTCTCTTGATCTTCTAGTGCAATATGGATCTAAAAATAACCAGAAAACCCATCAAGAAAATAGTAGTGTGACTGACCTGCTAATCTCCCCAGCATCTGATCAATGAAGGGCAATGGAAAGTGGTCCTTCTTGGTAGCCTAGTTCAACTTCGTATAATCTATGCAGACTCTCTAGCTGTTCTGCACTCTTGTAGGCACCAGCTCCTCCTGGGAGTTCTTCACTACTGTTATTCCAATCTTCTTAGGAACCACTTGCACCGGACTCACCCATTTGCTGTCTGAAAATTGGTAGATAATTCCTGTAGCCAGCAACTTGCTCACTTCTTTCTTCACCACATCCAAGATAAGCGGGTTAAGCCTTCTCTGAGGTTGCCTCATTGATTTCACTCCTTCCTCTAACTGAATTCTGTGCATGCACATAGAGGGGCTAATCCCAGGTATGTCTGTCAATGTCCAGCCTATAGCCTTCATGTTCTGCCTTAGGATGTTCAACAACTTTTCTTATTGTTCTAGTTGCAGATCTTTGGCTATAATGACTGGCAACTTCTCATTTGGTGCTAGAAATGCATACTTCAAATTTTCTAGCGGTGGCTTCAGCTCCAAGGTGGGTGGTTCTTGTATGGAAGGTGCCAGTCTTGGTTTTTCTTCAGCTAGTTTGGCTTCCACACTTGAAATTTGTGAAAACTTCTGCACAACAACATCATCATACCCTATGGGAACAAAATCAATAGGAGTAGGTGCAGAAATTACAGATTCAGAAAATGCCATATCAAAATGTGAAATGTCATAATCAGCATCAACACATGTGGAAATTTCAAAATCAGTGTAAATGAAACTAGAATTAGCACTAGTAGAATTTACAAAATTAATAGAATGAATAGTATCTGCAGGATTCTCAGAGAATTCATAATTTTTAGCAAGTGCAGAATTTTTAGATTGTGCAGAAACAGCAGAATTTTCACAATCAGCAACAGGTTTAACAATTTCAAAACCTACAAAAATTACATTGGAACCTGCAGAGTTTAATTCAGTAGAAATAGAATTTATTTCATTCATGATAGCAGAAGAATTTATAGAAGCAGAAACTGATCTACTAGAAACAACACATGCAAAAATAGAAACTAAAACTGCAAAATCAGTTTTTAGTGCAGTAGAATTTTTTAAAACAGCAGAATTAACATTTACACTAGAAACAATAGAAACAACATAAATAGTATAAACAGCAGAATTAAATTGTTCAGAATCTGAACCATGTAGGCATGCATCAATCTTAGCACAAACAACATATTTATCATGAATTCCATCACAATTAGAACATTGAAATTCATCTCTAATGCCTACAATTTCAGGGAAATCAGCCAACAAATTTTCATGCACATTATCAACCAATGAATCAATGACATCTAAATGAAAAATAGAATGTTCTTCTGCTAGATATTTCATGGTATCAAACAAATTAAAATGCACCTTGCTATCTGCAAATTCCATGGACAATGTACCAAAATGCACATTAATCTTAGTCTTAGTGGTTTTCAAAAATGGCCTACCTAAGATTAATGTTGGTTGATTAGCATGCAAATAATCCTCCATACTTAGCACATAAAAATCAGCAGGAAAAATAAGCTCATTTACTCTTACCAACACATCTTCTAAAACTCTCTCAGGGTTAGTTGTGCTTTAATTTGCAAGTTGGATGACCACTCCTATTGGCTTGAGCTCTCCAATGCACAATGACTGGTAAACTGATTTTGGCATGACATTTGTCGAAGCTCCAAGATCCAATATAGCTTGACTGAATTGCTTGCTTCCTATAATGCATGGAATGGTGAAAGTTCCTGGATCCTTGCATTTTGGAGGAATGTTTAGCTAAATGATGGTAGAAACATTTTTGCCCATGCTCAATTTTTCATTTCCCTTCAGCCTCTTTCTATGAGTGCACAAGTCTTTGAGGAATTTGGCATTCTTGGGAATCTGCTTGATTGCTTCTAGGAGTGGAATATTGACTTCCACTTTCCTAAAAGTCTCTATGATCTCCTTATCCAATTTTGCCTCCGCCAGCTTCCTATTTTTGTCACTCTATTTGGAAAAAGGTAGAAGCATGCTTGGTTCTGCATTATTTCTCTTTGTTTTTATAGAATCAGATTTTTCTGCTACCTTTGGTTGTTCTGCAAAATCTGCTTGGTTGTTCTTTTTTGCAGCATCAGGAACCTTAAGCTCCTTGCCACTTCTCAAAGTGATGGAACTCACATTCTTTCGATTGGTCACGGATTGGGAGGGACGGTCGCCAGAACCTTGAGACTTCATCTCATTTACTGTTGTAGCCAACTGACCAATCTATTTTTGCAGATTTTGGATGTTGGCTTCTGTTCTCTGCTGAAACTGAACACTGCTAGTTGCCATCTGCTTCACCAATTCTGCCAAGCTTGGTTTTGCATTGTTGGACTGTGGCTTATTTTGTTGAACTAGTTGATGATATTATCCTGAGCTTGGTCCAGCAGAGTTTTGCTTAAACTGAGGTTGCTGCTGAAACTAATTGAAGTTGTTACCATACCTCAGATTTGGGTGATCTCTCTAACTAGGGTTGTATGTGTTAGAGAATGGATCATAATTCTCTTGTTGTTGCTGTTGATATAGCCTACCAGGAAAAATTCCAACATAGTTTCATTGCTCTCTTGTAGTTGTGGACACTAGTCTACTGTATGACTTAGCGGGGAACAAAATCCACAAATGGTAGCTGGTGGTTGCACGACTTGCTGTGCTTGTTGCTGACCAAGAGCCAATTGCCTCACCAAAGTTGTCAACTTCTCAATTCGGTTCTCCATCCTTTGCTGGTTTGCATCTGAAGTCTGCACTTCATTTACTCCTTTGGTTAGCATTATAGCTCGGGTACCAAACTGTTGTCCAGTAGCAGCCATGTTAGCAATAAATTCATGGGCTGTAGTGGGAGTTTTTTACTACCAAAGCTCCTCCAGAGGCAGCATCTACCATTCCATCCATTGGCAATAGGCCTCTATAGAAGTATTGGATTAGAAGCTAGTCACTTATCTGATGATGTGGATAGCTTGTACATAGCTTCTTAAATTTCTCCCAATATTCATGCAAGGTCTCACTAGTAATCTGCCTTATGCCATCAATTTCTTTCCTAATGGAAGTAGCTCTTAAGGCAGGGAAGAATTTCTCTAAGAATATCCTCTTCATGTCTTGCTAGCTTGTGACGGAACCTAAATACAAGTAGTATAACTAATCCTTGGAAAATCCATTCAAAGAGAAAGGAAATACCCTTAGCTTGATATGGTCTTCCTCTACTCCATGTGGTTTCATGGTTGAACACACCACATGGAATTCCTTTAAGTGCTTGTGCGGATCCTCCCCAGCTAAACCATGGAATTTCAGCGGCAGATGAATCAATCCGGATTTGAGCTCAAAGTCTGCATCTAAATTCGAGTACTAGATGGCCAAAGCTTGATAATTAACATCAGGTGCTGCAAGCTATTTCAAAGTTTTGTTGGCCATATTTTTTGCAAAATCAAAATTGTTAGCAAAGTTAGTACTAGAATAAAAAATAGAATTATTAACAGAACTAGTCTCAAACAACCTCTTCCTAGCTCTTCTAATTTGTCTAAGAGTCCTTTATAACTCAGGATCAAACTTAACTAAATTAGAATTCGGGTCAGACCTAGTCATGCACTAACAAGGCAGCAAACAGAACCATATGCACAATTATGTCACCTCCTAACACAAAACACTAGAAAATGCAAACAAATGCTCAAAATTAATCAAAATAAATTTAAAAACACTGCCAAATGATTTTTAAAAATTTTGGAACCACCACAGCTTAATTATTTGACCCTCAAGGAATCCAAAAATGCAAAGAAAAATCTTTAAAAATTAAAAAAAGTGGTCTAAATGAAGGAATTTGGCCAAAATGTGGCATACATCACCATATAGCAATGACTTGAACTCAGAAACCCCCTTCCTTTAGCCTACAAAAAAATTAGCTCAATTAGACAACCAAAATCTTTAGCAAAAATACCCAATATATCCCGAAATGATCGAAAAACAACAAAAGACAACAAAAACTCTATCTAAAATGGCCCAATATATCTTCTCAGAAGGTTGTTTTCCTATAGGATCAAATCCAATGAAATCAAACTGAAAAGAGTTAGTGGTAAAAAATCGTAAAACTGAACCACTAACACACTAACTAGCAACCAAAACTAATAACTTAAGCAAACTCAAACACAAACAGAACTAGCAATGACATTCACACATATTTACATGACCAAATAACATCAATCTTCCCCGGCAATAGTGCCAAAATTTGACTCGAGTGTCGAGCTCGGTCAAATTACAATAAAATCGAATTACAAAAATTTTGCAATAAAGGATGTAATCCGAGTTGTCTCTCAGTGATGACAATGTTATGTGATCAGGAATTCGAGGGGGGTTTGTTTGTTTATAAAATAAAAATGCAACTATTTAAAATGAAAGTGAACAGAAATTGAAACATCTAATCCAAGAATCAAAGGAAACAACCACAAACATTCAATCATTGAATTCTAAAAATAACTCAGCAACTAGAATTAGTGATTAACATTGAATCCGAATGAAACCTCAAATCAAACTCAGCATTCACATCAAAACTTTCATGTATTCGATTAACACAGATTCAATTAAAATTCAGAAACCTCTAGAACCTAATTGAATTATGTTAATTTCGAGTGCCAATGCAGTTAACCGTAGAACTCAAACATGAAATTCTAATTCGTACTTCTTCAACAATTTGATTACATACATTAATTGAATAATATGCAACCAATCAAATTTCAATCATTAATTCAAAATGAAGAACTTCAATTCAAAACGAGATTAAAAATAAGAGAAGAAAGTGTAAATGAAACCGATTGTATGCTAAGTCTGATCAAACCAATTCTCAAGAGTGTTGTTGTTTCTTTAATCCTTGAATTAGATAGAAGCTTAAGCCTCCATGAATGGAGGAAAACGAATTGTCGAGGTAAGGGGCGTGAGAGAAGAGAGGAAGAAGAAAAAATTGAAAATTCTATATTCTTTACAAATTCTATCTAATGAGATACAAAGCTCTGGTCCCCTACTCAATTCGGCCAAAAACGAATCCAAACTGCCCACAAAATATTAAATTGTGATTACTACATTAATCCGCTCTCTCTCCTTTGAATCTGGACATCTTATTTGCTAAAATATGAATTATAGAAAGAAAGCTACGTGAAAAACATGAAATTAATATCACTAATTCCATAAGTAACGTTCTTCTACCGTTTTGGCTATCAAAACGGTTTCATTTGGATTTGCACTCTGAAAAATAATTGTAGCCTTATATGTCAGCTTCAAGATGTCATTGGAACAGACTGAATCGAACGTCTGTGAACCGAGATACGGCTGGCCCAAAAGCCAAAATATTGTCAGAATTTGCCTAATGCTGGAAAATTTAACTCAAATCCAAACAAAATCCAAACAACAAAAAATGGTCCAATTCAAAACAATTAGATACAAAAGAGGATTAATGAGTTAGGAATGAGGGAAAATAAGTATATAAAAATCCAATTGCTCACTCATGTGGATCATTTTATCTGTCTTATTTTTCATATTTTCATGTAGGCTTTAATTGAAATCCCTTATGTTCTTTTACAACCTGTGGTCTATGGAATTATAGTTTATTCAATGATTTGTTATGAATGGGCTATCACTAAATTTTTTGTTATTTATTCTTCACGTTCTTCTCCTTCCTGTATTTTACCAACTTTAATTTGGCATGATGATGGCAGTCACGAGCCCAAACCCACGCATTGATACAATAGTTGTAAGCGCAACCTATGCAACGTGGAATGTCTTTTCTGGATTCCTAGTCTGAACAATAGTAAGTATTAACTTCCTTTGTTAAGTGTATATTTGTGCTTTCAGAAATTGGAATCCTCATTGTTTTAAGGGTGCAAGTTCCCTTTAAAAGTTAATAACGGCTTCTGCTTCTTGAATTGTTTATCCCTTTATTGGACCTCCCATAATTGAACCTTCTAATTGTTGATGTGCTAGTGATTCTGAACTTGCTTTTGCATCAAGATATGTTGATCCTTGATCCTTGATCCTTTATTCTATCTAAGCATGCTTCCTCTTTGGGAGTGAGCAGCTTTTCCAAATTTGACATGGAAGCCTCTCAATGAAAGCACTAATGATATGTTTTTGAGATAACCTACAAGTCCTTTTAACTTCTAATGTAAGGAACTCCAAGAATAAGATTCAGTTTATTCAACTCTAATGATTTACATTTGGCTAATCCCGTTATTTATAGTACTAATGAACCAATGAGCCTAAACTAACTAACTACTTTGGGTTGTAATAGTGGCGCTCCTCCTTATATCGTGATGGATTCCAGTAGCACAAGACATGGCATCATCCACAGGACGGCACACTACTCCAATGATCCTATGAACAACAATAGTGATGCGCAAGGACCAGCACCATGTGGAGGATCCTTCCTCCCTTTTCGCATAGTTGTTGCACCAACAGATGTCGATGTAGCTGCTTGTTTGGGTCTTACTCAAGGAAGCAACAACATCTAAGGTTGTTTGTGGATTGGCATTGCAAAGGAGGAAGAAAACAACATTCTTACATCGCCTTACTGAGCAACAATCTCTTGCTTGGAAATTTAAAAAAAAAATTCAAGAGTAAAACAAAGTTTATTTATTTTTTTTGTTTTAAATCCAAAATAAAATACCAATCTTTTGTTGCTTAAAAAAATGTGCTCTTCAAATACAAATATAAGAAAATTGCTACATTCAATTTTGAGCAAAAACAACTCAAGTCCAAGCCAAGAATTGGTATACAAGAAATTTTAAACAACATCTACCCACTCCTTTGACAAGATTCAAGAAATATTTTCCAATGCAAAAGTTTGATTCGACCCAACCCTAAGACACATATTCAAGATTAAAAAAAAAAAAGAAGTTTTGTTAAATCTTAAATTTTTGTTTTAATTGAGTGGATTCTAATCCTCGTATAACTTGCTCTAATACTAAATGTAAGAAATTTTATGGATCAATACTAGGAATTTAGAGCACCTGATTAAAGGTTACCTATTAAAGCTTCTAACTCTCCAATCTCCTATGCGAGATTCCAATGTAAGAATCTGCAAAATTGAAAAACAGGGTCTTCCTTTGCAACTCCCACTCTTTCTCATAGTCACCGTCGATGGGGCGAGCTATAGAGTAGCAATAATTAGGGTTAGAGAGTGCAGAGGGGACCAAGTGTAACATCCCGAAACATGGTGCATCTTATTTGCACCATTATCAAATCTATTTTGTTGCATTAGAGAAATAAGAGTAATTAGGATTGACATATGAATATTAGGATTAAAAAAAATTGAATTTGGTATGTAGAAAATTAATAAGGACAATAAGCAGCATTTTGCTAATTTAAGAGGAATCGATTAAATTTTGATATTATACAGCATAAGGACTATATCAATAGAAACTTAAACTATTAAATCCTAACATGGACGGCCATGATTGAGCCATCCACACCCTCTTGGTGGCACCATCTTAGGCATCCAAAATGGGTAGCCTAAGCAAAATGAAAGAAGCTTCGAGTTCCACCAATTAAAGCTCACAAGTCATTTTCAACCATTATGACCAAAAACCCAAAAAGTTCCCATTTCCCCCTTGTAATTTCGGCCAAAAAAGGCAGACCTCCCCTCCGTCATTTGTCCTTCATTTCATCCTCTTATCCTTTCTTCTCATCCTACACAAGTTTTTCCACCCAAAGCCTTGCATCTTACTAGCTCAAGCTCAAAGTAGAGGTAGGATTCTTATGTTTTAATTGATTTTAATACTATGTGGCTAATTAAGATTGTGATATATTTTCTCATTCTAGTGTTTTTGATGTTTTCATGACCTGTTTCAAGTAATTAAGGATGGGTATTTTTGGTTTGGGTTGAAGGATTAGGCAAAAACTCAAAGAAGAATACAAAAAGAATTGCTGATAAACAAAACCCTAAGCCCTATCCATATGACGAACCATATGGCTTGCCTTATAGAGATAAAAAATTTATGAAATATTTTTATATCAAACTAGATATCCAAGCTTTCCAACCATATAAATTATAAGACCATTGAACCTGAAATGAGAGAATTATGAATTTTTGAAGTAGACCCTTGAATCTTGTTCTCTATTATGACCAGTAGGGGTTTTGTTAAGCATAACTTGTTCTACACTACTTCAAATTAAGTGCAACTAATTTTGTTAGGAAGCTAACACATAGGATATCAAGCTGTAAAAATTTCAGAGTTACATCTATTCTATGTTGTTTCCAATAATTCTTTAAGCTTAACCTAAGATCCTGTATGTACAAAACATGGTAGTTTCTTTCAGCCCAAATTAAGAGCCCATAACTTGAGCTATACTTACTCATTCAATGTGAAACTTATTGGTTTAGTAAGCTTTAATCAGACATAAATTTTGGATAAAATGAGTAAGAATTGGAATTTTCGTGGATTTTTATTTTTTAAATGCTCAAATCTGCTCTTTATTAGGTCAGCTTGGAGTAAAAGCTTAATAACTTAACGTATACTAATCAAAACTTAATGGGATCAAAGAGAGCTAAAAACAGACATATAATGCTCAGCATATTAAAATTTCAGGTTTAAACAAGATAAGATGAATTTATGGCATAATTTACAATATAAGGCAAGAATAGGGACATGGGGCAAAATGGCCAACTTCACAAGGTGGCAAGCTCTTGAACTCCAACTTACAAATTTAGTTAGTTTGTTTGTGCAAATTCCTTATTAAACTATTGAAATGATGTGCTCCTATTACTTGGACTGGCTGGTTAAATTTTTCTCTGTTGCATTTTGGGGAAGCTTATGTTCAATCATTATGTTGCCGAATTTTTGGTAGAAATACATGAATTGTGTGTTATGATTATAAGCTTCTCAAAAACATTCATTTATGAGTATATCTATACATGTAAATGTGAACTCAAATAGTATGTGAGTAAGATAAAAATCCCTTCACTTGAGGGTGGTTATGAGATCCCTCCGTGTAAAGGCAATTATATGAAAGTTATGAGATTCCTTCACATGGAGGCAATTATTGGGGTCTTTTCCTGTGAAGACAGTTTGGTCCCTCTATATTGGAGTCAGTTGGCCAGCTAAGTCTCTCCAATTTAGAGGCATGTGGGTCCCCTTGTAGGATAGTTCTACTTGATGACGGTCATAAATTGAGTTCACTCTAGTTGGGCACCCAAGGGCAGTAAAGATTAAAGACATAAGTGAAGTAAGAAAGAAAAGTGAAAAAGTGCGTCTATTCATACAATTCATGAACATGTAGCATATCTACTTTGTTTGATAATTTAATACGTCAGGAAGATGACTACTTAGTAGTGCTATAGTTATTTCTATGCTATATCCGAGTGTATGACTTAAAAATGAAATCTGCTTCAAGAAGATACATTTTCTAAATTAAACGAATGTACATTACTACTATGTATGAAATCACCTTTTCATAAGAAACCGAAACAATTAAAACGACCACAATGACATGGATTTACCAAATAGTTTATGAATCCTACCGAAAATATAAAATTCTCATTCCTATATGTATTTTTGGATCGTCTCCAAATAGTTCAAAGATCTTGAAGGAGGCCAACCCAGAGGACTATGAACGAAATGGACTGATTGCTAAAGGCCAATGTCAAATGTATATATGTTAGTACCAAATAGCTATTTCTCTTACTTGGAAACTCTTAATAGAGTTATTCATTGTAAATTGAAAGACTATTTTATAATACCAAATATTTTCAAAATGTTATCAATATTGTGATATCCTCACAGAAAGTGAAGCGAATAATGAATCAAGGTCCGTTTATTAAAATGTAGCAGCTCCTAATATGATAGTATGACTTAAGCATAATATTATAATTAGGAGGCCTATAGATAAACAAAACTTAATATGTCTTTCCATCAAAAGCTCACTAGGTTGAGGCCTACACTGCTATGTACAGTAATTAGTTACAGATGTCAAAGCCCAAAATAAGCAGATCACTTAAATGGGTAATTGAGCTTTAAGACTACATCTCAACATAGATCACACATTATAATTAGCCCATTTTTTTCCAAACCAAAATATATCATTGATTGCATCCTGCAAGAGCTATTTGATAATTCTAACACAGGAATTACTAACACACATTTGCACTTCTTTCTTCTTTACTTCCTATCTTCTTATTTTGGTTGCTTTCCTTTTCTCTCTTTGGTTAAACACGAGATAATACTTGCTAGTTCTTGAGATCTTGATTCATACTAAAAGAGCTTGTTGTATCCTGGAAGAGTTTTGATGATTGTGCCAAAATATTCCTTAAGTCTAGGGCGCTACTACATGCCTCAGCCTAGACAAAATTCTTCTTTTCCTATTATTTTATTTTTGCAGGTCGTTTTCATACTACAACTACGACAGCAACATTCTTAGCCTTCATGTTCAAATAAAAGAATTTCAAGGGGAGGAATGAAATCTTAAAAGCTTCATATTCAAATAATCAAGTTTCAAATTGATAACAAACTCACGGAAACTATTTACGCAACTGTGAACATGCATGAAAATAAATATTGGCAATAAATCAAGCATAGACATGCACTTGAACTTTCATGCATGCATACCAAATCTTGTATTTGATTGAGTTCTAAATCATGTATTAAGGTTCTAATACCAAATGTTGAAAAATTTTAACATTCATAGGCTTTATTCCCTGTATCTTTACTACATGATATTAGAACACCAACTAGAATATTGATGAATGGAAGGGTACCTGTTTGTGCCATAAGGCTCACTCACCGCCATATCCTTAACTTGCTTCAAATAGAAACATCAAGCCCGACATTTTCTTCCAATGAGGAGCGCGCAGTGAGCATCGATGCATGTGAACAGAACCTGCCCTTCACTCAGAAACTTTGTCACAAGTACTTATTTTTTGACTTTTGAATAAAAGTTAAGATAAATAGTTTCTATATAAATTAATTTTTAAGTTAAAAATGATTTTTTTGTCAAAAAATTGAAACAAATGCAGCTTGATCAAACCTACGAAGGTTGGATTAGACTTAATTAGTTTTTAATGTATAATGTCTCTTTTTATATTTTATTGAAATAAAAATAAGTCTTAAATAAATAAAAATAATTGTTAACAAAAATATTTTATAATAAATAAATACATTTAAAAAATAATAATTGATATAAAATTTTTTAATATCACTATAAATTATAAATAAATAATAAATAATGTTAAGTAATAAATAATATTTAATATAAATTATAATATTTATTATAAATTTAATTATATAAAATAAAAATGAAGATAAAAAATCTATAATTAATAAATAAATATTTTTATTATAATATTATTTTTGAAAAACTAATAAAATTATTATTTTAATATGTTTATGTAGTATGATGAAAAGTACAAGTTAGAAATATTAAAAATATACAAAAGAATAAATTATTATATATTTTTAATATAATAATATTCATTTTTAAATTTATAATTAAATAATTCATGAAAGTTAAAATTTTATTATAATTTTATTTTTGTTAAATATTTACTCGCAATTAGAATTATTTGTAATAGTGCAATAATAGTAGTATATTATATAATATATCATTTTATGCAATATCATACCAAATAATATATAATTTTAAAATCTTAACAGAATTTATACTATCAAATCTTATATTATTAGATCTCATTATATTAAATCTTATCGTATCATTGTATTAAACAAGCCCTAAAAATCAAACCAATTGAAAAACTTGCATTTTGACCTATTTCCAATTTGGATTGGACCAGGTTATCAGTTTTGATTGAAGTTCAACACCTTCACCTTAAGCCAAAGCTGGCCTATTATTTTTACTTTAGCTGTCCTTGTGTAACCCAACAATGTTAACTTGTTTCTATGCGCCTACGGCCATTAGGCCAGCAATCATTGTTAGCGGTGGTGGACCCAATCACTCATGCAGAATTAAACATTACAACCATTTTTTTTTTTTTTTAATTTCGTCTTCGTTTTTTATTCAAATGTAGATTCCTTCTAAAACTCACCAACCCATGATGCATATTGCATTTAAGGAAAGATCTATTATTTTTTTCTTACGTTTAGTCAAATGCAGATTCCTTCCCAAATTTAAACTCTTCCAGTTGTAGCATCAGATCTAAATGGATTAGGTTTGGTCGTTGGATTGAAACCGTCATGAGCTGGTCAAATTTACCAAAGAAATCATGTTCTGTAGGTACGTAAAAAGTGGCTTGGGACAAAGAAAAATGGCGTTAAGCCATGTACGTCTGTCTACGATAGGGAGAAACACTCGCGCGACCATAATTTTTTTTTTACCTACTCATAGAGACATCATTGAAATAATCCAATTAATATCATCATTGTGATCCTTCTATTTGCTCTTTGATGTGTTATTTTTGGCTTGAAAAGTTCAAAGTTTATTCTAAACGGGAGACTCGGAAAGGTAAATAAATAAGAATTTAATTTAAATGCACCGATAGTGTTAGCCAATAAAAATAGTAGAAAATACCAACTCATAGAAATAATCACCCATGATAATGAGGGGTCCACTATGATTTCTCATTTTTTCAGTATTTCTATTGGATAATAGTATAAAACTATTTTATACTAATTAAAATCAATAAATAATTACAAAAAAAACATAATAATACATTCAGCAAAACCAAGTTCCTCGAACACGAGGCGTGCAGCCTGGAGCGATGCTTCTCAATTACCGTACCTATAAGTACGATAAAGAAACATGAGAAACACAATCTCAACAAATTTGCCGGTATAAATCCTTTTTTCAATTAGATCTGTTATGCTTTCATTTCTGTAGATGGCTTTAAAGGACCTTACTTTGGATGGTATATTACACGCCTTGAAATTTAAAGACTAAGATGTGATGGTACATTCATTTTTTTATAGTTGTGATATACTCTAAAACTCATATTTAACTTGAAACTCGGAACTCAAAAACTTTGAGAAGTGAATCCGAGTTCCAAGTTTCGAATGAAAACCTTGGGAAGTGAGCTGTTGAACTCAGAACTCGGTTCGAGCTCCGAGTAAAAAAAACTAACCGAGTTCCGAGTGAAAAAACTTGGGAAGTGAACTCTTGAACTCAGAATTCGAAATCGGAACTCATATTCATTTATCAAGTTTTCGAGTTTTAAACTCAACATAAGTTTTAGAATACATTACAAGTACGAGAAATATGAATATACCATCATATTTTAGTCTTTAAATTATAAAGTATGTGATGCACCTTACAAAGTAAGGTACTTTAAAACCTTCTCCTTCATTTTTATAATACTATTAGCATGTTAAGCTGCTTCTTTTCTATTAATCATTGATGAAAAGTAAATTAACTACATAAAGATTTATTTATTTATTCATTTTACATGGAGGGCTTAGAGCCCTAAGAGACTAAAACTCTACGAGGGAGACTAGCACCTCTAGCGTCTTCGTTCAGAGTAGCACCACAGGAACTAGGAGGACTTTCACGAACATGTAGATCAAGACTCATGGAACGGCCCAAGTTTGCTAGGCGATCCGCCACATAGTTGCTCTTCCTAAAGACATGATCAACTCGAACATTCCAACTCTGGTTCAACAGCTAATGAATTGAATCAACAAATTGACTACATAGATGGTGCAGGTCACAACCACCTATGATCGGCTGAATAGCGACACTAGAATCACAATCAAGAATGAGGTTATTCAGGCCATGATCCCATGCAAGAGAGAGGCTAGTAAGCAAACCCCAAAGTTTTGCCATGAGGATACTCGAAGTTCCCAAGTTCTAGTAAATCCCAAGATGCAGGCAGTCGTTGCATCTCTAATAACTCCACCACAAGCAACCTAAGTAGTATGCTGAATACAGGAACCATCTATATTACATTTAAACCAATTGAAAAGAGGGAAAGACCAGCCTACTGATAGATGATCATATCTATTTTGGAGGGAGTTTCCAAGAACTGCCACATGAATCAACTCATTAGCACAAGACTTGGCCAAGAACGGAAAAGAAGTATAATTAGTGACTTCTCCTTGAAAAACCAACTTGTTCTTAGCTAGCCACAATAAACAAATAAGGTCAATAATACCAAACAAGCAAGACCAATCTTCTTCCACATTTTTGCCCAACTACCCAAACAAATTTAGGAACACCCAGGATTCCCTATCAGACAAGAAGAAAAGATGCCAATGTCTAGGAGCCACCAACCCAACCATAAGTTCTGGACCTGTATTCACAATCTTGAAACACATGTAAGCAGTCTTCCATCATTGGGCCACATTTGGGACAATCCATTGAACGGCAAAATTCTTGCTCAACTAAAAATAGTTCATCATAATTCTTAATAGAGCAAGGATAATGTTAATTATAATTTAAATATAGTTTTTTAGGATTTGATTTAGTTTGTCTGATCTTCTCATTAGTTTTAGGTTTATCTTTGTCATTTTTTCCTTTCCAATAAGTTATTCTTGTAAACACTTCATTTATAATAAACTTCATGATACAAAGTCCTTTTATGGCTAACACCAAACCAAACACTTGAATATTTGGTGTCTTTTCAATGGAGACTCTAACGTTTCTCAGCCTTTGTGGCTTTATTGGAGAAACTCTGGTGCCCCTCTCAATGATCTCTCCTTTTAGACATGCATGTAACTAGGCAAGAGATTTGATCATCTCATTTTTGTATGACTCACAAGTCATCTTATTGAAAACCCCCCATATCTGGCCATGGACATAGATTTTTCTAAAGTTTTGGTTGATACTCTTTTCATATATACGTATGACATTTCAAGACAATACGTGATGATCTTATAGTTGTTAGCGAGATGTCTTCCAATCAAGATTGACTTATTTGCCTTCATTGTCATCTAGGCTCACTACTCATTTCTGCTGTTGTTATAATCCAAACATAGCCTTTGTATGGTGACGTCCAATTTAAAAGGGGCAATAAAGTAAGGATAATGTTATGATTTAAATCTAGTTTGTTAGGATTTGATTTAGTTTGTTTGATCTTATCATTAGTTTTAGGTTTATCTTTATCTTTTTTGTTATCTAATAAGTTAACCTTGTAAGTGCTCCATCTATATAACAAACTTGTGGTATGACTCATACTTGAGTTAGCCTTCCATTCAAAGCATCTTCAATTCTTCCATGAGCCAAAAAAATACATTTTTGTTTAAACTGTTCAATTATTATAAAAAATATATTACTGTTTGTTTTTACTTAGAGAACGATGGTCAAGTATGCCATCACCACTGGTGGAACAACTTTCTAATGCTCAAAGGGTGACCCATGCAAAAATCCCCCCATGTGGTATGAATGCTAACAACTTGGTCATATCAAACTACAATGCCTTATTAGGGTCAGAAGAAATTCAAGAAGAAGAAAGCCATGATAACAACTTGAGAAGATCTTGACAAAGAAGACACCAAGTGAGAAGAAAGGGATAGCGATGAAAGAATATTTAGTATTGGACTATGAATGTTGACTCACCTATGATGAGCTTCATAATGACTTTGAACTTCTGAATGATATCTAACTCATTCGATCTCGATATACCTCTCTAAAAAAGGATTTTCAAAAACTTTTGATAGAAAATGAATCTTAGAAAACTAAGAATGATCAGTTGAATCCTGAGAAAGACAAGAATGGTCATTTAAGGACATGTATTTAGTCTAGAAGCTCAATGCAATATCTAAGCACACCATTAGGAACATTCATAAGAAGTTTTTGAATTAAAATGAAAGTTAATTTTCTCACTAATTATTTGGCAAAGTTTCTAAATGGTAAAAAAGAATCTTGATTTGATACTTGGAAGCCACAAAACTTGCTTTGATAAAACTATCCCGAGCTATATTTACAAGAATAAAGAGAAAGCATTAAAAAACTTATCTTCTATTTCTTGTATTTTTTATTTCTTTTGTTCAAAGCCTAGACATCTTTGTCAAGTTTGTTTTCACAAAAAGAAAACAAAGAAGAGGAAATCCAAGCAGTCCACTAACTCAAAAGGAGCCAAAAAGTTTTGGGTACTAAAGCTAGAAGTTTCTAATAATGTAGGCAAGTTTGAAAATAGCTCAAAAGAGACCAAAATGGTATTTTGATAATAGTTGTTTAGGACACATGATACGAGACGGATCCTTGTTAATAAGTCTGAAGCAAAAGGATAGAGGAATGATAATGTTTGCTATTAATCCCAATCTAAGATTATTTGTATAGGTAATGTTGATAAGATTACTTCTACCATAATTTTTTATTTCTACTAGTTGAAAGACTAAAAAATATCCTTTTGAGCAATAGTTAATTTTGTGACTAGGCTATAAAGATATTTAAACCTTCTAGAGGCATTATGAAAGATCCACGTTCAAACTTGACTATTGAAAGATATATTAATAACTATGTGCTATATTTGAATGAGCTTTTAGATTGAAATTTAAAATGCTTAGCATCTATTAAGGATGAGAAGTTGTTGTGCATCAAAAGTTTGGTCATGCTAATATGGAAATGATCCCTAAACTATTAAGAAATGGTCTACTTAAGGGGCTACCCAAAATTACCTGTAAGAAAGATTTGACTTGCGAAACCTACTAGAAGAAAAAGCTAACAAAAGGCTCTTTTCATAGTATGAATGTGGTTTCTACCACTAGTATACTTGGGCTTTTATATATTGATTTCTTTGATCCAACTCAGACTGCTAATCTTGGCAACAAGAGATATGACTTAATCATTGTTGATGACTTCTCAAGCTCCATGTGTAATCTTCCGAAGCCATGAACTTGTGAGGCTTTTAAAGTCTTTTGCAAATACGTTAAAAAAAAAGTTTTTGTATTTCAACTATCAGAGCATATCATAGATGTGAATTTGAAAATCTTTTTCTTTTTTTTTTTTCCAAAAAACTTTGCAAATGGCATTTCTTACAACTTCTCTACTCCTCGAACACCTAAACAAAATAGGGTTATTGATAAGGAAAATATGTCATCATATGAAATGGCTAAAACCTTGCTTTCTAAAAGTGGGTTACCAAAATAATTTTAGGCAAAAGTTGTGAGCACCTCTCATATATTTGGTTTTATCTCTTAGTCTTAACACTCAGGATAATATGTCAAAGTTTGATTTAAAGGAAGATAATGGTATATTTCTAGGATATTTGACGATGTCTAAAACCTATATAATTTAATTTACAACTCAAGAACACTTTGTCTTGAAGAAGCCATGCATGTATCTTTCAAATAACTTAAGGACGGTCAATATTAGAAGCTTTTTGAACTTGAGGGAGAATTTGGAAATATCTCTTTTAATTAGAAGCTAAAGAATGCAGCACCCTAATCCATGTAGAAAGTATCTCCTAAAAGATAAGAAAAAGAACATTTAGAAATTAGACCAAAAAATGGAGAAAATAATGATTATGAACATGCTCCCTTATTTAATCAACCTTCTAAAGATGTTTCATCTACTTAAGAAGATTTGCTATACATCAAGGTTCTGAAGTTGGACAAGATATTGAATTGAACAAGGTACTTGTTCAAATGTTTATAAAATGTATATATTTATATATGAATGTATATACCTATAATTAATAACATATTATGAGATAACTAAAAATTATTAAACAATACAAATAAAGAGTAATATAAAATTTCAACATGATAAAAATAGATTTAGAAAGCGAAAATAATATATTAAATAATTAACATAACCAATACAAATAGAGTACTAAGTCCCACATTGCTTAGACTTTAAACTTTCTATTCTTAAAACTACCATAAAGACTCAAGAAATCCTATATTGCTTGGAGTAAAAATTTTTTACTCTTGAGACTTCCATAAATAGTATCCATTTATGATATTTCTTTCTACTTATCACCTCTAGGCTCTTTTTAAAAGAGTAAGAGGTGTAGTAGTCCTTGATTTAGCCAACCAAGGTGTATTTTTGGCCATCTTTCATCATAATGAAATAGTTAACTTCACCATTGGTGATCAAATTATAATTTGTATTTCTATTTTTTTTAAAAAAAATAAAGAATCGGCCAATCAATAAAATTGGTTCGATTTGGACGATTTATTAGTTCTTAGCCAGTTCAGCTGGTTTGATATCAATTTTTTAACGTGGCATTTGACGTGGCAGTTTGTTAGTATAACTAGGCCAAATACCTGGTCGATTCCCAATTCAGCTAGTCAGACTGGCCGTAGTCTGGTTTTTAAAATTATGCTATACATAGAAAATATATTGAAGTTAGGGATAGAAATGTAATTTCAAAAAATCAAATATTTGAAGAAGCTACTGAAGGTGTGAGAATGAGATCATCATTCAGAAACCAAGTAAACATGGCATTAATCTAACAAATTAAGCTAAAGGAAATTGAAGAAAAACTTCAAGATGAAAGTCGAATTGGTGCAACACAAGGGGAGCTCAATATCTCTAAAAAGAACAAAGTGTAGACCCTTGTACCTAAACCAAAAGTGCACTCCATCATTGGAATCAGATGCATGTTCAAAAATAAGCTCGTTGAATAAGGAAAACTAGTAAAAACACAAATTTGGTAGCTCAAAAATATAATCAATAAGAAGGGATATATTCACTACTTTGAAAACTAGACCAAACTGACCAGTTCGACCATTGAACCAAGAATCAGCTAGGTATCCAGTTCGATCATGACTAGAAAATTGGGGATTTGGAAATTGTCTTTGAACGGCCCAAAATGGCCCAGAATCGGCAAACTAGCCAAATCAGACCGATTTTATTGATTGAGAAGTGTTTTAAATAAAAAAATAAAATTCAAAATTATTCCTTGATTATCGATGGTGAAGTTAATAATTTCATTATGATGAAAAATGACCATATTAGATCTCTTACTCTTTTAGAAATAACCTAGAGGAAGATAAGTATATAAAGCAATATAATATATAGGTATTTATAAAAGTCTTGAGAGTGAAAAGCTCTTAGTCTAAGTAATGTAGGACTTATTACTCTAATTGTATTGATTATGCTTATGACTTAGTATAGTGTTTTTGCCTTTTAAAACTATTTTTATTGTGTTAAAATTTTACTTTACTCTTTATTTTTAGTATTTAATAATTTTTATTTATTTTACAGCATGCAATTTATCATATGTGTGTGTGTGTGTGTCTATGTATTAATTAATTATTACATCATAGTTGAACCCCGATTAAATTGATTGAACCAATAAACCTTTGAACTAGTGCTTTGTCCGGTTCAATATTTGGTCCAATTTTGAGAACCTTGAATGTATTAAGATTAGATCTTGGATTCAGCTCAAACCATTGACAAAGATACCTTAGACCTCATGTTAGCAATAACCGCCTCATCATAATAAACTAAGGCTTTGGTCTTTTACCATGGAGCTTTTCCTTGAGTAGGGAATCATAGGCTTGACTTCCACTCTTATTCTTTCCAAGAATAAGGGACCAGGATGGTCGTTCCTTAGCCATCTATGTATCTTAGGGTATAGCAATACAAAATACTAAGCTAAGGTCCCCATAGTACTACAAATTAAGACTCAAGGCATAACAATATATAGGAAAAAAAATGAAAAGAAGGAAGAAATGAAACAACAAAAGGAACCTAAAGTTAAGCATATAACAAAGAAAAAGAAAGACTAAAAATCCTTGTGAAATATAATAGTATTACTATTTCTCAACTATTTAAAGAGCAATGAAAAAATTAAAATATCCTAGAGTAGGTTTGATCAAACAAACAAAAATCACATAAGGGAAGAGTAATTACAATAAGAAGAGGAGAAAAGATGAGATAGCCAAAAATTAAGAAACTTACCCGTGAAGAAAGGTTTCATAGAAAAAAGGCTTGAACTTGAAGATAGTAGTGCAAACACTAGGGAGAATGAAAGTACGAAAGATGAAGATGGTCAATGTGAACTTTGTAAAGGGACCCTTCTCAATCCAACAAATGAAGTCATTTCCCACAAAAAATGGTCACATCCTAGCCCTTTGAATGATCAAGGCAAAGGGCCTCCCAAAAGATCCAATGGTTTAAGATTAGGCAAAAGTATATTGCCATCATTACATTTTAAAGCTAATGAGATATCATATCCATTGAGGATTTGCCATGTGTTCTCACACATTCTTTCATTACAAGGGCCGACCATACCAATGGTCAAAAAATGTGAACTGTCATGAGCTTGGTTATCTGACAATCTGGCATATGAGCTCTACTTATAAGTCTGAGGACTCATAGTCAAGCTGAGGGGTTGTGTATTGAACTATATTTGAGGATTTCTATGAGAAGGGGTATAAGATAACCTAGCCAAGCTTATTATACTAGGCCAAGTTTAATGGTCAACTACCTAGGTACACTTGGAAGAGATGGACCTTCTAGAAATAGTTGAGTACTATGGGTTTCCAGGAAAAGTTATTAGTTACAAATGCTCTGGGTTTTCGATGATATTTGTTGGTTGCAAATCTCCATGGAATTTGGACTTTCTCATCTCATGCTATAAACTATATGATCTCAGGATTTTGGGAGAACTTGTTAAGAGTGTCCCTAAGCAGTTGAGAAATAGGTGGGGGCTAAATGGAGACCTATCCAAAGATGTTGATTAAACATCTACTTCCCAATCAAATTATTTCCTCCTATTTTCCATTTCTGACTTAACCATTAGAGTGTCTTTGCAAGTTCTCACAAGAGCTGTTCCACCACTAGTAAAGGTACGTCTAACCACTATTCTCCAAGTAAGAACACCATACATGATTTGGTGTCTATGTAAATACTTTTACATTAACAATGTATAAAAATCAAATCACTATACACACACACACACACATATATATATATGTGTGTGTGTGTGTGTGTGTGTGTAACATCCACCACGAGTTCCGACTTCATCTTCAAGTTTCAAATATAATGGACATTATTTCCGACTTCTTTTTCGAGTTTCAAATAAAACGAAATAATTTCCGATTTCCGACTTAACCTTCAAGGTCCAAACAAAATGGACGTAATTACCAATATCCGAGTTTATTTAAGTTCCGATCTCCGAACTTATTTCAAGAGCGTTTTCATTTCTATTGATATTCCTGAGTTTGAGTTTGTGACCAACTTTTGAGATTGAATCGGGAGTTTCGAGATTATATAAGTTCCGATTTCCTGGTACATAAGGTTAATGTTTTGAATTTCCGACTTCCATGGTTATGCTTGGAATCGATCTTCGAGATTGATCTTGGACCAAGTTTTAGCATTACGTGTGAGAGTTTTTAAGCATCTTAGTTCTCAACTTCCGATATGCGAGTATAAGGTTTTATGTTCTGGTACTAACTTCCAAGTTTATGTAACATCCTCGACTTTCGAGTTTAAGTCTTTTATGTTTCATAGTCTTGTCTTTGACTGCCGATTTTAAGGTGATTTATTTGCTGTGATTTTCGATCTCCGACTTTATGTTTCAAAGAAAATGGACATGATTTCCGATCTAATAATCTATTTCTAAGTGACTCGAGTTCTGATATTTGAATTAATCTCCAAGTTCAAATAAGATGGACATGAGTTTTGACTTTACGCAGAATGGATACAAGTTTCGAGTTCAGACAGAGTGTAAACGAGTTCTCATTTTGCTTGGAGGATAATTAAGCCACATTAAGCCACAAAAAGAAGGAAGTATGGCTGGAAATCAGCCACAAGAATTTCAACCAATCAAAACTCACAAAGCCAACTACCTCTTCAATGCTTAAATCAGACTTTTCTCTTCTTCTTGCTGACTAGCATTTCATTCTCCTCTAATTTCAGCCTTCTTCTTTGCCTCTTCTCTTCTCCTCTTCTCCTTCTCTTCTCCTCTCAACTAACCCCATCAAACCTTCAAGTTTGATAAGATTCTATCAATGCAACTCCAAAACTTAGCAAAATCACATACAAAGAGGTAGAGATTTGATTTTGTTCTTGTTATTCTGATTAGTGAATGAATATGATGATTTTTGGCTGGTTGTTGGCCGTTTTTGATCTGATGGATTAAGGAGTAGGAAAGGGTGAGAATAAGAATATGTGAGAGGCTAGAAAACCAAATTCCCTCGGCAGTCTATACGGTGGGGTATACGGCTCTGTTTACAGTAGGTTAAATTCGATGAGACTATTTTTATATGAAACTAGACATTCACGACTTTCCATACATATATCATATAAGGCCATTGGATTAGTATTGAGAGAGATATGAATTTTGGAAGTTTGACCTAGATTTTAGGGGTTGATATTGAGCAGACTGGGTTTTTTAAGGCATAACTTGCTCTATACAACTCCAAATTGAGTGAAACGAACTTTGTTAGAAAGCTTATACATAGGAAAACATCCCATAAAAATTTCCAAGTTAGATATAGTCCCATTTGCTCCAATGGTTCAAAGAAATTGTCCTATGTCCAAACTGGGCCAAAATAAGGTAGTTCAAGAAGGCCAAATCTCAGGGCTTATAACTTGAGCCCTACTAAAGCAAATGAAATAGAACTTTTGCAAATGAAAGCTTCTCCTGTTAGCTTTAATATGATATGGATTTCGTATGATTTGAGCTAGTTTTCAATTTTTTGTGGATTTTTACTTTTAAGTGTATAATTTTGGCTAATACAGGGCAGGCCGGGATAAAACTTAAATATCTTGAGCTATACCAGTCAAAATGAGATGGGACCAATGAGGCTAGAAAATAGATACTTAATACTCTAACATATCCAAAATTGAAGTCCAAATGAGTTAAATATCAATTGTGACCAGATTTACAAAAATCGAGTTGAATGAGACAGCAACTATGTTTTAATTTCAGTAGTTGTGCCATGAATTTGATGTTTGAAATATGACTAAAGTGTTCTGATTTCTCTGAAAAATGGGTGTTTTGAGCATTGGCACTATTCATGGATAAGTGGACACGTTCCGTTATGTTGCCAAAACTTCAGTAAAATCTATGCATTAGTTATAATCTACATTCAAATCCATGTGCATTGCAAGAAGTTCATAAAGATTATGTTATGATGAATATAAATTATATTATGATGAAAGTTCCATAATACTTGGGCCAGCCTCGGATTAAAGTTAAGGGGAATAGATTGGTCGGAAGGTCAGGGAAAGTAAACCCAGTATTCCTATATAGGAACGAGCTCGATCCTAAAAAACAGACTACTACTCAGGAGTCTGAATAGCCAAGAACTCCCAGGGGACCAAGAAATGGAAAAGTTTAAAGAAAAGTTTATGAAAAGAATTTCAAGAATGAGTTTTACATGGTCACATTTGGTCACATTGAATAGTCATTATAAGTTGATCACAGTTTGTCTATTATGTTTACCTACTATTGTATGTTCATCTATTGTGCTTATTGTTCTCTTTCTTATACTGTCTTAAGTAAAATAGAATCTTGCCTCGGATCAGACGCTTTCATAAACTTATTAAATATGGATAGTTCAATTTGCTCCCATGTTTTCATAATTAAATAAAAACTGAGACAACTGAGAATGAACATGACGTCAATTATGCGAACCCTACTGAGAATTTCTTTAAATTCTCACCTCACTCTGTATTTCTGCATCATTCTCAGACTCTGGTAATGGGCACGACAACTACCCCGAGTATTGAGATCCTCGATCTGCAGCTAGTTTGGAATATCCTTTGCGGACCTCATAGTACTGTTTTCACTAACATGGGTCGAGCGTCCTTATAATACATTGGCCCTACTTATGTATCCGATTTTGGATCTGTATATAAACCGAAGCGTTGGCTTCTGACATATATATGTATGTATACAGTTAATGATGTAGTACCTATCTTTACGTTTTCTATTGTGCTTTTTATTAAATTCTGTTATGTTCTACAATACTGATCATGTTTGTGATATACAGTGCACCGTTTCGCCCATTTGAACAAAAAAAAAAAAGAGACATGATAAGTAAATAAATAGGCAGAGTATTGGTAACATAATCTACTTAATTTCATGCTATGACTTAAACATAATATTAAATTGGTAAGGTGTTACATTTTTGGTATCAGAGCAGTTCGTCCTAACTAAGGCCTGAGGATTGGACTGACTATGCTTTGCACATATTCTGTATTTTTAGATGATGATAGCATGCACTAAATCTTATCTGGAAGTTGATATATAGAGGTGCATGCGTATGAAGTACCTGATTGTATGAGCTGTTATTTACTAGCACATCAGGCTTAGTATTGAGCCTGATCAACTCAATAACTTTTGTTTTTTGTGCTCAGAACTTAATGGCTTCCGGAAGGCGAGGCAGGCCACGCGCGAAACCCGCTCAAGAGAACCCTGCTAATCTCATGGATACGATGCAAGAGATGGCTCATGCGATGCGGGAACAGGTTGTAGCAGCTTACCAGATGATGGATCAATTAGGTAGGCGACTTGAGGCAAATTGTGGAGGAAATCCACATGGCCCAGGAACTGACCTGGACTATCTCAAATTTGCCGAGTTTAGAAAGGCAAACCCACCCAGTTTTCGAAGAGCCTACGACCCAGATAAAGCTAATGAATGGATCAAGGCCTGGAGAAGATTTTGTTTGTCTTAGACTGTTCAGATCATCAAAAGGTGACTTTTGCCACCTATATGCTCGAAGCAGATGCAGAGTTTTGGTGGAACGGCGTACAAAGATTATTTGAGGAATCTTAGACAGCGGTTACCTAGACGATGTTTAGAGATGTTTTCTATCAAAAGTACTTTCCTACCTCGGTTAGAAATGCCAAAGAACTAGAGTTTATGCAACTCCGTCAAGGAAATTGGACGTTATCTGAATATATTGCCAGGTTTGAAGAGCTGTGTAAATTTTCTACAATTTATCAGAGGAACCTGGATGAGGCTTGGAAGTGCATCAAATTCGAAGGAGGGCTACGAGAAGATATTCTTACTGCAATAGGGCCAATGGAGATTAGAGATTTCCCCACGTTGGTAAATAAATGCTGCCTTGTGGAAGATTGCAACTTGAAATTGGCTATAGCCATGGCATCTGGTGGTGGTTTCAAGAAGGAATTGGCACTGCAGGGCCCAAGATTCAAACCCAATTTTCAACAGCAAAGAAGATTTCAACTAGTGGGCAACAAAGGCAAGCAGCCCAAGAAGCATTTTTCGAATCTGACTTTCGCAAAATGGGGTAAGATCATGGTGATCGGCCGTGTTTGGCAGGCCAGAATGTCTGCTATGGGTGTGGCAAGCCAGGCCACAAAATTTATGAGTGTCCAACCAAGAATCCAACTAGGAATTCACCACAGCCATCTAGACCCCAATGTCAAGGATGGGTCTTTACGATGAATGCAGAAGAAGCTGACAAGTCGGAGGGACTGATCCAAGGTACCTGTGAAGTGGATGGTGAGACTCTAACTGTACTTTATGATTCAGGTGCCTCCCACTCATTTATTTCTGATGATTATGTGACTGTTTTGTGATTGCCAATTTCTGAATTACCTTATGATCTACTAATTTCTACTCCTACCAATGAACCTGTTAAAACGAGTCAAATTTGCATCAATGTTCTTCTTCAAATTAAGGGTAGGACCTTTGTAGCTAATTTGATTTGTCTCTCTCTGTCTGGACTTGACATAATTCTGGGCATGGATTGGCTTTCTGCCAATCAAGTCATGCTCAACTATTCTGATAACAAATGGTATTCTCCTCTGTCCTATCTTTTGAGTCCCAAGTCTCAACACTCTTCTATCTGGACTCTTTATTAGTAAACTATAGTGGGTCGAAGAGTTAAGGGTACATCCTCCAATCAGCTAATATGACCGAAGTTGAATAGACACTGGAGGAGATCTCAGTTGTTAAGGAATATCCCGATATTTTTCCAGAAGATATTCTTGAATTCCCTCCTGAGAGGAAAATTGAGTTCACCATCGAGCTGGTTCCAGGCACAGGACCAATATCTATAGCTCCGTATCGAATGTCACCTCTAGAGTTGGCAGAACTAAAGAAACAAATTGAAGAACTTTTGGAAAAAAGATTCATACGACCAAGTGCATTGCCATGGGGAGCTCCAGTCTTGTTGGTCAAAAAGAAAGATGAGAGCATGCGCTTATGCGCTTATGCGTAGACTATCGATAGCTGAATAAAGTGATGATTAAGAATAAATATCTACTATCAAGAATTGATGACCTCATGGACCAACTGCAGGGTGCAACGATATTTTCCAAAATTGACTTGCATTCCGGATATCATCAAATTCGAGTTCGGGAACAAGATATCCCTAAAACAACCTTTCGAACTTGTTACGGACACTATGAGTATACCGTGATGTCGTTTGGGCTGACAAACGCACCAACAGTATTCATGGATTATATGAATCGGATATTCCACCCATATTTGGACAAGTTTGTAGTGGTTTTCATTGACGACATACTTGTCTATTCGAAGACGGAGTGGGAGCACGTGGAACACTTGTGGCTAGTTCTGCAAATTTTAAGAGAAAGAAAACTCTATGCTAAGTTATCCAAATATGAATTTTGGATGCAAGAAGTAAAATTTCTCGATCATGTGGTATCCCATGGAGGGATCTTCGTAGACCCCAGCGAAGTAGAAGCAATACTAGATTGGGAGAGGCCGACCACAGTCACTGAAGTTAGGAGTTTTCTGGGCTTAGCTGGATATTACAGGCGATTCATTAAGGATTTTTCTCGAATAGCCTTGCCCTTGACCAAGCTGACCAGGAAGAATGTTCCATTTGAATGGACACCGGACTGGGAGCAGAGTTTTCAAAACTTGAAAAGACGATTAACCACGACACCAGTGTTAGTCTTGCTAGACCCTCATAGACCATTTGAGGTCTATTATGATGCTTCCAAGCAAGGATTAGGATATGTGTTGATGCAAACTGAGAAAGTAGTAGCTATGCCTCCAGATAATTAAAGCCATATGAAAGAAATTATCCTACACACGATCTCGAATTAGCAGCAATATTATTTACCTTGAAGATATGGTGACATCACCTTTATGGTGTGAGGTTCGAGATCTTTTGTGATCATAAGAGTTTGAAGTATCTCTTTGATCAGAAAGAATTAAATATGAGGCAGTGGAGGTGGATGAAACTTCTTAAGGACTACGAATTTAAATTGAAATACCACCCAGGTATTGTGGCTGATGCTTTAAGCAGAAAATTGTTGACTGTAGCCTAGATGATGGTGAAAGAGATAGAGCTTATTGAGAGCTTCTGAAATTTTAATTTGGGGATCTTTATGACTCCTAAGACTATTTAGTTACACCAAGTTAAGGTAACTAGTAGTTTTAAAGAGCAGATTCGGCAGGCACAACAGTAGGATGCTAGTTTTCAATGTACCATCAATCTTGTGCAATCAGGGAAATTAACGGGTTTTGCTCAGGGTATAAAAGGCATATGACGACACCATGACAGGGTGTGTGTACCCGAGGGGAATAATCTTCGAAGAAGAATCTTGGAGGAAGCACATAAAGGTGAATTTACCATACATCCCGGCATTACCAAAATGTATCAAGACCTCAAGAAAATGTTTTGGTGGCTAGGCATGAAGTCAGATGTGGCAAGCTTCATGAGCAAATGCTTGACCTGTCAGAAGGTGAAAGTGGAACATCAAAAACCCTTCGGGATATTACAACCTTTGGAAATCCCTGAGTGGAAGTGGGAAAGTATCTCCATAGATTTTGTAATGGGATTACCAAGAACGCCAGTAGGATGTAATGCCATATGGATTATCGTGGATAGATTAATCAAATCTACTCACTTTCTACGCATTCGAACAAATTATCCATTGGAAAAGTAGCACAATTGTATATCCAAGAAATTATAAGACTGCACGGGACCCGCCGTCAACCATTATCTCTGATCGAGATCCAAGATTCACTTCACGGTTCTGGGGAGCTTTACAAAAAGCATTTGGTACTAAGTTGTGCCTAAGCACTGCATATCACCTACAAATGGATGGGCAAATGGAGAGGACAATTCAAACCTTAGAAGATATGCTATGAGCCTATATAATGGAACAACGTGGAAATTGGGATCGATACTTACTGCTAGCCGAATTTGCATACAATAACAGCTATCATGCTAGCATCGGTATGGCTCCTTACGAAGCGTTGTACGGACGAAAGTGCCAATCTCCATTGTGTTAGTATGAGACAGGAGAATCAACTTTATTATGGCTCGATTTAGTTGAACAAACCACTGGGCAGATCAAGAAGATTCGAAGTAAGATGCTTGCCGCTCAAAACTGTCATAAGAGTTACATGGATACAAGAGGAAACCTCTAGAATTTCAAGAAGGAGACCATGTATTTCTAAAGGTTACGCCTACGACAGGGATAGGTAGAGCCATTAAGGTCAAGAAGCTAAGTCCCCGCTTTATCGATCATTTCCAAATCTCAAAGCGAATCGGATCAGTTGCATACCGAATCGCTTTACCTCCATATCTGTCAAACCTTCATAATGTCTTCCATGTTTCTCAACTCAGAAGGTATCAACCTGACCCTACACACTTTCTAGAACCCGAGTCAGTATAGCTTAAAGAGGATCTGACTTTCCATGTACAGCCAGCACGGATTATAGACAGAAGCAGCAGGCAACTTCAAAAACAAAACTGTGTAGTTAGTAAAGGTAGCCTGGGGAAAAGTAGATGCCGAGGATTACACTTGGGAATTAGAATTAGACATGAAGAAAGAGTATCCTGAACTTTTTTAATGTACTAAATTTTGAGGACAAATTTTTTTTTTAAAGAGGGTAGTAATGTAACATCCACCATGAGTTCCGACTTCATCTTCAAGTTTCCATGATTTCCAACTTCCGACTTCATCTTCAAGTTTCAAATACAATAGACATTATTTCGGACTTCATCTTTGAGTTTCAAATAAAACGGGATAATTTCCGATTTCCGACTTAACCTTCAAGGTCCAAACAAAATGGACGTGATTACCGATATCCGAGTTTATTTAAGTTCCGATCTTTGAACTTATTTCAAGAGCATTTTCATTTCTATTGATATTCCTAAGTTTGAGTTTGTGACCAACTTCTGAGATTGAATTGGGAGTTCCGAGATTATATAAGTTCTGATTTTCCGGTACATAAGGTTAATGTTTTGAATTCCCCACTTCCATGGTTATGCTTAGAATTGATCTCCGAGATTGATCTTAGACCAAGTTTTAGCATTACATGTGAGACTTTTTAAGCATCTTAGTTCTCGACTTCCGATATGCGGGTATAAGGTTTTATATTCTGGTACTAACTTCCAAGTTTATGTAACATCCTCGACTTCCGAGTTTAAGTCTTTTTACATTTCATAGTCTTGTCTTTGACCGCCAATTTTAAGGCGATTTGTTTGCTATGATTTCTGATCTCCAACTTTATGTTTCAAAGAAAACGAACATGATTTCTGATCCAATAATCTATTTCTAAGTGACTCGAGTTCCGATATCTGAATTAATCTCCAAGTTCAAATAAGATGGACATGAGTTCCGACTTTACGCAGAATAGATACGAGTTTCAAGTTCAGACAAAGTGCAAACGAGTTCTCATTTTGCTTGGAGGATAATTAAGCCACATTAAACCACAAAAAGAAGGAAGCATAGCTAGAAATCAGCCACAAGAATTTCAACCAATCAAAACTCACAAAGCCAACTACCTCTTCAATGTTTAAATCAGACTTTTCTCTTCTTCCTGTTGACTAGCGTTTCATTCTCCTCTAATTTCAGCCTTCTTCCTTTCCTCTTCTCCTTCTGTTCTCCTCTCAACCAACCCCATCAAACCTTCAAGTTTGATAAGATTCTATCAATCCAACTCCAAAACTTAGCAAGAGCACATACAAAGAGGTAGAGATTTAATTTTGTTCTTGTTATTCTGATTAGTGAATGAATATGATGATTTTTGGCTGGCTGTTGGCTATTTTTGATCTGTTTGATTAAGGAGTAGGAAAGGGTAAGAATAAGATGTAAGGGGCTAGAAAACCAAATTCTCTCGATAGTCTATATGGCGGGGGTGTATGGCTCTGCCCATAGCTGGTTAAATTCGATGAGACTATTTTTATATGAAACTAGACATTCAGAGCTTTCCATACATATATCATATAAGGCCATTGGATTAGTATTGAGAGAGATATGAATTTTAGAAATTTGACATAGATTGTAGGGGTTGATATTGAGCAGACTAGGTTATTCATGGCATAACTTGCTTTATACAACTCCAAATTGAGTGATACTATCTTTTTTAGAAAGCTTACACATAGGAGAACATCCATAACAATTTCTAAGTAAGATATAGTCTCATTTGCTCCCAGTGGTTCAAAGAAGTTGCCCTATGTCCAAATCAGGCCAAAATAGGGCAATTCAGGAAGGCCAAATCTCAGGGCTTATAACTCAAGCCCTACTAAAGCAAATGAAATGGAACTTTTTGCAAATGAAAGCTTGTTCTGTTAGCTTTAATATGATACCAATTTCGTATGATTTGAGCTGGTTTTGGATTTTTAGTAGATTTTTACTTTTCAGTATGTAATTCTAGCTAGCTACAGGGTAGGTCAGGATAAAACTTGAATATCTTGAGCTATACCAGTCAAAATGAGATGAGACTAATGAGTCTAGAAAATAGACACATAATACTCTAAGGTATCCAAAATTGAGGTCCAGATGAGTTAAATAGCAATTGTGACTGGATTTACAAAAACTTGGGTTAGCCCCGGATTAAAGTTAAGGGGAATAGATTGGTGGGAAGGTCGGGGAAAGTAAACCCGGTATTCCTATATAAGAACGAGTTCGATCCTGAAAAACAGACTATTACCCAGGAGTCTGAATGGCTAAGAACTCCTAGGGGACCAAGAAATGGAAAAGTTTAAGGAAAAGTTTATAAAAAGAATTTCAAGAATGAATTTTACATGGTCATATTTGGTCACATTGAATAGTCATTATAAGTTGATCATAGTTTGTCTATTATGTTTACTTATTGCTGTATGTTCATCTACTCTGCTTATTATTCTCTTTCTTATACGGTCTTAAGTAAAATAGAATCTTACCTCGGACCAGACGCTTTCTCAAACTTATTAAATATGGATAGTTCAATTTGCTCCAACGTTTTCATAATTAAATAAAAACTGAGGCAACTGAGAATGAATGTGATGTCAATTATGCAAGCCATACTAAGAATTTCTTTAAATTCTTACCTCGCTCTGTATTTCCACATCATTCTCTCATTCTCAGACTCTGGTGATGGGCACGACAGCTACCTTGGGTATTGAGATCCCTAATCTGCAACCAGTTTGGAATGTCCTCTGTAGACCTCATAGTACCATTTTCACTAACATGGGTCGAGTGTCCTTATGATACACTGGCCCCACTTATGTATCCGATTTTGGATCTATGTATAAACTGAAGGGTTGGCTTCTGACATATATATGTATGTATACAGTTAATGACGTAGTACCTATCTTTACCTTTTCTATTGTGCTTTTTATTAAATTCTGTTATGTTCCACAATACTGATCGCATTTGTGATTCGACCATTTGAACAAAAAAAAAAAAGAGACATGATAAGTAAATAAATAAGCAAAGTATTGGTAACACAATCTACTTAATTTCATACTATGACTTAAACATAACATTAAATTGCTACGGGTGTTACAGTATGTGTGTAATGTTACATTGTTAGTATTGTTGCAACCAAGATTGCAATGGGATGATGAAAGAGAGAAAATAAAATTGAAGTCGCCACTAAGTTTTATTTAAATTAGAAAAACATTGGAAAAAAACCTTTATATTTAGCAAACAGTCTTGGAAAATCGAATTTGGGTTTGGGAGTCAAATATGCACAGGGAAGAGTAGAAACTTAATCCTACAGTATCTCTGATACATCCGTCCTTAAGATGGTTACCTTGAGTAAGTTGTGCAAATAAATTTATAACGGGTGTTGCCTACTCCTACATATCCTTCGGTACAATGAGAAACTCAAAATCACGTAGTTCTTTAGAAAATGGTTGTGGGTTGGTTGATTTTACTTATAAAAAAAAATTTAAGAAATTCATGAAAATAATTTTGATAAAACATTTTTTTAAGCAAGAGCTGCTTTTGCACAGGGTTCAAGTTAGCATTAGGTTCAATAAACTTGTATGATTCAAAGACGATAAAGGAAGCACCAACTTCTCAGTTACCATCATTGATCATTGTGTGGATCAAAATGATTTTCAAAACATTTTTTTAACCATTTGAAATAAATATACATGAAAATAATTTAAAATGCATTTGAAAGAAATTTTGGGCAAAAACATTTTTGCTTAAAATAAAATCCGCTTATGCATAAGGTTTAATTTAGCACTTGGCTACTTAGTGAACCTTTGTGATTCAAAAATAGAAGGAAGCATCGGCCCCTTAATCACCATCATTGATCATTGCACGGATATTCTTGAAAAGATTTTCTTTTTTTAAAATGGTATTTGACCTTTATTTTTGGGATGAAGACAATTTGTTAAATACACAATACAATGACAAAGTGATAATTGGATAAAGCAAGCAAGAAAATAATGAGAACAAAATTAAATGACAAGAATAATGAGATACCTTAAATAAACTAAAAGACTAACCTAAAACAACTCAATCATTTATTCTTTTCTCTTTTTTTTTTTTTAACATTTGTTTTGATAGGAAAACTCCAAGAACACACCAGACAAAGCTTAAACATTCTCTAACCTAATTCATCTGATACTCACAGTTCTTCTCTTCTTCTTTTCTTTTTTTTTTTTGGGGGGGGGGGAGGGTGGTTCAACCTAATAGCAACATAATTATTGAAATTCAAAAACTTTTTCTTTTCCTTTTAGTTTCGACTAACTTAAGCCAAGAATACAACTATTGAAAACAAAAAGGCCAACACTTCTTTACCAACAAGACCGTCAAACTAAAACTCGGGTAAAACAAAAACAAAGTTTCACACCTCTTAAAATAAAAACAAGAAAAAAAGTTAAAAGTTAAAACCTAAACCTAATCTTTAACGCCACTATAAAACAAAAATGGGGGGGTTCAGCAGCTAAGGTAGCAAACACAAAATGGAAACATGGGTTAGGTTCAAGGTTCATGGAAGAGCAAACAGAGACGAAAAAATCACAAAGATGGAGTGGAGGTGCGATTTCGCCACAATGTTGGTGGTTAGAGAAGAGGTTTTGGTGGCATCGCAGGTTCCCGATGGTCCAAGGTGGAGTTTGCGATGGTGGCTATGTGGTGATGGTGGTCCAAGGTCATGGCTATGGAGGGGAAGAGTGGTTTGCATTTGTTGATGGTGGTGGGTCTGTGTAGGTTACAGATTTGTGGTGGTGTTGGTGGCTCAAAAAGCATTATGGTTAGGTGGCGATGGAGGGTGCCCGTGAAGGGTACTCATGATTGAACGGGGAAAGACAATTTTTTTATTTTATTTTATGATATATGCTGCGTAGGGATGAAGGTTATGAAGCCTTAATCTCTAATTTTGTGCTCTGAAGTCTTGGTTACTGATGATCTTGGTGGGAGGGGTGGGATACTATGGTCTGTATGTTACATGATCTTTTAATTTGTAATTACACGATTATTTTGTTTTGGTTAAGGTTGCTTTATTTTATGTATGGTGACTTAACAATGAGTTTGTGGGGTGTTTATGTTTTTGGTTACTTACTTTTTCCAAAACAAACAGATACATGTATTGGAGAAGCATTCAATCTAGACTACTTAAGAAACACATGCTCATAACAAAACATACCTATGGATTACACTAGCCAAAATTCTCTTTGCTTCCTCCTCTTCAATTCTTCTTCATTCCCAAGCCCTGGTGCTTTACTTTTTTGTCTTAGTTTGTTCCTCAGCTCTCTTGCTCTCTGTTTACTCTCTTTGCTCATAGCAAGCACCTTGTGATTACAGCTTTCCTTTCTTTGTGTGCCTTTTCTTTTTTTTTTTTTTCATTTTTCTTTCTTTCAGCTGCTTCTATTTGTGCTCACCACTCCCTCCTTCTTTAGCACTCCAACAATTCAAGACGCTTAAAGATGCTCTCTCTATCCTCATCTTTTTTTTTTCCTATTCACACTAGTCCCTTCCTCAGTTCAACTTGCTCTATTTTATGGCTCCACTTTGATGTTAGACATGATTGCCTTGCATTGATGTGAAGTTAATTGCTTTTTTACTTTCAGTCTATTTTGGTGTGTTACTTGCATGGTTCTTTTGCAAGAAAAGTCCTTTTTTAGCAAATTGCTTGCCTGAAAGGAGGGGCTCGAGGAGATGCTAGCAGCCTTCTCTCCTTCCTTTTTTAATTGTTTTTGTTTTTTTATTTTTTCTGAAAAGCTTTTTGTTTTTTTTTTTTTTTGGAAGGGGGATTTACCAGAAGCATTTTTGGAATGGGTCATGGATCTAAATTCAAAGAAAAGAAAAACATAGCTCAAACATTTTTGGAATATAAGCTTGGCCCCAAAATGCAAAATAGAAACAAACAAACAAAAATGGCCTTTTGATTTAACTTTTCATTTTTTAATTAATTTTAAATGATAACATGCAAAAAAAGGTCACTTAGGCCAAGATGGATTAAAAAGTGAATATTAGTAATTATTGGAAAATTATGCGATGCATATAAAAAAAAAAGAAAAAATATAGTGTTCACAAGTATAAGGTACTTCGTATTGTCAAAATAGAATATTTTAAATTATCAACAAATCATATTTTATCCTTTATATGACTTTTAAGGTAATAGTCATAAGAGTTAAATATTTTTAATAATATGACAACATATGACTAAATGATTTTGTGTGTGTGTATGTATAATTGCATCTTATAAAGGGAAATTAAAAAGAAATTCTATTAAAGTAAGAATATTTTAAAGCAATAACTAAATAAAGGCATATTTATTCATTAAATATTGAATAAGTGTTAATTATAATATATTTTATTAAAACATGAATGAATATAATATCATGTTTTTACTTCTAAAGATAAACTTATTTATGAATAAAAATTAAATATGCTCATAGATGAGTTGTATTTCTCCAAAAAATTAAGGTTCAGAATTTTGAAAAATTAATTATTAAGAAGATCTCCTATTTGAAATAATATTTGAAAACTTAATCTTATGATAATATGAAAAAAAAAAGTTAAATTAAGTTTTGGTTCATGTACTTTATACCAATTTTTGAATTGGTCCTTATATTTTTTTTCCTTTTTTTTAATGGAGTCCTTATAGTTCTAAATATTTTTATTTAAATCTCTTTCTTTCTGTTATAATACCGTTAACTGAGTCTGACATAACAAATGTCACACTGATGTGGCTCCTGCCCCTCTAACACATATGTTAACTTCATCACTTATTATTTCTCTCCAACTTAAAACTTAAAATTAAAAAAAAAAATTAAGAGACCTTTTTTGGTAGGTAAACGGGGCAAGATGCCCAAACAAAAAAGAAACTAATGCACTAGTCTAGGAAAGGCCACACTTGCAATGTCTTCCTAAGCACGGAACCAAGACCAACAGGAGGATCAACATAATAGCAAACTCCTAAACACAAAGAGTGACCAAGGGTTGCAATAAAATCTATTGCATGATTGCCCTCTTGATAAATGTGATGAATGCGAACCACCTAGTCTTTGGTCCGCAATTCCTGAACTTGAGCAATGACTAAAGCAAAAGGATGAGTACGAGTAAGGTCTTTGCAAATAAAAGAAATGGCACTAGAAGAATCCATCTCAAGAATAATGCATGAAAAGCATGTCTCTAAGCCAAATCAAAAGCATAAAAGGCTCCTCAAACTTCAGCTATAGTGATAGGACAAACTCTCAAATTGACAGCAAAACCGCCCTGATAAGCACCCACAGCATCTCTTAATAAATCACCACATGAAGCAAGATAAGGCCATCAGTATTAGCTTTTATCCGACCCTCAATAGGTAAATTCCAATGAATAAACTTGTTGCATCTATTACTCAGTTGAAGAGTTTTGCCAAAGGATTAATAGCGCCTTTGCCAAGAGAAATTTCGCCAGAATTGCATTAAAAAAGTTATTTACTAAGCCAGTATTGGCATTAAAGATTTCCTTATTCTGAATTCTCCATGGGAAATGAATTACACTGCCAAAAATCAAAGGCCATTCAAAGCCAAGACCAAGGGAGATTTTGAGATTCATCAACAACCATTCCTTGATACCAGAAGTAAAGAACGCTGCATGAGCCTTGAGATCAACAAAATAAAGCCAAAAATTAGCAATAGAAGAATAGTCCCTAAGCACATGCATGGCATCCTCATGAATGTCCATATTACATCTCGAGTAGCAAGGATCTTGAGACATATGGCATGACACACACATAACATTTGTTAACAGAGAGTTTGCTGCCGTTTGCCACATGAACAATCTAATGCGTTCCATCCTTTTCCATCTCCAAATAAGGCAAAAGAAAGGATTAGGAGGAACATCATGAGAGCCCGCAATCTAATAGTAAGCAGATTTAATTGAGAAGCTCCCATCATGGCTCAACGACCAGGCTAAAGAATCAAGACCCACAATGTTAGGGGGAGGTGCAATGCCCACAGTAAACTCACAAACTTGTCTGGGAAGTTAAGGAGCCAGACTCTAGCAATCCCAAAACCATCTTCATAAATAAACTGAGCCACCTTAAATAATAACATTTCTTTTAGAACCAATTCTATGGCCACATCCAGCAACTTATCTGCCTGAGGAACCCATTTATTTGACCAAAAGTTCACGATTCTACCATCCCTAATCCTCCAAATCATGCTACTTTGAAAAATAGGCAGAATGACAAACTCCTTTGTAGATATTAGAACAACCAGGTTGAGGTCTAATAATAAGGATCAAATTGCCCCCATAGTCAAACCTAACCCGAGGCACACGAACCCATAATTCATCTTGATTTTTAACCAAACTCCACCATATTTTAGCCATGAACACCATGTTAGAGTGTCTAGCATGTCTCAAACCTAACCCACCAGAGAGTTTAGGCTGACAAACCTTCTCCTATTTGCACAAATGAATTCTTCTTTTCTCCACCAAGCCCCAAAGGAAATTCCTGCACAAGATATCAATCTTCTTGCAAACAGGTTAGGGAAGAAGTGTTGTTTACATTGAATAAGAAGGCAAACCTCATGATAGGCTTCGAAACACCCTACCTAAATCAAATGAGAGAGACATTCAATGCAAATCACAAGGGGTATGATGATAGAGGATCACCTTGACAATATCTCTAGTAGGCTGAAACTCTCCAGACTTCTCTCTATTCCACAAAATGTTCATTGTGGAGGAAAAAATACAAAATATCTAATACAATTATTTGGCTGACTATGTTCAAATTTTTTAATCGATATTTGGTTAGTATAAATAATACTATACTTATTCCTCTTAAGCAAGGTTTGAATAAAAAAAAAAAAACTAGCATTACGAGAGTTTTACTTGACTTGACCCAATAAATTGGTGATTTAGACAATAAAAAAAAAATGTTCACTTTTTTCAAACCTTATTGTGATCTTTAACTTACTCTTATGCTTGATTTAGCAATGCTATAACCTTTCTCGAATTGTTGAGTTTTTTTATCTTTCTAAAAGCTACTGTTAAAATATTCATAGTAGTACTGTTTAGTAAAATAATATAAAAATTACTTTTAATAAGTAGAAGATACAAGAGTTAGGAATGTAAGTAGACTGAACTGATCTAATGAATTTGAAGATCTTTGAATCGGTTTGAGAAGTTAGTTTATTTTAAAACAAAACCAAACCAAACCAAATCAATTATTATTAGTTCAGTTTCGGATTTGTGATTTTCAACTCAATGATATAAACACCTAACTCAATTAACTATTTTCGTTTATTTATTTCTAATCTTTCAAAGTTTTGTACTTATATTTTTAGTAATAGAGTCATTTTTTATCTTATTTATTAATATTTATTTAAGAAATTTATCTATCTATATCATTATTAAGTATATGATAATCAAATTTTATACTATTATTAATTGTCATAAAAATAAAACTTTTTTAAAAGTACAACTTTTTTTTTTTTTTATAACTTAACCAAGCAAATACAATCTTCATCAAATTGGTTTAATTCAATTTAAATTTTTAAATAGAAAAATTTTAAAATTAAACCAAGCCAAGCCAGTAATATAATTTTAATGTATAATGTTGATAATCTCTTGTTGTTATTACGCTCATTAATTTAGTGATCCTTTAGTGTAATAAATTTTCCTTCAAACTACTTAAATTTATTTCAAAATTCATTGAATTATTATTATAATATATTATTGATTTAAAGATAAATAAATAATTATTTTTACCTAGAAATAAATATACTTTAAAGGAATTCTATTTAGATTCAATTTTTTTTAGGCAAAATATCCATTTTAGTCCCTAATGAAAATTTTGGGGGACAAATTTGTCCCTCAATATTTGAAAATTCACAAATAGTCCCTCAACATTAGAAAAAGGGGGAACATATTAGTCTTCCGTATAAAATCCATCCAAGTTTTTTGGCAGTACGGATCTGTGTTGATTCTATACAGAAGGACTAATATGTCTCCTTTCTTGAATGATGAGAGACTATTTGTGAACTTTCAAATCTTGAAGGATTAATTTATCTCTCAAAATTTTTGTCAAAGGCCAAAATGAGTATTTTGTCATTTTTTAATATACTATATATATATATATATATATATATTATTGTATCATTATAAATATTTAATGCTAGTAATAATTACCCTAAAAATTTATACAAATAATAATATGTGATTGATTAATATTATAAAATATTTTATATTAATAATATATTAAAATATTTATCTTGATGAACTAAAAAAAGTTGAATTCACTTTGAAGAAAACTCATCCATTAAAAATCTTTTAAAATTTTTTGATAGAGTTAATTTTAATATATTATTAATATAAAATTTTTTCATATAAATATTCAATAGTATACATTCACTTTAACGAGCGTGTTAGCCTAAAACTCGCCTATGCAGTGGAACGTAAAACGCCGTAAGGGCAATAAAGTCCTTAAACGCTGACAATAGAAATCAGTTTGTACTTTGGTTTCAAACTCGAGGGAGAGAAGCCTTGGCGGCTTTTGAAGTGAAAAAGACAAGGGGGGATTAAAATCCAGATTTTAACTTGATCACTGTTAAAATTCCCTTTTTAACAAATCACATTCCTTTTTGTTCCTGTTGAGTGTTGAATCACCACAACACCACCCATTTTAATCGTTATCCCGAAAGGGAAAATCACTACCAACCAGAATGTTAACATGTGCAGAACGAAACAACACCTGTGTTGTCCCGCATATAATATTAGTTTGACAACTTGGGTTCTGACAGTTGCTACAAAATAACCCAAAAAAAAAGAAGAGTTTTTTTTGCCAACCCCATTGTCCCAAAAACCGCGACCTTTGTGCGAATTGTGTATTTGGACTTAGAAAGGAGCCACCTCTTTTCAATTGTTGAATTGGCTTCATTCATCCCCCCAGTGTGCGATTTTTGTTGAATCTGCTCTTCTGGGGTGGCTTCATTTTCATTCCTCTGCATGAAGTTCATGGTTTTGGAGCAACCTTGTGGCATTAGATCCGAGAAAAGTTGAGTCAACGGTCTGCAAATGTTAGAATTTCAGTGATGATTTCATCACTGTTGCTAATGTGGGATCACTTTATTGTTTCCCTTTTGTCTTGTTGAATTCAAATTGTAATTTGTGTGTTGAAAATCCAAATGGGTATGCATTAGTAGTAGTGACTTGAGGTGGTGTTTATGGTTCAAGTCTAGTTGGGCATGGCTTGGCTACGCTTGTAGTTTGCAATGATGATGTTGTTGTTGATGTTAAGGTTGTGGTGTCAAGGCGGTGAATTGGTGAAGCGTGTTTTGTAGTGTTGAGGCTTAGTATGGCAAGGGACTTGTTAGATCTGTTCTCCATGAAGAAATGGAGGTGCTCTTGGTCTCTTGCAGCAACAATTGCTTCTGTTTTGGCATTGGTTTCTGTGGTGCATCTGTTCTTGTTCCCTTTGACACCTTCTTTCAATTATTTTAAGCTCTCTCCGGACTCTTGCATCCCAACTGATGCATCAGAAGAATTGCCAAGCAACCTTGAGAAGGAAAAACCAGTAATTGATTTGAAGCATCAGTTCCCAGCTGATTTGCATGGAGCGGTTGTTTATCAGGGTGCACCTTGGAAGGCTGAGATTGGCCAGTGGCTTGCGGGTTGCGATGCTGTTACAAAGGAAGTCAACATTACTGAGGTGACAAATGATACCCTTAGCTTGTCTTCCCTCTTTTTGTTTGGATCCTGGTCTTCTTTCTGTTTATTAATTCAGAGATTTTGTGTTTGGGCTAGTTGTTGGTTTTTCTTAAGATATATGGTTTTGACTGGCATTGAGTTGATCTCTGGTTGTTGAAAAGTTCCCCTTAATAATATGGTCTATTAACAGATAATAGGTGGCAATAACTGCAAAAATGATTGCAGTGGCAAAGGTGTTTGTAATCGAGAATTGGGGCAATGTCGATGCTTTCATGGTTATGCTGGTTAGTTCTGTTCCCTCCTTTTATTTTATTGACCTGATACATGATGTTTAAATAGAAGCAGCAAATAGTAGAAGATAACTCATTTTGACAGTCTTGCAGATCTATCTTTCTCATATAATTCATTAACTCTCTTATTCTAGTGGTGATCAGAATAATTGAATTTATTGGAGCTCTGATATTCATACACATTCTTTGGTGACTGGTAAATCAGACACAATGACAAGATCAAGGACCTTCTGAGTTTTTTAAACCCAAGTGCATCTCAAGTCATTTATCTCTAATGAATAGATGTAGTTATTAGTTAGATACAAAGGTCTTTATAAAGTGTTTTGGAACTAAGCATTTAAACCCATAGTATTTCCCCTGCAACACATTTATTCTACCAGCTAATGGCAAACATCATATTTTTTGTTTGGTGGCTCATACTAATGTTTACAAGCTTTGTATTAAAACTAAAACCTAGGAACATGAAGGTGTAGCTTAAGATTCTTTTATTGTTGAATAACAACAATTACAACAATGTCATTTTCCACTAGATGGAATTAGTTATATAGCTCAAATGACGTCGTTGTATCCTATCGTAAACTATCTCCTTAGAAAAGTTATTTCAATCTAAGTCATTCTTAACCATTTCATCTACAGTTTTCCTTGGTCTTTGTCTACCTCTAATTATTGGGCCAGCCTACAATTGGTCCATTCTCCTTACTAGGGCTTCAATTGGTCTTCATGTCAAATGACTAAATCACCTAAGGTGGGATTCTACCACCTTTTCCACAATAGGTGCAACACCAACTTTTTCTCTAGTGCATTTATTCCTTATTTTATTTTGTATAGTTTGTCCACTTGTCTAACGCAATATTCTCATTTCTGTAACATTGAGTTTATTCTATTGTTGGCTTTTTATTGCCCAACATTAATTCTCATATAACATCGCAGGTCTTATAGCTGTGTGGAGAAATTTTTTCTAAAGCTTGAGTGGCTTATGTGACAAATAACACCCAAAACAGTCCTCCGTTTCCCTTGCTTGTTGGCACTTATTGTTGAATAGTGGGAATAACTATTAAATTAAGTTCTGCATAACCACAGCAAACCATTCCCTTCTTATTGTGCAAAAGAAGTGTGGAAAAAGAACCAGAATAGGGTTGTCACTTCAGAAATGAAAATGCTCTTAATTTATTTCGGCATATCAGACTTTTCTGTCTTGGCTTTTTTGAGTTCCCTGAATTTAGTAGGGTATCAGCTTTGCTGTTAAAACGTAGGGCAAAATCTTATATACACAAACATTCTTAATTAGGGCTGTATAAAGCTATTTTTGTGGAGGCTTTTTTTTTTTTTTTTTAGGGGGGGTTAATTGATTGATTTGTGGTACAATTGCTGGAATTTTGGCACCTCATCATGATTTGCCATGAACCATCTTTCCAAAAAACTTAAACTATTGGGTAAAGGCAAATGAGTCCATTGGGCTTGAAGCATGGACAATGTATAGGATCACCTTTACCTTGTGCTAAGATTTAACATTTATTTAGAGGAATGGGGGCAACAAAGATTGAACTCTAGACTACTTGGTCACAAAGGCTTAAGCATAAGCTATTGGCTTAAGCTTAAGCTTTTGTTTGGACCACAGTTCTTAATTGGATTAATACTAATGACGTGCTCCAAAAGCGCAGGCCCCTCATGGCTTTGTCCCCTAATATGTGTATAATGTGGTTTAGATTCCGAATTCGGGGCTCATCTTTTTTTTGCATTGCCCTATGATGAGATCTCTTTGGATGAGGCTTTTGGGGGTCTTTGGAGAATCGCGGGTTTGCCCTAAGGATATTCATCAATTTCTTCTCACTAAGTTTAGAGGTTTTGGCTCTCGTAAAGAAGTTAAGATTCTATAACAGACCTCAGTTTTTGCAGTGCTCTGGTGTATTTGGTTGGAAAGGAATTCTAGGGTTTTTAATGATTCATTTTCGTCTATTGATTTTATTTGGGATAGGATTACTTTTTTGGCTTCCCTTTGGTGCTTAGCTGCTGATATTCAAAGGGATTGGCATGCTTTATTATATGGTTCATCCCTTTAGGCCTTAACCATATCTTTTGTATCTATGTGAAGATGTCTCATCCTCTTTTGTATATTCCATTCTCTTCTAATAAAACTTCTTTTTCTGTCCAAAAAATAAAAAATGGTTTTTAATTGAACTTGATTCAAAGTCCGGTTAGAGGTGATACCAAATTTATTTCCATGCTTCATAATTTCTAATTGAGACTCTTATGTTTGGATTCCAGTTGATCATTGTATTTTTTATCTTGTGCCAATTGTTGGATACATATTTATCACCTGAACAAAAATAAATATTTCACAGCATCACCTCCTTATAAATTTTAATCTTTCCTCCTTGCCTCTGTCCCCTCAATTCTTTCTCTGTGCATTTAATGTCTCATGATTATAAATAAGTTGTGTTGTAGCTCTTAATAGTTACTTGTAACTAACATTTCTTTTTATTTATTATATCAAGTGCTAATAAACACTGTTGACTTCCTCTGGTTTGCTTAAAACAAAAAAATTACAGGACTTGTTTCTTCCATTTTCTGAATATGTTTGATTATTCACTATAGCATATTTAATTCATTTTTTGGTCGGAATAATCACACTATTTTCTGAGGTGACAGGAGATGCATGCACTGAGAAATTGCAATTGGAATGCAACTACCCAGGATCAACAAAGGAGCCGTTTGGTCGATGGGTTGTCTCAATTTGCCCAGCCAACTGTGACAAAACAAGAGCAATGTGCTTCTGTGGTGAGGGTACAAAATATCCAAATCGACCACTGGCAGAGACATGTGGATTTCAATTTAAGTATGTAAATTCAAAGTCCTTGTATTGAGTTTCATTATCTAATCTTCTCCATGAGTACCATTCCAAGTCACGTTCCTTACATCTGTTTCAGTACACCTTCTGAACCTGGTGGTCCCAAACTAGTGGATTGGACCAAAGTTGACCAAGGTGTGTTCGCAACTAATGGTAGCATCCCAGGTTGGTGTAATGTGGACCCAGCCGAAGCTTATGCTGGCAAGGTGAAAATCAAAGAGGAATGTGACTGCAAATATGATGGTCTTTGGGGCCGATTATGTGAAGTGGTTGTGGAATCTGTTTGCATTAATCAGTGCTCTGGACATGGCCACTGTCGTGGCGGATTTTGTCAGGTGATTCTTTGTTTATTAATGCGACACCTATTTTTGGTGTCTCTCTGACTTGTTTCTAGAAGAAAAACTTTGTACTGTCTAACCTTTTCATTTGTTGTAGTTATAGGGATTGGCTGGTCTAAAATAAACTACTACTAAAACATATTTGATGAGAAAAAATATTTTAAAACATGCAGGTTCATTATAGACAAAAGTCTTAAACCTTCGAAGTGTTGCTGCCAACCTATCTTTGTTTAGAAACAAACTAACTTGATGCTGGAGGGAATAAACTTGAAAGGAAGAAATGGAATATTGATCAAGGATTAAAAATTCAGTAGAATAAGCATAGGCTTACAGCAACAGTGGGAACCTTCTGTAGAGAAACATTTTCAATTTCTGAGGATTTGTGATTCTTGTTCAGTTGTGAGGGTTTTTATAGATAAGAAGCCTATAGCATGCAGTGAAGCTATTTGATGTTGACTTACAATTATATGTGTGAAAAGTCTTTGAAATACTAAATGCCAGGTTTGCCTGTCCAAAATAATGTCTGATTTCATTCGTTTAAATTGTATGGATAAGTTTCTCAAGGGTAACATAGTAAGAAAAAAAGAAACTACTCACATTTTGTGCTGTATAAATTCGATTTTGTTTCCATTCTGGGACAAGATTTGGTGGCTTGTGTCTATTTGGGGCAAAGTTGACGGCCTTTTCTTGGTGGTATCTCTAAATGATATGATGAGAGATTGGAAAGCTTTTTTATATTGATTTTTTTCCCCTATGCTTTTTGTTCTTCTTTGGGATTTAGGGGGATTCCTTATCCTCCTCTCTTTCTGTAATTCTTTCTCTTTGTCTCAATAAAGAATAAATTTCCTTTTCTATCCAAAAGAAAAAAAAGAAAAAAAGAAAAATACTGAATGTAGCATATTTTTCAATGTGATAGTGGCTCATTTCCATCCAATATCAGTAGATAAATTGAATATAATGATTTTCAGTGTGATAATGGCTGGTATGGAGTAGATTGCAGCAATCCATCTGCGATATCTTCTATAAGAGACTGGCCCAGTTGGCTTCGTCCTGCTCAGATTGGTGTTCCTGAGGATATTCATGTCAGTGGAAAAATGGTCAATCTTACTACTGTTGTGGCAAAGAAAAGACCACTTATATATGTTTATGATTTGCCCCCTGAGTTCAACAGCCTTCTCCTTGAGGTCAGGATCATCTGATTGTCACCCTTGGCTGTGTCCCAAGAGCTAGTTTTGATGTTTTTCAGTTTTAATTTTTTCTTTTCTTCTTTTTTGTTATTGTAGGGACGCCATTTTAAGTTAGAGTGTGTAAATAGAGTTTATGATGCCAATAATGCAACAATATGGACAGATCAACTGTATGGTTCCCAGGTATTTCACGAATTTTAGATTAGAGCATTTCAGTTGATCAAATTTAAAATTATTGCAATATATTTATCGCTGCTGCTTGTTTACAGATGGCACTTTATGAGAGCATCTTAGCCAGTCCTCACCGAACTCTAAATGGTGAAGAAGCCGATTTTTTCTTTGTTCCTGTTCTTGATTCATGTATCATTACTCGCGCAGATGACGCTCCGCACTTAAGTATGCAGGTATATTGTATTAACTGTTATTTTTTTACCAAAATAAATCTGTAGGTTGCATTGTATATTACTGTAGATGGCATTTGTATTAGACAGACTGCATCAGTGTTTCAGGCCTGTTCATTTTAATAGTGCTTTGAGAGCTTTCCAAATTACTATAATTGTGATTATTGGATGATAGTCACTATTCTGATGTCTATGTTACATGAACTTGCTTTCCATTTATCTACATAAGTAGTAATTTCAAAATGGAAAATATAGTTGCACCTAATGTTCTTTTTCCCCCCATTAGGAGCTTCAATTTATTCTGTAAAGGATGGAAGAAGGGTGGAAACACATACAAATATTTGTTACTTGTTTTTTATTACTATCAGCAATGCGCTGACTTTGTTATGTTACTCTTGGGTTGTAGATCTGTTTTGTAATATATAGATATATCTATGTAGTGTTAGCTATAGGTTCCATGTTTTACGCCGTTATTGCTTCTCACTTTTTCCTTCATTCTCTTGTATAATGCCTAGGACCATAAGGGGTTGAGGAGCTCTCTCACGTTGGAATATTATAAGAATGCATATAATCACATTATTCAGCAATACCCATTTTGGAATCGCTCATCAGGAAGGGACCACATATGGGTATGTGCAAGAGGAACTGTTTTTTCTGCATTGAAGATTGTTTTAATGAAGTAATGTTGACTGTATTCACTTCAGTCACTTGTTTGAAGCATGTGCTAATCTTGTCACTTTTGTTTATGAAGGCAGTCTTTTTCATGGGATGAAGGTGCTTGCTATGCCCCTAAGGAGATATGGAACAGCATGATGTTAGTTCACTGGGGCAACACAAATACAAAGCATAACCATTCAACTACAGCGTATTGGGCTGACAACTGGGATAAGATTTCTTCTGATAGAAGAGGCATTCATCCATGTTTTGAACCTGACAAAGATCTTGTGCTTCCTGCTTGGAAAGTTCCCGATGTTAATGTGTTGACTTCAAAACTTTGGGCTTGGTAAAAATTTGTCAATACATTAACTGTTACCTCAGTCATTTGCTTTGTTTTTCTGGTCATGCTTAAATCTTGTATGCTATTTGTTTATGGTCATGAAATCAAACAATACAACCATGTTATGATTTGGTTTCAGGTCCCGTGAGAAGCGGAAGACACTGTTCTACTTCAATGGGAATTTAGGTCCAGCTTACCCTGGAGGAAGACCAGAAGATTCGTAAGTTTACTAGAGAACTGTTTTGGAATTTTAAATGGCATCTGTAGTATGGCGCATTCTGTCTGTTCAAAGGATGTTCACGTTGTCCTTAGTTAATAACCTTGACAAACTTCTGCCCAAAGTTTTGCATGAAATTGAATAGTTTCTCTCACGTTCTTGTTAACAAACATGATTTGATATATTGTTGGTCACCTGAAGGTACTTCTGGTTTAGATATATTATTGCAGTGTTAGAGAAGATCTGGTTTGAAGTTTGTCGGAAATGGTGCAGGTATAGCATGGGTATCAGACAAAAACTCGCTGAAGAGTTTGGATCAAGCCCTAACAAGGATGGAAAGCTTGGGAAACAGCATACCAAAGATGTCCTTGTGACCCCAATGCGCTCTGAAAACTATCATGTTGATATAGCAAGTTCTGTTTTCTGTGGTGTGTTGCCTGGAGATGGTTGGAGTGGACGCATGGAAGACAGCATTTTGCAAGGATGCATTCCCGTGGTCATTCAGGTAGTAAGATATGCTTTTCTTTTTCTTATCTTTCTTTTTTTGCCCAATAGAATCAATTGGTTAAGCTTTCTTTAATTTGTTAAGAAGTCATTAATTTCAAGTTGCAAACTAGCCCTTGGACCTAGTGAACTGGCTGTCACTGCTAAAGAAGTTTAAGTTGCTTGGTCAGTTGATTATACCTTATGCTTGGGCCTCTACATTTAAACTTAATAATAAACATATGGATGTTAACACAATGATGGCTCAATGGATATATTTTCACGTGGTGATATACATTGGAAATAATCTTTGCTTCATCTTCATAATATTTTCATGGCTTTCTTTCCCATGAGTACTTTATAAATGATTCAGGCCTATTGATTAGAGATGAAATTGCATTTTAAGCTTCCTAATTCCTATTCATCTTAATGGTCTGATGAATATTTCAAAATCAACCACTACCTGAAATTATCAATGATCGTAACTGCATGTCTTTTGCCTTGTTTCCCTGTGCTGTAGGATGGGATTTTCCTGCCATACGAGAACGTGCTCAACTACAACAGTTTTGCTGTTCGAATACCTGAAGACGAAATTCCAAACTTGATAAAGATTCTTCGGGTAATTACTTTTCCCCCTTTTTCATATAACTTGTTTTCGGGTAATTTTATTGTTGATGAGACAATCAAAATCAAAATCCTGAGGAAAGTTGTCATCCTAGCCAAAGATTGTTTGAGTGGTTGGTGATCTGCCTCTTCTTTCAGGGATTCAATGATACGGAAATCGAATTCAAGCTGGCAAATGTTCAAAAAATCTGGCAAAGATTCTTGTATCGTGATGCTATTATGCTCGAAGCTGAAAGGCAAAAAGCTGCTTTTGGACATCTTGACGACTGGGCAATAGAATTCTCAAAACTGACGGAGGATGATGTCTTTGCTACTTTCGTACAGGTATTTATCTTCCTTTGTCAAAACTATTTTTGAATATACCGTACGTTTATGCAAGGCGTTAGCAACTAGATTTCATGATACTCAAACCTTTGATGACTTGGAGAAAAAAAATGAAGTTCATAGCAAACGAAAAAATATTCGTTGCACAGAATGCTGATTGAGTGTAACAGAAAGAAAAAGAAAAAGAGGAAATCAAATTTGTTATTATATTGAAACAATTATTCTGACATGTAATTTTTGTTGAAATAAGGTTTTGCATTACAAGTTACACAACGACCACTGGAGGAAACAAGTTCGCGTTAACAAGAAATTTGGATTACCTAATCAGTGTCTGGTAAGCACAAACTGAAGAGCTTGATTAATGTTAGAAGCTTATTTGGAAGACTAAATGTCGAAGACACTTTATTGAGGAGTAGAGGAATGAATGACCCTCATCCTTCATCTCAGGATTCAGGATTCATAGGATTTTCATAGTGATGGTCAAGTTCCTAGTAGATGTTACGATCTTGGGTGCAGTAAATTATTCAGCCAGGGTGGACATATATGATTCTTTTTCCCTTTTCAACATAAGTGTGTGCATGTAAAGTGCATTTTACGGTTCTTTTTTCAGAGTCTATCTCAGGCAGCAATCCGTGGAAATGTAAATTAATGTCAACGAGTTATTTTTGGTAAATAATAAACAATTGCTATTTTATTTTTCCCTTGGTATTATTAAGTTGTGAAGATATTTGATTTCGGTTGACAACGTGGTGTAATTCTGTACTGTAGAACATGGTCAATTTTATTATGCCACTTAACTGTGTTTAATACGAAAAGGAAGATTATGAAGATAACTTGTCAGAAAGGGAAGACTGGCATGCATTTGCATGTCTTCAATCTTTACGAAAAGTAATAGTCAAAAAAGAAAAATGAAAAAATTCATCACACCCTGGATACTGCTGTTAGGAGGCTTTGTACACGATGACAAAATTCTTTTGGAGTATCTATACTCACAAAATTGTCAACCGTACACCTGTTTATTAGGGAATGATAGGTTAAAATTTGAGGATTTAATTAAATTAGTGGGAAATATAAATGCCATCCCATAGTTATAGACAGCTAAAAAGTCTCCAAATTCCCATCTATTAAACACAAATTCTCCTCGAGCTCAAATTCTTCTCATGAGTCATAACCCAATGCATCATATAAACATCCGTCAATTCAAAGTCATATTTACCGAGTACCGATTTGTAACTAGATTTCAGCCCCATCAAAGCTTAGATAAAGTAGTTCTATTTTATTCACTAGTTTTCTTAACAGTTCCAAATGGAATTGGAGAAAGTAATCTCCTCGTTTAAGTCATAAGCTTCACACTGAATGTCTTCTGATTCCTGATTATATGCAACTTCATGCGTCTCAATCAATGCCTCCCGGTTAACACTCATGTCAGAAAACACTCCGAGTTGCTCATTGTCATCACTTGATACATCTTCAGGCATTGTTGTTGGACTTCCTGACCCATCATTTGTTTTTTCTGATTCTCTTTATTGCTTAAGCATTCCCAGCTGTTGAAAGAAACTCATGGAGGTCTATCTTGGCCTTCTCCTGAAGATCTCCAACCAGAAATTCTTCCTATGGAGGATTTTCAGCATGATTTTTGCGGCCTATATTCTGAAATTCTTCCTTTGGATCACTGGAAGAACTAGGATGGGATTGAGTCACGACCCCATTTTGCTTAAGTTGCTGCAGCCTCTGATGGATTAGGTGAATACTATGTTGAGCATTTAGATTGAGGAATCCACGTGAAGGAGACATGGAAGGAAACCATTTGAACTTTTGAGCTCTGATCATAGAACAGAAGTTTGCTTGCATGTGGGGAAGGTTAAGGTAAGTATCAAGTCCATAGAATCTCCTTTGCAGCCTCATCATTAGTCAAGGCAGCTTCCTCAGCTGTGGCAGAAGAACCAAACCAGAGTCTGGTTCTCTTCTTTGGCTTTCTTATCTCAGCAACCCATTTGCCCCATGTTCTTTGTCTAACACTTCGGTACTCACATGAAGCATTCTGGGGGCCACCTTTACCCCTAATTGGCCCTTTCTCTTCCATGGCTTTAAGGGGCACTTTCTGCATGTTTCCACGGTTGATGATAGTGTTACTAGGGAGAGTTGAACAAGTCTATACTTGGAACCCCTGCAGCTGGCGAGATAAAATGCATGGGATATGTAGGAGCAAAAGTGGATTTCAATGGTAATGACGTTTAGAGAAGTAAAAACTAGAAGTGGACATGTGACCTTTACTGGAATGATCCTCTCATCTGAAAATTTTTTGTGACTTTCCTATGTGTGAATTTTTATTATTGATCAAGAACGTAACGTCAATTATCGGACCCACATAAAATTTTCATATAAAAGCATCTATTCCTAACCACTGCTAGATGCTGTCATTGGCACAGTGTTTCAAATCGTGAATTTTCCATCTGTGTTTATGTTACCAAGAATATTTTAGGCGAATTCTTTTTGCTACTGTTATAATCATTCTTAATTTTCGATTTACATGTGCTGATTAATGCAAGTCGGGGTATGCAGAACATGCTGAGTTTCATGAAGCGATTATCAAACTGCATAGTTTTTTTTTTTTTTTTTTGTGGACGTGTATGCTCTTAAAAAAATAAAAAAACAGAGAAGGAAAGAGGGAAGAAGAGAGCGGGGGGATTCATATCCATTTGGCACTCATGGGTCACAGAATAGTTATGGCTTGGCCACGATCCCCGAGTATTGCTTTGGATAAGACAACAAAAAGAACTCTTTTTTAGTATAATTGATTAATGCAACTGTCTAATAATATGTTTGATTTTTTGTTTGTAAACTTTCAAATTACAGTTTAGGCAAAAACTTCTGTGCTGTGGCTTTTGTGCAAATCATGGATCTTGAGTTCTAAAAGAAGAGCCAAAACATGCTAAAATAATTTAATAGTGTTATAGTTCAAAAAGAGAAAAATTTTTAGAGAACTGAATATATTCGTTAATCAACTTTTCAATCAGTTCTCTTCTCAAAATAACACGTTTGTCAACGGCTAGACAAGTATGGTGATCTACCAAATATAGTCAGGTTTCTCCTAAAATACTCCAATAGGTACGGTCACCATGCTCCAAGTCAAAACAATACATAACAACTAACTAATACAACTTATAATAAGATACATCAAAAAAGTATTAGTGTACATAAAAAATCTCAAACATGAACACTCCTCTTTGAGATTTTTAGTAGACACTCCAAGTAGTCCTTTAAGTCTTTCAAATCTAGCCCTTGGAAGAGCTTTAGCAAGTACATCAGCAACTTGATCTTCAGAACAACAATGAACTAGCTTAATCTCATGATTTTTAATAGCTTCATGTATGGCATGGAATTTCACTTGAATATGCTTGGTCTTTCCATGTTAAACTAGATTTTTAGCAATGACAATAGCAAATTTGCTATCACAATAAATCTCAGTAGCTTCTTATTGTTGTATTCTCAAATCATTCAAAATCATCTCAAACCAAATAGCTTGGTTTGCTGCTTCAGCTCTTGCCACATATTCAGTAGCTTCAGTAGTAGACTGAGCTACAATCTCTTGCTTCCTTGAATTCCAAGAGAACATGCCCAAGCCTAAGGAGAATGCATATTTGGTAGTGGTCTTCATGTCATCGAGTTTTTGGACCTATCACTATCAATATAACCAAACAAAGCTCCATTTCCGCTTGGTTTATACCAAATTCCTAACTGAGTAGTGCCTCTCAAATACCTAAGTACTCTTTTAGCTGTTACAAAGTGTGTCTTGCTAGGACTTTGCAAAAATCTTGAAAGCAATCCAGCTGCATACACAGGATTAGGTTTGGATGAAGTGAGATATAGTAGACTACAAGTCAAGCTTCTATAAAGAGAAGCATCAATCTTTTCAGCTTCATCTTCCTTAGAAAGTTTCATATTTTGCATCAAAGGAGTGGGAGTAGCTTTGCAATTTTCCATTTTGAATTACTTCAAAACTTTACGAGCATACTTCTTTTGATTCAAAAAAATCCCATCCTTGCATTGATGCACTTCCAAACCAAGGAAGTAGCTCATTTCACCTAAACCAGACATTTCAAACTATTTTTCCATCTTCTCCATAAATTGTTGCACTTCTTGTTGATTATTGCTCATCACTAGCAAGTCATCAACATATAAGGAAATAATTAATATAACACCACTAAAAAATGTTTTCATATAGAGAGTTGCATCATTTTCACTCCACCTAAAGCCTTTTGCAAAAATAGTTGTCAATTCTACTATGCCAAGCTCTAGGAGCTTCTTTTAGCCTATACAAGGCCTTATGCAGTATATACACTTTATCTTCACTTCCTTCCACAATAAATCCTTCAAGTCGAGCTAGATAAATCTCTTCAATCAAGTTTCCATTTAGGAATGATGATTTCACATCCAAATTGCCGAAATTTTCACTTCATTTGTGTAGTGAAAGCAATAAGACCATGGATTGTGTCCATTAAATAAGGACAAGTCTAGACTATGTGGAGGTAGGGGTGGGATCACTGGAGGGCATAGGAGGGTTGCTGAGGAGGCTAAGGATAAGGAGGTTGTTGTGGTTGTCTGACAAACCCAAGGTTTGGTAGCATAATGAACTTCTAGGACTGTGAGTGGAGTGTTGGTGGTGGCACATCAAAGGCTCGTGTGATAGAAGGAGTGGTGGAGGTGAATGGTTAGGTCATATTGGAGGGCTGTGTAGTGGAGGAACAAGGTGGGCCATCCTTCTTAGGTTGACCTCTATCTCTACATGTATCTTTGCTTGTTATATCTGAAACACATACACATTACATTGACATAAGCAACCAATCAAAGACATATATATATATATATATATATATATACACAACTAAATATGTAATATTAACACCATAAATACATATTCACATGTAAAATAACTTCAGAACATGAAAAAGTAAATACTAACCTTATTTAATCTAAAAGTCCTGGACTTTCTTCATCATTTTTAGATTAGACATCGTCCCCGAGTTCTTCTTCATCCTCAGTGCCCTCAATTGTTCTCTCGAAACTATGGCTCGAAGGTTGAATTATGTCAACTTCCCTTGAAGCAAAAACTAGAGTAGGTGGAATATCAGTATCAATAACTATTCTTGAAGGGATTGGGTCATCCACATAATAACCTTTATTGGTTAGTTTTTCAGCTTTAACTCGACCCCTTGCTTTGGTCTTAATCACCACCCTAAAATTTGATTTGCATTTTCTAGGTTAAGATACATAATAAACTTGTCTGGCATTTTGGGCAATAATAAATGAATCATATCTACCATATCTTTTGGTATGGTTAATCTCAGTGATCTTAAATTGGTTATGCTTATGTGTTCCGCTTGAATATGTTGGATTATACATTTCACATTTGAATAGCACAACTTTTTTCAGAGACTCATCAATATACTCTGACTCAAGTATTTCTATTAGTACTTCATACCAATCATTTTCTCCCTCACTGGCATCGCCTTTAACACAAACCCTACTGTTATCTATTTTTTTTTTCCTCTTCCCCATTCAACTGTATGGAACTTGTATTCATTAACATAATACATGGGCCAACTACTAGTTTCATTTTTGGGACTCTAAACTAAACTATATAAGTAAGGATTGGTTATACCATTTCTTATATCATGCACTTATGTACAAAGATACCAAAAAAATTGAACTCTAGGGCATTATTACAAAACAAAGATTAAAAATTGATGGAATTATTAGATTGCATATATAAGAATTGAACCATGATGGAAATTGTTTATCGGATTGTTTACCATGTACTGGTTCAAAATACTTGTAGGCATTACAACATGTACAATGAAATGCACTTTATCACAACTTGATATGTAAGAATTGATTTAAAAGATAATAAGAATTACAAGAAAACAACAAGTCACTTACGTTCTAAATGGTTGTACTTCTTTGCAATTTATCAATGTATGCAAATGTGCAGAATTCCATTTATTCCCTGTTAACCATCGGTCTTTGCATTTTCTCGTAGCATGACCGGGTTGATTGAATACAAAAAGGTTAGCTCAATTGAGCTTTCACTTCCATCGTTATTCTAAACAACCCTATTTCTCTGGGATTGCACATGAGGCTCAAAGTAATAGTAGCAAAAGTTTGATATGTTCTTTGAGAAGTATGCATGGTATATTGATCCCTCGACTTGAGTTCTATTTTCAATAGTTCTTTTGAACCCTCCTATGTCCCTTTCGAATAGATACATCCACCTGTATTGAACTCACCTACACACTCATGCTTTATATGCCAAGTGTATAAACAAGTACTCTATAGAGTCAAAAATTTTAGGGGTGAAAGATTTTCTCTAATTTACATAGAATAATGGGGATGTTCTTCTTCACCATTAATAGATCATCAACCGTAAGAGTCAAGGAGCACAAAACTCTAAAATATTCACTCAGCTCAGTTAATAGCTTCTAAATATGGTCAGATAGTTCTCTAAATGCAATAAAAAGAAAATACTCCATGAATACATGATTGTCATGACTCTTCATCCTGAAAATCCTTCCCTATTTAACATTCAGATGTTTACCTAAGTTTGAAGCATAACCGTTTTAGCATTTTCAACTCTTGCATCTACCTACACACATCCTATCTTTGTGTAAAGCTCAATATATAACTTGCCTTGAGCTTACACAATCTACCATCTCCTTTGCAAGTTCAACTCATATGCCTACAATGCTCTTTCAAATCCAACCTAGCCTTATCATTGTCTTCAATTCAGTCAATGTCCATCACAATATTCATAATATTGTCAAACACGGTTTTCTATACATGCATCACATTAATAATGACGAACCAAGTGATCCTTCCAATATGGCATCTCGCAAAATATACTTTGCTTGGTTTAATTGTGCTCTATCCTATACCCCAGCAATCTTATGGACTTCCCAATTTCTATTATCTTCAAAAGGTGCCTAACATTTTCCCAAATTTGGTGATTATTTAGTCTAGTTGGGGCTTCATCATTCTCTATAGCATTCTTTCTAAATCCATATCTGTTGCACCTGTATGGATGATCAGTTTCAAGGAACCTTCTTTGACAATCAAATCATGATTTCCTCCAAACTTTAAAGTGAATACCTTAGTATCCTCCATACAAATAAGGCATGCCAATTTCCCATGTGTCATTCATCTAGACAACATCATAAAAGCTAGAAAGTCATTGATGGTTCACATTAATGTTGCCCTCAACAAGAAATTCCACTTTGTTGAAATGTCATAAGTCAATACACCATCACACCATAATTCATTCAATTCATCAATCAAAAATTGAAGGTAAACATCAATCTTGGCTTTGGGATTATTGGGACCAGGGTTATATAAGTTATGAACAAATAAGCATCTTTCATGTACATCTCAGGTAGAAGTTATAGGATGTAACAACCACGGCCAAAAAGAATAGGGTTTACTGAATTGATTGCTCAAAGTAAAACTATCAGCACAAAGTCCTAGCCTAAAATTTTTTACAATAATTTGTTGGATTGATAATCTATCTATAGTGATGTTCATAAATAGTGCACTTGAAATTCGTCGATAATGCTATCGGTATTTGAATGATTTGGCCACACCAAATGATGCACAAAGGCGTGAAGTTATTGATGGTATACTATCGATAACTTAAAAAATATTTAATAAAAAAATTAATAACTACCAATAGCGAGTTCAACAATTTTTTTTTAAAAGAAAAGTTACTAACAGTTCAACTTGACAACTATCCAATGAGTATATTTTTTGTTTGAGTTTTCATGTAGTTTTAGGACCTTCATGCATTTATTAGTGGAATTGCATTTTTTTTTTTTTAGTCTTCTTTGGAATTTAGGCATTGCATTAGCATGTTAATCAATTTTTGCATGTGTCATGCCTTAAGATTTACGATAATCTTTTAGATTAGTATTTTTGTGTATTTAAAAGTTATTGGATTAGATATATGCTTAGAAATGTGTTTAAAAAAAAAAATTTCAGGGTGCTAGCGCCTAAGCGCCAGCTTTGGGCGCCCAGGCGCCAGCAGTGTTATCAACATGTTGGATTTCAAGGGTTTGGGCACCTAGGTGCCAGAAACTGCCACCCAAGCGCTCGCTGTCTACACATTTGAGCGGTTTCAGGCTGCTGGGTGCACAAGCGCCCGCAGATGGCCGCCCAGGCACCCATTATCCGACTTTTTGAGTGAGTTTCGACTCTCTCTCCCTCATTTTCACTGAAATACTCTTTCTTTTAGTTTCGTCTCTCTAAAAACCCTCCACCCTCACATACATCATCAATCCATCATCTTTCCCTTTGGATTTCCTCACAAATCCATCCTCTCACATCTTCTTCTTCATCATCACGATCATCTTCTTTCTTGAGCTCTTTCTCTCTACCTTCTTGAAGTGAGAGAAAGTGAGGAGTATAGAAGGCCTACTGCTCCTCTCTTACTCCACTCCTCCTTCTAAGACTTTGAGGTAAATTATTAACACTCCCTACCTCCTTTTAGCTATAGATTGGTCTTTCATTTCATGGAACTGGGTATGGGTTTTGGGAAGAAAGTTAGGGCCCAAAAATTAGGCATTTTAAGTTCAGGTGTTGATTGGGGTTGAGTTTAATTTCTAGAAGCTTGTTATGTTAGTTTTATATATTTTGTAGCTTTGGACTCTTCCGGGGAGACTCCGGTTGGCTTAGAGCCACCACCCACTTGAGCTCTTGATTTGGGATCTTGGTTGTGAATGAATAGTGTACTTATAGTTAAATTACTTATGTGAAGTTATATATATCTATACACATATATAATATGAGTTCATATTGCTTTTAGTTTGGAATTCAATTCTTTATGAAATTATATGAAACTCTAGTTCACTAAATTGGAACTTATATTCAGTAGACGTTAAATGTTATGAGCATAAGACAAGACTTAAGAATTATGTGCCTTAGAATGCGGAAGCTTTCTAAATTATCATGATGCATTCATATTATAGTAAGGATGAATATGCTAGATTGAAAGGAGAACTTTGTTAACAAGGATTTTATAATGAATAAAGTTTTCCAAAAGGGAGGAAACTGTAACAGAACTGTTTGCTAATGACAGTAGCATTAGCCTTGGTGCACCTCAAATAACCCAGCTAGCAGGGTGATTGCTAGCCTGGCATATCGGCCAACATGTTTGGAAGTTATAGATACGCACAGATGTGAAGTTATTATTTACTACTGGAGTTAGGCCATAGGGCTATTTAGTCAGGCAGCTATTTCTGGAATAGGATTCTCTCTTGAAGTTTTATTATGATATGAACTCAATATTCAGAAACTCTTTTGTTGAGAGAAAATATTTGTATTTCATCTTCATAATTTAAAGTATAGCTTGGATGTTTTTGCTTGTCTCATGCCACCTATGAGTACATTATTTCTCACTGAGTTTATAACTCACCCCATGATTTCCTTATCTATTTCAGATTTAGCCATAGAAACGGGTTCTGCTTCTCCTACTCAATAGGATTTCTACTTATCCTATTTTGGTGAGCCCACTTGAAGGGCCTTGACTTCTTTTTTTTTTTGGAATATCGTTTGTATAGCCATGTATGACTTATGATGATATAATGCTCCATGAACTACAGGTAGGGTCCAGGGTTGGATTATAAATTATGTTGTATCAATCTAGTTTTTTCATTTTAGCGTAGTGAAGCAAATGTGTATAATTTTGTTGAACTTACTTTAACTACACAACTCTTTTTGATAGCCTTATGTATGTAAAGGTTTCCAAACTATATAAGTATATATATAGATATGTATATTGTGGTTAAGCTATGCTAGCTTGTCTGGATTTTTTTTTGGCAGGTTTAGTATAATTGGGAATGTCCTAGTTTTAGGGGAAACTCTGTCAGTTTTTACTTAGGTTTTTGGTTAGACTTGCTAGGGAATGAAAATTTCTTATGCACCGGTCACAGCCAGTGTAGGGTCGTGACAAAAGTGGCATCAAAGCCTAGGTTTCCCTGTGATTCATGGAGTAAGTGTCCTTAGGTGTAGTGATGATTATGTAAGTGGAAACCAGCCTATTTTCACAAGATGTGATGCTGGCCGAGGCCTTTATGAAGTTCATTCTTGTATTCTTGTTTTAAGTATTCTTGTCTTGGTCTTGTTAATCTTAAGAATGTGTTAATCAAGCTCTCTTTTAATAGGTGGAGATGCCACCAAGGAGACGTACTCAGGCCCATGGGGCCTCAAATCAAGAAACCCTCGATGTTGAGTCGGACCGAGCGCCCTCTCCAATGCAAAGAGGGAGGGGTCATGGTCGAGCAAGGGGTAAAGGTCGTGGTAGAACGGCCGAGCAAGCAGAGGAGCTTGCCCCTATTGGGGCTATGCTAGAAGTGGTTGCGGAGATCCGCGGAGTCCAACAGGCTATTAAAACTCTAGTGGGAATAATGACTAACTGGGGATGGGTTAGAGGACAACCCCAAGAGGCAGTTGCAGCACCAGTAACCCCGGAACGAGTGTAAGTTTTACCTCCGATGGGAAGAGATGTCATGGTCCAAGATTTTCTTAAGTTGGACCCCTTACTTTTACGGGGAATCTTATGATAGAGGACCCTCAGCTATTTCTGGACAAGACTCTTAAGGCTCTTCGAGTCCTTGAATGTTGAACTACAAAGGCAGTGGAGTTAGCGGCCTATCGTTTAGATGGGATAGCTGAGCAATGGTTTGAAACTCTTTGAAGGAGGAGATCAACTGTTTTACCTCTTCTTACTTGGGAGGAATTCTCAGAGATTTTCATGGCCCGATTTCTCCCTGCTAGCAAGACGGCAAATCTTGCAGCCAACTTTAAGAAGCTCAAGCAGGCACCAGGAATGTTAGTTATAAAATATGACATGGAGTTTATGGCTCTCTCACTATGCATTTCATCTGGTGGCCATTGAAGCATTAAGAGTTGAGAGATTCATTTGTGGGTTGGTAAACCCTTTATTTACCACCCTAGCTCCTTAGATTGGCAAGATTACATATGATGAAGTGGTGAATGCCACATTGTTGATTAAATCTGGCAAGATGGAGAGAACGATATCCAAAGAAGCAACCAAGAAGCCAAAGACTAAGGGTTTCTTTTGTGGTGGTTCGAGTTTTGGAGGAGTTCATGTTCCTCAGGGCCAGCAGTGGGTTCACTTAGGAGAGACTGCATTATCAGGGCCCAACCCAGTGAACTTTCCCACCATAGTGTCTCAAGCCAGTAGTGCATCACAGCAAAGTACGCCAGGACTTGGACATTCCGGCCAAGCATGGCCACATTGCCAAAGTTCCGGCAAACTGCATTGAGGTGCGTGTTGTAAAGGATCAACAGCTTGTTTAGGATGTGGTCAAGAGGGCCATTTTAAGACAGATTACCCCCAGCTAATAGGAGGATCTAGTCAAGGTTCTTTGCTGCTAGTTACTCCATCTACTTCTTTCTCCCCACCATTCAAGGTGCCACTTCTGAGGTAGCCGGTAGAGGGACTGGTGGCAGGAATGCAAGTGGCAAAGGAGCCGGAAGGGCAAGAAGAGGACAACCACACTTGTATGCTTTGACACGTCAAGATGCTCAAGCTTCTAATGCAGTAGTGGCAGTTATACTTCAAGTGCATTCATATGATGCTTGTGTATTATTTGATTCGGGGTCTACACATTCATGTATGTCCCCATATTTTGCCTCCCGATTTGGTGAGCCTCCCACAAAATTAAACGATCCATTCTGGGTTGGTACCCTTATGGGGCAGTCACTCTTGATTCAATTGGTATTTAAATCTTGCGTGGTTTATGTGTTCGGTATTAATACCTTAATTGATTTGATGCTATTAGAAATGGTTGATTTTGATGTTATCCTGGGAATGGATTAGTTAGCTTCATGTCATGTCACGGTGGATTGTCGTTCGAAGGAAGTGAGATTTGAGATTCATGGACAGTTACAATGTATATATAGAGGGAGCAATTATATCACTCCTAATAGCTTAATTTCTTCTTTTAATGTCCTATGGCTTATGAGCAAGGGAAGTGATGGTTATATTGCAGTGGTTAAGAATCTTAAGGCTGAAATCCCAAATTTGAAACAGGTTCCCATGGTCAGGGAGTTTTTGAATGTATTTCCAAAAGAATTGCTTGGAATGCTGCCAAACAGAGAAATTGAGTTTGAAATCGATGTATTCCCGAACACCCAACCTGTTTCCATACCCCCTTATCGTAGGACACCGGCAGAATTAAAAGAATTGAAAGAGCAATTGCAAGACTTGCTAGACAAGGGTTTCATACATCTGAGTACTTCTACATGGGGTGCTCCCGTCTTATTTGTAAGAAAGAAGGATGGGTCTCTAAGGTTGTGTGTGGATCACCGATAGCTGAACAAGGTGATAGTGCATAACAAGTACCCCTTGCCTTGCATAGATGATCTATTTGACCAACTCCAAGGAGCTTCTTGTTTTTCCAAGATCAACCTTCGTTCTGGGTATCACTAGTTGACGGTTAAAGAAGCGAATATTCCAAAAACTACTTTTTGTACTCACTATGGACATTACGAGTTCCTGATAATGTCCTTTGGGTTATCTAATGCCCCAGCTGCTTTTATGGACTTGATGAACCGTGTCTCTGAACCTTTCTTGGATCGCTTCATAATCATATTTATCGATGATATCCTTGTGTACTCCAAAAGCCAAGAAGAGCATGAGCAGTATTTGCAAATCACCTTTCAAACTCTAAGGGATCATCATCTCTATGCTAAATTCTCTAAATGTGAATTTTGGTTGGATAAGGTAGCATTTTTGGGTCATATAATGTCTAAGGAAGGAATTATGGTGGACTCTAAAAAGGTTGAAGCTATACAGTAGTGGCCAAGGCCTACCACGCTCACAGAGATCCGTAGTTTCTTGGGGTTAGCCAATTATTATCGTCGTTTTGTCAAGGATTTTTCCAAGATTGTGGCACTACTGACTCAGCTAACCCAAAAGAATGTGAAGTTTCAGTGGACGGATGCTTGTGAAGAGAGCTTTCAGAAGCTTAAGACTTGCTTAACCACGGCTCTGGTTCTTGTTTTTCCTTTAGGTTCAGGTGGATTCTCAGTGTATTATGATGCCTCAAGGGTAGGTCTTGGGTGTGTTTTAATATAGCATGGTCGGGTAATTGCTTATGCTTTAAGACAGCTTAAGAAGCATGAGCAAAATTATCCCACCCATGACTTGGAGATGGCAGCAGTTGTTTTTGCCTTAAAGATATGGCGGCATTATCTATATGGCGAGGCTTGTGAGATTTATACAGATCACAAGACTCTTAAATATATTTTCCAATAGAAAGATTTGAACTTGAGGCAACAAAGATGGGTGGAATTATTAAAGGATTATAATTGCTCAATATTATGCCACCCGGGAAAAGCAAATATTGTGGTAGATGCTTTTAGTAGGAAATCAATGGGTAGTCTAGCCCACATAACTCCTATTAAAAGACCCTTAATAGAAGAAATTCACAAGTTGGAGTCAGAAGGTGTATAGTTTGAATTGAAGGAGTCCAGAGTACTCGTGGCTTATCTTAGAGCTCGGTCTTCTTTGATTGAACAAATTAGAGAAGCTCAAAGTAAGGCTCCCAAGTTAAAGGAGCTAATAGAAGATATTCAAAGTGGCAAGAATTCTGATTTCACCTTGGATCAAGAAGGTGCTTTAAGGCATGGTAACCATTTATGTGTGCTTGATGTGAGAGAGTTGAGAAGAATCATTCTTGGAGAAGCTCATAATTCCAAATACACCATTCATCCAGGTTCGACTAAGATGTACCAAGACCTGAAGCAATTGTATTAGTAGGAAGGTCTGAAGAAAGATGTTGGCAACTTTGTTTCTCGATGTTTAGTCTACCAGCAAGTTAAGGCAGAACATCAAAGGTCAGCTAGTCTTCACCAACAAATAGAAATACCATAATGGAAGTGGGAACGCATTATAATGGATTTTGTCACCAAATTACCAAGGACCTCTAAGGGATTTGATTCCATCTGGGTAATAGTTGACCAATTGACAAAGCCTGCTCATTTTCTCCTGGTGAAAACCACTTTTAGTGTGGTTCAGTATGCACAAATGTATATTGATGAGATAGTTAAATTGTGGGATACCCATATCGATTATCTCGAATTGGGGGCCTCAATTCACCTCTCATTTCTGGAAATCCTATCAAGAAGCTTTAGGCACACGTCTGGATCTCATCACTGCTTTTCATCCTCAGACGGATGGAGAATCCGAAAGGACTATTCAAATTTTAAAGGATATGCTAAGGGCCTGTGTCTTGGATTTTGGCAGGAATTGGAGCCATTTCTTGCCTCTGATTGAATTCTACTATAACAATAGCTACCAGTCAAGCATTCAAATGGCACCTTTTGAAACTTTATATGGAAGGCATTGTCGATCTCCGATTGGTTGGTTTGAAATTGGTGAGGCCAAGCTTTTGGGGCCAGATTTAGTTCAAGACTCCTTGGAAAAATTTCGCATCATAAAGGAAAGGCTTTTAGTCACTCAAAGTAGGCAGAAAGCATGTGTAGACAATTGAAGACAAGAATTAGAGTTTTCGGTTGGAGACCATGTTTTTCTTAGAGTTTCTCCTATGAACGGTGTAATGAGGTTTGGCAAGAAGGGAAAACTTAGCCCATGTTATATCGGTCCCTTTGAAATTCTAGAGCGGATTGGTGCAGTGGCTTATAGATTAGCCTTGCCATTCGATTTATCCTTGAGTCACCCTGTCTTCCATGTTTCTATGTATCGAAAGTATATGCATATTCCTTCTCATGTCCTTGAACCTCAAACGGTTCAATTAGACGAGATCTGTGCTTTGAGGAGGAACCGATAGCTATAGTGGATCGGCAAGTAAAGAAACTGTGCTTAAAGGAAGTAACATCAGTGAAGGTTATCTGGAGGAGCCACACAACCGAGTAAGCCACTTTGGAATCTGAAGATGCAACATGCTCTAAGTATCCGTACTTATTTAAGCCTCAAGGTAAATATAGCAAAATTTGGAGGACCAAATATCTTTAAAAGGGGAGAATGTCATGCCTTAGGATTTAGTATAATCTTTTAGATTAGTATTTTTGTGTATTTAGAAGTTATTGGATTAGATATATGCTTAGAAATGTGTTTAAAAAAAAATTCAGGGTGCTAGCACCTAGGCACCAGCAGTGTTATCATCATGTTGGGGTTCAGGGGTTTGGGAGCCCAGGTGCCAGAAACCGCTGCCCAGGCGCCTGCTGTCAGCACATTTGAGGGCGTTTCAGGCTGCTGGATGCCTAGGCACCCACAGATGGCCACCTAGGAACCCATTGTCTAACTTTTTGAGTGAGTTTCGACTTTCTCCCCCTCATTTTCACTCAAACACTCTCTCTCTTGGTTTTCTCTCTCTAAAAACCCTCTACCCTCACATGCCTCATCAATCCATCATCTTTTCCTTTGGATTTTCTCACAAATCCATCCTCTCACATCTTCTTCCTTGAGCTCTCTCTTTCTCTCTACCTTCTTGAAGTGAGAGAAAGTGAGGAGTGTAGAAGGCCTACCACTCCTCTCTTGTTCCATACCTCCTTCTAAGGCTTTAAGGTAAATTATTAACACTCTCTGCTTCCTTTTAGCCATAGATTGGTTATTTATTTCATGGAATTGAGTATGGGTTTTGGGCGAAGAAAGTTAGGGCTAAAAAATTAGGCATTTTAAGTTTGGGTGTTGATTGGTGTTGAGTTTGATTTCTAGAAGCTTATTATGTTAGTTTATATATTTTTTAGCTTTGGACTTTTCCAGGGAGACTCCGATTGGCTCTGAGGCACCACCCACTTAAGCTCTTGATTTGGGATCTTGGTTGTAAGTGAATAGTATATTTATAGTTAAATCACTTATGTGAAATTATATATATCTATACACATATATAATATGAGTTCATATTGCTTTTCATTTAGAAATCAATTCTTTATGAAATTATATGAAACTCTAGTTCACTAAATTGGAACTTATATTCAGTAGATGTTAAATGTTATGAGCATGAGACAAGACTTAAGAATTATGTGCCTTAGAATGCAAAAGCTTTCTAAATTCTTATGATGTATTCATATTATAGTAAGGATGTATATGCTAGATTGAAAGGAGAGCTTTGTTAACAAGGATTTTATAATGAATAAAGTTTTCCGAAAAGGAGGAAACTGTAACAGAATTGTCTACTAATGACAGTAGCATTAGCCTTGATGCACCTCGAATAACCCAACTAATAGGGTGATTGCTAGCCCGGCATGTCGGCCAACATGTTTGGAAGTTGTAGACATGCACAGGCATGAGGTTATTATTTACTGTTGGAGTTAGGCCACAGGGCCACCCAGTCAAGTAGCTATTTCTGGAATAGGATTCTGCATTGAAGTTTTATTATGATATGAACTCAATATTCAGAAAATCTTTTATTGAGAGAAAATATTTGTATTCAGTCTTCATAATTTAAAGTATAGCTTGGATATTTTTGCTTGTCTCATACCACCTATGAGTACATTATTTCTCACTGAGTTTTATAACTCACCTTGTGGTTTCCTTATCTATTTCAGATTCAGCCGTAGAGATGGGTTCTGCTCCTCTTGCTCAATAGGATTTCTGCTTATCCTATTTTGGTGAGCCCACTTGAAGGGCCTTGACTTCTTTTTTTTTTTTTTTGGAATATCATTTGTATAGCCATGTATGGCTTATGATGATATAGTGCTCCATGAACTACAGGCAGGGTCCAGGGTTGGATTATAAATTGTGTTGTATCAATCTAGTTCTTTCATTTTAGCGTAGTGAAGCAAATGTGTATAATTTTATTGAACTTACTTTAACTACCCAACTCTTTTTGATAGCCTTATGTATGTAAAGGTTTTCAAACTATATAAGTATATATATAGATATGTATATTGTGGTTGAGCTTATAACATCCTCACTCTCGTAAGCAGAACGTAATAAAAACTTTGAATTATTTTTCTTAGGCAATGTGAGAATTTCTTAGGCTGCATTATGCCATAATAATCTTCACACTCGGAATTATAGGGTAGTGTGACACTGTCACTGAAAATATGGCACTGCCATATGTTAAAAGTTAGAAAATAACAAAAGTGCCCCTGTAAACTTTTGTTAATTGCAGTGATACCCAAAATTTTTAGAAATGATATTTTGACCCCAAAGAATTTTTTTTCCACAATAACCCTAGAACTTTTCATAAAATGATGTTTATGTCCTCGTATATGTAGAATTAGCAGAATGGGGTTTTAAATAGAGCAGAATCAAGTAGTGAAATCGTAGAAGTTTAAATCTCTACCGATTAGGCCACAGAGGTTGTCAGGTGTGAAATGACGTGGGGTGTCCCTAGACTTGCTCAAAATTATAAAAATGCCATTATTTGCAGAAAATAGAAAAATAGGGCAGAAACTTTGGCAGAAAATACTAAAGGGCTTCCGGAAGGCTAAAAGGAATGTAACATCCTGAACCATGAGGATAGGCCAAGATAGGAGTAAGTTTGGGTCTGATACAAGGGCAAAATAGTAATTAGGTAACCCATAGAGAAACCAAGGGCAAGGTTGTCATCATTGGATTATAGTGGCATGGTCGTAATAAGGGCTTTATGGTTGTCAAGAAGGGCAACCGTAGAGAATTTCTATTTTTAGAAATTTTGTGGGTTTTAATACTGGTAGGTAACTAAAATACTTGTAATAACCTTAAAATCGAGATTCTCTACACACAATTTCAAATAAGAGTGTGAGGTTACTCACATAATATTTTAGAAATTTGGGTAGTTTGAATACCCGAATTGATATTTGGACACCTTGAATTAATCTTCAAGGGTCTTATATTGTCTGCAAGCATGAGCATTATTTAAAAGTCCTTTTAGTAGTAGCTCAAAATTCAAGTTTAGTAGAATTTAAATTATGTTACAAACCCACCAATGAAAATTAACCCACAAAGCTTCCCAAACAAGCTAACTAAGCTTAATGAGTAAGTCACCCTTATTTTTACTAAAATGCCCTCAAGCCCTAGATTTTTCTACACACTTTCCTCCCCCTCATCATTTATGCCACCATCACCACCATCTTCTCATCTTGATTCTCTTTTTCACTACCTCCATGGCTACGAGCTTCAAGCTCATAATTCATGCCCTTCTTGACCTTAAATCCTCTCACTCCTTTTATGAAAATTAATCCTCATCCTCTCCTCTACAAAACCCCTCTAAAATTTCACAATTTAGCATCAAGTGGTGTCCCTCCACCACCATTTATGGCACTGCCATGAGGGGGGAAGAAGGTTAGAATGCTGCTCTTACCTTTCTTGCATCCATGGTTTCAAGGATTTTGAGGTAGGTAGCCTAAATCCTTAGCTATTTAATGTATCATGGTATGTGGCTGCTATGTTCCTCTTATGCCATGCTTGCCTGATGGCGTTTTGATGTTTTTCTAGTGATTTGAGATGAGAAAATTTAGTTTAAGTTGAAGAATTTATCAAAAACTCAAAAAGGAGTTAAGCAGAAATATATTTTGTGAGAAAACCCTACGGCATTCATACCGGAGGAGTGTACGGCTTTGCCTACAGCCATTTAAATTTGATGAATTTATTTTTATATGAAACTAGACATTCAAGGCTTTCTATACATATAAAATATAAGGCTATTGGATTAGTATAGAATTAGTTATGAATTTTTTAAATTTAACCTAGAAATCTAGATTTTCATCTAGGCAGTATGAGTTGAGAGGGGTGTAACTCACCTTACACAATTCTAAATTGAGCGAAACTAACATTGTTTGAAAGCTAACATAAAGGAATATCTCATAAAAATTTCAAAGTCAGATTCATTTCCAATTATTCCCAGCACATCAATGATTTACTTTAAGTTCAAATCAAGCTGGAACAGGGTAGTCCAGTAGGGTCAAATTACGGGGCTTATATCTCAAAATATACTCATGCAAATTATATGAAACTTCTTTCATTTGAAAGCTTGTTTTGTTAGCTTTAAATTGATGTAAATTTCATATGATTTAACCCAGATTTCTATTTTTAGTGAATTTTCACTTATAAGGATGCATTTTTAGGTAAGTATAGGGCAGTCTGAAGTAAAATACTAATAACCTGAGTTATACAAATCAAAATAAAATGCGACCAAAAAGGTTGGAAACTAGACACATAGGGCTATGACATATCCAAAATTCAGGTCTAAATAAGTTGAATAGAAGTAAGGGTGGACTTTAAAACATTTAGGCAGAAAAGAAAAGAGTGAGTAGAAAACTCTGTTGATATCAGAACTCGGAACCTAGCAAACAGAGTTAGATCATGTATACTTAAGATTGAACTCGGAACTTAGCAAAGAAAGAGCTAAAGCAAACAGAGCGCTAGATCCAGTATACTTAAGATTGAACTCGGAACTTAGCAAACAGAGAGTTAAATCGGGTATACTTAACGTTGAACTCGGAACTTAGTGAATAGGAAACTAGATCGGGCATAGTTAATGTCAGAATTTGAAAATTTGAAACACACTCATAAAAGTCTTGGAAGACCAATTGTAGATTAAGATCAGAGATTGGGATCACAAGCCCATAAAACTCATACACGTAATTCCAAAACTCGACCTAGAATCAATCTTGGAAGTCGAACATAACCCCGGAAGTCAGAAATTATATAAGATCGGAACTCGGACCCTATTTAGTCTTAGAAATCGAACTCGGGAACAATCAACAAAAGAAATGCTTGCAAGATAAATTAAGACTTAAGATTTTAAAACTTACATCTAATTACATAAGACTTTATTGTATGTGACAACTAAAGGAGATATGATATTCTATATTGGGATTGCTGTTTGATTAAAATTTTCTGGTTGTCTAGACTATTCATGGGGAAGCGGACTCGATCTGTTATGCTGCCGAATTTTTGGCAAGAATTTATGAGAACTTATGCTATGGGTGATTATACTTTAGATATAATTATATTTACATATCATATTCATGTACGTCATGCATGCAAGCATAATTAGAATATGATATGAGAAGTAAGGTGTGAGACATATCCATAAATGCACAAAGCATCCGCATGCATGATAAGATATGGAAAGGAAAAGATAATAAGAACTTGTAAGAAAAATATATCAAGCTACCACGTGAGGCATGGCATAGACTTGGCTAGCGTGGGCCAAAGTGGTACTATCTAAGACTTGGGCCAGCCCTCGACTAGATTTAAGGAGAATAGACCAGTGTAAGGGTCAGGAAAAGTAAACCCGTTACTCATGTATAGGTATAAGCTCGGACCTAAAAAGTAGGCTATTACCCAGGGGCGAGAGAGGCCATTCACCTCCGGAGGACCAAATACAAAAAAGAGCAAAATCAAGTTGCAAGTTAAAGAAAGTTACAAATTAAGTCAAGTGCACTTGTATACAGTCAAGTATAAGCATCTTTATATGCATCTTCAATTATCTCATTAAGTCATAACGTTATTATGATTTTTGCCGAAGCATATTATGCTATTCGTATTTCTATGCCTATCATATGATATGGCAAGTGATTGTTAAAATATAACCTGATTCGAGAAAGATGTTTTCAACATAAAACTGAATCACTAGTTGTGTATATGTGCTTACATTTTTTTATAAGAAACTAAAGCGGCTGAAATGTTTATGATAACACTGTATGGTCTGAGTTTACCTACTGAGGACCATAGGTTCTCACTGCCTACTTATATGTTTTTCTTTTCCATAAACATTCCAGCACCTAAGATGGAAATCAAGTGTGAGGTGGAATACTGGGACATTCACTAAGCAAGACTCAGAAGCAAACTAAATCAAGGGACTACTGAAGCTAGTTGATTAGTAGAAGAAGCAAACTCTATGTGTTATGTTAGTCACAATTTCTCTTAAAATGTAATTATTTTATTCTCTATGTATCAGAAACGACGAAATTTATGAACTACTTCAGTAATAAAGTGTACAGTTGAAGGGTCATGTATTATATTTTCCACATTTTAAAGGTTTTATTAGCACAGTGGCAACTTTTTAATATAATTTCGTGACTCAAGCATAGCTTATATAATAGAAGGTATTACAGAGCTATGCTGGCTAGTATGGATTTTTTTTTTTTTTTTTTGCAGGTTTAGTATAATTGGGAATGTCCTATTTTTAGGGGAAACTCTGTCAGTTTTTACTTAGGTTTTTGGTTAGGCTTGCTAGGGAATGAAAATTTCCTATGCGCTGGTCACGGCCAGTGTAGGGTCGTGACAACACGAGTTATCATTGCTTTTCAAGTGCATGATCCCAAATGATGAAAATGAATGCAAAGAAAGGAGTTGTTATACCAAGCTTGAGCTTGACCCTTTGTGCTTGAGCGTGGTGAAGTTTTGGCATCGCACTTAAGCGCAGACTTCATGAGCTCAAGTGCAGCCTTCATATGTGGCCATTGAATAGGAAAGGCATCCATAGTAAAGCGTGATTCGCATTTCAAGCGCAATGACGCTAAATCAAGAAATTTGTTTCCCAAAGCAATAATGGAAAGAGAAGATATAGGGTAATATTTAAAGGATTTATGTGACTTGCTGTAAACTTTTCTCAATTGTTTTAAACCCTAACACAGGGAGGAGATCAATAGGAGTCCAGTAGCGGTGAAGATTGAAGATTCGGAGAGCTCAACGGAAGCTAGAGAGACATGCATTCATCTACATTCTCCACTTTCTCTTTTTTCTATGGATTCTTTCTTTGTTGTGTTATCTTTCTTTTACTTGTTTGAGTTCTCTTTCTTCATGAACTAGGTCCCTTTTTGCTAGAGCACTGATGTAGCCACTCTTGACAATATCACTCTTGTTATAATATTATTCAATTCTTTTTTGTTTTTCTTGGTTAAATGTTTATGACTATTCCTAATGCTTTGAGTGTCTGATCAACACTTAATTGATGTGGTGTTTTACAATGACTTGAGAGACAAGTTCTGAATATCGCTTCTTATCATAATCACCACAGGTTGAGTGAAAGCTAAAGATAAGTAAATGCAACTTCTGTGGTGCCTTTGTTTAGAATCCATAGGCCCTATCCTCTACTTAATTTAGGTTGTGTTAAGATATTAGATAATCATATTAAGTAGGAGAGAATTACGTGATCTTGAGAGAGACTTGTAGTTAATTTAGAGAATCCAGCCATTAACCAAGAGAAATAGAGATTGAATAATTGAAATTCAAGGTAACAAAGTTAATAGTGGGTAAAATTAGTAACCCTAGCATTTTTGCTATTGAGCCTAATCCGCACTTGCTATTGCCTTGTTCAATTCATTCTCTTGGCAACTTATATTGGCTTTTATTTCTATTCGAACTCTTTTATTTCAATTACTCAACTTGCCACTCAATTTAGTTAATCCTGGTAATTAAACAATCCTCGAGAGAACAATTCTTTTTCTCATTACTTGCCGAACTTGCATCACACTTGTTCATGATAACTTGGTAATTATTAGCAATAAATAAATTCAAATTAAATTAATAATTACCAATGGTCTGACCATTGGTATGTTGTTACACATAGGTAAAAAATAAAATATAAATTAATAATTACCGATGGTTGCAGTTTTATTAAATACTTTTGGGACATTTTCGACACATTTTTCATCAATAATGCCATTAGTAATAATTTACGATATGTGGTATTTATTGGCGCTACATATTACAGTCAGAATTACCGACGATTATGTTAAATGTGATTAAAAATCTATTCTTTTACATTATTTTTCAGAAAATCTATAAGTATTTATTTGTTAGTAATGTTCGTCAGTTTTCCGCGTGTTTCTTGTAGTGAAATAGTCCCGTAGTCCCTTACAGTGCAATTAAACCTTAAACATCACTTAGTGCTTGGAGTTAACCTTCACAAAAACACTTACTTGGCCTATGGGAACAGTGACTAGGATGTCCATGTAGACTTCCACACTATACAAAACAACATTAAAGGACCTAAGTCTTGAGAAGTGGACGATTTGATTGAACTTTAATGTCTCTTTCTCACTCTCTCTCTATGTCTTTTTTTTATATTTTATCAAAATAACAAAAATAATTATTAAAATGTATATAAATAAATAATATTCAACAAAAATTATAAATAAATAAAAAATTGACATATAATTAATTAACTATAATCAGCTAAGGAGGGTGAGCGCAGTTGGTTAAAGTTTGGCTCATATCCCACAAGCTAAGGGCATTAGTTCAAATCATGCTGACCAATGTGATGACCTAATTAGTGATGCGATACGTAATCCCTCTCAGAAATCCGGGGTCTTTTCTGACCTTGGTACGATATCGGCCTTTACTACCAACTAAATTTTTCACTACAAAAAAAAAATAACTATAATAAAAATAATAATATTTTACTAATAACATATATTTTTAAATAATTAAAAGAAATTTTTTTATAATTTTCAATTTTCTTGTTATATTTTACGGTATAAGACACAAAAAATTATTAAAATTTATAAGAAAGAGTCTTATGTATCTATTAATCTTTAATATCTCATTAAAACAAAAAATAGTTATTAAAAATATAAATAAAAAATAAATATTATATAATAAAATTATAAATACATAGAATAAAAATAAAAAATATGTAAAATAATTATAATTACATAATGAAGATTAAAATAATAATATTTTTAAATTTATAATTAAATCATTAATAAAATTTAATATTTTTACAATAATTTTATTTTTTAGTTAAATATTAACATATAATTAAAATTATTTGTGATAATGAAAGGATAATATTATATTATATGTATAATATCTTATATGATATTAAAATTTTGATAGATCTTATATTATTAAATTTAATATTATTTGAACTTATCCTATCCTAAGTGCAAGATAATGTAAAATTTAATCAAAATATAAAGATATGAAGTCTAAAATCTGAAAATATAAATATTGGTGTGTAATTTGAGGAAACCTTAAACGATTCTACCGAAAATTTTGGCGTATCTTTTTCCAAAAGTCAACACCCGTCTTCGATTATCCCACCAAAACAATTTTCTCGAAACAAAATTCTGGCTAGCATTTTTGACGAGTTTATTCATCCGAGAATACCTTGGCATTTACTGGGTTACCTGCCAATGAACAATGTCCAATGTTGTATCACTGTAATGTCAGGTATCAACTACTTAGTCCCAATACCTGCGACGTACCCAACTATTTTCGACTTTTCTTACATCGCACTAAAAAAATACAATAATATATTCGCTAAACCAGATACAACCGGGGTTTTGTGCAACTGAGGGAGGAGCATCTACTTATCTGCTGTTAAAAACTAAAACCATCTGTTTTGCTTTTTAAATCAATTACCTTTTTTTTAATATTTTATGATATTCCCAGTTCCTTCAAGGATGCTTCAGGGTCTATCACCTGTTTGTCTTTCGTGCCAAAGTGGTGGTGATTGTCCATCCAATTCTTCATGGTGTAGTGTGGACTTTGGCCAAAGCTACTTCTCTGTGGCTTTGGTTGACTACTGAATTTTGTTGAGAAGGGAGTAAAAGTGTGTAAACAAATTTCATGTATATGTCACATATACAAATTCCATTAGTTCCTCTCTGTATGTGCTGAACTGTTGAACGAGCGCAGGAAAGATGAACTTTCTGATGTTATTTTCTGGCATAAGGTATATTGTATTTATCATTTACACCATGTTTTGCTCAATGATTAAATATCAGAATTACAATAATCTTTCATATTTTTGGGCTCTTGGTGTTCTTTCGATCGGAGAGCTTCCTGTTGATGTTACTATTTTTCTATTTGATGTTTTACATACCAAAAATCAGAAAACTTGGATTTTATTATCATGATTCATTTTTATAGCCCCTAAAAAAAACGAGGATAATAAACGGCCTTGAACTATGTTTCTTGAGCTCAGGATTACTTTCTGATTTTGATGTAATTTGTATGGAGTTTTCCTTGTTTTACTACTTTTGTTAGATAATGAATTCATAAAAGCTGAGGAGACCTTATTTTAAAATGCTTCCAGGAACGCTCTTAGGAAGGATGAACTAGGCCTGGAAATAATGCATATTTCACTGCCTACCACTCTGGCTTTGGCGGCAGATCCTATTGCTTCTCTGATTGATACTGCATTCATCGGCCACATAGGTCTGTTTGTTCTACAATTTCCTTTTGTATTTATCTAGAAAATTGGTTTACTGATACAGTAACGTTGTAGCTGTTTATGATGTTTCCTGTGCAATCCTATCTGTTTGAGGAATGACTCTTTTCATCTGCATAAGCTGTGTCCAAAGTTCAGTTCTAAGCTTACTGACCAAGCTATAGGTTGTAGAGTGGACTCTTGTGTAATGTAATATTTTAAGAAACTTTTTCATTACTATTTAATGTTGCCATATTGTTCATGCTGATAAAAAAGATAACCTATAAGGAGAAATATTTGGTGAACTCATTATACATGGGATATTAGACACCACTTGAATTTGGCCCACACCTCATTCAATGGTAGATGAAATGTGAGTCGGCACGGTATCCTATACATAATGAGTTCACCTATCATTACTCCGCAAATTGATTTTGGGTCAACAATGCTGCAACTATGTGAAGTTCATAATGTTGCACTGTAGCAAGACATGGAGATTGTTATGGAATCTAGAAAAGTAGAATGTGTCCTTGAGAGCCAGAGAAAAGAGGCCTAGGGTCTTTAAAAGTGAAAAAATTGAATGTCTTGTATATTTATGATACATTCATACTTATACCTAAAAAGGGTATTTGAGGTTGTAAGGAACATTGACCTTATCAGAGGAAGACGCAAGTTCGAATCCTAGGGAGGCAACTCTCGTGAAAAGACTGTATAGCCCTTATACTTTCTTAGACAAACGAAGATTAGTTTTATAAGCGGTTCAAATGGGCCAAACCTGTAAGGATGCCTCGTGGTCTGACCAAAATATTTATCTTACTGATAAACATGGTTATGATATGCGTGACAAGGTACTGCCTGAGTATTAACACCTCTTTCTTTCCAGCCTTTTAAGCTTCTTAAATAATTCAAGGGATGGAACCATGCTAAATCTTTTCCATTAACTGTTGTATCTATTAAGTATGATGCAACAAGTCCTACTGCATAAAAGTTTGCCATTTATCAGTCCTATGCTTGTGATTGAACTGCATCTAATTATATTATCAAATATTGTTTTGTAGGTCCAGTGGAGCTTGCTGCCGTGGGAGTTTCAATTGCTATTTTCAATCAAGTCTCAAAAATTGCAATAATTCCTCTAGTCAGTGTTACAACCTCTTTGGTTGCCGAGGAAGATGCTGTTGAGAAATTACAAACACAACCACCAGAACAAGAAATGCTGATCAATGTCTCTTCTGTTAATGCGGAAATAAAGTTGGAAGTAGAAGAACAGATAGAACAAAATGGTATTTATTTTCCCTTTTTCAAAAGAATTAATAGCTCTTAACTTGTATTCAGCAGAATCAGCCTTTGGAATTGAGTACTTACTGCTTATGATAATCTGCGAGACATTTTTCTTTCAACTTGTAAACTATCCTGGATTAATCTATCAACATTAATTTTATTTTTCCAATATAGATCCTGAATGCAGCTCATCATCAACAGATATTGACAGAGTAGCTAAACTTGGTCATGACAAAAGCTATATTCCATCAGCTTCATCAGCAATAGTTATTGGTGGCGTGCTCGGTGTCCTACAAGCTCTCTTTCTCATTTTTACAGCTAGACCCATCTTGAAATACATGGGGGTTGATTATGTGAGTCCTTTCTTGACAATGATATCAGAATTCTGTATGAAATGGATGTTAATATAAGATAAATCCATCTTCTGCTCACATGGACTGATTTAGTAATTGTTTGAAGGTTTCTTCATCTAATTCTGCTTCAAATCAATTTCATAATTTATGTCATACATCAGAAACCATATTATTAGTTGACTAGTTTTGAATTTTGACCTCTGGCTATATGTCACAATTGAAGACTTCTATTTCCTTTTAGCTACCTTGCAATTCTGTGTCAAATGACTGCCTGATTTTTTTCATTCATGCAGAATTCTCCTATGTTAAAACCGGCGCAACAATACTTGACTTTGAGGTCATTTGGTGCACCAGCTGTAATTCTTTCTATGGCAATGCAAGGAGTTTTTCGGGGAATCAAAGATACAAAAACTCCTTTATATGCTACAAGTACACCATTTCTCTCTTTCCACTGAACCAGTCTCTGTATTCAGTGCATTATGATGATACTAGATCAGAGTTATATGGTAGTTAGTTAATAATTTGAATCCTATTCAGATAAAATTGTTTCCTTCAGTATATCAATTTTAACATTTTCTTGGGTGTGTTAGGTATAGGGTAAAAATAGGGGGCAAAATTTGATGGATGAGATTTATGTATCCATGAAATTTTACATAACATCAAAATATTATGCCCACTTTGTGAATTAGAAGGTCGCATAAAAGATATCATTTCCAGAATTTTGTGTGTTCTAATATTAGTACTGAAACATGAGAACTTTACTGGAGAACTTAATTTTACAATCAGATTATCAGTTGTTTTGTTTATGGCCAAGTACAGAAGTGATTGTCCACATCCCCAGTCAACAAAAATGATGATCTGAAAGGGGAAAAATGATGCTGACATGTTGAGTTGTTTTTCTATCCTTTAATAAAAAAGGGATTTGTTGACGTTTTGTGTATTATGTATGAATTGCACTCTATTATCATTCAGTAATTTGTAAAGTTTAACTGCAGTTATGGGAGATGTAACAAATATCATTTTAGACTCATTGCTTATCTTCATATTCCGGTTGGGAGTCAACGGTGCAGCAATTGCCCACATTATCTCCCAGTAAGTCCACCTTCAGTATTCATTCTGATGCCGGATGCTTCATCACTCATCACAGACTTGTTATTTCAACTGAGAAGTCACGTTTCAATTTTGTTTCTCACTATATTGACTTGGCATGTGATTTAATAGGTATTTGATTTCCTTGATGCTATTGTGGAGTTTAATGAAACAAGTTGTTCTTCTGCCTCCAAGCATCCAAGACTTTCAATTTGGGAAGATTCTAAAAAATGGTTATAATTTCTATCTTCACCTTTTGTACTTTCAGAATCTCCTGGTTCCAAATTTCTTACAAATTTTGCACCTGAACCTGCATGTTGTTTTTTGTCTGAAGAGGCTTTAAAAATATGAGCTGCAGAGACTGCATTAAACTTCTTTCTTATCTGAACTTTACATTCTATTAATAAAAAGAAGTTTGCACGCCGGCAGAAACACTTGCATATATGATAATTATTTTCTTGGTTAAGTTAGATTTATATTGGTATAGTCTTTATTTCAGTTGCTGCCTTTATTTTTCATGCATATATTTTGAGTTTATTAATGATCCAAAAGCCTACTCGTTATTTCAGATACTTATTTCACTCATCTGTGATGTGTAGATTTTTCTAGTCTCTGAAAAAAAAAACGTATCCGCTTTTGGTTATGATTAGTGAAACTAAAATTTTGGTTGAAGTTGATGTTGAATGATCTTAAAACCCTGATATTGAAGGTTCCTTTTCTTTTAAAAGAAGAAAAAAATCACAAATTTGCAAAGTATATTGGATCTTGTTGCACCTGATATCACATTTAACTTTTTGAGCTTCTGGTCTTTATCTGAACAATGACCTTTTCCTTTGTCGTAGATTTTAAGGGAATTAGAGGCTGTGTTCTGGGATTCTAAAATTTGCATTTTGCTACTGCTTGTTGAAGTTGATCGATCTCTTGTAGAATTAGACTGGAAATATTGTTTGATTCCTGGGGACAAATCTCTAACTTTGTTTTCTTACATTGGTTGTAGGGTTTCTGTTATTGTTGAAAGTTGCAGCTGTGACATTCTGTGTGACCTTGTCAGCATCCCTGGCAGCAAGGCAAGGATCAACGACCATGGCTGGATTTCAAATCTGCTTGCAGATTTGGATGGCAACCTCTTTGCTTGCTGATGGATTGGCTGTTTCTGCACAAGTAAGAAATTAATTCTTTGCTAACATATATGTTATTGGATAGCTTTGCAGCATCCTAGATTGGTGGGATGAAGAATTACTATTGTTGTCAAGTACAAATGTTGTACTAAAAACTAGAAATCAAATTACTTGTGACACTTCCAATTACATAAAAACACAACCAAGGAAATGAAAACATACATTATAGAAGCAACTAGCAAAGTAACTACATTCAGCACGTCTGTGGCTTAATATCATCTCTGAGAACCTCCACCGTTCATTGCCAACTGTTTGTTGTTCGAATCAAGCCATAAACATGTAAATAAATATAAAGGGAAAACATCCACCAAGAAAAAATAAATAGAGCCAAACCATAAAATTGCCTTATAAAAACTGCTATAGTTAATGGTTTCATTGTAGTTGCAGTTAATGTTAGGCAAAGAAAATTGTGATAATTAACAACGGGATCAATGCATGATTTGTGGCATCAAGTAAGTGATTGCAGGGGACTATTAATTTTAAACAGAAACATGTTTGCCTATTTATGACACATGACAAAGCCAACCTTTGCATGCGCCTCAAGACAATATGATGGAACTTCTATACCATGGAGTGGGCTAGTAGTGAGGGGCTTGGGTAGTTTGTATAAAGTCATAGGTTTAAAGTTCATTGCCACCAATGTACCAAAAAGGAAAAGAATAGGCAAATTGCCTAGATGAATGCATTTGGTGATTTTCTGTATGCTTCTTTGTAGCAATTTCCTCAGAGTCATTATTAACTGCATCCATCCTCACATGATCTCTGTGATATTATCATCATTCGTCTTTCAATCTTCACTCTAGAGCATTTTATTCAAAAATATGTTGCTATACTACATTCAAGCCAATGCAGACCATAACGGATGACTCTTTTCAGGCCATTCTTGCAAGTGCATTTGCAAGAAGGGATTACCACAAGGTCATCACATCTGCTTCACGTGTGCTGCAGGTATTTCAACTTGTTACCCTGCATATTATTTTGTTAGCTATTCATTTCTTAGTTCACTTCTGAGTTGAATCATTTTTTCATGCAGCTTGGCCTGATTCTAGGGCTAGTTCTCTCGTTCCTCCTTTTTAGTCTACTGCCATTTGCTTCTAAGTTATTTACAAATGACATCGTTGTTCTGCAACTTATCAGTATTGGCATTCCGGTGAGTTGTAACTCATATTCCTATGCTCATAAAATAAGACTGCTCTCTCTTCTTAATAATATATTGATGGCCTAATAAGAAAAGCTGATCTTTTTTCCCCCCCTCTTTTTCTTGATTACTACTGGACTAGTATGTTGCAGCCACTCAACCCCTAAATTCTCTAGCATTTGTTTTTGATGGAGTCAACTATGGAGCTTCAGATTTTACATACTCTGCTTACTCAATGGTAAGTCTAGAAAATTAGTTCTTCTGCAGGAATATAATCAAGTATCTGAGTTGGTGTTAATGGGTCATGTATGTTGATCAGACTTAATTTAGCATTAGCTGTGAAAACAAGGAAAAGAAAAATATTATGTTAGTTGATCAACTAATGAAATCCTTCTATATCTCCTCTCTTGTCCTGCTGTGAATCAGTTTATGCCTCCCTTATGGTTTATGCATTTGCTATTACTCCCAGATTATGGTGGCATTGGTGAGCATATTTAGCTTATATATGCTATCCTCAAGCTTTGGATTTACTGGTATCTGGATTGCTTTGTCTATCTACATGAGCCTAAGGACATTTGCAGGCTTTTGGAGGTAACTTCTTTTGCTGCACATAAAAGGCTACCAGTTTGATTTGAGCTATCAGTCTTGAGCAATATTCTAGGAGAAATTGTTCTTTCACTTCCTATGAACTCATACATCATTCTAAATAAAAAGGAAATTTAATAAAATTTGAACCGTGACAAATTAATGCAACATTGCAGATGAAGGAGGATTAAAAAGATCTACTATTTATGAACTTTGATTTACAGGATAGGTACTAGATCAGGACCTTGGAACTTCCTCAAGGAACACTATGCACTACTCCAATAGTTCCAAGCTATTGCTAAATCGTTACCAATTTTTGGACTTCAGAGTCTCACGTAAACAGTACAATACACATTGAAGAGGACGCTCCCCATGGTGGAGTTACCAGTGGCTGTTAGTATTCCCTTTGTACGTAGGGGCTGCTCTTTTCGAAGGGTTATTTTCCTCTCTTTTTTTTATGAATATATATATATATATATATTAGCGAAAATGGTTGTCATGAGATGAAATTTTATGAAAGAACAAAAATATATCAGCATTTTTTTTTGTTGAAAATAGATTTTTCATTTTTTTTTCCCTTTTCAATTGAAAGGCCTTAAACATCTATCTAAAAAGGTTGCAACATTGGGGATGAACTGCTGCTCAATGCTCATAGCATAGGTCCGTCCCACATTAAGGATCTTAGGACTTGACAAATGATCTTAGGAGGCGTAAGGATCGCTATGGAATCATTTCATTGAAGAGAATGATTCTGTCATAGATATTCAAAATAACACTTGAGTACCTAGCACTGATGAGTTCAAGCCAAATTGATCAGGGGAGAGAAGACAAAATTGAACAATAATGGCTTAACCCTACGTATAAATGCTTTTACGCTATGATATGCTGGTTCCATTATTCGCATTTCAGTGACAAAATATTAACTATCCACAATATAATAATTCTACCACTCATCAAACTTAAATAGGAGACAGTAAACTTCACAACATATTGTGGCTCAAACCTTCTTGAATTAATTTATTTGAAGAAAAAACTTTGAAATAGGGGAAAATTGTCCAGTATCGTTAAATTTTTAAAGGGAAAATTAATGTTAAAGACCTCTAAAAAAGATTAATTAAGTAAAAGGATAAAGTAGATCAAAATTATTTAAAAAGATTTATTAAACATTATTTAAGATAAGATAAAGAACTAAAAATTTGTTATTGATAAATAATAATATCCTTAAACTATTTCTTAAGCTTTCCATCATACCCCACCATCACGATTTCTGCCACGACATTTATGTCCAGAACATTTCGCTTGGATCCATCTCAAGTCCATCATTGGAACAACGAATAGCATGGCGGTTAATGTTGTGAGAGGCCTCGATTGATGTTATGGTTAGTCTCTAATTATCCAGGTGAATCAGATGAAGAAAAGAAATAGTATTCTGATTTCAATTTGAGATAGGATCGTTGGATTTTCCACAACAATATGCTCTGATTCAATCATACTGGGTGTGGACGATAAATGCTTATAGCCATTGTTTGATTGGAAGCTCTCAATTAAAGTGAAATATCATACTCCCTTCAATTCAAAATAATTGTTAATTTCACTATTTTCACATAGGTTAAGGAACCTGAAATTAATATATAATTATAATATAAATTTAAGAAAATACTGTTATTAAATTTTATTATATGATAAAAAATATGACTTCTTAATATTTTATCTAAAATATATCATTATATAGTGAAAAATAGTCATTTCTTTCAACCAATAAAGATAAAAGATAAAATTAAAAAATTAATAATAAATATTATACTGATATGTGAGAATGACAATTATTATAAATAAAAATTTTTTACCTAAATTAATAAATATTATAAATCGGATGAAGTATGATGCTACATTGGATTTTTACCTTTGAATTGCGTTTCATGTCCATTAAAAATTAAAGGTTAAAATTAGCCTTTTGGTCTTTGCATGTGTCCCAAAATTTGGTTTTAGTCCCTACACTAAAAAAAAATTTGGTTTAGATCCCTACAGTAATACTCCATTAAATAGTTAGTCTCTATTATTAGAAAATTACTATACGGTATTAATTTTTGTTGATGTAACTAATAGAATTTGACATAAATATAATATATTATTAATATAATTTTGAAATAATTTTTTTTAGATATTTTTTAAAGTTTGAAATGATATTTAAAAAAATAAAAAATGTAAGTAAAATAGTATCAAAACGATGTTTTTTTTTAAAGTCAAAACAACCTCAAACAAGTTTCACAATTTGCTATGTCAACTCATATTAACTGCACTAATGAAAATTAATATTATCTAATAACTTTTTAATGGCAAGAACTATAAACAAAAAAAAAAATTTAATATACAGGGACTAATTTTTATTTTAGGGAATAAAATCAAAATCTAAAACATATGTATGGACCAAAAAATAGTTTTAACCAAAATTAAAAATTGGTTTGATGAAGTAGGGACAACAATGTTATTTACTTCTTCTTTTTTTTTTTTGTGTCAAAACAATGATTTTTACTCAAGCAGAAGCAAAAACCCATATGAATGAAATGGGCCTAGTTGCGGTTGAATACCTAAGGCCTGTCTACATCGCATCGATGGCCCATAATGCACGTGCCGCTGAAAATGCAAACAGTCAAAGCAAATTGACTATAAGACAAAAAAGTAAAAAGCCAAACAGGGCTGTTGACCAAAAAGCAAAACCAAATAAAAACAAGTAAAACTGGCCGAAAATGAAAAAAAAAAAAAACTGATGACATGATTGGAAAAAACAATTATTTTAAAAATATAATTGCTTCTTTTCTGAAAAATTATCTAAATTTTTTTATTATAACCAATTTTAAACTCAAAATAAATTAATCCAAACATATTGCAAGTAAGAGTGAACTGCCTAATTTCTTTTCCTGCCAAGTCAGAAACAAACAACCTACTACTCTACGGTGAGCAAACACAGCCAAAAAGAAGATACAGAAACTGCATATGGGAACACTAGACCATGTACAAATGTATCAGTGACATATCAAAAACTTTAATCGACAGGATGGGGTATGACGCGATCACGTGAACTTTTTTCCTATGGGTTTTATATTCTAAACTAATCTGTGTTTGCAAATGATATTTCCAAAGTTAGTTTAGAAAAAGTAATTTTATTTACCGGAAAAGCCAAAAATTTCTACTTTTACCAAAATTAATTTTATAGCATAAAATTATTCTTTCTCAATGTAGTTTTATACTTCCAAACACATTTACTTGAAAGTGGTCCTTCTGAGAAAATACCACCCAAATGAGGGTTTGGAATGCAGGCCAATCAAATTAGAAGATTGTTCTCTAGCTACTTCTCTGTGAGCCATACATGAAAAATATTTATGTGCAAATTGTTTATAGTAAAAGGTCATACCATACGAGAAATTACTGCATATTTTTTGTTTTTTAATAGGGAAATTATATTATTGCATAATGTTGAATGACCGTATCATTTTGTACTTGTTTCGTTTATTAAATGATATCTCAATTACAAGTAACTTTTAATTTATTTTTCAAAAATAAAATAAAAAAATACTCCATTCGTTTCTAAATAAATACCAAATTAAAGTTAACGTATAAATTAAAAAACAGTAAATGATAGTAGTGATAGTATTAAAATAAAATAAGTAGGTAAAATTACCCTATATGAAAAAATATAAATTCAATAACGTAATTAATATTACAATACTTTATTTACTAGAATTGTATGTAATCATTTAATAACTAAAATCAAATTAAGAATATTATTGACAAAAATTAGTATTATTTTGATATTTTAAATTAATAAATATTTTAAAATACCATAAACGTGATAATTATTTTAAAATGGAAGAAATATAACTTAAAAAATAAATATATAAAATAATAATAAGTCTTATTACCAACTTTGTCTTAAATATTACTCAATCACGTCATGCTCCGAACAAGCAATAGTTTCCCATACCAAATTCGAGAAATATCATTCATAACAACTCAAGTCAGCAATTGAATAATTGATCATTCCCGCGCATTAAATGATACCGTAGTCATGCGAGGCTCATTGAATGTAAAGAATAAACATTACTCCACTCCTATTAAAGTATGTACACACACGTCGCATCATGACACACATATGTTCACTATAAGAAATTTGATTCTTTTCGGACGACTAAAAAGTTATCACTAAAAATTGATCCTTTTCTGATGATTTTTACTGGTTGTCACTAAAATCTGTGTTATTGCTATTTTTCAAACTACTTTATGGAGAAACCATAAAACACTTTATATGGCATGGCAGTCATCGATTTTATTCGGACTCAGATATATTAAATTAATTTCAACTCATTTGACTTAATTATGTTAAGAACATTTTCTTAACATACAATAAGCAGGTCAGGTGGGGGCTACCAATTTTAACAAGAGAAATCTTAGTGGACCAAACTGAATCCTAGTCAAGAAGAATGCTGGTGTGGGGATAATCATCAGGTCTAAGGCTCCTGGCTGGGTGGGACCAGGGATCGAATATGTTATAATTGAATTAGGCTAACTTTATTGAATCCTTTTGAAAATGCTGGGGGGGTGGGCTTGATACAAACTAAAAAGGCGACAGATTCGCCGATAATAATAATGACGGAGTATACTGTAGCGAGTGTAAAGATTCTTACTTTAGTTCTTTTACTTCTTTCCATCACCTGCTCCAAACAACAGGTGACACAAAAGTCAAACCACAGGCTGGGAGAGGGATGGATTCTACGTGTATAATAATATGGCTGATTGGGTCTGGCATCCTGCAAGATTCTTTTTGCTTGGGAAAGGTGGCAAGGGAGCCCGTTGATGTACATATTCTGTGTACCCTGTGTTTTTATAAGGTAAAAATAAAAGAAAATAAGGGTATAAGAGGGAGTTGGGTATAAAAATAAAAATAGAAGAGAAATTCTTATAAATTAAATTCATGTATAAAATTATATAAATATAATCATCAAATTTTTTCTATCATTTTTACTTTCATGTCAAGCTTACTCTAATACTATGCTTGGTTTAAGAGAAAATAAGACCATAAAAAACTAGGTGAAGAGAGAATATACTGGGAACTAAGTTACTTTCATTTGGATGAGGGTGAAACACTGGAAGAGAAAACAAAGCTGTGAGACCCACACTTAATATTTTCTCCTGCTGGGTGCGCCAAAAACTTGAAAGTTGAGACAGAGAAGAGAGTAGGTTGAATGACAAAACTACCCATTACAACAATATAAAATTGATAAAGTTTAAAATTTTACAGCATATTTGTTTTTATTTGCACAAATAATTGTAAAATGATTTTAATAATTTAAATATTAATAAATAAACATTTTATTAATATTATTATAAAATTATCTATTTATTTAATTTATAAAAAGTGTTTAAAAATTAAATTAAAATAATATATTTATTTTTTCTTCCCTTTTTATCTTCTAGGAGAAGGCAAAATATGTAAAACTTCCAACGTTAAATGGGAAAAAATCTATCATGTCAAAAAGGGATACATTTGTCCAAAGGTCACCCTTTCCCATTTTTCTATTCACAACTCTTTATTACCTTACGAACGGCGGAAAAGGCCAAATCCAATTCAACCACTTTTACAGGGACAAATATTAGCGCTCCAAATTACAGTATGCAACAACTAGCACATATAACAGTACAAATTGTTCGAAGTGCGCTTATACGGTGAAGCTGCAGCTACGTTACTTCATCATTCTTCATTATTTAAAAGCTTAAATCTATTTTTCATTCTTAAAAATATAGTACTTTTTACTTTATTCCTTAAAAAAAATTATAGTTTTTGTCTCTCATTTTTAAAAATAAATAGAAAAATTTTTGAATTTATTTTTAATACATTGATAATATAAAAATAATTTTATACTATTATCTAATTATGTATTATTATATATGAGATTTTTGATATAGTAAATATGAGAATCAACTAATTTTGTTATTGTGATAATACATGATTGCATAACATTATAACACTTTTTAATACTACTAGTACATTAAAATTAATCTCAACAATTTTTATAAAAAAATAAAAAATATAAGTTTCAAAATTTTAAGAGTCACTTATACTCAACTTTTTAAAAAAATGACTTCAAGTAAATAAATTTCTTTTGAAGAACCAAAACTAAAAAAGGTGCTATATTTTTAAGGACAAAAAATATATTTAATTCTTATTTTAATTATAAAATTTAGAAGTTTTGATTAAATATGATAAACAAAGTTATAAATAACAAAAAACATATTACTCCATTACATTTATATTTACAATTTAAATTTAATATATTTTTAATCTAAAATCTTTTACAGTAGCATATTTTGAATTGATATTTTATTTATTAAAATTAAATATGTATAATTATATAAGATATTGTATTCCTTAAATAATATAATAACATATCATCAAATATAAATATATATTTTTATATTAATAACAGAAGAAAACAATTTTTTTGGGATAAATTAAAAGATAGGCACAAACAAATGATTCCCGTGGACTCCAATATAAATTGCATCTGCATTGAGATTAATGTTTGATTTGAGGAGGCTTCTAATATGGGATTTGATGAGTTATGCACCATAATGGTCCCTCAGTCTTGACCATTGGAAAAGTAAGAGTAAATGCCTTTTTTAATCCTAATATTTTGAATTTAATATCAATTTGATTTTAAAAAAAATTGACATCAATTTGGTTTTAATGGTTTAAATTTTGATGTCAACTTCATCATTTTGTTAAATAATTGGTAATTTATGTTATAATTCATCAATAATTTAAAGTTGATGAAGTGGAAATCGTCTTCCCTCATCAATCAAAAAGACAAATAAATAACATAGTAGTACACTAGCATCAATTAACATGAATCGTAATAGAAGTAACTAATGATTTTGATAGAATGATAAAACTGGTGTCAAAATTCAAAGTGTTAGAACTAAATTAATATCCAAATTTTTTTCAAAATTAAACTAATGTCAACTTGAAAATATTAAAATTAAAAAGACTATTTATTCAAAAATTAATCAATAGTTAAAATTAAAAGGTTTTAAAGGTTTTATTATAAAAAAATTAATTTTATATTTCTATTTTTATATAAAAATTTTATATTTATGTTTTAATATTTTAAAAAAATAGTTCTATGCAATTTACTATTTTATCCTTTTACTTTTATTATTTTTTCTACCTTCTACCACTTAACTTCACCCTACTGTGGCTTCTTGTTAGTGACAGATCGTACATCACCCTCACCAACAAATCCGATAGCTTCACGTACTTGATGAAGTTGTCAGCGCCGCCATCGATTTGGCAAACTCAACTTCTTTCACTATGACTTCAATGAAAGATAGATGCTCCTCAACTAATTAAACTATTGAAAATATCATCAATGTAGATTAAAGTTTTGCATCATTAGTGCACTTTGGAGGTGCACATTGGAGACTTCAATAGGTTAGAAGTCTTCACTTAGCTTTTGTCCTAAAAGTTTGTCGGTATAAGTTAGAGCCAATGCTTAAATGGTCGTTGCAAGTTTGGGAGTTACATACTCCTTGGTGTTATAAAATTAATAAAAGATGGTAAAATTACTCTTTTATCTTCTTATTTAATTTTTTAGTTTGCTTCCCTATCCTCCTGCTCGTGCCTATACCCGTATCTTCCTCTTCCCCTCCCTTTCTTCCTCCCATATTTGTTACCTGAAATATATTTTACAATTTAAATAAATAATAAATAATATAATATAAGTCAAAGAAACACATGATTTCTTGCTTATACGCAATGGCTGAAAAAAAGGTCTGAATATTTGTGTGATAACGCTTTAGTTACAAATCAAGAAACATATTGGTTCTTGTTAGAGTGCAACGATTGCAAAGAGGTGCATGTAAACAATATGTCACTTCATATACAACTTGTCCAACGTTAATGTAATGAAGGGACATATTGGTTCTTGTTAGTGCAACAGTTGCAAAGAGGTGCATTTAAACAACAGGTCACTTCATATGCAACTTGTCCAATGTTCTTATAATGAAGGGACTTATCAATTAGAAACAATATGTCTCTTTGCTATGGCTGATCACACATGGACATGAATGTTTGTAGTGTCCTGTACAAGGCTATAAATAATCCCCATCATCATACCATTGACTCACTTTTACTTTGTGTATTGTGTGAGTTTGAGTGTTTTGGAAATTTTACAAGTCTTATCTTAATTTTCAAGTTCAAAGAGAGTAAGGAAAATTTCTTATTATAGCTAATTAGGAAATTTATAGAGGTTTTATTGTATCTGGGGGAATATCATCATCAACCTAATAGTAACTACGTGTGGGGATGAATATCTCTGTAAAGACAGCGAAGTGATTCGTTCCTTGAAATCATAATAATATTCAAGTTCTTGATCATCTTTTACACCAATTTTCTTAACAACTTTAGAAAGATATTCTGTTAAAGATGGCTCAAAATCAGAGTAACAATCTCAAGGTCATGAATCAAGAGTTTGTCAATCTAGATTAGTTTGATGGAATAAATTTTAATCATTGGAAAGATAAAATGATGTTTCTCCTTTCGGTGCTCAATCTTGCTTATGTCCTTAATCTGAATACTATTCCAATTCTTAATGCTGCTAAAGATGCATCCAAGGAAGAAAAGGAAAGAGTTGCCCAATTAAAGAAAAAGCGTGATGAGGATACTTTCGCATGCCAAGATCATATTCTTAATACTTTGTTAGATAAACATTATGATCTTAACATGTCAATTCAATCGCCATTGGAGATTTGGAAATCTTTGGAAGAGAAATACAACAATGAGCGACAAAGTCCAAATAAATTTATCATGTTAAAGTATTTTTAGTATATTGATGATGTGGCTATTATGGATCAAGTTCATGAGTTACAAATCCTAGTTAGTAGACTTTGTGATCTACAAATGGTTATTCTTGAAACAGTACAAGTCGAGGCAATTATTTCAAAATTGCCTTCAACTTTGAATGATTATAGGAAGAAACTCCTATATCTTAGTGAAGATTTCACTATTGAGAAATTCCTAAGGCATCTACGTATAGAAGAAGAAACTTGAAAACGTGATGCTGTGTATCTTTCTCAAAACTCAAAGGTGAATCATTCAAAGGTAAAAGAAAGGAATCCTCTATGGATAATAAATAAGATAAAAAGACATAAAGATTATGTTATCATTGCCACAAGAAAGGGAATTATATCAGGCATTGTCAACTTCTGAAAAAGGGTAATAACTCAAAAGAAGCGTCAAATTCCAAGGCTAACTTAGTGGTAGATAAGGATTTGGTTGCTATGTTCACCGAGGAAGTTCAATGCATGCATATTGGTATGATGACAGAACTCAACATGGCAACACAAGGAAGATCGCTTGAATGGTGGTTAGACTCCAATGCTACTATCCATGTTTGCAATGATCATGATCAATACAAGACATATGAAGAAGTGAATAATCGAGAGGTGTTGATAGGAAATGAAAACTCAGCTAAAGTATGTGGTCAAGGAACAATAGAATTGAACTTCACATTTGGAAAGAAGTTAAGCTTAGTTAATATACTTCATGTTCTAGAATTAAGGATGAATTTAGTCTTTACTAGTCTTTTGTGTAAGAGAGGATTCAAAATTGTAATGAAATCTGATAAAATTATCTTGTTTAAGAATGAAATGCATGTAGGAAAAGGATATTGTACAGAATGCATGTTCAAACTTAATATTAATGATAAAGTGAATTTTCTATGTATGTTGTTGATTCCTATGATTTATGGCATAGTAGATTAGAGCATTTAAATTACAAGTCAATTGAATATATGTATAAACATAACTACATTAATCTTAGTAATAAGGATTGTAATAAGAGATGTGAGATTTGCATACAATCCAAAATCACTAAGAAACCATTTCCTAAAGTTGAAAGAAATACACATTTACTAGAACTAATACATAGTGTTATTTGTGAGTTAAATGGTAATATTACTAGAGGAGGTAAAAGGTATTTTATAACCTTTATTGATAATTGTTCCAAATTTACTTATGTGTATTTGCTAAGAAATAAAGATGAAGCATTTGAAATGTTTAAGAAGCATAAGTTGGAAGTAGAAAACATGCATGATAAGAAAATAAAATTTCTTTGTAGTGATAGAGGTGGAGAATATTTTTCTAGTGAATTTGATTCCTTTTGTAAATTGCATGGTATTATGCATGAATGTTCTGCTCCATATACTCTGCAACAAAATGGTTTAGCAAAGAAGAAGAACTATACCTTATTGGATATGGTTAATTCAATGTTGCTAGATGCGGAGTTATGCTACCATTTTTGGGGTGAGATATTATTAATGGCATGTTATAATCATAATAGGACACCATCAAAAAATAAAAAGGCTTCTCCTTATGAAATATGGAAAGGAAGAAAACCAAGCTTAAATTCTTTGAAAGTGTAGGGGTGTTTAGCCTTTTATTGTGTTCCTGATCAAAGGAGAATTAAATTGGGGCCAAGATCCATAAAAGGCATCTTTATAGGATATGCTCAGAATTCTAAGGCATACAAAATCTTAGACTCGGTGTCTAATTCGGTTGTTAAATCAAGAGAGGTAAAATTTGTTGAAAATAAACTCATTAATGATTCAACTCATAATTTGCATTATCCCCAAAAGGATACAGAAGTTTCTCATGAAACTATTGTAGATCAAAGTAATAAACCTATAAGTGAAAATGAAATGGTTGAACCAAGAAGCAGCCAAAGAACGAGAAAAAGTAAGGATATAGATCCAGATTTTATCTCATCTCAGGCCATAACTTTTTTAATTGAAGACACTAGGGATTCTATAATAAATAAGATCTCTATTGTATTAAACATAGAAGATGATCCTCAAATATTCAAAGAGGCTATAGCCTCTAGAGACTCTATTTTTTAGAAAGAAGCAGCGAATAATAAAATGGACTCAATATTATCTAATAATACTTGGGTCTTAGTTAATTTTTCCAGGGTCAAAGCCTACAGGATGCAAGTGAGTATTTAGAAGAAAGTATAATACATGTGGTTCACTACAAATCTTTAAGGCAAGGTTAGTAGCTACAGGGTTTAGACAAAAATAAGGTCTAGACTATTTTGATACCTATGTACCTGCGAAAAAAATGACTTATATTAGGACTCTTATAGCATTAGCATCCATTTGTAAGCTTCATATACATCAAATGGATGTTAAAACAACTTTTCTCAATGGAGATCTTAATGAAGAAGTTTATATGAAATAACTAGAAGGCTATGTGCTACCCAGAAATGAAAAGAAAATTTATAAACTAGCTACATCCTAATATGGCTTAAAACACATGCCTAAACAATGGCATGAGATGTTTGATTCTGTTGTGTTATCAAATGGCTTCTCACTAATAATGCAAATAGATGTATATGCTCCAAATTTACTAAAAACTATGGAGTAATAATTTGTCTATATATAGATGATATGTTAATCATCGGGACAAGTTAGGAAGGGATTTGTCAAACAAAGGAGTATCTAACTTCTAAATTCAAGATGAAGGATGTAAATGAAGTAGATACAATATTGGGTATAAAGGTGCATAAGCATAAAATTGGCTTTACTTTAAGCCGATCTCATTACACTAAAGAGGTATTGGAAAGTTTGACCATCTTAAAACTAAGTAGTCCAATACATCCTATGATCCTAATTTCAAAATAGAAGAAAATATAGGGAGACTTGTAGCATAATTAGAATATGCATATGCTATAGAAGTCTAATGTATGCAATGCATTGTACTAGGCTGATATAGCATTTGTTGTGTGCAAATTAAACTATCAAGGTTTACGGGAAAACCTAGTAATTAACATTGAAAAGTTATAGCAAGAGTTCTAGGTTATCTTAAGAAAACCATAAACTTGGGATTACATTATAGTGATTATCCCGCAGTCCTATAAGGTTATTTTGATGCTAGTTGGATTACAAATATAAGTAATAATAGATTCACTTCAGGATGGATTTTCACCATAGGTGGTAGAGCAATAAGTTGGGCCTCAAAGAAACAAATATGTATTTTACATTCAACTATAGAGGCTAAGTTTATAGCTTTATCAGCTGTAGGTAAAGAAGTGGAATGGCTTGAAAATTTGTTATATAATATAAAGCTATGGCCATAACCAATAACCATCATTTCAATCTTCTATGATAGTGAATTAACCATGTCTTAAGCATGTAACAAGGTTTACAATGGAAAGTCTAGACACATAAGCTTGAGATATAAGGTCGTGAGGTTATTGATAGGAGATGGTATAATTACCATAACATATGCAAAATCTAAAGGGAATTTAGTAGATCTATTGACTAGAGAGTTGTTAAGGAATAAAGTCAAAGAGTCTACTGCTAAAATGGGATTAAAACCTATTGTTGTTAAACATTAGAAATCCGACCTTATTCTAGTAGAACACTAGTTTCAAGGTTTAATGGGTAATAACAAGTTATTTAACAACTAGAGTACCAAGATGTAGGATTTAGTGCTTTATATATAATAAGGAAGGTGAGTTAAAATTATTAATGAATTTATAATATTATCCATCAAAAGGATTCCACTTATGTGAATATAGGGGTGGTGCTACTCTGGTTGAGAATTTTATAGGTTTTGTTTTCGGAAATATTCATGAAACCAAGATAAGCACATAGCTATAAAAGTGCTTAAAATTCATAAATCTCTTAGACTTGTTAGGAGGTACAATTTATGTGTGTGACTTTCTAGTACTAACATAAGAAGTATGTGTTTAATCAACTAGACACCTATTACTTCGTTAGAACCTGGAAAGTTTATACTAAAGGAATATTTAATTCTAGTGATACATTCTTTTATGCATAAATTTATATGATTTTTAAGCTCGTAAAATAATGGAGAAATGAAATATGTTTTACAATTTAAATAAATAAAATAATATAAGTCAAAGAAACAAACAGTTTCTTGCTTATACGCAATGGTTGAAAAAAAGGTCTGACTAGTGGTGTGATGTGCTGCAATTGCAAATTACGACACATATTGGTTCTTATTAGAGTGCAACGATTGCAGAGAGGTGCATGTAAGCAACATGTCACTTCATATGCAACCTGCCCAACATTCACGTAATGAAGGGACATATTGGTTCTTGTTAGAGTGCAATAGTTGCAAAGAGGTGCGTGTAAATAACATGTCACTTCATATGCAACTTGTCTAACATTCATGTAATGAAGGGACATGTCAATTAGAAACAATATGTCTCTTCCCTATGACCAATGACACATGGACATGAATGTTTGTAGTGTCCTGTACAAGGCCATAAGTAATCCCTATCATCAGACCATTGAATCGCTTTAACTTTGTGTATTATGAGTTTGAGTGCTCTAAATATTTTGCAACTCTCATCTTAATTTTCAAGTTCAAAGAGAGTGACAAAAATTTATTATTATCACTAATAAGGAAATTTATAGAGGTTTTATTGTATCATGGGGGGCTATTGTCATCAACCCAAAAATAACTATGTATGGGGGTGAATATCTATCTAAAGACAGTAAAGTAATTCATGCCTTGAAACCAAAACAATATTTAAGTTATTGATCATCTTCTACAGTAATTTTCTTAACAATGTTGCTGCTTTCTGCCCCTACCTGATGTTGCTAACCTGCTCTTCTTCTTTGACCATTGTTATGAACATACACAAGTCACGCTCGACCATCAAATTTGGACCACTTGCTAATTCCCTAACTGTGTTGCCATCCACATTATTCTTAGTCAAGCTGGGTTGAATAAAATGCCAAACCATTGGAGTGAAACACGCCAAGAAACCAAATTTCTAGGCGGGAAATTTTCTTTTTAGGATTACTTGAACTTTTTCTTCTTTTTTTTTTTTCCAAGTGGGTGTGCGAAGATTCTATCATTTCATGTAGACAATTGATATGATAAGGATGTTTATATGGTTATTTTGTTGAATTGTTTATGGGATGGCAACATTACATCGACCAATAGTAATAAACTCATTCTTGACAAGGTGAGGTACCATGAATGATTTTCTTTGAACTTGTTTATCAATGGAGATTCATCACCCATCCAAACTCTATTCAAAGTAATAAAAGTGGTGATGTGAAGGTGGCAAGCAAGGTAGTGGTGTCCTAGAGGGGATGTGGAGTGAAGATAGGACAGGCGAGGGAGTAGCTGGCACCAGCAGTGTCGAAGAAGCCATAGAGGTCACTAGTATCGGTGGGTTAGCAATAGCAATGTTGTTAGGGTGCAAGGGTGGGAGAAGAGTGAGGTAAAAAATTATAAAATAGGGGTAAAATTGGTAAATCATAATTCTAACTATCAAATTATAAAAGTAAAATATTATAGAATTATTTTTCTTTAAAATTAACATTTTTAATCTCCACCATTAATTTTGATTTAAATGGTTTGGATTCAAAGAGCATGTAACTCCCAAACTTCCAATGACCATTTAAGCATTGGCCATAAGTTAGTCATTTTTGCAAAGTATTAAAATTCTACCATGCAATGAACAATGCTATTCTAAGGTTGGAATGTGATATTCTAAGGTTAGAAAAGCTGGTGAAAGGAGAATGATTAAGGCTTGATAGTGATGGAATTTGGCGAGCATAGTAAGATGATTAGGAAGGCACAGTGACAGATGAAAGAAGGAGGGAGGAGATAAGGGAAGGAAAGAATAAAAAAGTAATTTTATCAGATTATTTTATTTTATTTTATTTGTCAATGTCCAGTACAATTCAAAACATAAGTCGAACCATGTAAGATGGCTCCTTGATTTGATACTAGGCAACTATATTCAATGGCAATTTCTCACATGGAAAATGTCAATTTGGGAACATGATGATGGTTCCTATCAATTATATATTAAAATAAAAATGTTAAATTATTTTTTTGTCCTTATTCTTTTTCTTTTTGATTCCTCTTCCCCTCATCTCTGCCATATGCCACTATTCTCCTTGCCTTAGCATCAGACATGACGACACCACCTCAATCCCTTGGCACCACTAACTCTGCTCCCTTCCCGTGAACATTGTTTGCTTTCAATACTATGTGGCTCACTCTTATGTTTTCTCAAGCTTATGATAAAAAGGCACTTCCTAATATGGCCAAAAAGGTTGCTGAGTGCTAACACTACCAACATATTGGAGACCAATGTAGATGACTACTACACACAAATGTTCAATGAAGGTTGGTAGTGGTCGTATTGTAAAGGAGGTCAGGTATGATGTGTCGTGTGGAAAAGGTGAAATCTAGGCAAGGTGAGTGATATTTGGAAAGGAAAAAAAAAACATATGATGGAGTTGAAAGCAATGGTAGTTCGCGGTAGGGTTGTCAAATGGGACAGGTTGACCCATTTAGGCTCGACTCATTTTAGCTCACAAGTATACGGGTTAAATGGGTGAAGCTCATTTAACATAAGGATCACTAATGGTAGGTTGACCCATTAAAGATTAGCCCATAGGCATAAATGGGCAACCTCTTTTTTTTTTTTTAATCTTTTTTTTCACTATGCTAACTATTGTACAAATTAACACTTCAAGTGTCATGACCCAACCTAGGGATGTCAATGGGGTGGGGTGGGGCGGGACGGGAGATAGGCCCCCGTACCTCAGCCCGTGGATAAATACCCGCCTCTGTCCCCCACCCCATATTCGCACGAGTACCTATTTTTGACTTTCCCGTGGGTTTACGGGCACCCATGGATATCTATAAATATATGTTAGAATATTAAAATTTTAAAAATTTAAATTAAACATAAAGATTCTAATATCATAAAATACTTAAAATAAGCATAAATAATAATCTGATTCCACAATTCAAATTCTAACAACTTAATATACCTAAAATAAAGATAAACACATAAAATAAATACAAAATAAGTACAATAATCCAATTCCACAATCTAAATTCTAACAACTTAAAATACTTGAAATAAAAATAAACAAATAATAGTAATCCAACCATTAGTCTAACACATAATAAGTACAAATAAATTCAACTTCTAAATTTAAAACTTAGTCTAATCAATTTAAATAACAATAATATTAGCTTAACTAAGTTAATAACTTAAAGATAAAATAATAATTTCATATTGGGTATCCATGAGTATAGAGATAGTGATCCCTACCCCCACCCCATTTAATATGCGGATATTTAAAATCTTCATCCCCATTATTTGCAAGGGCAAAATCTTCCCCCTATACCTGCCTGGTTGCGGGTATCTATGGGGGCGAATTTTTTTGATATCCCTAACCCAACCTAGACTATGACCAATGCATAGGGAAAATCCATCCCTGGCAAGCCTATCATACAATTTTCTAGAAAATCGGATGAAGTGTCCTTTATTTCTAGGACTAGTCCTAGTAACAAATTCTTTGCCTATATCAGACAACACATACACTAGACTATTGGGGATCCAAGCACTCTTAGAGTGCACCCCACAACATGTAAGGTAATTCTATAAAGCATATAAAGTCCAAACATTTAGAACCCATACAACCTTAACTTTCAATTCAAATAGGGTGTCTTAGCCAATGTTAGTTCAAGAGGCATAACATACTTAAATAGGTCTATATATATACATATATTACTCAAGTCGAATCCTGCCTGTGACACTACGGAGCATAGCAAGTCTAAGAATTCGCAATAAGGTTCCAACGACAAAATATCGTATTATTAGACAATAAGAGTTCACCAACATGAAGGATGTCTACTAGGAGCTAGAGGATCAGATCCCTAAGCAACACCTGTATTTGAAAGAGAGAAAGGATAATGGGGTAAGTTTTGCAACTTAGTAAAAGACATGGCATCTATAGCCCACATGAGACAACCCTTCAAAACTTTTAAAGGACAATGTAACTGAACACAAATATTAAATATTAACTTCCAAACTAGGATAGAAATATTCTTGAAGGAAAATTAATCATAAAGTAAATAAATAACTATTTCCATATAATTATGAGGAAGTCAAATCCAAAATGGGTTCGTTAGGATTACACTTAGGTGGTCATTCCCTCATGTGACCCCATATTTGTAACACACCGCTATGTAATGTCTATATAGTTTGCCATGTACCACTACTTAGGTGTCCACATAATCAATAGTCAAGGTGCACCTAAGCTAATGCTTATTGTTGTTAGATATATATTTTGTTAGAGATCTCTCTAAAAACATAATACTTTATAATAATAAAAGCATAACATCCTTTTTTGTTCACATTTCATCAAGTCTTAACTTTCACAAATTATTTCTCAAGAAATCTCATAATATATATTGAGAAATACCTCATCATTTTCATCATCTAGTCAAACTCGTTCTTAAACCATCATTTCGGTAAAATTTGTCTCATATGTTAATTTTCACAATCATAAACTACTCATGAAATTTTATAATCATCTTAAACCAATTCCAATCATTTAAGGACATTTATAAGGTTTATATAATTTGAATAATCATGCCTAAATAGTTTTGCTATCCATTAGGAGATAATCGAAATTCACCTTTCCAGTGACTTAAAGGAGCTATTTTGGTTCAAAATTGTTTTTACCTTTTTTTTTTTAACCAAACCAACTACTGAGGACAATTTTAGCCTCAGTATATCATGTATTTTAATGGGTAAAAATAGTTTGGACTTATTCCTTAGGCTTGAGAATTAAATTCCTACATTTCCTAGTTGTTAGTATAGGATTCTAACTACTCCTTTTTATAACAAAACTCCAATTATTGATCCTAACAAGTTTGTGCTCATAAATGCACTCATTTTTAAAGTCAACTAAATTATTTAAACCCATAGAAACTTCAAGCTCACATTAAATCCTTGGGGTTTGAAGTCGAGATATAATATCCTACTCTAAACTAGTTTATGTTATAATCTAGTTAATTGCCTTGCTAGGAGTTTTATCTCACAAAAACAATTTTAGAGGACTCAGCTAGGCTAATATAAGCTAGATCCAAGCTCCAAATACACCACTATGTATAAGCTTGTGAACCCTAGAATAGTAACTCAAATATAAGACATATATGACTTCACAAACTAAACAAGAATGTGTTAGAGATCCCTGCCTCTCTTCTAAGCTTAAAATTCCTTCTAGATCCAAGTCCTAAGTCCTCAAGAACCACCACCACACAAGAGAGAAATTCTCTTGCTCCCTTGAAGCTCCTTGGCCGCGGGTTCTAGAGGGGGAAGAAGGAAGATTTTTGTGCTTGTGTTGAAGTAGAAGAGACGGAATGAGACGGAGAAGGTGAGGGTTGAGAGATTAAGAAAAAAATAGTGAGGGTTTTGGAGACGGAGGGCGGGAGTTTGAGGGGGAGGTGAGGGAGAGTTGTGTTTGTTTTTGTGTTATATTTAAAGAGAGTTTTAGAGTTTAAATGATATTAGTTTTAACAAGTGTCTAAATTCTAACATTTAAATTCAAGAACAAGATTTGTCACTTGCCTAAGGCCCTTGACTAAAAGGGTTAAAGTGATACATGTTATTTTATGTCACTCGTTGGTACTTTGTGATATGTCATAAGTACTCTAGTATACTTCAAATTCTTAAATTAAATAGTTATAAGAGCTCTAAAATGTTCTATCAATAATTCTAAATTATTTCTAAATATTTTTATTGAAAGTATAATTTATTTAATTTTTATCTCTGATAGAATTTTAACTATACAATTATATTATTATTTTATTTTATTTCTCTTCTTAATATATTAACTGCATTAAGTTAGTAAATTTTTCGGCTAGTTCTTTATTTAAAATTTGTGGTCTCTAAATAATTTTAATTTTAATTTAAATATATTTTTATCCCTTAATGATGATTATAGTATTATTTATTTAATATGTAACGTAAAGTTACAAATGCGGCCAAATCGAGGATATTACATTATAACTAGCTTTGAAGAGTAGAAACAAGCTTTCAATTTATTCCAACATCAAGCAGTTTGCTAATTACGTGAATATACACATGTTGTAGAACTTCTATTCCCTCACCACTTCACTTCACACATGATCCAAAATCAAATCTACCAACCTAAACTCCATTAAATTCTCATTAATTAGACTTGATGCTAAAATCAACCATTGCTCTCAAGAAAAGAAAATGTGCTCAAAAGCTACCAAAATCTTATCACCCATAACAATAATCCAAACAAGTAGAACTTCCAATAGCAATTCCTAATAGGTAGGAAAAGCAAGCCAAACAATCTTATTCGAAGAAGGTGAAAACAAACATAAGAAGAAGAGGAATTTACCATAAACTGTGGGTTGGTTTGGAAAGGCCAGCTCAACACCCTAACTATGAGATGGAAGCGAGCGGTGGAGAGAGACATGGCAGAGGGAGTGGCTTTTGGTTAGAGAGAGAGAGAGAGAATGGGCTAGAGAAAGGGATGAATAGAGGGTGAGGTGTAGATGTGGTTACATACGGTGGTGGTGGTGGTGAGGCGATGAAGCAAACAAAATTAGAGAGGGGGAGGGAGTGAGCAATGCTTACTGGGAAAAGGAATTTCGACAAAAAGGATGAACAATGGCCGAGAGGGAGAGTTGTTTGTGTGTTTATCCTCTTCTTGCTTTCTTTCTTTCTTTTGTAAAAAACAAAAAGGTAATGTATCCTATGAAAAGATAAAAAAAAAAAAAGGAAATTTTGTGGGGCTAACATTTTTTCCACATTTATTTTTCAAACTCATGTAAAATTTTAAAGTTCGCATTACCAACATTTTAATTTTAAACTAGGTATTACAGCTTGAAAATTAAATGTAAGAAATAAAAAATAATAAGAAAAAGTGAAAGTAAGAAATGACAAGAAATGCAATGTGGCCTTGGTGGGAAAACAAAACTGGGCAGAGAGTTGGCGTCAAGATTGCTTTAATAGAGGAGAGGATAATCTATAATCTATAATCTAATATAAAATTTCTTCCACTATCAATGTCACAAGGCATTTTCTCTTTTGCAATTACTATGTAACATCACTCTAATTAATTTTATTTTAATTACTATGAATTACATTTATTTTGACCTTTTATTTTCCTCAAAAAAAATTTAACTTTTTATCTTCTATAACCATTTAGCATAAAATGTATGAAATTTTATTGTAAATATATGTAAGATAATATAATAAACTAGAATTTTATTTAGATGTATTTGAAAAAAATGTTATCAAAATACAATTAAGATCAAGTTTTATAAAAATAAATAAATAAAGAATAACAATCATAAAAATTTTTCAGAATTCACTTAAATGGTTAGAATAAATATAACGATTTTTATTTAAATTATTTATATGAAGTTAAAAAATAAATACAAATATTATTCAAAATAAATCATAAAAATTCGGACAAATAACTATTAAATTTTAGATATACATCTTTTTGTTTTGCTTTAAAATATTATGAATATATTTACTTTAATTCATTTTGTTTTAAATAAAAATCTTAACTAGATATTTTTATTTAAATATTTTAGTTATATTTTAAAAATAAATAAATTAAAATATATATTAAATATTTATTTATTTAATAAAATTAAAATTATAGATAATTAACTTACTTAATCCGTACAATACATGGAATAAATACCTAGTTTAGTTCTCCTCATCAAATTGGAAACCGCCTTTAGATGAAATGAATCGATGAAATTATTTTATTTATATTTTTTATGTATCTACAAAATTCTGAACAACGTGGACAAAATTACAATTCTCAACTACCATATTTCATCATTTTTTAAATTTCTGTTTCTAAATATTTTGTGAGACCATTTCTAATTTTAATGAGGATGAGGGCATTTAATAGAAAGTTGAATTTGGGATAAATCTGACACGATTAAGACGAATGGTTGACTTTTTTTTCTTAGAATACATCTAAAATAATGGTTGAAATTTACTTTTGACCACACATTTTTAATATTGTACGATTTATCTGTAAAAAACATTTGTGAAATTAACAGTAACTTTAATAAAAAAATTATAATATGTCACGAACTATTTCCACCAAAACCTTAAACTACCGAGTAGAAAGACTTAAATGAGCACATACATTTCCAACAGGCATTTGTTTGCTAAACACTGTTCTAGTTTCGTCCCCAGTTCCGCATCATACCACTTCTATCCTTATAATTTGCCCTCTTTTTTCGTATAAAATGTTAAATTTAGCACACAAGACGGAGAAAACTTTTTGTATTATTCATGTTTTAAGTTTAAAGAAGCTCTTATATGAGGGGATATATTAAGGTATAAAATTATATATATTCTTCTACTTAATAATTTAAACTTTTAAAAGAAATAATTTATGATATATTGTTGATGTTTTTAAGGATTTATTATAAATATAAAAATTTATAGAAAATAATTTAAAAAAAATTTAAGCTAAAATTAAATTTATATTTTTTTTTATTTTTAAAATTTCTAACAAATACTTTTTATTTGAATCAACATATTTTCACTAATATTATTGTAAGATTTACTTTTGAAACATGGTTGCACTTAAAAGACTTTCATAATTATTTTTATATAAGTTAATGTATATTTTGGTCTCTGAAAAAAATCTAAATCAAACATATTAGGTTATGTTTAGTTTGATTTTTGGGAGAAAGTTTTTTGAAAAAAGGTTTTTTAAAATAATTATTTTTAGAGAAATTACTTTTAAAAAATATTTATGTTTTATATGAGTATTTGAAAAATAAGTTTAAGAGAAGAATTTTTATTTAGATAAGATAAAATAAATTACTTTTAAAAATATAATTACCATAAATGACATAATATAATGTAAAAATAAATTACTATATTACTATATTGAGGGTGATAAATAAGTTTTCTTTTTTTGTTCTCTTCTATGAGAACGAAAAGGAAGTTTCCAACCTCTTTTATGAAAAAGCCTTTCACCCTCCAAAAATAAGAACTCAAAAACAAAAAATTAAACCAAACATCATAATATATTGTGCATTCCTCTTTTTCGTCCAATAGAAGCCCTTCTAGTGCTTTCCAGTGGCAATCCAAAGAAATGCTTAGTTCCAAAAAGAAAATTTGCTAATATTTTTATCCTTAAAATTAAATATACTGTAATAAATTAGTCCTTGTATTGAATCCTATCCGTTAATTCTTAATAGATATGATGATGTGGTCATTAATTACCATATTATATATATCTTCTCTGAAAATTATTGAAATATACTATTCCAATAATCTCAACACAATCGCACCAATGAAACCCAAAATTTGGTCCCTATAGATGAAACCTAACCCCCAATTTGGGGGCTTTGTTAGCATGTTTTTATTGAAACGATGCGTTTCAATAACTTTCAAATAAGATACAATATGGCAACTAAGAGTCACATCATCATTAAGAATTAAGCCCTAAACTTTAAGCATACATTTTTGAGAATATATTTTACCCAGCATTGTATTTAATCATTGTTGGTTTCGACAATTATCTTAAACACATTTATTAGTAAAATTCTAACAAGAAAAACAATGAAAGTAAAGCAAAATATTTTGCCAGTGGCTTGCATGTTCCTCTGACATTCTTCAAGGCCATCTGCTGTCCGGTATGGCTGTCGGTCAGACTGGCTTCGTTCGACTCTTTTAATGTTCACTTCAACGAACTTAAATTATTGGGCACAACTGGAAAATAAAAACAAGCGAAAACTTTAAGTATTTATGTATTTTGAAAAAAGATTAATTTTCAAGTTTCAGAAAATTTTTTTAAAATTGGCTGAAAGTTAGTCAACTTTTAAAATTAATTATTAAATAAATAAAAATAACAAGAATTATTATTTTTTAGTTACTTGAGAGCCCTTAGAAAAACTAATAAGAAAGAAAGAATGCTGGTGTACAAATAGATATCACACTCTGAGTTATAATTTATTGGCTAATGAGAAAATAATTATTCATCTTTTTTTTTTATTATTTAAAGGGTAAAGTCTTATTCATGCTTTTCACATTTTACATTGATTTTGACTTAGCTCCAAAATTTTTTTTTTGAGTTCCAAAATATTTTTTTGGCTCTATTTACATCCTTAATATTTTTAAAATATTTCAATATTGCTTTTTTGGAATTCAAATTATAAACAGAAAAAAATTGATACGAATGTCAGGTTATAATATTAGTGTGATATATTTATTACTTTTCTAAATAAAATGATATTATTTACAATCATTTTCTTTAATATTTTTGTAGGAAATGAACATTTTCTTTTTTAATTTAAACTCCCTTAATACTCAATTAATCTTTTTCTTACTAAAATCCATACTTGAAGCTTTTTTCTTGAAAAATTGAAGGTAAACAACTTTGGATATCACTATCATTGAAATTTGATTTTACTATCAATTTTTTCATTTATAATTTGAATATTATCTATTGAAAGGGCAAGATTGAAATATTTTAAAAATATTAGGAATATAAATAAAATAAAAAAATTTGGGATTAAGTTGAAATTACTGTAAAATTTAAGAGATATAAATAAGGCTTTACCCTTGTTTAAATTCTGACATTAATTTTAATACATTATCAGTATAGATAAAGAATTTTATATCGTCATCTAATCATATGTTTCTATTTATAAAATTTTAAGGTAGTAAATAGTTCAATCACAATTTTTATTGGTGTAATAATATATAATTGAATATTTATATAAATTTTTTTATATTGATAGAATATAAAAATTAAATTCTTAAACTATTTAGTATTTAAAGTTCATCGAATTTCATTTCATTTAGCTCAAGTTGGGTTGGGCCACTATAATTAAAACTCTCTCTAACAAAACCAATTTAATAAGTTACTTAAATTAAATATTTGTAAAATTACTTAAACTAATGAATTGCTGAATAATATTCATCTAAGAATTAAATTCTGATAATATGGTTTAATTGTGAAAAAAATGCAATAAAAGGTCTGTGTTAATGCTTTCATCTCTCTGAATTTTTTTTTTTTGAACTAAGATATTGCTCTCACTCAACAAATAATAAATAAGTGTCAGCAAACTTAGAAAAATAGCTAGCGTGCACAACGTAATAAAAACTAAAATGCACAATTGACCAGTCATGTTATTTCATTTTTGTGCCACACCCTCCATCCAATTTAGCAAATTGTCCCTTCGATATGACAAATAAAAATCACAAAGAGTTTTTTTAATTTTATGGTTAAATAATGAAGAATATTTATTATTTGTGCCTATTTTGATTGACTGTGAAATTATACATATATCTATTTTTTTTTTAAAAAAATTACGAACAAAGTAGTGTACGTTTAGATTTATTAATTCAAAAGTGACATAGAAGATGAATTTTTCAGATTGTATTCGATATTTGATGGATTAAATATATCAATCAAATTCATTATTTTTGACTAATTTGACAAACTAATCTGACATATTAAACCTGTTTTGCTATCCCTATTCCACACTTAGAAGATGACGACAAGCATACTTTCTAAAGCAAAAACGAGGACGACAAAATAAGATAATAATAATAATAAAAAAAAAAAACAAAGTGATATTCCTTTTTAAAATCATTTTCCTACCGCTAGTGGCATTCATTGCTTTCTTACACTGACCGCCTCGTATTCTGTTCTGAGTCTCTGACTTCTGTCTCTCGACCCCTTATTTCTTCTTCTTCTTCTTCTTCTTCTCTGGCATCTTCAGTTCTCTTGCTTTGCATGCACATTGCTTCCTTCGTCACTTCATAACTCTGTAACACCATTTGCTTAAAATACCCTTTCCTCTCCTCTCCCTGTTCTCATTCTTTCTTACTTCTCTTGCGCCAAATCTAAACCCAGCAGCATCCAGCGTCCTCAGAAAACCACCCTATTTTCTTTCACTTGGGGATCCACACATTAAGAGATTCAGACACGTATCAACTCGATGTGCTTTCCTAAGTAGTTAAGCCACTTCACAAGTGCGTTATTCTTATTTCTCAAGTGTGCAAGCCCCTCTCTTTTACTTTTAATTCTGTTCTTTTTTTTCGGGTAAGGGGGAAGGCAGAAAGAAAATTTTGCATTGGTAGCTGGGTTTTGGTGCATTCAAGTTGAAGATTCCTCAGTTCTGAATTCTAGCTTTTCTGTGTTTGATTTATACAGATCTCTCTCTGAGAAAATGCTAAGAAATACTCTTTTCAGTTATCAGTGATTTTGTGCCAATTTGAGGTTTGCAACTATGGAGCTTTAGATTTATCCATTTTTCATTTATTTTGGCGTCTTCTTGCTATCTTTATTAACTTTTGCAACATTCAAGGCTTCCCAGTTGCAATATTACGCCCAACTTTCGAGATTCTGTCTCTTTGAGCCCTGGAAAGTTTTTGCATTCTGAAAAATATGGGTTCCTTATTGGCCTAATTTGGGCCCCGTTTCTTTATATAGTTCCTATTTTTATTACTAAAAATTTAGCTCTTTCTTCATTTTTCCCCCCTATTGTTTAGCACAATAATGAGAAGGACTTCTTCTTAGGGGTCTCCTATCTTCCTCTTGCAGCTAAGTCACACATGGCTCTAAACACTATTCCATTTTCCGAGTTGCTTTTGTCAAATTCATGTTGCTACCTGGTCAATTTGTTTGTGGGAATATCTAGGATTTTGTGATGCTCATGGGAGCAGCCAGCTGGGGCCGCTTCTTGTATTTCTGAGATTGTTGACTATCCGTTCAGGTACCAAACTATTGATATGTTTTTCTTCGCATTTTGGATCTTTTTGAAAATTTCTCCCCAGCCCTTCGAATTTGTCGTCATTCTTTACCTAATACTCCTAGAAATTTTGTGTTTCTGAGTTCTTTATCATTGCAACAGTCAACAGCACTTTTGGGGCTTCCAAAAAAAAAAAAAAAAAAAAATCAATCGCTACCTTAGCTTATCCTTTCCTAGGTGTATGTTCAATATCTTTCACATGTAATTGAGACTTGGGGCATAGGATTGATTGTTGTGTATATCTTACTTTGGCCCTTTGAGCATATCTAGACATGCCTGAACAGGAGAGTTGTCTCCTTTGGTCACCATTCTTGCTTTGTATCTTCATTAGTTTCTTGATACATTCTGATGTGGCAGCTGAGATTCCACTGGGTTCAAAACTTTCTGTGGTTGACAATAACTATTGGGTTTCCTCCAATGGTGATTTTGCGTTTGGGTTCCTTAAGATTTCAGATCAACCTAACCAGTTTAGTGTTGGCATTCGTTTCAATTCAAAGTCTATACCATATAGCCAACAAACTATGGTCTGGGTTGCTGGTGCTCAGGTCACAGTAGGTAACATGTCCTACTTTGAACTCACCCAGGAAGGGGAATTGGTCTTGTTTGATTCCTTACAAGGAGCCACTGCTTGGAGCAGTGAAACAAGAAACCAGTCTGTTGTTTCAGCTGCCCTTCATGACAATGGAAATCTTGTTCTAATGGACAGAGAGCAAAACATCATTTGGGAAAGTTTTGATACTCCATCTGATACACTTCTCCCAGGACAAAGTTTATCTGTTAATCAATTACTTCGAGCTGCGAGCAACAACCCCGAGGCCAGTTACTATAGTCTTCACATGAATGCTTCAGGTCATTTAGAGCTACATTGGGAAAGTAGTGTTATCTACTGGACTAGTGAAAGCCCTTCTACCTTGAATGTCAGTGCTTTTCTTACAAACAGTGGGGCCCTGGAACTTCGAGACCAAAATTTGAAACCCGTTTGGTCTGTGTTTGGAGAAGATCACAATGATTCTGTGAATTATCGGTACCTTAGGCTCAATGTGGATGGAAATCTCCGCTTATATTCATGGGATGAAACTTTGCAATCGTGGAGAGCAGTTTGGCAAGCTGTTGAGAATCAGTGCAAGGTCTTTGCAACTTGTGGTCAACGAGGCATCTGTGTCTTGAATGCCTCAGGTTCTGCTGATTGCAGATGCCCATTTCAGGTAACTGGGAGTAACAAATGTTTGGTTCCATATGAAAATGAGTGTGAATCTGGCTCCAATGTGATAACATACGAGAACACATATCTATATGGAATCTATCCCCCTGATGATTCTGTTATCACAAGTAGTCTGGAGCAGTGTGAACTTCTGTGCCTGAATGATCGACAATGTACGGTTGCAACCTTCTCCAATAATGGAACTCCACAATGCTCATTAAAAAAAACTGAGTATGTCACTGGTTATGCAGATCCATCTCTAAGCTCAATATCATTTGTTAAGAGATGCTCAGGTCCATTTGCGGTTGACCCCCATCTCATGAATCCGAAATCATCTCCATCCAAACCGCCTCCTGTGCTCTGTGTTCCTTGTCTAATAGGAGCTTCCTCAGGCACATTTTTTATCTTTGTTATCCTCCAGTTGGGAATTGGCTTCTTCATCCACAGAAGAAAAAGCTCTACTAGGAAAAAAGTCACTTTGTCACTCACATTCCCAAACTCAAATGGCTTAATCATGTTATCCTTCTCGGAAATCAAGAGCCTCACTGGGGATTTCAAGAATCAAATTGGGCCAAAGATGTTCAAGGGTGTGCTACAAAACAATCACCTAGTTGCAGTTAAAGACCTGAATGCATATATAGAAGAAAGGAAGTTCCGGAGTGCTGTGCTGAAGATAGGGAGCATCCACCACAGAAACCTTGTGAAGCTGGAGGGTTATTGTTGTGAGTTTGATCATAGATTTTTGGTTTATGAATATGCCAAAAATGGTTCATTGGACAAGTATATAGATGATTTTAGTCTTTGCAAGAGGCTAACTTGGAGAAAGAGAGTTGACATATGCTCAAGTGTGGCAAAGGCCATCAGTTATTTGCATTCCGAGTGTAGGGAGTTTATAAGCCATGGAAATTTGAAATGTGAAAATGTCATGTTGGATGAAAAATTGGGGGCCAAGGTGACCGAATTCGGGCTTGCAAGAGTAGGCGGTGAGGCAACATATTGTGGCTTTTCTGCTGAGAAGGATGTGGAGGATTTTGGCAAGTTAGTGTTAACCTTGTTGACCGGGTGTCGCGATGACCATGTGGAACTTTGCGAGTGGGCATACAAAGAATGGATGGAAGAGAGGGTAGCTAATGTGGTTGATAAAAGAATGGAAGGGGGTTACAATTCAGAGGAAGTGGAGCGTGCATTAAGAATTGCATTCTGGTGCCTTCAAATGGATGAACGTAGGAGACCTTCCATGGGGGAGGTAGCAAGAGTACTTGATGGTACATTGGGTGTTGATCCCCCACCACCTCCATTTGCATGCCAGAGGCCATTGCTTGAAGATGATTCACCAGAAATTGGTTCAGAATCAGAGCTATAGATGCCAGCTCAATTTGTAGGAACTTTTGTTCTTTTTGTCTTACATTTTTAGTTGCCGTCATATTCAATGTGTATAGTAGGACTAACTTCTAGTGACAAATAGACATGCTCATTGTTTTTTGTCCCTTAAACAGTATGGGGCAGTGACTGTAAACTGTGATGACAATGCCATTCATTTGAGATCTGCGGCATCTGCCTTAACTATAACTTGAGAGCACATAGTTGAGAATGAGCTCTATGTTTTTGATGTGTGGATATTGCTTTGTTATAACTTGGAGGACGTGTACATTTGGTTTACAGTTTGCACTCCCTAGATCATTGCTCTGGAGGGTTCAAACCATGTTTCACCTTCCTAAACCATGATTGGTAAAATTAGTTCTGGATTATCTGTAGAGTTTTGGTCCTAAACCTTGGTTGGATATTAGCACCATCTATGGATATTCAAACTTATTTTCCAAATAAAAGTATCTATAGGCAAATTATTTTATTCTAAATTCATTTTTGATTGACATCAACCTTACAAAATTAATTGTATCCGAACTTAGTTTTTTTTTTTTGTCAACTATAATTGAAACACATCCAAAATAGGCTAGATAGAAGTTCAATTTTTGATGGTCTGGGTGCATTTCAGTTCTAGACTTCTAGTGAGTGTTACTTTCAATAATGACGTTTGCACTGGGACGATCCTCACGTACTCTTCTCATTAGATAACATTCTGGGTTTCATCACAGCCAGTTTTTTGCGGGTCTAAATTCAACACGTATTTTACATGGCATCTATACTTTTAAATTTAAGGCTGTACTATTATAAGCCATTACATATACTATTTGGGGCCACCATGCTATATTTTTCTGGTGTTTGTAAATCAAAGCATAGCAACTGGTGGCTGCAGTGTTGCCAAATCAAACCTGCTTGTACACATCTCTGGTGCAGAAGTATCCAACCTGGTAACTTGCCTCGAAAAATATGGTTCAACCATTTTTCGGATCTAAAAACGAGGTGAATTGCTTCCTTTTTTTGTTTTTGGTCGACAAGGAGATGCATTTGTTGGTTACTTTATGTGCCCATTGGGCTACATTGTCAATTATTACATTGGTAGGTCCAGGTATTTTGGACTGGCCGCACAGCTGGAAAAATTATAGTACATGGTGCTCGTACATGTTAGGGTCAATAATCACTTATAACCGCAAACGTCAACTTGCCCGTCTAGTCCAGTCCGTAGAGCGCAAGGCTCTTAAGCTTGTGGGCGTCTTTGATATTTTTTTTCTATATTTTTTATGTCAACATATTGTTTTTTGGTCATAACACACACACACACTAGGAGAGGGGGAAGGGTTGATCCTCTGGATTGAACCCGGGTGTGGCTACTGTTAGAGGCAAATGATTGCCACTCAAGCTAAGGCCTCGGCCACTCAACATATTGAATCTGCTTTTAAGCCAATCGCAGGACCATTCAACTAAGGCCTTGGTGCCCGCCGCAGGAAGGAAGAAGGGGGGGGGGGGGTTGTTCGAGTGCTAGCTATAATTTTATGTGAAGTGTTAACAAGGCAACTAAAGAGTTGGGCCAATTGCGAGCGCTAGAAAAGTTCTCAATCTCAATCAAAGAAGTAACTGTTCTTTTTTGTCAAAATTAAAGCTAAGTTACACGATGATTGCTCATTGTTTGTTGATCAATAATTCGTTAATTTGTTCTTACATCGTTAATATGATCATGACTTTGATTATGGCAATGATGTTAAAATTGAATCAAATAATAAAACTGGCGTGACTTTCGATTCATTCTAGTTTACTCATTTAAAAGATGTAGTCGAATAAGATTATATCATAAAAGTAATTTAAATAGTATAACATAAGATATATAAAAATATTTACGAAATACAAAAAACATTGATTTTTTAAATAAATATTTATTATCAATCAGTTCAACTAGGTTAATTGTTGGAAATTTTGTCTGGATTAGCATAAATCAATGTCATATTTTAATTTGAGACCTAGATTCATTGGATATCAAAATAATTAGAGCCAATTGCTTTGGGGCTTTCTTAAATGCACCTTATTTTGAGATGTAGTGTTGGTTTCGATTAATGAAAATCTGACAGATGTGAAGGTCGGGGGGAACCTACACAACACAGCACCCCCTCACCTCTCTTTCTCTTCAATATCACCTCTCCTCTGATGCAATCTACCTTTGCACTACTACCAATCGCTGCTTCCCCTCGGCAACCAACCAAGCCATCAATTGCTCCGCTATCGACATCTCCCATGCCTTTGTTCTTGTCCTAATTGAAGAGATCAAAGGCGTCGCGAAGCTCAAAGGCGCCACTGTTTGTGATGTCGGAGCGGCAAAATGAGGCAAACTTAGAGAGGTTGATGAAGTCGTCGTGGTCAGTATCGAGCTTGTCCATGACACACCGGAGTTCTTCCAGCAGGACGCCTGATCCAAGGGTGTACTGTAGCAAGACACCAATTGCCCCAACTCCTCCAATCACTCCTTCGAGAGATACAACGACGATGATGGTGATGAAAGGAGAAAGGAGGAAGAGGATGGAGAGCTTTAAATAAATTTACGGTGATCTAATATGATTGGGTATATTGATACTATATAATAATCTTAATCATTAACTTACAATGTGTATAAATTGAATGGTTTGGATTATCAGAGTGTATGGTGCATCATTAACCATGAGCTGTGCCATAGCACATGCCAGATTTACCCCAAAAAAAAAAAAAAAACAACATAAGAACTGGTTCACTTCTAATTACCTGTTGCGGAACATAATGAGTGTATAGTAGTAGTACACGGTGCATTAAACACCTTAGCTTGCAAGGTGCATGGCAACAAGCACCAATTGTTTAAATCCCAAATTGTTATAAGGGTAAAACCTCATTTACATCCTTCACGTTTTACAGCAATTTCAATTTAGTCCTAAAAGTTTTTTTTCATTCTATTTATGTCCCTAGTATTTTCAAAACATCTTAATCTTACCATTTCGGCATTCACATTATAAACAGAAAAAGTTAATATGAAGATCAGGTTATAATATTAGTGATGATGTGTTCATTACTTATCTAAATGGGATGATATTGTTTACTATTATTTCCCCTTATATTTTTATAAGATATGAAAGTTTCCTTTTTTTAATTTCAACCCCTTAACACTCAAGTAAACTTTCTCCTACTAACCAATATCCGAAACTTTTTCTTGAAGAATTGAAAGCAAACAATCTCTGTTGGTAGTGTTTAGATATCACTAACATCAAAATTTAACCTTAATATCAACTTTTTTTATTTATGAATTGGATGTTGTCTATCGAAAGAGTAAGATTGAAATATTTTGAAAATGTTAAGGACATAAAGAGAACAAAAAAAAATTGGGACTAAGTTAAAATCGTTGTAAAATGTGAAGAATGTAAATGAGGTTTTAAACTTGTTGTAATTACTATTGTTATTGAACTTATTGGATCCATTAGGCCTAAACACTACTCATTGGTAGATTTATTGTGGATACCTATGTATAGGCCTTGCAGAGATGGGTGACTTGGCCCATCGTTTTGCTAACACAAGGAAAGGCCCCTGCTCCTAGCCATATATAAGGTGCTTAGTTGCCCTATTGATACCTTGACACATAATACCTATTGTGGAATAGGGGGAGTTTACTCTCGTAAAATCCTAATTTGCATTTTTCTCTTGTCAATAGATCAAGACACCAGGTAACCTTTGAGTATGAATTTCTCACATTCAACTATTTCATTCTAATTTCTGAGTCTCTCATTTGTAATTATAGATTGTTACACATGCCATATTTAGATCTAAATTAATCTTTGGGATATAGGAGTTTTGGATTATTGCTTATATTGATGCTGACACAAAATTCCTTCATTAACTACATAGTCCTGTAGTCCAATATGCTTTGAATACTTTTGATCGGTTCATAGATGCGGTTATTAGTCTAAATTATACTGTACTAAATATTTAGTTCATGGTAAAGAGAAATTTAAACAAGAGAAAATAATTCTTCATCCTTTCACTCATAAAACTTAAAAGCCTGTTTGGCATGCCTGATAGTATAAGACCTGATAGGATAAGGACCGATAGTATAAGGCTTGATTGTATAAGATCTGATAAAAATTTAATACTATGTAATGTTTGGTATCTCACTGTATAAGATATTATATTATATATAATATAACCAGAAAAAGAGATTATAATAAATACTATTTTTGAATATTAAATTTATAATTTAAAAATTAATATAATTGTTTAAATATTTATTATAATTATTTTAGCTATTTTTTATTATATAAAAAACATGAGCGAGTGAGTGAGAGAGAGAGAGAGAAATAGAGAAAGAGTTTTTATACATCAAAATCTAAGTAAGCCTAATATCATATTCTTATATTTGGTTGTATTTTTTATTATATATAATTAAATTTATATTAAATATTATTTATATATTTTATTAATAAATTTTTATTCTTATATTTTTATATTAGTTTGAATAATTATTTTATAATTATTATTTTTTAAAAATATTAATTTATTATTAAAAAATTTTATTAAATAATATTATTTTTTTGTTTATATGGTTTTTATTTTTTATTATTTGTTTAATAATTATTTTTCTTTTAATAAAATATATTGAAAAATAAAAAAGTAAAAGAACTTTGATATGTCAACCGTTAATCAGGCCTAATATGGTCTCCCTAGATTCGATTGAGTTATCCATCATTTTGACATATAAGGGAGGTTTGATGGATAAACTTATACAATACGTTGACTGTACTAGACAACAGATAAGGTCATAATGTATTGTATTACCTTATCCTATTGTGCTTAATACGGCATGCCAAACACACCCTAAGAAGCAATAAGAAATCCTTCCATATTTCACAAAGAAGACTCACAGGCAAAGGTGACAAAGATTCTTCTACATCATGACATACATACCCAAAGAAATTCACAAAAGTCAAGAAGAAAGTTCAAAACAAAAATGTCAAGAAAATAGAACTAAAAAACAAAAAACAAAAATAGTAAACGCAAAAAAAAAAAAAAAAAAATCTCAAATCCTAAGTGTAAATCAATACCTCAACAATGCCTTAGTAGATTGTTATACATACCTGAAATTACGAGAATTGAACTAATACAGAGAAGAAAAATGCAAGATCAAATAATTTGTGCAAAAACTCACAAATTAACAAAGATAAAAAGAGCAGTTACAAATTAAACAAAAAGTTAACTCAAAACCGAAGAATAGAGGTGAGAAAAAAAGCAAAATTAAAGTGATTACTTATCAAATCGGGACTGAGTTCAAAGCTTTAGAATTAGGTTGACAATAATGGAGTTCATAATTTTAGAATTGAAATTAATCCGAAGAAGATGGAGAGAGACATGGAGGCGCCAATCAAACTCAAGGTGGCGAAGCATGGGGTCAAAGCAGTAAAAGAAAAATATTATAGTAGTGACTTTCAATGAGATATTGGAGTAAGTAATCGGATGTTCATTAGAGACGACAAACAAGTCAGCCTGGTTCGACTCACCATAGGTTAGCTTTAAGATAAGATGAGATAGATTGACCTATTTTGAAAAATGGGTTGAAGTTATCAGCCCTAGAAATGACAATAGGGTGGGGATCAGCCTACTCCATTAACCCACCTAAAAATAAATAAATAATAAAAATAATAGAAAATAAATATGTTGGCAAATTTGCGGGTCAACTCGCTCAAAATGAAGAAAAATGATGTGCTAAGTAGGTTAACGGACCTAATTTAAGTTAAAAATGGTTAAAAAATGTGGTTAGGCAAGTTAAGGTTAACACGTTGGACTCGTTTACCATGTTTAATGTTGATGAATATGAAGAACTTAGGATTTTGAGAAAAGAAACCGGAAAAGAAAGAGAAGGGGGAACAAAACATTTAAAACCACAAATTAAAAAGAAATGGCTGTTTGCCTAACTTGTATAAATGTATTGTTTGGTGATAGTTAGAACCACAAGTAAGAAAACACTAGTAAACACTTTTTTTTTCTTTTTTTTTTTTTCAACTGGGTAGTGTGATAGTTGGCATTCATGTTGAAATGGGAAAATCCTACCTCTCCTAAACATGTTCACAATCTCATGTTGAAATGTCCTTTCCTTTCTATCCCTACTCCTATGCAAGTATTACTCCTATTGTATGTTGTCTTTACCTTGGTTAATAGTTGAGTATATGTATGTGTGTCCAATGTAATTGGTTGAGAGAATAACCTTAAGTGGTTCATGTAACTAATAGCAATGGAAGACTTATAGTGTGACTTCATATTTTAACTTTTAAGAATCCATTTATAATCATATTACTTCCGGGGACAAAGTTAATATCATATACATCGTTTGAGGACTAAAATCGATATTGATTCAAAATTATAAATTATCCATTCAATTGAGAAAGCACTAATATTTTTTAAACTTGGAGAATACATGCTATGAATTTCAAAATTATGTTGCAATGTGATGGAAAAAATATGCGATTGATCCTTAGTTATAGACTTACAAAACTATTCTCGTCAGCAAAAAGATTTACAAAACTAAGTTTGTGGTTAACATGATTAGTATAATGATTAATGTGCATCATTTATGATTTTGTTATTTCATGGTATAAAAAACAGAAATGTTGTATCAGATTCTTTTTTATTATCACATAATTTCCTTATATTATTTTTTTTGTTTATATTATGCATTATGACCACAAAACTATATATAAAATTTATCTTATGATAATAAAATAAATTTACATTTAGTATTAAAAAGTGCAAAAGTTGTAAATCTGTCAATCCTAGCCAGTTAAGGATTTGGGAAGTCAATGTGATATTATTCTTCATAAGAACTAAATATCACAAGACTTCTGAATAAAATAGGTTAGACAACAGCCTACTTTTAAGAATTTGGATATAAGGGGTTTCTTCAAAATTGCTTAGGTCTAATTTGTTATTTGATTTTTGCTAGTGGGAAGCTAATTAATTTTCTCCATTGTAGATGGACTCTAAATATTACAATTCTACGTTTCATGGCTTCGAAAAATATTGAAATTTGGGCGGTAGAATTTTGGTAAGTGATATATATATATCGCGCACGCGCACTCAAAACTCTCAAAAAAAGAGAAACAAAGTCAAGTATAGCACAAAGTCACCCAAAAAACACAAAAAAAAAAAAGAATTTTAGATATAAAGACGATCACAAAGTATCAAAAGAAAAGCGTACAACACCCCTAAACCAGCGTATGGTGGCATACACAGAAACCAACATAATTCAAAAGGGGCAAGCAAAATCACAGTTAAACCACATTGTGAGCCACACAAATCATGCCATCACTCTTGGCAATGTTGAAAGCATGCCAACACTCTAAATCCTCTGATAAGGAACTCATCACTCCAAAGAAAATGAACAAACCCACTCTAAAATAACATGAAATTGCTACTTTGCCCACGACCTTGCCACAATTTAGCACCATTCTCTGAAAGAACACTAAACACAAATTAATCATGGAGCAACATCAAGCCTCGACCACAGAATAGCCCAACACCTCTATGTCGCCTTCCTTCATCGTTACCCCATGACTTTCTTGTGAAGTTCCCACTCACCAATACCACAAAGACCCATCACCTGCGCCAGTGAGAAAGTGTAGCCAACATCCAAATCAACCCTTACTCTAATAAATCTAGAAAGAGCATCCTTCACTGTCACAAAGGAAACACAAAAGGACACAGCACTCGCGTCAAAGAAGGATGGCTCGCTTTCAATGAGGAAGGCAGAGGAAATGACTGTCAGGCGAAAGAGGTTCGTTGGATGGGATGACAAAGGTTCATCAGCGGAGGAGCCTCATTGGAGGAGACGTCTATTGCATAAGAAGGCAAAGGTGGAGAGGGTTCAAGGTGGGGAACACAAATGGCAAGCAACTTCACCATGAGCCTAAGAAGGCTGGTGGCGGCCGCTGATTTAACCATGCATACTATTGAATGGGACATTGTGCAAGATTCTATTATTTTATTTAACTCAGTCATGTCTAAGATTGCTTTAATTTTTGTTGATGGTGGATTCTTCGGTGAAGCATACATAGTTTGTTTCGCTATGAAGTGGTGAGTTGGGCAAATAGAAAGGCAACAAATGGACAATGAGATTAGATGTTTGTCAAAGGTCATTAAGATGCTTCACCAAGATTAGTGAAATTGTGCGTTTTGCTTAAATTAGTGATACTATATTCTTCCTCAAACTCCTTTCCACCCCTTCCTTCCTAAACCTCTTGTCCACTACCCTCCCACCACTCCACTTCTTCACCTTCCGCCACCGCGACCATGACAACCACTACCCTTCCACCCCTACTTATTTGACCTAGACCTCAACTGTTGGCTTCACTTCCTCCCCTTTCGCTCCCTTCACCTTATCGCCTCCTCCTAAGGCCTCCTTTACCTCTAAGCCAACTCACCCAACTCGCTCGAGTTAAACTCATTACCCACCAAATCGCTCATTGCCTACAACCCCTTGACTTGGGAGTTTCGCGTCCTCCCCCACCTCGACTCTACTTAGACATGCCATGGCTTGGTCCTGGTTCACTCACCAAACCGAGTCATGGTCCTCACCAAACTCGCCACCTTGCATTTCTCCGACGAAAACAACACCAGCAGCAACAATCAATGGATGAAATTTTCGTTGAATTTGCTGGCGAAGCCACTAAGTTCGGTCCAAGTTGCTATTGTTGTTGTTGATCATCTTTTTTCTTTAAGAGTTGCAATGGGAAATTCAGTCTGGGGATCCCATTTTGATGAGCAGGTTTTGTGATCTTTATTTCATAATAAGCATCTCTCCCTTTCTCTTTCTAAGGAATTTCAAAAAAAAATAAAAATAATAATCTAGTGGGGTTTATTTTAATTTTTAAAAATAGAAATATGTCTCTTAGTTTAGTAGTGGTATATCTTTTTTGGTTGTGGCATGTCTTTCTCTTTCTTTGTGGAGGTGACCCTCAAGCCTCAGTTGAATCGTTGGTGGGCTAGCTGGCGGGTTTGGCTAGCTTTCTTTCTTGCTTTCTCTATGCATGAGTATGTTTTGTGGAGCTTCGAAATTCCTATGAAATGGGAGCTGGCAGTTGAGTTGTTCTTCTCTTTGTATAAAGATAAAGAAAGACAGGGATAAGGGAGAGAAGAAGCTTTAAGCAACAAAGATAGCTGCACACTAGTGGTTGGAACCACATGGACCACCTTCAACAACGATTGCTCCTGGGATGCTTTATGGAGTTTTTGTGTTATTAGTGTAATGGATAATGAAAACGGTGCATATCACTAATGGAGTAAGTAAAACTATTAGTTTCCCTAATCCCGGTGAACCATCTTAATCACCTCTGACTAACATCTAGCCCCACTATCCATTTGTTGCTTTTATATTTGCCCAACCCACCACTTCATGCTTCACCACAACAAGCACCTTCATTGGGTTCATACTAAACCGCCATCTATGATTCTTTTAACATATGAATGACGAATGCCTGGTCAATAGATGATGTTTCATGCTCTGTTGTTTTAGGGAAAGCCTTTTTGAGATCCTGGCTTGGAGTTGAAGATATTCTAAAAGGCTTTTTGACCCATATATTGTCCTTTTAGAAACTAGTTACTAGAATATAGCACTTTTGAAACAATTTTCCTATTTATTGTTGTTCGTGCCATGGTGGAGAGTTGCAGATTATTTAATTTTAACCCATGGCACTAAAGCTACTTGGGCCATCATTCACTCATCAAAGATTCTCTGCACGACAAGACTAATTGGGCACGGTTTCATAGATGGCGTAGCATCAACTATTGCCACCCAGATGGACAAGACATCATGAGCAGGGGCTTGTCAAGTGGCATAGGATCAAGTTGCGCTACTGACAGGGTAGCGCCACATGTCTGCATAGGTCAAATGGTGTTGGATGATAGTGTGCCAACCTTGGCGCCACTCGTAGCTGTGCCATTATTTGGACGTCGAAATGTGGCAATTTCATGTTACTCCCATATTTCTATTTACTTGTCCCTTCTAATTCCACCACACAACTTACGATAGTCTCACTTTTTCAATCTTTATACATTTGGCCTTGCTCTCTCAATTTTTTAGCTCCCTCACAAAATACTTGCTTGAAACTCTTTGCAGTCTTTGAATTTTTTAGCTTATATTGTTTTTGTCAAATTCTTTTTACACTCTTCTTTTCTTTTTAATTTACTTCAAAAATATGAGTACTTTTCTTGTGTTTGTGTACTAGAATGCTAGAAAATTTGATGGGCTACGAGAATGTACTTTTGAAGGTGACAAGAGATTAATTAAAATAGAAAGAGGTCTCAGTTATAATGCACTAAAGAAGAAGATTGTTGCCAATTAAAGCTTTAATCCCATCAGACAATTTCAAGTCTCACTTACATATTTCCATTTGCTCAAGATAGCAATACATATACTGCTCTGGAGATAGTTGATGATGATGATATTGATTGCATGATCTCCTTTGATAGTGCTCGAATTGTATGCTAAGATTAATGTTGTAGGCAGTTCATTCTTTCCTATTGCCCCTTCTATTCACTTTGTTGCAATTGTTATGGTGTTTGTAACACCCTACTTATTTAATGTTATGCTTAAGTCATAGCAAGAAATTAAGTAGTTTGTGTTACTGTGTTAATCATACAATGAACATGATAGAGTTTATTTCGTCATAACCACACAGTAAGCATAAATAACACACATACTATCAACTGTATATAGGTATATATATATATATAGACAAGAACCACTGTTTTAATTTACAGACCAGTTTCAAAATAGGATACATGAGTGGGGTCAGGTACCAAAAAGAAACATAAGACCCATGTCAGTTGATCCAATCCTACGTGGTCCTCAGTGGATGTTTTCAACTATGTTACTGCCTGTATGACCCAAAGCCGCCTACTACCAAAACAGGTCATCTACATAATACGGCCTGTGGGTCGACCTACTCGATTAGGTAGCCGCTGGCCACACCGCCCGGCTGGTGAGTAGTCGAACCGATCCAGAGGAGGAGGAAGATGAGCGCTGGCCTCCGAGGGTCGCTCAGCCGGCGAAGGATGTCTGGTACTACTGCGGAGGTGACTCAGGTGCAGGATCGGCATGGGCTACAAAGCCGCAGTGGGGCGCTGGTGGAGGATGTGCAGCGTCTGGCGGGACCTCAGTATGGGGTGGTAGGATCAAAGGCGAGGATGATGTAAGGGACGGTAAAATCCCTATCACTAAATAGATACAAAGCGAATCGGCAAGAGCTATATATGATGAGCCTCATCACGATCATGGTGGAGCTGCAAGTCTGGAATCTCAACGAAAGGGTAGCTGTCGTGTCCATCGTCCACGTCTGAGAATGAAGCGAAAAAGCGAAGCGAGGTGAGAATTTGGAGAAATTCTCAGTAGGGTTTGCATATAGTGTATACTGACCTCGCGTTCATTCTCAGTTGCTTCGGGTTTTATGAAATTTTCTTAAAACATGAGATTAAACTTAACTACATATACTTAGTAAGGTTGAGAAAATGTCTAGTCCGAGGCAAGGTTCAGTTTTACTTAAATAATATAAGAAACAGAATAAACCATCAACACTAATACATAGGACAACAGGGCAAGATAGTGTATATACAACCACAAGTAAACACAACGGACAATTTGCAGACAGTATGCAATGACATGTTATATGCAGCCATGCACTTGATGCAATTATGCAAATCTCATGCTTCATAAATTTTCCTCTTGCTTTTCATCATTTTCCATCACTTGGTCCCCTGGGAGTTCTTGGCCATTTTAGACTCCTGGGTAATAGTCTGCTTATCAGGATCGAGCTCGTTCCTATACAGAATGCCGGTTTGCTTTCCGACCTCCCCACCGCTCTTTTCCGCTTACTTTTTATCCGGGGCTGGCCCAAGTAGCATGGAAATCTCATCATAATCATAACATAGCTTTCATAGCTTTCTTGGAAATGCACATGCCTCTACATGTATCTCATAATTCATGCATAAGCTTTACCGCAATTTCGGCGGCATAACGGAACGTGTCTGCTTCCCCATGAATAGTGCCAGTATGTAGTATATCAATTTGTCAAGAGAAACACTTCATTTCATACATAAAGCAACATATTTCATTCATGCTTCAATCCTTGATTCAAGATATCAGTGTTGCACTCTAGAATATGCTTACTGCCTCACTGATTGTATTCAACCCGGTTCTTGTAAATTATGCCATAATTTCTATTTAGGTCGTTTGGACCTAAATTTTGGGTATGTTGAAGTGTTATGTGTCTATTTTCTAACCTCTTTGGTCCCACCTGATTTGGATAACCATAACTCAAGATATTCGGGTTTTATCCCGGCCTGCCCTGTGGGTGGCCAGAATTGCACACTTAGAAGTAAAAATCTACTAAAAATCGAAAACTGGCTCAAATCATATGAAATTGGCCTCATATTAAAGCTAACAGGACAACCTTTCAGATACAAAAATTTCCATTTAATTTTCCTTAGTAGGGCTCGAGTTACAAGCCCCGAAACTTAGCCTTTCTGAGCTGCCCTGTGTTGGTCCGGTTTGGACATAGGGTCACTTCTTCGAATCACTGGGAACGACTGAGTTGGTAACAAAATCGGAATCTTATATTGGGGTGTTCCCCTGTGTGTAAGCTTTCTAACAAAATTGGTTTCACTCGAATTGGAGTTGTATAGGGTGAGTTACACCCTTCTCAACCCGTACTGCCCAGGTGGATGTTCTGATTCCTAGGGTGAACTTCAAAAATTCATATCTCCCTCAATATTACTCCAATGGTCTTATATGATATATGTGTGGAAAGCCCTAGATGTCTAGTTTCACCTAAAAATGGTTTCATTAATTTTGAACGGCGGACGGCGGAGCCGTACACTCCGCCGTACGGACGACCGAGGGTTTTGAGTTTTCCAGCCTCTCAACTCTTCCTATCTTCACCCTTCTTTGTGTCTAATTCAGTTTCAATCTCATAGACAGCCAATAAACCAGCTATAATTCATCATAATCAATCAATCAACATATCAAAAATTAAAGATTTGAATCACCATCAATCATCCAAGAGTTAGAAAATTAAGCAAGAATAAAACCTCTACCTCTATGATCAGGTTGAGCTCGTTGAAATGAGAGCTGGATGGAGTGGAGAAGAGAAAAGAGAGTTGAATTCAGGAAGAGAAAACAACGTGGGAAGAGTGGGGCTGAAGAGGCAGGAGGAGGATATATATAGACAAAGCTCTGAAGTGGTAGTTAGGATATATGGCTTTGATTGGGTGAAATTCTTGTGGGTAATATTCAGCCATGTCTCCTTCTTGTGTGACAAAAATGCTCTCCACGTCGCTTAAGAAGTGAGACTCACACAACAAGCATAGGAATGTGACATCGGAACTCGTGTGATTGTTAAAGTCGGAATCCATGCACTGCTATTCGGATGAAGTCGGAGATCGTAATTATCTTCACATTCAGTGAGAATTTGGGCATGAAGTCGTAATCCGGAAATCGCAAGGCACAGCTACCTTAAAAGCGAAAGTCAAGGCCAAAACGTGAAACCAAAACACTTAAACCCGGAAGTCGGGGTCATCCTTGAATCGATTTTTAAGCATAGCACCGAATATAAGGATTCAAAACATAAATGCTGTGTACCCGGAACTCGGAATTCATAAAACCTGGTACTCCAACTCTATCTCGGAACTCGGGAACGAGAGAAAAGATCTTGGTAATGAACTCGAAATCCAATTTAGTTAACTCGGAGGTCGCATTTCGTGTCTATTTTGAATCACTTAATATCGGAACTCGGATATCACGTTCGTCCCTATTTGAACATGAAGTCGGAAATCGGAATAAGTCCCTGTAGGCCTTGGAACGAAATCGGAAGCCGAAGATACTACTGAGGTCGGAAGCGGAATTATAAGACAAACTCGGAACTCGGAATTTTCAACATTGGATGGGATCGGAAGTCGGAAATTGGATGTTACAGTGTTGATGTATGCTTGTCAGATGAAGATGAAGATTATGTCAAGTATCTTTCATCAGATAAAAATGAAGATGATAATGAAGGTGGGATTCTTGATGGTGATTCGTCTGAGTCTGAGACTGAATTGAATTCTCCAGTTATTGCAGTTTCTTTTGTTGTATCCTCATCGCATATTAGAGAGCAACTTCCACAATAAAGCAGTTAGCTTTTGTATAACTATTTGTATATATTATATTTTTACTAGGACCCTTTCACAACTTGATGATATTTTTATTGGTGTAACGCATTTGCCAGTGACTTCATTTTGGAATGTGTCTCCACATTATAATTATATCAATTGGGACCACCCTGATCAAGAGATGGATGAATTTTTTGGGTTGGATGTGCCTGGTTCTTGACGTGTTAGAGATGAGCTATATGTTGGTTTACCATTTGATAGCAAAAAAGTTGCATAGATTAGGGGTGGTCATTATCGAATCGGACCGAATTTTACCGCAAAACCAAACTGAAAAAAATCAATAATTGATCTAAAACCAAAAATTTTGGTCTTTTTTCGAAAAAACCAATCAGTTCGGTTCAGTTTTTGGTTCCAGAAATTGAAAACTGACCGAATCGAATATGTGTGATATATGTCTACTTATTTTCCATATTTGCCCTTAGTTATATAATATATTGACCATCCTTATTTTACTGCTCACTCTCTCTCACATGGTCAGACTCATTCACGAGACTAACAGTAAAAAAGTAACACCACACTACTGACTACACTAACTAGTACCTACTCTTACTCTCCTCACTCTTCTGCTACTCTCACTCTCTCAAAATCTCAATCTCAGTCTCTCATAACTCTTAGTGAAAGTGTGAAAATTGAAAACCTATTTCCCATTTCCCTCAGCCCTCAGCCCTCATTTGGTCATTCCCTCTCTCTTTTCTGTCATTGCTGGCGGCCTCCATAGTAACACCAGATCGGTATCCCTCATATTCTCGTTGCCATCGTCCATCCAAATCCACGCCGTCACCACCATCAGCATCCTGTCCAGCTTGTTCAGAATCTCTTCGGCTATCCACCTTATTCCACATCCATCACCGTCCAATGCTTCAAAGTCCAGTCCATCCCAAACCCGAACCATGTCTGAGGTATTTGATTCTTTCTTTAGCTTTTCCCTCTTTTGAGTTCAAAGTTGTTTCCGTATTAGAATCTAGAAGTTCTTAATGCATTCTGATAACTGAAAAGGTATATGTGGCTTTACATTGTGATGGATTATCTTGTTTTCGATTTTGAATAGCTCAAAAAATTGGAGGAGCTGGGGTGGTTTTGTGTGTTGTTTTGCAAATCTGATGGGTGTAAGAAAATGGGTGCCCTTGTATAATTTTTTCCCTTATTTTCTTTAAAATGTGCTTTTGAAATAAAAGGTAGAAGCAATTGGAAATGCATAATAAAAAGTTTTTTTTGAAAAATAAGATGTATATTTTTTGGAACTAGAAATGCTGAAGCAACTGAAATAAGATGTATATTTTTTATTTTGAAAAAATGTATTTTTCTTGTGACATATTTGTCATCTGATTCCTATCTTATAATAAAGGTTCCATGAATTTTAACATTCACTTTACAACTCTCTTATTTTTGGTTCTGTATTTTTGGATTTTGATTTTTTGAATGGTTACTAATGGGCTTGATTCATATGCAGGCAAAAAACACTCAAAATAATGAAGGAAACACAACTGGAATGCAGAATCTATCCGGTCTTCAATAGAAACTAGTGTGGAGCATCCTAGAGCCCAAGTTCCCAAGCCTGATAAGAAGAAGAGGAAGGTTACAGAAACTCCAGCTAATGATGAAGACAATGATGGGTTGGATTCGGGTAAGAGAAAAACCTTCTAGACCTAGATCTTGGACTTGGGAACATTTTACAAGGGATCCTAATTCTAAGGGATCAAATCCTAGGGCTAAATATAATTGGTGTGGGGCAAGTTATGCATGTGATTCTCATAGAAATGGTACCACTGATATGAGATATCATTTGTTGAATTAATGTAAGAAATTTCCTAAAGAACTTGACCCTAATCAATTTATACTTAGTCTCCAACAACTAAAAAAGGAAGAGAGGAAAGGGATTGGTAGTGCATTTGCTGCTATATCTTTTGATGTTGATGCATGTAGAAATGCCCTTGCTAGGATGATCATTGTGGATGAATTGCCATTCAAATTTGTTGAGGGTGAGGGATTTCGATATTTTATGAGTGTTGTGCAACCTAAGTTGTCTATTGTGGGAAGGATTATAGTTGCTAGGGATCGTTGGAATCTCTACATGAATGAGAAAAACAAGTTGAACTCTATTTTTGGTCAATCAAATCAAAGTGTTTGTCTTACTACTGATTGTTGGAGTTTTGTGCAAAATTTGAATTATCTTTGTCTAACTGCACATTTTATTGATAATGATTGAAAATTGAAAAAGAGAATTATCAATTTTTGTCTTATCAAGAATCATAAGGGGGAAATAATTGGTAGAAAGATTGAAAGATGCCTTTTAAGATGGGGAATATCTGGAGTATTTACTATCACTGTTGATAATGCTAGCTTCAATGATCTTGCTATTTGTTACTTAAAAGGTAAAATGGAGGATTGGAATTCACATCCATTGAAAGGAGAGTATTTGCATGTTAGATGTTGTGCACATATCTTAAACCTTGTTGTCAATGATGGTTTGAAAGAAATGCATGAATCTGTTAGTAAGATAGGAATGCTATTAGATTTGTACGTGTTTCACTTGGCTCCATGGATAGATTTAGAAATGTAGTAAAAGAGGCTAGAATACAAGATAAGTGTACTGTGCAACTAGATGTTCTTACCAGATGGAACTCTACTTTTATTATGCTTGAGAGTGGTTTAAAATTTCAAAAGGCATTTAAGAGGTTGGGGGAGAGAGATGTAGAGTATGCCTTGATGCAAGATGGTATTTCTAGGAATGATGATTGGGACAATGCAAAAGTATTTGTGAGATTTTTGAAGATTTTTCATGATGTCACAAAGAAAGTATTAGGTTCTTTGTTTGTGACTTCTTCCCAATATTTCCAAGAGTTTTGTTTGATATTGAACACATTCAAGACTCGGGCTGGAAGTTTAGATCTATTGCTTGGGAGCATGGTTGAGAGAATGAAAGCCAAGCATGATAAGTATTAGGGTAACATTAAAAATATCAATATGATGATTTTTATTGCTGTGATTGTTGATCCTCGGTACAAGCTTAGATTTGTAGAGTGGAGCTTTGAAAAGCTTTATGAAAAGGAGAATACTAAATTTTTGAGTGGAAGAATGAAAGAGACATTCAACAAGATGTTTGACAGCTATAAGCTCTTGAATGGTGGTGGTCAATCTCAAACAATGGCACAATCATCATGTGAGATGGATGCAACTGATATGGCAGCTACAGAAATTTCTTCCTTTGCTTTGAAATTTGAGAAAGACATGCATTTTAGTGAGAGCATGAACAAGAATGAGGTGGATTTGTAGCTCATAGAGGGTTTAGAGAAGACAGCTCATAATTTTGATATCCTGAATTGGTGGAAGGTAAATTCTACCAAATATCCTACACTTGGCCAAATAGCTAGGGATGTATTGGCCATGCCTATGTCTATAGTAGCTTTAGAATCTACTTTTAGTACTGGGGGAAAGGTACTTAATAATTATAAGAGTTCTCTAACTCCAAAGACAGTTGAAGCTTTAATTTGTACACAAAACTAGTTTCGCTTTTCACCAGTGTCAACTAATTTTGAGGAGCTTATTGAAGATTTTGAGAAGTTGGAATTAGGCATGGAAATTATCTTTTGTCTTATGTTTTATATTTTGTTAATATGTGTTCTTATCTAATATATAATTATGCATTGATGGATACTAATTAACTATTAATTTGTTGTGCAGAAATTGCACTAACCCCGCAGCCTAATGATGATGACTCTAATGTTGAATCTGATTAATCATGGTGGTTTGGTCTGATTTAATTTGTTGGCTGATTTGGGTTATGAAATCTGCCTTAAATTATGGCTGATTAGATTTGACAATTATGTGGTTGATTTGGTTGTAATTTCTAGTTTATTTTATCTTTCTAATACTGTTGGAAATCTGGTTGTGGTTCTAATTTGTACTTATTGTAGACTTGTTTGTTTTAGCTTTGAACAATTTGTATTTCAGTTGATACTTGGTACACTTGGCCTTATTAAGCCTGATAATGATTATGATTCTGCTAGTTTTATAATTTTGTTACCTGTTGGATTTATATTCTATTAGATTTTTTTAGCTATGAAATTATCTGTGCTATGCAATAACAATGCTGATTTGGCTTTGCAATGTGGGAACACTAATTGCTGCTGAACCACTGGTAGTGGTTGGTCTTGACATGCTTACAAATTTTTGACTGAGCCAAAGACCAGTAGAACAATTATGTGTCATATTAGACTCACTACAAGTGGTTTATTTCTTCCAAAAGATATGGAATATGCTAGACTCATATCTTTTTCAATAGTAATTATGCTTGTCTCTTTGTTATCACTAGTTTATTAGTTTTTCTCTTATTCAATGATGTTTGGATTAACCAATTAAGCATGAACAATTTTCTTTTTCCGCCTCAGATGCAAACATTGAAAATGAGTGAGGTGGTTTCTTATTGTCTATGTTATTTGGTCTTTGCTTCTTGTTTTGGTAACTGCTCCATGGCTTTAAAATGACATCTGTTAAAAAGAGCAATTTTTCATATAGTGATTCACTCTTCTATAATTTTATGATTCTTTTTTTGGATTGAATATTCATAATATTGTTTTTGATTATTAGTTATGAGCACTTTATAATTCTTTTTGAATGTGAAATAGGGGTTAAAACATGTTATAAGAAAATCGAAAATCGGCCATACCAAACCGCATTTGGTTCGGATCGATCCGGTTCGGTTTACTCGCAGAATAGGGAACTGATCGGTTGGTATTTTCCATCAATCGATCGGTTTGGTTTGGTTGGATTTTGGTCCAAAACCAAACCAAAATTGACTGTGAACACCCGTAGTATAGATGGCTGTCAGACATTACTTTATGAAGGCCCATCAAACATATATTGCAGTCGAATCAACATTGACAATTTTTTGCACAAAGTGCATAAGAAATAGATAAGGTTGCCCCTAGCAAATGGGGGCAATTTTAGGAAAAAGGAAAAATAAGTGGCAAATCACTAAATATGGTGGTTGTCACATCTATCTTAATCCCATGCTATCTCAAGATCACTGCAAATTAGATTCAAATTTTATCTGCACAAATATACTAAGTATGTCACTGAGCTATATATCAATTATGTACTTTATGGTTATTAAGTTTATTGGTTGATAATAATTTGATTACTTAATTATGTTAGGGTTGGTTAAATAGGAACTATCAATTACAATTTCTTTGATCACAAAAAGAATTAATAGCTAATATGGATTTCAAGTATCATACCAAAAGGCTTGGAAGGGTTTGCAAAAGGCAATAGCAAAGGTGTTTGGTGATTGGGATGAATCATTTGCAAAGCTACTGGATGGCTTGTATATATGTAGATGTTTGCACCAGATATTGTCTACAAAATTGAGACAACTGAATTTGTCATCAATATCAAGTAGATAATCAATTTCACACATTTCATCGAGTGTTTTGGACATTCAAACAATGTTACAATGCCTTCTATTTTTGCAAACTCATTGTTCAAGTTGATGGCACATTTCTGTATGGAAAATATTATGGTACACCCTTGATTGCCACTACATAGGATAACAATAGTTGCATTTTACCAATTGCTTTTGCTATTATCAAAGGAGAAACCTTAGATGCCAAGTCATGATTCTTGGGAAACATCCAGCAATATGTGACAAGAAACTAAGGTCTATGTTTTATCTTTGATTAGCATGCAAGTATAAAAGGAGATGTGGCAAATCAAAACCTCGGTTGGCAACCTCCATATGCATATCATGTGTATTGTATTCGCCACATTGCCGATAATTTCAACCACAAGTTCAAGAGTATGAAATTGAAGCAAGATCTATTGAAAAAGAAGTGCATTTTCATAATTTTAATATTATATGTTTGAATTTTGTTTCATTTCGAAATTAACAGTTAATTTGTGTTAATGTAGGGTATACGACTTGCATGCACCAATTTGATAGGAATTTCAAAAAATTTCATCAAACTAGTTCTGAAATTTAGAGATGGATTGATAGTATGCCAAAGGAAAAATGGAGTCAAGCATATGATATAGGATTATATAAATACGGGCACATGACAACAAACTTATTAGAGTCTATGAATAAATTCTTGAAAGTTGCTAGAAATCTCCTAATAATTGCATTGGTTAAGTGCACATATAGGAGGATGGTAGAGTATTTTGTTCAAAGAAGTGCATAGGGTAGGGCAAAGCTAAGCGCTGGAAATAGGTTTTGTAAGATGTTAGTTGACATTATTAGGAAGAATCAAGAGGATGCGTGTTCCAACCAAGTTCACAATTAGGACATAGAGGTTGAAGAGGCATTTAGCCCTATGACACAAAGTGGTGGTCATACATGGGCCCTAAACTTAAGAAGGGGTACTTGCTAGTGTGGAAATTTTAAGCATATAAATATTCATGCTCTCATGCCATTCCTATTTGTGCGGTCATAAGTATAGACTTCTATAATTTAGTTAATCATGTTTAGTCCATCGAAAATATTGTCAATGCATATAGTGGACAGTGATGGCCAATTGGCAATGAGGATTGCATTACAACCACATCAGATTGGAGGCTAGGTGTGAACTCTGGTGGCACAAATATAGGTGGTGTAAAATGTGATGAACTCTGTGTAGAAGGGACATACACCTCATCTAGGCCATATGAATGATATGTAGTGTGGGAAGAGGATGCTCTTGCTATTTGATCTTAAGGTGGCTAATAATAAATTCTTTCTAGACCTGAATCTATCAAGTTGACTGATGATGCCAATGGAACATAATATTAGCCATGATCACGCTCAAGAAATGGAGGAAGAGTATGAACTTCTATCGTTTCTCGCCTCCTATGCCACTAAAGTCCCCAATGTTCCACCCAAGTCGAAGGTATTGCCATATTCACGTCAACTTATGGAAGAGGCTGCTATTGAACACAAGCTGCCATAGGTTAAGTGACCCTGTTTCTTCAAACTATTGCAATAACTCTGCTATCACATCTTTAACATCCTCCATCAAAAAGCTTGAGTCATTAATACAGGATAAATGATGCATCTGCTTCAGTTGCTTGTGCTATTCAAATAGATATAAACATTATAGAGGTGCCAATAACACAATAATATAATCAACACAAGCAACAATACTTACTATCTGTCCTCTGTATACACCATTAGTGCTGATCCAATAAATAATGTGTCTTGAATACCACCTCTTGTAGGGATCATTCTCACTCAATAATCCTATTTGCTGATTGCTAATTACCATATATTGTGCCATGTCATGTTATATTTGGATAACTGAAGCATACAAGAGAATCCAATTATCACTCTTCTTGCTATGTAACATAAGATCATGGAGTTGTTCAAGCTAATGTTGTGGGTTTGGAATACCCTATTGTAAGCCAAATTGATGTATCACCCGATCCGGTTGATGCCACTCCTCAATGCAAAAAATATCAATGGCACAACAACTCTCAACATGAGAGCCTTCAAGACATATAGGCGGGACTGACCCATAAATTTCAAGATAGGATTCCCACACAATCTGCAAAATGAGAATAATTAATATTAAAAATTCTATAAAGTTTACATGATCAAAATTTTAGATGCATCAATAAGAGATTCTTGCATCTTTCCACTTTAATCAATTAAGCCTGTGACAATAGTGTGACAAGTCAAGTCGTGCTGCCATAAAAGTTTTACCACTTATCTATCTGTTATTTCACATATTCAACCAAATATTATAAACATGCAATGATTATCTAAATAGAAAATTAAAAAAAAAAAAAGACAAAAGCCCATACCAAGCATCGTATAAAGGTAGTCAACACTAGAGGAATTGAGGCAATGGATGGGAATCTATCCCACGCCCATAGTTGAGTCAACATAGCCTTGCGTCCAATCTCACATTGATTATAATCCGTATACTTGCAAAGTTCATGATATAAATAAGAGAGCACCGCTGATCCCTAACTATATTGACCAGTCATAACAAAATCATCTAAAACTAGTAGAAACCTTAAAGGTTCCAAGTTTTCAGAATGATCCGGAAATAGAAGTAACCCCATCAACCGCAAAATATATGCTCGAGTGAATCACTGAAGCTGGATCTCATTACCAATATGATTATTTATATCACTAAATGAGCATCCAAATACCCCATTTTCAATTGATGACCATGGAATGCATTTTGCGGGGGAACTAGCAGTTGCTGGAGATAGGGTTGCCCTAAACTAGAAGTATTGCCAGTAAGTAGTCTCCTATCAATACAAAGACCCGTTTGATAGCAATATCTTGCAGCATAATCATGCATTCTCCTAGAGGCATATGAAATGTATATGTTTTCGATCTCCAACGCTTTACTAGAGCAAATATCAATGTGTGCTCAATTTGGAAAAATTCAAGCTTTGCAACTTCAAGAAACCCTGCCTACTCTAGATACAGAATAATCTGGGCAGGAATTTGCTCGTCCCTCCTACAAATAGAAGATTTTCCTCTAACAATTAACACCCGATCGGGATGTCCATTCCAAATATACTATGAAACATGTGTCTCTTACATCATTAACAGCGATGCATTGTCTGGCCTAGGATGATTGACGCATGATGAAGAAGAAGAACTAGGTGCCATCTATTAAAGAAAAAAAAAGGTATTAATTATCAAATTATTTATATGCTTTTCTATATGGAATAGTAATGTAATAATTTTTATTTAATAGTCTTCTTACTACTTTATTTGTTTAGTAACATAAATTAAAGTTCACTAAAATTTGAAAATATTATGTGAAGATACATGTCAAAAAATAAATTGTTACTAAAGCTATAATAATCATATTATAATAATTAATGTTTGGTCTAATAAATTTTTTATTAGAAACAAGACTACATATATCCTAATAAAACTTTTTAAAACTAAACTCGTAAAAAAATTAACTCATAGAAAAAATTAACTAGATGCTCTTAGACATTTTTTTTAAAAAAATAATATTTTTTCAAATTAAACTCATTGATAAAATTAAAGTCTAATCTTTGAAAAAAAAACCTAAACACATAGATAAATAGAATTTTTTTAACACAGTGATTTTAAAAAAATGAACTCATGAAGAAAATTAAAGCCTAATGTTCAAAACTAAATATATCCTAATAATCTCTTCAATAAATTTTTTATTATATGACCTAATGTTTCTAATAAAAAATTTGCTTATAAATATCCTAATAAAACTTTTTAAAACTAAATTCATAGAAAAATTCACTAGAACCTCTTATAATTTTCTTTAAAAAAATTAATAATATTTTTTCAAATTGAACTCATTGATAAAATTAAACTCTAATCTTAAAAAAAAAAAAAAGAAAAATAAACTCATAGATAAATATAATATTTTTTAACACAATCATTTTTAAGAAATTGAACTCATTCAAAAATTAAAACCTCGTATTTAATTTCTTTAGCAAAATTATTATACTTATAAACCAAAAATAAATTAATTAAAAATTATAAGTAACAAATAAATTTTAAATTACCTTTAGAGGAATTGTTGAACTGCACAAGATCACCAAACAAATTTTATATTTACAAACTACACAAGATCACCTAATTTATATCAATATAAGGCACTCAAAAGAAAAAATTGAGTGGGTGTGTGGGTTGTGTTTGCATGGGTGAGGGAAGGAGAGAACAACGCCATTTTATAATAGCATCGGTGCTGGAAGGAAGGAGGCCAGCAAGGCACGTGGCAGCACCTAGCTAATGGCGCTACTACATCTTGTGTCATTCTGTGCATCGAGACATGTGGCACTACCCTGTGAGTGGCGCAACTTGATCGTACGCCACCCGATACACCTGTGTTCATGTTGTCTTGTCTGTTTGGGTGACCCTAGTTGATGCTGCACCATCTATGAACTCATGCCCCATTAGTCTCATCATGCAAAGAATCTCTTGATGGAGTGAATGGTGCCATAGGTTGCTTTAGTGTCATAGGTTAAAATTAAATAATCTTACAACCTTTCAACATGGCACAAATAACAATAAACAATAAAATTATTTCAAAAGTGCTACACTAATTGGTTTCTAAAAAGACAATAGATGGGTCAAAAAGCCTGTTCTAAAGGCTTAGCTATCTTCTTTGTACAACTCCACATTCCACACAAAGACACGTATATGGACCTTTAATGGCTTTAGAATTTGTTTGGAGTAGTTGTGCATTATCAATATTTTGCGAGTATTTAGGGGAAAAAAAATTGAGTACAAAGGTTAACCGTACTGGGTTTCACGAACCAAGAAAAAAAAGTACTAGGTTTTGAATTTTACGTACATAATGACATGGTCGATATGGGGTTGACTTAATTAATTAACCTTTCACTCATGGATTATTATAATTTAGATTTGATTATTTTATATCTCTATTAATAAGTGATTTATAAATATTTTTATACATATTAGATGAGCTCGGACGCATTCCTAATCCTCATCCGAAACTAAATTCTCTATAAAAAAATTGACACCAGGCATATATCAAATATCATGCACCTAAATTTGATGTGGTTTATTAATTAATTAATTAATCTGTCAGCTTCTCTGGATAACTAGCTATATTTTCCATACTGCTAGCTATAGGTACATTCGTAGATTTTTTTTCAAGACAAGATTGGAGCAAATGGAGAATCACATATAAACAATTAGAAATTTTAATTGTATTATTGGCGATTTTGCTAGTAAAATTAAGAGGGAATCATATATTAACAACTAAAAATTTTAATTATCTTATTAATAATTCTAATAAAAATATTTTGCATCTATCACTAATTACTTTATCATATTAATCACACTCACAAGAATAATAACTAAAATCTTCAATTATTTTAAATAGATCCCAAGGTCCAAAATAGTATCTAAGGTATAGGTTAAAAAAATTCATTTCTCTATCTTGTTTGAGGAGCTTTGTCCTTTCCGTTTTCGGCCATGCTGATCGTTTGAACTTATTAATTGGTTCTACATGCGTTAGAATTCTCAACCAACCCACCCAAAGAGAAAATAATAATGTAGTATATACATTAGGTAAGTTTACTTTTCTTTCCAGAATTTATTGGGTGACTTAGTCTTCGTAGATTGTGGCTGGAACAAAGATCATAACTTTCAGTCGTAGGATACGTGATATCCGTTATTACAACATATTGACAACTGCTGGCTGCCAACAAGCCCCAACTTTGCCAAATTTTTAATAGTTTTGTTCTTCAACGACTCTTTGATGACATAAACAAACAAGAAAAAAGATCTAACTTTTTAAATTTTGCCCTCAACATTTTTTTTCATTATTTATTTTACGTCATACAGTAGTCACCATATAATGTATATTAATCATCACATAGTATACTAATTATTACATAATAATTGTTAACTATTAACCTTGATTATTATATAGTGTATATTAATCAGTAATCACTAATTATTCACAGTTGTAAATATGGTAGGCAAATTTTAATGTTAAGATATCTTTTTGTTAAGAATATATTTGTTTGTGATTTTTGGGGTAAAAAATTATTTTTTTAATTGAAAAAATTATTTTTTATATATTTAGATAATTTTTTAAAAAATAATCAAAATCTCAAAAGAATTTATTTTTAACTTTTTTATAAAAATTGAAAAGAATAATTTTCTAAAAAAAATTAATTTTTAAATTTTTTAATTATATATAAAATTTAAATTTTATATTCACTTTTTTAAAAGTTGAGACAAACATATCATAAATTTTAGATTTTGCATGTGCTGTATCACTTTTTTTAGTACTTTACTTAAGAAAGTTATGTTCCTGAGAAAGAAGAAAAAGTGGAAAACTTTTGCTATAAAATAACGCTATTACGTGGGGCTGCCTTATATAACCCGGAGCATAATGTTGAGCTTACAGTTCATATATGGGAAAAGCTGGCTCAGGGGCCTCGAAGGGTTTTCTATCTTATCAGGATTCTGTAGAGGCGCTTAGAATAAAAATTTAATCTCCTAGTGGTAGTAGTTGTTACAGCACTGGTGTAGTGTTTTTTTGGATTTATCAAGTTACATTATGGCATGCAGGACAGGAACTTTTCAACCCCTCAAATAGTTTTATTCCATGAAGATTCTTTGATGTTTCGGAATCAACAGATATGTGCGCTGCTGAATGCTGACTATATGGTTTCCGTACCAATACTACCCAATTGGGCTTAAGCAAAAACCATACAAAGTAAAGGTCTTTTTCTGTGTCCCCCTTTAGAATTGCAAACTGAGCTTTTCAACTAATCTTTCTGCAAGTGCTTAGGAAGGACCCATTGGGGATTTAGCTAGCAGCACCTGAGATGGCGCCAGCTTCTACAAGAACTAGAACGAAGCGGCGGAAACTTGAGGAAAGAAAGCAGCAAAAATCAATGGCATCTTGTGGTTATGCTACAGCTACAGCTACAGCTACATCTTCAAGCACCCAAGAACTGGGTAATAAGAGCAATGGGGAGGGTAATGAGGAAGATATTTGTTCAAGTGGCTGCTCTACACCAAAGGCTAAAAGGTTCAAAATACCAGAGATCTTAACGTGTCCACCAGCTCCAAAGAAGAGAAAATTAATGCCCAAATGTTCATCCAATAGAAACCCAATAGCATTTTTCGCTTCACCGGACATAGAGCTATTTTTCTCTACTGCACTCAAAAATGTATCAGTTTGAAGTTTCACTCCAAGTAGAGTATGAAGTTCAGTTCAGTTTCTGATCCTTTGAAGTCAAAGGGTTAGTGACTGTTTTGTAGTATGCAAGTGCTGAATTTACATACCCTAATTAGGCTTGACTGTTAGATTCTTAATTAATGCTTTATTTCTCTGGATTCGGTTCTACTTTTACTGGCTGAGCAGTGGTAGTATTATCTAGGTACTTTGTAAAGCATGAAAATCCTCACATTTGTGTGTCTATTTATTTGATTTATCTATATTATCTGTACCTTTTTCCGGGTGTGGAGTTTCTTGAAAGGAATATTAATGTGGTTTTAATTAATATTCCAACTTCATCCTGCTTGATTGAACATGGCTTCACAAATTTACGATTTACGTTATAATAATAAGTTAATGATTAAATAGATAATAAGTTAATAAGTTATAATAATAATAACTTCATCAACACGTTGGTACGTATCATTCTTTCAGAAGTGGATACTTTATTTGCTACTCTCTTTGCTCAAATGTTACCTGGATACTGTGATCTCCACACAAAAAGCAACTTTTGAATATGGAGGTGAATGCTTTAATTTGAATATTCCCTTTTTCGCTCCTTTTGACTCTTCTCCTTTCACTTGTTCTTTTGATTGATACAGAAATCAAAATGCATTCTACATGATGTATTTATAGTATTTTGTTTTGATATAGTTCAGGGAGAGGAAAGATTTATTGTGAAAGGTAATAGATTAAATCGCGACCCTTCATACGGTGTTTAGATGGTCTTTATTAATAGAACGGAACAGAACTAGTATGATTGTGTTAGAAAGGGAATGGAAGAAATGGCAAAAAAAAAAAAAAAGTTACCTAGCTTGCACATTAAGAAGGGAATAGAAAACAATATTATCAATATATTATAAAGGAATAGAACCAATAAAATATTTATATTTGTTTAGATGTCATAATTTTTAGTTCCTTCCATCCCTTTCCATTTCACCCAATTTTTTGGGAATAAAAAATAGAGGGTCTTTGAGAGGGAAGAGGGGGAATAAATTCTCTCAAGTCTCTTTCTCTTCATGTGTAAATTTAAACTCTTAAATAAGAGAACTTAATTCCTTTTTTCTCATTTGTGTTCCATTCTCCTTAATATTATCTATCATGTTTGTTTGGGAGTTATGAGAGAAAAGAAAGAAAAGATATTAAGGGAAAAGTTAAGGGAAAGAGGGATATTAAAGGATTTCCCTTATCCTTCTTCGAGAGTTTAAAACGCCCTTACTTGGGATGAATTATGCTACGTGACTCGGAGAAGTTTTGCTTGAATATTTACTAGATACAATCGGCATATGTTTAAAGTGTTGGGCTAAAGTCATGGTATAAAAAGAAATGATGTGTTTATCTCACATTTTGTTATATAATTTGGACAACTAATTTCTGACAAATTTTCTAGTTGAAAAAGTATTTTTCTGTAGAGATAACTTTGAAATACAAATTATGGGAGCTTTTGAGAGCTAGTAAAAGTTCTCATATGTCTTGTCACCCTTTAAATAATACTCTCTCAAATAAGGATGAGAGTTGTCTAAGCTTTTCTCTTCTCTCAATCTCCCTTCCTCTTCTAAATATAACTCTGAAAATTATAAGTTAATTAAAAGTTATACAATTACTCAAAAATCTGACATAATTTTATATTTGGATATTGAATATATGTATGATCTATAAAAAGATATTTTTACTTGATACCTGTATATGTCTTCATGCACTGCATGTACTCGGAAGTGTCACTGTATATGCTTAAAGTTGCTTCTATTATGAAGATCGCATTACTGGCAAATTATAGCATGTTTATGTTAATGGGGAAAACACACTTTCCCAGGCCAAAAAATTAGTCCTAAGGCAAGTTTTTACAAGCAACTCTTCTCAAAATTTTAACCAACTGGCGTTTCCTTGTAAAACAAACAAGCACAATGCCCATTTGGATTTTTTTGATGGTTAATGCCTATTTAGATAATACTACTTATAATTTTTATTTTTGAATTTTTGAAAGTTAAAAGTTATATTTTTTATTTTTTATTTTACTTGATTATATAACTTATTATTTTTTAAAATGTCATTTCTTGTACTTTTTTAGAAAGTTAAAATGTCTAACTTCTCAAGAAATATATTTTAAAATATTCTAAATAAGTATTTCTATTACCACATATCCAAACATAAAAAAAGAACCATCAATTTAGCTTCTGAAAAATCAAAATGCTAACAATTTAACCTTTGAAAAGTATTATTTTTCTTTGGTATCCCAATAATAAATGCGTTGATAAATTAGTTTCTAAAAAAATTAATTTGCCAACAAGTTAGTCCATAAAATGTCTTTTATTAATATTAATAAAACCCATTAGCAATAATAGAATTTATCATTGAGATACCATATATTAATAAAAAAAAAATATCTTTTAGAAGCTAAATTGTCAATGTTTTAATCTTTTGATGGTCAAATTAATACTTCTCCCAAACACAAAACAACTTATTTGTAAATTATTTTTCATAAATTACTTTTATATAAGGGTTTAAATAAGCTATTTATTCAAACCAGCCATGGTACTATTATTTTCCTCTTCACCCCTATTTTCTTTCTACATTAACCCAAAAGGGTCATAGAAATATCGAAAAAGAAGGCGCAGCATCGCAAAATAAGAATCCAAAGATAATAGGTAGGTTCGTAATGGAACATGCGTTAATTAAGAAGCTTGTCTATATACTTCAAGGTTTAAGTTAATTATTTGATGAAGGAAATGGTGTCCTGCAGGAGGAAACACATGAAGAGAGAGACAAAGAAAGAGCAGGGCACATGGATAAGGAGAATCCAATGAAAAAGCTCGTGTGGGTGCTGATAATTTTAATTTACATTTTCAAAGGGCACACGTAAGGGGAATCTCCAGGAATTTCTCGTGAAAATTTTAATTCTTACAATTTAACTTCCCGAGATAAACAAACACAGTTTTAAATTTGGTGTCGGCGCTTTATTATTTTGAAAGAGTAATTCAGGAAAACTTTTGAATCATAAGGACAATGGTCAATTTAAAGTATTCGTTCCAAATGTTTAAGAAACGAAACTTTTTTTAGCACACGCTGGATTCTGGGGTCGAAGCTGGCTATACAGGGTTATAGGCTGTTAGTTTTGCTATACACGGTGGGCCAACCTGGGTGTCCAAATTCTACTAGGCTCTTGAGCATCGATTCACCAATTTAGTCATTTTTTCTACTGTGAAATATTGGCCAAAATGGGCTTTCTAATAAACAGTATTAGGCTTCACAGCGTTTTTTTTTTGTTTTATGAAACGATTAACCTGTCTCAGATGCTGACCAAAACATATAATTTCCTGTCTCAGACCGTAAACAATTTAAAAAAAAATAAAATAAAGGGAAACGATAGATCTGTCTGCACTAGTTTTGGTCACGTGCAGCTGTCATTAAGGGTGGAAAGAGGTTAGCTTAGGCTAACCTTTAACTTAAATGTGTTTGGTCAACATTTTGAGTATGTGACCCAAATTTGAGTCTATTAACTAACACAAGTTTTTTCTTTTTAAGATTTGACCTCATTTTTTTAAAAGTTTGACTAATCTGAAAATCTATTTAGAGGTCTATTCAATAATAAAATTTTTCTCTTAAATAAGTCAAAATATATTCCTAAATAGGCCTAAATATACCAACTACAAGGCCTCTATTATTATTAGGTTTTTTTAAAATAATAATATAATATAATTTACATGATTTATATAACAATAATAATAATAATAATAATAGGCTAGTTTGATAGGCCTAATAGGTTTTATGCATAGCATGTAGCCTAACTAAAAAGGCTTTTTAAAAAATTTTGGCACAACTTAGTTATTAAATAGGCTAAATTATAGTAGGCTTTAAATAGATTAAGCCAAAGGCACCCGACGATCCATTTGACTTATTTCTATCCCTAGCTGCCACCTCTTATTTTATTTTTCCTCATTTTCAAATGAAAGCACCCTAATAGAGTAGCTTGTTTGGCTAGAAAATAAAATAAGGTGGCAGCTACATATGGCCAGAAAAGACCCCAGATAGGTTAATAGTTTCAAAACAAGGTGTTATCTACAGTATTTTTCATTGGTCAAGGAACATAGTGCAACTTGCAATCTGATGGTAAGATTATGAGGTGCATCGATACACTAATCACTTATGATGTATTGTAGTAATATCAAATTTTAAGAAAATTTAAAAATATGATTAAATATAATTAATTGTTATATACTGGCAGCATAAAATTATACTGGCAATATCAAATAATTGTACACTGTATATGTGTAAAATTACACATGACAAAATTTTTTAAATAATATAAAATTATTTTATATTATTAGTATAATTTTATATTGTCAGTGTATAAAAATTAATTTTTAAAATATATTTAATCATATTTTTAAATTTTTTTAAAATTAATATATTATTATAATATATTATAGATGATTGATATATCGATACACTTCATAAATTTAAATCATTAGATGCGCTATAGCCACAAGGTGCACTATATACCTTTGACTGCGAAGCTTGTAGAAGACGTCGCCTTGAAACAAAATCATGTTGATATATAGTCTCTAAAAGTGCACTAAGTTGCTCGAAAACCCCTCATATTCTTACACAAATTAGATTGGACTAGCTTGTTCAACTAGAAAATCACTTAGATGTCTAGTTTAAGTACTTCAAAAAAATGGAGGTATAAATAATTGGGCAAATCGGTCCAAAACTTGTAAATATCGATAGTGAACTTGTTTAATAACCTTTCATGCTATATTTCCTAAAGTAACAAACGTTAATAAACCTTTTAAATTATCTTTTTCCTGAATCAAACTGAAGCTACTATTGCAAACTCTGTAAGGAAGAAAAAAATTGTCTATGAGATTATTATAAATCACATCAAAGACAAAAATGAATACTTCTGAAATATCAAATATAAATTCTAAATAAATGATATAAATAATAAAATTTCATTGATAGCCATGTAATAAACTTTTTCTTGAAATATTTGGATACATATATTGGCATCATGCTAATAGTACCATGATCATATCAAAAAATTATCACAAGCAATATTTATTTTTGTAGTGCTATCGTTTGCATAATCAACAATTTACAAGACATGCACGTTAACTTATTCAGTTCATATGCTACAATGGTAGTATGTAATTTTTTGAATTATAATTTTATTGGCTCTTATTCTCTTAATTGTCATTTTATTTTATGTATTCTTGTGAACAAACTTCCGAATCACTATGGTAACCGTTATCATTCTTAGCCACATTTGTGGTCAAAGTTATGATCTTTGTCATGCCCAATCGCATATACCCAAAATTATAATATGTGACATTCATTTCACATAATGGAGTTAAACTAGCTGAGCAGGATTTGTAGTTTTTATCAGTAACTATTATTTTTAACTCAAGAAGACATATGAAATTAATTTAGAATATTCCTTGAAGTAATTTTCTCAATATTATCATAGGAGCATATTCAAGGCATCAAAAGTAGAGAATGTTTTGCTAAGATATCTTTTAAACTCCTTCACAAGTCGACTAGATCTATTTGGAATTAACCATTGATGTAAAGTCTAGTTTTTCAAGAACTGTGCTAATTTTTTCCATAAAAATAATGGCTAAAAGAACATTGATTTTTTACAATCTTATAGGGATGCTTAATTTTTTTTTCTTTTATAAAATCTCAATATCAATAAACCAAAATAAGCACTTAGTTAATTTATCAAGAGAAAGACAAAATGTTAGTCAAGACTAATTGAAAACAAAAAAAATCATAGACGAAACAAAGAACATATTTAATATATATGCTATAAATCCAAAGATGAAAATTAAATGTTACTCTATTAGAGAACTTCTAATTTAGCGAGTTATCACTCAAATAGTTAAGAATTGTGTTAATAACATTATACACAGCTCCAGATATAGAGAAGAGGATAGAGAGAAAAGATAGTTATTGTTCAATATATGTATTATATAAATTATCCAAAAGAGTATCTATAGTTTAAGAATGGGATATCACATCAAATTCCAATAACATAATTTTTTATAATTAAATCCTAATCCTAATAAGATATAAATTTTTCATAGTCAACTCATTATTAAATTAAGATCTAATAATAGTTTTTCCTAGTAACTTAATCATTTACTTTCCAATTATTCTTAACAGAGTTACTAATACCAATCGCATCCAAAGATTTAAAAGTAGGTTCCCCTTCAAATACTAGCTTGCGAAGTGTGAATGAAGCCTGTAAAACCTACCTCAGAAGTTAGTGAGGTAGGAAAATTCTCCCTCCCCAACTTGCATTTGTGATGCTCTTTTATGGGTCCCACAGGGCTAAAATGCGATGGGGAAGGTTGCAAGTTGTAACCTTACTCTGCTATCTGCTGAAAAGCTTCGCCCTTTTTCACGTCGGTTAGGAGCCACTAGTTCCCGAAATTAGGCATCCTAATCATAACACGTGGAAAAACACAGTCCTTGCATATTTGATGATCCTATCTGCATAAGTATTATACCCCGCAGCAGCCGAATGGCTGCCTCGGTCGCTAGTTAAAGCGTCATTATTGTTGGGATATAGAATCCGACAAATGCTTGTATAATACTCTATGCAAGTCATGGCCATTGGCTATTTTAAAGAGTGGCTCAGTTCGCCTAGTTTTTATGAAAGTTTCATCTTTTTCGAAACATTCCATCATATATTAAATTCTACATTTTGAAAAAGGACTCTTAATTATATAAAGATATGGATAATGCTCTTTCTTCCTGTGTCAATTAGAGGTAGAGAGATAAAGAATTGATATATGGATTAAGATAAAGTTGCCTCACTCCCTCCCCCTACCATTATATTTATGGAGCATAAGAGTGGCACCCGCTATTAATGTAAGATGGTAAAACGGACTTGAGCTAAATAGATAAGGAATTTAGATGGATCACAAACCCTGAGCTCTAAAAGAGTAAAAACGTTAAGAAATGCGTTAGGCCATGTGAGGAAAGTCGACAAACTAAGGGATCGAGAGACCAGATGGATCACCCTTGTTATACACTTGACATATTTTTCAATCCTATCTATGTAAGTACTCTACTCCACGGGAGTCGAACGGTTGCCTCGATCACCGGTTCAGGATTCATTATTGTTCGGATATAGAATTCGACAAATGCTTGCATAAGACTCTATGCAAGTCATGGGCCATTGGCTGCTTTGAAGTGTGATTCGCCTAGTTTCTATGAAAGTTTTGTCTTTTTCAGAAAGTTCTACCATATATTAAATTCTACATTATGAAGAAGGACGCTTGATTATATAAAGAGATTAAAAATGCCCTTGTTATACACTTGACATAATTTTCAATCCTGTCTATGGAAGTACTATACTCCACAGCAACCGAACAGCTACCTCAACGGTTCAAGTTTCATTATTGCTAGGATATAAAATTTGACAAATGCTTGTGTAAGACTCTACGCAAGTCATGGGCCATTGGCTGCTTTGAACAGTGGTTCGCCCAGTTTCTATAGAAGTTCCATCTTTTTTAGAAAGTTCCACTATATATTAAATTCTATAATGTAAAGAAGGATGTTTGATTATATAAAGAGATACAAAATGCCCTTATTATACTATACTTCATGACAACCAAACGACTGCCTCGGTCACCGGTTCAAGCTTCATTATTGTTGAGATATAGAATCTAACAAATGCTTGCGTAAGACTTTACACAAGTCATGGGCCATTGGCTGCTTTAAAGAGTGGTTTGTCTGGTTTCTATGAAAGTCTTTTTTAGAAAGTTCTACCATATATTAAATTCTATATTACGAAGAAGGACGCTTGATTATATAAAGAGGTGCAAAATGCCCTTGTTATACACTTGACATATTTTTCAATCCTATCTATGGAAGTACTATACTCCATGGCAGCTGAACGGCTGCCTCATTCAATTTCATTATTGTTGGGATATAGAACTTGACAAATGCTTGCGTAAGACTCTATGCAAGTCATGGGCTATTGGCTACTTTGAAGAGTAGTTCGCCCAATTTCTATGAAAGTTTCATCTTTTTCAAAAAGTTTCACTATATATTAAATTCTACATTCTAAAGAAGGACGCTTGATTATATAAAGAGATACAAAATGCCCTTGTTATACTATACTCCATAACAATCGAACGACTGTCTCGATCACCGGTTCAAACTTCATTATTATTGGGATATAGAATCTGGCAAATGCTTGCGTAAGACTCTACGCAAATCATTGGCCATTGGCGGCTTTGAAGAGTGATTCGCCTAATTTCTACGAAAGTTCTATCTTTTTCAGAAAATTCCACCATATATTAAATTCTACATTTTGAAGAAGGATGCTTGATTATATAAAGAGATGTAACATGCCCTTGTTATACACTTGACATATTTTTCAACTGTAAGGAGCTTTGATTGTGACATACCATCATGTCTGCCACCAAAATCTCTCAAGTTGTGCTGAAATCCTCCTCCAACCAACGGAGCATGCCAGTGATAGCATTGGGTACTGCAGCTGACACTAACAGCAGTGGAGAAACCACCAAAGTTGCAGTAATAGAAGCTATCAAATTGGGTTACAGGCACTTTGATACTGCATCACACTATGGATCTGAGGAGGCTTTGGGAGAAGCCATAGCTGAAGCTCTTCACCTTGGTCTAATAGGGTCTAGAGATGAGCTCTTTATCACCTCCAAGCTCTGGCTGACTGACAATTTTCCTCATCTTGTTCTGCCGGCTCTGCAGAAATCACTTCAGTAAGCAAAGCTCATCCTTTTTCACAGTCAGTTTCGTTATTTCAACATAGTTATTCGGAAGTACGTAAATCAAAATATATTGATCACAGTGCAAATTTTGCCTGTCTTTAATTAATATCTCCTTTCACACTTACATAGTTAAATTTTACACTTAAACTGTAATCATCACATCTCGATCATAAAGATTTCCGTCTGTGACTAGCTAGTAACTTTTATGGTATGTCTTAGAAGGCCAAAGCACGGGTTTCTGTGCTGGACATGTGCTGTATCTTTTATAGAACATGAACGGGTTTATGAAAATGAAATCTCTCTTATGTTTTGTTTATATGATCATGTTATATGAAAAGATAAATATACATAAGCACTTAAATTAGGAGAAAAAAATTAACTTAATATTCATGAAGTCTAATTTAAATGCTTATTTATTTTTGAATTTAATTTAAATATACTGATAGTGTAAAACAGTTTTACACTGTTAGCTAATAGAAATGGTGGAAAGTACCAATTTATACAAAAAATCATCCATTATAATAAGGGACCCACTATGATTTCTCACTTTCCTCTATTTCTATTGGTTGACAACAGTGCATACCAATTAAACTCCTTATTTTTTTCGTTTTTCAGGATGTATTCATCTAATCAAGAAATACGAGAATCTGACTTCAAATACGTAGTTTGTTTATGATTCCAATTAAAAAAGATGTGAGTATAAATAATTCTTCAAAATCCACCGAACGCTTTAGAAATTTGGTCCCGAGAATATGATTATATTGATCTGCTACCTGCAAACATAATTACGCACTTCACTAAAATCTAGTGGTCATCAACAATGGTTGCACTCTATTTTTAGCTGGAAATATTTGCACTTGAGAAAAACCAATGTCAATTGTGATCAACACTGACTGCAGTAGCTGCATAACACATTCAGGAGGAACTTACTTGAAATAAGAGTGGAAAGCACATTTCTTGCTGCCTAAAAGTGCAAACGGAAAATAATTTTTTATGCTTTCAAATAACTTGCTGTAGAATCTCTTGCATTATAGTTATAGACTTTCTGTTTATTTTATTCAATTATTTGTATCAAAGTAGTTTCTTGTTGACTGAGTAATGAATGAATGTGCATATTACTTCATTAAAAATAACAACTTAGAGCACGTGGCCTTAAATTTATGCAATAATGCAGGACCCTGAAATTAGAATATTTGGATCTTTATTTGGTCCACTGGCCCATCAGTGTGAAGCCTGGAAATTGGGAGTTGCCATATGGTGATGAGTTGATAACTACGTTTGACTTAAAGGGCGTGTGGACTGCAATGGAAGAATGCCAGAAACTAGGCCTTACAAAATCCATAGGAGTCAGCAACTTCACTTGCAAGAAACTTGAAAATCTACTCTCATTTGCTACAATTCCTCCTTCGGTCAATCAAGTAAGCCCTATGAGCTCATGTTAATTGATCATCTTTCTACTTCTTAATTTCACCGCTCTTGAGCACATATATTTGATTCGTCAATACTGCCACCAAATAGGTGGAGATGAATCCTGGTTGGCATCAGAAGAAGTTAAAAGAACACTGTGATGCAAAGGGTATAATCATAACTGCATTCTCTCCTTTGGGAGCCAAAGGGGCCCGTTGGGGTACCAATGAAGTTATGGACAGTGAAATACTCAAGGAGATTGCAGAGGCCCATGGCAGAACTATAGCTCAGGTTGGAATTTTCAGTTTCTTTCATATTCGAGTAGTTTAATTTACCTTCTATTTTAATAAAAGACTATACAACTTCAATCTTCAAACGTTTATTTAATTAAAATTTAATTAACCTTGCGATCAAAAGAGAGTCTTACTGGGAAAGTTAGAGAACAAAAGAAAAATGAATATAATAGATATATTGATGAAGTTAGATAATTTGCTTTTAGTTTACAAATACTGAAATTCAAGTTCTCAAAAAGCACCACTAATAGAGCACTGGTTAAGCGAATTTAAGTGAGCTAGTGGTAAGTGATTTGGATTTTGCGTGCAACCTCAGATATTTTTGCTCAAGTTTTAGCATGAATTTTTTTTCCTCAACAACTTGATGATCCAACGTTAACTTAATCCTTTCTACTGTTACAGGTATGTCTTAGATGGTTGTATGAGCAAGGCGTGACTATGGCCGTGAAGAGCTACAACAAAGAGAGATTAAAGCAAAATTTAGAAATATTTGAGTGGTCACTTGCAAGAGATGACCACGAAAAGATTAATCAAATCAAGCAGATTCGTATGAACAACGGGCCAGTAGTGTTCATTGCTGACCTTTGGGATGGGGAGACATAGTTTCAACCCAATAGTTTTATCTTCCATGCCAATGATGGTCTTTTAAGTAGTATTTGTTTCTATGGTGTGCCACCACAAAATAATGAACATCAATCTTGTTGCCGGTTTTATACCACGCAAGTGTATGTATATATTGACTGAAGTAATATGCGTGTATGTATGTATTGACTGTATTCACTCAAGTAATTTGCGTGTATGTATATATTGACTCAAGTAATATAATGATAAGCATAAATCGTTCTTGCCACTAGCATCTCCCTTTTGTCAGTGTATGTAGTTTACATGCTCCCCGTACTCTCCAAGCCGCGAAACCGACGTTGTCTGGCCATTAGCAATCAGCTGCTCTGTTTTCGTACATGAGTATTCCCGTGATTATGTTTCCACAAGTGGCTATTTTAAAAAAATAAAATAAAATAAATGGAAGCAGAAATTGGTCATTTGTATGAAAATAATTCTTCCATTTCCTTTTTCTGAAATTGTAACAATAAGGCTTAATTTGGTATTGATATTATTTTTTTTTTTGAGCTCTCTGAGCTTTCTAAACATTGTTCTAAAAGAGCTATAGGAGTATCGTTTGGTAAAATAATATAAAGGTTACTTTCAATAATTAGAAGTCAATAATATTTGGTAAAATTACTCTTAAAATATAAAATAATTATAATAGACATAAATATTAAAAAAAGTGATTTCTATTTTTAATATTATTAAATAGAATAAGATTATATTAGTCTTTTAAATTTTAAAAAGTATAAACCAACTCTGAAAAGTATTTCATGAGGCCTCCCAAGAATACGTCTAGCTTTTAAAAATCAGGAACAAAAGCATCCCAATTTTGTGGTTTACCAAACAAAAAAAATTAACTTATACTTTTCATAAATCAGAGCATTCTTCACATAACATTATCAAACTAGGTCTAACTATCACAAAGTTGAATCAAAACAATTACTTCACATGGTCTAGATCTATAGAGCTTTGTTGGTCAAGGTCACTATAACCAATCGGAAAGATCTTCTGATAAGATGCCAAGGAAAGACTGTAGTCAATGGAAAAGGCTTGATCATCAGCTCTATGCATTGTTCTAGCAATATGATGAACCAAATATATTGGTAAATTTAGAAACTTCAAAACATGCCGTACTCTTTTCAACATTGCAAGAAAAGTGCCAATAAAAGTTTGCCAAAAATGTATGATTCCCAATGAATTTCTAGTAGATTTAGGGTCGGCATAAAAAGCCTCGATGCAAGTGAAATTTTGGCAAATTTTTGTCCGTTGAAATTTTTGATAGATTTTTAGCAGACACAATCCACAAGAAATTGCAACAAAAATATATTTGTCTTCTGCAGATTATCTGCCAAAATTTTCTGATTGGCATTTTTTGCTGCAAATTTTTTGTGTTTTCAGTGGATCACAAATGTATGTCCGCCACATACTTCTGGCGAATTCATTTGCCGCAAATGATCAATGTAAAATATAATCCTTTTATTTATATCCTAATGCATATAATGATAGCTCCAAACAATTTTAAGATTTATATATCTTTTCCATTAAATCCTTAACAATTTCTATTTAGTTTTAACTTTCTTTGTTGAGTCTTCCATTACCTCCATTGTGTCTTCAAATTTATCTATTACGTCTTCCACTATGCAAAAGCCAATCAACATTATATCATACCCATGTTTAAATCTACTTATGGAAAAAAAAAATTCTACTTTAAATGAGCATTATAACAAGATGATGTATAGAAAATTTATAGAACAGAAATGTAATAGAAAATAATAATAATGAAAAAAACACAAACAAAGGGAGAAAAATGATCTCCAACTACTCGTGGAGGAGTGTGGCCAAAGGGAAGCCGATGGCAATGGGTGGGTGCAGGAGCGGCATCAGCCTAGGCAATGACGAGGGCAGTAGCAACAGGCTGGGTGGTTATAGTGAGGCTGGATAGGTGGTGTTGGTGGATGGATGGGTGAATGAGAGAAAAGAGAAAATAGTAAAGGATAAGTGGATAGGGGTTTTAAAAGTGATCTAAAAGGGGTAAGGTTTATTTTTCTTTCTTTCTTTCTTTCTTTCTTTCTTTCTTTTTCTAAACTTGTAGCTGACAAACTAGCTGGAAAAAATTATCACATTTATTTTGAATTATTTGGCGAATTTTCAATGTGTGTGAAAAAGACACATATACATTGTTAGTTTGACAAGGTTTTCAATCGTTTATATAGTTAAATTAGCCATTAAATATGTAAATTTTTAGAAATTGATTCACTCTTTGTAGTTTTTGTTTCTTGGGTTATTTTTAGGTGTAAAATGAGGATTTAAGGTCATATGTGCATCATCTTAGCAATTGGAGAATTAGAGAGCCAAATTGAAAATGTCCGAGCCTCATACTTGCATGGAATCAAAATATGTCATGAAAGAAGTCTCTATATCTCCCTTTCCATAAGCTCAAATTGGCTAATTCAAGATAGTTCGGAGGAAAGAATATAGAAATCTTTACAATTTCACTTTTGGACACTTTCTCAAAGTTTCAATCATTCTAGAAGAAAAAGTGGAAACAAGCTATAAGATGCAATCTTTCTAAGATTTTGTTAACTTTGACCTTACTACACTAAATCATCTATATATCATGAGCTATAGAAGTCCAATAGAGGTGGTTCAAAAGGTGTTGGAAAGTAAGACGCCAAGCTACAACTTTTATGAAAATGTCCAAGTCTAATTCCATCCATGGAAAGCTAGATAGACCCAACAAGTGATCAAGTAGCGCGCTATTTAGACATCCCATGACCCCTATTGGAAAACTACCAAAACCACTAAACAAAGTTTCCAATAGTAGAAGAAACATTATAAACATAAATCAAAAGACGAAGAAAGAGATAACTAAACTATGAAGCATAAGCCTTCTCCTCTTAAGGCAGTCACCAAACTATAGCAAAGCCTTGTTGATCTCTCCCAAATTTTCAAAGATTCTAAGATAAGATCCATTCAATTTTGGAATTAATCCTTTTATATTCTCACAGCACCCTAGTAAAAACCTCTTAGAATGTAATCTAGGCTTCCTTTCATCATAATTGTCAAAAAGGCAGGTAAATGAGGAAAGTGCGACCTTATTAGGCCCAAAAAAGGCCCAATCAAAATTTCAACATAACCAAAAAGTCACAAGTTATGACTCCATCACCCGAGGGCATGAGGTGCCTAGTCCACACCTGGTTTGGTTGCTTTCTTGATTTGCACAACCTTTCATAGTGAGATTCAACCGTGGACATCTCCATGAAATTTGTAGCTCTATGTCTTAGCTATCAATCGCCCTTTGAATCACCTCAATTAGACTGCTATAGCTCAAGATATGGATGATTTAGTGTAGCAAGGTCAAGATTGACAAACTCAACAAGCAATCAAGTAGCATGCTATCTAGACATCCCATGACCCTTATTGCAAGACCACCGCAGCCCAGTGCAATTCTTGGTGAGAATAGACATTTTATTGGGTTTAGGTCGAATTTAACTATTGTTTAATGTTTTTTGGCCTATCTTTGGCAATAAGGACTTAATAAAGCCCAAAACAAATAAGGGATATATATTGAGTAATTGCCTATATGGCAGCTCTAATCTTTGGATTATTCACAATAGGATTAAGATATTCTCTTCACTTGGCCTTGCTAGAGTTTAGTGGCTTTATCAAGAGAAGAAGATCTATGCTCATCAACTCATCTATCCTTCCTTTTCTCTATTGATTCATGTTCATTATATTCTGTTTCATGTTGAATTTGAGCGTATTGAACACATTTAATGGCTAAACTTCTTGTATGTGAGGCTGATGGCATAATCGAATTTGGGATTATGAGATATTGAGTTTTTTTTTTTTAATTTTTTGTATGTTCTTTTTCTTTCATTTGAGTTTCTATCTTTTCTCTTAACACATTCATGGATTGGCCACCCATGAATTGGTGCCATGAGTTATGTAGGCAATTGAAACATTGGTACATAGCTTAGACCTAAGGATAAGAACCATAATTATTAATTATCTAAGAATAGAGATTAATGATTGTGTGAGATTAATGAATTAAGGACTTTATAGATCATAAATCCTTTAATTCTAGAGTTTAATTTAAAGATTAATTGAATTTTAGGGTTCAAAAAGAATTAATATGCTGAGGATTGGGTAGTAATTAGAATAGAAAATCCTCCATCAACTCAATTGAAAGAACTTTATTACATTAGAAGCTCAATACTCATAGGAATAACTAGGTAAATCAGATCTCTAGCACCCCATCTATTGTTAATTGTTTCAATTGCTATTTGATTACTTGCACCTCAAGTTAGTTAAATTAGGAGTTAGTTTAAATTGGATTTAATTAGATTCGCACTTTAGATTCTTGTTTGATTTTGCAGTTTCTCGATTTAGTAGCCTAGATAATGTCTAAATGTGAGAATTGGTACTTGATTACACAATTCCTGTGGGATGATACTCTTACTCACTATTTTATTACCTATATGACCTAGTACACTTGCCAATACTACTATTAAATTATCCATTCGAAACCTATATGACCTTTATTCTTTACTTTTCTGGTGGACAAATCTGTCGAAAATATGTTCCCTAATTTTTTCTTGCTCTATGGGCCTTGTCTGCCATACATCCCCTAGTTTTTTTATTTTGCCAGTCTTGTCCGCTGAAAATGGCTTCCTTCATTTGTTTTTGGGGGATGATTTGGGGGATGCATCCTCTTTTTTTTCTTGATGACTTTGTATGATAGAAATCCTTTCCCTCATTTTTTTCGGTAGCCTTGTCCATCAAAAAGCCCAAAATTTTTTTTTGACCCAACCTTTTTTTTATTTCTTGTAACATTATTTGCTAGAAATATGATTGATGAGTTTTAATTTTTTTTAAACAATTTTACAATTGATTATGTGCCAAAAAATTCATTGCAAATTTGTTGCCGCAAAATCCATCACAAATTTTCGAAGGATCGAGTTCAACAGAAATTTTTTGTTGCTAAATCATGTTATTCTTGTAATGGAAGAAGGTCCAAAGTGTCTTTGCTAATGATATTCAAAGGTTGTCTGACTCAACACAAAAATTGGCTATATTAAAACAATTTGATCATGACATGATTTGATATGTTTCTAAAGCCTAATCTAATGATCACTTGTAAATATTTTTGGAAGCCAATACTCTTGAAGCTATAAAAATGAAAAATAATTTATATGTGATGTTAGTTCTCCATAGAATTAATCTAGATTTTGACCATGTTTGTGACCAAATTTTAACTAGTTAACAGTTCCTTCAATAAAGAATTGATTTTCTTAACCTTTTCAAGTTCCTTTACTTGAAGCAAGCAATAGTTTAGCTGACTACATTGAAACTTCGGGAATGATGTCTAATCATGGAGAATAAGGAGGTTGTTGGAATCATGGAGGACGAGGTGAGAAGTGGTCATCCTTAACATTCATGCTGCAAGAGGATGGGCCATACTCAAGATACATGCTACTAATTACTTCATGGGTTCCTAGAAAAATATATGAATGTCTCCCAAACTAAAATGTTTAGTAACAAAATATTCAAATGTGAAGTATCAAATATATCCTATTAAATGCTACTAAGCAAATCTTAGGCTTCTATTCTCTTGATGCACATAATTCCATAGCATGCATATCTCAGTTTGGTAATAATCAATATTCATAGTTCGGATGCCTCTTATCACAATACTAGTGATAATTATTTATTCTCCTCAATATCTTCACCAAAATTTCCTCATTTCATTACTCTAATGGAGTGCTAAGGTTACTAATAAAGCAATGGGCTATGCCTCACCAACTCCTATGTCAACGTTGTAATTTGTTTTACTTATACCTAGATGTTCTTTTAATTTAAAATCTCTTAGTCAGCTTACACAATCTCTAGATTGTTTGGTAACATTTGTGCTAACTTCTTTGTATTACAGGAATGTGTACCAAGTTGGATGATTGGCATAGGACATGAATCACGTGGTCTTTACTACCATCAATCAAGTCCATTTATGACTTGTGTAGTAGTTATGTTTCCAAATCTTCTTCATGAACATTTGAGTCATCCAATTTTTTCCAAATTGTAGAAAATGGTTATGGATCTTCAGATAATAGAAATCTCGAATAGTGAGTTGTATAAACTGGGAAAGCATGTTCGATCTTCTTTCTGTAGATAAGTTCAAATTCAAATTGATCTTCCTTTTCTTCTAGTTATCATGGTGTGTCTACTTCTTTTTGTTTTAGATATTTTATCACTTTCATTGACGAATTCTCTTAGTGTACTTGGGTATATTTAATGAAAAAATGTTTTGAAATACTTTTCACTTTTTTCTTCCTTTTATACTAACATTGAAACTCAATTTGGCAAGAAAATGAAAATTCTTCAAAATGACAATGTCAAAGAATACTTTTCCTCTTTTTTTATCTTCATAATGTATTTTGCACCAATCTACTTACTCTCATACAACTTAGTGAAATGGGATGGTAGAAAAGAAGAATAAAGATCTTGTTAAAAATACTTAGACTTTGTTGCTCTATGCAAACGTTCCTATCTATCATTAGGGTGATGAGTTCTAATTGAATGTCTTCCTCCCAGGACAATAAAGTTCTCCATTCTATTTTATTTCCTAAAGAACCATTATTCCATGTCGCTCCTCATGTGTTTGGGTTACTTGTTTTGTTCATTATCTCTCTCTAGATTTGGATAAACTCTTTGCTTAAGCCATCAAATGTGTTTTTTCTTAGATATTCTAGGTTACGAAGAGGATATCATTGTTACTATCTAGTAAATAATCATTATTAAATGTCTATAGATGTCACATTTTTTTAAGACACTCCATATTTTCTTCTTTCGTGAAAAAGTCTAATAGTATTCTTGATATTTTACCTATGCCTTACTCTGGTTTATCCCGTCCTCCTTTGCAGGAACCAATACCTTTAAATGAAGCAAGTATTGGAAATTCTCAAACAAGTCATCTCCACCACCTCCCAGCCCATATTAGCATCATCCATGAGTTCTTAATCCAACTTTGGAGGAAGTTTGAAGTGAATCATGTCTATGGGGCTTAAGATAGACTAAGATATACTATAATGATCTTACAATACTTAAGAATAGGACAGCTATAAATCAACATCATACATCATGTATTGCTCAGGATATAAATATTAAATGTTTTAAACAATGGGTTGCTCACTTACTCAGGATTTTCCTCATGTATTGCTATAATTTGGGTTTAATTTCTAAGTTCTTCGATTAGTTAGTGATCTATAAATATCTCTGTAAGTGTTTGAAGAATCCGGAGACATGCCCTGATCTTAGATTGGGGCGAGTATTTTCCTTAATTTAAACTTTTGCTCACAAGAGAGAGAGAGAGAGAGAGAGAGAGAGAGAGAGAGAGAGAGTTTCAGTCCACAAGAGTAATAAAACCAATAAAAAAAGGGTGGAGAACATATCATTGCAAACCTCGGCCCACATAGAGGGCCTGATCTAAAAACAAAAAGGAACCATTCTAAAGTGATAATAAAACAACTCGCCCAAATGAATTGCAGCCCACAAAACAAAACAAAAAAGGGATAATCTCAAAAGAAAAAAAACACCCTTTGGATTAACTAGAAAAAAAACATCGCAGGACATTAAAAGATGTTTTGAGAGTACTGGGGAAGAGCGGTACGGGGAACACTTACGAAAACTGAATGGGGCACAAGCTCAGTTTTTGGGCGTTCCTGCTTCTTTTTGTTCGATAAGAATTTCCTACTTGTTTTCTTATGAACTTCGAAAAGTTTAACTAATTATTAATTTTTATATTTTTATTATAAGATGTTCAAATGAAAAAATATAAATCATTATATATTATTTCAATTTAAATTCTGAATAAATTATGTAATATATATATATATATTTGTATTAGTATTTTATTTTAAGATTTTATTAAAAAAATAATGCTTTTGTTTAAATTTTTAAACTAAAATTTTACTTTTCAATTATTTTATTTTAAAATTTATTTATTAGTTAGTTTTATAATTATTTTTAAGTTAATTTATAAATTTATATTATAATATTAAAAATTTAATTTATATGTATTACTAATATAAAATTTTTTTATATAGATATTCAATTATATATTATTATACCACTAAAAATATTTAATTTAACCAATTATTATCTTAAAAATCTTACAAATATAAGAATTTAATTGATAACCATAACAATTAAACTCTAATAATAAATCGTATAACACACAAATCACCTCACTAATTTTCTCAAACCTTTTGCAATAAAATAGAACTATATACGGTGCCCTTGGGAGATATGCTTCTTCCTTCTTTTGTTTGTAGTGCACTTTTTTTTTTTTATGGTATTTGTTCGTAGTGCAGCTTATGGGCCAATCCTCTCACATTTGTGAGTCATCAAATAAATTCTTTTTGATTTTTTTAGTACAACCTAATCCATACGTGTTCCCCACGGCACTGGACGTGAAACCCTTCATCAAGTCCCTCGACGAATCCAGTTATCAAAATAAATGGTTATTTTCATTCGTCACCAACTCCGACCAAACAAGCCCTTAAATGGTCACTCTCAATACTCTCCAAGTTCCCTCAGGTAATGTACGTAGATTTATTTGTAATTTAGTGGGGTGACCCACCTCGCTGTCCCACATCTTTTATCTGTTTCGCACTCCAATTAACATCAAACGAGAGCTACAGACTACTTTAAAACGAAAACAAAACCTAGTTTGAAAATAGAGGACCTCTAAGGGATCGCATGTGAGACGGTAAACTATAACTTAATCATTTTTAAGAATTTAATTTAAATACACTGACAGTGTAAAATAGTTTTACACTGTCAACCAATAAAAATGGTAGAAAGTGTCAACTCATCCAAATAACCACCCATTATAATGAGGGACCCACCATGTATTCTCACTTTCCTCTATTTCTATTGGTTGACAGTGTAAAACTATTTTACACTGTCAGTGCATACCAATTAAACTCCATTTTTAATCCATTATTTTTAGTAGTTTTTTCCCACACATATTAATTAGAAATTAGCAAATTACAGTGCCTTTGTGACGCCTATTATTTCATTACTATATTTTTTTATAGATCGTACCTTGCAATATTTTTTAAAAATTAAGATTTCAGACAAAAAATTAAAATTTAAAATAAAAAATTATGACATTAAGAATATTTATCATAACAAAATTACATAAGTTAAAAAAAATACATGATAAATTTAAAATTTATAGAAATACTTTCCCACCGTACCTTTTTTTAATTTATACTGTAATAAATTTAATGAATTTTCTTGATGTCATAATTATCTTATATCAGGCGGTGATTTTTATATGACAAACTATAATTGTTGAGAGATATTGTAGCACACTGAATTAGAAAAAAAAAAAAATACCAAAGGCGGCACTTAATTTCTACTAATTTTTTTTTCATGTCGACACGTTTGACCCTTTGGGTTTTAAATATATTTTAAGGAAAAGATATATTGTATTTATTGTTTTAATGCAATACAGTTTGATAATCGGGATGTAGGCATTTTGATAGCCCATGCACTTTGTGCAAGTAGAACCGCGTGGCACAATCAGAAATTGTGTGATGTCAGCAGTTGAATGGAGAAGCACGTGGCAAGAGAGAGAAATTTGTAGTGCGCCAAGAGGAGTAGAACTTCCATAGTCCCGGAGGAAGAAAATACCATTCGACGAGTGTTATGTCAATTACATGAGCTATGATTGTGTTTTTCTTTCTTTCTTTTTACTTTTACAATGTGATCATATCTAACTCAAACCATAAAACTTATTTTCGGTATTTAATTATATAAAACTTCCAACGAAATAATACTACACTTAAATGACGTAACATATATAAATTGAGTTGATATAATATAAGAACATTATCTAGATTTGAATATATTTAGAGAATGTTATATATAGAGAAAATTTTACGTCCTTTAAAGGAAAGATTTTTATTTTACTAAGACATTATAAATATTCTATTGATGTAGACTCAATTAAATAGCACATATCCTTCCTTTCCTTTTCTTTTCTTTTAATGAGAGATGCTATAATATAGAACGAAAACATATCTGCATAAATTGACAAAAATACGTGGATAATATATCCACAACACACATGTAATAAATGAATGCAGTGTAGTTAAAAATTCAAGTTTTACAATGTTACGTCTTTCATGTCACTTTTCTTGTACTAATAATCATTTTTTAATAAATAAAAAGTTTATATTAAGAGAAAGATTATTCTCAATCTAGGATAAGGACATATCTTTAAATTTATCCAATACTTATAAAAATATTTATAAATTATTTATTAATAAGAGAATTTAAAATTGAATCTAAGTTATGACTATGGATGAGCAAAATATCAATTAAATAAATCAACTCTTATTCATAATATATAGCACATATATTTAATATTTAACTATTTTCATCTAAATAAAACAATATAATTATCATATTCTTGATAGTAAATATTTTTCCAGAGTCAGAGAACAAATTTTTTTTGAAAATTGTTCTCTTAAAAGTGGCCTACATATGAATTATTTCCGCTTGTAAAGAATCAACATCGATTCAATAAAAATTCTTAAATGGTTATATTATTAAAATATTTAATTTTATAATAATAATTAAAAAATTATATTTTTAATATATAATCAATAGACAGTATATAAATTCTATATTAATAATATGTTGACATTATTTTTCTAAATAAACGCTTAAAAAATTTTAATTTGAATTGTTGGAATATGACACGCGTCAAATCTGAGCGATCCATTTTGTACTACTCGGTATTGGTGGGCTCCTCAGAATTTTTCCAGCCGACACTAGCAAATTGCATAAAATGAAAAATCAATAGGAGAAATTTGCTGCCACATCCTCTGGTGTCTTATTTATTAGATATTTTACAAAGAACTATTTTAAATTCCTCTAGTAAACTGATAGTTTTATTATTACTATTATTATTATTAACGCCAAAATTTCTCTATCACAACACTGAATTTTCTCTCATGTTACTTGAATTACGATAAGTAACGTGTCAGAGCTTTTTATCCCAATATTTAGTTGTATAAATTTTTTATTCATAAAATTAAACATATCATATATAATTTTATTTGGGAAGTCAGTTGAAGTTACTGATACAATTAGTTGCAGTTATAATAAGTTTACTTTTAACATTGTCCAAGATGCATTACATGTTCTATCAAAAAAGATACATTACATGTATTATATGTCATTTGAAGAGAAATTACAACACTATGATATTGTAATAAGCTTAGAAAGTTACGGTAAGGGCATGGGAATTGCTTGTTTTCACGAGTCCCATCTTCAAAATGAATGAGTCTTATTATTATTATTATTACAGGTTGTTGTTTTTTTTTTTAGGCTCTGTGTGTTGTATCATATCATAAAGTAAATTCTAAAAATATGACGTTTGATAGTGTATGGTTGTAGTGCTATGGTTAAAAACAAAAAGGAGGGGGATTCTATGAATCGCATCAATTTTTGCCTTGCTCTATTAGGGCTTATGTGAACAGAGTATCACCCTCGTGGAGATTGAGTTCTCCGAATGAGATTGGCTGGCCACCACAGTGGAAACCTTAGAAGATCTCTAGAAACAGCTATCCTTGACGAAGGAAGAGTACCAAAGTGGTGTGGTCATTGGAGATAAGAATGAAGAAGAAGATGTTGTATAGTGTTGCCTTGTGGGGAAAATAATTCAATCCAAATCGGTGAGTCCTGACCCAATGTCTAATACTCTGAAGAGGATTTCGAAATTGGATGGGGATTTGGAGATTAAACCATTGGGGGAGAATATTTTTGTTTTGAACTTTGGTCTGGGTAAAGATGAGGGAGGATTCTAGAGGGTAGGGGTTTTCGAAAAAAAAACCATAAACCAAACTAAACTTGTATCCAAACCAACTCAAACCTTAAAAAATCTGGTTTTTTCTTTTCTTTTTTTTTTTTAAAAAAAAGAACTTAAATTTGAACCGATTTTTATTTTTAAATCCAAAACGATTATCTAAATCGATAAATGTATTTAGTTAACTATAGTTACCCAAATTACTTTTAGCCCCACTTGCAGTACTCTAAACCTCCACCTTGCATCTCTTCTTCATGTTATCAATCAAGTGGTGCCCCTGCTACTGTTTTTTTTTTTCCTCTATAACTCGAAGACCAAAAGCATCTTCGTTCATGCAACATAGAAATGAAGGAATTTTGGGTTAGAATCGATATAAAACAATAATCCAAAATTCCTATATCCTATGGATCAATTTAACTCTAAATATGGCATGTGCAATAATCTATAATTATAAATAAGAGATTGGGAAATCAAGATTACTTGGAATGGTTGAATCAATAATAGAAGAATCACCTGATAACTTGATTTGAATTAGAAAATGAGAGAAATCCAAAGTAGAATTTGGGGACAATGAACTCCTTCTATTCCACAATAGGTAATATGTGTCATGGTATCAATGGGGCAACCAAGCACCCTACATATGGCTAGGAGTAGAGATCTCTCCTTGTGTTAGCAAAATGATAGGCCAAGCCACTCATTACAGCGAGGTTCATACAGTATACACAACAAAACCACTGATGAGCAGTGCTTAGGCTTAATGAGCCTAATAAGCCTAATAACAATAGTAATTACAATAATTTGAGCTTAATAAGTAATCTCTAATAATTTTAAAATCTAATTAATTTAGGTCCAAAATTAAAATGTGATATTAATTTATGGTAGTTCACACAAATTTCCAACATTCTCCTACTTGTATAGCATAAATCCAATCACTATAAAAATAATATCCCAGATCAATTCACAATATATGGCAAAAATAGGAGATCAAAATCGAGCAAACACGCTCAACCAAATGGTCCAAGATGGATAACGAGTACTCAACAATGTAAAAAATCATACTCGAAGGAGTATTGATATCATACATACAAAATACTCATTTCTTGATGACCTAACTAAAGGTTGGTATTTGAGTAAATGGCAGTATACAACAAAATTGCACCATAATACATTACCAAAATACAATTCCCACCAAATGACCCAAGCATCTGTCCTAGATATAGATGCTATTGTGAGATCTAATAACCTCAACATAACAACAAAATGATATTGGGTCCAAAATATCTCCAACATATCTCATATCAACATGCGTGCATACAACAACAATAATATATGGCAACATAAGCATCTGCCCATGATACTCTATGAGTTTTAACAAAATATTTCAACATAATAACAAAATTGATACTTCGTCCAATACATCTCAATAATATGCTATTACGAAAATTTTATCAACAATTAAGTTGTACAAACTTAAATGGCACCAACAATAGTTTGAGGTCAAAATGAGCCTATAGAATAAATTCCACTAACCCAAATACTAAAAGGATTTCAATATATGGGTTGCTAATCTATAGGTTAATTGCAGTTTATCCCCTGCATTATAAACTATGTGCACTTTACCCTCTACATTTTAAAAATATGCAACTCGACACCCTGCATTTTTACATTGTGTACTTTGGCCCCCTTTTGTTGATTTTTTCATCAATTATAAACAAAAATGCAGGTGTCGGGTTGCACATTTTGGAAATTTTAGGAGGTTAATTCGCACATAATCCAAAAATTCAAGAGAGTACAGTGTACTTATTTGGAGTCAAAGTGCACATTGTGAAAACACAGGGTGTCGGACTGCACATTTTTAAAATATAGGAGGTAAAGTGCACATGACCTATAATGCAGGGGGATAAATTGTAATTAACCCTAATTCATGACAAAGCCTTAAGCGGCTAGCCTTTAATTAGGGGATCAACAATCATAAGTTCTATAAGAATATACTCAAAAGAGTCTATAACAATATGTCATATAATCACAAAAGGATTAAAAACAATAGTTCCTCCGATTCATAATATATGTCACTTTGGTGATTTGCACGAGTATTAAAGAACTCAAAAACAAGAGTTGATTAAAAAATGTTTACCAAAACACTCTTATTTAATAACCAATTTATTATGTTAATATTTTAATATTTATTGTGCTTAGAATTATATGAAGGATATATTTGAAAACTTCATAATAAATTCTTTATAGAAACATGAGAATGGCAGATAAATTGAATCAAAAAAATTTATCCAAAGTGACAGATATTATGAATAGGAGGGAGTATATGGCAACAATATTATTAAGTCTCAAGACAATAGTATGATAACAATAACAGTGTATACTTTTCCTACTAATCCAACATATCAAAATGATATAAACATCCCCATTAGAGACTACAAGTTTCAAAATACTCTGATGGTATAGTAACTAGGAGTGGGTTATCAATAGTTTTGTGGTAGAGTATTCAATATGAGTTTTAAACTTACCATTATTCTCTCTAACAACAAAAGTATAAAATACAGAGAAATATAAAAGTGTAGAGTTATGAAAAATTTTTAAACTACAAAGTTTCAAAAAATTAGCTTCACATACTCTGCCTATACAAGTTGAGGAGATCATAAATGTCTTTGACATTTTATAACAAATATCTTCTCTTTGTCATCACAAATTTAAATGGTAATAAGTACATACTCATTTGAGAACAAAATCAACATATTACCAACGAAAGTATGTGGGACATATGACCATTAGTGAGAACACAACAAAATATAAAGTCTTCAACTCCTGCTGTAATGAAAGTTTCAATATTCATGGGAATAACATCATGATATATTTTAAAAGACTCAATCATATACTTTATATAGGTTCGAAACAATAGAGTGATGATAGACCAATGAAAAAAGAGAAAACTATATATCAAAATATCATAATTTACTCACATAATAATATTGATTTTCTCACGTTCAATTAACTAGGCAATTAATTGGAGACCTTGCATTATTGCAATCCTGCCGAAGGGTCCCGGATCATAATATACAAGTCTCTCCCATTTGATAGAGAAAAACAATAATATTAAAATTATTTAACAATGTACAACAATAAACGTAAGTTATTTTTCTTGTTACACAATGATTATGTCAAATAATATCACACAAAAGGGCAAGTCCATTATCTACATAACTCAACGATATTTGCAATCCATTCAAATAAGTTAGCAATATTTAACATAAATAAGTTTTACCATAGGTGAGAGAAAAATTTACAAAATGTTGGATTGCTACAAAATACCCAAAATTGAGCACTCTCATCTAGCTATAATACCCTTTTGAGGTCTTAAAATTATAATACATGAGTAGAATCTCATAACCACAAAATCATGCCCCTAAAGCTAATATTGAGAGGATATTGAAAATCTTAGGACACAATTTTCAAATTATTAAAATCATGTCCCTAAAACTAGTACCAAGAGAATACTAAGAACTCTAAGGACACAATTATTAGCTCATCAAGAATCACATCAATAAAGGCATTGAACGGTAAGTTCATTATCAAATAATTCCCAATGCAACATAAGTAACAATAATTAACTATCCAATATAGGTAAAGGTAGCACAGCCAAAATAGGAGAACAATTAAACTTTTGAGTTTATAATATAAATGCCCATAATGTTAGAAACAACTCATTTGAAATTTTACAAAAGAGTATACAATAAATTAGAAATAGCAAGCAAAACTCCCATCAAAATCAAAATAGCACATGGCTGTGAAACAACATAGAGAGACTTCCAAACATAATCATTTCTCTTGTGCATCATGTCACCAAAAATAACTTTTTCTTTATAGAAAGTGGGATTTTAGTCCAAATCAATAACACATTGACTATCACAAAATTTGTGTTAAAGCAACAAGAACTCCCAAGACTCAATATTTTTAAAATCACAATATGCACGCTAATATTTTGGCATTTAAATAATTTGGATTTAAAAATTAAATCTAACACTGATTTATGCAAGTCCACAAATATTCTCCCACTTGGATTGCATAAATCAAATTACAAAATTTTATAAAATATTATTCCAAATAATATAGGAGCATGCAACATAAGCATGCTCCAAAATTTTTGATAACAACTCTCAGAGTGACATTGTACAAAATCAAACAATTCCAATGTTCCAAAATTACAATACCTAATATTATAAACATAAAATAGGAACCAAAATTATTTCGGTAGTCAGAATACATCAAGTTTGAGAGTACAAAATTATGACATATTCATAAATACTATAAACATCTACAAAATTTCCCATATCGATTTGATAAAAGCATCTCATTATTTTCAACATTATAAAATCTAGAATTTCTAAATAAGTAATTCCATAATACCAAAAATAAATCAAAATTTACCAAAATTTATTTTTCTGGCACATGGAATATGATACAAGGGTTAAATACAACATTTCACAATTTCTCAAATAGAAGCTCTCAGAATAAAATTGCATAATATTATTCATAAAAATAACATCTATCACAATTGATCCTGTGAAGACGAGTTTACAATCACAAAAAATATCCAACAACAGTGTCAATATACATTAAACAGCAACTCTCATAATAATATTGTGCAAAGTTCAATAATAGCCACATTTCATAACTATAATACACAACAATATACATAAAGGGAACCAAAATTATTTCATTAAGCAAAGCATGATAACTCGAAGAATATGCCAAATATAATGTGCCTAGTAATATAAAAAATATGCACAAAATTTCCAGAACAAAAATTTGGAAAATATTGTATATTTTTAATCAATTTAAGTTTTGAAAAAATTCACAATAAATAATTCCAGCACCCAAAATAACTAAATAATTGTTGTAAATTTGATTTATAGCTACAAGGCCATCTTAGTTATTACCACCAAAAGTAGCCATAAGTGACATTAGAAAAAATAATAATGGTATGATAATATAACAAGAGCATTCCACAACTAAAACTTTAAAATCCCGTGGAATATTTAATAACAATTGAAATATGACATTGGCATTTGATTGTGAAAGGAATATCATGGCACTTTGATCCCAATCTTGGTTTACTAAAACTTGCGTAGGATTGAAACTTTGAGCGGGTTTTGGAACCCACGGCAATACGTAAAAGCAACATGTAATCATTAACACCCTTCTGCCTCATTGGGATTAAAATAAATGCAGTTTTAGAAACTGAAGACGTGTCAAGAAACTAGAACATGGCATAGTGTAACCAATCATAATTCACATCACCATTGGTGCATGCATTCCACATGCTTAAGACGCCAACAGAAGAATCACTCCTCCTTTTCTGTCATGACATTAATTACTGCTACCCTAGAAATATTCTCCCTCCATTGCAGTAAGGTGACCAAATTAAATATAGCACAACATTAAACTGTGCATCTCATGTGCATTGGTGGAGATGTAAGAAAAGGAACTCATCCCCATCTATTTTGCAGGGATGGAACAATGCTACCACAGCATCTTGTTCTCCCTCTGTGATGCTTCATGATGAGCGGCCATGGAAATGGCCTTTATGGCTCACTTGCGAACTAACGGTGGAGCCTGGGTTCTCTAATAGGTTGATGGCACCAAGAAAACTAGTTCTTCTTCTTCTTTAGATCATGACAGCACATAGAACAAAACCTAACTTAAAAGGCCGATATTCTCTCTCAAAGCAAATGTATTTCCATAACTCATATGTCAATTGATTCGGAGTAACAACATTAATAAAACCCTTCACTCGATTTTTTTTATAAATTTTAATAAATTAATCAATCGATAAGAGAAATTCAAAATAGAGATTTTAGGACTTAAAACAATAGAATACCTAATCTCATAAGATCAAAATTCACAGGCATAATTTGAAGTTAAAATTGGCTTTGATACCAATTGAAGGAGTTTTGGGTTAGAATCAATACAAAACAATAATCCAAAATTCCTACATCTTAAGGATCAATTTAACTCTAAGTATGGCATGTGCAACAATCTATAATTACAAATAAGAGATTAGGAAATCAAGATTACCTGGAATGGTTGAATATGAGAAATCTACAATCAATAATAGAAGAATCACCTGATAACTTGATTTGAATGAGAAAATAAGAGAAATCTAAATTAGGATTTTAGAAGAGTACACTCCTCCTATTCCATAATAGGCAATATGTGTTATGGTATCCATGGGGCAACCAAGCACCCTACATATGACTAGAAGTAGGGGCCTCTCCTTGTGTTAGCAAAATAATGGGCCAAGCCACCCATTACAGCGAGATCCATACACTAGTATACATAACAAACCCATTGATGAGTAGTGCTCAAGCTTAATGACCCAATAAGCCCAATGATGACAATAATTGCAACAATCTAGGCTTAAATTTCTAATAATTTTGACGTCCAATTAATTTGGGTCCAAAATTAAAATGTGACATTGATTTTTGCTAGTCCACACAAAATTTCCAACAAGGAAGCCATGGAATGCCATACTCATTCTTGCACTGCAATGCTTCCTTTTATCGGTACCATTGAACCGCTCATCGATGACCTTCACCATCTCTTCCCAATCGCAGTTGTAGAGGTTCACGGGGTTACAAAATAATGTCACTTATATTCACGAAATTGTCGTTTATGCTTTTTGATGGTAGCAATTTTTCTTGCCGATTAAAACTCTGATAAATAGTGTTGACATTGGCACTATCCTTGACCATTGATGAAAACAGAAGGCTGCAATTATCATTTTCCTCCTCTAGAAGTCACTAAAATTGATACAAATAGTTTAAACTGGTTCAAAACTAGTTCAAATGTTTTTCAATGAGTTTAGTTTAAAAAACTAAACTAGATTTTTGGGTTGGCTCAGTTCAATCTAGTTTTCATAATATACCAAACCATGCCTACCCTTAAGGGAGGGTTCATCATGCTCCTTTGACAAGAATATTATCGTGATCCTCTAGACTGAACTTCTACTATGTTGTCTTCTGGATTAGGGTTTATGATCTTCTAATTGGAGGCATGAAAATGGCAGTGGCTAAGAAGATAAGAAAGATGACGGGGGGTTTCAGAAAAACAAACATTGATGAGAAAGGAAAGGCTTGGGTCCCTTACTTGATGATCAAGGTGCAAGTTAATATCACAAAGCTACTGAGAAGAGGAGTTTTCTTGGCATTGAGTCAAAATTAAAAGGTGGTGATAGGTGAAATACGAAAGGTGATGTGAACCCCATGTAGAAATACAACACCTGTAAGAGATTTGGAATCGTATGGTGCTCATAGCCCTTACTCAACTTGTAAATAAAAACCTTGGGATATGCCACCTATGACCCTCAATTAACTCGTGACATAGAACCTTGGGATAAGAATTAAGATTCATGATCTGTTGCTTATAGATGAAACAAGAACCAAGAATACCAAGAACTCATAAAGTATGAGAGTAAAAGGAATAAACCTCATAAAAAGTATTGATCATAAAGAAACTCTTGTCCGGTCTAAAGGTCAATTTGCATATTTAAACATAAAAGAGAAAAGATAATGAAACTAAAAATCCTAAAAAATTTGATCCTACTAAAAAAAAGATTTGATCTTATCCCAAAAGATTTGATCACAATTAATCCTAATTAAAAATTTAAATAACATTAAAACTAAAGCCCAAAATATCATAACTACTAAACTCTCATTAATAGGCCAAAATAAATAATATAAGAACATTCCAAATCAACCTAGTCCTTCAATTATGGTTAAAGTCAACCACTTTGGTTCCACAACTAACTCAGTCTCTTCAAAGCAATTCTTTGAGAGCGTCCTTTCAACCAATCCTTGTACCCTAGCTTGGTGGTCCCCATCATTCCCTCCTTCCTTGACAAGATTCGTCCATGAATCATCACCTACATCAAAATAGGAAAGATTAGATACATTAAATATAGCACTAACATTGTACTCACCAAGCAAATCTATTTTGTAGGCACCATCATTGACTCTGGTGAGTAATTGGAATGGGCCATCACCTCTGGGCTGCAACTTAGATTTCCATTGGGCTGGAAATCTCTCCTTTTGTATATAAATCCAAACCCAATCACTTGATTGGAATACTACACGTCTTCTTCTCTTTTTAGCTGCAACTGCATACTGTTTATTCTTCTTCTCAATCTACTGCTTAACTTGTGTATGTAGCTTCTTGACTAATTTAGCCTTCTTCTTCCCATCTAAGTTGGCAATCTAATCAATAGGTAAAGGAACCAAGTCTAATAGGGTTAAAAGGTTAAATCCATAAACAATCTCAAAACGTGAAAACCTAGTAGATGAATGCAAACTCTAATTATATGCAAATTCAACAAATGGTATGCAATCCTCCTATGAATTTAAATTACATCTCACCAAGGCACGTAGTAGAGTGGATAATGTCCTATTAACCACTTCTGTTTGCCCGTCAGATTGCAGGTGACAAGTGGTAGAAAATAGTAGTTTAATACCTAACTTATCGCACAAAACCTTCCAAAAGTGGCTTAAGAACTTGGCATCTTTGTCATTAACAATACTCTTCGGAATGTTGTGTAACCTGATAGTCTCCCAAAAGAACAAGTTAGCAATATAAGTGGCATTATCAATTATAAAGCAAGGAATAAAATGCATTATCCTAGAGAATTTGTTCACTGCCACGAAAATAGAATCACCACCCGTTTTAGTCCTAGGTAGGCCTAACACAAAGTCCATAGAAATGTCCACCCATGGCTCACTAGATAATCTCCCTAAAGAACAAGTCAGCAATATAAGTGGCATTATCAATTCTACAACAAGGAATAAAATGCACTATCCTAGAGAACTTGTCCATTACTGTAACATCCCCCACTTTCTTAAGTGGAGTATAATAGAAACTTTGAATTATTTCTTTTAGGCAGTGTGGGAATTTCCCAGGCAGTGGTATATCCTGATAATCCTCACACTCAGAAATATAGGGAAGCATAACACTGCCGTTAAAAATATGGCACTGCCATATACTAAAAATTAAGAAATGATAAAAGGGCCCCTGTCAACTTTTATTAATTGCAATCTTGCCCAAAAGTTTTAGAAATTGTATTTTAACCCCAAGTGAATATTTCCACAATAACCCTAGAACTTTTTCATAAAATGACATTTATGTCTCAACATCGGTAGAATTAGTAAATGGGGTTTTAAACGAAGCAGAATCACGTGGTGAAACCGTAAGAGTTTAAATCTCTACCGTGTGGGCCATGGAGGAAGTTTGGTGTGAAATAACATGGGATGCCCCTGGACTTATTCAAAATTACGGATATGCCATTAGTAATGGAAAATAGAAAATAGAAAAGCTCTAAATTTGCATGAACGATTATTTCACATTAACAAGCAATTTATTCAATCTTATTGACTAAGTAAGGTTAATTAGAAGTTAATTAGATATTAATTAGAGGGATTAGATTTAGGAACAATTAGAATAGAGATATAAAAATTCTCTCAAAGTCATTTAGTAAAGTTTTGCCGATTTGAAGAAAATCGGCGAAAATTCGGTATTTTAAACCGCCAAAACCAAACCAATAGAATTTTCTACTGGAAACCCTCATTTAAGTGGCTGAAATTCAGCCACCCCTAGCACATATGAGTGGCGCCAAGTGTTGCTCAAGATAGTGAAGAAACTTGGCCTCACCTCCACCGGATTTTTTATCATTTTTGGCCTAGTTGTTCGATTTTCATAGAATAATTGGGATTGATTAGGATTCGATTAAGCATTCACTTAAAGCCAATTAAATATGATCTAGAAAGATTAGACTTGATGGAATTATATTAGAACCATAGGAAATCTCATAGGACTTTTTTAAAATCGTTTTACCGATTTGAAGGAAATCGGTAGAATTTCGGTAATTTAAACTATCGAAACCGAACCAATAGAAATTATACTATGAGAACCCTATGATGGAGGGCCAAGATTTAGCCAAAACATCCCTACAAGTGGGGCCTCAATCAGCCATAAAAGAGGGAAGCCAAGCCAAGTTTGAATGAGGATTGAAGTCCACCAATCAAAAGCTAACTTCCTTCATAAGTTTTCATTTTTTTTCTTCCTTTTCCCTTCATATTTTCGGCCTTCCCACAAGAGGTGCAGACCAGCCCTCATTTTCCCACTTTCCTTCATCTTCTTCCACTTTCTCTCATCCCCAAGCTCAAGCCCCAACCATCAACTTCACTCCAAGATCAAGTTCCATCAAGATTTCACACCACTACGGTAGGAATCTCAAATTTCTCCTTCTTTTCTTTGAATTGGGGCTACCTAGAGTCCCTTGTTCATCTATGATTCTGATGAATTAAGGTTGGTTTAAGGTGTATATGTGAGTTTGAATTGAAGATTAGATGGATTGATTTAAGGAAAACATGAATTCAAGAAGAATTCAAGAAGCTGTTAGGGTTTTCCCCTTGATGGTTCGTATGGTAGAGTGTATGGCTCTGCCTACAGCCATTTAAATTTGATTAATACATTTTTATATGAGACTAGACATTCAGGAATTTTCATATATATAAAATATAAGGCTATTGGATTAATATAGAATTAGTTATGAATTTTTGAAGTTTGACCTAGGAATCTGGATTCTCATCTGGGCAGTATGAGTTAAGAAGGGTGTAACTCATACTACACAACTCTAAATTGAGTGAACCCTATGCTGTTTGAAAGCTAACATATGAGGAAACATTTCATAAAAATTTCAAAGTCAGATTCATTGCCAATTATTCCCAATAGATCAATGAATTCACCTTAAGTTCAAACTAGGCTAGAACAGGGTAGTCCAATAGGTTCAAGTTATGGAGCTCATATCTCAACATATACACATGGAAATGATATGCAGCTTATTTCATATGAAATCTTGTCCTTTTATCTTTAATATGATATCAAATTCGTATGATTTGGACTGATTTTCGATTTTTAGTGAATTTTTACTTTTAAGTGTATAATTCTGGCTAGCTATAGGGCAGACAGAGGTAAAACTTAAATAACTTGAGTTATACAAATCAAAATGAGATGGGACCAAAAAGGTTGGAAACTAGACACATAGAGCTATGATATATCCAAAATTCAGGTCTAAATGAGTTGAATAGGAATAATTCTGGCAGAAGAGGGTAGAGTGAGTAGAAAACTCTGTTGATATTTCTATTGATTTTGACATATCATATGATCAATAATGTTGCTGTAACTTGCTGTTTTACATTGAATTGCATACTTAATTGATTGTATTGGTAGCCTGGCACTATTCATGGGAAGCAGGCTCGATCCGTTATGCTGCCGAATTTTCGGCAGGAATTTATGAGAACTTATGCTATGGGTGATTATGTCTTGAATATATTTATATTTATATGTCATGTTCATGTACGTCATGCATGCAAGCATAATTAGAATATGATATGAGAAGTAAGGTAAGAGACATATCCATGAATGCTCAAAGCATCCGCATGCATGATAAGAGATGGAAAGAAAAGGATAATAAGAACTTGCAAGAGGGACGTACTAAGCTATCACGTGAGGCATGGCATAGACCCAGCTAACGTGGGCTAGAGCGGTACTGTCTAAGACTTGGGCCAGCCCTCGACCAAATTTAAGGGGAATAGACCGGTGTGAGGGTCCAGAAAAGTAAATCCATCACTTATGGATAGGTATGAGCTCGGACCTGAAAAGCAGGCTATTACCCAGGGGTGAGAGAGGCCATTCACCTCCAGGGGACCAAGTACAGAAAGGAGCAAGATCAAGTTGCAAGTTAAAGAAAGATACGAATTAAGTCAAGTGCACTTGCATACAGACAAGTACAAGCATCTTTATGTGCATCTTCAATTATCCTATTAAGTCATAACATTATTAAGATTCTTGTTGAAGCATATTATACTATTCATATTTTTATGTTTGTCATATAATATGGCAAGTGTTTGTTAAAACATAACCCGCTTCGAGAAAAATGTTTTCCACTTAAAATTGAACCACTGTTTGCAAATATGTGCTCATATTTTTATAACAAACCGAAGCAACTAGAATGTTTATGATGGCACTGTATGAGAATAGTTCATGTTTACCTATTGAGAATCTTAGGTTCTCACTGCCTGCTTGTATGTTTTTCTTTTCCGTAAACATTCTAGCACCTAAGTTGGAAATCAAGTGTGAGACAGAGTACTGGGACATTTTCTGAGTAAGACTCGAGCGCAAACTAGACCAAGCGACTATTGGAGCTAGCTAGCGACTAGTCGAAAGCAAGTTTTGTGTATTATGTTAGTCACAATTTCTTTTAAATTGTAGGTATTTTATCATCTATGTATCAAAGACGACGAAACTTATGAACTATTAGCTAGCAATAAAGTGTGCAGTTAAAGAGCCATGTATTATATTTTCCACATTTTAAAGTTTTTTTAACGCAGTGACAACCTTTTAATATAACTCTATGACTCGAACATAGCTTATATAATAAACGGTGTTACAACTACCACTAAAATAGAATCATGACCTTTTTTAGTCCTAGTTAGGCCTAACACAAAGTCCATAGAAATGTCAACCCATGGCTCACTAGGCATAGGTAGAGGTGTATACAACCCCTATGGTAAGACTTTAGACTTAGTCTACTTACAAGTAATACATTGGGAACAAACTTTCCCAACATCTCTATTCATATAAGGCTAAAAGAAATGTTCTTTCAATATATCCAAAGTCTTAACAATTCCAAAATGCCCCATCAACCAACCCCCATGGGATTCACACACAAGAGTTCTCTAATTAAGCAATTGAGAATGCACAACTTTCCCTCATGAAACAAAAACCCATTGTGCTTGTAAAACTTATCAAATGGACTTTTCTCACAAATAGAATACACAATAGCAAAATCTGAATCACTGGCATATAACTCTTTTAAATGCTCAAAACCCAATAATCTAGCATCAAGAGTAGAAAGAAGAATGTACCTCCTAGATAAAGCATTGACAACCATATTCTCCTTATCTTGTTTGTACTAGATGACATAGGGAAAGGCTTCAATGAACTCAACCCATTTAGCATGCCTTTAGCCTAGCTTTTGTTAACCTTTCAAATTCTTAAAGGATTCATGATCCATGTGAATCACAAACTCCTTTGGCCATAGATAGTGCTACCATGTCTCCAAAGCATAAAGCTCCTTGTCATAAGTGGGATTAAGTGTAACTCCAAATAGCTTCTCACTGAAATAAGCAATTTTAGATTTTTCCTACATCAAAATAGCACATATACCAATACCAACATTGGTAGCATCACATTCAATCTCAAAAGTCTTAAAAAAAAGAGAGGTAAACAAGTAAAGGTGTAGTACACAATTTGTCCTTGAGCTTTTGAAAAGCTAAGTCTTGGGCTTTCCCCTATACAAATCCAACATCCTTTTTCACTACTTCAGTTAATGGTGAAGTAATGGTACTAAAATCCTTAGCAAATTGTCTATAACAACTAGCTAAGCCATGAAATCTACATACCTCACTTGCTAAACTAGGAACTGGCCAATCCTTAATGGCTTTTATCTTTTCTGCATCTATCTCGATGCCGCTGCTACTAACAACAAAACCAAGAAAGACAACATTTTGCATGCAAAAATTACATTACTGGGGGTTAGTATATAATTTCTCTTTTCTAAGAACCTTAAAAATAGATCTCAAATACTGAACATGATCTTCCACAGATTTGCTATAAATAAAAATATCATCAAAGTACACTACAACAAACCTACCAATAAAAGCTCTCAAAACATGGTTCATTAATCTCATGAAAGTACTAGGTGTATTAGTTAACCCAAAAGACATAACTATCCATTCATATAAACCATATTTAATTTTAAAAGCAATTTTCCACTCTTCACCTTCTTTCATCCTAATTTGGTGGTAACCATTTTTCAAATCAATCTGAGAAAATATACAAGCACCATGTAATTCATTAATCATATAATCAAGTCTATAATGAGATATCTATACTTTATTGTGATCTTGTTGATCGCGTGATAGTTGACACACATTATGCAAGTCCCGTCTTTCTTAGGCACAAGTAAAATACAGACAACACATGGGCTTATACTTTCTTTCTCATGCCCTTTTGCCAGCAACTCATCAACCTACCTTTGAAGCTCCTTTGTCTCCTCAGGATTATTTCTATAAGCTGGACTCTTTGGAATGGCAGCTTCAAGCACAAAATCAATCTGATCCTGTGGATAAGAAGTAGGCTAGGTGGCATCTTTTCCAGTAGAACATCATGAAACTCTTGCAAAAGAGAAACAACAACGCTAGGCAAGGAAGTGTTATGATTAGTCTTATTTAAATAAGCCTCCTTATATAGAAGTAAAATCATCAGCTTGTCCACCTTAAGAGTACACCTCACATCTTTTTCTCTCACATACAAACTCACTCTTTTTTCTTTCTTCTTATTGTATTTTTCTTTTTCCCTCTTCTTATTTTCCCGCTCCTCTTCTTTTTCTTTTTCTTTTTCTCTCTCAGAAGTTCTCTTTTCTCTCATGGCTCATAGACATCTCTCTAGATTTCCTCTCTTTCTTTTTAATTTCACTCTAATTTTTCTCCTCACAACCTCTCTAGATTCTCAATTGGTCCTCATACACTTGCTAGGGAGTCAAAGGAGCAAGTGTAAACTTCTACCCATTCTCCTCTAAAGTATATCTATTCCCATAGCCATTATGGAGAGTCTTTCTATCAAATTGCCAAGGTCTGCCAAGAAGTAAATGTCTAACATGCATAGATACTACATCACATAACACCTCATCTTTATATCTCCCTATAGAAAATGAAATTAGTACCAATCTAGTTACCTTGACTTGACCACTGTTATTGAGCCATTGAAAATAATATGGCCTCAAATGCTTCAAGGTTGGCAACCTCAACTTCTCTACTAAGTTAGTGCTTGCAACATTAACACATCTACCTCTATCAACTATCATACTACAAGTCTTGTCTTGAATAAGACACCTGGTGTGAAAGATGTTCTAGTGTTGCATCCTATCTTTAACCCACTCTTTAACTTGTGTGTTGAGTGCTCTCCAAGTAATTAGAATGTTGCTTCCTTCTAGATAATCACTGGCATCTTCCAAATCTGGCATGGACTCAATCTAATTCTCCTTTTGTCTCTTACTCAATCTCTCCATTGTCTCGCATAATCATCGCCCTCTTGTTTGGGCACTAAGAGGCAATGTGGCCTGTTTCTAAGCACCTAAAACACTTGATGTCTCTGATCCATTGTGGCTTGGAGATTAGACCTTTGTCATGGGTGAGCTGCTTCTATCTTGGCTTCACTTAGGAAGCACTTTGTCTTCCCTTCTTCTTGAACTCGGCCTCTGTGAAGAACATCCATGTCTAGTACTAGCCTTCCTCCACAACTGCTTTTCAACTTTCATAGCCAAGTAAACCAGGTCCTCGATCAGCACATAGTGTTGCAACTCCATAACATCCCAAATATCGTGGTTCAACCTAGCTAAAAATTCTTGCCATGGTGGCTTCTCTATCCTCCTCAATGTTGGCTCTAATCATGGCTATCTCCATTTTTTTGTGGAAGTCTTCAACGTTTTTGGAACCTTGTGTTAGGTTCTGTAATCATTGGTACATCTCCTTCTAGTAGTGGCTAAGGATGAAGCACCTCCTCATCACTTTCTTCATCTCATCCCATGTATCGATAGATCTCTCCCTGTTCATCCTTCTGCTCAAAGTAATCTAATCCCATCAAATAATAGCATAATCAGTAAACTCAATAGTAGCTAACTTTACCTTCTTCTCCTCTAAGTAATTATGATAGTAAAAAATCAGCTCCATTTTTCTCTCATATTCCAAGTAAGCATCTGGGTCATTTTTTCCCTGGCAAGATCGAATCACCATCTTTATGTTACTCAAATTATTGTCTTGCTTGTTTGGGAATCTGTGCTCTCTTCTATGTCTGCCTCTTCTCTGATTATGTTGTTTATCATCATATTTGGTGTACCATGGTTCATCATTGTCTTCCAAAGGAGTCTGAACTTGCTTGGGAGGCAGTCTTCTGTAACATCCTAAATCACAGTATCCCTAATTTGCACTATTAATCGATTTATTCAATTTCCTTAGACATATAAGAATAATTAGAGGTGAATTAGAGAGATATTAGAGTTAGAAGAATTTGAAATAGTCATGTAGAAAATTTAAGAAAATTATTAGTAATATTTCACAAGTTTGAAGGAAATCAGTTAAATTTCAGTATTTCATGTCGTAAGAACCAAGTTAGTAGAATTTTATACTGTTAAAAACCTAATTGGGGTAGGTAAAATTCAGCCACCTCCACTCCACAAATGTCGCCTTGGTCAGCTACAAATCTGGGGGATTTAATCAAAATTAAGCCACTTTATGTAACATCCACCACGAGTTCCAACTTCATCTTCAAGTTTCCATGATTTTTGACTTCCGACTTCATCTTCAAGCTTCAAATAAAATGGACATTATTTCCGACTTCTGACTTCATCTTCACGTTTCTCATAAAATGGAGTGATTCTCGATATCTGACTTTACTTCCAAGTTTCAAATACAATGGAAATGAATCCGATCTCCGACTGACTTCCTATCTCCAACTTCATGTTTCAAACGGATATGAGTTCCGATCTCATAATTTATTTCCAAGTTTTAAATAAGATGGACGCGAGTTCCGACCTCCGAATTGATATTCAGGTTCGAATAAAATGGACATGATTTTCGACTTAAAGCATAATGGAGATGAGTTCCAATATCAGATAGAGTGGAAGCAAGTTTGAGAATAACTTAGCCACAAAAGAGGGAAACATGGCCAAACCTTACCCACAAGAAATTCGGCCAATCAGTACTCACAATTTCAACTACCCACTTTATATTTAAATCAAATTTTCCTTCTCACTTCATGTTGACTTGCGCCCCTCTTATCTGGTTTTAGCCTTCTTCTTCTCTTATTCTCTTCTTCTTTTCTCCTTTTAACTTACTCTATCAAACCTCCAAGCTTGACAAGGTTCCATCCAAACTCCAAAACTTAGCAAAATCACATACAAAGAGGTAGGATTCAATTTCTATCCTTAATTTCTCTAAACTGTGGTTGTATGAAATTTCACTCTTCTTCATATATTTGATGATATATTGGATGTATATGATGGATTATGGTTGGATTAATATGAAATCTTGAGTTGAAATTAAAGTTAGAAGAAGAAAACTAGGAGAAGTGGAGAATTAGGATGCTATCTAAGTGAGAAGCCCCACGGCAGTCCGTATGGCAGAGTGTACGGCTCCGGCTATAGTAGTTTAAAATCGATGAAACTAACTTTAAATGAAAATAGACATTTAGGGCTTTCCATATGTATATCACATAAAGCCATTGGATTAGTATTGAGAGAGATATGAATTTTGGAAATTTGACCTGGATTCTTGAGGATGATTCTGGGCAGACTGGGTTGTTCAGGGCAAAACTTGCTATACACAACTTGGATCTGGGTAAAACCAACTTTTTTAGAAAGCTTACATATAGGAGAATATCCCATAAAAATTTTTGAGTTAGATATGGTTCTGATTGATCCTAGTATTTCGAAGAAATTGCCCTATGTCCAAATCGGGCCAAAACAAGATAGTTCAGGAATGTTAAATTTTAGGGCATATAACTCGAGCTTTACTAAAGAAAATGAAATGGAATTTATTGCAAATGAGAGCTTGTCCTGTTAGCTTTAATATGATACCAATTTCATATGATTTGAGCTGGTTTTCGATTTTTAGTGGGTTTTTACTTTTAAGTGTGTAATTTTATCTAGCTGCAGGATAAGTCGGGATAAAACTTAAATATCTTGAGCTACACTTATCAAAATGAGATGGGACCAAAGAGGTTAAAAAATAGACACATAACACTCTAATATATAAAATTGAGGTCCAGATAAGTTAAATAGAAATTTTGGTTTGAATTACAAAAATTGGGTTAAATGAATGTGTTGAGGCAACAATTATGTTTTACATGCAATATTTATTCCTATGAGATTGATGATTGAATTATAAATGAAATGTTATGATTTCTCTATACAATTGACTATCTGAGCACTGGCACTATTCATGGGGAAGCGGATACGTTCTGTTATACTGCCAAATTTTTGGTAGAATTGTAAAGAAGGTTATGAGCATTTATGTATTAAGAATATGTATGTAGAAATTTCATATGAAATGATATATGAAAACAAATGACGAAGCATATATAAAAGTGCATTCAGCATATCTATGCATCATTATGTATGAGAATGAAATGATATGAATATATTAAATGTGAATCCCTTCACCTGGAGGCAGTTAAGAGATCCTTCCTTGTGAAGGCAGCTAAATAAGATAAGATTGGGTCTTTTCACTTAGAGGTAGTTGCACATTGAATCCTTCCCTGTGAAGGCAGTATAAAACTATGAGATCCCTTTACCTTGGAGGTACGTGGTCAGATAAGATTCCTCTACATTGAAGGTAAGTGGTCAGCTAAGATCCCTCTATTCTTGAGGCACGTGACCAGAAGAGATCCCTTCAATTTAGAGACATATGACCAAAATGAGATCCCTCCAAGACTAGAGGCATGTGGATCCCCTTGTGCGTCAGTATTGTGTGACGACGGTCACGGGTTGAGCTGACGAGCTCACTCCTAGATCAGACTACCCAAGAGCAGTAAAGACTAAAGATTAAGACATATGCAAGCACCCTAGGGACGGCGATACGTAGTGCCTAGGTGTGCCAAGAAAAGAAAGCAAAGAAAGTTAAAGAAAGATACCAGTGCATTTGCATGGATTCAAATATGAGTATTTGCATAATTATATCTTATGTTTTATTGATGCCGTATTTACGCGACGATTATTATTCTAATGAAACATTGCCAATGTGACTTAAGTGCATGAAATAAAATGAATTCTGCTTTGGACTATATGTTTTCAAACTATAAAATAGAACAGTTCGTATAATGTATTCACTTTTTATAATAAACCGAAGCAGCTGGAGATAATAATGATGACACGGTATGAAGTTTCTTAATGAGTCCTACTGAGAATTTAAAGTTCTCACTCCTATGTTTATTTTCATGTTATCTCCAGATAGTTCAAAAGATTTGAAGAAGGCCTCTGAGGCGAAAGTGGCCGAAAGACAAGGTCCAATTAAGTGACAGTAGCAACTCCTAGGTGAGGTATTATGACTTAAGCATAGTACTGTACTTGGGAGTATGTTACACTTTAGATATCCACCAATAACATTAAACATGTCTTTTTCACCTTGTGCTTTAAAACCTCAATAATTCCTCCTAACTCCTTCAAAATTTCGACTTCCCCAAGCTGAGCATTCTCCCTCATCTCTTCTTCCATTTCACGTTCTTCTTCTTCCATTTTCAACCTTCATCAACTTCTTCCATCAAAAACTTGAGTCTAGCTAGCCTATATGTAACATCCCCATATAATGTTATAGGAAATAATGAAAATGTCCTTGGGCAAACTTTTATTATTTACAGCCTTGCCCCTGAACATTTTTGAAAATGATATTTAGGTCCTTATATCAATTGAGTTAGCAGAATAAGGTTTTAAATGAAGCAGAACCACATAGCGGAAATGCTGAAAGCCAATTCTTGGTCAATTGGGCCACGAAGGTGTCCACATGTGAAATGACGTGGGATGCCCCAGACTTGTTTAAAATTATGAAAATGCCATTAGTCATGGAAAATAGAAAACAGAAGGCCCTAAGTTTGCAAAACATTTTAGTTACACCATTAATCAATTTATTCAATTTTATTGAGTTTGTAAAGTTAATTAAAAGTTAATCAAAGGTTAACTAGAAGTTGATTAGAAGTTAATTAGAGAGATTAGGATTAAGAAGAATTAAAATAGACATATAGAAGCTCTTACAAAACTATTTCGTAATGTTTTGCCAGTTTGAAGGAAATCGGTAGAAATTCGGTATTTTAATCCGCCGGAACCAAATCAATAAAATTACATATCAAAATCCCTAAGGTTTTGTGACTAAGAATTCAGCCACTTCACCCCTTAAGTGGCATCATTCATACCACAACAACATAAGCATTATTGGCTCACTTATGAGCTAATTGAGGTAGCAACCAATAGGAATTAAAGGAGCCAACTACCACCACCATCAAATCAGATTTTTATTTCTTTCTCCTCCCATTTTTCGTGCTCCCTTTAGCAGTCCTCTTTCTCTCCCTTTTTCTTCTTCTTCATCTCCTCATCCTCATTTCTTCACCCCATTTCCATATCTTCACTAAACTTTGCTTCCTTTCCATTACAACCCAAGTTTTGAGGCAAGATTCAACTTTTGTTCTTGATTTCCATGGATTGTGGCTGTTTGAAATTCTACTTTGCTTCATTCATTTGGGGATATATTGGATGTATTTGATGGTTTATGGTTGGATTATCATGAAATTTTGAGTTGGAATTGAAGTTAGAAGGAGAAAACTAGAAGAATTGGAGAATCAGGATGCTATCTAGGTAAGAAACCCTACGGTAGTCTGTACGACAGAGTGTATGGCTTCGCCTACAGCCATTTAAATTTAATGAAACTATTTTTATATAAAACTAGATATCTAGATCTTTCCAACCATATAAATTATAAGGCCATTGGATTAGTATTGAGGGAGATATGAATTTTGGAAATTTGACCTAGGTTTTTGAGTTTAATTCTAGGTAGATAAGATTGTTTAGGGTAAAACTTGCTCTATACAACTTTGAATTGAGTGAAACTAACTTTTTTAGAAAGACTACACATAGAAGAACACTCCATAAAAATTTCAGAGTCAGATTTGACCCCAATTACTCCCAGTAGTTCAAGGAAATCACCCTATGTCTAAACCAGGCTAAAATAGGGTAGTGCAGAGGGGTAAAATTTCGGAGCTTATAACTCAAGCTCTACTTAAGAAAATGAAATGGAACTTATGGCAATGAAATCTTGTCCTGTTAAATTTTAAAATATATAAATTTCGTATGATTTCAACTAGTTTTTTATTTTTAGTGAATTTTTACTTTTAAGTGTGCAATTCTGGCCAACTACAAGGCAGGCCGAGATAGAACCCTAATAACTTGGGCTACATTTATCCAAATTAGATGGGACTAAAGAGGTTATAAAATAGATACACAACAATCCAACATATCGAAAATTTAGATCTAAATGAATTAAATAGAAATTATGGCTTATTCTACAAAAATCGGGTAGAGTGAAGGTAAATAGGCAGCAACGAAAATTCAAGTGCAACTATTATTTCTATGAGATTGATATTGATATGTGAATGTACTATCGTGATTTTTCTAGATAATTGATTATCTGAGTACTGACATTATTCACGAGAAAGCGGACTTGATCCGTTATGCTGCCAAATTTTCGGCAGAAGTCTATGAAACTATGAGTGTTTATTTTACGAGAAATTTATGATATGAACCTATACAATTATGAATATGTTATGGTGATATGATCATGAGTTATTCTTATAAGAGCATGTATATTTGCATATGAATGAAGGAAGAATATATGAGATCCCTTCACTTAGAGGCAGTTATTTGGGTCCCTTCAGGTGAAGGCAGTTAAAAGATAAAGATGTGGGTCCTTTCACTCGGAGGTAGTTGCACATTGGATCCCTCCCTATGAAAGTAGCTAAAACTTTTGGGTTCCTCTATATTGGAGGCAGTTAGCCAAATGATTCCCTCCAACCTAGAGACATGTGGGTCTCCTTACTGGTCAGTACCGTGTGACGAGGGTCACGAGTTGAGCTCACTCCTAGATCAGGCTATCCAAGGGTAGCAAAGATTAAAGGCAAGGACATATGTATGCAAACATCTTAGAGACGGTGATACGTAACGCCTAGGTGTGTCAAGTAAAGAAAGCAAAGGAAACACAAAAGCATGTGCATGATTTTATGATAAACAGTGCATACACACAAATAATGTTTGTTATTATCATCATTATGACATTGTAAGTAGGCTTTTGTTATCAATATTATTATTATTATTATGAAATATTGTTGTACTCATGCTTGAATCCTTACTTTATTTAACAAGTGTATGAATAAAATTAACTCTGCTTCGGACCATATGTTTTCAAACTATAAAATGGAATCGTTTGTATAACATGTTCACTTTTTTTCATAAATCGAAGCAGCTGGATATAATAACGATGATACGACATGAAATTTCTTAGTGAATCCTACTGAAAATTTAAAATTCTCACTCCTATTGCTGTGTTATCTCCAGATAGCTCGAGAAGTTTCGAAGATGGCTGAAGTTGCTGTCAGAAAAGGTCCGCTCAGATAATAATAACAACTCCTGAGTATGGTACTATGGCTTAAGCATTATACGGTACCAGGGAGGACGTTACACTATACATCAAAATTAAGGTGGGATTCATGATTTCTCCTTGTTGTTTATGATATGGTGGCTATTTGAGATTTTATTTTTACTCATTTATTTGATGATATATTGTGTTCATATGGATTGTTATGGCTAAATTAACATGTAAATGTTTGGTTTGAGTTGGAAATTTAGTGAAAAGCCTAAAGGATAGCTAACTAGAATTGGTTGGATTGGTAAGCCCTAGATGTATCCATACTGCAAAGTGTACGGCTTTGCCTATAGTCATCAAAATGTGATGAAACCAATTTTTGATGAAACTAGACATTAAAATTTTCCAACCATATAAATTATAAGGTCATTGAATCTGTATTAAGTAAGATATGAATTTTTGAAATTAACCCTATAATTTTATCCTTGGTCTTGACTAAATTGGATTATGAAGGGCATAACTCACCTTATAAAACCTCAACTAGAGTGTAACAATTTTTTTTAGAAATTTAATACAAAGGTAACATGCTATAAAAATTTTAAAGTCAGATTCTTTTCCTATTTTTCATAGTAATTCACCAAGTTTATTCTGTGTCCTGACTGGACTGAAATAGGGCAGACCATTTTGGCCAAATGTGAGAGCTTATAACTTAAGTTCTGCCCATTCAAATGGAACAAAACTTTTTGGAAATAAAAGCTGGTTCAGTTAACTTTAAAATGATATAAATTTCAAACAAATCCAATAAGATTTATATTTTTAGTAAATTTTTACATTTTGGTACCCAATTCTATTCAACGGCAAGGTAGACCTAGATTAAACTTCAATAACTTGATTTATACTTATCAAAACTTAATGGGACCCAAGAGAATACAAATTAGACAAATAATGCTTTAACATATCAAAAATTTATATTTAAATAAGTTAAATAGAAATTATGGCATAAATTATAAATTAGGGCAGAATTAAGGAATTTATATATAATTGCCAAATTGAGTGCTTTGCACCTTAAATTGTGAATCTTTAAGTATTAAATATTACAATTCTATATTGGTGCTAATATGTTAATGAGTTACGTTGATTTTGATACCATGACTGATTGTCTGATTTAGAAAGCACTATTTATGTAGAAGCAGATATGATCTGTTATATTGCCAAAATTCCAGCACAAACTTATGTACATAATGTATTGTGCATGTAAATACATATGTTATCCAATTTGATTTAGCCATGATTATATAAATCATAAGGAATATATGAAATCTATATTACTTGGGCTAGCCCCAGAATAAAGTTAAGGGGAACAGATCAATGGGAGAGTTGGAGAAAGAAATCCGACTATCCTGTATAGGAGTGAGCTCAATCCTAAAAAGTAGACTATTGCCCAGGAGTTATATGGCCTAAAACTCCAAGGGGATCAAGTATGAAAAAGTTCATTAGATATCAGCTAAGAAAGATTTAGGCTTAAATATGCATTCTTATCTTGAGGATTTTTACTACTTACTTAATTACCTATATTATATAATTGCTTAAAATTTTATTTGTACTGCACACTATTCTCTATAACATTTACTCTATGTACTATATGAATGCTTTCTGTTTCTTGAATGTTCTGAGTAAAATGGAACTTTGCTTCGGGTTACTTCCTTAAACACTAATAAATAGAGGAATTTAGTCTATTTTTCACCATTTTTATGTCATCAAACAAAAATCGAAGCAATCGGGAATGACTGCGATGTTAGTGTAGAATAGTTATGAGAATCCTATTGAGAAATTTTCCAAATTCTCATCCCATTGTGTATGTCCGTGTTGTTCTTAGATCATGGACATGGCGGCGACCTTCATCTTCTTTGCTAAGCTACCGGAGCTACAATGGCATTATAATCAGGTGATTGACTCCTTGTATATGACCGCCACCTGTCGACTCCGTATATACATTTTCTTCTACCGTGAATTTGGTGTCCCTTTTTTCAACCTTCTATTTGATCCTGCTTCTCCCATTTTAGTTATTCCCCTGTATATGGCTCATCTTGCTCTACCACGTGCTGCACCACCCCAGCCAGTTCACCCAGTCTCTTCTAAGACTAACCCCTCAAAGAGGGTAAATTCTTCTTCTTCGTCATCCTCGGCTCCTGACGACGGTTATGCCCTAACAGATTCTGACATGGCAAATGGATTCCTTTCCTCAAAATCCATTTAGTGGAGCCATCTGCTCCAATAGACTACAGTTGTAAAAAGTGGCCCCTTTTGGCATCTTTTATGACCTTAGGCTACAGGCATAGGTTTTTGTTGATTTCTCATGTATTTAGACCAGATGAAATGCCTTTTTAAGGACCTTATAAGGATGCACCTCATGGATACGGACTGGATTATTTTGTTTGAAGGCCTTGCTTCTTGTACTTACTTTTTATATATGTACATGAATACACGAGACTATGTTGTTATATATATATATATGAGATGCTATGTTATTTTATTTCTGCCTAGTTATTTAATTTTGTTTACGTTGCGACGCACCTGTACAACACATATCGCATAGACGAAATGAAACCAAGTCGAGGACTCACATTCAATTTAAAAATTGACTCTGCTAGAATTAATAAATTAAGGTAGACAAAAAAAAAAAAAAAAAGAGAGCATGTGACAAACTACCAAGTAAAATATTATGACTTAAACATATTATTATATTTGATAGGATGTTACATCTTCTATGAGTATCTGATGCCTCATTCCTTGCTAAGCGCTCATTCATTGCCTCCAAGGTTGTATTGAGGCATTCAAACTACCTCTATATCACCTTGATAATAAATTGTTCATCCTCTTCAAATCTTGAATGTGACATTCTTGTTGAATAGGATTGCACGAATAGGGGGTTGAATTGTGCTTTCAATGAAACTTGAAACTTGAAAAACTTTGATAAAACAATTTTCTCAAGTCCAAGATTTGGATTGCGGAAGTGATTTTGTTAGTTTATAAAACTATTTTGTTCTATTTAAAACAGATATAGATCTTTCCAAATTAATACAAAGAAAATAACTTATGTGATAAAACCAAAGAGTAAGATAAGAGATGGAAGAATCACATAAGAGATTTTTATACTGGTTCAGTCAACCACTTGCCTACTTCTAGTCCCTAACACTTTGTTGAGATTTTATAAACCACGAGTATTCTTTGTCCAAGCTTCTCCAAGCTTCTTACAAATGAGTAGAGTTTGTCCTAGCTTCTCCAAGCTCACACTGACCACTATCGGGTTTGGATATAATTGATGTAAACAATATGTTTGTATTTGAACACTCACACTAACTCTCTTAACAGAGAATAAACAATAAACCACAATGTGTGTGACTTCTCTAAATTCTCAAAGAGAGAATATTATCTATTACAAAACAAAAGAGAATATTTTCTTTTGAACTGAAGTTACGATGAGTAACTATCTGGTGTTTCAAAAAGTTAAAAAGGATAAAAGAAGGAAACTCTTTATGTATAGGAAATATTCAATCTTTCTGACTATTCTTTCTTCAACTTCCAACCTTATATAAACTTTGAAGTATGACTGTTGAAGTTTATAGGCTTTGATCTTGTGATTCTTTTGGTCTGCTGGTCTACGATTGGATAGAGAAGAAATAGCCTTCCTTTTTTCAATTCTTCGAAACTTACACAAAAGTGGAAAAGTAGTTGTTTGTTGGTTTACCAACTATTCAAATTTGTTAGTGCCTCTTCTGCATCTTGTCAAATCACCTTTTTGACGTTTTGAATTTGTTTATGAAGCGTGCAGAGGAAGCTTTGAAGGTATGACACTTCATGAGAAGCTTGTTTTTGAATATATCCCTTCTGGATAGAGTCATCTTTCTGAATAAGCAGTATTTGTTCTTGAGGCACATTTTCCCCTTCTGATCTTGTAGTTTCATCCTTCTGAACTTTTCTTTCTGTTTCTTACGTGATAGGTCAAGATGTACACAAAGCATATATTCTATATTAAGTATATTCAAATAAAAGAATGATGGATAATAGAGCTTTGTTGATTCTCAAGTAGTTAAGGCATGCAATTAAGATCTTTTTCACGAAAGAAAACATTTCTTGAAACAAATATTTCATATACAAAAAGGTTAGCTTATGTAACACCCTCCTAAGTACAATATTATGCTTAAGTCATAATACCCCACCTAGGAGTTGTTACTGTCACTTAATCGGACCTTGACTGGTAGCAACCTTCAGCTACCTTCAGTCTTACTAGTCAACTCCGCCTCGGAGAACCTTCTCTGGAACTTCTGAACTATCTAGAGATAATACGGAAACAAGAGTGAGAATTTTTAAATTCTCAGTAGGATTCTATAACTGTCATGCATAGTGTCATCGTGATCATCTCCAGTTGCTTTGATTTATTATGAAAAAGGTGACCATGTTATACAAACTGTTTAGTTTTATAGTTCGAAAACATACTATTTGAAGCAAAGTTCATTTTATTCATACACTTATAATTTGGGTGAACCAGTCCAAAACATCCACTCATGAATTACACTATCAATAATAACTGAAATGTATTAAGATACAATAGCGCCAATATATTAAAAACATAAAATCTGCACATGCCTTTACTTGTACTTGAACTTATGCAGATACACATAATTTCCTTTTCTTCCTTTATCTTCTTTTACTTGTTACACATATTCCAGAGTATGATCGGCATGTCATACTCCATTGGGGTGTGATCACCATATTACACTCCTTAGGGATATTTTCTTCCTGCCATGTCCCAGAGTATGATCGTCATGTTATACTCCATCGGGATGTGAACGCCATGTTATGTTCCTTAGGAATATGGACTCATCACAATATAAATAAATAGAACAAGCTCAGCATCAGTAAAACATGGGATATGATTATGCAAATACTCATACTTGAATTTATACAAATGCATTAGCGTTCTTCTTTAAATTTTTTTACTTTTTTCTCTTGGCACACCTAGGCTTTACGTATTGCCGTCCCTAGGGTGCTTGCATATGTTTTAATCTTTAGTCTTTACTGCCTTTGGGTAGTTTGATCTAGATGTGAGCTCGTCAGCTCAACTCGTGACCATCGTCACACAGACTAACCTATAAGGGGATTCACGTGCCTCTAGTCTTGGAGGGATCTCATTTTGGCCACGTGCCTCTAAATTGAAGGGATTTCTTCTGGTCATGTGCCTCAAGAATAGAGGGATCTCAGCTGACCACATGCCTTCAATATAGAGGGATCTTATCTGACCATGTGCCTCCAAGGTAGAGGGATCTCATAGTTTTATACTGCTTTCACAGGGAGGGATTCAATGTGCAACTGCCTCCAACTGAAGGGACCCAATCTTGTCTTATTTAACTGCCTTCATAAGGAGGGATCTCATAACTACCTCCAGGTGAAGGGATTCACATTTAACATATTCATATTCTTTCATTCTCATACATAATCATGTATAGACATGCTGAATGCACTCTTACATATGCTACGTCATTTGCTTTCATATATTCTTGCATATGGAATCTCTACATACATTTTCATAACATATAAATGCTCATAACTTTCTTACTATTCTACCGAAAATTTAGCAGCATAACAGGTTATGTCCGCTTCCCCATGAATAGTGCCAGTAACTATTAAACTTCAATCAAACAGCAACCTCAATGTAGAACATTATAATCATATCAATAATATAATAATATCAATAGGTGCAAGTTTTAAGCTCTTACGTCTTAATCTATCTTGCAAGTTTTTAACTTCTAATGATGTTCCCGAGTTCGAGCTTAGGACCAACTTTCGAGTTTCGAGATCATGTAAGTTATGTACATAAGGTCAATGTCCTAATTCCCGACTTCCGGAATTATGAATGTCTTGGTTCCCGACTTCCGGGATCATGTATAAAGTTTCATATTCTGATACCAACTTCCGACTTCTGACATTATACCACAATTGGTCTTCTAAGACCTTCATGAAGGTATTTCCTATATTCCGTGTTCTGATATTAACCTTACCCGATCTAGTTCTCTTATTTCATCATGTCCGAGTTCAACATTAAGTACACTCTTCCGAGTTCAACCTTAAGTATACTCTTCCGAGTTTAACCTTAATTATACCCTTCCGAGTTCAACCCTTAAGTATAACCTTTCGAGTTCAACCTTAAGTATACTTGATTTAGCTTTCTGTTTGCTAAGTCCCGAGTTTCGACGTTAACTAAACTTGGTCTAGTTTTCATATATGTCTTTAGCCAGAATTGCACTCTTCTAAGAGAAAATTTACCAAAAATAGAAATCTAAACGAAATCATACAAAATTTATATCAATTTAAAGCTAACAGAACCAGCTTTCTAGTGAAATAAGTTGCATATCATTTGAATGAATATAACTTGAGATATAAGTCCCAAAACTTGACCTTCCTAAACTACCTTGCTCTAGCCTGGGTTACAATTAGGCCAATTTCATTGATGTGTTGGGAATAATCAACAATAGATCTAACTCGAAAATTTTTCTGGGATGTTCTCCTATGTGTAAGCTTTCTAAAATACTTAGTTTCATTCAATTCCATGTTATATAGGGCGAGTTTTGCTCTAAACAACCTAGTCTACCTAGAATCAAGCTTAAAAACCTAAGTCAGACTTCAAAAATTGATATCTCTCCTAATACAAATCCTATAACTTATATGATAAATGTATGGAAAGCTCTGAATGTTTACTTTCACATAAAAATAGTTCTATCGAATTTGAATGGCTATAGGTGGAGCTATACACTCTGCCATACGGACTGCCGTGGGGTTTTTCACTTAACAGCATCCTAAATCTCCACTTCTTCTAGTTTTCTCCTTCTAACTTTAATTCCAACTCAAGATTTCATATTAATCCAACCATAAACGATCAAATACATCCAACATATTATCAAATAAGTGAAGAAGAGTGAAAGTTCATACAGTCATAGTTCAAAGAAATTAAGAACAGAAATTGAATCCTACCTCCTTTAGGTGTGATCTTGCTTAATTTGAGTTTGGATTAATGGAACCTTGACAAAGCTTGAAGGAGTGATGGAGTTGGTTGAGAGGAGAAGAGAAGAAGAAGGCTGGAACATGAAGAGAAAGGGCGCAAGTCTGCTGAAGGGAGAAAGAAAGAAATGTGTTATAAAAATCTTTATGAGGTAGTTGGAATTGAGGGTTCTGATTGGAGGAGACTTTGTGGCCACATTTCAGCCAACCTTCATCATTTTGTGGCCTTTCTTGAGCCACTTTTATGGGTTAAGTGGCTAAGTTTTTAGCCACTTGATGTAGGGTTATTAAGTGTAACATCCTATTGGCTCGGTTCCGATAATTTAAAATACCATAATCTTACCGATTTCCTTTAAATCTGTAAATCGGTTTAAGAAAATTTTTATGAAACCTTCTATACTTCTAATTCAATTTCCTTATGTCTAAACTCAATTAATTGCTAATTGATTGATCCTAAATAAGTATTTAGTTGAATTCTAATAAATTTCAATTATTCGATAAAATTCGAATAACTAGGTGAAAATGATAAGGAAAATTCAGTGGATGTTGCAGCTTAAACTCTGATTTGGTATTCATCAAAAAAGCTCATTCTTGTTTACAACCACAAAACGGTTTCTGAAAGGTATTAGAGCTAACAATTCTTACCTGCAAAAAGATTGTTAGTCCAATAAATGAAACAAGGCCTTACTAGTTACTTCCTCACGTGTTTACACTCATAGAATGGTCACTCAATCCACTCGTGTTTACACTCAATTTTTCTTGGCTTACCCTTTAATGTTCTCACCACTCCTACCTTTTACCCAGTTAAAAATTCCTGAAACTTTCAATAATAAGTGAGTAATCAATATCTGAGGTCCAATTAACACCACATAAACAAAGAATCAAGAAAACCCAAATTGTGGATGATAATCAATCCCAAATTCGTCTATACAACTTCAAACAGCCATAACTTTTGTTCTACTTATCAGAATGACTATTATTATACATTGCCAAAAAGCTCTACATAAGAGTGACGCTACCATAAATGCCAAAGTGATTTAAGGGTTGTTTCGAGGCCCAGAAAGGTTGTTTTCGGCACTATTCTCGTCATTTTTCTATTGGTGATTAGAGAAAATATCACTAAATCTATAGAAGATTGAATAACGAGCTTTTTTCTTCTTTTTTTTTGTGAATTTTTTTATTTTTTTCACACAAATTTTTTTCAAATTTTCTTTTAACTGAATGTAGATGAAAATAGACAGAAAAAGGGACACAAACTATGAACACCCAAGAAACAAATAATAGGAAAATAAAAAAAGATAGATAGACCTGAAGCTCTAATTACCAAACTGATACGAACCTTGTGTGGAAATATGACACTCGTAAGAGATTTAGAACCGTATGGTGCTTGTAACCCTTACTCAACTCGTGAATAAAAACCTTAGGATATGCCACTCGCAACCCTCAATCAACTCATGATAGAAAACCTTGGGATAAGGATTAGGATTCTTAACTCGTTGCTTATAGATGAAACAAGATCCAAGAATACCAAGAACTCGCAAAGTATGAGAGTAAAAGAAATAAACCTTACAAAATGTATTGATCATAAAAAAAGCTCTAATTACCAAACTAATACGAACCTCGTGTACAAATACGACACTCATAAAAGATTTAGAACCATATGGTGCTCGTAAACCTTACTCATTCAGTGAATAAAAACCTTGGGATATGCCACTTGCGACCCTCAATCAACTCATGATAGAGAACCTTGGGATAAGTATTAGGATTCTTTACCCATTGCTTGTAAATGAAACAAGATCCAAGAATACGAAGAACTCACAAAGTATGAGAGTAAAAGGAATAAACCTTACAAAATGAATTGATCATAAAAAAAAACTTTATGTTTAGTTTTCTATTTAAACATAAAAAGAAGAAAAGATAATGAAACTGAAAATCCTAAAAGATTTGATCCTAACTAATCCTAATTAAAAATTCAAATAACAATAAAATTAAAACCCAAAATATCATAACCACTAAACTCCCATTAATGGGCCAAAACAAAAATATAAGAGCATTATAAATTAGTCTAATCCTTCAAGTATGGTTAAAATCAACCACTTTGGTTCCACAACTAGCTCAGTCTCTTCAAATATCCTTATATCTTAGCTTGGTGATCTCCATTAAAAGGCTGCCAAATTTTGTCTATAGCTGTTGTTGGCCAGGTCATGGGGAAAGATCATGTGTGGATAGTACTGTTAAATGGGCTAGGTTGGCCCGTTTAGGCCCGACTTGTTGAAGTCGGCAAATTATACAAGTTAACAAGTCAACTTGTTTAACTAGCATATCACTAATACAGTGGCCCCGCCTATTTAAGGCCAACCAGCGAGCTTAAACTAGCTGGTCCATTTACTTTTTCAATTTTTTTTGCAAATTTATATTTAATCCACAATTAAAAAAATTATACTTAATCCTCTGCAATTCTTTGGGAATCCAAATTCATAAAATCCAAACTCACATGGAAACAAAATGAAACACTCAACAAGAGAGAGAGAGAGAGAGAGAGAGATAATTACATAACAAGAATAAAAATACAGTATCAATTTCTCTTTTTCCTCAAGAAGTAAAATTACACATAACCTATTTATTGTTGCAGTATAATGAACCAAATTTAGATGAGTTGAATATCCACACATAAAGGATTGTTGGCCTAATGAGTTAGAAAATACATAAAGGCAACCTGATAAAAAAATTAGGTAAACAGGCTAGCTTTTTGCCTAGCAGGCTGGTTCGTTTAACCCATGGGTTAAAAAAGCCAGGTAAAACTTGATTGATTTAAATGAGCCAAGATTTTTTAAGCTCAATCCACCTAATATTGATAGGTACACAGGCTAGCTCGACAAGTTTGACTCGTTTTGATGACCCTATGTGAGGAGCCTGTAGTAGAAGGGAGAAAGCACTATGGTGACTAGATAAGGGTGAATAGTGACTCAAGAAGACTATGCAGTTAAAGCGAAGATACTGACTCCTCAAATTCATCATCTAACAAGGACCCTGAGCTAGCGGTACCTGCAATTTTGCATCCCCGACATTTGTTAGAGAGATCTGAAGGAACAGATAGCCCAACAATCGAGAAAAATGTAAATACTAATGGGAGCAGGAGTAAGAAAAAGGAAAAATAATGGCTATTGGTGAGAGTCAAATACTAAGGAAGGCTAATCAATTAATCTAATCTACGAGGGATGGTGAAGAAGAAAGCACTCTAATTCCCAGTGCACTATTACTTCTTTGCAATAGGCAAATGAATGGTATGGACTTGGAAGAAGAAGACTAGAGCATAAAAATCCAGTATTGTATAGGTTATGGTCAGCTCTCCTGTGAATGCAAAATGTAAAAAAGGCCTAAAGTGGTTAAAGGAGGAGGCTATGGAGGAATTGAAATAGGGATCTAAGAAGACAAGAGGGGTAGAACCTATGGAAGATGACTTACTTTTCATATCAATGAGTGTTGAGTCTCAACCTTGTCGAACTCCATGAAGAGCTTATGCTGGAACCGCTGAGGGCTTGGGAACCCTAAGTTAGCTAATATTGTTGGCTTTTTGCTAAGATAACAAGTTTCCAACTTGGTCTTTTTATTACAAACTAGGATATATAGTAGGGAGGTGATGGCTTTAAGAGGAAAGTGGGGTTTGAAGTTTGCTATTGGAGTGTATTGTGATGATAACCAACCAAGGGGGCTTGTACTATGATGGTCTAAAAATTCAAATGTCTGTTACAATCCTTTTCAAAAGGTCATATTAATGTGATTGTTAAGAACTTTGATATCCCAACAAGATGGAAATTCACTAGTTTCTATGATAATTTGAAAACATATCTTGGAAAATAGTCTTGGAACCTCCTCAAATTGTTGCATTCCCAACTAAATTTCCTATGGCCTATAGCAAGGGCAAGATCATATCAGAAGATGAAAAGTTAGGAGAAAACAATAGGTCACAATGTCAAATGACAAGATTTAGAGGTACCGTTTGTGCTTGTTGGTTAAGGGATATTGGCTACTTTAGGAACAAATACACATGGACGAGGATGAAGCACAATTTAGCCATTACATAAGCAAGGTAGGATAGAGCTACTGTGACATAGGAGTGATTCAATTTGATGAAAATAAGAGAATTCATGTGTTTAACTGCCTCTGTGTTAGATCATTTGTCAATTTGAGTTACTGCACAGATAGAGATGTGAAAAAAGTAGATTCAATAGCTAGGAGGAGATGGCACTTTGAAGAAATGTGGCTTAGACACCCTAGGTGCCAAGAAGTGATAAAAAGTAAATACCAAAATTCTCTAGGGAATCTTACTTGGGGCCAATCTATTTGGAGATAGTAAATACCAAAATTCATAAAACAAAAGGAAGGTTGAAATTTTGGATTAAAGCTGAATTCAGGAAGGTCTCAAAAAAGCTCCTGAAATTACAAAATCAATTCGAGGAGATGAATAAATAACCATGGTCTATAGAGATGCTAGCTCAAAAGCAAGGCCCGTTAGAAAATATTAATAAACTATTATTTAAAGAAGAGATCATGTGGAAGCAGTGCTCAAAGGTGCACTGGTTAAAAGAGGGGGAAAAATCATTGCTTTATTCCACGGAAGGGTTTCGGCTAGAAAAGAAAAAAAATACTGTTTCCCAGCTGCAAAATGATGAATGTGTTTGGTGCACAGAAGAATTAGATATGGTAGGAATCGACATTAAATACTTTTAGGATCTCTTTACTTCTTCAGACCCATCAATTGTAGCAGATTTCATGGATGCTATCTTTCCTAGAGTCTTAGAAGAGATGAATACATTGCTTATGAGACCATACCAAGAAGAAGAAGTCAGAACAACAATATTCCAAACCCAACAAAGACCCTTGGGTTGAACAGTATGCTCCTCTCATTTTTCAAAATTTATGGCTTGCTATGAGAGATGATGTCATAAAATATTTTTTGAATTTTCTAATGTGGGGTTATTCTTAGAAAGTATTAAATATGCTCAAACTATGTTGATCCCAAAAATTAAAAACCTTGCAAATATGACCTAACTTAGGCCTATTAATCTATTTAATGTAATTTATAAAATTATTTCCAAAGTTCCTGCAAATAAGCTAAAAGTTATCTTGCCTAGTATTATATTTGCTACTTAGGGCACCTTTGTTCCAAGAAGACAGATAATGGACAATGTGCTAGTAGCATATGAGTTGCTTCATAGTTTCAGAGGCAGAAGGTAGGGAAGCAAAGGTTGGATATCACTAAAATTAGATATAAGCAAGGCTTAAGACCGGGTAGAACGGAAATTCTTGGAAGCAATAATAATGAGGATGGGCTTTGTGAAAAGCAGGATAAAACCGGTAATGGACTATATAACTATAGTCTCATTCATGGTAATTTTGAATAGGAAGATGTATGAGAAATTTTTTCCTCAGAGGGGCCTCCGCCAAGGGGACCCTTTGTCTCCTACTTATTCATATTCATGGCAGAGGCATTATCTAATCTACCACAAAAGGCTGAAGACAATCAATCCATTCATGGCAGGTTAGTGTGTAGAAGAGTTCCTTTAGTTTCACACTTATTCTTCGTAGATGATAGTCTTCACTTTGCCTAAGCTGAAGAAAGAGAGATAGTAGAGTTATCAAGACTTGTTGAATTTTATTGTGAAGCATTAGGATAGAAAATTAATTACTACAAGTCAGCAATTCTATTCAACCCAAATGTGCCTAGCAATAAAAGAAGGGAGATTTATCAAGGGGGCTTAAATACCCAAGATCTAAATGACTCCTATCTAGGATTACCAACCAGAGTGGGGAGATCGAAGAATGGCTCTTTTTAGAGTGTCAGAAGTAGAGCCTAGAAGAGAATTCATAGTTGTAAGGAAAGATTATTATTAAGGGTAGGATAGTAGGTGTTGCTAAAGATGGTGGTTCAGTCAATTTCAACATACTCGATGAGCGTCTTCAAACTTCCGACTATATTATGCTAAGATCTATCTTTGATGATGAATAGGTTATAGTGGGATCAAATATTGATTCAAGAAAAATCCATTGGCTTAGCTGTGATCAAATGTGTAGACCAAAATCGAAGGGAAGCTTAGGACTTAGGGACTTGGAAGTATTTAACTTGGCACTTTTGGCAAAACAGGGTTGGAGGATAATCCAAAATCTTTCATCTCTATGCAACAAAGATCCTAAAAGCACAATATTTCCAAAATTGTTCTTCTTCGGAAGCTAATTTGGGCAATAACCCTTCATACATGGAGAAACATTATGGAAGAGAGGAAAATATTACAACAGGGATAAAGATGGAAGGTGGGTAATGACGCAAACATTAGAGTTTGGAAGGACCAATGGCTTCCAAGGCCATAGACTTTTAAGCCAATTGACTCGATGCATGAAGACTTGGAAGATTTAGAGGTCTCAACTTTGATTAATTGGCAATAAAAAACTTTGAATTTAGAGATCCTACAGCAACTTTTCCTTCCTCAAGATGTGGAGGTAATTGGCAATATCCCTTTAAGCGTTAGGAGCAAAGAAGACTTACTAGTATAGTATTTTACCCTAAGACGGGAATTCACTATCAACAACACTTACAAGGTTGAAATTAATTGGCGTAGATAGGTGATGAGAAGGGAAGGTAGCAACTTAGAAGAGAGGCAACAATGGCTGTGGAAGACTTTTTGGAAGATAAAAGTCCCAAAAAAAAAATAAAGATATTTGGTTGACATGTATTTTGTCATATCCTCCCAACTAGAACAAACCGTATCAAGAAGATAGTTCCAATTCAAAACTGTAATTCCTACTATGGTGATAGTCCAGAAAGTATTTTTCACTATTTTTGGGAGTGTAAAACAGCTCAAGAGGTGTGGTAGGCAATCGATTTTCAGGAGAAAATAAAACCCTTCAATCAATACCTACAAAGAATGGTTTTCTGAATTGCTAACTAAATTATCACTTGAATTGTTTCAATGATTTCTGATTCTATCATGGTATATTTGGCATAATAAGAACCAGGTTGTATTCAAGGGTGATGGGTGATGGGAAATCACCCTTGGAAGTTGCTACTAGTGCTGAAGTCTTTTTCAAGACTTGGAAGGAAGCAAGTGGTAGATGAAGACAATGTAATGAAGTGCTAGATAGAATTTCCAACTACAATTCTATTTGGAAAGCTCTCTTGGATGGCGAAATAAAAATAAATGTTGATGCTAGGAGTTGATAGCCAGGGCCAGTAATGGAACATGCATGGTATGTGAATCTTTTCTTATTTGGTTCCTAATCAAAACAATTTTGATAGAGGCTCATGTTGTGCTTGAAGGTTTAAACGTAGCAATGAGTCATGGATGGGATCCAATTATTATAGAAAGTGATTGTAAGAAAGTTGTAGATGATTGAGGAAGTGAATTTGTTGGCATGTCTAAATTATGACTATTATATGTTGATATCAGAGAATTAAAGCCCCATTTCTAGAATTGTTGTATTGTCTATGTGTCTAGGAAAGAAAATCATGTTGCCCATAAGCTAGCTAGATGGGCACAACAATCTAATGAGGGGTTGGCTTGTTTTGAATCACCACCTCCCTTTCTTGAAGATGTAATTTTGATTGACTCTTGCTCTTAATAGAAGTTTTAGTTCACCCACAAAAAAAAGGGGGGTGACATTTTTATAAACATGTCAAAAGTTAAAATGAGAAAGAAAGATGCCTTCTTAAGCATAGCAACACAACCCCCTAATTTAATGTTTGCACCATTACTTCACCTCGTCCTCCATTCTTTTCTTCTTCTTCTTCTTCTTCTTCTTCTTCTTTCTGTCAAAGCTAAATTTTCTTGTCTTTGTCACAAAAATATTGACACCCACTTGCTCTTAAAAGTTGAGATGAACCTCTAAGCCTAAATCTTTTTCTTATGGATAGACATTAAGATTTTCTCAAGGTTAATGAGTAATAAAAATGGTGATATAAGTAAATGTTTAGGATTTGAATAGAAATCTAGTGAGTTAAGAGCTTTAGCATTGATAGGTTGTAGTAGGTAAGTCCAACTTTGATTTTCACTCATAAATCTCACAAATCGGAGTTTTGCTCATTGGGCTTACTAATTATTAATTTGTTTTCAATTAGCTAATTTCTCAATGTTGTGAGTGGATGTTTACTTAGTGGTAATGTTTTAAAATTTATTTTCATGGGAGAAAGTGACCTATTAAAGTTAAAGATTTTATTTTATGTTATTAATTTATTTAGATAGTTATTTTTGTTGATTACCTTTCCCTTCTATGATGATAATTAAATTTAGATCTTGATAACTGATTTAATTAAGATGTTGATTTGCCTCCTTGTTATTGTTTCAAAGCCTCATGATGTTATTGCTTCTTTTTTCCTTATGTTAAGATGATTTATAAAAGTTGATTTCTTGCAAGAACCAAATATTATAGAGATGGATTTATTGAATTTGAGCATTGTATTTTATTACAAGTTTATGTTGAGAAAACCAAGATAGGTTCTAAGTTAGAACGCTATTCATTTTTAGCGAAGATCTTTGTCGTTAGCAAAGAGATATAACAATCTATATGCACGTAGTACACCCAAATGAGATAGTACTAGGCAAGGCGAGGCCCTAGACTTGAGATGAGCTTAGATTTATGATTAGATGGATTGAGATCACTCCCCATAAGATTTAGTTCTTCTTATGCAACTCTCATGGAGTATTCAATTAATAGAGGAAAGATTTGATTTTATTTTGGGAAGATCTATGTATAAAATTTATTGATAAGACATATTGAGAACTACTGAGTTTCTATCTATGAAAGAGAGATATGAATGATTTTCAACTTATGAAAATATTGAGAAAGCATAGAGTCGATAGACTGTTACTTTCACTAATTGTTTTTAGTCATTGTATCATTGCTAAGCTATTTCCTTTTACTTTAAAAGCTTGTGCATCTTTTAGTTTCTTCTTTTTGTCCATTTTATTTATATACACTCATTAAGTTTGTGTGCCTCACCCTATTTTTTTCCTTTAGATTCGCAGGGTGCAGAGTAGCAAGTTCCTGGGATTTATTATTTTACCCAGGACCTTTTGACAGGCCTCCATTTTTAGAAGAGGCTTATATTTTGTTGAATCCAATATTTTGCAGCTATGGGATATAGGAATATCTTTTTGGGTTATGTATATGATCACAGAGTATAGATATGCTCTTATTGTATAGGTGAAGTTTTTGATACCTGGGCTGGTACTCTATTGTGGATTCTAGATACTATATTTGATGTAAAACATGTTTATATGTGGGTTGTTCAGTTTTTCTAGTAGAGATCCGGCCGAATTTTCGGTAGCCCAATGATTAACCTGTTGATTTATATAAGTAGAATTCTATTCTTAGACTTGTCGGATTAAGTAAGCTTAATTAGCTTGTGCGCCAGTCACGATCTAAGTTTGGGTTATGATAATGGTTTGTTAATGGTATTTAATATAGATAATATATTGTGTAAATGCTTATACTATCTAACGTTTGATGCATTATGTAGGATTGTATAAAATTTTGTGCCATTCAATATTTACTATGTAATAATTTTAATAAATAAAAAATATCCTTATACCATAAAAATGTTACAAAAATTATTTCACAATAAGTTTATAATTAAATAATTGAATTTTATTCAATTTAACAAAAAAATTTGTCAATTAAAATCTGATCAATTTATTTCATAATTATTGACAAAATATAAATAATTTGAATAACTTTGCCCCATCATATTTTATACTAAACATATGGCAAAAATAACTCGTATAAAACTATCGAACTTTATACACAATAAGGAATCCTCTCTCTCCTTTTTTTTTTTTTTCACCATCAACTAGATAAAAGAATGTAGCCAATAAAATATTAACTGGCGCACAGGTGATTCCGACTTTGGTTCTATTCATGAGCATGACTGAACATTAAACAAATATGATCGGTTAAAAAGAATAAAAAGATAAAGAAATTGAATATTTCTAGTCGTTGAGGTGTCCTCTGAAGGGCAATTCCAGCCCTTTTCATGCCAAATGGGGAAGGAGCAGGAAGAAAAAAAATCTCAAATGTTCTCCCTGAGGATAGGAATACATGAAAGGTCGAGGGCTCAATAAGCAAAGAAAAGAAATAACGAAGAAATTTGCAATTTCTTCCTAAGATATATATATATATATATATATATATATATATATATATATATATATATATATATACGGAAAAAAGGTAAAATCTCAAAAACTAAACAATGGACTTATATTTACTTTGCAGTTGTCGTTTTGTCACTTCTTTTGTAGCCTCCTTCCAGAGTTCTCTCTTCCATATATGTGTGTGGTTTGTACCTCATTCCATTTCCATTCAATGCCAGCCCCAAAAATAGAAACACAAAATTAACAAACATACTATACTATACCATGCTTGAATCCCTTGACTTTGTCTCTTGTCCACTTTACCCTCACTTTCTGTGTTCCACTAGCACCAAAGCCCCACACACATACACAACCTTGCTATGTTGAATGATCAAAGGGCATCAACAAGCCATGGCACAGAGGACCAAGATCATGATCAAGGAGATGAACACATCAGAGAAATCCATGCCTTAACCCCACCTCAGCACCCTCCTCCTCCACTAACCACCACCAACCGTGGCCGTACTAGAATAAGAGAAGCTTGGGAAACACAAAGCCATCAATCACCATCGTTGTCCATGGCTAGCACGGAAGGTGCTGCTTCCACCGAGAACTTCACCAGCATGAGTAGGGAATTCAGTGCTCTTGTCCTAGCAGGGTCAAGTATTGACCACAACAACAGCAGCACGAGCCCCATGAATGGCCATCATGGCAATAATGAAGGAGACAACAACGTTAACAACTTGGGGAGGATTGGAGAAGATGAGTTGATGGAGGAGACCAACCCTTTGGCGATCGTGCCGGATAACAACCCTTTTGACCCGGTTGCATCTCCAACAAGGCATGGAGGAATGGCAGGTGTCACCATCAGTGGCCAGAGTGAAGTGTCAGTGCAGAGGGTAAAGAAGGAGGAGGTTGAAGCAAAGATAGCAGCATGGCAGAACGCTAAGGTTGCTAAGATTAACAACAGGTTCAAGAGGGAAGATGCTGTGATCAATGGGTGGGAGAACGAGCAGGTTCAGAAAGCAAATTCATGGATGAAGAAAGTTGAGGTATGATTTTTTTTTTTTTCATTTTTTGGGCACTACGATTTTTTGGTGGATTCGCTAGACTCCCATTGATCTGACTTGAACCAAGTCGGTTAATTATGGGGGTAAAGTTCTCCCTAGACTTGTTTATACCTAAATCCAAGACCTTGAGAACAAGTATCGAACCAGCAGACCAAGCGTTGGTTTTGGGGACAATAGGTTAATGTATGATTTGCCTACGATATGTTATTTGCATGTTATTAATTAGCGAGTAGCTTGATGGTTACTTATTTGCTTTTCTTTTCTTTTTCTGGCAAGTGTTTACTTGTTTTCTGCTTGTTGTTGATAGTGGGTTTAATACTTATGGTAGTCGGTCTGAATTTTACAGAGATCGTGTAATGATTACTTTCAAGACTAAAAAGGAGTGCCTTACGTTATTTGATCTTTGATCCAATCAATCCGTGAACAAACCAAATGATTATTTCTTCTGGGTCTTCAGACGATGATTATTTTTTGGGGCGTCATTGAATTTAAATAACGTACGAATAAGGCAAACAAGTTAGTTACTTCGGACTGCCTTGATGATTGGTTCGTTATTATTTTTACTATTGAATCATTGACTTATTTATTACAACAAAAGGTGGGAAATGGTTTTCCCTCGACGGTTCTGGAACCAAAAATAGAGAAGGATGAATGCTAGATGGAAGTCAAGACTGCTTGTCAATTTCCCCTTAAACAATAGTGTCAGTGGTAGCTTGAATTTTGATGAGTCATGAGTGTATGGGATTTTAGCTTGCATTCCAAGGGCTAGATCATATACAGGCTTAAAATCTAAATCATTTCAGGTTGAAAAATTACGTTCTTTGAGAAGTTGTATTCGGACTCGGATTCTTCTTTTCTTTTCTGTCTTAGCTTTTTTCTTGCACTGGAGCGATGGAGCGTGTCATGCCAATTTGATGCTAAAATATCATCACCCGGCAAGCATTTTCTGTATTTGTTTAATGAGAAAAAATTATATCCCCTTTGATTAATAGTGCAATATGTGAAGGGACTTTTTCGGTCTTCATTCATTGTCTTATCATTAACGCTACTTTTATAGTGACAACAAGGAGAGGAGGAAATATCCTAGCAGCAAAATAAGCAAGTGGTCTAACGATTTGACTTCCGTGCTAATTTTAATGTGGATTACACTGTCATGGATTGTAAAACAGAACTTTGACTTAACATATTGGCTTCTGTTGTACCAATGTAATTACAATCTTGTCCATCATGAGCCAAAAATATTTCACTATTGTGCAGAGGAAGCTGGAGGAGAAAAGAGCAAGAGCACTGGAGAAAATGCAAAATGAGGTAGCAAAAGCTCATAGGAAAGCAGAGGAGAGGAAGGCATCGGCAGAGGCTAAAAGGGGAACTAAAGTGGCCAGGGTTCTAGAGCTTGCCAACCTTATGAGAGCAGTAGGAAGGGCTCCTACCAAAAGATCCTTCTTTAAAGCAGTATAAAATCTTGTATTTGCAAATCCCCATTTGAACTACATTTTTAGACGTAAAGACAGAGATAGGAAGAATGAGAGAAAAGATTATGAGCATAATAGATGCCAGTCTGATGAGAGTCCCTTTTCCTTTTTAATTTAACTTAAAAGGGTTAAAGAGGGCTTGCAGTGCGAGCAGCAGTATAAACAAAAAGAGGATATGGTGGTGGTATATATTATTTATTTAGAAACCAATTGGAGTGTCTTTGAGTGATTGATTACAGTGTGTTAGAACATGGAGACATGATCATTTTGTTGATTGTGCTGGTTAAACGTTTTTGGGTTCTGTACATTAATTAATTAATATATATTGCTTTGTGTAATTAGCTGGCTTCCACAACTAGCAAATGCATTGTTGACACGTACCCTTGTCCAACATCATTTTCGCTAAAGTTCCTTAAAATATTAGATTACGGCTCACCAAACTGGCCCTCCCAATTCTACCTAATCATTTCTTAATTCTCAAATACCGGTTTAGCATACGAGGGGAAACTTTTCACACCATGCTAGGCATCCGAGGAAGGCCATGCTTAACGCACTAAAATTTAGTGTTGGCTGATGCATGATAAGGCTGGCTCCGATATGAACGTGGGACTCTCACCAGTAACCTCTAGGAGCATAACGAAATACCTTTTTGGTGGGGATAGCAGTATATTATCGTTTCATTTCTAAATTTAAATCCAAATTGTGAAGCAACTATTCCTTTTCTTTTTGTTACATGTGAAGCAACTATTCAACTAAGAAAAAACGCTACTCAACAGTGAAAAGATTAGACATCTGACAAACTACAAGATGATAGAAAGAAGGTAACTGATTAGTGATGTTCAACTTTTGCACTGATTTTGCGCGTTTTTTTGCGAGTATTTCATCACCTCAAGTAACTGAAAAGCTTCCACGCTTTCAATGCAAAAACCAAGAACTAAAGTTAAAAACAATAACAAGTATTTTCGTTTTCTAGTGCATTTTGGTGTTTGGCCGTGAATCTCCAGTGGAAGGCATTTTTCACTATCACTGGTCTAGAAAAGGATTGGTTGGCAGCACGGGACACATTGTCAACAAAGCTAGATAAAATGCCTAGCTTTGATAAATTCATTAGCAGCCAACAGAAAAGATTCTTGGAAGATAAAATATGGTTAAGACGTCTTCTTAAAGTTTATAGTATACTTCTCCTGTTGTGCATTTAGTATACGTATTTCTGTCAACAAGGAGTTTCTCAAGTCCTTAACCTCATGTTTATGCCAATCTTGTATGCATGGTGTCACTGACATTTCACAGATTTCTTGAACTATTCCCCTATTCTCATGCTTCCTTGTCTGTTTTCGGACCCAAGCTTAGTACTTTGAACCGATGGTGTGGCATCACGGTGATATATTTCTCCCAGAACTCTACTTTCATTTTTATGGTAATCAAGCTGAAACAATTACGCCAAAGCTTAATGACTGTAATTCGTGAACGCTTCTGGTCAAGTTATGGATTTTCCACAAAGATTACAAATGTAAATCATTTTGGTTCACTTTGCATCCTAATGAAAACGAGTACAGAGTGTAAAAGATGCTGCACCAGTTTCTAATTCAAAAACTTCTGCCAGACACTGTACAATGAATATTACAAAGGATGCCGTCCAGATTTTTCCAATCTTCTCTTTGTTAGAAGTGGTATACAGAATTGCTATAAGGAAAACATGAGACAACTGTTATGAATGATTTCTGTACGTGCATATCCCCCTTCCATCACTTGTGAATGTTGTTGAAATCTTGCTAATGAAACGAACGAAAGCAACCCCGACAGCGTTATGTCACAGAGAACCTGAAAGCAGTTGGATATTATTTCTGTTCTCGTAGCTCCAATACATTTCATCTCTTAACAGATCCAGATTCGAATAAATTTGTCTGCTTTCAGGATGGTATTTGTCATTAGCAATAAAATAGTGAACCTCATTGTCTATCTCAATCCAGCTCAAACCAGTTTCTTTATTTAACTTCAAGTCATTCATAGCTGTTCTCACCTTTGCAGCCTCCTCTAGCATGCCTCCTTCAGCATACATATTTGACACAAGTATGTAGGAGGAGGCCTCACTGGGTGCTAAATCAAGCAATTTTTTGGAAGCCCACATTCCAAGTCGCAAATCACCACGCAGCTTACAGGCATTGACAAAAGTCCTCCAAAGCAAAGATGATTCAGGAAATGGGCTTTCGTTGATGACATCAATGGCTTTCAGCAGATTTCCAGCTCGACCTAAAAGATCAATCATACAAGAGTAGTGCTCAATCTCAGGCCTCATTCCATACTTGGGTTCCATATCATTGAATAAGCATAATCCACTATTCCATAAACCAGAGTAACAACATGCTTGGAGAACAGCCAACATTGTAATCTCATCAGGAGCAAATCCCTGTTCCTTCATATCCTCAAAGAGCGAAAGTGCTTTGTTGCCTTCACCATGAAGCGCATATGCAGAAATTATGGCATTCCAAGTCACACAATCATGGGTCATACTACTGAATATTTGATTAGCATCCTGAACACAGCCACATCTAGCATACATGGTAATTGCAGCATTGCCTACAGCAGTATAATCTCCTAGTCCCACCTTAATAGCATAAGCATGAAGACTCTTCCCTGCAACTAAGCAAGCTTGGTTGGCAGATAAACTAAGGAGCCGCGAAAATGTTACCCAATCTGCTCTCACACCATTGAGTCTCATTTTGTTGAAAACGACCATAGGATCTTCTTCGTCATCTCTTATTTTTGAATTTAAGTATCCAATTAGAATCGCATTGAATGAAGCAATACTTTTATTTGGTAGCTTATCAAAAATTGCTCTTGCAGACTGCAAACTCCCACATTTAGCATACAGATCTATTAAAGCAGTACCACAATTTAAATCGGTGATATGACCAAGCTTGATTGTAAGTGCATGAATTTGAAGCCCAAATTCCATGTTATTGCACTCTGAGCATCCATCAAGGACAGTGCTGAGACAACCACAATCAAGAGGCATACCAACCTCAAGCATATCTATGAAAAACTCAAGGGCTCTGTTAGCATACCCATTCTTAACAAATGCTGATAGAAGTGCAGACCAAGAAATCAAAGACTTCTCAGCCATTTTAACAAACATTTTCTCCGCCTCTTTGACCATCCCATGTTGCCCATACAGTGTAATTAGTGCGTTTCCAACAGATGTTTCACCCATAAAACCAAACTTCATTGCAAGCCCGTGTATTTGCTTCCCTATATAGATTCTGATACTTGAATCACGTGCACTAATCAAATTCGTAATCGTATAATCACTCGGGTTCAATCCAGAGCATAGCATATCCACAAAGATCTCAAATGCCTTACTCCCCAAGCCTGCCTTGCCATATTCCAAAATCATATAATTTATGCACTGAGCATCTTTAACACTTACGCAATTGAACACCTTCTCTGCATAACTCAATTCCCCGCTTCTAGAGTACATAGAAACCAATGAAGTGGCCACAACAACATTCTCCTGAAGCCCAATTTTGACAACAAAAGAGTGAATCTGCTCCCCAAAAACACGATCTTCCGGGGACTTACACGCCTGCAGGACCACCGAGCAAGTATGCTCATTGAACTTCTCTCCGAGCATGCACATATCACGTGCAATATGGAAAACAGATTCAAAATCACCGATCCTCAAATACCCCTTCATGAGGGTAGTCCAAGTGACTGTGCTCCTAACAAGCATTTCATCAAATATCCTCTGCGCATCACCCATGTTATTGAATTTTGAGTAAAGGTTCACGAGATTGTTGTCCACAAACAGGTTGCCTTCACAACAAGATTTGATTAAAGACCCGTGAATTGCCTGAGCCAGCATGTAATCTTGTGACCCAATTGAGAACTGGAGGAGCTGAGGCCAGCCATGGAGAAGAGTGTTCTGCTCACAGGTTGAGACAGCAGAGAGCTCAGAATATTGGGGTGGCTCAAGTTTGAGACTTTGCGTGCGCTTATGGAAAGTGAGGTGGAAGCCATTGTAAGGTGCTTTTGCTTTCAGGGGTGGAAGGACGTGTAAAGGGCACGCAGAAGCAGGAAGCATTGAGGTGGGAAGAAGTGTTTACAACAATGCTTCAATCACGGGGATGAACTGAATAATTGAATATTCAATGGAAAATAATGTGTGGAAATTTCTTTGAGTTCTATTATTTCTTCGTAATTTTGGGATTTTGAGAAAATTATCATTTTGACATTTAAAAAATTAATATACTTATAAATTAGTTTTTAAAAAATATTTAATTACTTCATGATATTTCAATGATTAATCTGCTGATAATTTAATCTCTAAAAAATCAACATGTTAATAGACTAATTTATAAAAGATTAATATAATAACAAATTAATCCCTAAAATATCTTTTATTAATATTCAAAATCTATTAAAAATAATAAAATTTATTATTAAAATATTATAAACTAATAAAATATGCTTCAGCAACTAATTTATCAATAAATTAAGGTTTAAAGCAGTGATTCTCTTTTAAAATATAATATACTTTTACATAAATATAAATATATTATCTTATTTTGATATATGTGTGACTTTCAATTAAAAGAATTCTTTTACATATTTTAATATTCATATTGAAATAGGGTGTCCCATATTATATTTATATATGTTATATTTAAAAATCTCTCTATTTCTTTTTATATTCTAAATTTCAATGGGAAAAATAATTTTATTCTATTTTTTTTCTACTTTTTATTCTCCCTTATTCTGTTTTATTAATAAAATATTCACACATAGTATAAGTATACTAAAATAAGGTAGGCTCTGTTGTAATTAAATAGTAAATTTTTTTTAATATATTATTAGTGTGAAATATTTTATTTATTAATTAATTATGTAAAGAGATTAATTAATATTAGTGCAGGACTAAAACTGCTTAATAATTCTTATATATTATGATTTTCACTGATTCAACTATTGAATTATAGTTGTTTATGATATAGATCATTTGTGTCATATTAAAAAAATTAATATAAATAAAAATATGCTTAAATATTTTTATATATTCTAAAAATATTGATTGTTTTAATTTTGAAATATAAAAATCATACCAATTTTTTTTCAATTAATAGTAATATGTAGATATAATTTATAAGGCACAGACTTTCAATCAAATTTTTCAATAAGAAGTTATTTAATAATTTAAGAATTATTTTAATATATACTGATATAAGTCGATTTATTTCTATTAATTTTATGTCACCATTATGTGACTTTTTAGATAATTATTATAAAAATTAAATATTTTTAATAATAATATGATGATAATATATGATTTTACTTTTACACTGGATATAAAAATATGAAGTTATATTATATTATATATGAATACAAAATTACAAATGTTATGTTATGTAGCATTGGGGAAGAAATTGTATAGGTGATAAAGGCATGTCGAACGATGTGGAGAAAGGTAAGCCGTAGAGGCAATGAAGGCGAAGTCTAATTGGCTATTTCCCACAGTATCAGTATCCATTCCTGTGCCACTAAAATTATAAGTTAATTATTTCATTTCTAAGTTTCGGAACTTCCGAAAACAAAACCAAATCGCGGCCTCAAACTCATTCATGTCCCCAATCCCTCACTTATTCTCCATAATCCTTTCTCCGTAACCTCAACGGAGAGTGAGTGAGGGAGCCATGGAGAAGATGGCACTCACTATCCACAACTCTTTCTTCTCCACTACACTAACAAAGGCCTCTTCTCCGCTCTTCGCCTCTAACCAACTGCTTGGCCTTCCCTTACCTTCTTCGACACCCACTAATCCGCGCCTGCGACTTGTGTCCAGGAACACGACTACTTGCAGGCCCGTCAGATGCTCTGTTTCTGAAGCCACAGAGCCCGTAACTGGTGACTCTCCTTCTCTTAGCTTTACTTTTGTGTTTCACGAGTTTTCATTCTCGTTTATGTCAATTATCCCCCAAACGTTGATTCTTTGGGATGGAAATATTTTTTGTATTAAAATGGTGGACTTTTATTAAGAAAGAAAGGAAAATATAAGTTGAATATTGATAAACTAGTAAAGTTTTTACACATCAATTAATCATATATCATCATACCTGACTTTTGAGTCTCTTGTTACAAGAGACAAATATTTTTAGCGAGCTGATAACATATGATTACCGTGTAAAAGATGCATATGAAAATCAAATCTGGAAAATATTGTCTGAATGAATACATATTTCGTCTTTTTTTTTCTTTTTTTTTACCAAAACTGATGATTCACTTTGTTTTTTGGGAGGGGGGTAAATTCCCTTTGTTGTGTTTGGTTGTTTATATTTGGGTGCATTGTGTTATTGTTCTGTACCATTCTGCACAAGCATAGTTTATTATAGGTTTGGCTATTCAAGATTTTATGTTGCACTCGAAGTAGAAGATTCATTTTCCGTTTTTATTATTCTGTGTTCATTATATTTTTCAGCAGATGTGCTGAGTTTTTTAATTCCTTCTTTCTTTCAACCTTAGAGAAGAAGAAGCAATTGAAGAGAAGAGGAGATGTAAGGAACATTGCAATTGTTGCTCATGTTGATCATGGAAAAACAACTCTGGTTGATGCCATGCTGAAACAGACAAAGGTAGCGATTAGCATCAGGATATTCATATGAATTGCCATTCTTTCTGTTGTTTTGGGAATTGCAATTGTTTCTCTTTGGGTCCTTTCATTGATCATTGAGTGATATGAATCGCATCAAGATAAAAAATAAAGATGAGTGTGGCTAGTGGAATCGCAGCTGACAGCATTTTTTTTTTAAATAAATTTGAATATAGAATATAAACTAAGTTAGAGGCCTTTTTACTTATCTGCCGATTTAGTATATCAAATGCAGATGCACAAACTCGCACCTCAAGATGTCTTTAATAACTTAGAAGACCAGATTATTACCATTTTAAATGCATTTAGTAAACACTATTTCAGTATGTGAAGAATAGACTAAGATTAAATTCTGTTGAATCATAGTCGTGGATGTCTTTATGCTCATAAACACTGAACATGGACTCTGAATATTGATGGAGCAAAGGGTTCCAACACGGCTTTTGCTGACATATTGTTTAAGTTTCAGATGAAGCGAATAAGGTTTAGAAAGTGATTTTTATTAGTGATTGTCAAGAACGTCAAGGAAAAATTATTTGGCCATAAACGTAACATCTGTTTAATAGTTTAACTATAGTTTCCACAGCAAAGTCAATTGATTAGTTCTTCGTATCTCGCCTCCCCTTTCTCTAGAAAAGAATGAGAATAGATGATAATTGTTGATGATATGGTTCTGTTGACTTTTGTGCAGGTGTTTCGTGATAATCAATTTGTGCAGGAAAGGATAATGGACTCAAATGATTTGGAGCGTGAAAGAGGAATCACAATACTAAGTAAAAACACATCTGTCTCCTATAATGACACAAAGATTAATATAATAGATACTCCAGGTCACTCTGATTTTGGAGGCGAAGTGGAGCGTATCTTAAATATGGTGGAAGGAATCCTTCTAGTGGTACTACTCTTTTCATTTTTTATTTTTTTACTTTTTTTTAAAGATCGAACATTTTTTTTGCTCAATTGATCATGAATGTCGGTTTGAAATTTCTGAATACAAAGGTTTTTTAAATTCTTCAACTTGTTATACTGGACTACTCAGACTGTACAAAATGTCAAAATCCATATTCTTTGGAGATCTGATAAGAAAGATAATCTTGCTTTTCTCTACTAGCAAATGTGTTATGCTTTCTCTCTTTGGAATTGCACAGTTTTCTTCCCTGATTCATTTTTTTGGGTAATAGATAAGATTTATCAAGCTGCTCTTGTTTTTGTAGGTAGATTCTGTTGAAGGGCCAATGCCACAGACAAGATTTGTCTTAAAGAAAGCTCTAGAGTTTGGTCATGCAGTTGTTGTGGTTGTCAATAAGATAGACAGGCCCTCTGCTCGCCCAGATTTTGTTGTCAATTCTACTTTTGAGCTCTTCATTGAATTAAATGCATCAGATGAGCAGGTATGCAAGCAAAATAACATAAATAGTTATAGGTTTCTGTGTGGTTTATAAATTGTGTTGGAACTTGGAAGTTCATTACCAGCCAACACTGAACTGCGGTTTATTTATTCATGATGGTATGTGGAAGGAAAGTTATAAAATTCAATGCTTTTGCTTTTGAAGGATTATCATTGTTTCAGTATTATGAAAGAAAACCTCTGTAAGCATCTTGGCTTCGTGACATTTTTCTGCATGCAGTGTGACTTTCAAGTAATATATGCAAGTGGTATAAAAGGGCAGGCAGGGTTGTCTCCTGAAAATCTGGCAGAAGACCTTGGGCCATTGTTTGAATCCATCATCAGATGCATCCCTGGACCACGGATTGATAAAGATGGCGCACTTCAAATGCTTGTTAGTTGCTTATTATATTCCTTCTAGATCTTTTTTTTTTTTTAAAAATTTAATTGTTCTATTGATTTGTCATTTCTATAATGGTTAGCATTTAATGTTCCTATTAATTTGCTACCTTGGGGAAACAGAAATAAAAGAATCAGATGAAGACCTTTACTGTTTTCTTCAGTTCTGGGAAAGTTTACAGGATCTGCTTTGCAGTCTCTTATAGTTTAACAGATCAGTAAAAAATTTCAAAATACTAGATGATGTTTTAAACACGATAGTGACCAAATTTATGTGAAACTAGCTTATATACAAGATTTAAGCTGTAGTCTTACCATATGCTTATTTTATCAAGTAGGTCACCAATATCGAGTATGATGAACACAAAGGGCGTATAGCAATTGGGCGTTTGCAAGCTGGAGTTTTAGAAAAAGGCATGGATATCAAGGTGAGTATTCTTTTTCCTATATTTTTGTTCTTCAATTTGTGAACTTCTACATGCTACACGTTACTTTTGTAATTTTTATACCAACTAATGAATATTTATGCATATAAGTAAATTTAACTAACTTAATAACAAGTGAATTTCATGCAATCACTTTTACTAGTTCACTATTCTTGTGCGCATGATTTATTTTTACGTTTCGGGGGAGGTGGAAAAAATTTGTTGATGTCTTAATCTCAATTTCATTTGGAAGTCCATCATAAGAAATAGGGAAATTTGGCCCACCTGCATTAATAGGTTGATTTTTTTCCAGGTATGTACTTCAGAAGATTCATGTAGATATGGAAGAATTAGTGAGCTATACGTGTATGACAAATTCAGTAGAGTCCCTGCAGAAAGTGTGGAGGCTGGTGATATATGTGCAGTATGTGGAATTAGTGATATTCAGGTAACAATTGTGGGATTGGTATGAAATGTGTGATTTGTATTACGTTAACCTTATTAACCATTTCAATTCGTTACCCAGATTGGGGAGACGATTGCTGACAAAGTTTCTGGGAAGCCACTACCTTCCATAAAGGTGGAGGAACCTACAGTGAAAATGGCTTTTTCCATAAACACTTCACCTTTTGTTGGCCGTGAGGTATGTCTACACATTGATATTTCATGGCCATTAAAGAAAGATCTTTATCTGTATCCTTTTCCATGTGGATGTCCTGATGATGTCTGTTAGGCACAGTAATTTCTGTTAGGCCTAGCTTTGTTTGTAACATTGTAAGTTCTGCTTTATCATTAGGTAACAGACCAGCTAAATTCATTTGTAACTTTCCAGGGAAAGTACGTTACTAGTAGGAATTTAAGGGACAGGCTTTATCGTGAACTTGAGCGAAATCTGGCTATGAGAGTTGAAGATGGTGAGACAGCAGATACATTCATTGTCAGTGGGCGTGGAACTTTGCATATCACCATACTCATAGAAAATATGTATGTGTGAGCATTCCATTTCTCTTCAATTATTCTTCGATTTCTTCAAATAATATTGCATTTGTAGGCGAAGAGAAGGATATGAGTTCATGGTTGGGCCTCCCAAAGTTATCAACAAGATGATGAATGACCAACGGCTGGAACCGTATGAGGTAACTTTTCTATCGAATTTTATATTCCGTTTAAAATCCGTTGAAGAATTATGATTTAGGACCAAGGAAAAGAGAAAATCAAATACGAATAACACTGAATATATTATTGATAGATAATAGGATAAAAAGCATTAACCTAAAGCCTTTATTTATACTAATGGCTAGATCAAATATTAGTGCTACTAGTATGAGCCCAAGTCCACTAATAAGAAGACTAATAACCCTAATTAAACATATCAGTAATATGACAGAGAATCTTAAGATTTGCTTTTCCCGTACATGAGTGTAGCAGTTGAGCTTATAAATTTGAATATAGACTTAGATAATATATAAATAGTGGAACTGTTTTCTGTTTTTGTTTCTACTAAATATCGGAACTGTTAGTTAAAGCTTTGAGCTGTTTGAAAGTTGTTAATAATTAGAAGGTACTCAGTTTTTCCCTAAACAGCCTAAGTTCCTGGATTCCTTCACTTATATGTTAACAAGTGGAATGGTTGCAGATTGCAACTGTGGAGGTACCTGAAGAACACATGGGAGCTGTTGTTGAACTGCTTGGTAAGAGACGAGGCCAAATGTTTGATATGCAAGGAGTTGGGTATGTAGATTGCTTTCTTCGCTTCTATTTTGAGTTTTACAGTTATGCACGGAATTTGTTTCTTGACATAAATTTTGGAGTCATATCTTGTTATCTTGTGGAACGATAGTCTGTATTTAAGCAAAAGCCATATTGATAATATCTATTACATGACTATTGTAATTGATAAAAGATTTTTTGGGATAGAATAAGGTTATTGGCTTCTATTTGGTGCTCTGCTATTGGTTGTTTTAAGGGGGTTTCTGATTTTAATTTGCACAGGGACTGGGCTGCTATTGCCCACTGTTATTCTTGAGTTTTTATTTTGTTGGTTCTCTTTGATTGGTAGCCTGCATCCTATACTTTTTTATTTTTTAATTTTGAATTTGTGTAACAATACAGCTTGTATATCATAATAATTTGAGAAATTGTAGTTTTCTATTGCATCTCCAATGACCGACATTGAAAATAAAAACTCTTCTCTCTACTTTCCCCTTTCAAACATGGAACTTCCAGGTTATTAGTTTTTTTGTTTTTTGTTTTTTGTTTCTGTTTTTATGTTTTTCGCTTTTAATGATATCTTATGATGGTGTTATATGTTTTCCGGTTCTGAGATGATAGCTGTAAGTTTCTATGTATGTTATGCAGTATCTTGATGAACCCATATCTTAATTTTCTGGAAAAAAAAAAGAAAAAAGTTATCATTGATAAACATTATTGCATCTGTGCGTTGTGGATTCTCACAGATCCAATGTTTATAATTTATCTGTTGTGTTTTAGCAAAGCCTAATCCATTCATTTTATATATCATGATTGATCTCTAAACTTGAAAAAACATCCTATACTTATAGGGATCTTTATCCTTGATATGAATATATCATTTGATCTGGTAATTTTAACATTTATTTCTCTGCTAGATCGGAGGGAACTACACTACTCAAATATAAGATCCCAACTCGTGGCCTTCTTGGATTACGGAATGCAATTTTAACTGCTTCCCGAGGGACAGCTATTCTCAACACTATCTTTGATAGCTATGGCCCTTGGGCTGGTGACATCAGTACTCGGGATCAAGGCTCACTGGTAATGCCTGCATTGCTGTTCGCACTGGATACTTAAAAACGTGATGGTCATACTACTGAGGACCTAGCATTAGTATCTAACACCTTTGATTATTGATAGCAGAATATGTCAATTTTTTTATTTGTATCATGGGACTCCAGAATGCCAATGGTTCGTTCTTTATTAATGATACAATTATTGAATTACAGGTTGCTTTTGAGGATGGAACAAGTACTTCTTATGCAATCTCTAGCTCACAGGAGAGGGGGCAGATGTTTATTGGTCCTGGAGTGGAAGTATATAAAGGTCAAATTGTTGGCATCCATCAGCGGCCTGGGGACTTGGCGTTGAATGTTTGCAAGAAAAAAGCTGCAACAAACATACGTTCCAACAAGGAACAAACAGGTGAGAAGCCGCTCCAGTGCAATTGCCATAATATCTTATATAAAATACACAAATTATTTAATTTTTTGTGTAATTCATATAAGGTGTTTTGATGCAATTTCTAGTTCCTTACTTAAAGCGGTGTTCTGGTGACTTCAAATGATTTATCCTTAGTTCTTTTACTTTTAATATAACTTTCTTATACTATTGGATGACAATTGACGTGTTAGTAACCTTGAGTTTATCCTTATTCCTAAGTTATCTCCATTTAGAAGGACCTCATAAAGAATTTTAACGTGACTATGGAAACAACAAATTCTCCGTAAGAAAGTGTGTTATTTATTTATGTATTTATTTATTTTTTTGGTATTATAATTTCTTTCATTTATAATTCTTGGAAATTATTTTAGAATCTGTACGTTAAGGCACCTGTACTTGGTAATACATATTTACGGTTATGACATTATATAAAAGTTATTGAATGGGCTTTTCAGATTATGACTAGTGATGAATCCTTGGTTGACATTATATGAGCCTGAATTGTTGTTTAATGTTTTTCAAGTCCATTATTATTATTTTTTTTTTTGGTACTATGCAAGTCCATTATTTATTAATTTTGTGCAACTTCAAGTTCACAATGTAGTAGTAGCTAGTAAGCCATTAAGAGTGGGCTAGTGGTGAGAGATTTGAGTAGTATACATAAGGTAATAGGTTTAAATCTCATTGCTACTGGTATAGTAGTAAATAGTTAATAATCAAGAAAATTTTAATATACCTTACTCTTTTATGCAGTGATTCTTGATACTCCCTTGGACTATAGTCTGGATGACTGCATTGAATACATCCAAGAAGATGAACTAGTAGAGGTCACTCCCCTAAGTATTCGAATGTGCAAGAATCCAAAACTTCAGAAGAAAACAAGGTAGACTTTCCCTGTGAAGCAGTAATTTGCAGAAGCTCTTTCAGTTAGCACTGCTGAAACCGCACAACTAATTGATGCTGTTGCTGCTAAAGTGAAGTCGCGTATCGCTACCTTTTGATGTAATGTTGCGTTTATTCTTCCAGCACTGCAGAATAATATAGGATCAGGTTAAAGGCTGTATTCCTTATAGCAAATGCTCACAGTTTGATTTAAAGGGATAAAGTTGCACTGAATTTTGTTTACTAGCAATTTTGTATAGTGACTACATTTGAGCAGTAAGGAACACCATAGTACGAGTCGTTCATTATATGGTGATTGGTTGGTGAATTTGCAATACTACACAAATGCCTTGCGTTAAATTTCCAGGGCCATTTCTAATGCGGTCTCTGAAATTAATTACCTCGCCAGCAATCATATATTGATATGATGTTTTCGCAAGTATTGGCAGTTTGTATGTCTGCGATTGAGCGACGCTGTCGCTTTTGAATCTTGGCTGTTGTCGTATGTAGCTGAAAAGGTTATTTATGCATGTTTCATTTTGAGCGAAGTCATACTAACGTAGGAGGAAGTATGCCATTATCATGCAAGACTATGAGCTTTCGGTGATTAAGTCCGTGAATAAATTTAAGAATAAATAAGAGGATTATACTTGTATAACTCGAAGCTCGAAGACCGCTATCTTGATCAAGATTTAAGAAGAAACATATCTGGATGTGGGTGTAAAGGTTAGTAGCCTCTAATAACTGCTTATGCAAGAAGAATGGTGGTACGTGCAAAGATGTTGTTCTTGCAATGACTCTTACGGTCAAGTAAAGGCCGACAATAAGAGAGGAGAAATTAGATAGTCCACAGAGATTTGATCCTTTCGTTGGTGGCTGCACTCATTATATAGAGATTGAATTGGTGCTTTTTCCGGAGAAATACGGATGGGATCACAGATAGTTAATGAGTAAACCACCATTTTGGTTCAGGAAGATGTTTTCTTAGTTCGTAATATACTAATGTTCACTTCCATTTATCAAATTTAACCATATGTCAAATGGGCTTCATTACTATTAACAAGTGTTCACATGTGGCACATTATATTCGGATGTGTCACCGTTATCCTCACAGGTGGCACTGTTATCCCCATGATTTTGCAATTCAAAAAAACTAAAAGCCCAATTTATATTAATTTTTATAATTCAACAAATCAGAACATTGAAGTGAAATCTAAAGCATGAACAAAGTGCACAAACACCTGCACAAAAACTTGTTTGTAGGGCATGGCACAACAGGTTGAGGTTGCCTCGGTTTTATTTGTATCTGAACCTCATCGTCGTGGCATCCTGATGGGTTTTGAAAGCAAGAAATGTAGGGAAAGCATGGCATGATGAGACAAGCATGTAAAGGAAGCGAGGCCAAAGGAGAATGAGAGGGTGAAAAGCGTTCTTCTTGCAACTCCCACTATTTGAACATATTGTGATTGTGATGTGGCAATACCTTACCCTATTTTCTTGTTTTAGATTTAGATAGAATGATATTTTTGAGAAATGAAAAAAGAAGTACTATGTAAATGCAAAAAACGAAGTACTATATATAACGTGTTGACAAAGAATGTTTGGGCCGGATTGATTAAAAGAAATCCAAATGCTTGGCCTAGCTTACTTGCAGAGTTTTGATGGGATCCCGTGTACTAGTGCAAGTATGATCGCACTTGCCATGTGTTGTGCAATCAATTTGTATAAAAGAACGATGCAGCCCCATTGCCATAATCGGGTGGCTGTATCTTCCGATCCTTGAGGACTTGTAGTGCCCACAATATATTGATGGAATGCTCCTTGCAAAGCCCCCGACACAACAACTGAGGACTTGCGAGACTATTGTGGAACATGTTATCAAAAAATATCTAGCCTATATTGATTAAAAGAAATCCAAACACTCAGTCCAACTTTAATTTGCCATAACTTTTGATTTGGCCATTAGAATGACTATTATTATATATTAATAGAAAGCCCAACATGAGAGCCAAAAAAAAAAAAAAATTTGCAACAAGAATGGGCGTGTTGGAAAAGAAAGATTTGCAATACGAATGGATGCGATGGAAACAAAATAAAAAAGAAGAGATACAATGCAAGGACTTCCTAGGTCACCTATGTTTGTATGACTCTCGCCCAAGCACACTTAATTGTAGAGTTCTGATGGGATCCAGTGAATTAATGCTGATATGATCGCACCTATCATATATTGCACGAACAATTTCTATATATGTGCACAACAGCCCATTGCCACCTTCGGGTGACCGTGTTTCCAGATCTGGAGGACTTGTAGGGCCCATGAATCAATGTTGTGGAAAAAATAAAAACAAAAAAAGATGTGGAACACGAGGACCTCCCTAGAGGTCACCCTTCTTAGTAGTATTCTCATCCAAGCATGCTGAACAGTGGAGTTTTGATGGAATTTGGTGCATTAGTGCTAGTATGATCGCACCTATGATGTATTGTGCACTGAATTTATATATACACCTGCTATAGCCATGTTGCCACCTTCGGATGACCATGTGTTTCCTATCCAGGAAGACTTGTAAGGCCCATGAATGTACGAATTAGAAAAAATAAAAACAAAAATGTAAAAATAAAAGTAAAAATAAGGTGCAACAAGAGGACATCCTAAGATGTCACCCATCCTAGTATTATTCTCGCCCAATTACACTGAATTGCAGAGCTCTGATGCGATCCGATGCATTAGTGCTAGTATGATCGCAAATGTCATGTATTGCATGATCAATTTATATATACATATGATGTATCGGGGGCTGTGTCTTCCGATTTGGGAGGACTTGCGGGGCTGAACAATGGACATGGTGGGAAAAAATATAAACAAAAAAAGTGAAAAAATAAAAAGAGGTATAACATGAGGACTTCTTAAGAGGTCACTCATCTTGGCACTACTCTGGCCTAAGCATGCTTAACTATGAAGCTTCAATGGGATCCAGTGTATTAGTGCTGGTACGATCATACTTGCCATGTATTGCACGATCAATTTGTAAATATATACACTGCAGCCCCAATATTGCCACCTTCGAGCAGTCTTGTCTTCAGATCCACGAGGACTTGTGAGGCCCACAAATGGATGCAATGGAAAAAAATAGAAAAATAAAAAAAATTAAAAGAGGTACAACACGAGGACTTCCCTAGAGGACACCTTTCTTAGTACTACTCTTGCGCAAGTTTGCTGAACTATGTAGTTCTGATGGAATCCATTGAATTAGAGCTGTTATGATCGCACCTGTCATGTCTTGCATGATCAATTTATATATATATGTACATTGCAACCTCGTTGCCACTTTCGGCCGACTGTGTCTATTAATTCGGGAGGACTTGTAGGGTACACAAATGGATAGGGTGGAAAAATAAAAATAAAAAAATAAAAGAAGGACAAGGACCTTGTTGGAGGTCACCTTTCCTAGCACTACTCTCGCCCAAGCACGCTAAAATATAAAATTTTGAAGAGATCAGTACATTAATGCTAGCATGATCACCTTTGCCATGTATTGTGCAACTAATTTGTATATACAAACGTTGCAGCCTCGTTGCCATGATCGGGCGATTGTGTCTTCTAACCCAGGAGAACTTGCGGGGCCTTAATAAGTAATATTTTGATACATTAATTAACTCTCATATCTAGTGTATTGAGACTCATTTGTGCTTAATTGATCATTGTTGGACACATTTTATGAGTTTGGACTCTAATTGGGCTCAATTGTATTTTTCAGCATTATTAGAAATTTATACTCTTTTTGTATTATGGCTGTATCTTGAGTTGTAGAGATCTAAAAATTACAAATCTTATATTGTAGGAAAGTTGAGAGAAAGATCTACAACTTTGATGAAGAAGTCAAATAACTAATTCAGATGTCTAATGGGTCGAATTGGGCCACGAAGTCAGAACAGGGTTGTCACACTGGAATCTGATCAATGTGCACTAATTGGGCCATAATGTGAGTTGTAGACATTGGATTGAGGTGAAACTAGTGCCATTTGAAAGCTAAGATATAAAGCTTAAATTCTATGAACAACACTCTCCCAAATAATGACATCTTGATAGAGTTATTGGCTATTGAATTTGACTGATGTGGATAGAGATACGACCCAGACATGCTATAAAGATTGGGTCATAACTCTCTCATTTTAAGTCCAAATTATGCAAATTGAGTGTCCACTTAAAGCTAAGAGGCAGAGGGTTAAGTTGGGCTCAAGGATATTTTTGAATTTTGACATTTGAAGTCTGATAAGAAGAGAGAAAATCGAGACGCGAAAAAGAGAACACTCATCTCCAACATTTTTCATTTTTTTTTTCTCTCTTCTTTGCTCTTCTCCTCTCCTCTTTTTTTCTTTTTCTTTTCCTTTCATTTTGTAAGATACTTGTTTTGGGTTCTAGTTTGTAATCTTCATTGCTATGGAGGAGTAGGACTTCAAGCTAGTTCAAGGAGACTCCAAGGGTATTATAGTTGTAATCTTGAAACCCTATAATTGAATTTCAATCATGTTTGTTTTCTTGATTCTTTGCCCTCTTTTATTTGTAAACTTACATTGAATGATATTGATATGTGGGTTTATGAATGAGGAATTAGTTGGGTGATTGCTAATTGGTCAATTGGTATGAACTTGATTAGTTAAAGAATTAGGAATTCGGTTTGGGTTCAAACCTAGGCTAATACATTTGGGGCTAGAAATCAACATAGGTTAATTAGAGTTGAGGTCTCAATTGTCTAATCAATTATGTGTGGGTTGAATTCCTAGAGTTCTCTAGGTAGACTTGTGGGGTTGTTAGTAGAGGTCTCTCTAATAACTCAAATTAGCCGCATTCTATGTGTTTGATATATTGTGCGTTAATGATTGATTCACCTTATGCCTACGGAACTCTTTGTACTAGTATTTTTATTTTCATCTAATTTTCTTTTATAGCTTATTTACTGCATGTTTGCACATACCCCTTTGTTACTTAACTAGATAGCAACAACATTCTTGGGAGACGACCTTGGTTGCACTATACTTCAAATTTAGTGTAATTAAACATTTTAAAATTGTAATTTGGAGCAGGCTGCGACACTTGCTACCAAATTTTGGCGCTGTTGTCGGGGATTTTTGGTGCTATTTGACTTGTAAATACCTATAAACACTTGCACATACTTGCACTTGCTTTATTTTCATGATCTTGGTTGCTTTTCGGTATTTTTAGGCTTATTTTAGGTGTTGTCTTGTTCTATTTGTATTCAGATTACCTTGAAACTTTTTAGTCCAAAGGTTTTTGGCATTCTAAGCAAAACTCACTTTTTATAGTGAGCCCCACCCTATTTTTGCCAAATTCAATCGTTTTAACCACTTTTTTTATTTATTTTGATTTTTCTTGCAATTTTTAATATTTTCTTTCATGTTTTCCCTTTTTGTTTCTTGTTTATATAACCCAAAACATCTTTTGTAGTATTTTCTTTTTTTAAGCCATTTTAGAGTATTTTTTAGTTTCTTTTCCATTTAATTTACTCATTTCTACTTTTCTAACATGTTCACTAACTCATTTTTTAGTTCCTAGACATATGGTTGTTGGAATGTTGCAGGAACTGGCGCGGTTGATAAGGATTCTTACCAAAGAATGGAACACTAGCTGGATGAGATAAAGTACTTAATAGAGCAATATGCTATGAGGAATCACATCCAGCAACCGCAACGGGGATATGACCCAAGTTCCGGTATGTACCAATCTAACTGGTATGATGGAGTTGATAAGGGATATGGGGGTGTTTCATCACAGCAACCCCATATTTTTAGCAGCAATTCCAACCTTCACTCCCCTTCATTCAACAGCACTTGCATCTACTCCAGGAGTCATATGAGCAACCACAGCTTGAGTTACTACCTGCATATCATCAAGTCGATCCACTAGCCACCTCACTTGAGCCTACTCTAGAAGATTTTGTGAACCAGTTGATGGAGAGTAATCTCCAATGGCAGCAGAGGACTGATGAAACCATTCAAGACTTGCAAACACAATTGAGCCAGTTAACTTCCACATTGAGCAAATTGCAAGCTCATGAGGGGAATATGCCAGATGTGTGATCACATGAGCTAGCTGAGGGGATTGGCGAGAGTCAAGATGTAGCTAGGCCACTAGATGAGATACCACAGGAGACATTGGTTGAGGAGATATCTCATGATCTTATTGGTGCTGAGGAAATGAACATGTCTACATGCATGGATATTTCTACTTCTTTAGAAAACCCGATGAGTCATCTCTCAGCAGAATTCCCTGAGCTAACTATTGTTGACATTTTTGCTAGATTCACATGTGTTGATTGTGAGGGTGAGTATATCTACCCTGCATGTGCAGAGATTGAGGCATGTCTGAGGGGAGATCCTCTAATGCTAGAAAATGGCAAAGTTGTAGCTGATATTCAAAGAGTTGAGCTATTGGAGGAACAAGTTAAAGAAACCACCTAGCCTTTCCCCTCCACTGTCCTTCTACCTGCAACTGAGATACACTCAAGTGGTTTAAAGTATGCACCTACACCTTTCCTGGGGCAGTTTGAATATGCCCACTTGGAGAATGATGCACAACGGCAAACTATCTGTGACATGACAGTTAGCTTACTTCATCTGGGTGCACGAAGGTGCTTGGATTATGCCTACATGAGAAACAAATCTTGCCCCCAAGCTACCTATTTCATCATTGTAGAGGTGTTACCTGGGAGGATACTGAGGCCATCAACACTGACCTATCAAGGCACCAATAGCAAGGATGAAAATGAATTCAAGATCACTTCATGGGATCCTGGAAGAGGCAAAAGATGCAAACAGTGGTGGGAATTCCTGGACCAGTTCAAGTATAAGCCACCATGAGGGAGTTCTTACCACTTTTTACTTTTTTTTTTTTATTTTTTGTCTTGCATTTTACTTTTAAATAAAATATGTTGAGTGTTAGTTTTCATATGCTAGTTATGTTGTTTAGTTGGATGTTCCCCCATAGTGATTCTTGAGTTGTTAACTTTAGGCATTAGAGATTCATGGCTTGAGATTTCAACATGCTTGACTTTTCATCTCATTCTTTATGTCTTGCATGCTTGGTGGATTGATCTTCAATTGCTTGGATTAAGTATGTTGGACATGACCTATGTGAGTTTTTGAGCCATAATTGGATGGCTATGTTACATGTCATTCTTTTCTTTCTTATGTGTTTTATTCCCTTATATGATTTGTCACTCTAGAACTTGCTTTAATTCTTTTTGAGGCTACACCATTCATTTGCATACATGAACATGATTGAGGCATTTATTTTGTGATTAGCCACTTAGAGAAATAGCCACCCTTGCATTTTCCCCTTTGCTTAGCCCCTTTAAGCCTTTTATCTATTCTTTGTTTTTAGCACATTACAAGCCTAAAGTGAAAAACCATAATTCTAACTAGCCTTAGGGATTAGGAGACCATTGGTTACCATTAGCGATGTGCATTCACATAAGTGTGGGGGTTTGCATGAGGACATGCAAGACTTTAAGTGTGGGGGTGCAAAGTGGTGAAAAGAAAAAAAGGAAAGAAATGAAAAGATTAAAAAGAAAAAAGAAGAAGAAGCAAAGAAAATGTAAAAAAAAAAAAAAAGCAAATAGAAAAAAAAAGAAAAGTCAATAAATTGGGGCAATTTTGATGAAAAAAGAAAGTAAAGAAGTAGAATAAAAAAGAGTTGTTTGTTGCATTGCTTGGATTTGAGGAGGGCCCTCACATTTGTGACCTCATGTCTTTGCCAATGTTCTTCTATTCTCTTTGGTTTTTACCTTGTATATCCTTATTATTTCTCTACCCTTACTTTGGCCCCATTACAACCTTGAATAAAGTCCTCTTGATTTGTGTGTGTATGTACTTAAGTAGTGGAGAATTTGATAATGAGCAAGCTTATGGTAGTGCTTTTCCTTCTGAGGTGATTTGAGCGGCATAATTGAAACTTAAACACTTGAAAGAAAGAGTGCTAAACACATTATCTTCTGAGGTCCTTCATGCTTGATCCACACTATTGGGAGTGATTTTTGCCTTGCTTGCACCTTTGTAGAGATGTGTCTTGATTGTTGAATTTCTTGATGCCTTGGATATGCTTTTTGCCTATATGCTTAACACTCTTGAGGATCCATTGGAAATTTGTTTTTCATAGTATTTGGTCATTTTTTTGTTTCTAGGACTTGTGTGTTTGTTTTAGATTTTGATGTTTCATTTACGGCACCCTTGAGCATATTATGGATTTTGCATGAGGACATGCAAAAAGCTAAGTGTGGGGGAATTTGATAAGTAATATTTTGATACATTAACTAATTCTCATATCTAGTGTATTGAGGCTCTTTTGTGCTTAATTGATCATTGTTAAACACATTTTATGAGTTTGGACTCTAATTGGGCTTAATTGTATTTTTCAACATTATTACAAATTTATACTCTTTTTGTATTATGCTGTATCTTGAGTTGTAGATATCTAAAAATTACAAATCTTATATTTTAGGAAAGCTGAGAGAAAGATCTATAACTTTGATGAAGAAGTCAAAAACTAATTTAGATGTCTAATAGGTTGAATTGGGCCACGAAGTCAGAACAGGGCTGTTACATTGGAATCTGATTAGTGTGCACTAATTGGGCCATAATGTGAGTTGTAGACATTGGATTGAGGTGAAACTAGTGCCATTTGAAAGCTAAGATATAAAGCTTAAATTCATATGAAGAGCATTCTCCCAAATAATGACAACTTGATAGACTTATTGGCTACTAAATTTGACTGATGTAGGGCCTGTTTGGATTCCAGTTTGGATTGCCAGAAGGCCTTCTAGGAGAAGGAAAATGACTTTGTACAGTAAAATGAGGTGTTTGATGTAACTTTTTCCAAAAGGCCTTCTTCCAAAAGGCCTTTTGGAAGAAGTATCTTTGAAGTTACTTTTCATTCTAGAAAAAGACCTTTTAAAAAGTAATCTTACTATTACTTTCACATCAACAACCAAAAGTAATTTTACTTTATTCTATCCAAACAAAACTCATTCTCCTAAACTTACTTTTGACATATTCAAACCAAACAAAAATCATTCTTTTAAAAGTAATTCTTCTAAAAGGTCTTCTTTCAAAAGACCTTCTTTTAAAAGATCTTCTCCCAAAAGTTACACCAAACGGACCCGTAGATAGAGATACAACCTAGACATGCTATAAAGATTGGGTCATAACTCTCTCATTTTAAGTCCAAATTAAGCAAATTGGGTGTCCACTTAAAGCTAAGAGGCAGAGGATTAAGTTGGGCTCAAGGGTATTTTTGAATTTTGACATTTGAGGTCTGATAAGAAGATAGAAAACCGAGACGCGAAAAAGAGAAAACTCATCTCCAACATTTTTCATTTTTTTCTCTCTTCTTTTCTCTTCTCCTCTCCTCTTTTTTTCTTTTTCTTTTCCTTTCATTTTGTGAGATACTTGTTTTGGGTTCTAGTTTGTAACCTTCATTGCTATGGAGGAGTAGGACTTCAAGCTAGTTCAAGGAGACTCCAAGGGTATTATAGTTGTAATCTTGAAACCCTATACTTGAATTTCAATCATGTTTGTTTTCTTGATTCTTTGCCCTTTTTTATTTGTAAACTTGCATTGAATGATATTGATATGTGGGTTTATGAATGAGGAATTAGTTGGGTGATTGCTAATTGGTCAATTGGTATGAACTTGATTAGTTAAAGAATTAGAAATTGGGTTTGGGTTCAAACCTAGGCTAATACATTTGGGGCTAGAAATTAACATAGGTTAATTAGAGTTGAGGTCTCAATTGTCTAATCAATTATGTGTTGGTTGAATTGCTAGAGTTCTCTCGGTAGACTTGTGGGGTTGTTAGTAGAGGTCTCTCTAATAACTCAAATTAGCCGCACTCTATGTGTTTGATATATTGTGCGTTAATGATTGATTCACCTTATGCCTAAGGAACTTTTTGAACTAGTGTTTTTATTTTCATCTAATTTTCTTTTATAGCTTATTTATTGCATGTTTGCACATATCCCCTTGTTACTTAACTAGATAGCAACAACATCCTTGGGAGACGACCTTGGTTGCACTATACTTCAAATTTAGTGTAATTAAGCATTTTAAAATTGTAATTTAGAGCAGGCTGTGACACTTGCTGCCAGGCCCACAATATATCGACGGAATGTTCTTTCCAAAGCCCCCTGTGCAGCAACCAGGGACTTTTGGGATAAGCATGGATCGTATTGTCAAAGATTGCATAGCCCGGATCGATTAAAAGAAGTCCAAACACTAAGCGCGACTTTAATTGGTTATAACTTTTGGTCCGGGCATCAGAATGACTGTAGCGGACAACCTAAGGTGAACGAAAGCAGTGGAAAAAAATAAAAACAAAAACTTAAAAAAAATAAAAGAGGTGCAATATGAGGACTTCGCTAGAGGTCACTCTTCTTAGTCTCACCCAAGCATGTTGTGCAGCGGAGTTTGGATAGGATCCGACTCGTCAATGCTAGGTTGATCACGCTTGCCATGTATTGCATGATCAATTTGTATATATGTATGTTGTAGCCTTGTTGCCAATGTCGGGCGATCCTGTCTTCTGATCTAGGAAGACTTGCAAGGCCCATGATACATCAACGAAATGTTCCTTGCAAAGCCCCCGATGAGGAAACAGGAGAATTGCGAGACTGGCATGGAACGTGTTGCCAAAGATTGTTCGGCACATATCAATAAAAAAAAAACTCCAAACGCGAATTTAATTGGCCATAACTTTTGATCTGAATGTCAGAATGACTATTGTTATATATCAATGGATAGCCCAAGCCAAGTAAAAGTAGCGAAAAAAATTGAAATGAGTAAAAGAGGTGCAACACAAGGACTTCTAAAGAGGTCACCCATCCTAGTACTATTCTTGCCCAAGCACAATGAATTGCGGAGCTTTGATGGAATTTGGTGCATTAGTGCTGGTATAATCACACCTGCCATATATTGTACTATCAATTCGTAGAGACATAAGCTACATGCCTGTTGCCACCTTTAGAGGGTTGTGTCTTCTGATCTAGGAGGAATTACGGTGCCCACAAATGAAAGCGGTGAAAAAAAAAATGAGTACACCCTTCCTAATACTACTCTCACCTAAGCATGTTGAATTATGGAGTTTAGATGGGATCCAATAAATTAGTGCTAACTTGATTGCACTTGCCAAGCATTGTGCAATCAATTTGTGTATATGTAGACTATAGCCCTATTGCGAACTTCAGGCGGCCGTGCCTTCCAATCCAAGAGGACTTGCAGGGCCCGCAAATGAACACAATGGAAAAATAAAAGCATAAAAAATAAAAAATGAAAAAGGGTGGAACATAAGGACCTCTTTAGACATCCCCCTTCCTAATGCAATTCTCACAGAAGCACACAAAACTGTGGAGTTTTGATGGGATTCGTTACATTAGTGCTGGCATGATCACACCAGCCATGTATTGCACAGTCAATCTATATATATGTGTGACATAGCCTCGTTGTCACCTTTGGGTGGTTGTATTTTCTTATTTGAGAGGACTAATGGGTCCCATGAATGGGCACGATGGAAAAAAAAATAAGGGAACTTTCCTAGAGGACACCCATCCTAGTACTACTCTTGCCCAAGAATGTTGAATTGTGGAGCTTAGATGGGATCCGATGAATTAGTGCTAATAATCGCACCTGCCTGGCATTACACAATTAATTTGTGTATATGTATGCTGTAACCTTGTTGCCAATTTGGGTGCTTGTGTCTTTCGATCCAGGAGGACTTGTAGGACCCACGAATGGATGTTGACGAAAAAATTAAAAAAAAAAAATAAAAGAGTGATATGTGACATTTTGATACATTGATTAACTCTTATTTAGTCTGTTGAGCCTCTTTTGTACTTAATTGATCAATATTGGACATATTTTTTGAGTTTGGGCTCTAATTAGGCTTAATTATATTTTTTGATATTATTATAAATTTATACTATTTTGTATTTTGAGCATATCTAGAGTTGTAGACCTCTAAAAATTAAAAATTTTATATTATAGAAAAATTGAGAGAAATATCTACAATTTTGTTAAAGTGGTTGAAAGCTAATTCAGATGTCTAGTTAGTTGAATTGGGCCATGAAGTTAGAATAGGGTTATTGCCATTGGAACCTAAGTAGTGTGTACTAATTGGGTCATAACTTGACTTATAGACATTGGATTAAGGTGAAACTAGTGCTATTTAAAAGCTAAGACATAAATCTTCAATTCATGTGAAGATCACTTTCCAAAATAATGGCATCTTTGATGGACTTATTGGCTGTTGAAGTTGACTGATGAAATAAAGGTATAACCTAGACATGCTACAAAGATTGGGCAATAACTCTCTTATTTCAAGTCCAAATTAAATAAATTGGGTGTCTACTTAAAGATAAGAGGCAGAGGATTCATTTTGGCTCCAGGACAATTTTGGATAGTCACATTCTGATAAGTAGTGGAAAAATAGGGACGCGATGGGAGATTCTCCTCTCCAACTTTTTTTCCTTTTTCTTTCTTCCTCTTTTCTCTTTTTCTCACCCTATCATCTTTCCACTATCACTCTTTATTTTCTATTTTGGTTGTAAATTCTCATGAAGGAGTAGAGTTGGATGCTAACTTTGGGATTTTTAAAAGGGTTTCAAGATGTATCTTGAAACCTTACTCTTTAATTTCAATGCATGATGTCTTTTCTTAATTCTTTGCCTCTTACTCTTTTATATGCTTACATTGAATGGTATTGGTGTATGGGTATGTAAATGTGTAATTATTTGGGTGATTAGTAATTGATTAGTTAATATAAACTTGGCTAGTTGAGAGTTCCTAATTATGTTTGATTGAATGGTATTGAGATTAGGGTTTATAATTGAGACAATCTTGATTATGTCTTCTTATTGAATGGTATTGATATGAGAATATATGACTAAGATGTTAGTTAGATGTATGTTGACTAATTGATTGATGTATGTTTAATTAACTGAAAAATTGAGAATCGGGTCATGATTGAGACGTAGGCTAATGCAATTGGGGCTAAAGTTTAACACGAATTAATTGGAGATTGAAGTCTCAACCATCTAGTAATTTTGTGTAAACTGAATGCTTGGCAGTCATTAAGTGAATTGTCGAGTTGTTAGTAGCTGTCCTACTAATAACTCAAATTAGCCACACTCTATGTGTTTGATCATATGCGCATTGTGATAGATATGCCTTTGGCCCTATGAAATCCTTGAGTGAGTGTCCGTTTTTAGTTACTAGTTTCTTTTCTTAATTAGTTTTCTTTCATGCAAACAAAATCCCCCTTTGTTACTAATCAAATAGTCATCAACATCCTTGTAAGAGACAACCTTAGTTGTACTATCCTACAAGTAATGTAATTAAGTATTTTAAAATTATAATTTGGAGCGGGTAACGACACTCGCTACCAAAGAGGTACAACACAAGGACCTCATTGGAGATCACCTTTCTTAGTTTAACTCTCGCTCAAGCACGCAAAACTGTTGAGTTTTGATGGAATCCAATGCATTAATGCTAGTATAATCATGCCTACCATGTATTGCATAATCAATCTGTATAGACATATGCTATAGCCTCTTTGCCACCTTTGGTGATCGTGTCTTCTGATCCGGGAGGACATGTAGGTCGCATTAATGGATGCTATAGAAAAAAAAAAAAAAAACACAAGGATATCCTAGAGCACACACTTCCTGGTGCTACTCTCATCCAAGCACATTGAAGAGCGGAGTTTTAATGTGATCTAGTGAATTAGCATAGATATGATCGCACTTGCCATGTATTACATGATCAATTTGTATATGTGTACATTGCAGGCCCGTTGTAGCCTTCATGCGGCTATCTCTTTTGATCTGGGAGGCCTTGTAGGGCCCACGAATGGATGCTATGGAAAAAATTAGAAACAAAATAAAAACATGTGCAATGGTGGACCTTATTGGAGGTCACCCTTCCTAGTACTACTTTCACTCAAGCATGTTGACATGTTGAACTATGGAGTTATGACAGGATCCAGTGCATTAGTGCTGGTATAATCATAATTGCCATGTATTGTGCAATCACTTTGTATATACGTTCATTGTAGCCCTGTTGCTAGCTTTGGGTAGCTGTGTCTTTCACTTTAAGAGGACTTGCGGGGTTACGGGGCCTACAATACATTGATGGAATGTTTCTTGTAAAGCACCCCAAGTGGTAACTGTGGACTTGCAGGACTGGCATGGAATGTGTTGCTGAAGATTGTCTAGCTTGGATCAATCAAAAGAAGTCCAAACGCTTGGCCCAACTTTACTTGGTTATAACTTTTGATTCAGGCATCAGAATGACTACTATTATACATCAATGGAAAGCCCAAGACAAGGCAAAGTGGTGGAAAAGATAAGGCGAAAATAAAAAATGAGATAAATAAATAAATAAAAGTAGAAAAGAGGTGCAATGTGAGACTTTCCTAGAGGTCACTCGTTCTAGTACTATTCTCGCAAAAGCACACTTAACTATCGAATTCTAATAGGGTCCAGTGCAATAGTGCCGGTATGATCACACCTGCCATGTATTGCGTAATCAATTTGTATACACATACACTGTAGCCTCGTTGCCACCTTTGGGCGGCTGTGTCTTCTGATCCAGGAGGACTTGCAGGGGCCTATGATATATCAATAAATTATCCCTTGCAAAGCCCCCCCACACGGTAGCCGCAGACTTGTGGCATCAGCTTGGAACATGTTGCCAAAGAATGTCTGACTCGCATCGATCAAAAGAAGTCCAAATGCTCGACCTGAATTTAAATGGCCACAAGTTTTGATTCAAGCATCATTTTGACTATTACTATATTTGAACGGAAAGCCCAAGATGAATCGAAGCAGTGCAAAAGATAAGGTTGAAAGATATAAGGTGCAACATGAGGACTTGCCATGAAGTTACCCATCTTAATGCTACTATCACCTAAGCACGCTTAACTACAGAATTATGATAAGGTTTGGTGCATTAGTACTAGAATGATTGCACCTGCCATGTATTGCATGATCAATTTGTATATATGTATGTTGTAGCCCCGTTGCCACCTTTAGGCGACCGTGTCTTCTGATCTAAGAGGACTTGGAAGGATCCACGATATGTCGATGAAATGTTTCTTGCAAGTTGCCCCATGTGGCAACTACGAAGCAGGATCGGCGTTGAATGTGTTGTCGAAGAGTGTCCAGCCTGGATGGATCAAAAGAAATCTAAACACTCGGCTTGACTTTAATTGGTCATAACTTTTGATTCAGGCGACAGAAGGATTATTATTATATATCAACAGAAAGCCCAAGACGAGTGGAAATGATAAAAAAAAAATAAGGCCCAAAAAAGAGATAAATAAATTTTAAAAAAAAGGGAAAAAATAGGTGCAACACGAGGACTTTCTAGAAGGTCACCTATGCTAATACTACTCTTGTCCAAGCATGCTTAATTGCAGAGTTCTACCTGGAGCATTAATGCTGGTATGATCACACTTGTCATGTGTTGCACAATCAATTTGTATGCACATATGCTGCAGCCTTGTTGCCACCATTGGCCGGCCATGTTTTCTAATCTGCAAGGACTTGTAAGGGTCCATGATACGTTGATGAAATGTTCCTTGCAAAGAATCCAATGCAGTAACTGCGGACTTGTGGGATTGGTGTCAAAAATGCTGGTGAAGGGTGTCTGCCACAGATCAATTAAAAGAAGTCCAAATGCTTGACTTGAATTTAATTGGCCATAACTTTTGATCCAGGAGTCAAAATGACTAGTATTATATATCAACGAAAAGCCCAAGATGAGCGGAAGTAAAGGAAAAGATAAGGCAAAAAAAAAAAAGAGATAAATAAATAGAAAAAGTGAAAAATATGTACAACACGAGGACTTCTCAGGAGGCCACCTATCTCAGAACTACTATCACCCAAGCACATTTAACTACGGAGTTCTGATGGCATTTGCTACATTAGTGCTATTATGATCGTACCTACCATGTATTGCACGATCAATTTGCATCTACATATGCTACAGCCTTGTTTCCACCTTCTGGAGGCTGTGTCTTCTGATCTTGGAGGATTTGTAGGGGCCAACGACACATCGATAAAATGTTCCTTGCAAATCCCCCTACACGGCAACCACGGGCTTGCAGGATTGGTATCGAACATGTTGCAGAAGAGTGTCTGGCCCGAATTGATCAAAAGAAGTCTAAACGCTTGACTTAACTTTAAAAGGCCATAACTTTTGATCTAAGCATTAGAATGACTATTATATAAACAAAAAGCCTAAGACGAGTAGAAGTGGTGAAAAAGATTAGGCCAAAACAAATTATGAGATAAATAAATAGAAAAAGTAAAAAAGAGGTGCAACATGAGAACTTCCCAAGAGGTCACCCATCCTAGTGTTACTTTTGCCCAAGCATGCTTAATTGAAGAGTTATAATGGGATCCAGTGCACTGGTGCTAGTATGATTACACTAGCCATATGTTGTGCGATCAATTTCTATATATGTATATTGCAGCCTTGTTACCACCTTTGGGCTGATGTGTCCTCAAATCTGGGAGGACTCGCAGAGATCCACGACACATCGATGAAATATTCCTTGCAAATCCCCCCATCCAGTAACCATGGGCTTGTGGGATCAGGATAGAAGGTGTTCTCGAATCATGTCTGGTTTGAAATGATCAAAAGAAGTCTACACGGGCGACTTGACTTTAATTGGCTATAACTTTTAATCGGAGTATTAGAATGACAATTATTATATATCAACAGAAAGCCCAAGACAGGTGGAAGCGGTAGAAAAGACAAGGCCAAAAAAAAAAAAAGGGGTAAATAACAAAAAAGGAAAAAAAACTATGCAACACGAGGATGTCCTAGGAGGTCATCCATCTAAGTACTACTCTGGCCAAAGCATGCTTAACTACAAAGTTCTAATGTGGTTTGGTGCATTAGTGCTAGTATGATCTCACTTACCATGAATTGCACGATTGATTTGTATAAACATATGCTGTAGCCCTGTTGGTACCTTTGGGCGGCCGTGTCTTCTGATTTGGAGAACTAGCATGGGCCCACGATATATCGATGAAATGTTCCTTGCAAATCCCTCCATGTGACAATCGTGAGCTTGCAGGATCAACGTGGAACGCGATGCCGAAGAGTGTCCAGCCTAGATTGATTAAAAGAAGTCCAAATGCTCGGCTCGAATTTAATTCGCCATAACTTTTGATCTGGGCTTCAGAATCACTATTATTATATATCAATGGAAAGCCCTAGATGAGTGGAAGCGGTGGAACATATAAGGTCCCCCAAAAAAATCAGAAAAAGTAAACAAGAGGTAGAACATGCGGACTTCCCAAGAGGTCACCCATCCAAGCACAACTCTCCGCCAAGCACAATTATCGGCGGAGTTCTGATGGGATCTGATGCATTAGTGCTGGTATGATCACAGCTGCCATATGCTACGCGATCAATTTATATATACGTACCCTGCAACCCCGTTGCCACCTTTAGGCGGTCGTATCTTCTGATCTGGAGCACTTGCAAGGGCCCACAATACATTGATGAAATGTTCCATGTAAATACTTCCACACAGCAACTGCGTTCTTGTAGAATCGGTGTGGAAGGTGTTGCTAAGCGTGTCCGTCCTGGATCGATCAAAAGAAGTCCAAATGCTCGGCTCGAATTTAATTCACCATAACTTTCGATCTGGGTGTTAGAATGACTATTATTATATCTCAAGACGAGTGGAAGCGGTAGAGTCGATAGCCCCTACCAAAAATGAGATAAATAAATAGAAAAAATAAAAAGGAAGTGCAATACTAGAACTTTCTAGGAGGTCAACCATCCTAGTACTACGGTCACCCAAGCACGCTTAACTATGGAGTTTTGATGGGATCTGACGCATTAGTGCTGGTATGATCACACTTACCGTGCATTGCGCGATCAATTTGTATATATGTACGTTGCAGCCCCATTGCCACCTTTGGGCGGATGTGTCTTCTGATTTAGGGCACTTGCAAGGGCCCATGATATGTCGATGAAATGTTCCATGCCAATTCGTCTACGCGGCAACCGTGACCATGCAGGTTCGGCGTGGAAGGTGTTGCTAAGTGTGTCCATCTCGGATCGATCAAAAGAAATCCAAATGCTTGGCTCGACTTTAATTTGCCATAACTTTTGATCCCGGTGTCAAAATGACTATTATTATATATCAATGGAATGCCCAAGTCGAGTGGAAGCGGTGCAGCCGATAACCCCCTCCCAAAATGAGATAAATAAATAGAAAAAATAAAAAGGAAGTGCTATACTAGAACTTTCTAGGAGGTCAACCATCCTAGTTCTACGGTCACCCAAGCATGCTTAACTATGGAGTTTTGATGGGATCTGACGCATTAGTGCTGGTATGATCACACTTACTGTGCATTGCGCGATCAATTTGTATATATGTACACAGCAGCCCCATTGCCACCTTTGGGCGGATGTGTCTTCTGATTTAGGGCACTTGCAAGGGCCCATGATACGTCGATGAAATGTTCCATGCCAATTCGTCTACGCGGCAACCGTGACCATGCAGGTTCGGCGTGGAAGGTGTTGCTAAGTGTGTCCATCTCGGATCGATCAAAAGAAATCCAAACGCTTGGCTCGACTTTAATTTGCCATAACTTTTGATCCCGGTGTCAAAATGACTATTATTATATATCAATGGAATGCCCAAGTCGAGTGGAAGCGGTGCAGCCGATAACGCCCTCCTAAAATGAGATAAATAAATAGCAAAAATAAAAAAGAGGTGCAACACAAAGACTTCCTAGGAGGTTACCCATCCTAGTACTACTCTTGCCCAAGCACGCTTAACTATAGAGTTCTAATGGAATCCGGTGCATTAGTGCTGGTATGATCCCACCTGCAATGCGATGTGCGATCAATTTATATATACGTACGCTGCAGCCCCATTGCCACCTTTGGGCGGCCATGTCTTCTAATTCGGAGCACTTGCAAGGGCCCACGATATATTGATGAAATGTTCCTTGCAAATCCCTCCACGCTGCAACCGCGGGCATGCGGGGAGGGTGTTGCGCTAGAATGTGCGTCCCGGATCAATCAAAAGAAGTCAAAACAATCGGCTCGACTTTAATTCACTAAAACTTTTGATCCGAGTGTTAGAATGACTATTAATATATATCAACAGAATGCCCAAGCCGAGTGGAAGTAGTGGAGTCGATAACCCCCTCCCAAAATGAGATAAATAAATCGAAAATATAAAAAAGAGGTGCAACATGAGGACTTCCCAGGATGCCACCCATCCTAGTACTACTCTCGCCCAAACATGCTTAACTGCGGAGTTCTAAGGGGATCTGGTGCATTAATACTCGTATGATCCCACCTACAATGTGTTAGGCAATCAATTTATATATACACACGCTACAACCCTGTTGCCACCCTCGAGCGGCCATGTCTTTCGATCTGGAGCACTCGCATAGGCCCATGATACGTTGATGAAATGTTTCTTGCAAATCCCTCCACGCGGCAACCGCGGGATCGCAGGATCGGCGTGGAGGGTGTTCCGCTATAGTGTGCGTACCGGATCGATCAAAAGAACTCCAAACGCTCGGCTTGACTTTAATTCGACATAAATTTTAATCCGGGTGTCAAAATGACTGCTATTATATATCAACGGAATGCCCAAGTCAAGTGGAAGTGGTGGAGCCGATAACCCTCCTCCAAAATGAGATAAATAAATAAAAAAAATAAAAAGGAGATGCAACACGAGGACTTCCCTGGAGGTCACCCATCTTGGTACTACTCTCGCCCAAACACGATTAACAGCGGAGTTCTGATGGGATCCAGTGAATTAGTGTTGGTATGATCGCACCTGCCACGTGTTGCATGATTAATTTATATATATGTACGCCGCAGCCCCATCACCGCCTTTGGGCGGCCATGTCCTTTGATCTAGAGCATTTGCAAGGGCCCAAGATATGTCGATGAAATGTTCCTTGCAAACCCCTCCGTGCGGCAACCGCGGGCTTGCATGATCGGTGTGAGGGTGTTGCATTAGAGTGTGCGTCCCGGATCGATCAAAAGAAGTACAAACACGTGGCTCGACTTTAATCTGCCAAAACTTTTAATCTGGGTGTCAGAATGATTATTGCTATATACCAACGGAGTACCCAAGTCAAGTGGAAGCGGTGGAACAGATAACCCCCACCCAAAATAAGATAAATAAATAGAAAAAATAAAAAAGAGGTGCAACACGAGGACCTCCAAGGAGGTCACCTATTCTAGTGCTACTCTTGCCCAAGCACACTTAGCTACGGAGTTCTGATGGGATCCAGTGCATTAGTTCTGGTATGATCGCACCTGCCATGTGTTGCGTGATCAACTTATATATACGTATGTTGCAGCCCCGCCACCACCTTTGGGCGGCCATGTCTTATGATATGGAGCACTTGCAAAGGCCCATGATACGTCGATGAAATGTTCCTTGCAAATCCCTCCATGCGGCAACCGCGGGTTTGCAGGATCGGTATGGAGGGTGTTGTGCATGAGCGTGCGTCCCGGATCGATCAAAAGAAGTCCAAATGCTCAGCTCGACTTTAATTCGCCATAACTTTTGATCTAGGTGTCAGAATGACTATTATTATATGCCAACGGAATGCCCAAGTCGAGTGGAAGCGGTGATGCCGATAACCCCTTCCCAAAATGAGATAAATAAATAGAAAAAATAAAAAAAAAGGTGCAACACGAGGACCTCCAAGGAGGCCATCCATCCTAGTACTACTCTTGACCAAACAGGCTTAACTGCGAGTTCTGATGGGATCCGGTGCATTAGTGCTTGTATGATCATACCTGCCATGTGTTACGCGATCAATTTATATATACAAACACTGCAGCTCCATCGGCACCTTTGGACAGCAATGTCTTCTAATCTAGAGCACTTGCAAGGGCCCACGATATGTCACTAAAATATTCCTTGCAAATCCATCCATGCAGCAGCCACGGGCTTGCAGGATCGGTGTGGAGGGTGTTGCGCTAGAGCATACATCCCGGATCGATCAAAAGAAGTCCAAACGCTCAACTCGACTTTAATTTGCCATAACTTTTGATCCAGGTGTTAGAATAACTTTTATCATATATCAACGGAATGCCCAAATTGAGTGGAAGCGGTGTAGCTGATAACCCCCTGCCAAAATGAGATAAATAAATAGAAAAAATAAAAAAGAGGTGCACACGACGACTTCCTAGGTGGTCACCCATCCAAGTACTACTCTCGCCCAAGCACGTTTAAATGCGGATATCTGACGGGATCCAGTGCATTAGTGCTGGTATGATTGCACTTGGCATGTGTTACGCGATCAATTTATATATACGTCCAATGCAACCTTGTTGCCATCTTTCAGCGGCCATGTCTTTTGATCTAAAGCACTTACGAGGGCGCACGATACGTCGATGAAATGTTTCTTACAAATCCTTCCGTGCGGCAACTGCGAGCTTGCAGGAGCAGCGTGGAGGGTGTTGCACAAGAGTGTGCGTCCCGGATCGATCAAAAGAAGTCCAAACGCTCGGCTCGACCTTAATTTGCTATAACATTTGATGCGGGCATTAGAATGAATATTGTTATATATTAACGGAATGCCCAAGTCGAGCGAAAGTGGTGGGGTTGATAACCCCCTTCCAGAATGAGATACAGAAATAGAAAAAATAAAAAAGTAGTGCAACACGAGGACTTCCCAGGAGGTCACCCGTCCTAATACTATTCTCGCCCAAGCACGCTTAACTGCGGAGTTTTGATGGGATCCGGTGCATTAGTGCTGGTACGATCGCACCTGCCACGTTTTGCGTGATCAATTTATATATACGTACGCTGTAGCCCTATCGCCACCTTTGGGCGGCCATGTCTTCTAATCTGGAGCACTTGTAGGGGCCCACGATATGTCGATGAAATATTCCTTGCAAATCCCTCCATGTGGCAACCTCGGGCTTGCAAGATCGGCGTGGAAGGTGTTACGCTAAAGTGGTCGTCCCGGATGGATCGAAAGAAGTCTAAACGCTCAGCTCGACTTTAATTCGCCATAACTTTTGATTTGGGTGTCAGAATGACTATTATTATATATCAACAGAATGCCCAAGTCGAGCAGAAGCGGCGATGCAGATAACGCCCTCCCAAAATGAGATAAAAAAGCAAAAAAAGAAAAAAAAAAAGAGATGGAACCCGAGGACTTACCAGGATATCACCCATCCTAGTACTACTCTCGCCCAAGCATCCATTTATAAATACGAATGTGGCAGCCACGACGCCACCTTCTGGCGGCCATGTCTTCTGATCTGGAGCGCATACAAGGGCCCACGATACGTCGATGAAATATTCCTCGCAAATCCCTCCACGCGGCAACTGCGGGCTTGCAGGATTGGCGTGGAGGGTGTTGCGCTAGAGTGTGTGTCACGGATCGATCAAAAGAAGTCCAAGCCCTCGGCACGATTTTAATTCGCCATAACTTTTGATCCGGGTATCAGAATGACTATTATAATATATCAACGGAATGCCCATGTCGAGTGGAAGCAGTGGAGCTGATAACCCCCTCCCAAAATGAAATAAATAAATAGCAAAAAAATAAAAAAGAGGTGCAACACGGGGACTTCCGAGGAGTTCACCCATCGTAGTACTACTCTGGCCCAAGCACGCATAGCGGTGGAGTTCTGATGGGACGCGGGGCATTAGTGCTGGTATGATCGCACCTGCCATCGGTTGTGCAATCAATTTTTATATACGTACGTTGCAGCCTCGTTGCCACCTTTGGGCGGCCATCTCTTCCGATCCGGAGCACTTGCAAGGGCCCACGATACGTCGATGAAATGTTCCTTGCAAATCCCTCCACGTGGCAACCGTGGGCTTGCAGGATCGGAGTGCAGGTTGCTGCGCTAGAGTGTGCATCCAGGTTTGATGACAAGAAGTCCAAGCGCTCGGCTCGATTTTAATTTGCCATAACTTTTGATCCGGGTGTTAGAATGACTATTATTATATATCAACGGAATGCCCAAGTCGAGTGGAGGCAGTGGAGCCGATAAACCCCTCCTAAAATGAGATAAATAAATAGGCAAAAAATAAACAAGAGGTGCAACACGAGGACTTCCAAGGAGGCCACCCATCATAGTACTACTCTCGCCCAAACATGCTTAATTGCGGAGTTCTAATGGGATTCGGTGCATTAGTGCTGGTATAATTGCACCCGCCACGTGTTGCACGACCAATTTATATATATGTATGCTACAGCCCCGTTGCCACCTTTGGGCGGTCATGTCATATGATCTGGAGCACTTAGACGGGCCCACGATACATCGATGATATATTCCTTGCAAATCCCTCCACGCGGCAACCGCGGGCTCGCAGGATCGGCGTGGAGGGTGTTCCGCTAGAGTGTGCATCCCGTATTGATCGAAAGAAGTCCAAATGCTCGGCTCAACTTTAATTCGCCATAACTTTTGATCCGAGTGGCATAATGACTATTATTATATATCGACGGAATGCCCAAGTCGAGTGGAGGCAGTGGAGCAGATAACCACCCTCCCAAAATGAGATAAATAAACAGGCAAAAGATAAACAAGAAGTGCAACACGAGGACTTCCAAGGACGTCACCCATCATAGCACTACTCTCGCCAAAGCACGCTTAATTGCGGAGTTCTGGTGTGATCCGGTGCATTAGTGCTGGCAAAATTGCACCTACCATGTGTTGCGTGACCAATTTATATATACATACATTGTAGCCCCGTTGCCACCTTTGGACGGTCATGTTTTCTGATCTGGAGCACTTGCATGGGCCCACGATATGTCGATTAAATGTTCCTTGCAAATACCTCCACGCAGCAACCGCGGGCTTGCAAGATGCGCTAGAGTGTGAGTCTCGGATCGATCGAAAGAAGTCTAAATGCTCGGCTCGACTTTAATTCGCCATAACTTTTGATCCGGGTGTCAGAATGACTATTATTATATATCAGTGGAATGCCCAAGTCAAGTGGAAGCGGTGGAGCCGATAGCCCCCTCCCAAAATGAGATAAATAAATAGCAAAAAAATAAAGAAAGAGGTGCAAGATGAGGACTTCCCAGGAGGTCACCCATCCTAATACTACTCTTGCCCAAGCACGTTAAACAGCGAAGTTCTGATGGGATCCAGTGCATTAGTGCTGGTATGATCGCTCCTGCCATATCTTCCGCGATCAATTTATATATACTTATGCTGCAGCCCCGTTGCCATCTTTGGGCGGTCATGTCTTCTGATCCGGAGCACTTGCACGGGCCCACGATAAGTCGATGAAATGTTCCTTGCAAATCCCTCCACGCGGCAACCGCGGGCTTGCAGGATCGGCGTGGGGGGTGTTGTGCTAGAGTGTGCGTCCTGGATCAATCGAAAGAAGTCCAAACGCTCTCCTCGACTTTAATTCGCCATAACTATTGATCCGGGTGTTAGAATGACTATTATTACGTATCAACAGAATGCCCAAGTCGAGTGGAAGCGGTGGAGCCGATAACCCCCTCCCAAAATGAGATAAACAAACAACAACAAAATAAAAAAAGAGGTGCAACATGAGAACTTCCCAGGAGGTCACCCATCCTAATACTACTCTTGTCCAAGCATGCTTAACGGCGGAGTTATGATGGGATACGGTGCATTAGTGCTGATATGATTGCCCTTGCTACATCTTGCATGATCAATATATATATACATATGCTGCAACCCCGTTGCCACCTTTGGGCGGTCATGTCTTCTGACCTGGAGCACTTGCACCGGCCCACGATACGTCGATGAAATGTTCCTTGCAAATCCATCCACACGGCAACCGCGGTTTTGCAGGATCGGCGTGGAGGGTGTTGCGCTACACTGTGCGTCTCAGATCAACCAAAAGAAGTCTAAATACTCGGCTCGACTTTAATTCGCCCGGCTGTCAAAATGACTATTATTATATATCAACGGAATGCCCAAGTCAAGCGGAAGTGGTGGAGCCAATAACCTCCCAAAATGAGATAAATAAATAGCAAAAAAAAAAAAAAAAAACTGGTGCAAGATGAGGACTTCCCAGGAGGTCACCTATCCTAATACTGCTCTCGCCCAAGCACGCTTAACTGCGAAGTTCTGATGGGATCCAAAGCAGACATCGCTGCTATGATCGCACCTGTCATGTCTTGCGCGACCAATTTATATATACGTACGCTGCAGCCTCGTTGCCATCTTTCGGCGGTCATGTCTTCTGACCTAGAGCACTTGCACGAGCCCACAATACGTCGATGAAAAGTTCCTTGCAAATCCCTCCACGCGGCAACCGCGGGCTTGCTGGATTGGTGTGGAGGGTTTTGCGCTAAAGCGTGCCTCATTGAAGGAAGTCTAAATGCTTGGCTCGACTTTAATTCGCCATAACTTTTGATCCGGGTGTCAGAATGACAATTATTATTTATCAACGGAATGCCCAAGTCAAGTGGAAGCGGTGGAGTCGATAACCCCCACCCAAAATGAGATAAATAAATAGCAAAAAAATAAAAGAAGAGGTGCAACACGACGACTTCCCAGGAGGTCACCCATCCTAGTATTACTTTCGTCCAAGCATGCTAACTGCGGAGTTCTAATGGGATCCGGTGGATTAGTGCTGGTTTGATTACACGTGCCACGTCTTGCGGGATCAATTTATATATAGGTACGCTGCAGCCTCGTTGCCATCTTTGGGCGGTCATGTCTTCTGATCTGGAGCATTTGCACGGGCCCTCGATACGTCGATGAAATGATCCTTTCCAATCCCTCCACGCGGTAACCACGTGCTTGCAAGATCGGCGTGGAGGGTGTTGCGCTAGAGTGTGCATCCCGGATTGATCGAAAGAACCCGAAACGCTCGGCTCGACTTTAATTCGCCATAACTTTTGATCCGGGTGTCAGAATGACTATTATTATATATCAACAGATTGCTTAAGTCAAGCGGAAGCGGTGGAGCCGATAACCCCCTCCCAAAATGAGATAAATAAAAAGCAAAAAAATAAAAAAAAAGAGGTGAAGCACGAGGACCTCCCAAGTGGTCACCCATCCTAGTACTACTCTTGCCCAAGCACACTAACTACGGAGTTCTGATGGGATCTGGTGCATTAGGGCTGGTATGTTCGCTCAAGCCACGTCTTGCGCGATCAATTTACAGATTCTTACGCGGTAGCCTCATTGCCATCTTTGGGCGGTCATGTCTTCTGACCTGGAGCACTTGCACGGGCCCACGATGCGTCGATGAAATGATCCTTGCAAATTCCATCGCACGGCAACCGCGGGCTTGCAGGATCGGCGTAGAGGTGTTGCGCTGGAGTGTGCGTCCCGGGTCAATCGAAAGAAGTCTAAACGCTCGGCTCGACTTTAATTCGCCATAATTTTTGATCTGGGTGTCAGAATGACTATTATTATATATCAACGAAATGCCCAAGTCGAGTAGATTTGGTGGAGCCGATAACCCCCTCCTAAAATGAGATAAATAAAGAGCAAAAAAATAAGAAAAGAGGTGCAACACGAGGACTTCCCAAGAGGTCACCCATCCTGGTACTATTCTCACCCAAGCACGCTTAACTGCGGAGTTTTGATGGGATCCGGTGCGTTTGTGTCGATATGATCACAGCAGCCACGTTTTGCGCGATCAATTTATATAGACGTACGTTGCAGCACCGTTGCCATCTCTGGGCGGTCAGGTTTTTAGATCTAGAGCACTTGCACGGGTCCACGATACGTCGATGAAATGATCCTTGCAAATCCCCCCACGCGGTAACCGTGGGCTTGCAAGATCGGCATGGAGGGTGTTGCATTAGAGTGTGCATCCCAGATTGATCGAAAGAGTTCCAAACGCTCAGCTTGACTTTAATTCGCCATACCTTTTGATTCGGGTGTCAGAATGACTATTATTATATATCAACGGAATGCCAAAGTTGAGTGGAGGCGGTGGAGCTGACAACCCCCCTCCCAAAATAAGATAAATCAATAGCGAAAATTTAAAAAAAGAAGCGCAACACGAGGACTTCCTAGGAGGTCATCCATCCTAGCACAACTCTCGCCCAAGCACGCTTAACTGTGGAGTTCTGATGGGATCCAGTGGATTAGTGCTGGTATGTTCGCACCAGCCACGTCTTGCGCGATCAGTTTATATATACGTACGATGCAGCCCCGTTGCCATCTTTAGGCGGTGATGTCTTCTGATTTGGAGCACATGCATAGGCCCACGATATGTTGATGAAATGATCCATGCAAATCCCTCCACTCGGCAGCAGCAAGCTTGCAGGATCGGCATCGAGGGTTTGGACTAGAGTGTGCGTCCCAGGTCGTACGAAAGAACTCCAAACGCTCGGCTCGACTTTAATTCGCCATAACTTTTGATCCGGGTGACAGAATGACTATTATTATATATCAATGGAACGCCCAAATCAAGTGGAAGCGGTGGAACCGATAACCCCCTCCCAACATGAGATAAATAAATAGCAAAAAAAAAAAAAAACAAAGAGGTGCAAGATGAGGACTTCCTAGGAGGTCACCCATCCTAGTGCAATTCTCGCCGAAGCATGCTTAACTGCGGAGTTCTAATAGGATCCAGTGGATTAGTGCTGGTACGTTCGCACCAGCCACGTCTTGCGCGATCAATCTATGTATACGTATGCTGCAGCCCCGTTGCCGTCTTTGGGTAGTCATATCATCTGATCTGGAGCACTTGCACGGGCCCACGATATGCCGATGAAATATTGCTTGCAAATCCCTCTATGCAGCAACAGGGAGCTTGTAGGATCGGCGCCGAGGGTGTTGACTAGAGTGTGCGTCCCGGATCGATCTAAAGAGCTCCAAATGGTCGGCTCGACTTTAATTCGCCATAACTTTTGATCCGAGTGACAGAATGACTATTATTATATATCAACGGAATGCCCAAGTCGAGTGGAAGCGGTGGAGCTGATAACCCCCTCCCAGAATGAGACAAATAAATAGCAAAAAAAAAAAAAAAGAGGTGCAACATGTGGACTTCCCAGGAGGTCACCCATCCTAGTACTACTCTCGCCCAAGCACGCTTAACTGCGGAGTTCTGATGGGATCTGGTGCATTTGTGCTGGTACAATCGCATGAGCATCATCTTGTGCGATAAATTTATATATACGTACGCTGCAGCCCCGTTGCCATTTTTGGGTGGTCATGTTTTCTGATCTGGAGCACTTGCATAGGCCCACGATTTGTTGACCAAATGTTCCTTACACATCCCTCCACGCGGCAACCGTGGGCTTACAAGATCGGCGTGCAAGGTGTTGCGCTAGAGTGTGCATCCCAGATCGTTCGAAAGAAGTGCAAATGCTCGGCTTGTCTTTAATTCGCCATAACTGTTGATCCGAGACAGAATGACTACTATTATATATCAACGGAATGCCCAATTCAAGTGGAAGCGGTGGAGCCAATAACCCCTTCCCAAAATGAGACAAATAAATAGCAAAAAAAAAAAAAAAAGAGGTGCAACACGAGGACTTCCCAGGAGGTCACCCATCCTAGTACTACTCTCGCCCAGGAACGCTTAACTGCGGAGTTCTGATGGGATCCGGTGCATTTGTGCTGGTATGATCGCACGAGCATTATTTTGTGCGATCAATTTATATATACGTACGCTGCTGCCCCGTTGCCATATTTGGGCGGTTATGTTTTCTGATCTGGAGCACTTGCATAGGCCCATGATTTGTTGACAAAATGTTCCGTACACATCCCTCCACGCAGCAACCGTGGGCTTACAGGATCAGCGTGCAAGGTGTTGCACTAGAGTGTGCGTCCCGGATCGTTCGAAAGAAGTGCAAATGCTCGGCTCATCTTTAATTCGCCATAATTGTTGATCCGAGTGACAGAATGACTATTATTATATATCAATGGAATGCCCAAGTCAAGTGGAAGCGGTGGGTCCGATAACCCCTTCCCAAAACGAGATAAATGAATAGCAAAAAAATAAAAAAAGAGATGCAACACGAGGACTTCCCAGGAGGTCACCTAACCTAGTACTACTCTTGCCCAAGCACGCTTAACAGCGGATTCTGATGGGAGCCGGTGCATTAGCGCTGGTATGATCGCACTTTCCACGTCTTGCACGATCAATTTATATATACGTATGCTGCAGCCTCGTTGCCATCTTTGGGCAGTCATGTCTTCTGATCTGGAGCACTTGCACAGGCCCACAATACGCTGACGAAATGTTCCTTGCAAATCACTCCACGCGGACGCCGCAGGCTTGCAGGTTTGGCGAAGAGGGTGCTGCGCCAGAGTGTCCATCCCAGATCGATCGAAAGAATTCCAAATGCTTGGCTCGACTTTAGTTTGCTACGATTTTTGATCCAGGTGTCAGATTGACTATTATTATATATGAACGGAATGCCCAAGTTGAGTGCAAGCGGTGGAGCCGATAACCCCCTCCCTAAATGAGACAAATAAATAGCAAAAAAAATAAAAAAAAGAGGTGCAACACGAGGACATCCCAGGAGGTCACCCATCGTACTACTACTATCGCCCAAGCACGCTTAACTGCGGAGTTCTGATAGGATCCGGTGCATTAGTGCTGGTATAATTGCCCTTACCATGTCTTGCGCGATCCATTTATATATATGTACGCTGCAGCCCCGTTGACATCTTTGCTCGGTCATGTCTTTTGATCTAGAGCGCTTGCATAGGCCCACGATACGTCGATGAAATGATCCTTTCAAATCCCTCTACGCGGCAATTGCGGACTTGGAGGATCGGCGTGGAGGGTGTTGCGCTAGAGTGTGCGTCCCGGATCGATCTAAAGAGGCCCAAACGGTCGGCTCGACTTTAATTCGCCATAACCTTTGATCCGGGTGTCAAAATGACTATTATTATATATCAACAGAACGCCCAAGTCGAGTGCAAGCGGTGGAGCCGACAACGACCTCCCAAAATGAGACAAATAAATAGCCAAAAAAAAAAAAAGAGGTGCAACACGAGGACTTCCCAGGAGGTCACCCATCCTAGTACTACTCTCGCCTAAGCACAGTTAACTGCGGAGTTTTGATGGGATCCGGTGCATTAGTGATGGTATGATCGCACCTGCCATGCCTTGCGCGATCAATTTATATATACGTACTCTGCAGCCCTACTGCCATCTTTGGGCAGTCATGTCTTCTGATCTGGAGCACTTGCTCGGGCCCACGACACGTCGATGAAATGATCCTTGCAAATCCCTCCACGCGGCAAAACGGGCTTGCAGGAACGGCGGGGAGGGTGTTGCACTAGAGTGTGCGTCCCGGATCGATCGAAAGAGGTCCAAGCGCTCGGCTCGACTTTAATTCGCTATAACTTTTGATCTGGGTGTCAGAATGACTATTATTATATATCAACTGGACTCCCAAGTCGAGCGCAAGCGGTGGAGCCGATAACCCCTTCCCAAAATAAGACAAATAAATAGCAAAAAAAAAAAAAAAAAAGAGGTGCAAAACGAGGACTTCCTAGGAGGTCACCCATCCTAGTACTACTCTTGCCCAAGCATGCTTAACTGCGGAGTTCTGATGGGATCTGATGCATTAGTGCTGGTATGATCGCACCTGCCATGTCTTGCGCGATCAATTTATATATACGTACGCTGCAGCCCCGTTGCCATCTTTGGGCGGTCATGTCTTCTGATCTAGAGCACTTGCACGGGCCCACGATACGTCGATGAAATGATCCTTGCAAATCCCTCCACGCGGCAATCGCGGGCTTGCAGGATTGGCGTGGAGGGTGTTGCGCTAGAGTGTGCGTCCCGGATCGATCGAAAGAGGTCCAAACGCTCGGCTCGACTTTCATTCGCCATAACTTTTGATCCGGGTGTCAGAATGACTACTATTATATATCAACGGAACGCCCAAGTCGAGTGCAAGCGGTGGAGCCGATATCCCTCCTCCAAAATGAGATAAATAAAAAAATAAAAATAAAAAAGAGATGCAACACGAGGACTTCCCTGGAGGTTACCCATCCTGGTACTACTCTCGCCCAAACACGATTAACAGCAGAGTTCTGATGGGATCCAGTGAATTAGTGTTGGTATGATCGCACCTGCCGCGTGTTGCATGATTAATTTATATATATGTACGCCGTAGCCCCATCACCGCCTTTGGGCGGCCATGTCCTTTGATCTAGAGCATTTGCAAGGGCCCAAGATACATTGATGAAATGTTCCTTGCAAACCCCTCTGCGCGGCAACCGGGGGCTTGCAGAATCGGTGTGAGGGTGTTGCATTAGAGTGTGCGTCCCGGATCGATCAAAAGAAGTACAAACACGTGGCTCGACTTTAATTCGCCAAAAATTTTAATCTGGGTGTCAGAATGACTATTGCTATATACCAACGGAGTACCCAAGTCGAGTGGAAGCGGTGGAACCGATAACCCCCCTCCCAAAATAAGATAAATAAATAGAAAAATAAAAAAGAGGTGCAACACGAGGACCTCCAAGGAGGTCACCTATTCTAGTGCTACTCTCGCCCAAGCACACTTAGCTACGGAGTTCTGATGGGATCCAGTGCATTAGTCTTGGTATGATCGCACCTGCCATGTGTTGCGTGATCATCTTATATATACGTATGTTGCAGCCCCGCCACCACCTTTGGGCGGCCATGTCTTATGATATGGAGCACTTGCAAAGGCCCATGATACGTCGATGAAATGTTCCTTGCAAATCCCTCCATGCGGCAACCGCGGGTTTGCAGGATCGGTATGGAGGGTGTTGCGCATGAGCGTGCGTCCCGGATTGATCAAAATAAGTCCAAATGCTCGGCTCGACTTTAATTCGCCATAACTTTTGATCCGGGTGTCAGAATGACTATTATTATATGCCAACGGAATGCCCAAGTCGAGTGGAAGCGGTGAAGCCGATAACCCCTTCCCAAAATGAGATAAATAAATAGAAAAAATAAAAAAAAAAAGGTGCAACACGAGGACCTCCAAGGAGGCCATCCATCTTAGTACTACTCTTGACCAAACACGCTTAACTGCGAGTTCTGATGGGATCCGGTGCATTAGTGCTTGTATGATCATACCTGCCATGTGTTACGTGATCAATTTATATATGCAAACACTGCAGCTCCATCGACACCTTTGGATAGCAATGTCTTCTAATCTAGAGCACTTGCAAGGGCCCACGATACGTCACTGAAATATTCCTTGCAAATCCATCCATGCAGCAGCCACGGGCTTGTAGGATCGGTGTGGAGGGTGTTGCGCTAGAGCATACATCCCGGATCGATCAAAAGAAGTCCAAACGCTCAACTCGACTTTAATTTGCCATAACTTTTGATCCAGGTGTTAGAATAACTTTTATCATATATCAACAGAATGCCCAAATTGAGTGGAAGCGATGTAGCTGATAACCCCCTGCCAAAATGAGATAAATAAATAGAAAAAATAAAAAAGAGGTGCACACGACGACTTCCTAGGTGGTCACCCATCCAAGTACTACTCTCGCCTAAGCACGTTTAAATGCGGATATCTAACGGGATCCGGTGCATTAGTGCTGGTATGATTGCACCTGGCATCTGTTGCGCGATCAATTTATATATACGTCCAATGCAGCCTTGTTGCCATCTTTCAGTGGCCATGTCTTTTGATCTAAAGCACTTACGAGGGTCCATGATACGTCGACGAAATGTTTCTTACAAATCCTTCCATGCGGCAACCGCGAGCTTGCAGGAGCAGTGTTGAGGGTGTTGCACAAGAGTGTGCATCCCGGATCGATCAAAAGAGGTCCAAACGCTCGGCTCGACCTTAATTTGCTATAACATGTGATGCAGAATGACTATTATTATATATTAACGGAATGCCCAAGTCAAGCGAAAGCGGTGGGGCCGATAACCCCCTTCCAGAATGAGATACAGAAATAGAAAAAATAAAAAAGTAGTGCAACACGAGGACTTCCCAGGAGGTCACCCGTCCTAATATTATTCTCGCCCAAGCACGCTTAATTGCGGAGTTTTAATGAGATCCGGTGCATTAGTGCTGGTACGATCGCACCTGCCACGTGTTGCGTGATCAATTTATATATACGTACGCTGCAGCCCTATCGCCACCTTTGGGCGGCCATGTCTTCTAATCTGGAGCACTTGTAGGGGCCCACGATATGTCGATGAAATATTCCTTGTAAATCCCTCCATGCGGCAACCTCGGGCTTGCAAGATTAGCGTGGAAGGTGTTACGCTAAAGTGGTCGTCCAGGATGGTTCGAAAGAAGTCTAAACGCTCGGCTCGACTTCAATTCGCCATAACTTTTGATTTGGGTGTCAGAATGACTATTATTATATATCAACAGAATGCCCAAGTCAAGCAGAAGCGGCGATGCTGATAACGCCCTCCCAAAATGAGAAAAAAAAGCAAAAAAAAAAAAAAAAGAGATGGAACCCGAGGACATCCCAGGATATCACCCATCCTAGTACTACTCTCGCCCAAGCATGCTTAATTGCGGAGTTCTGATGAGATCTAGTGCATTAGTGCTGGTATGGTCGCACCTGCTAGGTGTTGCACGATCCATTTATAAATACGAATGTGGCAGCCACGACGCCACCTTCTGGCGACCATGTCTTTTGACCTGGAGCGCATACAAGGGCCCACGATACGTCGATGAAATATTCCTTGCAAATCCCTCCACGCGGCGACTGCGGGCTTGCAGGATCGGCGTGGAGGGTGTTGCGCTAGAGTGTGTGTCACGGATCGATCAAAAGAAGTCCAAGCCCTCGGCACGATTTTAATTCGCCATAACTTTTGATCCGGGTATCAGAATGACTATTATAATATATCAATGGAATGCCCATGTCGAGTGGAAGCAGTGGAGCCGATAACCCCCTCCCAAAATGAGATAAATAAATAGCAAAAAAATAAAAAAGAGGTGCAACACGGGGACTTCTGAGGAGGTCACCCAACGTAGTACTACTCTAGCCCAAGCATGCATAGCGGCGGAGTTCTGATGGGACGCGGGGCATTAGTGCAGGTGTGATCGCACCTGCCATCGGTTGTGCGATCAATTTTTATATACGTACGCTGCAGCCCCGCTGCCACTTTTGGGCGGCCATGTCTTCCGATCCGGAGCACTTGCAAGGGCCCACGATACGTTGATGAAATGTTGCTTGCAAATCCCTCCACACAGCAACCGCGGGCTTGCAGGATCGGAGTGCAGGTTGTAGCGCTAGAGTGTGCGTCTAGGTTTGATGAAAAGAAGTCCAAGCGCTCGGCTCGATTTAATTCGCCATAACTTTTGATCCGGGTGTTAGAATGACTATTATTATATATCAACGGAATGCCCAAGTCGAGTGGAGGCAGTGGAGCCGATAACCCCCTCCTAAAATGAGATAAATAAATAGGCAAAAAATAAACAAGAGGTGCAACACGAGGACTTCCAAGGAGGCCACCCATCATAGTACTACTCTTGCCCAAACATGGTTAATTGCGGAGTTCTAATGGGATTCGGTGCATTAGTGCTGGTATAATTGCACTCGCCACGTGTTGCGTGACCAATTTATATATATGTATGCTACAGCCCCGTTGCCACCTTTGGGCGGCCATGTCATCTGATCTGGGGCACTTGCATGGGCCCACGATACGTCGATTAAATGTTCCTTGCAAATCCCTCCACGCGGCAACCGCGGGTTTGCAGGATGCGCTAGAGTGTGAGTCCCAGATCGATCGAAAGAAGTCTAAATGTTCGGCTCGACTTTAATTCGCCATAACTTTTGATTCGGGTGTCAGAATGACTATTATTATGTATCAATGGAATGCCCAAGTCAAGTGGAAGCGGTGGAGCCGATAGCCCCCTCCCAAAATGAGATAAATAAATAGCAAAAAAATAAAGAAAGAGGTGCAAGATGAGGACTTCCCAAGAGGTCACCCATCCTAGTACTACTCTTGCCCAAGCATGTTAAACAGCGAAGTTCTGATGGGATCCGATGCATTAGCGCTAGTATGATCGCTCTTGCCATATCTTCCGCGATCAATTTATATATACTTATGCTGCAGCCCCGTTGCCATCTTTGGGCGGTCATGTCTTCTGATCTAGAGCACTTGCACGAGCCTACGATAAGTCGATGAAATGTTCCTTGCAAATCCCTCCACACGGCAATTGCAGGCTTGCAGGATCGGCGTGGAGGATGTTGTGCTAGAGTGTGCGTCCTGGATCATTCGAAAGAAGTCCAAACGCTCTCCTCGACTTTAATTCGCCACAACTTTTGATCCGGGTGTTAGAATGACTATTATTACGTATCAACAGAATGCCCAAGTCGAGTGGAAGCGGTGGAGCCGATAACCCCCTCCTAAAATGAGATAAATAAATAGTAAAAAAATAAAAAAAGAGGTGCAAATGAGAACTTCCCAGGAGGTCACCCATCCTAATACTACTCTCGCCCAAGCATGCTTAACGGCGGAGTTATGATGGGATACGGTGCATTAGTGCTGATATGATTGCCCTTGCTACATCTTGCGTGATCAATATATATAGACATATGCTGCAGCCCTGTTGCCATCTTCGGGCGGTCATGTCTTCTGACCTGGAGCACTTGCACGGGCCCACGATACGTCAATGAAATGTTCCTTCCAAATCCATCCACACGACAACCGCGGTTTTGCAGGATCGGCGTGGAGGGTATTGCGCTACACTGTGCGTCTCGAATCAACCAAAAGATGTCTAAATAGTTGGCTCAATTTTAATACGCCATAACTTTTGATCTGGCTGTCAAAATGACTATTATTATATATCAACAGAATGCCCAAGTCGAGCGGAAGTGGTGGAGCCAATAACCTCCCAAAATGAGATAAATAAATAGCAAAAAAAAAAAAAAAATTGGTGCAAGATGAGGACTTCCTAGGAGGTCACCCATCCTAATACCGCTCTCGCCCAAGCACGCTTAACTGCGAAGTTCTGATGGGATCTAGTGCATTACTGCTGGTATGATCGCACCTGTCACGTCTTGCGCGACCAATTTATATATACGTACGCTGCAGCCTCGTTGCCATCTTTCGGCGGTCATGTCTTCTGACCTAGAGCACTTGCACGGGCCCACGATACGTCGATGAAAAGTTCCTTGCAAATCCCTCCACGCGGCAACCACGGGCTTGCTGGATCGGCATGGGGGGTGTTGCGCTAAAGCGTGCCTCATCGAAGGAAGTCTAAACGCTTAGCTCGACTTTAATTCGCCATAACTTTTGATCCGGGTGTCGGAATGACAATTATTATTTATCAACAGAATGCCCAAGTCGAGTGGAAGCGGTGGAGTCGATAACCCCCACCCAAAATGAGATAAATAAATAGCAAAAAAATAAAAAAAGAGGTGCAACACGAAGACTTCCTAGGAGGTCACCCATCCTAGTATTACTCTCGTCCAAGCACGCTAACTGCGGAGTTCTAATGGGATCTGGTGCATTAGTGCTGGTTTGATTACACGTGCCACGTCTTGCGGGATCAATTTATATATAGCTACGCTGTAGCCTCGTTGCCATCTTTGGGCGGTCATGTCTTCTGATTTGGAGCACTTGCACGGACCCTTGATACGTCGATGCAATGTTCCTTTCAAATCCCTCCACGCAGTAACTGCGTGCTTGCAAGATCGGCGTGGAGGGTGTTGTGCTAGAGTGTGCATCCCGGATTGATCGAAAGAACCCAAAACGCTTGGCTCGAATTTAATTCGCCATAACTTTTGATCCGGGTGTCAGAATGACTATTTTTATATATCAACAGAATGCTTAAGTCAAGCGGAAGCGGTGGAGCCGATAACCCCCTCCCAAAATGAGCTAAATAAAAAGCAAAAAAAAAAAAAAAGGTGAAACACGAGGACCTCCCAGGTGGTCACCCATCCTAGTACTACTCTTGCCCAAGCACGCTACCTACGGAGTTTTGATGGGATCTGGTGCATTAGGGCTGGTATGTTCGCTCAAGCCACGTCTTGCGCGATCAATTTACAGATTCGTACGCAGCAGCCTCATTGCCATCTTTGGGCGGTCATGTCTTCTGACCTGGAGCACTTGCACGGGCCCACGATACGTCGATGAAATGATCCTTGCAAATTCCACCGCACAGCAACCGCGGGCTTGCAGGATCGGCATAGAGGGTGTTGCGCTGGAGTGCGCGTCCCGGGTCGATCGAAAGAAGTCCAAGCGCTCGGCTCGACTTTAATTCGCCATAATTTTTGATCTGGGTGTCAGAATGACTATTATTATATATCAACGGAATGCCCAAGTCGAGTGGAAGCGGTGGAGCCGATAACCCCCTCCCAAAATGAGATAAATAAAGAGCAAAAAAATAAGAAAAGAGGTGCAACACGAGGACTTCCCAAGAGGTCACCCATCCTGGTACTATTCTCGCCCAAGCTCGCTTAACTGCGGAGTTCTGATGGGATCCGGTGCGTTTGTGCCGGTATGATCGCACCGACCACGTCTTATGTGATCAATTTATATATACGTACGCTGCAGCCCTGTTGCCATCTTTGGGCGGTCAGGTCTTTTGATCTAGAGCACTTGCACGGGTCCACGATACGTCGATGAAATGATCCTTGCAAATCCCCCCATGCGGCAACCATGGGCTTGCAGGATCGGCGTGGAGGGTGTTGCGTTAGAGTGTGCATCCCAGATTGATCGAAAGAGGTCCAAACGCTTGGCTCGACTTTAATTCGCCATACCTTTTGATTCGGGCGTCAGAATGACTATTATTATACATCAACGGAATGCCAAAGTCGAGTGGAGGCAGTGGAGCTGACAACCCCCCTCCCAAAGTAAGATAAATCAATAGCAAAAATTTAAAAAAAGAAGTGCAACACGAGGACTTCCTAGGAGGTCACCCATCCTAGCACAACTCTCGCCCAAGCACGTTTAACTGCGGAGTTCTGATGGGATCCAGTGGATTAGTGCTGGTATGTTCGCACCAGCCATGTCTTGCACGATCAGTTTACATATACATACGCTGTAGCCCCATTGCCATCTTTAGGCGGTGATGTCTTCTAATCTGGAGCACATGCATGGGCCCACGATATGTCGATGAAATGATCCATGCAAATCCCTCCACTCGGCAACAGCAAGCTTGCAGGATCGGTATCGAGGGTTTGGACTAGAGTGTGCATCCCGGGTCGTATGAAAGAACTTCAAATGCTCAGCTCGTCTTTAATTCGCCATAACTATTGATCCGAGTGACAGAATGACTATTATTATATATCAACGGAATGCCCAAGTCAAGTGGAAGCGGTGGAGCCGATAACCCCTTCCCAAAATGAGACAAATAAATAGCAAAAATAGAAAAAAAGAGGTGCAACACGAGGACTTCCTAGGAGGTCACCCATCCTAGTACTACTCTCGCCCAGGCACGCTTAACTGTGGAGTTCTGATGGGATCCGGTGCATTTGTGCTGGTATGATCGCACGAGCATTATTTTGTGCAATCAATTTATATATACGTATGCTGTAGCCCCGTTGCCATTTTTGGGCGGTTATGTTTTCTGATCTTGAGCACTTGCATTGTCCCACGATTTATTGACAAAATGTTCCTTACACATCCCTCCACGCAGCAACCGTGGGCTTATAGGATCGGCATGCAAGGTGTTGCGCTAGAGTGTGCGTCCCGAATCGTTCGAAAGAAGTCCAAATGCTCGGCTCGTCTTTAATTTGCCATAACTTTTGATCCGAGTAACAGAATGACTATTACTATATATCAACGGAATGCCCAAGTCAAGTGGAAGCGGTGGGGCCGATAACCCCCTCCCAAAACGAGATAAATGAATAGCAAAAAAATAAAAAAAGAGATGCAACACGAGGACTTCCAGGAGGTCACCTAACCTAGTACTACTCTTGCCCAAGCACGCTTAACAGCGGATTCTGATGGGAGCCGGTGCATTAGCGCTGGTATGATCGCACTTCCCACGTCTTGCACGATCAATTTATATATACGTACGCTGCAGCCTCGTTGCCATCTTCGGGCAGTCATGTCTTCTGATCTGGAGCACTTGCATGGGCCCACGATACATTGACGAAATGTTCCTTGCAAATCACTCCACGCGGACGCTGCAGGCTTGTAGGTTCGGCGAAGAGGGTGCTGGGCCAGAGTGTCCATCCCAGATCGATCGAAAGAATTCCAAATGCTTGGCTCGACTTTAGTTTGCTACAATTTTTGATCTAGGTGCCAGATTGACTATTATTATATATGAACGGAATGCCCAAGTCGAGTGCAAGCGGTGGAGCTGATAACCCCCTCCCAAAATGAGGCAAATAAATAGCAAAAAAAATAAAAAAAGAGGTGCAACACGAGGACATCCCAGGAGGTCACCCATCGTAGTACTACTATCACCCAAGCACGCTTAATTGCGGAGTTCTGATGGGAACCGGTGCATTAGTGCTGGTATAATTGCCCCTGCCTTGTCTTGCGCGATCCATTTATATATACGTACGCTGCAGCCCCGTTGACATCTTTGCTCGGTCATGTCTTTTGATCTAGAGCGCTTCCACAGGCCCACGATACGTCGATGAAATGATCCTTGTGCATCCCTCCACGCGGCAATCGCAGGCTTGCAGGATCGGCGTGGAGGGTGTTGCGCTAGAGTGTGCGTCCCGGATCGATCGAAAGAGGTCCAAACGCTCGGCTCGACTTTAATTAGCCATAACTTTTGATCCGGGTGTCAGAATGACTATTATTATATATCAACGGGACGCCCAAGTCGAGCGCAAGCGGTGGAGCCGATAACCCCTTCCCAAAATGAGACATATAAATAGCAGAAAAAAAAAAAGAGGTGCAACACAAGGACTTCCCAGGAGGTCACCCATCCTAGTACTACTCTCGCCCAAGCACGGTTAACTGCGGAGTTTTGATGGGATCCGGTGCATTAGTGCTGGTATGATCGCACCTGCCATGCCTTGTACGATCAATTTATATATACGTACGCTGCAGCCCCGTTGCCATCCTTGGGCGGTCATGTCTTCTGATCTGGAGCACTTGCTCGGGCCCACCACACGTCGATGAAATGATCCTTGCAAATTCCTCCACGCGGCAATCGCGGGCTTGCAGGATCGGCGTACCGGGTGTTGCGTTAGAGTGTGCATCCTGGATCGATCGAAAGAGGTCCAAACGCTCGGCTCGACATTAATTCGCCATAACTTTTGATCCGGGTGTCAGAATGACTATTATTCTATATCAACGGGACGCCCAAGTCGAGCGCAAGCGGTGGAGCCGATAACCCCTTCCAAAAATGAGACAAATAAACAGCAAAAAAAAAAAAGAGGTGCAACACGAGGACTTCCTAGGAGGTCACCCATCCTAGTACTACTCTCGCCCAAGCACGCTTAACTGCGGAGTTCTGATGGGATCCGATGCATTAGTGCTGGTATGATTGCACCTGCCATGTCCTGCGCGATCAATTTATATATACGTACGCTGCAGCCCCATTGCCATCTTTGGGCGGTCATGTCTTCTGATCTGGAGCACTTGCACGGGCCCACGATATGTCGATGAAATGATCCTTGCAAATCCCTCCACGCGGCAATCGCGGGCTTGCAGGATTGGCGTGGACAGTGTTGCGCTAGAGTGCGCGTCTCGGATCGATCGAAAGAGGTCCAAACGTTCGGCTCGACTTTAATTCGCCATAATTTTTGATCAGGGTGTCAGAATGACTATTATTATATATCAACGGAATGCCCAAGTCGAGTGGAAGCGGTGGAGCCGATAACCCCCTCCCAAAATGAGATAGAGAAAGATCAAAAAAATAAGAAAAGAGGTGCAACACGAGGACTTCCCAAGAGGTCACCCATCCTGGTACTATTCTCGCCCAAGCACGCTTAACTGCGGAGTTCTGATGGGATCCGGTGCGTTTGTGCCGGTATGATCGCACCGGCCACGTCTTGCGTGATCCATTTATATATACGTATGCTGCAGCCCCGTTGCCATCTCTGGGCGGTCAGGTCTTTAGATCTAGAGCACGTGCACGGGTCCACGATACGTCGATGAAATGATCCTTGCAAATCCCTCGATGTGGCAACCATGGGCTTGCAGGATCGGCGTGGAGGGTGTTGCGTTAGAGTGTGCGTCCCAGATTGATCGAAAGAGGTCCAAATGCTTGGCTCGACGTTAATTCGCCATACCTTTTGATTCGGGCGTTTGAATGACTATTATTATATATCAACGGAATGCCAAAGTCGAGTGGAGGCAGTGGAGTTGACAACCCCCTCCCAAAGTATGACAAATCAATAGCAAAAATTTAAAAAAAGAAGCGCAACACGAGGACTTCCTAGGAGGTCACCCATCCTAGCACAACTCTCGCCCAAGCACGCTTAACTGCGGAGTTCTGATGGGATCCAGTGGATTAGTGCTAGTATGTTCGCACCAGCCACGTCTTGCGCGATCAGTTTATATATACGTACGCTGTAGCTTTGTTGCCATCTTTGGGCGGTCATGTCTTCTGATCTGGAGCACTTGCACGAGCCCACGATACGTCGATGAAATGATCCTTGCAAATCCCTCCACGCGGCAATCGCGGGCTTGCACGATCGGCATGGAAGGTGTTGCGCTAGAGTGTGCGTCCCGGATCGATCGAAAGAAATCCAAACGCTCGGCTCGACTTTAATTCGCCATAACTTTTGATCCGGGTGTCAGAATGACTATTATTATATAACAACGGGACGCCCAAGTCGTGCGCAAGCGGTGGAGTCGATAACCCCTTCCCAAAATGAGACAAATAAATAGCAAAAAAAAAAAAAAAAAAAAGAGGTTCAACACGAGGACTTCCCAGGAGGTCACCCATCCTAGTACTACTCTCGCCCAAGCACACTTAATTGTGGAGTTCTGATGGGATCCAGTGCATTAGTGCTGGTATGATCGCTCCTACCATTTCTTCTTGCGATCAATTTATATATACGTATGCTGCAGCCCCGTTGCCATCTTTGGGCGGTCATGTCTTCTGATCTGGAGCACTTGCACGGGCCCACGATACGTCGACGAAATGATCCTTGCAAATCCCTCCACGCGGCAATCGCGGGCTTGCAGGATCGGCGTGGAGGGTGTTGCGCTAGAGTGTGCGTCCCGGATCGATCGAAAGTGGTCCAAACGCTCGGCTCGACTTTAATTCGCCATAACTTTTGATCCGGGTGTCAGAATGACTATTATTATATATCAACGGGACGCCCAAGTCGAGCGCAAGCGGTGGAGCCGATAACCCCTTCCCAAAATGAGACATATAAATAGCAGAAAAAAAAAAGAGGTGCAACACGAGGACTTCCCAGGAGGTCACCCATCCTAGTACTACTCTCGCCCAAGCACGCTTAACTGCGGAGTTCTGATGGGATCCGGTGCATTAGTGCTGGTATGATCGCACCTGCCATGTCTTGCGCGATCAATTTATATATACGTATGCTGCAGCCCCGTTGCCATCTTTGGGCGGTCATGTCTTCTGATCTGGAGCACTTGCACGGGCCCACGATACGTCGACGAAATGATCCTTGCAAATCCCTCCACACGGCAATCGCGGGCTTGCAGGATCGGCGTGGAGGGTGTTGCGCTAGAGTGTGCGTCCCGGATCGATCGAAAAGAGGTCAAGCGCTCGGCTGGACTTTAATTGCCCATAACTTTTGATCGGGGTGTCATAATGACTATTATTATATATCAACGGGACGCCCAAGTCGAGCGCAAGCGGTGGAGCCGATAACCCCTTCCCAAAATGAGACAAATAAATAGCAAAAAAAAAAAAAAAAGAGGTGCAACACGAGGACTTCCCAGGAGGTCACCCATCCTAGTGCTACTCTGCCCAAACGCAGCTTAAGCTGCGGAGTTACGATGGGATCCGGTGCATTAGTCTTTGGTATGATCGCCTGCCATGTCTTCTTGCGATCAATTTATATATCGTATCTTTGCGGCCAGTTGCCATCTTTGGGCGGTCATGTCTTCTGATCTAGAGCACTTGCATGAGCCCACGATACGTCGACGAAATGATCCTTGCAAATCCCTCCACGCGGCAATCGCGGGCTTGCAGGATCGGCGTGGAGGGTGTTGCGCTAGAGTGTGCGTCCCGGATCGATCGAAAGAGGTCCAAACGCTCGGCTCGACTTTAATTCGCCATAACTTTTGATCCGGGTGTCAGAATGACTATTATTATATATCAGCGGAATGCCCAAGTCGGTGGAAGCGGTGGGCGATAACCCCTTCCCAAAATGAGACATATAAATAGCAGAAAAAAAAAAAAAAAGAGGTGCAACACGAGGACTTCCCAGGAGGTCACCCATCCTAGTACTACTCTCGCCCAAGCACGCTTAACTGCGGAGTTCTGATGGGATCCGGTGCATTAGTGCTGGTATGATCGCACCTGCCATGTCTTCTTGATCAATTTATATATCATTATCTTTGCGGCCCGTTGCCATCTTTGGCGGTCATGTCTTACGATCCGGAGCACTTGCGGGCCCACGATCGTCGGCGAAATGATCCTTGCAAATCCTCCACCACGACAATCGCGGGCTTGCAGGATCGGCGTGGAGGGTGTTGCGCTAGAGTGTGCGTCCCGGATCGATCGAAAGAGGTCCACACGCTCGGCTCGACTTTAATTCGCCATAACTTTTGATCCGGGTGTCAGAATGACTATTATTATATATCAACGGGACGTAAGTCGGCGCCAGCGGTGGAGCGATAACCCCTTCCCAAAATGAGACATATAAATAGCAGAAAAAAAAAAAAAAAAAAAAAAGAGGTGCAACACGAGGACTTCCAGGAGGTCACCCATCCTAGTACTACTCGCCCAAGCACGCTTAACTGCGGAGTTCTGATGGGATCCGGTGCATTAGTCTTTGGTATGATCGCTTTGCCATGTCTTGCTTGCGATCAATTTATATATCATTATCTGCTGACCGTTGCCATCTTTGGCGGTCATGTCTTGATCTGGAGCACTTGCGGGCCCACGATCGTCGGCGAAATGATCCTTGCAAATCCCTCCACTTTGGCAATCGCGGGCTTGCGGGATCGGCGTGGAGGTGTTGCGCTAGAGTGTGCGTCCGGATCGATCGAAAGAGGTCAAGCGCTTCGGCTCGACTTTAATTCGCCATAACTTTTGATCCGGGTGCGAGAATGACTATTATTATATATCAACGGGACGCCCAAGTCGAGCGCAAGCGGTGGAGCCGATAACCCCTTCCCAAAATGAGACATATAAATAGCAGAAAAAAAAAAAGAGGTGCAACACGAGGACTTCCCAGGAGGTCACCCATCCTAGTACTACTCTTGCCCAAGCACGCTTAACTGCGGAGTTACGATGGGATCCGGTGCATTAGTCTTTGGTATGATCGCACCTGCCATGTCTTCTTGCGATCAATTTATATATCGTATCTTTGCGGCCCGTTGCCATCTTTGGCGGTCATGTCTTACGATGCGGAGCACTTGCGGGCCACGATACGTCGACGAAATGATCCTTGCAAATCCCTCCACGCGGCAATCGCGGGCTTGCAGGATCGGCGTGGAGGGTGTTGCGCTAGAGTGTGCGTCCCGGATCGATCGAAAGAGGTCCAAACGCTCGGCTCGACTTTAATTCGCCATAACTTTTGATCGGGGTGTCGAATGACTATTATTATATATCAGCGGGCGCCCAAGTCGGCGCCAAGCGGTGGAGCCGATAACCCCTTCCCAAAATGAGACATATAAATAGCAGAAAAAAAATAACCCAGGTGCAACACGAGGACTTCCCAGGAGGCCACCCATCCTAGTACTACTCTCGCCCAAGCACGCTTAACTGCGGAGTTCTGATGGGATCCGGTGCATTAGTCTTTGGTATGATCGCTTTGCCATGTCTTGCGCGATCAATTTATATATCGTATCGCGGCCCGTTGCCATCTTTGGCGGTCATGTCTTCGATCTGGAGCACTTGCGGGCCCACGATCGTCGGCGAAATGATCCTTGCAAATCCTCCTCCACCGCGGCAATCGCGGGCTTGCGGGATCGGCGTGGAGGGTGTTGCGCTAGAGTGTGCGTCGGATCGATCGAAAGAGGTCAAGCGCTCGGCTCGACTTTAATTCGCCATAACTTTTGATCCGGTGTCGAATGACTATTATTATATATCAGCGGGGCGCCCAAGTCGGCGGAAGCGGTGGAGCCGATAACCCTTCCCAAAATGAGACATATAAATAGCGAAAAAAAAAAAAAAAAGAGGTGCAACACGAGGACTTCCAGGAGGTCACCCATCCTAGTACTACTCGCCCAAGCACGCTTAAGCTGCGGAGTTACGATGGGATCCGGTGCATTAGTCTTTGGTATGATCGCTTTGCCATGTCTTCTTGCGATCAATTTATATATACGTATGCTGCGGCCCGTTGCCATCTTTGGGCGGTCATGTCTTCTGATCTGGAGCACTTGCACGGGCCCACGATACGTCGACGAAATGATCCTTGCAAATCCCTCCACACGGCAATCGCGGGCTTGCGGGATCGGCGTGGAGGTGTTGCGCTAGAGTGTGCGTCGGATCGATCGAAGAGGTCAAGCGCTCGGCTCGACTTTAATTCGCCATAACTTTTGATCGGGTGTCGAATGACTATTATTATATATCAGCGGGGCGCCCAAGTCGGCGCCAGCGGTGGGCCGATAACCCCTTCCCAAAATGAGACATATAAATAGCAGAAAAAAAAAAAAAAAGAGGTGCAACACGAGGACTTCCCAGGAGGTCACCCATCCTAGTACTACTCTCGCCCAAGCACGCTTAACTGCGGAGTTCTGATGGGATCCGGTGCATTAGTCTTTGGTATGATCGCTTTGCCATGTCTTCTTTGATCAATTTATATATCGTATCTGCGGCCCGTTGCCATCTTTGGCGGTCATGTCTTACGATGCGGAGCACTTGCGGGCCACGATCGTCGGCGAAATGATCCTTGCAAATCCTCCACACGGCAATCGCGGGCTTGCAGGATCGGCGTGGAGGGTGTTGCGCTAGAGTGTGCGTCCCGGATCGATCGAAAGAGGTCCAGACGCTCGGCTCGACTTTAATTCGCCATAACTTTTGATCGGGTGTCGAATGACTATTATTATATATCAGCGGGCGCCCAAGTCGAGCCCAAGCGGTGGAGCCGATAACCCCTTCCCAAAATGAGACATATAAATAGCAGAAAAAAAAAAAAAAAAAAGAGGTGCAACACGAGGACTTCCCAGGAGGTCACCCATCCTAGTACTGTTCTCGCCCAAGCACGCTTAACTGCGGAGTTCTTATGGGATCCGGTGCATTAGTGCTGGTATGATCGCTTTGCCATGTCTTGCTTGCGATCAATTTATATATCGTTATCTTTGCGGCCCGTTGCCATCTTTGGGCGGTCATGTCTTCTGATCTGGAGCACTTGCACGGGCCCACGATACGTCGACGAAATGATCCTTGCAAATCCCTCCACACGGCAATCGCGGGCTTGCAGGATCGGCGTGGAGGGTGTTGCGCTAGAGTGTGCGTCCCGGATCGATCGAAAGAGGTCCAAACGCTCGGCTCGACTTTAATTCGCCATAACTTTTGATCCGGGTGTCAGAATGACTATTATTATATATCAGCGGGACGCCCAAGTCGAGCGCAAGCGGTGGAGCCGATAACCCCTTCCCAAAATGAGACATATAAATAGCAGAAAAAAAAAAAAAAAAAAGAGGTGCAACACGAGGACTTCCCAGGAGGTCACCCATCCTAGTACTACTCTCGCCCAAGCACGCTTAACTGCGGAGTTCTGATGGGATCCGGTGCATTAGTCTTTGGTATGATCGCTTTGCCATGTCTTGCGCGATCAATTTATATATCATTATCTTTGCGGCCCGGGTTGCCATCTTTGGGCGGTCATGTCTTCTGATCTGGAGCACTTGCGGGCCCACGATACGTCGACGAAATGATCCTTGCAAATCCCCCCCCACGGCAATCGCGGGCTTGCAGGATCGGCGTGGAGGGTGTTGCGCTAGAGTGTGCGTCCCGGATCGATCGAAAGAGGTCCAGACGCTCGGCTCGACTTTAATTCGCCATAACTTTTGATCCGGGTGTCAGAATGACTATTATTATATATCAACGGGCGCCCAAGTCGGCGCAGCGGTGGGCCGATAACCCCTTCCCAAAATGAGACATATAAATAGCGAAAAAAAAAAAAAGAGGTGCAACACGAGGACTTCCCAGAGGTCACCCATCCTAGTACTACTCGCCCAAGCACGCTTAAGCTGCGGAGTTACGATGGGATCCGGTGCATTAGTCTTTGGTATGATCGCTTTGCCATGTCTTCTTGGCGATCAATTTATATATCGTTATCTTTGCGGCCCGTTGCCATCTTTGGCGGTCATGTCTTCTGATCTGGAGCACTTGCACGGGCCCACGATACGTCGACGAAATGATCCTTGCAAATGCCTCCACACGGCAATCGCGGGCTTGCAGGATCGGCGTGGAGGGTGTTGCGCTAGAGTGTGCGTCCCGGATCGATCGAAAGAGGTCCAAACGCTCGGCTCGACTTTAATTCGCCATAACTTTTGATCCAGGTGTCGAATGACTATTATTATATATCAACGGGGCGCCAAGTCGGCGCAGCGGTGGAGCCGATAACCCCTTCCCAAAATGAGACATATAAATAGCAGAAAAAAAAAAAAAGAGGTGCAACACGAGGACTTCCCAGGAGGTCACCCATCCTAGTACTACTCTCGCCCAAGCACGCTTAACTGCGGAGTTCTGATGGGATCCGGTGCATTAGTGCTGGTATGATCGCTTTGCCATGTCTTCTTGCGATCAATTTATATATCGTATCTGCGGCCCAGTTGCCATCTTTGGCGGTCATGTCTTACGATCTGCGGAGCACTTGCGGGCCACGATACGTCGACGAAATGATCCTTGCAAATCCCTCCACACGGCAATCGCGGGCTTGCAGGATCGGCGTGGAGGGTGTTGCGCTAGAGTGTGCGTCCCGGATCGATCGAAAGAGGTCCAAACGCTCGGCTCGACTTTAATTCGCCATAACTTTTGATCCGGGTGTCAGAATGACTATTATTATATATCAACGGGACGCCCAAGTCGAGCGCAAGCGGTGGAGCCGATAACCCCTTCCCAAAATGAGACATATAAATAGCAAAAAAAAAAAAAAAAGAGGTGCAACACGAGGACTTCCCAGGAGGTCACCCATCCTAGTACTACTCTCGCCCAAGCACGCTTAACTGCGGAGTTCTGATGGGATCCGGTGCATTAGTGCTGGTATGATCGCTTTGCCATGTCTTCTTGTGATCAATTTATATATCATTATCTTTGCGGCCAGTTGCCATCTTTGGGCGGTTATGTCTACTGATCTGGAGCACTTGCCCGGGCCCACGATCGTCGGCGAAATGATCCTTGCAAATCCCTCCACCACGGCAATCGCGGGCTTGCGGGATCGGCGTGGAGGGTGTTGCGCTAGAGTGTGCGTCCCGGATCGATCGAAAGAGGTCCAAACGCTCGGCTCGACTTTAATTCGCCATAACTTTTGATCCGGGTGTCAGAATGACTATTATTATATATCAACGGGACGCCCTAGTCGTGCCCAAGCGGTGGGCCCGATATCCCCTTCCCAAAATGAGACATATAAATAGCGAGAAAAAAAAAAATACAGAGGTGCAACACGAGGACTTCCCAGGAGGTCACCCATCCTAGTACTACTCTCGCCCAAGCACGCTTAACTGCGGAGTTCTGATGGGATCCGGTGCATTAGTGCTGGTATGATCGCTTTGCCATGTCTTCAGCGATCAATTTATATATCATTATCTTTGCGGCCGTTGCCATCTTTGGCGGTCATGTCTTACGATGCGGAGCACTTGCGGGCCCACGATCGTCGGCGAAATGATCCTTGCAAATCCCTCCACACGGCAATCGCGGGCTTGCAGGATCGGCGTGGACGGTGTTGCGCTAGAGTGTGCGTCCCGGATCGATCGAAAGAGGTCCAAACGCTCGGCTCGACTTTAATTCGCCATAACTTTTGATCCGGGTGTCAGAATGACTATTATTATATATCAACGGGGCGCCAAGTCGGCGCAAGCGGTGAAGCCGATAACCCCTTCCCAAAATGAGACATATAAATAGCAGAAAAAAAAAAAAAAAGAGGTGCAACACGAGGACTTCCCAGGAGGTCACCCATCCTAGTACTACTCTCGCCCAAGCACGCTTAACTGCGGAGTTCTGATGGGATCCGGTGCATTAGTGCTGGTATGATCGCTTTGCCATGTCTTCTTGCGATCAATTTATATATCGTATCTTTGCGGCCCGTTGCCATCTTTGGGCGGTCATGTCTTCTGTTCTGGAGCACGTGCTCGGGCCCACGATACGTCGACGAAATGATCCTTGCAAATCCCCCGCCACGGCAATCGCGGGCTTGCAGGATCGGCGTGGAGGGTGTTGCGCTAGAGTGTGCGTCCCGGATCGATCGAAAGAGGTCCAAACGCTCGGCTCGACTTTAATTCGCCATAACTTTTTGATCGGGTGTCGAATGACTATTATTATATATCAGCGGGCGCCCAAGTCGGCGCCAAGCGGTGGGCCGATAACCCCTTCCCAAAATGAGACATATAAATAGCAGAAAAAAAAAAAAAAAAGAGGTGCAACACGAGGACTTCCCAGGAGGTCACCCATCCTAGTACTACTCGCCCAAGCACGCTTAAGCTGCGGAGTTACGATGGGATCCGGTGCATTAGTCTTTGGTATGATCGCTTTGCCATGTCTTCTTGCGATCAATTTATATATCGTATCTGCGGCCCGTTGCCATCTTTGGCGGTCATGTCTTGATCTGGAGCACTTGCGGGCCCACGATCGTCGGCGAAATGATCCTTGCAAATCCTCCACCACGGCAATCGCGGGCTTGCGGGATCGGCGTGGAGGGTGTTGCGCTAGAGTGTGCGTCCCGGATCGATCGAAAGAGGTCCAAACGCTCGGCTCGACTTTAATTCGCCATAACTTTTGATCCGGGTGTCAGAATGACTATTATTATATATCAACGGGACGCCCAAGTCGAGCGCAAGCGGTCGGGCCGATAACCCCTTCCCAAAATGAGACATATAAATAGCAGAAAAAAAAAAAAAAAAAAAGAGGTGCAACACGAGGACTTCCCAGGAGGTCACCCATCCTAGTACTACTCTCGCCCAAGCACGCTTAACTGCGGAGTTCTGATGGGATCCGGTGCATTAGTGCTGGTATGATCGCTTTTGCCATGTCTTCTTGCGATCAATTTATATATCGTTATCTGCGGCCGTTTGCCATCTTTGGCGGTCATGTCTTACGATCTGGAGCACTTGCGGGCCCACGATCGTCGGCGAAATGATCCTTGCAAATCCTCCACCACGGCAAACGCGGGCTTGCAGGACCGGCGTGGAGGGTGTTGCGCTAGAGTGTGCGTCCCGGATCGATCGAAAGAGGCCCAGACGCCCCGCTCGACTTTAATTCGCCATAACTTTTGATCTGGGTGTCGAATGACTATTATTATATATCAGCGGGCGCCCAAGTCGAGCGCAAGCGGTGGAGCCGATAACCCCTTCCCAAAATGAGACATATAAATAGCAGAAAAAAAAAGAGGCGCAGCACGAGGACTTCCCAGGAGGCCACCCATCCTAGTACTACTCTCGCCCAAGCACGCTTAACTGCGGAGTTCTGATGGGATCCGGTGCATTAGTCTTTGGTATGATCGCTTTGCCATGTCTTCTTGCGATCAATTTATATATCGTATCTGCGGCCAGTTGCCATCTTTGGGCGGTCATGTCTTACGATGCGGAGCACTTGCGGGCCCACGATACGTCGACGAAATGATCCTTGCAAATCCCTCCACGCGGCAATCGCGGGCTTGCAGGATCGGCGTGGAGGGTGTTGCGCTAGAGTGTGCGTCCCGGATCGATCGAAAGAGGTCCAAACGCTCGGCTCGACTTTAATTCGCCATAACTTTTGATCCGGGTGTCAGAATGACTATTATTATATATCAACGGGACGCCCAAGTCGAGCGCAAGCGGTGGAGCCGATAACCCCTTCCCAAAATGAGACATATAAATAGCAGAAAAAAAAAAAGAGGTGCAACACGAGGACTTCCCAGGAGGTCACCCATCCTAGTACTACTCTCGCCCAAGCACGCTTAACTGCGGAGTTCTGATGGGATCCGGTGCATTAGTGCTGGTATGATCGCTTTGCCATGTCTTCTTGCGATCAATTTATATATCGTATCTTTGCGGCCCGTTGCCATCTTTGGCGGTCATGTCTTACGATCTGGAGCACTTGCGGGCACACGATAGGTCGACGAAATGATCCTTGCAAATCCCTCCACACGGCAATCGCGGGCTTGCAGGACCGGCGTGGAGGGTGTTGCGCTAGAGTGTGCGTCCCGGATCGATCGAAAGAGGTCCAGACGCTCGGCTCGACTTTAATTCGCCATAACTTTTGATCGGGGTGTGAGAATGACTATTATTATATATCAGCGGGGCGCCCAAGTCGGCGCCATAGCGGTGGGCCGATAACCCCTTCCCAAAATGAGACATATAAATAGCGAAAAAAAAAAAAAGAGGTGCAACACGAGGACTTCCAGGAGGTCACCCATCCTAGTACTACTCGCCCAAACACGCTTAAGCTGCGGAGTTACGATGGGATCCGGTGCATTAGTCTTTGGTATGATCGCTTTGCCATGTCTTCTTGCGATCAATTTATATATCGTTATCTTTGCGGCCCGTTGCCATCTTTGGGCGGTCATGTCTTACGATGCGGAGCACTTGCGGGCCCACGATCGTCGGCGAAATGATCCTTGCAAATCCCTCCACACGGCAATCGCGGGCTTGCAGGATCGGCGTGGAGGGTGTTGCGCTAGAGTGTGCGTCCCGGATCGATCGAAAGAGGTCAAGCGCTCGGCTCGACTTTAATTCGCCATAACTTTTGATCGGGTGTCGAATGACTATTATTATATATCAGCGGGCGCCCAAGTCGAGCGCAAGCGGTGGAGCCGATAACCCCTTCCCAAAATGAGACATATAAATAGCAGAAAAAAAAAAAAAAAAAGAGGTGCAACACGAGGACTTCCCAGGAGGTCACCCATCCTAGTACTACTCTCGCCCAAGCACGCTTAACTGCGGAGTACTGATGCGATCCGGTGCATTAGTCTTTGGTATGATCGCTTTGCCATGTCTTCTTGCGATCAATTTATATATCGTATGCTGCAGCCCCGTTGCCATCTTTGGGCGGTCATGTCTTCTGATCTGGAGCACTTGCACGGGCCCACGATACGTCGACGAAATGATCCTTGCAAATCCCTCCACACGGCAATCGCGGGCTTGCAGGATCGGCGTGGAGGGTGTTGCGCTAGAGTGTGCGTCCCGGATCGATCGAAAGAGGTCCAGACGCTCGGCTCGACTTTAATTCGCCATAACTTTTGATCCGGGTGTCAGAATGACTATTATTATATATCAACGGGACGCCCAAGTCGGCGCCAAGCGGTGGGCCGATAACCCCTTCCCAAAATGAGACATATAAATAGCAGAAAAAAAAAAAAAAAGAGGTGCAACACGAGGACTTCCCAGGAGGTCACCCATCCTAGTACTACTCGCCCAAGCACGCTTAACTGCGGAGTTCTGATGGGATCCGGTGCATTAGTCTTTGGTATGATCGCTTTGCCATGTCTTCTTGCGATCAATTTATATATCATTATCTTTGCGGCCCGTTGCCATCTTTGGCGGTCATGTCTTACGATGCGGAGCACTTGCGGGCCACGATCGTCGGCGAAATGATCCTTGCAAATCCCTCCACCACGGCAATCGCGGGCTTGCGGGATCGGCGTGGAGGTGTTGCGCTAGAGTGTGCGTCGGATCGATCGAAAGAGGTCAAGCGCTCGGCTCGACTTTAATTCGCCATAACTTTTGATCGGGTGTCGAATGACTATTATTATATATCAGCGGGGCCTAGTCGAGCCCAAGCGGTGGAGCCGATAACCCCTTCCCAAAATGAGACATATAAATAGCAGAAAAAAAAAAAAGAGGTGCAACACGAGGACTTCCCAGGAGGTCACCCATCCTAGTACTACTCGCCCAAGCACGCTTAAGCTGCGGAGTTACGATGGGATCCGGTGCATTAGTCTTTGGTATGATCGCTTTGCCATGTCTTCTTGCGATCAATTTATATATCGTATCTGCGGCCCGTTGCCATCTTTGGCGGTCATGTCTTACGATCTGGAGCACTTGCGGGCCCACGATCGTCGGCGAAATGATCCTTGCAAATCCTCCACCACGGCAATCGCGGGCTTGCAGGATCGGCGTGGAGGGTGTTGCGCTAGAGTGTGCGTCCCGGATCGATCGAAAGAGGTCCAAACGCTCGGCTCGACTTTAATTCGCCATAACTTTTGATCCGGTGTCGAATGACTATTATTATATATCAGCGGCGCCCAAGTCGGCGCCAGCGGTGGAGCCGATAACCCCTTCCCAAAATGAGACATATAAATAGCAGAAAAAAAAAAAAGAGGTGCAACACGAGGACTTCCCAGGAGGTCACCCATCCTAGTACTACTCGCCCAAGCACGCTTAAGCTGCGGAGTTACGATGGGATCCGGTGCATTAGTCTTTGGTATGATCGCTTTGCCATGTCTTCTTGCGATCAATTTATATATCGTATCTTTGCGGCCCGTTGCCATCTTTGGGCGGTCATGTCTTGATCGGAGCACTTGCGGGCCCACGATACGTCGGCGAAATGATCCTTGCAAATCCCTCCACACGGCAATCGCGGGCTTGCAGGATCGGCGTGGAGGGTGTTGCGCTAGAGTGTGCGTCCCGGATCGATCGAAAGAGGTCCAAACGCTCGGCTCGACTTTAATTCGCCATAACTTTTGATCGGGTGTCGAATGACTATTATTATATATCAGCGGGGCCTTGAGTCGGCGCCAAGCGGTGGAGCCGATAACCCCTTCCCAAAATGAGACATATAAATAGCAGAAAAAAAAAAAGAGGTGCAACACGAGGACTTCCCAGGAGGTCACCCATCCTAGTACTACTCTCGCCCAAGCACGCTTAACTGCGGAGTTCTGATGGGATCCGGTGCATTAGTCTTTGGTATGATCGCTTTGCCATGTCTTCTTGCGATCAATTTATATATCGTATCTGCGGCCCGTTGCCATCTTTGGCGGTCATGTCTTACGATCTGGAGCACTTGCGGGCCCACGATACGTCGACGAAATGATCCTTGCAAATCCCTCCACACGGCAATCGCGGGCTTGCAGGATCGGCGTGGAGGGTGTTGCGCTAGAGTGTGCGTCCCGGATCGATCGAAAGAGGTCCAGACGCTCGGCTCGACTTTAATTCGCCATAACTTTTGATCGGGTGTCGAATGACTATTATTATATATCAGCGGGCGCCCAAGTCGGCGCAAGCGGTGGAGCCGATAACCCCTTCCCAAAATGAGACATATAAATAGCGAAAAAAAAAAAGAGGTGCAACCACGAGGACTTCCCGGAGGTCACCCATCCTAGTACTACTCGCCCAAGCACGCTTAAGCTGCGGAGTTACGATGGGATCCGGTGCATTAGTCTTTGGTATGATCGCTTTGCCATGTCTTCTTGCGATCAATTTATATATCGTTATCTTTGCTGACCCGTTGCCATCTTTGGCGGTCATGTCTTACGATCTGGAGCACTTGCGGGCCCACGATCGTCGGCGAAATGATCCTTGCAAATCCCTCCACCACGGCAATCGCGGGCTTGCGGGATCGGCGTGGAGGGTGTTGCGCTAGAGTGTGCGTCGGATCGATCGAAAGAGGTCAAGCGCTCGGCTCGACTTTAATTCGCCATAACTTTTGATCGGGTGTCGAATGACTATTATTATATATCAGCGGGGCGCGAAGTCGGCGCCAAGCGGTGGAGCCGATAACCCCTTCCCAAAATGAGACATATAAATAGCGAGAAAAAAAAAAAAAAAGAGGTGCAACACGAGGACTTCCCGGCAGATCACCCATCCTAGTACTACTCTCGCCCAAGCACGCTTAACTGCGGAGTTCTGATGGGATCCGGTGCATTAGTCTTTGGTATGATCGCTTTGCCATGTCTTCTTGCGATCAATTTATATATCATTATCTTTGCGGCCAGTTGCCATCTTTGGCGGTCATGTCTTACGATGCGGAGCACTTGCGGGCCCACGATACGTCGACGAAATGATCCTTGCAAATCCCTCCACACGGCAATCGCGGGCTTGCAGGATCGGCGTGGAGGGTGTTGCGCTAGAGTGTGCGTCCCGGATCGATCGAAAGAGGTCCAAACGCTCGGCTCGACTTTAATTCGCCATAACTTTTGATCCGGGTGTCAGAATGACTATTATTATATATCAACGGGACGCCCAAGTCGAGCGCAAGCGGTGGAGCCGATAACCCCTTCCCAAAATGAGACATATAAATAGCAGAAAAAAAAAAAAAAAAAAAGAGGTGCAACACGAGGACTTCCCAGGAGGTCACCCATCCTAGTACTACTCTCGCCCAAGCACGCTTAACTGCGGAGTTCTGATGGGATCCGGTGCATTAGTCTTTGGTATGATCGCTTTGCCATGTCTTCTTGCGATCAATTTATATATCGTATCTGCGGCCAGTTGCCATCTTTGGGCGGTCATGTCTTCTGATCTGGAGCACTTGCACGGGCCCACGATCCGTCGACGAAATGATCCTTGCAAATCCCTCCACACGGCAATCGCGGGCTTGCAGGATCGGCGTGGAGGGTGTTGCGCTAGAGTGTGCGTCCCGGATCGATCGAAAGAGGTCCAGACGCTCGGCTCGACTTTAATTCGCCATAACTTTTGATCCGGGTGTCAGAATGACTATTATTATATATCAACGGGACGCCCAAGTCGGCGCAAGCGGTGGAGCCGATAACCCCTTCCCAAAATGAGACATATAAATAGCGAAAAAAAAAAAATCAAAGAGGTGCAACACGAGGACTTCCCAGGAGGTCACCCATCCTAGTACTACTCTCGCCCAAGCACGCTTAACTGCGGAGTTCTGATGGGATCCGGTGCATTAGTCTTTGGTATGATCGCTTTGCCATGTCTTCTTGCGATCAATTTATATATCGTTATCTTTGCGGCCGGGTTGCCATCTTTGGCGGTCATGTCTTACGATCTGGAGCACTTGCGGGCCCACGATCGTCGGCGAAATGATCCTTGCAAATCCTCCACCGCGGCAATCGCGGGCTTGCGGGATCGGCGTGGAGGTGTTGCGCTAGAGTGTGCGTCCGGATCGATCGAAAGAGGTCAAGCGGCTCGGCTCGACTTTAATTCGCCATAACTTTTGATCGGGTGTCGAATGACTATTATTATATATCAACGGGGCGCTTGAAGTCGGCGCCAAGCGGTGGAGCGATAACCCGCTTCCCAAAATGAGACATATAAATAGCGAGAAAAAAAAAAAAAAAAAAGAGGTGCAACCACGAGGACTTCCCGGAGGTCACCCATCCTAGTACTACTCTCGCCCAAGCACGCTTAAGCTGCGGAGTTACGATGGGATCCGGTGCATTAGTCTTTGGTATGATCGCTTTGCCATGTCTTCTTGTGATCAATTTATATATCGTTATCTGCGGCCCGTTTGCCATCTTTGGGCGGTCATGTCTTACGATCTGGAGCACTTGCGGGCCCACGATCGTCGGCGAAATGATCCTTGCAAATCCTCCACCACGGCAATCGCGGGCTTGCGGGATCGGCGCGGAGGGTGTTGCGCTAGAGTGGGCGTCCCGGATCGATCGGAAGAGGTCCAAACGCTCGGCTCGACTTTAATTCGCCATAACTTTTGATGCGGGTGTGAGAATGACTATTATTATATATCAGCGGGGCGCCCAAGTCGGCGCAAGCGGTGGGCCGATAACCCGCTTCCCAAAATGAGACATATAAATAGCAGAAAAAAAATAGAGGTGCAACACGAGGACTTCCCAGGAGGTCACCCATCCTAGTACTACTCTCGCCCAAGCACGCTTAACTGCGGAGTTACGATGGGATCCGGTGCATTAGTCTTTGGTATGATCGCTTTGCCATGTCTTCTTGCGATCAATTTATATATCGTATCTGCGGCCAGTTGCCATCTTTGGCGGTCATGTCTTACGATCTGGAGCACTTGCGGGCCCACGATCGTCGGCGAAATGATCCTTGCAAATCCCTCCACCACGGCAATCGCGGGCTTGCGGGATCGGCGTGGAGGTGTTGCGCTAGAGTGTGCGTCCGGATCGATCGAAAGAGGTCAAGCGCTCGGCTCGACTTTAATTCGCCATAACTTTTGATAGGTGTCGAATGACTATTATTATATATCAGCGGGCGCCCAAGTCGGCGCCAAGCGGTGGGCCGATAACCCCTTCCCAAAATGAGACATATAAATAGCAGAAAAAAAAAAAAAAAAGAAGTGCAACACGAGGACTTCCCAGGAGGTCACCCATCCTAGTACTACTCGCCCAAGCACGCTTAAGCTGCGGAGTTACGATGGGATCCGGTGCATTAGTCTTTGGTATGATCGCTTTGCCATGTCTTCTTGCGATCAATTTATATATCGTATCTGCGGCCAGTTGCCATCTTTGGCGGTCATGTCTTACGATGCGGAGCACTTGCGGGCCCACGATCGTCGACGAAATGATCCTTGCAAATCCCTCCACACGGCAATCGCGGGCTTGCAGGATCGGCGTGGAGGGTGTTGCGCTAGAGTGTGCGTCCCGGATCGATCGAAAGAGGTCCAAACGCTCGGCTCGACTTTAATTCGCCATAACTTTTGATCCGGGTGTCAGAATGACTATTATTATATATCAACGGGGCGCCCAAAGTCGGCGCAAGCGGTGGAGCCGATAACCCCTTCCCAAAATGAGACATATAAATAGCAGAAAAAAAAAAAAAAAAAAAAAAAAAAGAGGTGCAACACGAGGACTTCCCAGGAGGTCACCCATCCTAGTACTACTCTCGCCCAAGCACGCTTAAGCTGCGGAGTTACGATGGGATCCGGTGCATTAGTCTTTGGTATGATCGCTTTGCCATGTCTTCTTGCGATCAATTTATATATCGTTATCTTTGCGGCCCGTTGCCATCTTTGGGCGGTCATGTCTTACGATGCGGAGCACTTGCGGGCCCACGATCGTCGGCGAAATGATGCTTGCAAATCCCTCCACACGGCAATCGCGGGCTTGCAGGATCGGCGTGGAGGGTGTTGCGCTAGAGTGTGCGTCCCGGATCGATCGAAAGAGGTCCAAACGCTCGGCTCGACTTTAATTCGCCATAACTTTTGATCCGGGTGTCAGAATGACTATTATTATATATCAGCGGGGCCCAAGTCGGCATAGCGGTGGGCCGATAACCCCTTCCCAAAATGAGACATATAAATAGCAGAAAAAAAAAAAAAGAGGTGCAACACGAGGACTTCCCAGGAGGTCACCCATCCTAGTACTACTCTCGCCCAAGCACGCTTAACTGCGGAGTTCTGATGGGATCCGGTGCATTAGTCTTTGGTATGATCGCTTTGCCATGTCTTCTTGCGATCAATTTATATATCGTATCTTTGCGGCCAGTTGCCATCTTTGGCGGTCATGTCTTACGATGCGGAGCACTTGCGGGCCACGATCGTCGGCGAAATGATCCTTGCAAATCCCTCCACCACGGCAATCGCGGGCTTGCGGGATCGGCGTGGAGGGTGTTGCGCTAGAGTGTGCGTCGGATCGATCGAAAGAGGTCAAGCGCTCGGCTCGACTTTAATTCGCCATAACTTTTGATCGGGTGTCGAATGACTATTATTATATATCAGCGGGGCGCCCAGTCGGCGCCAAGCGGTGGAGCCGATAACCCGCTTCCCAAAATGAGACATATAAATAGCGAAAAAAAAAAAAAAAGAGGTGCAACACGAGGACTTCCAGGAGGTCACCCATCCTAGTACTACTCTCGCCCAAGCACGCTTAACTGCGGAGTTCTGATGGGATCCGGTGCTTTAGTCTTTGGTATGATCGCTTTGCCATGTCTTCTTGCGATCAATTTATATATCGTATCTTTGCGGCCAGTTGCCATCTTTGGGCGGTCATGTCTTACGATGCGGAGCACTTGCGGGCCACGATCGTCGGCGAAATGATCCTTGCTAATCCCTCCACACGGCAATCGCGGGCTTGCGGGATCGACGTGGAGCCGGTTGCGCTAGAGTGTGCGTGCCGGATCGATCGAAAGAGGTCAAGCGCTCGGCTCGACTTTAATTCGCCATAACTTTTGATCGGGTGTCGAATGACTATTATTATATATCAGCGGGGCGCCCAAGTCGGCGCCAAGCGGTGGAGCCGATAACCCCTTCCCAAAATGAGACATATAAATAGCAGAAAAAAAAAAAAAAGAGGTGCAACACGAGGACTTCCCGGAGGTCACCCATCCTAGTACTACTCTCGCCCAAGCACGCTTAACTGCGGAGTTCTGATGGGATCCGGTGCATTAGTCTTTGGTATGATCGCTTTGCCATGTCTTCTTGCGATCAATTTATATATCGTATCTTTGCGGCCAGTTGCCATCTTTGGCGGTCATGTCTTACGATCTGGAGCACTTGCGGGCCACGATCGTCGGCGAAATGATCCTTGCAAATCCCTCCACCACGGCAATCAGCGGGCTTGCAGGATCGGCGTGGAGGGTGTTGCGCTAGAGTGTGCGTCCCGGATCGATCGAAAGAGGTCCAAACGCTCGGCTCGACTTTAATTCGCCATAACTTTTGATCGGGTGTCGAATGACTATTATTATATATCAGCGGGGCCTTGAAGTCGGCGCCAGCGGTGGGCCGATAACCCGCTTCCCAAAATGAGACATATAAATAGCGAGAAAAAAAAAAAAAAAAAGAGGTGCAACACGAGGAGCACCCAGGAGGTCTCCCACCCTAGTACTACTCTCGCCCAAGCACGCTTAACTGCGGAGTTACGATGGGATCCGGTGCATTAGTCTTTGGTATGATCGCTTTGCCATGTCTTCTTGCGATCAATTTATATATCGTATCTTTGCGGCCAGTTGCCATCTTTGGCGGTCATGTCTTACGATCTGGAGCACTTGCGGGCCCACGATCGTCGGCGAAATGATCCTTGCAAATCCTCCACCACGGCAATCGCGGGCTTGCGGGATCGGCGTGGAGGTGTTGCGCTAGAGTGTGCGTCGGATCGATCGAAAGAGGTCAAGCGCTCGGCTCGACTTTAATTCGCCATAACTTTTGATCGGGTGTCGAATGACTATTATTATATATCAGCGGGGCGCCCAAGTCGGCGCAAGCGGTGGGCCGATAACCCCTTCCCAAAATGAGACATATAAATAGCGAAAAAAAAAAAAAAAGAGGTGCAACACGAGGACTTCCCGGAGGTCACCCGTCCTAGTACTACTCTCGCCCAAACACGCTTAAGCTGCGGAGTTACGATGGGATCCGGTGCATTAGTCTTTGGTATGATCGCTTTGCCATGTCTTCTTGCGATCAATTTATATATCATTATCTTTGCGGCCCGTTGCCATCTTTGGCGGTCATGTCTTACGATCTGGAGCACTTGCGGGCCACGATCGTCGGCGAAATGATCCTTGCAAATCCTCCACCACGGCAATCGCGGGCTTGCGGGATCGGCGTGGAGGGTGTTGCGCTAGAGTGTGCGTCCGGATCGATCGAAAGAGGTCAAGCGCTCGGCTCGACTTTAATTCGCCATAACTTTTGATCGGGTGTCGGAATGACTATTATTATATATCAGCGGGGCGCCCAAGTCGGCGCCAGCGGTGGAGCGATAACCCCTTCCCAAAATGAGACATATAAATAGCAGAGAAAAAAAAAAAAAAAAGAGGGGCAACGCGAGGACTTCCCTGGAGGTCACCCATCCTAGTACTACTCTCGCCCAAGCACGCTTAACTGCGGAGTTACGATGGGATCCGGTGCATTAGTCTTTGGTATGATCGCTTTGCCATGTCTTCTTGCGATCAATTTATATATCGTATCTGCGGCCCGTTGCCATCTTTGGCGGTCATGTCTTGATGCGGAGCACTTGCGGGCCCACGATCGTCGGCGAAATGATCCTTGCAAATCCCTCCACCACGGCAATCGCGGGCTTGCGGGATCGGCGTGGAGGGTGTTGCGCTAGAGTGTGCGTCGGATCGATCGAAAGAGGTCAAGCGCTCGGCTCGACTTTAATTCGCCATAACTTTTGATCGGGTGTCGAATGACTATTATTATATATCAGCGGGCGCCCAAGTCGGCGCAAGCGGTGGGCCGATAACCCCTTCCCAAAATGAGACATATAAATAGCAGAAAAAAAAAAAAAAAAGAGGTGCAACACGGGGGCTTCCCAGGAGGTCACCCATCCTAGTACTACTCTCGCCCAAGCACGCTTAACTGCGGAGTTCTGATGGGATCCGGTGCATTAGTGCTGGTATGATCGCACCTGCCATGTCTTCTTGCGATCAATTTATATATCATTATCTTTGCGGCCCGTTGCCATCTTTGGGCGGTCATGTCTTCTGATCTGGAGCACTTGCGGGCCACGATCGTCGGCGAAATGATCCTTGCAAATCCTCCACCACGGCAATCGCGGGCTTGCAGGATCGGCGTGGAGGGTGTTGCGCTAGAGTGTGCGTCCCGGATCGATCGAAAGAGGTCCAAACGCTCGGCTCGACTTTAATTCGCCATAACTTTTGATCCGGGTGTCAGAATGACTATTATTATATATCAACGGGACGCCCAAGTCGAGCGCATGCGGGGGAGCCGAAAACCCCTTCCCAAAATGTGACATATAAATAGCAGGAAAAAAAAAAAAAAAGAGGTGCAACACGAGGACTTCCAGGAGGTCACCCATCCTAGTACTACTCGCCCAAGCACGCTTAAGCTGCGGAGTTACGATGGGATCCGGTGCATTAGTCTTTGGTATGATCGCTTTGCCATGTCTTCTTGCGATCAATTTATATATCGTTATCTGCGGCCCGTTGCCATCTTTGGGCGGTCATGTCTTCTGATCTGGAGCACTTGCACGGGCCCACGATACGTCGACGAAATGATCCTTGCAAATCCCTCCACACGGCAATCGCGGGCTTGCAGGATCGGCGTGGAGGGTGTTGCGCTAGAGTGTGCGTCCGGATCGATCGAAGAGGTCAAGCGCTCGGCTCGACTTTAATTCGCCATAACTTTTGATCGGGGTGGCAGAATGACTATTATTATATATCAGCGGGGCGTGAAGTCGGCGCCAGCGGTGGGCCGATAACCCCTTCCCAAAATGAGTCATATAATTAGCTGAAAAAATATAATAAAAAGAGGTGCAACACGAGGACTTCCCAGGAGGTCACCCATCCTAGTACTACTCTCGCCCAAGCACGCTTAACTGCGGAGTTCTGATGGGATCCGGTGCATTAGTGCTGGTATGATCGCTTTGCCATGTCTTCTTGCGATCAATTTATATATCGTTATCTGCGGCCCGTTGCCATCTTTGGCGGTCATGTCTTACGATCTGGAGCACTTGCGGGCCCACGATCGTCGGCGAAATGATCCTTGCAAATCCCTCCACCACGGCAATCAGCGGGCTTGCGGGATCGGCGTGGAAGGTGTTGCGCTAGAGTGTGCGTCGGATCGATCGAAAGAGGTCAAGCGGCTCGGCTCCACTTTAATTCCCCATAACTTTTGGTCGGGGGGTCAGAATGACTACTATTATATATCAACGGGGCGCCCAAGACGGGCGCAAGCGGTGGAGCCGATAACCCCTTCGCAAAATGAGACAAATAAATAGCAAAAAAAAAAAAAAAAAGAGGTGCAACACGAGGACTTCCTAGGAGGTCACCCATCCTAGTACTACTCTCGCCCAGGCACGCTTAACTGTGGAGTTACGATGGGATCCGGTGCATTAGTCTTTGGTATGATCGCTTTGCCATGTCTTCTTGCGATCAATTTATATATCATTATCTTTGCGGCCGGGTTGCCATCTTTGAGCCGTCATGTCTTCTGATCTGGAGCACTTGCACGGGCCCACGATACGTCGGCGAAATGATCCTTGCAAATCCCTCCACACGGCAATCGCGGGCTTGCAGGATCGGCGTGGAGGCTGTTGCGCTAGAGTGTGCGTCCCGGATCGATCGAAAGAGGTCCAAACGCTCGGCTCGACTTTAATTCGCCATAACTTTTGATCCGGGTGTCAGAATGACTATTATTATATATCAACGGGGCGAAGTCGGCGCAAGCGGTGGAGCGATAACCCCTTCCCAAAATGAGACATATAAATAGCAGAAAAAAAAAAAAAGAGGTGCAACACGAGGACTTCCCAGGAGGTCACCCATCCTAGTACTACTCTCGCCCAAGCACGCTTAACTGCGGAGTTCTGATGGGATCCGGTGCATTAGTGCTGGTATGATCGCTTTGCCATGTCTTCTTGCGATCAATTTATATATCGTTATCTTTGCGGCCCGTTGCCATCTTTGGGCGGTCATGCCTTCTGATCTGGACGACTTGGCCGGGCCCACGATACGTCGACGAAATGATCCTTGCAAATCCCCCCACACGGCAATCGCGGGCTTGCAGGATCGGCGTGGAGGGTGTTGCGCTAGAGTGTGCGTCCCGGATCGATCGAAAGAGGTCCACACGCTCGGCTCGACTTTAATTCGCCATAACTTTTGATCCGGGTGTCAGAATGACTATTATTATATATCAACGGGACGCCCAAGTCGAGCGCAAGCGGTGGAGCCGATAACCCCTTCCCAAAATGAGACATATAAATAGCAGAAAAAAAAAAAAAAAAAAGAGGTGCAACACGAGGACTTCCCAGGAGGTCACCCATCCTAGTACTACTCTCGCCCAAGCACGCTTAACTGCGGAGTTCTGATGGGATCCGGTGCATTAGTGCTGGTATGATCGCTTTGCCATGTCTTCTTGCGATCAATTTATATATCATTATCTTTGCGGCCCGTTGCCATCTTTGGCGGTCATGTCTTACGATGCGGAGCACTTGCGGGCCCACGATCGTCGGCGAAATGATCCTTGCAAATCCCTCCACACGGCAATCGCGGGCTTGCAGGATCGGCGTGGAGGGTGTTGCGCTAGAGTGTGCGTCCCGGATCGATCGAAAGAGGTCAAGCGCTCGGCTCGACTTTAATCGCCATAACTTTTGATCGGGTGTCGAATGACTATTATTATATATCAACGGGGCGCCCAAGTCGGCAAGCGGTGGGCCGATAACCCCTTCCCAAAATGAGACATATAAATAGCAGAAAAAAAAAAAGAGGTGCAACACGAGGACTTCCCAGGAGGTCACCCATCCTAGTACTACTCTCGCCCAAGCACGCTTAACTGCGGAGTTCTGATGGGATCCGGTGCATTAGTCTTTGGTATGATCGCTTTGCCATGTCTTCTTGCGATCAATTTATATATCGTTATCTTTGCGGCCCGTTGCCATCTTTGGCGGTCATGTCTTACGATCTGGAGCACTTGCGGGCCCACGATCGTCGGCGAAATGATCCTTGCAAATCCTCCACACGGCAATCGCGGGCTTGCAGGATCGGCGTGGAGGGTGTTGCGCTAGAGTGTGCGTCCCGGATCGATCGAAAGAGGTCCAAACGCTCGGCTCGACTTTAATTCGCCATAACTTTTGATCCGGGTGTCAGAATGACTATTATTATATATCAGCGGGCGCCCAAGTCGGCGCCAGCGGTGGGCCGATAACCCCTTCCCAAAATGAGACATATAAATAGCAGAAAAAAAAAAAAAAAAGAGGTGCAACACGAGGACTTCCCAGGAGGTCACCCATCCTAGTACTACTCTCGCCCAAGCACGCTTAACTGCGGAGTTCTGATGGGATCCGGTGCATTAGTGCTGGTATGATCGCTTTGCCATGTCTTCTTGCGATCAATTTATATATCATTATCTTTGCGGCCCGTTGCCATCTTTGGCGGTCATGTCTTACGATGCGGAGCACTTGCGGGCCCACGATACGTCGACGAAATGATCCTTGCAAATCCCTCCACACGGCAATCGCGGGCTTGCAGGATCGGCGTGGAGGGTGTTGCGCTAGAGTGTGCGTCCCGGATCGATCGAAAGAGGTCCAAACGCTCGGCTCGACTTTAATTCGCCATAACTTTTGATCCGGGTGTCAGAATGACTATTATTATATATCAACGGGACGCCCAAGTCGAGCGCAAGCGGTGGAGCCGATAACCCCTTCCCAAAATGAGACATATAAATAGCAGAAAAAAAAAAAAAAAAAAAAGAGGTGCAACACGAGGACTTCCCAGGAGGTCACCCATCCTAGTACTACTCTCGCCCAAGCACGCTTAACTGCGGAGTTATGATGGGATCCGGTTGCATTAGTCTTTGGTATGATCGCTTTGCCATGTCTTCTTGTGATCAATTTATATATCGTATCTTTGCGGCCCGTTGCCATCTTTGGCGGTCATGTCTTACGATCTGGAGCCCTTGCACGGGCCCACGATACGTCGACGAAATGATCCTTGCAAATCCCTCCACACGGCAATCGCGGGCTTGCAGGATCGGCGTGGAGGGTGTTGCGCTAGAGTGTGCGTCCCGGATCGATCGAAAGAGGTCCAGACGCTCGGCTCGACTTTAATTCGCCATAACTTTTGATCCGGGTGTCAGAATGACTATTATTATATATCAACGGGGCCCAAGTCGGCGCCAAGCGGTGGGCGATAACCCCTTCCCAAAATGAGACATATAAATAGCGAAAAAAAAAAAAAAAAAGAGGTGCAACCACGAGGACTTCCCGGAGGTCACCCGTCCTAGTACTACTCGCCCAAGCACGCTTAAGCTGCGGAGTTACGATGGGATCCGGTGCATTAGTCTTTGGTATGATCGCTTTGCCATGTCTTGCGATCAATTTATATATCATTATCTTTGCGGCCGGGTTTGCCATCTTTGGCGGTCATGTCTTACGATGCGGAGCACTTGCGGGCCCACGATCGTCGGCGAAATGATCCTTGCAAATCCCTCCACCACGGCAATCGCGGGCTTGCGAGGATCGGCGTGGAGGGTGTTGCGCTAGAGTGTGCGTCCGGATCGATCGAAAGAGGTCAAGCGGCTCGGCTCGACTTTAATCGCCATAACTTTTGATCGGGTGTCGAGAATGACTATTATTATATATCAACGGGGCGCTTGAAGTCGGCGCAGCGGTGGGCCGATAACCCCTTCCCAAAATGAGACATATAAATAGCGAGAAAAAAAAAAAAAAAGAGGTGCAACCACGAGGACTTCCCAGGAGGTCACCCATCCTAGTACTACTCGCCCAAGCACGCTTAACTGCGGAGTTCTGATGGGATCCGGTGCATTAGTGCTGGTATGATCGCTTTGCCATGTCTTCTTGCGATCAATTTATATATCGTTATCTTTGCGGCCCGTTGCCATCTTTGGCGGTCATGTCTTACGATGCGGAGCACTTGCGGGCCACGATCGTCGGCGAAATGATCCTTGCAAATCCTCCACCACGGCAATCGCGGGCTTGCGGGATCGGCGTGGAGGGTGTTGCGCTAGAGTGTGCGTCGGATCGATCGAAAGAGGTCAAGCGCTCGGCTCGACTTTAATTCGCCATAACTTTTGATCGGGTGTCGAATGACTATTATTATATATCAGCGGGGCGCCTGAGTCGGCGCCAGCGGTGGGCCGATAACCCCTTCCCAAAATGAGACATATAAATAGCGAGAAAAAAAAAAAAAAGAGGTGCAACACGAGGACTTCCAGGAGGTCACCCATCCTAGTACTACTCGCCCAAACACGCTTAGCTGCGGAGTTACGATGGGATCCGGTGCATTAGTCTTTGGTATGATCGCTTTGCCATGTCTTCTTGTGATCAATTTATATATCGTTATCTTTGCTGACCGTTGCCATCTTTGGGCGGTCATGTCTTACGATGCGGAGCACTTGCGGGCCCACGATCGTCGGCGAAATGATCCTTGCAAATCCCTCCACCACGGCAATCGCGGGCTTGCGAGGATCGGCGTGGAGGGTGTTCGCTAGAGTGTGCGTCCGGATCGATCGAAGAGGTCAAGCGCTCGGCTCGACTTTAATTCGCCATAACTTTTGATCGGGTGTCGAATGACTATTATTATATATCAGCGGGGCGCCCGAAGTCGGCGCAAGCGGTGGGCCGATAACCCCTTCCCAAAATGAGACATATAAATAGCGAGAAAAAAAAAAAAAAAAAAAGAGGTGCAACACGAGGACTTCCCGGAGGTCACCCGTCCTAGTACTACTCTCGCCCAAGCAGCTTAGCTGCGGAGTTACGATGGGATCCGGTGCATTAGTCTTTGGTATGATCGCTTTGCCATGTCTTCTTGCGATCAATTTATATATCGTATCTGCGGCCCGTTGCCATCTTTGGCGGTCATGTCTTACGATCTGGAGCACTTGCGGGCCCACGATCGTCGGCGAAATGATCCTTGCAAATCCCTCCACCACGGCAATCGCGGGCTTGCGGGATCGGCGTGGAGGGTGTTGCGCTAGAGTGTGCGTCGGATCGATCGAAAGAGGTCAAGCGGCTCGGCTCGACTTTAATTCGCCATAACTTTTGATCGGGTGTCGAATGACTATTATTATATATATCAACGGGGCCTTGAGTCGGCGCAAGCGGTGGAGCCGATAACCCCTTCCCAAAATGAGACATATAAATAGCGAGAAAAAAAAAAAAAAGAGGTGCAACCACGAGGACTTCCCAGGAGGTCACCCATCCTAGTACTACTCTCGCCAAGCACGCTTATCTGCGGAGTTCTGATGGGATCCGGTGCATTAGTGCTGGTATGATCGCTTTGCCATGTCTTCTTGCGATCAATTTATATATCGTATCTGCTGACCGTTGCCATCTTTGGCGGTCATGTCTTACGATGCGGAGCACTTGCGGGCCACGATCGTCGGCGAAATGATCCTTGCAAATCCTCCACCGCGGCAATCGCGGGCTTGCGGGATCGGCGTGGAGGGTGTTCTTGCGCTAGAGTGTGCGTCGGATCGATCGAAAGAGGTCAAGCGGCTCGGCTCGACTTTAGTCGCCATAACTTTTGATCAGGGTGTCGAATGACTATTATTATATATCAACGGGGCGCCCAAGTCGGCGCAGCGGTGGAGCCGATAACCCTTCCCAAAATGAGACATATAAATAGCGAGAAAAAAAAAAAAAAGAGGTGCAACCACGAGGACTTCCCGGAGGTCACCCATCCTAGTACTACTCGCCCAACGCAGCTTAGCTGCGGAGTTACGATGGGATCCGGTGCATTAGTCTTTGGTATGATCGCTGCCATGTCTTCTTGCGATCAATTTATATATCGTATCTGCTGCGGCCCGTTGCCATCTTTGGCGGTCATGTCTTGATCTGGAGCACTTGCGGGCCCACGATCGTCGGCGAAATGATCCTTGCAAATCCCTCCACCACGGCAATCGCGGGCTTGCGGGATCGGCGTGGAGGGTGTTGCGCTAGAGTGTGCGTCGGATCGATCGAAGAGGTCAAGCGCTCGGCTCGACTTTAATTCGCCATAACTTTTGATCAGGGTGTCGAATGACTATTATTATATATCAGCGGGCCTTAGTCGGCGTAGCGGTGGAGCGAATAACCCCTTCCCAAAATGAGACATATAAATAGCGAGAAAAAAAAAAAAAAAGAGGTGCAACACGAGGACTTCCCGGGAGGTCACCCATCCTAGTACTACTCTCGCCCAAGCACGGCTTAAGCTGCGGAGTTACGATGGGATCCGGTGCATTAGTCTTTGGTATGATCGCACTTTGCCATGTCTTCTTGCGATCAATTTATATATCGTATGCTGCGGCCAGTTGCCATCTTTGGCGGTCATGTCTTACGATGCGGAGCACTTGCGGGCCACGATCGTCGGCGAAATGATCCTTGCAAATCCCTCCACCGCGGCAATCAGCGGGCTTGCGGGATCGGCGTGGAGAGGTGTTGCGCTAGAGTGTGCGTCGGATCGATCGAAAGGAGTCAAGCGGCTCGGCTCGACTTTAGTCGCCATAACTTTTGATCGGGTGTCGGAATGACTATTATTATATCATTGGGGCGCCCAGTCGGCGCCAAGCGGTGGGCGATAACCCCTTCCCAAAATGAGACATATAAATAGCGAGAAAAAAAAAAAAAAAAAGAGGTGCAACACGAGGACTTCCCGGAGGTCACCCGTCCTAGTACTACTCGCCCAAACTTGCGCTTAAGCTGCGGAGTTACGATGGGATCCGGTGCATTAGTCTTTGGTATGATCGCTTTGCCATGTCTTCTTGCGATCAATTTATATATCACATTATCTTTGCGGCCCGTTGCCATCTTTGGGCAGTCATGTCTTCTGATCTGGAGCACTTGCGGGCCCGCGATCGTCGGCGAAATGATCCTTGCAAATCCCTCCACCACGGCAATCGGCGGGCTTGCGGGATCGGCGTGGAGGTGTTGCGCTAGAGTGTGCGTCCCGGATCGATCGAAAGAGGTCCAAACGCTCGGCTCGACTTTAATTCGCCATAACTTTTGATCCGGGTGTCAGAATGACTATTATTATATATCAACGGGACGCCCAAGTCGAGTGCAAGCGGTGGAGCTGATAACCCCCTCCCAAAATGAGACAAATCAATAGCAAAAAAAATAAAAAAAAGAGGTGCAACAAGAGGACTTCCCAGGAGGTCACCATCCTAGTACTACTCTCGCCCAAGCACGCTTAACTGCGGAGTTCTGATGGGATCCGGTGCATCAGTGCTGGTATGATCGCTTTGCCATGTCTTCTTGCGATCAATTTATATATCGTATCTGCGGCCCGTTGCCATCTTTGGCGGTCATGTCTTACGATCTGGAGCACTTGCGGGCCCACGATCCGTCGCCGAAATGATCCTTGCAAACCCCTCCACACGGCAATCGCGGGCTTGCAGGATCGGCGTGGAGGGTGTTGCGCTAGAGTGTGCGTCCCGGATCGATCGAAAGAGGTCAAGCGCTTCGGCTCGACTTTAATTCGCCATAACTTTTGATCCGGGTGTCAGAATGACTATTATTATATATCAGCGGGGCGCTTAGTCGGCGCAAGCGGTGGAGCCGATAACCCCTTCCCAAAATGAGACATATAAATAGCGAGAAAAAAAAAAAAAAAAAGAGGTGCAACCACGAGGACTTCCCGGAGGTCACCCATCCTAGTACTACTCTCGCCCAGCTTACGCTTAAGCTGCGGAGTTACGATGGGATCCGGTGCATTAGTCTTTGGTATGATCGCTGCCATGTCTTCTTGGCGATCAATTTATATATCGTATCTTTGCGGCCCGTTGCCATCTTTGGCGGTCATGTCTTACGATGCGGAGCACTTGCGGGCCCGCGATCGTCGGCGAAATGATCCTTGCAAATCCCTCCACACAGCAATCACGGGCTTGTAGGATCGGCGTGGAGGGTGTTGCGCTAGAGTGTGCGTCCCGGATCGATCGAAAGAGGTCAAGCGCTTCGGCTCGACTTTAATTCGCCATAACTTTTGATCGGGTGTCGAATGACTATTATTATATATCAGCGGGGCGCCCAAGTCGTGCGCAAGCGGTGGAGTCGATAACCCCTTCCCAAAATGAGACAAATAAATAGCAAAAAAAAAAAAAAAAAAAAAAAAAGAGGTTCAACACGAGGACTTCCCAGGAGGTCACCCATCCTAGTGCTACTCTCGCCCAAGCACGCTTCAATGCGGAGTTCTGATGGGATCCGGTGCATTAGTGCTGGTATGATCGCTGCCATGTCTTCTTGCGATCAATTTATATATCGTTATCTGCGGCCCAGTTGCCATCTTTGGGCGGTCATGTGTCCTGATCTGGAGCACTTGCATGAGCCCACAATACGTCGACGAAATGATCCTTGCAAATCCTCCACCACGGCAATCGCGGGCTTGCGAGGATCGGCGTGGAGGGTGTTGCGCTAGAGTGTGCGTCGGATCGATCGAAAGAGGTCAAGCGCTCTGCTCGACTTTAATTCGCGACAACTTTTGATCGGTGTCGAATGACTATTATTATATATCAAGGGGCGCTTGAAGTCGGCGCAAGCGGTGGGCCGATAACCCCTTCCCAAAATGAGACATATAAATAGCGAGAAAAAAAAAAAAAAAGAGGTGCAACACGAGGACTTCCCAGGAGGTCACCCGTCCCTAGTACTACTCGCCCAAACACGCTTAAGCTGCGGAGTTCGATGGGATCCGGTGCATTAGTCTTTGGTATGATCGCTGCCATGTCTTCTTGGCGATCAATTTATATCGTATCTTTGCGGCCAGTTGCCATCTTTGGGCGGTCATGTCTTACGATCTGGAGCACTTGCGGGCCCACGATCGTCGACGAAATGATCCTTGCAAATCCTCCACCGCGGCAATCGCGGGCTTGCGGGATCGGCGTGGAGGGTGTTGCGCTAGAGTGTGCGTCGGATCGATCGAAAGGTCAAGCGCTCGGCTCGACTTTAATTCGCCATAACTTTTGATCCGGGTGTCGAGAATGACTATTATTATTATATCAGCGGGGCGCCCCAGTCGGCGCGGCGGTGGCCGATAACCCTTCCCAAAATGAGACATATAAATAGCGAGAAAAAAAAAAAAAAAAGAGGTGCAACACGAGGACTTCCCGGAGGTCACCCATCCTAGTACTACTCGCCAAGCACGCTTAAGCTGCGGAGTTACGATGGGATCGGTGCATTAGTCTTTGGTATGATCGCTTTGCCATGTCTTCTTGTGATCAATTTATATATCATCGTATCTTCTGCGGCCAGTTGCCATCTTTGGCGGTCATGTCTTACGATGCGGAGCACTTGCGGGCCCACGATCGTCGGCGAAATGATCCTTGCAAATCCCTCCACCACGGCAATCGCGGGCTTGCGGGATCGGCGTGGAGGGTGTTGCTTATAGAGTGTGCGTCGGATCGATCGAAAGAGGTCAAGCGCTCGGCTCGACTTTAATTCGCCATAACTTTTGATCGGGTGTCGAATGACTATTATTATATATCAGCGGGGCGCCCAAAGTCGGCATAAGCGGTGGAGCCGATAACCCCTTCCCAAAATGAGACATATAAATAGCGAGAAAAAAAAAAAGAGGTGCAACACGAGGACTTCCCGGAGGTCACCCATCCTAGTACTACTCGCCCAAAGCACGCTTAAGCTGCGGAGTTACGATGGGATCCGGTGCATTAGTCTTTGGTATGATCGCTTTGCCATGTCTTCTTGTGATCAATTTATATATCATTATCTTTGCGGCCCGTTGCCATCTTTGGCGGTCATGTCTTACGATCTGGAGCAGCACTTGCGGGCCACGATCGTCAGCGAAATGATCCTTGCAAATCCCTCCACCACGGCAATCGCGGGCTTGCGAGGATCGGCGTGGAGGGTGTTGCGCTAGAGTTATGCGTCGGGATCGATCGAAAGAGGTCCAAGCGCTCGGCTCGACTTTAATTACGCCATAACTTTTGATCAAGATTGTCGGAATGACTATTATTATATATCAGCGGGCGCCCAAGTCGGCATAAGCGGTGGGCCGATAACCCCTTCCCAAAATGAGACATATAAATAGCGAGAAAAAAAAAAAAAGAGGTGCAACACGAGGACTTCCCAGAGGTCACCCATCCTAGTACTACTCTCGCCCATGCGGCAGCTTAGCGGAGTTACGATGGGATCCGGTGCATTAGTCTTTGGTATGATCGCACCTGCCATGTCTTCTTGCGATCAATTTATATATCGTATCTGCAGCCCGTTGCCATCTTTGGCGGTCATGTCTTACGATGCGGAGCACTTGCGGGCCACGATCGTCGGCGAAATGATCCTTGCAAATCCCTCCCAGCGGCAATCGGCGGGCTTGCGAGGATCGGCGTGGAAGGGTGTTAGCATTTAGAGTGTGCGTCGGATCGATCGAAGAGGTCAGCGGCTCGGCTCGACTTTAATTCGCCATAACTTTTGATCGGGTGTCGAATGACTATTATTATATATATATCAGCGGGGCGTAGAGTCGGCGCGTAAGCGGTGGGCCGATAACCCCTTCCCAAAATGAGACATATAAATAGCAGAAAAAAAAAAAAGGAGCTGCAACACGAGGACTTCCCAGGAGGTCACCCATCCTAGTACTACTCTCGCCCAAGCACGCTTAACTACGGAGTTACGATGGGATCAGGTGCATTAGTCTTTGGTATGATCGCTTTGCCATGTATGTCTTGCCCGATCAATTTATATATCGTATCTGCTGACCCGTTGCCATCTTTGGCGGTCATGTCTTACGATCTGGAGCACTTGCGGGCCCACGATCGTCGACGAAATGATCCTTGCAAATCCTCCACCACGGCAATCGGCGGGCTTGCGGGATCGGCGTGGAGGTGTTGCGCTAGAGTGTGCGTCGGATCGATCGAAAGAGGTCAAGCGCTTCGGCTCGACTTTAATTCGCCATAACTTTTTGATCGGTGTCGAGAATGACTATTATTATATATCAACGGGGCCCAGTCGGCCATAGCGGTGGGCGAATAACCTTCCCAAAATGAGACATATAAATAGCGAAAAAAAAAAAAAAAAAAGAGGTGCAACACGAGGACTTCCCGGAGGTCACCCATCCTAGTACTACTCTCGCCAAACACGCTTAAGCTGCGGAGTTACGATGGGATCAGGTGCATTAGTCTTTGGTATGATCGCTTTGCCATGTCTTCTTAGCGATCAATTTATATATCGTATCTTTGCGGCCCGGGTTCGTTGCCATCTTTGGCGGTCATGTCTTACGATGCGGAGCACTTGCGCGGGCCACGATCGTCGGCGAAATGATCCTTGCAAATCCTCCACCACGGCAATCGGCGGGCTTGCGAGGATCGGCGTGGAGAAGGTGTTGCGCTAGAGTGTGCGTCGGATCGATCAAAGAGGTCAAGCGCTCGGCTCGACTTTAATTCGCCATAACTTTTGATCAGGTGTCGAATGACTATTATTATATCATCGGGGCGCCTTGAAGTCGGCGCATAAGCGGTGGGCCGATAACCCTTCCCAAAATGAGACATATAAATAGCAGAAAAAAAAAAAAAAAAGAGGTGCAACAATAGGACATCCCAGGAGGTCACCCATCCTAGTACTACTCTCGCCCAAGCACGGCTTAAGCTGCGGAGTTACGATGGGATCCAGGTGCATTAGTCTTTGGTATGATCGCTTTGCCATGTCTTGCAGCGATCAATTTATATATCGTATCTTTGCGGCCAGTTGCCATCTTTGGCGGTCATGTCTTACGATGCGGAGCACTTGCGGGCCCACGATCGTCGGCGAAATGATCCTTGCAAATCCCCCACCACGGCAATCGCGGGCTTGCGAGGATCGGCGTGGAGGTGTTGCGTAGAGTGTGCGTCGGATCGATCGAAGAGGAGTCAAGCGCTTCGGCTCGACTTTAATTCGCCATAACTTTTGATCCGGGTGTCAGAATGACTATTATTATATATCAACGGGACGCCTTGAAGTCGGCGGTGGGCCAAATAACCCGCTTCCCAAAATGAGACATATAAATAGCGAGAAAAAAAAAAAAAAAGAGGTGCAACACGAGGACTTCCCGAGGAGTCACCCGTCCTAGTACTACTCTCGCCCAAAGCGGCTTGCGCTTAAGCTGCGGAGTTACGATGGGATCGGTGCATTAGTCTTTGGTATGATCCCTTTGCCATGTCTTCTTGCGATCAATTTATATATCATTATCTTTTGACCAGTTGCCATCTTTGGCGGTCATGTCTTACGATGCGGAGCACTTGCGGGCCACGATCGTCGGCGAAATGATCCTTGCAAATCCCTCCACCACGGCAATCGCGGGCTTGCGGGATCGGCGTGGAGGGTGTTGCGGCTAGAGTGTGCGTCGGATCGATCGAAAGAGGTCAAGCGCTCGGCTCGACTTTAGTCGCCATAACTTTTGATCAAGATTGTCAGAATGACTATTATTATATATCAGCGGGGCCTTGAAGTCGGCGCCATAAGCGGTGGAGCGAAATAACCCCTTCCCAAAATGAGACATATAAATAGCAGAAAAAAAAAAAAAGAGGTGCAACCACGAGGACTTCCCGGGAGGTCACCCATCTAGTACTACTCTGCGCGGCTTGCAGCTTAGCTGCGGAGTTACGATGGGATCGGTGCATTAGTCTTTGGTATGATCGCACCTGCCATGTCTTCTTGCGATCAATTTATATATCGTATCTGCGGCCCGTTGCCATCTTTGGCGGTCATGTCTTACGATCTGGAGCACTTGCGGGCCACGATCGTCGGCGAAATGATCCTTGCAAATCCACTCCACCGCGGCAATCGCGGGCTTGCGGATCGGCGTGGAGGGTGTTCTTAGAGTGTGCGTCCGGATCGATCGAAAGAGGTCAAGCGCTCGGCTCGACTTTAGTCGCCATAACTTTTGATCAGGATTGTCGAATGACTATTATTATATATCAGGGGCGCTTGAAGTCGGCGCCAGCGGTGGGCCGATAACCCCTTCCCAAAATGAGACATATAAATAGCGAGAAAAAAAAAAAGAGGGTGCAACACGAGGACTTCCCGGGAGGTCACCCATCCTAGTACTACTCGCCCAAACCGCGGCTTAAGCTGCGGAGTTACGATGGGATCGGTGCATTAGTCTTTGAGTATGATCGCTTTGCCATGTCTTGCGATCAATTTATATATCGTATCTGCGACCGGTTGCCATCTTTGGCGGTCATGTCTTACGATGCGGAGCACTTGCGGGCCACGATCGTCGACGAAATGATCCTTGCAAATCCTCCCACGCGGCAATCGCGGGCTTGCGGGATCGGCGTGGAGGGTGTTGCGCTAGAGTGTGCGTCGGATCGATCGAAAGAGGGTCCAAGCGCTCGGCTCGACTTTAATTCGCCATAACTTTTGATCCGGTGTCGGAATGACTATTATTATATATCAACGGGGCGCTTGAAGTCGGCGCATAGCGGTGGGCCGATAACCCCTTCCCAAAATGAGACATATAAATAGCGAAAAAAAAAAAAAAAGAGGTGCAACACGAGGACTTCCCGGAGGTCACCCATCCTAGTACTACTCTGCGCCAAGCGCGCTTAGCTGCGGAGTTACGATGGGATCCGATTGCATTAGTCTTGGTATGATCGCTTTGCCATGTCTTCTTGCGATCAATTTATATATCACGTTATCTGCGGCCCAGTTGCCATCTTTGGGCGGTCATGTCTTGATCACGGAGCACTTGCGGGCCCACGATCGTCGGCGAAATGATCCTTGCAAATCCTCCCACACGGCAATCGCGGGCTTGCGGGATCGGCGTGGAGGTGTTGCAGCTAGAGTGTGCGTCGGATCGATCGAAAGAAGAGGTCAAGCGGCTCGGCTCGACTTTAATTCGCCATAACTTTTGATCGGTGTCGAATGACTTATTATTATATATCAGCGGGGCGTAAGTCGGCGCCAAGCGGTGGGCCGATAACCCGCTTCCCAAAATGAGACATATAAATAGCGAGAAAAAAAAAAAAAGAGGTGCAACACGAGGACTTCCAGGAGGTCACCCATCCTGAAACTACTCTCGCCCAAGCAGCTTGCGGCAAGCTGCGCGGAGTTACGATGGGATCCGGTGCATTAGTCTTTGGTATGATCGCTTTGCCATGTCTTCTTGCGATCAATTTATATATCGTATCTTTGCTGACCGTTGCCATCTTTGGGCGGTCATGTCTTCTGATCTGGAGCACTTGCACGGGCCCACGATACGTCGGCGAAATGATCCTTGCAAATCCTCACCACGGCAATCCCGGCGGGCTTGCGGGATCGGCGTGGAGGGTGTTGCGCTAGAGTGTGCGTCGGATCGATCGAAGAAAAGAGGTCAAGCGGCTCGGCTCGACTTTAGTTAGCCATAACTTTTGATCGGGTGTCGAATGACTATTATTATATATCAACGGGGCCTTGAGTCGGCGCCAGCGGTGGGCCGATAACCCGCTTCCCAAAATGAGACATATAAATAGCAGAAAAAAAAAAAAAAAGAGGTGCAACACGAGGACTTCCCAGGAGGTCACCCATCCTAGTACTACTCTCGCCCAAGCACGCTGAACTGCGGAGTTCTGATGGGATCCGGTGCATTAGTCTTTGGTATGATCGCACACCGCCATGTCTTGCGCGAATCAATTTATATATCGTATCTTTGCGGCCGTTTGCCATCTTTGGCGGTCATGTCTTGATCTGGAGCACTTGCGGGCCACGATCGTCGGCGAAATGATCACTTGCAAATCCTCCACCACGGCAATCGCGGGCTTGCGGGATCGGCGTGGAGGGTGTTCTTGCTAGAGTGTGCGTCGGGATCGATCGAAGAGGTCAAGCTCATTTCGGCTCGACTTTAATTAGCCATAACTTTTGATCGGGTGTCGGAATGGCTATTATTATATATCAGCGGGGCCTTAGTCGGCGCGGCAGTGGAGCCGATAACCCCTTCCCAAAATGAGACATATAAATAGCGAAAAAAAAAAAAAGAGGTGCAACACGAGGACTTCCCGAGGAGGTCACCCGTCCTAGTACTACTCTCGCCCAAGCACGCTTAACTGCGAGAGTTACGATGGGATCGGGTGCATTAGTCTTTGGTATGATCGCCTTTTTCTGCCATGTCTTCTTGCGATCAATTTATTCATATCGTATCTTTGCGGCCCGTTGCCATCTTTGGCGGTCATGTCTTGATCTGGAGCACTTGCGGGCCACGATCGTCGGCGAAATGATCCTTGCAAATCCTCCACTACGGCAATCAGCGGGCTTGCGGGATCGGCGTGGAGGGTGTTCTTTAGCTGAGTGTCGTCGGATCGATCGAAAGAGAGTCCAAGCGCTTCGGCTCGACTTTAATCGCCATAACTTTTGATGGGTGTCGAATGACTATTATTATATATCAACGGGGCCTTGAAGTCGGCGCATAGCGGTGGGCCGTAAAATAACCCCTTCCCAAAATGAGACATATAAATAGCGAAAAAAAAAAAGAGGTGCAACCACGAGGACTTCCCGGAGAGTCACCCATCCTAGTACTACTCGCCCAAGCTGCAGCTTAACATGCGGAGTTACGATGGGATCCGGTGCATTAGTCTTTGGTATGATCGCCTGCCATGTCTTCTTGGCGATCAATTTATATATCATTATCGTATCTTTCATGACCCGTTGCCATCTTTGGCGGTCATGTCTTACGATCTGGAGCACTTGCGGGCCCACGATCGTCGGCGAAATGATCCTTGCAAAATCCCTCCACGCGGCAATGTCGCGGGCTTGCGGGATCGGCGTGGAGGGTGTTGCGCTAGAGTGTGCGTCGGATCGATCGAAAAGAGGTCAAGCCTTCGGCTCGACTTTAATTCGCCATAACTTTTGATCAGGTGTCAGAATGACTATTATTATATATCAACGGGGCCAGTGTGAAGTCGGCGCCAAGCGGTGGGAGCCGATAACCCCTTCCCAAAATGAGACATATAAATAGCAGAAAAAAAAAAAAAAAGAAAGGTGCAACACGAGGGACTTCCAGAGAGTCACCCATCCTAGTACTACTCTGCCCAAGCGCTTAGCTGCGGAGTTACGATGGGATCGGGTGCATTAGTGCTTTGGTATGATCGCTTTGCCATGTCTTCTTGTGATCGAATTTATATATCATTATCATCTGCTGACCCGTTGCCATCTTTGGCGGTCATGTCTTACGATCTGGAGCACTTGCAGGCCACGATCGTCGGCGAAATGATCCTTGCAAATCCCTCCACCACGGCAATCGCGGGCTTGCAGGATCGGCGTGGAGGGTGTTGCGCTAGAGTGTGCGTCCCGGATCGATCGAAAGAGGTCCAAACGCTCGGCTCGACTTTAATTCGCCATAACTTTTGATCCGGGTGTCAGAATGACTATTATTATGTATCAACAGGACGCCCAAGTCGAGCGCAAGCAGTGGAGCCGATAACCCCTTCCCAAAATGAGACATATAAATAGCAGAAAAAAAAAAAAGAGGTGCAACACGAGGACTTCCCAGAGGTCACCCAGTCCTAGTACTACTCTCGCCAAACACGCTTAGCTGCGGAGTTGATGGGATCCGGTGCATTAGTCTTTGGTATGATCGCTGCCATGTCTTCTTGTGATCAATTTATATATCACGTATCTTTGCTGACCAGTTGCCATCTTTGGGCGGTCATGTCTTGATCACGGAGCACTTGCGGGCCTGATCGTCGGCGAAATGATCCTTGCAAATCCTCCACCACGGCAATCCCGGGCTTGCAGGATCGGCGTAGAGGGTGTTGCGCTGGAGTGTCGCGTCAGGATCGATCGAAAGAAGGTCCAAGCGTTCGCTCGACTTTAATTAGCCATAACTTTGATCCGGTGTCAGGGAATGACTATTATTATATATCAGCAACGGGCGCCCGAAGTCGGCGCCAGCGGTGGAAGTAAAATAACCCACTTCCCAAAATGAGACATATAAATAGCAGAAAAAAAAAAAAAGAGGTGCAACACGAGGACTTCCCAGGAGGTCACCCATCCTAGTACTACTCTCGCCCAAGCACGCTTAACTGCGGAGTTCTGATGGGATCCGGTGCATTAGTGCTGGTATGATCGCACCTGCCATGTCTTGCGCGATCAATTTATATATCATTATCGTATCTGCAGCCCCGTTGCCATCTTTGGGCGGTCATGTCTTCTGATCTGGAGCACTTGCACGGGCCCACGATACGTCGACGAAATGATCCTTGCAAATCCCTCCACGCGGCAATCGCGGGCTTGCAGGATCGGCGTGGAGGGTGTTGCTTGCTAGAGTGTGCGTCCGGATCGATCGAAGAAGTCCAAGCGGCTCGGCTCGACTTTAGTCGCCATAACTTTGATCCGGGTGTCAGGATGGCTATTATTATATATCAACGGGGCGCGAAGTCGGCGCAGCGGTGGAGCGATAACCCCTTCCCCAAAATGAGACATATAAATGGCGAGAAAAAAAAAAAAAAAAGAAAGTGTGCAACACGAGGACTTCCCGAGGAAGTCACCAATCCTAGTACTACTCTACTTTAAGCAGCAAGCTGCGGAGATTACGATGGGATCCGGTGCATTAGTCTTTGGTATGATCGCTGCCATGTATCTTCTTGCTTGATCAATTTATATATCGTATCTTTGCAGACCAGTTTGCCATCTTTGGCGGTCATGTCTTGATGCGGAGCACTTGCACGGGCCGCGATCGTCGGCGAAATGATCCTTGCAAATCCCTCCACCACGGCAATCGCGGGCTTGCGGGATCGGCGTGGAAGGTGTTCTTGCTAGAGTGTGCGTCCGGATCGATCGAAAAGAGAGTCAAGCGCTCGGCTCGACTTTAATCGCCATAACTTTTGATCCGGTGTCGAATGACTATTATTATATATCAACGGGGCGCCCTTGAAGTCGAGCGCAAGCGGTGGAGCAAATAACCCGCTTCCCAAAATGAGACATATAAATAGCGAGAAAAAAAAAAAAAAGAGGTGCAACACGAGGACTTCCCAGGAGGTCACCCATCCTAGTACTACTCTCGCCCAAACACGCTTAACTGCGGAGTTCTGATGGGATCCGGTGCATTAGTGCTGGTATGATCGCACCTGCCATGTCTTGCTGGCGATCAATTTATATATACGTATGCTTTGCAGACCCGGTTGCCATCTTTGGGCGGTCATGTCTTACGATGCGGAGCACTTGCGGGCCCGCGATCACGTCGGCGAAAATGATCCTTGCGCAAATCCCTCCACCACAGCAATCGCGGGCTTGCGGGATCGGCGTGAAGGAGTGTTCAGCTAGAGTGTGCGTCGGATCGATCGAAAGAGGTCAAGCGCTCGGCTCGACTTTAATTCGCCATAACTTTTGATCGGGTGTCCGAGAATGGCTATTATTATATATCAGCGGGGACGCGCGAAGTCGGCCCATGCAAGCGGTGGAGCCGATAACCCGCTTCCCAAAATGAGACATATAAATAGCAGAGAAAAAAAAAAAGAGGTGCAACACGAGGACTTCCCGAGAGGTCACCCATCCCTAGTACTACTCTCGCCATGCACGCTTAGCGCGCTTCGCGAGTACGATGGGATCCGGTGCATTAGTCTTTGGTATGATCGCACCTGCCATGTCTTCTTGCCGATCAATTTATATATCGTATCTGCCTGACCGTTGCCATCTTTGGGCGGTCATGTCTTGATGCGGAGCACTTGCACGGGCCCGCGATCGTCGGCGAAATGATCCTTGCAAATCCCTCCTACACGGCAATCGCGGGCTTGCAGGATCGGCGTGGAGGGTGTTCTTGACCGTGTGTCGTCCGGATCGATCGAAAAGAAGTCCAAGCATTCGGCTCGACTTTAATTCGCCATAACTTTTTGATCAGGGTGTAAGAATGACTATTATTATATATCAGCAGGGCGCCGAAGTCGGCGCAAGCGGTGGAGCCGATAACCCGCTTCCCAAAAATGAGACATATAAATAGCGAAAAAAAAAAAAAAAAAAAAAAGAGGTGCGACCACGAGGACTTCCCGGAGGTCACCCATCCTAGTACTACTTCTCGCCAGCGGCACGGCTTAAGCTGCGGAGTTACGATGGGATCGGTGCATTAGATAGTATGATCACTTTGCCATGTCTTCTGGGCGATCAATTTATATATCGTATCTGCGACCCGGTTGCCATCTTTGGCGGTCATGTCTTCGATGGAGCACTTGCGGGCCCACGATGCGTCGGCGAAATGATCATACCAAATCCCTCCACCACGGCAATCGCGGGCTTGCGGGATCGGCGTGGAGGAGTGTTCTTGCGCTAGAGTGTGCGTCCGGATCGATCGAAAGAGGTCCAAAGCGGCTCGGCTAAACTTTAATTCGCCATAACTTTTGATCAGGGTGTCAGAATGAGCTATTATTATATATCAGCAGGGCGCAAGTCGGCATAGCGGTGGGCCAAATAACCCTTCCCAAAATGAGACATATAAATAGCGAGAAAAAAAAAAAAAAAAAGAGGTGCAACACGAGGACTTCCCGGGGAGGTCACCCATCCTAGTACTACTCGCCCAAAGCACGCTTAGCTGCGGAGTGCGATGGGATCCGGTGCATTAGTCTTTGGTATGATCGCACTGCCATGTCTTCTTGGCGATCAATTTATATATCATTATCTGCTGCATGACCCGGTTGCCATCTTTGGGCGGTCATGTCTTCACGATCTGGAGCACTTGCGGGCCCGATCGTCGGCGAAATGATCCTTGCAAATCCCTCCACCACGGGCAATCGCGGGCTTGCGGGATCGGCGTGGAGATGTTGCGCTAGAGTGTGCGTCGGATCGATCGAAAGAGGTCAAGCGCTCGGCTCGACTTTAATTCGCCATAAGTTTTGATGCGGGTGTGAGAATGACTATTATTATATATCAACGGGCGCCCAAGTCGGCGCGTAAGCGGTGGAAGCCGAATAACCCCTTCCCAAAATGAGACATATAAATGGCGAAAAAAAAAAAAAAAGAGGTGCAACCGCGAGGACTTCCCAGGAGGTCACCCGTCCTAATTACTACTCTCGCCCAAACTGCACGCTTAAGCTGCGGAGTTGATGGGATCCGGTGCATTAGTCTTTGGTATGATCGCTTTGCCATGTCTTCTTGCGCGATCAATTTATATATCATTATCTGCGGCCCCGTTGCCATCTTTGGGGGGTCATGTCTTCGATCACGGAGCACTTGCGGGCCCACGATCGTCGGCGAAATGATCCTTGCAAATCCCTCCCACCACGGCAATCGCGGGCTTGCGGGATCGGCGTGGAAGGGTGTTCTTGCTAGAGTGTGCGTCCGGATCGATCGAAGAGGTCAAGCGGCTCGGCTCGACTTTAATTCGCGTAGCACTTTTGATCGGGTGTCAGGTGACTATTATTATATATCAGCGGGGCGCCCAGTCGGCGCAGCGGTGGAGCCGATAACCCTTCCCAAAATAGAGACATATAAATAGCGAGAAAAAAAAAAAAAAAAGAGGTGCAACACGAGGACTTCCCGGAGGTCACCCATCCTAGTACTCTCTCGCCCAAAGCACGACTTAAGCTGCCGGAGTTACGATGGGATCCAAGGTGCATTAGTGCTTCAGTATGATCACCTTTGCCATGTCTTTAGCGATCAATTTATATATCGTATCTTTGCGGCCACGATTGCCATCTTTTGCGGCGGTCATGTCTTACGATGCGGAGCACTTGCGGGCCCACGATCGTCGGCGAAATGATCTGCAAATCCCTCCACCACGACAATCGCGGGCTTGCGGGATCGGCGTGGAAGGTGTTGCGGCTAGAGTGTCGTCGGATCGATCGAAAGAGGTCCAAGCGCTCGGCTCGACTTTAATTAAGCCATAACTTTTGATCAGAGATTGTCGAGAATGACTATTATTATATATCAGCGGGGCCTTGAAGTCGGCGATAGCGGTGAAGCCGATAACCCGCTTCCCAAAATGAGACATATAAATAGCAGAAAAAAAAAAAAAGGAGGTGCAACACGAGGACTTCCCAGGAAGTCACCCGTCCTAGTACTACTCTCGCCTGGCTCGCGGCTTAGCTGCGGAGTTCGATGGGATCCGGTGCATTAGTCTTTAGTATGATACGCTTTTGCCATGTCTTACTTGTGATCAATTTATATATCGTATCTTTGCGGCCGGGTTGCCATCTTTGGGGCCGGTCATGTCTTGATCACGGAGCACTTGCGGGCCCACGATGCGTCGGCGAAATGATCCTTGCAAATCCCTCCACCGCGGCAATCGCGGGCTTGCGGGATCGGCGTGGAAGGTGTTCTATTAGAGTGTGCGTCCGATCGATCGAAAAGAGAGTCAAAGCGCTTCGGCTGCGACTTTAATTCGCCATAACACGATCGGTGTCGAGAATGACTATTATATATCATGCAGCGGGCGCCCAAGTCGGCGCAAAGCGGTGGGAGGCGATAACCCGCTTCCCAAAATGAGACATATAAATAGCAGAAAAAAAAAAAAAAAAAAAAGAGGTGCAACACGAGGACCTCCCAGGAGGTCACCCATCCTAGTACTACTCTGGCCCAAGCACAGCTTAAGCTGCGGAGTTCGATGGGATCCGGTGCATTAGTCTTTGATATGATCGCTTTTGCCTGCCATGTCTTCTTGTGATCGAATTTATATATCGTATCTTTGCTGACCAGGTTGCCATCTTTGGCGGTCATGTCTTCGATCGGAGCACTTGCGGGCCCACGATCGTGCTAGCCGGCGAAATGATCCCCTTGCAAATCCTCCCACGCGGCAATCGGCGGGCTTGCCAGGGATCGGCGTGGAGGAGTGTTAGCGCTAGAAGTGTGCGTCCGGGATCGATCGAAAGAGAAGGTCCCAAACGGCGTTCGGCTCTGACTTTAGTCGCAATTTGCCATAACTTTTGATCGGGTGCTCAGAATGACTATTATTATATATCAACGCGGGGCCTTGCAAGTCGGCGCCAAGCGGTGGAGCCCGATAACCCCTTCCCAAAATGAGACATATAAATAGCGAAAAAAAAAAAAAAGGAGAGGTGCAACACGAGGACTTCCCCAGAGAGTCACCCATCTAGTACTACTCTCGCGCCGAAATATTGGCTTGAAAGCTGCGGAGTTCGATGGGATCCGAGATTGCATTAGTCTTTGTATGAGTAAATCCTTTGCCATGTCTTCTTGATCGAGATTTATATATCATTATCGCTTGCGACCAGTTGCCATCTTTGGGCGGTCATGTCTTACGATCACGGAGCACTTGCAGCGGGCCACGATCGTCGGCGAAATGATCCTTGCAAATCCCTCCACGCGGCAATCCAGCGGGCTTGCCAGGATCGGCGTGGAGGGTGCCATTTCGGCTAGAGTATGCGTCGGATCGATCGAAAAGAGGTCCAAGCGCTCGGCTCGACTTTAATCGCCATAACTTTTTGATCGGGTGTCCCGAATGACTATTATTATATATCAACACGGGGCGCCAAGTCAGCGCGCCAAAGCGGTGGGCCCGATAACCCCTTCCCAAAATAGAGACATATAAATAGCGAAAAAAAAAAAAAAGAAAAAAAGAGGGATTGCAACCACGAGGACTTCCCAGGAGGTCACCCATCCTAGTACTACTGCGCCCAAGCTTACTTAACTGCTGGAGTTCACGATTGGGATCCGGTGCATTAGTCTTGGTATGATCGCTTTACCTGCCATGTCTTGCTTGCGATCCAATTTGCTCTGCTCATTATATTTACGTATCTGCCGACCCGTTGCCATCTTTGGCGGTCGCCAATGTCTTACGATGCAGGAAGGCGACTTTTACGGGCCCACGATGCGTCCGGCGAAATGATCCTTGCAAATCCCTCCACCACGGCAATCGCGGGCTTCGCGGGATCGGCGTGGAAGAGGTGTTTCTTGTGCTAGAGTGTCTGCGTCGGATCGATCGAAAAGAGGTCCAAGCCTTCGGCTCCGACTTTAATTACGCCATGCTTTTTGATAAAGGTGTCGAATGACTATTATTATATCATCAGGGCCTTGCGAAGTCGGCGCAAAGCGGTGGAGCGATAACCCGGCTTCCCAAAATGAGACATATAAATAGCGAGGAAAAAAAAAAAAGGTGCAACACGGCGAGACTTCCAGAGGTCACCCGTCCACAGTACTACTCTGGCCACGAAACCACGGCTTAAGCTGCGGAGTGCGATGGAGATCCGGTGCCAATTAGTGCTTACGGGTATGATCGCTTTGCCATGTCTTGCTTGCGATCGAATTTATATATACGTATCACTTTGCGGCCCCGTTGCCATCTTTGAGGCGGTCATGTCTTACTGATGCGGGCAGCTGATGCACCTGGGCCCACGATCGTCGGCGCGAAATGATCCTTGCAAATCCCTCCACCACGGCAGCTGATCGGCGGGCTTGCGAGATCGGCGATGGAGAAGTGTTCTGCGCTAGAGTGTGCGTCCGGATCGATGAAAGCCGAAGATCAAGTCGCCTTCAGCTCGATCTTTAATTAAGCCATAACTTTTGCAGTCGGGTGCTTCCGGAGCCAGCTATTATTATATATCAGCAGGGGCGCCCGAGTCGGCGCCATAGCGGTGGGTGCCAAATAACCCACTTCCCAAAATAGAGACATATAAATAGCAGAAAAAAAGAAAAAAAAAAAGAAGGTGCAACCACGAGGACTTCCCGGGAGGGTCACCCATCCTGAGTACTACTCTAACGCTTGAAAACACCTGCGCTTAAGCTGCGGAGTTACGATGGGGATCCCGGTGCATTAGTCTTGAGTATGATCGCACTTTGCCATGTCTTCTTGCGATCAATTTGCCATATCATTATCTTTCTGCGGGCCAGGTTTGCCATCTTTGGGCGGTCATGTCTTCACGATGCGGAGCACTTGCGGGCCACGATCGTCGACGAAATGATCCTTGCAAATCCTCCACCACGGCAATCGCGGGCTTGCGGGGGATCGGCGTGGAGGTGTTAGCGCTAGAGTGTCGCGTCCAGGATCGATCGAAAAAGGAAGGTCCAAGCGGCTCGGCTTCGACTTTAATTAGCCATATAACTTTTTGATCGGGTGTCGAGCCAGACTATTATTATATATCAACGGGCGCCCAAGTCGAGTGGCGCATAGCGGTGGAAGCGAATAACCCTTCCCAAAATGAGACATATAAATAGCGAGAAAAAAAAAAAAAAAGAGGTGCAACACGAGGACTTCCCGGGAGGTCACCGTCTAATCCTAGTACTACTCTCGCCCAACCACGGCTTAAGCTGCGGAGTTACGATGGGATCCGGTACGCATTAGTGCTTTGTCGGTATGATTGCACTTTGCCATGTCTTCTTGGCGATCGAAATTTCCCATATATCGTGTATCTTCTTGACCCGGTTTGCCATCTTTAGTAGCGGTCATGTCGCCGATCACGGAGCACTTGCGGGCCCACGATGCGTCGACGAAATGATCCTTGCCTGGAAATCCTCCACGACGACAATCAGCGGGCTTGCCAGGATCGGCTGATGGAGAGGTGTTTAGCGACCTAGAGTGTCGCTGTCCGGGATCGATCGAAAAGAGAGGTCCATCGGCATTTCGAAGCTCGACTTTAAAGTCGCCATAACTTTTTGATGGAGATCATTGAGAATGACTATTATTATATCTTGGGGCGCCCGAAGTCGAGCGCATCAGCGGTCAGAGCGAAATAACCCCTGCTAAAATGAGACATATAAGCAGCCAGAAAAAAAAAAAAAAAGAAAGAGGTGCAACACGAGGACTTCCTGAGAGGTCACCCATCCCTAAAGATACTACTCGCCCACCGCGCTTAAGCTACGGAGGTTCACGATGGGGATCCGATTACGTGCAATTAGTCTTTGAGTATGATGTCGCGCACTTTGCCATGTCTTCTTGCGCGATCGAATTTATATATCACGTATGCTTTGCAGCCCAGTTGCCATCTTTTGGCGGTCATGTCTTCTGATCTGCAGGAGCACTTGCCACGGGCCTGATCGTCGTGACGAATGATCCTTGCAAATCCCTCCCGCCACGGCAATGTCAGCGGGCTTCGCGAGGATCGGCGTGGAGGTGTTAGCGCTAGAGTGTGCGTCCGGATCGATCGAAAAGAAGGTCCAAGCGGCTTCGGCTCGACTTTAATTCGCCATAACTTTTTGATCGAGAATTGTCGAGAATGACTATTATTATATATCAGCGGGACGCCCCAAGTCGACGTATGGCGGTGGAGCCGAATAACTCCTTCCCAAAATGAGAACCATATAAATGAGCGAAAAAAAAAAAAAAAGAGGTGCAACCACGAGGACTTCCCGGGGAGGTCACCCATCTACAGTACTCTTCTAAGCCCAAGCTGACTTACGCGCTTAAGCTGCGGAGTTACGATGGGATCAGGTGCATTAATCTTTGAGTATGATCGCTTTTTGCCATGTCTTCTTGTGATCAGATTTATATCATCATATATCTTTGCTGACCCGATTTGCCCATCTTTGAAGGCGGTCATGTCTTACGATCTGGAGCACTTGCCCGGGACCCACGATGCGTCGGCCGAAATGAATCCTTGCAAATCCTCCACCACATTGCAATCAGCGGGCTTGCGGGATCGGCGTGGAGGGTGTTGCTTGCTAGAAGTGTGCGTCCGGGGATCGATCGAAGAAGAGGCTCGAACTTCGCTTCGGCTCGACTTTTTTAATTCGCCATCTTAACTTTTGATCCGGGTGTCGAGAATCAGCTATTATGTATATATCAACGGGGCGCCCCAAGTCGGCATAGCCCCTTGGCGTGAGAGCCGAATAACCCGCTTCCCAAAATGAGACATATAAATAGCAGAAAAAAAAAAAAAAGAGGTGCAACACGAGGACTTCCCGAGGAGGTCACCCATCCATAGTACTACTCTACGCCCAAGCACGACTTAAGCTGCGAGTTACGATGGGATCCGGAATTGCATTAGATCTTTGGTATGATCGCTTGCCATGTCTATGCTCGCGATCAATTTATATATCACGGTATCTTGTAGCCAGTTGCCATAGTCTTTGGGCGGTCATGTCTTCTGATCACGGAGCACTTGCACGGGCCCGATCGTCGGCGAAATGATCCTTGCAAATCCTCCCACCGCGGCAATCGGGAAACTTGCGGGATCGGCGTGGAGGGTGTTAGCTAGAAGTGTCGCGTCGGATCGATCAGAAAGAAGGTCAAAGCCTTTCGGCTGCCGACTTTAATTAGCCATAACACGATCAGGGTGTCGGAATGACTATTATTATATATCAACAGGGCTGCCCCAGCCTGAGTCGTAGCGGTGGAGCGGAATGATAACCCACCTTCCCAAAATAGAGACATATAAATAATGGCAGAAAAAAAAAAAAAAAAAGAGGTGCAACCACGAGGACTGTCCAGAGGTCACCCGTGCTAGTACTACTCTCGCCCAGAAAACCTTGCGGCTTAAGCTGCGAGTTACGATGGGATCAGATGCGTCGTGCTTTGAAGTATGATCGCACCTTGCCATGTCTTCTTGCGATCGAGAATTTATATACTCACGATATCACTGCGGCCCGTTGCCATCTTTGGCGGTCATGTCTGTTGATCACGCGGAGCACTTGCGGGCCCACGATCACGTCGGCGAAATGATCCTTACCTGGAAAATCCACTCCACCACGGCAATCGGCGGGCTTGCGGGATCGGCGTGGAAGGGTGTTAGCGCGCTAGAGTATGCGTCGGATCGATCGAAAGAGGTCCCAAGCTCTGGCTCGACTTTAATTGCGCCATAACTTTTTGATCCGGGTGTCAGGAGAATGACCATTATATATCAGCGGGGCGCCCGAAGTCGGCATGGCGGTGGAAGGCCGATAACCGCTTCCAAAATGAGACATATAAATAGCGAGAAAAAAAAAAAAAAAAAGAGGTGCAACCACGAGGGACTTCCCGGAGGTCACCCATCCTGGTACTACTCTACGCCAAAGCACGGCTTAATGCGAAGTTACGATGGGATCCGGTGCACGTTAGTCTTTGAGTATGATCGCACCTAGCCATGAAGTATCTTCTTAGCGATCAATTTATATATCATTATCTGCTGCTGACCCGTTGCCATCTTTGGCGGTCATGTCTTACGATGCGGAGCACTTGCGGGCCCGATATCGTCGGCGAAATGATCCTTGCAAATCCCTCCACCACGGCAATCGGCGGGCTTGCGAGGATCGGCGTGGAGGGTGTTGCGCTTATTTGAGAGTGTCGCGTCCCCAGGATCGTCGAAAGAGGTCCAAGCGCTCGGCTCGACTTTAATTAAGCCATAACTTTTGATCACGAGATTAGTCCGGGAATGTTTATTATTATATATCAGGCCGGGGCCTTGCAGAGTCGGCGCAAAAGCGGTGGAGGCGATAACCCCTTCCCCAAAGTGAGACATATAAATAGCAGAAAAAAATGGCGGAAAAAAAGAGGTGCAACACGAGGACTTCCCGAGGAGGTCACGAATCCTAGTACTACTCTCGTAAGCGGCCCGAGCAGCTTAAGCCTTGCGGAGTTCCGAATGGGATCAGGTTGCATTAGTCTTTGGTATGATGCGCACTGCCATGTACTTAGCGATCAATTTATATGCTCACATTATCGTGCTGCTGCAGCCCGTTGCCATCTTTGGGCGGTCATGTCTTACGATGCGGAGCACTTGCGAGCCCACGATCGTCTGACGAAATGATCGCTTTGCAAATCACTCCGCTGCGACTGTCAGCGGGCTTGCGGGGATCGGCGTGGAGGGTGTTCTTGCGCTAGAGTGTGCGTCGGATCGATCGAAAAGAGGTCCCAAGCGCTGCGGCTGCGACTTTAATCCGCCATAACTTTTTGATCCGGGTGTCGAGAATGACTATTGATTATATATCAACGGGGCGCCCGAAAGTCGACGCGATAGCGGTGGAGGCGGAATAACCCTTCCTTCCCAAAAATGAGACATATAAATAGCAGAAAAAAAAAAAAAAAAAAAAAAGAGGTGCAACCGCGAGGACTTCCCAGGGAGGTCACCCATCCTAGTACTACTCTCGCTGGCATGCAGCTTAAGCTGGAGATTCGATGGGATCCGGTGCATTAGTCTTTGATTATGATCGCTTTGCCATGTCTTCTTGCTTGATCGAATTTATATATCTCATTATGCTTTGCTTGACCGGGTTGCCATCTTTGGCGGTCATGTCTTACGATCTGGAGCACTTGCGGTGCCACGATGCGTCGATGGTAGAATGATCATTGCAAATCCTCCGCGCGTGCAATCGCGGGCTTGCCAGGATCGGCGTGGAAGGAATGTTGCTTGTTTCAGAGTGTGCGTCGGGATCGATCGAAAAGAGGTCCCAAGCGGCTCAGTTCCGACTTTAGTCGCCATAACTTTTTGATCAGGGTGTCGGAATGACTATTATTATATATCAGCGGGCCTTAGTCGGCGCAAGGCCCGATAGATAAATAACCCTTCCCAAAATAGAGACATATAAATATGCGAGAAAAAAAAAGAAGGTGCAACCACGAGGACTTCCCAGGAGGTCACCCATCCTAGTACTACTACTCGCCCAAATGCACGCTTAAGCTGCGGAGTTACGATGGGATCGATTGCATTAGTGCTTTGACCATGATCGCACCTGCCATGTCTGTCTTGGCGATCAATAATTATATATCGCATTATCTTTGCAGACCCGTTTGCCATCTTTGAAGCGGTCATGTCTTACGATGCGGAGCACTTGCGGGCCACGATCGTCGACGAAATGATCGCTTGCAAATCCTCCACCACGGCAATCAGCGGGCCTTGCCAGGATCGGCGTGGAGGATGTTCTTTAATTGCGTGTGCTTGTCCGGATCGATCGAAAGAGTCCAAGCCTTCGGCTCGACTTTCGAATGTCGCCATAACTTTTTGATCAGGGTGTCGGAATGACTATTATATATCGCGGGGGCGCGCTGGAAGTCGGCGCCAAGGCGGTGGAAGCCCGATAACCCTTCCCAAAATGAGACATATAAATAGCAGAAAGAAAAAAAAAAGGAGGTGCAACGAGGACTTCCCGGGAGGTCACCCATCCTAGTACTACTCTCGCCCAAGCAGCGCTGAAGCTGCGGGATGCGATGGGATCCGGTGCATTAGTGCTTTGGTATGATCGCTTTGCCATGTCTTCTTATCGATCCAATTTATATATCACGTATCCTTTGACGGCCAGATTTCGCCATCTTTGGCGGTCATGTCTTCGATCTGGAGCACTTGCAGACCCGCGATCTGTCGGCGAAATGATCATACAAATCCCTCCACCTGCGGCAATCGCGGGCTTGCGAGGATCGGCGTGGAGGGTGTTGCGCTAGAAGTGTCGTCGGATCGATCGAAAAAAGAGAGTCCAAGCGCTCGGCTCGACTTTAATTCGCCATAACTTTTTGGTCAAGGTGTAATGAATGACTATTATTATATATCAACGGGCCGTAGTCGAGCGCATAAGCGGTGGAGCCGATAACCCCTTCCAAAATGAGACATATAAATAGCGAAAAAAAGAGGTGCAACACGAGGACTTCCCGGAGAGTCACCCATCCTAGTACTACTCTCATGGCTTAAACCTGCGGCTTAAGCTGCGGAGTTACGATGGGATCCAGGTTGCATTAGTCTTTGTGAGAGTATGATCGCACTTGCCATGTCTTCTTGCGATCAATTTATATATACGTATCTTTGCCGGCCGGGTTGCCATCTTTGGGCGGTCATGTCTTCGATCACGGAGCACTTGCGGGCCCGCGATCACGTCGGCCAGAAATGATCCTTCGCAAATCCCTCAGCCACCGCGGCAATCGCGGGCTTGCGAGGATCGGCGTGGAGGGTGTTCTAAATCAGAGTGTCTGCGTCCGGATCGATCGAAGAAGAGTCAAAGCGCTCGGCTCGACTTTAATTCGCCACTTAACTTTTTGATCCGGGTGTCGGAATGACTATTATTATATATCAACGGGACGCCGAGAAGTCGGCGCCAAAAGCGGTGGAGCCAAATAACTCTTCCCAAAATGAGGCGTATAAATAGCGAGAAAAAAAAAAAAAAAAAAAGAGGTGCGACCACCGAGGACTTCCCGGAGGTCACCCATCCTATAGTACCCTACTCGCCGAGCTTGCGCTTAGCTGGCGGAGTTGATGGGATCCGGTGCATTAGTCTGCTGTATCGATCGCTTTGCCATGTCTTCTTGCTTGATCAATTTATCTATATCGTTATCTATCTGCCCGGCCGGGTTGCCCCGTCTTTCAGGCGGTCATGTCTTGATCTGGAGCGCTTGCGGGCCACGATGCGTCGATGAAATGATCGCTATGCAAATCCTCCACCGCGACAATCGCGCGGGCTTGCCGGGATCGGCTGTGGAAGGAATGTTCTTGATAGAGTGTGCGTCTGGATCGATCGAAAAGAAGGTCAAGCGCTCGGCTCGACTTTAATTCGCCATAACTTTTTGATCAGGGTGTCGAAATGACTGACCATTATATCAGCAGAATGCGCCAGTCGTATGGCGGTGGAGCCAATAACCCCTTCCCAAAATAGAGACATATAAATAGCGAGAAAAAAAAGAAGCGCAACACGAGGACTTCCGGAGGTCACCCATCCTGGTACTACTCTCGCTTAAACACGCCGCTGCGGAGTGCGATGGGATCCGATTGCGTGGTGCTGGTATGATCGTTTGCCATATCTTGCGCCGAACAATTTATATACGTATGCTTTGCGGCCGAATTTGCCATCTTTGGCGGTTATGTCTTCGATCTGGGCTGCCTTGCACGGACCACGATACGTCGGCGAAATGATCATACCAAATCCCACTCCATGCATTGTCAGCGAACTTTGCGGGATCGTGTGGAGGGTGTTGCGCCTTCGAGTATGCGTCGGATCGATCGAAGAGTCCAAGCGGCTTCGGCTCGACTTTAATTCGCCATAGCTTTTGATCGGGTGTCAGAATGACTATTATTATATCAGCGGAATCATGGAAGTCGAGCATAGCGGTGGTCGACAACCCGCTACAAAATGAGACATATAAATAGCGAGGAAAAAAAAAAAGAGGTGCAACACGAGGACTTCCCGAGGAGGTCACCCATCCTAGTACTACTCTTCGCCCAAGCACGGCTTAGCTGCGGAGTTAGGTGGGATCACGTTGCATTAGTCTTTGGTATGATCGCACCCGCCATGTCTTGCGCGATCAATTTATCTCTCTTTGATCAACGCCGGCCGGGTTGCCATCTTTGGGCGGTCATATCTTCGATCTAGGGCATACTTGCGGGCCCACGATACGTCGGCGAAATGATCTTGCAAATCCTCCGCGCGGCAGCCAGCGGGCTTGCGGGATCGGCGTGGAGGGTGTTAGCAGCTGGAGTGTGCGTCGGGATCGATCGGCAAGAAGTCCAAGCGCTGGGGCTCGACTTTAATTACGCCACCCTTTTTGATCGGGTGTCGAGGTGATTTATTATTATATATCAACGGGACTTCCAAGTCGAGCATAGCGGTGGAGCGTCAACCCTTTAAAATGAGGTGCATATAAATAACGAAAAAAAGGAGGTGCAACACGAGACTTCCCGAGGAGGTCACCCATCCTAGTACTACTCGCCCAAAAGCACTTGGCTGACTATAGGAGTTACGATGGGATCGGTGCATTAGTCTTTGACTATGATCGCACACCACCATGTCTTCTTGTGATCAATTTATATATCGTATCTTTCTTGACCGTTACCATCTTTGAAGTGATCCATGTCTTCGATCTGGAGCACTTGCGGGTACGATACGTCGGCCAGTGAATCACTTTACCAAATCCCTCCCACCACAGGCGTTCGGCGGGCTTGCCAGGATAGGCGTGGAGGGTGTTGCGCTGAAGTGTGCGTCAGATCCGATCGAAAGAAGTCCCAAGCGTTGACTCAGACTTTAATTCGCCATGGCACTTTTGATCAGATTGTCGAGGCCAGCTATTATTATATATCGCCAGGATGCGCTAGTCGAGCGTATAGCGGTAAGGCGGGTAACCCCTTCCAAAATGAGGTATATAAATGGCAGGAAAAAAAAAGAGGTGCAACACGAGGACTTCCCAGAGGTCACCCATCCTAGTACTACTCTCGCTTAAGCACGCCAAGCTGCGAGTTACAGTGAGATCAAGGTGCATCAGTCTTTGGTATGGTCGCGCTGCCATGTCTTTGTGATCAATTTATATCACGTATGCCAGCGGTGCCATCTTTGAAGCGGTCATGTCTTCGATGCGGAGCACTTGCACGGGCCACGATACGTCGATGAAGCGATCGTACCCGCGAATCCCTCACCACGTGCAATGGCAGACTGCGGGATCGTGGAGAGTGTTGCTTATTTGAGTGTGCGTCGGATCGATCGAAAGAAGGTCAAGCGCTCGGCTTTCGACTTTAGTGCGCGCCTAACTTTTGATCAGGATGTCGAGAGCCAGCTATTATTATCTATCAGGGGCCTTAGTCGACGCCAGCGTTCGGGCGGCTTGCCCAAAATGAGACATATAAATAGCAGAAAAAAAAAAGAGGTGCGACACGAGGACTTCCAGGAGGTCACCCATCCACAGTACTACTCTCAAGCTGGCTTAACCATTGCGGAGTTCGATGGGATCCGGTGCATTAGTGAGTAGCAGTCGCTATGTCTTACTTGCGATCAATTTATATATCGTATCTTTGCTGCACCCAGATTTTACATCTTTGGCGGTCATGTCTTCGATCTGGGCACTTGCGCGGGCCACGATCTGTCGGCGAAATGATCCTTGCAAATCCCTCCCACCACGGCAATCAGCGGGCTTGCGGGATCGGCGTGGAGGGTGTTCTTATACAAGTGTGCGTCGGATCGATCGAAAGAAGAGGTCAAACGCTCGGCTCGACTTTAATTAGCCATAACTTTTGATCAGGGTGTCAAGAATGACTATTATCATATATATCATCGCGGGCGCCCAAATTGAGCTTAAGCGATGGAGCCGATAACCCGCTTCCCAAAATGAGACATAAATAGCGAGGAAAAAAAAGAGGAGGAGTTGCAACGAGGACTTCCCAGAGGTCGCCCATCCTAGTACTACTCTCGCTAAACACATTTGAGCGCGAGGTTACGATGGGATCCGGTGCATTAGTCTTGATATGATCGCACACCTGCCATGTCTTCTTGCGATCAATTTATATATCATTATCTTTGCTGACCGAATTTGCCATCTTTGAGGTCATGTCTTCACGATCGGAGCACTTACGCGGGGCCACGATACGTCGGCGAAATGATCCTTGCAAATCCCTCCACACGCGTGTCCCGGGCTTGCAGGATCGATGTGGAGAATGTTGCGCTAGAGTGTGCGTCCGGATCGATCGAAAAGAGGTCCCAAGCGCTCGTTTCGACTTTAATTAAGCCATAATCTTTTGATCGGGTGCCGAATGACTGTTATTATCATATATCAGCGGGACCTTCAAGTCGGCGTGGAAGCGGTGGAGCCGATAACCCCTTCCCAAAATGAGACATATAAATAACGAAAAAAAAAGGAGAACACCCAACCACGAGGACTTCCCGAGAGGTCACCCATCGTACTACTACTGCGCCAACCACGGCTTAAGCTGCTGCCCGGAGTTCGATGGGATCAGCATTAGTCTTGGTATGATCGCACTTTGCCATATCTTCGCGGCGATCAATTTATACATACGTATGCTGCGGCCCGTTGCCATCTTTGGCGGTCATGTCTTACGATGCGGAGCACTTGCGGGCCCACGATACGTCGACGAAATGATCCGCGCAAATCCCTCCACCACGGCAATCGCGGGCTTGGGGATCGTTGGAAGAGGTATTCGCGCTGGGAGTGTGCGTCGGGATCGATCGAAGAGAGTCAAGCCTTTCATTTCGACTTTAATTCGCCATAACTTTTGATCCGAATTAGTCGAATGACTATTATATATCGGCAGGGCGCCGAAATCGAGCATAGCGGTGGAGCAAATAACGCCCAAAATGGAGACATATAAATAGCGAGAAAAAAGGAGGTGCAACCGCGAGGACTTCCCGGAGGTCACCCATCCTAGTACTACTCTCGCGAAGCACGGCTGAACTCGCGGAGTTACGGTGGGATCCGGTGCATTAGATCTGATATGATCACTTTGCCATGTCTTGCCCGATCAATTTATATATACTCGATATGCCGCCAGCCTCAAGTTGCCATCTTTTGTGGTGGTCGTAATGTGCTTCGATGCGGAGCACTTGCACGGCCGCATGATAAATCCGGCGAAATGATCTCTGCGGAAACCTCCTCTTCCACACGGCAATCGCGGGCTTGCGGGATCGGGCGTGGAGGAGGTGTTGGCGCTAGAGTGTCGCGTCCGGATCGATCGAAAAAGAGGTCAACGCTCGGCTTTCGACTTTAATTCGCCATGTAACTTTTGATCCCAGGGTGTCGTAATGAGCTATTATTATATATCAACGCGGGCCTTAGAAGTCGAGCTGAAGGCAGTGGAGCCGAATAACCCTTCCCCAAAATGAGACATATAACAGATAAGAAAAAAAAAAAAAAAAAAAAGAGCTGCAACACGAGGACTTCCTGAGGTCACCCATCCTAGTACTACTACTACAAGGCACGACTTAATCATGCGGAGTTCGATGGGATCCGGATTGCATTAATGCTTTGTCGTATGATCGCACTGCCATGTCTTCTTAGCCGATCAATTTATATATACGTATGCTGCAGCCCGTGGCCATCTTTGGGCTGGTCATGTCTTCGATGCGGAGCACTTGCGGGCGCCCACGATCACGTCGGCGAAATGATCACTGGTAAATCCCTCCACCACGGCAAGAATCGGCGTGGCTTGCGAGATCGTGGAGGTGTGTTGACGCTAGAGTGTGCGTCCCGGATCGATCGAAAAGAAGGGTCCAAACGGCTCGTTTCGACTTTAATTCGCCATAACTCTTTGATCACGGGTGTCGTAGATGACTATTATTATCATATCAACCCGGAGGCGCCCAAGTCGAGCGCATAGCGGTGGAGCGATAACCCCTTCCCAAAATGAGAACGCCATATAAACAGCGAAAAAAAAAAAAGAGGTGCAACACGAGTGACTTCCAGGAGGTCACTCCATCCTAGTACTACTCGCCCAAAGCCTACGCTTAACTCTGCGGAGTTCTGATGGGATCCGGTGCATTAGTGCTGGTATGATCGCACCTGCCATGTCTTCCGCGCGATCAATTTATATATCACGTATGCTGCATGATAGATTGCCATCTTTTGGGCGGTCAGTGTTCTTTTTGATACCGGAGCACTTGACCAAGCTCGGCCCACGATACGTCGGCGAAATGATCTCTTGCAAATCCCTCCCCATTACCGCGACAATCGGCGGGCTTGCAGGATCTAAGCGTGGAGGTGTTATGCGCTAGAGTGTAAAGGCGTCCGGATCGATCGAAAGAGGTCAAACATTTCGGCTACCGACTTTAATTCGCCATAACTTTTGATCCGTGTCGAATGTGGCTATTATTATATATCAACGGAATCGCCCAAGTCGAGCAAGGCAGCGTGGAGCCGATAACCCCTTCCCAAAATGAGACATATAAATAGCGAAGAAAAAAAAAAAAAAAGGAGGTGCAACACGCAGGACTTCCAGTGAGGTCACCCATCCCTAGTACTACTCTACCAAGGCACCGCGTAAGCTGCGGAGTTCTGATGGGATCCGGTGCATTAGTGCTGGGATGATGGCACCTGCCATGTCTTGGGCGATCAATTTATATATACGTATGCTGCAGCCGTTGCACATCTTTCGGGCTGGGTCATGTCTTCGATGCGGAGCACTTGCGGGCCCACGATCACACGTCGGCGAAATGATCCTGCAAATCCTCCACCACGGCAATCGCGGGCTTCGCGGGGTGATCGCGTGGAGGGTGTTGGCTTAGCTAGAGCTGTGCGTCGATCGATCGAAGAGGTCCAAACGCTCATTCTGGCCGACTTTAATTCGCCGATAGCACTTTTGATCCGGTGTCGAGAATGGTATTATTATATATCAACTGACGCCCAAGTCGGTGCATGGCGCAGTTTGGAGCCGATAACCCCTTCCCAAAATGAGACATATAAATAGCGTAGGAAAAAAAAAAAAGGCAGGTGCAACACGCAGGACTTCCCAGGAGGTCACCCATCCTAGTACTACTCTCGCCCAAGCACGCTTAACTGCGGAGTTCTGATGGGATCCGGTGCATTAGATATATTGTATGATCGCACTCGCTCATGTCTTCTTGGGCGCGATCAATTTATATATACGTATCTGCAGACCCGTCTGCCATCTTTGGGCGGTCGTAATGTCTTACGATCGGAGCACTTGCACCCGCCCACGATACGTCGGCGAAATGATCCACGCAAATCCCTCACGGCAATCGCGGGCTTGCGAGGATCAGGCGATCGAGGGTGTTGGGCGCTTAGAGTGTGCGTCCGGATCGATCTGAAAAAGAGGTCCAAACGCTCGGCTTACCGACTTTAATTCGCCATAACTTTTTGATCCGGTGTCGGAATGACTATTATTATATATCAACGGACGCCCAGAAGTCGAGCGCAAGCGATGGGAGCCGATAACCCCTTCCCAAAATGAGACATATAAATAGCGTAAAAAAAAAAAAGAGAGTACGCAACCACGAGGACTTCTCAGCGAGGTCACCCATCCCAGTACTATCTCGCCCAAGCACGCTTTAATCGCGAGTTTACGATGGGATCCCGGTGCATTGCAAAGCTTTGGTATGACTATCTGCACACCGCCATGTCTTGGCGCGATCAATTTCATATATCACGTTATCTTGCAGCACCCGTTTCCATCTTTTTAAGGCGGTCATGTCTTCTCGATCCGAGAGCACTTGCGGTAATACCCAACATCGCATACGTCGACGAAATGATTCTTGCAAATCCCTCCACACCGGCAGCCGATCGGGCTTGCGAGGATCGGCGTGGAGGAAGGTGTTTAACGCCAGGAGTGTATGCGTCCGGATCGATCGTAAAGAGGTCCAAACGCTCGGCTCGACTTCTTCTTAATCTCGCCATAACTTTTTGATCCCGGTGTCGAATGACTATTATTGATATATCAACCGGACGCCTAAGTCGAAAGCGCAAGCGGTCAAGAGCCCGATAACCGCCTTCCTCAAAATGAGACATATAAACAGCGGTAAAAAAAAAAAAAAAGAGGTGCAACACGCAGGGACTTCCCAGAGGTCACCCATCCTAGTACTACTTCGCCAACAGCACAGCTTAATCGCTGGAGTTACTGATGGGATCCGTTGCATTAGTGCTTTAGTATGATCGCACTCCGCCATGTCTTGCGCGATCGAATTTATATATCACGTGATGCCGCTTAGCTGACCCAAGTTGCCATCTTTGGCGGTCATGTCTTCTCGATGCCGAGCACTTGACGGGCCACATCGATACGCTTCGGCGATCAATGATCCTTGTAAATCCCTCCACACCGGCAGAATCGCGGGCTTGCAGGATCGGCCGTGGAGGGTGTTATGCCAGAGTGTGCGTCCGGATCGATCGAAGAGGTCCAAACGCCGGCTCGACTTCTTAATCGCCATAACTTTTGATCCCGGTGTCCGAATGACTATTATTATATCAACGGGACGCCCAAGTCGAGCGCAAGAAGTGGAAATGCCGATAACTCTTCCCCAAAATGAGACATATAAATAGCGAGAAAAAAAAAAAAAAAAAAAGAGGTGCAACACGAGGACTTCCCAGGAGGTCACACCATCCTAGTACTACTCGCCCCAAGCCACGCCAAGCTGCAAGTGAGTTCGATGGGATCCGGTGCATTAGTAGCTTTGGTATGATCGCACTGCCATGTCTTGCGCGATCAAGATTTATATATCGTTATCTGCTGCAAAAGATTGCCATTACTTTTGGGGCTAGCGGTCATGTCTTCTGATCTGGAGCGATACTTGCGGGCCCACGATACGCCGACGAAATGATCCTTACCAAATCCCTCCACACCCGCAATCAGCGAACACGGCAGGATCGCGGCGCGAGGGAAGTGTGCGCTAGAGCCGGGCGTCCTTGGATCGATCGAAAAGAGTGTCCAAACGCTTCGGCTTTCGACTCTTAATTCGCCATGAACTTTTGATCCGGTGTCGAAATGACTATTATATATCAACCCGGACGCCCAAGTCGAGCGCAAGCGGTGGAGCCGATAACCCTTCCCAAAGATGAGACATATAAATATGGTAGAAAAAAAAAAAAAAGAGTGTGCAACACGAGGACTTCCCAGGAGGTCACCCATCCCACAGTACTACTCGCCAAGCACGCTTAACTGCGGAGTTCTGGATGGGGATCCGGTGCATTAAAGCGCTGGTATGATCGACACCGCCATGTCTATGCGCGATCAATTTATATCATAATGATACGCCGCAGACCGGGTGCCATCTTCGGCGATCATGTCTTCCGATCCGAGCACTTGCGGGCCCACGATACGTCGAATGCAAATGATCCTTGGTAAATCCCTCCATACTGCAATCAGCGAGGCTTGCAGAGATCGGGCGTGGGAGTGGGTGTTGGGCGCTAGAGTGTCAAAGCGTCCCGTGATCGATCGAAAGAGATCCAAACGCTCGGCTCGACTTTAATTCGCCATAACTTTTGATCCGGGTGTCAGAATGACTATTATTATATATCAACGGGACGCCCAAGTCGAGCGCAAGCGGTGGAGCCGATGAACCCTTCCCAAAATGAGATACATAAACAGCGTAAAAAGAGGTGCAACACGCAGGACTTCCTGCAGAGGTCACCCATCCTAGTACTACTCTCGCCCAAGCACGCCTAATCATGAGTTCCGATGGAATCCAGGTGCATTAGTCTTTGAGTATGATCGCACTCGCCATGATCTTGCTTGCGATCAATTTATATATACGTATGCCGCCGCCGTTTCGCTACATCTTTAGGCTGGTCATGTCTTTCTCCGATCTGGAGCACTGCACCTGCATCGCCCACGATACGCCGGCGAAATGATGCTTGCCAAATCCTTCTCCCACACGGCAATCGGCAGACGGCTTGCAGGATCGCGCGTGGGAGAGGTGTTGGCTTGACCAGAGTGTGCGCTCCCGGATCGATCGAAGAAAAGGTCCAAACGCCGCTCGACTCATCTTAATTCGCCATAACTTTTGATCCGTGTGTCGTAATGACTATTATTATATATCAACAGGGACGCCCAAGTCGAGCTAAGCAAGCGGTGGAGCCGATAACCCCTTCCCAAAAATAGAGACATATAAATAGCGAGAAAGAAAAAAAAAAAAAAAAGAGGTGCAACACGCAGTGGGACTTCCCGAGAGTCACCCATCCCTAGTACTACTCTGCGGCCAAGCACGCTTAATCATGCGAGGAGTTCGATGGGATCCGGTGCATTAGTAAGTTGTGTATGATCGCACACCTGGCCATGTCTTCCGCGCGATCAATTTATATATACACGTATGCCGCAAATGCCGTTTGCCATCTTTCAGGCGGTCGTAATGTTCTTCCGATCTCGAAGCTGACTTGCGACTGCCCGTCGACGATTACGTCGACTAAATGATGCCCAAATCCCTCCACCACGGCAATCGCGGGCTTGCGTGGATCGGGCGTGGAGGTGTTATGCGCTAGAGTGTGCGCTCCGTGATCGATCGAAAAGAGGTCCAAGCCAGCTCGCAAGCTCGACGCTTCTTAATTCGCCATAACTTTTGATCCGGTGTCGAAATGACTATTATTATATATCAACGGGACGCCTAAGTCAGAGCGCAAGGCGGTGGAGCCGATAACCTCTACCCAAAATGAGACATATAAATAGCGAGAGAAAAAAAAAAAGAGGTGCAACCACGAGGATTCCCAGAGTGTCACCCATCCTAGTACTTCACTCACCGAAGCACGCTTAATCATGCGGAGTTCGATGGGGATCCGTGCATTAGTAGCCGGGTATGATCGCACTCTGCCATGTCTTGCAGCGATCAATTTATATATACGGTAATGCCGCAACCCTCGCTGCCATCTTTTGGGCTGCCATCACAATAACTTCACGATCGGAGCACTTCGCACCTGCGGGCCCACGATACGCCGACGACGAATGATCTGCAAATCCCTCCACCACGGCAATCGGCGGGCTGGCAGGATCGGCGTGGGAGTGGTGTTGGGCGGCTAGAGTTAATGCGCCGGATCGATCGGAAAAGAGGTCGCAAACTGCATTTCGACTTTAATTCGCCATAACTTTTGATCCGGGTGTCGAATGACTCATTATTATATATCAACGGACGCTCAAGTCGAGCTATAGCTGGTGGAGCCGATAACCCCTTCCCAAAATGAGACATATAAATAGCAGAAAAAAAAAAAAAAAGAGGAGGTGCAACACGCAGGACTTCCCAGAGGTCCACCCAAAGTCCCTAGTACTACTTTCGCCTCAAGTGCCAGCGACTTAATCGCGGAGTTCGATGGGATCAGGTGCATTAATCTTGCCGTATGATAATTCGCACCGCCATGTCTTGCGCGATCAATTTGATATATCGCATGTCAGCATGACCCGGATTACGCTATCTTAAAAGGCTGCGGATCATGTTCTTTCGGGATCGGAGCACTTGCACGGGCCCACGCATACGCCGGCTTAACGAATGATCTCTGCAAATCCTCTGTCAGCACGTGAATCGCGGGCTATACCAGGATCGGCTGATGAAAGGTGTTGGCGCTTCAGCAGTGGCGTCCTGGATCGATCGTAAAAAAGAAGGTCCGAAACGCTTACCGGCTCGACTTTAATTCCGCCATAATCTTTTGATCCGGATGTGTCGTAATGTACTATTATATATCAACATGACGCTGACGTCGATTAAGCGGTGGAGCCGATAACAACCTTCCTGCAAAATGACACATATAAATAGCAGAAAAAAAAAAAAAAAAAGAAGGTGCAACACGATTTATGGACTTCCCAGAGGTCACCCATCCTAGTACTACTCTGCAGCCTCAAGCGATCGCTTAATCGCGGAGTTCACGATGGCGATCCAGGTGACATTAGTGCTTTGGTATGATCGCACTTTGCCATGTCTTCTTAGGCGCCATCACTTTATATATCATTATGCTTTGCAAAGCCCCCGCGGTTCGCCATCTTTGGCGGTCATGTCTTCGACCGGAGCACTTGCACGGCCCACGATACGTCGGCGAAATGATCTTGCAGAAATCTCCTCTCCACACTGGCAATCGCGAATCTTGGCAGGATCAGCGTGGAGGTGTTGCGCTAGAGTGTGCGCCCGGATCGATCGAAAAGAGGTCCAAACGCTGGCCGACTTTAATTCGCCATAACTTTTGATCCAGCGTGTCGAATGACTATTATTATATATCAACCGGACGCCCAAGTCGAGCAAGCGGTGGAGCCGATAACCCCTTCCCAAAATGAGACATATAAATAGCAAAAAAAAAAAAGAGGTGCAACACGAGGATTCTCCAGAGGTCACCCATCCTAGTACTACTCGCCAAGCACGCTTAACCGCGGAGTTCGATGGGATCCTGCATTAGTGCTTGGTATGATCGCACCGCCATGTCTTGGCGCGATCAATTTATATACACGTATGTGCGCCCAGATTGGCACATCTTTGGGCGGTCATGTCTTACGACCGAGCACTTGCGGGCCCACGATCACGTCGACGAAATGATCCTTGCAAATCCCTCCACATCAGCAATCGCGGCTTGGCAGGATCGGCGTGGAGGGTGTTATGCGCTAGAGAGTGTGCGTCCGGATCGATCGAAGAGGTCCAAACGCTCGGCCGACTTTAATTCGCCATAACTTTTGATCCGTGTCGAATGACTATTATTATATATCAACGGACGCCCAAGTCGAGCGCAAGCTGGTGGAGCCGATAACCCCTTCCCAAAATGAGACATATAAATAGCAGAAAAAAAAAAGTGGTGCAACACGAGGCCTTCGGAGGAGGTCACCCATCCTAGTACTACTCGCGCCCAAGCACGCTTAATCATGGAGTTCGATGGGATCCGGTATTGTTTGGTATGATCGCACTGCCATGTCTTCGCGATCAATTTATATATACGTATGTCAGCAGATTTGCCATCTTTGGGCGGTCATGTCTTCGATCCGAGCACTTGCACGCCCACGATACGTCGATGAAATGATCCTTGCAAATCCTCTCCACGGCAATCGCGGGCTTGCAGGATCGGCGTGGAGGTGTTGCGCTAGAGTGCGTCGGATCGATCGAAAGAGGTCCAAACGCTGGCTCGACTTTAATTCGCCATAACTTTGATCCGGTGTCGAATGACTATTATTATATATCAACGGACGCCAAGTCGAGCGCAAGCGGTGGAGCCGATAACCCTTCCCAAAAATGAGACATATAAATAGCGTAAAAAAAAAAAAGAGGTGCAACACGAGGACTTCCCAGGAGTGTCACCCATCCTAGTACTACTCTCGCTGGCAATCACTGCGGAGTTCGGCGGGATCCGTGCATTAGTGCTGGTATGACCGCACCGCCATGTCTTCTTGCGCGATCAATTTATATATACGCATGTCGCACCCGTTGCCATCTTTGGGCGGTCATGTCTTCGACCGAGCACTTGCACGGCCCACGATACGTCGACGAAATGATCTCTGCAAATCCTCCACGGCAATCGCGGGCTTGCGGGATCGCGTGGAGGGTGTTGCGCTAGAGTGTGCGTTCCGATCGATCGAAAGAGGTCCAAACGCTCTACCGACTTTAATTCGCCATAACTTTTTGATCCGGTGTCGAATGACTATTATTATATATCAACGGACGCCTAAGTCGAGCGCAAGTCGTGGAGCCGATAACCCCTTCCCAAAATGCAGACATATAAATAGCAGAAAAAAAAAAAAAAAAAGAGGTGCAACACGCAGGACTTCAGGAGGTCACCCATCCTAGTACTACTCGCCAAGCACGCTTAATCATGAGTTCGATGGCATCCGGTGCATTAGTGCTGCTATGATCGCACCTGCCATGTCTTGCGCGATCAATTTATATATACGTATGCTGCAGCCCCGTTGCCATCTTTGGGCGGTCATGTCTTCTGATCTGGAGCACTTGCACGGGCCCACGATACGACGAATGATCTCTGCAAACCCTCCACACGGGCAATCGCGGGCTTGCGGGGGGTGATCGGGCGTGGAGGGTGTTGGCGCTAGAGTGTGCGTCTTGATCGATCGTAAGAGGTCCAAACCTGCGGGACGACTTTAATTCGCCATAACTTTTGATCCGGGTGTCAGAATGACTATTATTATATATCAACGGGACGCCCAAGTCGAGCGCAAGCGGTGGAGCCGATAACCCCTTCCCAAAATGAGACATATAAATAGCAGAAAAAAAAAAAAAAAAAAAGAGGTGCAACACGAGGACTTCCCAGGAGGTCACCCATCCTAGTACTACTCTCGCCCAAGCACGCTTAACTGCGGAGTTCTGATGGGATCCGGTGCATTAGTGCTGGTATGATCGCACCTGCCATGTCTTGCGCGATCAATTTATATATACATTATCGCGGCCCATGGTTGCCATCTTTGGGCGGTCATGTCTTCTGATCTGGAGCACTTGCACGGGCCCACGATACGTCGACGAAATGATCCTTGCAAATCCCTCCACACGGCAATCGCGGGCTTGCAGGATCGGCGTGGAGGGTGTTGCGCTAGAGTGTGCGTCCCGGATCGATCGAAAGAGGTCCAAACGCTCGGCTCGACTTTAATTCGCCATAACTTTTGATCCGGGTGTCAGAATGACTATTATTATATATCAACGGGACGCCCAAGTCGAGCGCAAGCGGTGGAGCCGATAACCCCTTCCCAAAATGAGACATATAAATAGCAGAAAAAAAAATAAAAAGAGGTGCAACACGAGGACTTCCCAGAGGTCACCCATCCCTAGTACTACTCTGCCAAGCACGCTTAAGCACGGATGAGTTACGATGGGATCCGGTGCATTAGCTAGCTTTGGTATGATAGCACGAGCCATGTCCTGCGCGATCAATTTATATATCATTATTATCTGCTGACCGGGTTGCCATCTTTGGGCGGTCATGTCTTACGATCACGGAGCACTTGCAGGCCCACGATCACGTCGGCGAAATGATCGCGGAAATCCCTCCACACGGCAATCGCGGGCTTGCAGAGGATCGGCGTGGGAGGTGTTGCGCTTAGAGTGTGCGTCCGGATCGATCGAAAAGAGGTCCAAACGCCATTTCGACTTTAATTCGGCATAACTTTTGATCCGGGTGTCAGAATGACTATTATTATATATCAACGGGACGCCCAAGTCGAGCGCAAGCGGACCAGCCGATAACCCCTTCCCAAAATGAGACATATAAATAGCAGAAAAAAAAAAAAAAAGAGGTGCAACACGAGGACTTCCCAGGAGGTCACCCATCCTAGTACTACTCCGCAAGCAGACGCTTAATCGCGGAGTTACGATGGGATCCGGTGCATTAGTCTTTGGTATGATCGCACCGCCATGTCTTGGCGCGATCAATTTATATATCATTATCGCGGCCCGTTGCCATCTTTGGGCGGTCATGTCTTCTGATCTGGAGCACTTGCACGGGCCCACGATACGTCGACGAAATGATCCTTGCAAATCCCTCCACACGGCAATCGCGGGCTTGCAGGATCGGCGTGGAGGGTGTTGCGCTAGAGTGTGCGTCCCGGATCGATCGAAAGAGGTCCAAACGCTCGGCTCGACTTTAATTCGCCATAACTTTTGATCCGGGTGTCGAACGACTATTATTATATCAACCGGACGCCTAAGTCGAGCGTTGAAGCGGTGGAGCCGACAACCCCTTCCAAAAATGAGACATATAAATAGCAGAAAAAAAAAAGAGGTGCAACACGAGGACTTCCCAGGAGGTCACCCATCCTAGTACTACTTCGCCAAGCACGCTTAATCATGCGGAGTTCTGATGGGATCCGGTGCATTAGTCCTGGTATGATCGCACCTGCCATGTCTTGCGCGATCAATTTATATATACGTATGCTGCAGCCCCGTTGCCATCTTTGGGCGGTCATGTCTTCTGATCTGGAGCACTTGCACGAGCCCACGATACGTCGACGAAATGATCTCTTGCAAATCCTCCACACGGCAATCGCGGGCTTGCGGATCGGCGTGGAAGGGTGTTGCGCAGAGTGTGCGTCCTGGATCGATCGAAGAGGTCCAAACGCTCGGCTCGACTTTTAATTCGCCATAACTTTTGATCCGGGTGTCAGAATGACTATTATTATATATCAACGGGACGCCCAAGTCGAGCGCAAGCGGTGGAGCCGATAACCCCTTCCCAAAATGAGACATATAAATAGCAGAAAAAAAAAAAAAGAGGTGCAACACGAGGACTTCCCAGGAGGTCACCCATCCTAGTACTACTCTCGCCCAAGCACGCTTAACTGCGGAGTTCTGATGGGATCCGGCATTAGTCTTTGGTATGATCGCACTCGCCATGTCTTGCGCGATCAATTTATATATACATTATCGCTGCGGCCAGATTTCGCTACTATCTTTGGGCGGTCATGTCTTCTGATCTGGAGCACTTGCACGGGCCCACGATACGTCGACGAAATGATCCTTGCAAATCCCTCCACACGGCAATCGCGGGCTTGCAGGATCGGCGTGGAGGGTGTTGCGCTAGAGTGTGCGTCCCGGATCGATCGAAAGAGGTCCAAACGCGCTACCGACTTCTTAATTCGCCATAACTTTTGATCCGGTGTCGAATGACTATTATTATATATCAACCGGACGCCAAGCGGAGCGCAAGCGGTGGAGCCGATAACCCCTTCCCAAAATGAGACATATAAATAGCAGAAAAAAAAAAAGAGGTGCAACACGAGGACTTCCCAGGAGGTCACCCATCCTAGTACTACTCTCGCCCAAGCACGCTTAACTGCGGAGTTCTGATGGGATCCGTGCATTAGTGCCGGTATGATCGCACCGCCATGTCTTGGCGCGATCAATTTATATACACATTATCTGCAGCCCGTTGCCATCTTTGGGCGGTCATGTCTTACGATCCGGGAGCACTTGCATCGGCCCACGACACGTCGACGAAATGATCTCTGCAAATCCCTCCACACGGCAATCGCGGGCTTGGCAGGATCGGCGTGGAGGGTGTTGCGCTGAGTGTGGCGTCGGATCGATCGAAGAGGTCCAAACGCTCGGCTCGACTTTAATTCGCCATAACTTTTGATCAGGTGTGTCGAATGACTATTATTATATATCAACGGGACGCCAAGTCGAGCGCAAGCGGTGGAGCCGATAACCCCTTCCCAAAATGAGACATATAAATAGCAGAAAAAAAAAAAAAAAGAGGTGCAACACGAGGACTTTGAGGAGGTCACCGCAATCTAAGTACTACTGCGCGCTAAGCAAACGCTTAGCTGCGGAGTTCGGCGGGATCCCTGGGCATTAGTCATGGTATGGGCGCACCTGCCATGTCATACTTGCGTTGATCAATTTATATATCACGATGATCTGCGGCCCGTGCCATCTTTGGCGGTCATGTCTTCGATGGAGCACTTGCACGGGCCCACGATACGTCGACGAAATGATCCTTGCAAATCCCTCCACACGGCAATCGCGGGCTTGCAGGATCGGCGTGGAGGGTGTTGCGCTAGAGTGTGCGTCCCGGATCGATCGAAAGAGGTCCAAACGCTCGGCTCGACTTTAATTCGCCATAACTTTTGATCCGGGTGTCAGAATGACTATTATTATATATCAACGGGACGCCCAAGTCGAGCGCAAGCGCTGGAGCCGATAACCCCTTCCCAAAATGAGACATATAAATAGCAGAAAAAAAAAAAAAAAAAAAGAGGTGCAACACGAGGACTTCCCAGGAGGTCACCCATCCTAGTACTACTCTCGCCCAAGCACGCTTAACTGCGGAGTTCTGATGGGATCCGGTGCATTAGTGCTGGTATGATCGCACCTGCCATGTCTTGCGCGATCAATTTATATATACGTATGCTGCAGCCCCGTTGCCATCTTTGGGCGGTCATGTCTTCTGATCTGGAGCACTTGCACGGGCCCACGATACGTCGACGAAATGATCCTTGCAAATCCCTCCACACGGCAATCGCGGGCTTGCAGGATCGGCGTGGAGGGTGTTGCGCTAGAGTGTGCGTCCCGGATCGATCGAAAGAGGTCCAAACGCTCGGCTCGACTTTAATTCGCCATAACTTTTGATCCGGGTGTCAGAATGACTATTATTATATATCAACGGGACGCCCAAGTCGAGCGCAAGCGGTGGAGCCGATAACCCCTTCCCAAAATGAGACATATAAATAGCAGAAAAAAAAAAAAAAAGAGGTGCAACACGAGGACTTCCCAGGAGGTCACCCATCCTAGTACTACTCTCGCCCAAGCACGCTTAACTGCGGAGTTCTGATGGGATCCGGTGCATTAGTGCTGGTATGATCGCACCTGCCATGTCTTGCGCGATCAATTTATATATCCGTATGCTGCAGCCCCGTTGCCATCTTTGGGCGGTCATGTCTTCTGATCTGGAGCACTTGCACGGGCCCACGATACGTCGACGAAATGATCCTTGCAAATCCCTCCACACGGCAATCGCGGGCTTGCAGGATCGGCGTGGAGGGTGTTGCGCTAGAGTGTGCGTCCCGGATCGATCGAAAGAGGTCCAAACGCTCGGCTCGACTTTAATTCGCCATAACTTTTGATCCGGGTGTCAGAATGACTATTATTATATATCAACCGGACGCCCAAGTCGAGCGCAAGCGGTAGAGCCGATAACCCCTTCCCAAAATGAGACATATAAATGAGAAAAAAAAAAAAAAAGAGGTGCAACACGAGGACTTCCCAGGAGGTCACCCATCCTAGTACTGCTCTCGTCCAAGCACGCTTAACTGCGGAGTTCTGATGCGATCCGGTGCATTAGTGCTGGTATGATCGCACCTGCCATGTCTTGCGCGATCAATTTATATACGTATGCTGCAGCCCCGTTGCCATCTTTGGGCGGTCATGTCTTCTGATCTGGAGCACTTGCACGGGCCCACGATACGTCGACGAAATGATCCTTGCAAATCCCTCCACACGGCAATCGCCGGCTTGCAGGATCGGCGTGGAGGGTGTTGCGCTAGAGTGTGCGTCCCGGATCGATCGAAAGAGGTCCACACGCTCGGCTCGACTTTAATTCGCCATAACTTTTGATCCGGGTGTCAGAATGACTATTATTATATATCAACGGGACGCCCAAGTCGAGCGCAAGCGGTGGAGCCGATAACCCCTTCCCAAAATGAGACATATAAATAGCAGAAAAAAAAAAGAGGTGCAACACGAGGACTTCCCAGGAGGTCACCCATCCTAGTACTACTCTCGCCCAAGCACGCTTAACTGCGGAGTTCTGATGGGATCCGGTGCATTAGTGCTGGTATGATCGCACCTGCCATGTCTTGCGCGATCAATTTATATATACGTATGCTGTAGCCCCGTTGCCATCTTTGGGCGGCCATGTCTTCTGATGTGGAGCACTTGCGGGCCACGATACGTCGACGAAATGATCCTTGCAAATCCCTCCACACGGCAATCGCGCTTGCAGATGGGCGTGGAGGGTGTTGCGCTAGAGTGTGCGTCCCGGATCGATCGAAAGAGGTCCAAACGCTCGGCTCGACTTTAATTCGCCATAACTTTTGATCCGGGTGTCAGAATGACTATTATTATATATCAACGGGACGCCCAAGTCGAGCGCAAGCGGTGGAGCCGATAACCCCTTCCCAAAATGAGACATATAAATAGCAGAAAAAAAAAAAAAAGAGGTGCAACACGAGGACTTCCCAGGAGGTCACCCATCCTAGTACTACTCTCGCCCAAGCACGCTTAACTGCGGAGTTCTGATGGGATCCGGTGCATTAGTGCTGGTATGATCGCACCTGCCATGTCTTGCGCGATCAATTTATATATACGTATGCTGCAGCCCCGTTGCCATCTTTGGGCGGTCATGTCTTCTGATCTGGAGCACTTGCACGGGCCCACGATACGTCGACGAAATGATCCTTGCAAATCCCTCCACACGGCAATCGCGGGCTTGCAGGATCGGCGTGGGGGGTGTTGCGCTAGAGTGTGCGTCCCCGATCGATCGAAAGAGGTCCAAACGCTCGACTTTAATTCGCCATAACTTTTGATCCGGGTGTCAGAATGACTATTATTATATATCAACGGGACGCCCAAGTCGAGCGCAAGCGGTGGAGCCGATAACCCCTTCCCAAAATGAGACATATAAATAGCAGAAAAAAAAAAAAAAAAAGAGGTGCAACACGAGGACTTCCCAGGAGGTCACCCATCCTAGTACTACTCTCGCCCAAGCACGCTTAAGTGCGGAGTTCTGATGGGATCCGGTGCATTAGTCTTTGGTATGATCGCACCGCCATGTCTTGCGCGATCAATTTATATACGTATGCGCCTCGTTGCCATCTTTGAAGGCGGTCATGTCTTCCGACTGCAGCACTTGCACGGGCCCACGATACGTCGACGAAATGATCCTTGCAAATCCCTCCACACGGCAATCGCGGGCTTGCAGGATCGGCGTGGAGGGTGTTGCGCTAGAGTGTGCGTCCCGGATCGATCGAAAGAGGTCCAAACGTTCGGCTCGACTTTAATTCGCCATAACTTTTGATCCGGGTGTCAGAATGACTATTATTATATATCAACGGGACGCCCAAGTCGAGCGCAAGCGGTGGAGCCGATAACCCCTTCCCAAAATGAGACATATAAATAGCAGAAAAAAAAAAAAAAGAGGTGCAACACGAGGACTTCCCAGGAGGTCACCCATCCTAGTACTACTCGCCAAGCACGCTTAATCTGCGGAGTTCGATGGGATCCGGCATTAGGCCGGTATGATCGCACCTGCCATGTCTTGCGCGATCAATTTATATATACGTATGCTGCAGCCCCGTTGCCATCTTTGGGCGGTCATGTCTTCTGATCTGGAGCACTTGCACGGGCCCACGATACGTCGACGAAATGATCCTTGCAAATCCCTCCACACGGCAATCGCGGGCTTGCAGGATCGGCGTGGAGGGTGTTGCGCTAGAGTGTGCGTCCCGGATCGATCGAAAGAGGTCCAAACGCTCGGCTCGACTTTAATTCGCCATAACTTTTGATCCGGGTGTCAGAATGACTATTATTATATATCAACGGGACGCCCAAGTCGAGCGCAAGCGGTGGAGCCGATAACCCCTTCCCAAAATGAGACATATAAATAGCAGAAAAAAAAAAAAAGAGGTGCAACACGAGGACTTCCCAGGAGGTCACCCATCCTAGTACTACTCTCGCCCAAGCACGCTTAACTGCGGAGTTCTGATGGGATCCGGTGCATTAGTGCTGGTATGATCGCACCTGCCATGTCTTGCGCGATCAATTTATATATACGTATGCTGCAGCCCCGTTGCCATCTTTGGGCGGTCATGTCTTCTGATCTGGAGCACTTGCACGGGCCCACGATACGTCGACGAAATGATCCTTGCAAATCGCTCCACGCGGCAATCGCGGGCTTGCAGGATCGGCGTGCAGGTGTTGCGCTAGAGTGTGCGTCCCGGATCGATCGAAAGAGGTCCAAACGCTCGGCTCGACTTTAATTCGCCATAACTTTTGATCCGGGTGTCAGAATGACTATTATTATATATCAACGGGGCGCCCAAGTCGAGCGCAAGCGGTGGAGCCGATAACCCCTTCCCAAAATGAGACATATAAATAGCAGAAAAAAAAAAAAAAAAAGAGGTGCAACACGAGGACTTCCCAGGAGGTCACCCATCCTAGTACTACTCTCGCCCAAGCACGCTTAACTGCGGAGTTCTGATGGGATCCGGTGCATTAGTGCTGGTATGATCGCACCTGCCATGTCTTGCGCGATCAATTTATATATACGTATGCTGCAGCAAATTTCGCTTGCCATCTTTGGGCGGTCATGTCTTCTGATCTGGAGCACTTGCACGGGCCCACGATACGTCGACGAAATGATCCTTGCAAATCCCTCCACACGGCAATCGCGGGCTTGCAGGATCGGCGTGGAGGGTGTTGCGCTAGAGTGTGCGTCCCGGATCGATCGAAAGAGGTCCAAACGCTCGGCTCGACTTTAATTCGCCATAACTTTTGATCCGGGTGTCAGAATGACTATTATTATATATCAACGGGACGCCCAAGTCGAGCGCAAGCGGTGGAGCCGATAACCCCTTCCCAAAATGAGACATATAAATAGCAGAAAAAAAAAAAAAAAAAGAGGTGCAACACGAGGACTTCCCAGGAGGTCACCCATCCTAGTACTACTCTCGCCCAAGCACGCTTAACTGCGGAGTTCTGATGGGATCCGGTGCATTAGGCCGGTATGATCGCACCTCGCCATGTCTTGGCGCGATCAATTTATATATACGTATGCTGCAGCCCCGTTGCCATCTTTGGGCGGTCATGTCTTCGATGCGGAGCACTTGCGGGCCCACGATACGCCGACGAAATGATCTCTGCAAATCCTCCACACGGCAATCGCGGGCTTGCAGGATCGGCGTGGAGGGTGTTGCGCGCTAGAGTGTGCGTCCCGGATCGATCGAAAGAGGTCCAAACGCTCGGCTCGACTTTAATTCGCCATAACTTTTGATCCGGGTGTCAGAATGACTATTATTATATATCAACGGGACGCCCAAGTCGAGCGCAAGCGGTGGAGCCGATAACCCCTTCCCAAAATGAGACATATAAATAGCAGAAAAAAAAAAAAAAAGAGGTGCAACACGAGGACTTCCCAGGAGGTCACCCATCCTAGTACTACTCTCGCCCAAGCACGCTTAACTGCGGAGTTCTGATGGGATCCGGTGCATTAGTGCTGGTATGATCGCACCTGCCATGTCTTGCGCGATCAATTTATATACGTATGCTGCAGCCCCGTTGCCATCTTTGGGCGGTCATGTCTTCTGATCTGGAGCACTTGCACGGGCCCACGATACGTCGACGAAATGATCCTTGCAAATCCCTCCACACGGCAATCGCGGGCTTGCAGGATCGGGGTGGAGGGTGTTGCGCTAGAGTGTGCGTCCCGGATCGATCGAAAGAGGTCCACACGCTCGGCCCGACTTTAATTCGCCATAACTTTTGATCCGGGTGTCAGAATGACTATTATTATATATCAACGGGACGCCCAAGTCGAGCGCAAGCGGTGGAGCCGATAACCCCTTCCCAAAATGAGACATATAAATAGCAGAAAAAAAAAAAAAAAAGAGGTGCAACACGAGGACTTCCCGGGAGGTCACCCATCCTAGTACTACTTCTCGCCAAGCACGCTTAATCATGGAGTTCGATGGGATCCGGCATTAGTCTTTGGTATGATCGCTTTGCCATGTCTTGCGCGATCAATTTATATATACGTATGCTGGAGGCCGGTTGGCATCTTTGGCGGTCATGTCTACGACCGGAGCACTTGCACGGGCCCACGATACGACGACGAAATGATCCATGCAAATCCTCCACACGGCAATCGCGGGCTTGCGGAAGGATCGGCGTGGAGGGTGGTGTTGCGCTAGAGTGTGCGTCCCGGATCGATCGAAAGAGGTCCAAACGCTCGGCTCGACTTTAATTCGCCATAACTTTTGATCCGGGTGTCAGAATGACTATTATTATATATCAACGGGACGCCCAAGTCGAGCGCAAGCGGTGGAGCCGATAACCCCTTCCCAAAATGAGACATATAAATAGCAGAAAAAAAAAAAAAGAGGTGCAACACGAGGACTTCCCAGGAGGTCACCCATCCTAGTACTACTCTCGCCCAAGCACGCTTAACTGCGGAGTTCTGATGGGATCCGGTGCATTAGTGCTGGTATGATCGCACCTGCCATGTCTTGCGCGATCAATTTATATATACGTATGCAGCAATTTCTGCGGTTATCTTTGGGCGGGCCATGTCTTCTCGATGGGAGCACTTGCACGGGCCCACGATACGTCGACGAAATGATCCTTGCAAATCCCTCCACACGGCAATCGCGGGCTTGCAGGATCGGCGTGGAGGGTGTTGCGCTAGAGTGTGCGTCCCGGATCGATCGAAAGAGGTCCAAACGCTCGGCTCGACTTTAATTCGCCATAACTTTTGATCCGGGTGTCAGAATGACTATTATTATATATCAACGGGACGCCCAAGTCGAGCGCAAGCGGTGGAGCCGATAACCCCTTCCCAAAATGAGACATATAAATAGCAGAAAAAAAAAAAAAAAAAAGAGGTGCAACACGAGGACTTCCCAGGAGGTCACCCATCCTAGTACTACTCTCGCCCAAGCACGCTTAACTGCGGAGTTCTGATGGGATCCGGTGCATTAGTGCTGGTATGATCGCACCTGCCATGTCTTGCGCGATCAATTTATATATACGTATGCTGCAGCCCCGTTGCCATCTTTGGGCGGGCATGTCTTCTGATCCGGGAGCACTTGCACGCGCCCACGATACGTCGACGAAATGATCCTTGCAAATCCCTCCACACGGCAATCGCGGGCTTGCAGGATCGGCGTGGAGGGTGTTGCGCTAGAGTGTGCGTCCCGGATCGATCGAAAGAGGTCCAAACGCTCGGCTCGACTTTAATTCGCCATAACTTTTGATCCGGGTGTCAGAATGACTATTATTATATATCAACGGGACGCCCAAGTCGAGCGCAAGCGGTGGAGCCGATAACCCCTTCCCAAAATGAGACATATAAATAGCAGAAAAAAAAAAAAAAAAAAGAGGTGCAACACGAGGACTTCCCAGGAGGTCACCCATCCTAGTACTACTCTCGCCCAAGCACGCTTAACTGCGGAGTTCTGATGGGATCCGATGCATTAGTCCGGTATGATCGCACCGCCATGTCTTGGCGCGATCAATTTATATATACGCATGTCCGCAAATCGCTGCCATCTTTGGGCGGTCATGTCTTCTGATCTGAGCACTTGCACGCCCACGATACGTCGGCGAAATGATCCTTGCAAATCCCTCCACACGGCAATCGCGGGCTTGCAGGATCGGCGTGGAGGGTGTTGCGCTAGAGTGTGCGTCCCGGATCGATCGAAAGAGGTCCAAACGCTCGGCTCGACTTTAATTCGCCATAACTTTTGATCCGGGTGTCAGAATGACTATTATTATATATCAACGGGACGCCCAAGTCGAGCGCAAGCTGTGGAGCCGATAACCCCTTCCCAAAATGAGACATATAAATAGCAGAAAAAAAAAAAAAAGAGGTGCAACACGAGGACTTCCCAGGAGGTCACCCATCCTAGTACTACTCTCGCCCAAGCACGCTTAACTGCGGAGTTCTGATGGGATCCGGTGCATTAGTGCTGGTATGATCGCACCTGCCATGTCTTGCGCGATCAATTTATATATACGTATGCTGCAGCCCCGTTGCCATCTTTGGGCGGTCATGTCTTCTGATCTGGAGCACTTGCACGGGCCCACGATACGTCGACGAAATGATCCTTGCAAATCCCTCCACACGGCAATCGCGGGCTTGCAGGATCGGCGTGGAGGGTGTTGCGCTAGAGTGTGCGTCCCGGATCGATCGAAAGAGGTCCAAACGCTCGGCTCGACTTTAATTCGCCATAACTTTTGATCCGGGTGTCAGAATGACTATTATTATATATCAACGGGACGCCCAAGTCGAGCGCAAGCGGTGGAGCCGATAACCCCTTCCCAAAATGAGACATATAAATAGCAGAAAAAAAAAAAAAAAAGAGGTGCAACACGAGGACTTCCCAGGAGGTCACCCATCCTAGTACTACTCTCGCCCAAGCACGCTTAACTGCGGAGTTCTGATGGGATCCGGTGCATTAGTGCTGGTATGATCGCACCTGCCATGTCTTGCGCGATCAATTTATATATACGTATGCTGCAGCCCCGTTGCCATCTTTGGGCGGTCATGTCTTCTGATCTGGAGCACTTGCACGGGCCCACGATACGTCGACGAAATGATCCTTGCAAATCCCTCCACACGGCAATCGCGGGCTTGCAGGATCGGCGTGGAGGGTGTTGCGCTAGAGTGTGCGTCCCGGATCGATCGAAAGAGGTCCAAACGCTCGGCTCGACTTTAATTCGCCATAACTTTTGATCCGGGTGTCAGAATGACTATTATTATATATCAACGGGACGCCCAAGTCGAGCGCAAGCGGTGGAGCCGATAACCCCTTCCCAAAATGAGACATATAAATAGCAGAAAAAAAAAAAAAAAAAAAAGAGGTGCAACACGAGGACTTCCCAGGAGGTCACCCATCCTAGTACTACTCTCGCCCAAGCACGCTTAACTGCGGAGTTCTGATGGGATCCGGTGCATTAGTGCTGGTATGATCGCACCTGCCATGTCTTGCGCGATCAATTTATATATACGTATCCTGCAAATTTCCAGTTGCCATCTTTGGGCGGTCATGTCTTCTGATCTGGAGCACTTGCACGGGCCCACGATACGTCGACGAAATGATCCTTGCAAATCCCTCCACACGGCAATCGCGGGCTTGCAGGATCGGCGTGGAGGGTGTTGCGCTAGAGTGTGCGTCCCGGATCGATCGAAAGAGGTCCAAACGCTCGGCTCGACTTTAATTCGCCATAACTTTTGATCCGGGTGTCAGAATGACTATTATTATATATCAACGGGACGCCCAAGTCGAGCGCAAGCGGTGGAGCCGATAACCCCTTCCCAAAATGAGACATATAAATAGCAGAAAAAAAAAAAAGAGGTGCAACACGAGGACTTCCCAGGAGGTCACCCATCCTAGTACTACTCTCGCCCAAGCACGCTTAACTGCGGAGTTCTGATGGGATCCGGTGCATTAGTGCTGGTATGATCGCACCTGCCATGTCTTGCGCGATCAATTTATATACGTATCGCATGCCCCCTGCCATCTTTGGGCGGTCATGTCTTCTGATCTGGAGCACTTGCACGGGCCCACGATACGTCGACGAAATGATCCTTGCAAATCCCTCCACACGGCAATCGCGGGCTTGCAGGATCGGCGTGGAGGGTGTTGCGCTAGAGTGTGCGTCCCGGATCGATCGAAAGAGGTCCAAACGCTCGGCTCGACTTTAATTCGCCATAACTTTTGATCCGGGTGTCAGAATGACTATTATTATATATCAACGGGACGCCCAAGTCGAGCGCAAGCGGTGGAGCCGATAACCCCTTCCCAAAATGAGACATATAAATAGCAGAAAAAAAAAAAAAAAGAGGTGCAACACGAGGACTTCCCAGGAGGTCACCCATCCTAGTACTACTCTCGCCCAAGCACGCTTAACTGCGGAGTTCTGATGGGATCCGGTGCATTAGTGCTGGTATGATCGCACCTGCCATGTCTTGCGCGATCAATTTATATATACGTATCTGCGACCTCTGCCATCTTTGGGCGGTCATGTCTTCTGATCTGGAGCACTTGCACGGGCCCACGATACGTCGACGAAATGATCCTTGCAAATCCCTCCACACGGCAATCGCGCCATTGCAGGATCGGCGTGGAGGGTGTTGCGCTAGAGTGTGCGTCCCGGATCGATCGAAAGAGGTCCAAACGCTCGGCTCGACTTTAATTCGCCATAACTTTTGATCCGGGTGTCAGAATGACTATTATTATATATCAACGGGACGCCCAAGTCGAGCGCAAGCGGTGGAGCCGATAACCCCTTCCCAAAATGAGACATATAAATAGCAGAAAAAAAAAAAAGAGGTGCAACACGAGGACTTCCCAGGAGGTCACCCATCCTAGTACTACTCGCCAAGCACGCTTAATCATGAGTTCGATGGGATCCGGTGCATTAGTGCTGGTATGATCGCACCTGCCATGTCTTGCGCGATCAATTTATATATACGTATGCTGCAGCCCCGTTGCCATCTTTGGGCGGTCATGTCTTCTGATCTGGAGCACTTGCACGGGCCCACGATACGTCGACGAAATGATCCTTGCAAATCCCTCCACACGGCAATCGCGGGCTTGCAGGATCCGCGTGGAGGTGTTGCGCCAGAGTGTGCGTCCGGATCGATCGAAAGAGGTCCAAACGCTCGGCCGACTTTAATTCGCCATAACTTTTGATCCGGGTGTCAGAATGACAATTATTATATATCAACGGGACGCCCAAGTCGAGCGCAAGCGGTGGAGCCGATAACCCCTTCCCAAAATGAGACATATAAATAGCAGAAAAAAAAAAAAAAGAGGTGCAACACGAGGACTTCCCAGGAGGTCACCCATCCTAGTACTACTCTCGCCCAAGCACGCTTAACTGCCGAGTTCTGATGGGATCCGGTGCATTAGTGCTGGTATGATCGCACCTGCCATGTCTTGCGCGATCAATTTATATATACGTATGCTGCAGCCCCGGTGCCATCTTTGGGCGGTCATGTCTTCTCGATCCGAGCACTTGCACGCCCACGATACGTCCGACGAAATGATCCTTGCAAATCCTCTCCACACGGCAATCGCGGGCTTGCAGGATCGGCGTGGAGGGTGTTGCGCTAGAGTGTGCGTCCCGGATCGATCGAAAGAGGTCCAAACGCTCGGCTCGACTTTAATTCGCCATAACTTTTGATCCGGGTGTCAGAATGACTATTATTATATATCAACGGGACGCCCAAGTCGAGCGCAAGCGGTGGAGCCGATAACCCCTTCCCAAAATGAGACATATAAATAGCAGAAAAAAAAAAAAAAAAAAGAGGTGCAACACGAGGACTTCCCAGGAGGTCACCCATCCTAGTACTACTCTCGCCCAAGCACGCTTAATCATGAGTTCGATGGGATCCGGTCCATTAGTGCTGGTATGATCGCACCTGCCATGTCTTGCGCGATCAATTTATATATACGTATGCTGCAGCCCCGTTGCCATCTTTGGGCGGTCATGTCTTCTGATCTGGAGCACTTGCACGGGCCCACGATACGTCGACGAAATGATCCTTGCAAATCCCTCCACACGGCAATCGCGGGCTTGCAGGATCGGCGTGGAGGGTGTTGCGCTAGAGTGTGCGTCCCGGATCGATCGAAAGGTCCAAACGCTCGGCTCGACTTTAATTCGCCATAACTTTTGATCCGGGTGTCAGAATGACTATTATTATATATCAACGGGACGCCCAAGTCGAGCGCAAGCGGTGGAGCCGATAACCCCTTCCCAAAATGAGACATATAAATAGCAGAAAAAAAAAAAAAAAGAGGTGCAACACGAGGACTTCCCAGGAGGTCACCCATCCTAGTACTACTCTCGCCCAAGCACGCTAATCGCGAGTTCCGATGGGATCCGTGCATTAGTCTTTGGTATGATCGCACCTGCCATGTCTTGCGCGATCAATTTATATATACGTATGCTGCAGCCCCGTTGCCATCTTTGGGCGGTCATGTCTTCTGATCTGGAGCACTTGCACGGGCCCACGATACGCCGACGAAATGATCCTTGCAAATCCCTCCACACGGCAATCGCGGGCTTGCAGGATCGGCGTGGAGGGTGTTGCGCTAGAGTGTGCGTCCCGGATCGATCGAAAGAGGTCCAAACGCTCGGCTCGACTTTAATTCGCCATAACTTTTGATCCGGGTGTCAGAATGACTATTATTATATATCAACGGGACGCCCAAGTCGAGCGCATTGACGTGGCCAACTGGCGGAGCCTGGTTGTGGTCTTGTTGGCCTTGAAAATATGTCGTTTGGATAGTATTTCATCACTTTTTTATTTTTGCCTTATTTATTTGGTTGTTTCTCATAATTTGGTTTGCAATTATGTTTAGCTGCCTCTCTGTGCCCTTTTTTTCCGGTGTTTCTATCTATTTCTCTTGAAATAATTTTTTTGTTATATTCAATTTACCGCTGATGCGTGTTTTATATGCTTTCTCACTGCCCCCTTTTGGGATCATTTTATATATATGTAATTTGCTAACCCATCGTGGCCTTTGTACGGATGTTTGTTTTGATTCGATATGGCTTGCGAATAAACATAATATAGCTCTCGGTGCTGTCAAACATCCTTTTCATGTTGGTCACCATCAAAAGTACACATTTGATCCTCAATTATGTCTTCTCTTCTTTGGAAATCATATGACTTATCTTCAACAATAATCCAACCTTATCCTGCTAAGAGGTATAAGCTATACGGATTGGGTAACGCTATAGTGATCATATGGCATCTCATCAATTTTTATAAATTAATTTATTATCATTTTTATGAATTATACGAAATTAGGATAAATTGCTCTACACTTCTCTTCTCCCTTAACTTTTTTATTTTTTTTAATATTTGTGTTTAAGTTGTTTTCAAATTTTTAATTTTTCTAGATTTCTGTAATTTAATTTTCTGTTATTGAATGACATGAAGCCATTCAACTCGACTTCCCAATCCAAACTCTTCACCTTCCCCTTTTTTCTAATCCCATGAACATATTTCCCTTCTTTATCTCCCTCACTCGTTAAAGAAAACAATCTAAAATCTAATAAAACAACCTAAAATATATATTAATCTCAACTCACGGATCTAGATCTAGCACCCTTCACAGATATAGAAAACCTTTCCATCTCAACTTTCTATGAGCACCATGGCATCCTTGTCAACCACCTTCACGGCATAGAAGCAACTGGAGTTGTTGTCATTGTTATGTTGTCGTAGACGTACGCACAAGCTGATGCAAGTGTGGATGTGGAAGTCGCAAAAGTGAGGCGAAGTGGTGGTGGAAGGCAATTGAGTTGGTGGAAAGGTTATTGAGTAGTGGATGCAGAAGAAGAAAAGAGAAATGGTGATGTGCGTGAATGTAGATAGGAAGAAGGAAGAGAGAGGATAGGGATAGAGAGAAAGAGAGAGAGAGTCTATTTTCAATCAGATTATGCATTTAAAAAAAAAAAAAATAGAAACCCGATAGACTAACCTAAACTAACACGAATTTACTTAGGTTAGCTCAGTTTGAGTTTAGTTAAAAAAATTCTTGTATCCAACCTAACCCAACTCATACCTATTTGATTAGTTTGGATCTTATTTTTCTTTTAATCCAACCTGACCAATGATCACCATATAATTTTTTTTTTTAAATAACCTTTTTGAAAATAATTATATTTGTATGCAACTAATATATTGATATTGAGTTGATATAAGTTATAAACTATGCAAGTAAGATTACGAAAAGTTAACTCAATATTAATATTATCAGCATACCATATTGAACTCTCGCTCTTCTGCCTTACTCACGGTGCATGTCATTTAAGGCAAATAGTTTGTTTGGCAATGCTACATTAATGGCTATAGTTTACTCATCATCTTTTTTTTATGTGGACCCAAGAGCTGAAACTTGTATGATTTGACCCCAAGACTATATTCATGATGGAAGTAGAGAAAAGTTCGCATTTTTCTAATTAGGTCAATGGTTAGGAGCTGAGACTCGATCCAGGGTTTTTGAAAACTTGAGATTTTGGCTCTCTGGGTGGTTTTTTGTTTTGGCTTTCAAATATCCTATTGAATTTTCATCAAGTTTCAAACTAATTAATATATGCCAGACTTAATTCTTTTCGCTTTGATTTTGCTGGAAACGGGTAATACAACAAGGGTCCAATACAATGCACAAAATCTGGAAGAACATGTTTTAAACCTCCAAATTTAGATACCACAAATTGGTTACAAATATTAAAGCTATTATCACTGGCTTTTGATTTCGACTGCGAGAGCTATCAGAAAATCAAGTTGCGGTGACGGGCGTTACTGCAGGGAACCCAACGAGGATGAAGAGAATGGTGGTGCAGAGGGATTCTAAGCCTTCACATCGAGGACGAGATACTGCAGCACACTATTCCTCATCTTGTGTTGCATCTCATGGTTACAATCATGAATTTCGAAATGGGTGATGCATTGCAATTGAAGTGAAGAACAATTTTGTAATTATAAAAATTCCAAAGGTTAATTTTGTAATTATAGTATGGAACTAATGTTCGTTTAAACTACATTGGACTAGTAAATCGGTCACCATACCAAAAGTTAATGCTTACTTTGGCCCCGACTTTACAAAATTATCCAATTAGTCCCTTATTTTGAAAATGTAACTCACATTAGTCCTTTAACACCCTCCTAAATACATTATTATGTTTAGGTCATAACATCACATTAGGAGTTGCTACAGTTAATTAAATGGACCTTGATTCATTATTTACTTTATTTTCTGTGTGTATAACACAATATTCTTTTACATTGCACAAATAATAATATACAAGACAACTTTGCAGTTTACATGAATAACTCTACTAAAAGTTTCAACTAGGACAATAGCCATCAAATGTTGACGTATATATATAAATATATATACATTTGGCAATTAACTTCAGAAACTAGTCCAGCCTCGGCCACCTTCATTTGGGTTGGTCCTCTTCAAGATCTTTTGATCTGTCTGGAGACGGCACAGAAACACATATAGAGATGAGAATTTTACATTCTAAGTAGGATTCCTAAACTACGTGGCAATCCATGTCATCGTTGTAGTTCCAGCTACTTCGGTTTATTTAGAAAATGTGATCTCATACATGGGGCTAACTATTCACTTATTAAGTTTAGAAAATGTATTCTTCCGTAGCAGATTAATTTTAACTCATACACTTAGAAATAACATGGCAATAAGTATACAACTACTAAGTGTGCATTTTCTGACAAATCAAATTATTAAATACAAATAAACATGCTGCATGCGCATGCAACTTGATGCACCTTCTTACTTTTGTTTTCTTACTTTGCATATGCTTTTAATTTTTACTGTCCTTCGATAGCTTGATCAGGGAGTGAGCTCAACTCGTGACCATAGTTACATAGTACTAACCTACAAAGGGATCTACATACATACCTCTAATTTGGAGTTATCTCATTTTGGCCAACTGCTTCCAAAATAGAGGGATCTAATAGCTTTCATATAACTATCTTTACATGGAGGGATATCATAACTGCCTCCAAGTGAAGGGATTCTTATCTTACTTACGCATATACTGTCTGAGTTCACATTTACATGTACATATGATATGCTCGTATATTCATGAATGAATATACTTATAATCATGATATATAATTCATATATTTTTGCCAAAAATTTGGCAACATAACAGCTGAAATATGAGGCTTTCCAAAATAAATAGTATATTTACAGCCAGCTAGTCACATGTCATAAGAATCATCATTTTCATATATCAATATCACATCATGCCACAAAGAATTGCATCCGTAATTCAGTCGTTGGCTCTTTATGCCTTATGGGGCTCCTAACTCTTCAAGCTGTCAAGTCACCTTAAGTTCTTCAATTATGCCCTGTTTTTATAAATTGTACCAAAATTCCATTTTTATTCATTTTAGTCTGAAAATTTAATATGTTGTAGCACTATGTTTAAACCTCTTTGGTCCCATCAGGTTTTGAGGTGTATAAGATGATTTATTAAAGTTTTACTCAATGTTGCCCTATTTAAGGACCTATTTAAGGACAAACTTGCACACCTAATTTTAGAAAATACCTAAAATTCCATCGTTCATAACTTTTATCTGACTTTTATATCTAATTGGACCCTCTTTCAATCTCAATAAGTTTCATCTTAATTGGGTAAGTGGAGCGCAAGTTATGAATTCCTCAAGTGGACTATCGTGTTTCAACCCAGGCAGAGTATAGGGTAACTTTGGAGAATTACTGGGAACAATGTACTTATGATCTAAGTCTAAAATTTTTATGGCATGATTCTTTATATGTTAGCTTCCTAAAAAAATTGGTTACTCAGTTTGAACTTTTGTAGTGCCCTTCACAACTATACTAGTCAAGATTGTGAGTGAATTTCAACAACTTGCTTCTAAAAATCATAACTCTCATTTTATCTAAAATTGGTTTTACTCAAATTTAAGACCTATAGAATGAGAAACACTATTCAATATACAGATGGTATCTTTAGGATTTTCTCACAGCATTTCTGTTTATGTTTTTTTTTTTTTTTTTGGTTTTCTGATCAAGTCTTTGACCTAACCAATGGTTTCTATCTTAAATCACTAAAACTAAGTCATATTATCATCAAATAACATCAAATAAAGGATGACATAAGAAACTCTAACAACCACACAAACCCTATAAATACATTAATCTAAGAAATCCTACCTTAAATCCGACTTATAGCTTCTAAATTTGGGCTTTCTTGGTGGTTCTTTCTCACTATGACTTTAAGAAGATGATGATTCCTACTTTCCTCCTTGGGGTTGAAGCTAAATAATCTGAAGGAAAGAAGGCTTATGAGGTTATCTTGAGTTTTCTTGAGGAATCACAAAGAAAGAGTGGAAATTTTGAGTAAAAGGAGGCAAGATCACTTAGGGTTTTGAGTGGAGATAGAGAGAATAATGAAGAGGATGAAGTTGAAGAAGAAAAATGGAGAGTGAGGGTTTGGGAAGTCTTAGCCAAATTTTGGGGGTAGGGATGGAAAATATTTACTTCTTGCTTCATAAGTTATAACATGATTGGTGGACTTCAAAAGGATGTTTAATTTTTGCTGATCTTCCAAATATGTGGCCATTCTTTGGCCAACAACGGTGACTTGGGTAGCTAGTTTCTAGCCACATATTCTAGGGTTTTTAACTGATACTCATGTCATCTTATAGTTTATAGATTCCTACCAACTCAGTTCTTACTTTGCAAGGCACTGCAGTTAAATTGTTTTTCTTTAAATTAGCAAAACATTGCTATTCGTCTACATAAAATTTCTTTACAAAAGAAACTTACATTTACCTTATCCTAATATTCACATTTGAATATTGCCTATTCGTATATCTATAATGCATCAAAATAAATAATTTAATAGTGTAAGTTAGACACATTATTCTTCGGGATGTTATAGGTCCCTCCCCCATAGTTGTTAGTCCTCTGTCACTATTCTGCTAACATGTCATGTAAGCGCCACGTGGCATCTAACGTGACACTATTTTTATATAGATTCAAATTAGTTCCTAAAAGTTCTAAAATTGGTAAAAAAGGACCTTGAAATTTTTATGCGTCAAAAAAGTCCCTAAAATTTCTAAAATGTGTCAAAAAAGTTCTTAAATATCCAAATATATTCTCTTCACCTTCATAAATTCTAAATTCTCAACCTTCCTTAAACCCACTGATTTCTTTTCCATTTCACACTTATCTACACCAGTTCTTCCTTACATTGAATAATAGGAACAGAACATATAAAAATGAGACAATGAGATGCAGTAAACAATTTTAATATAGCTCAACAAAGAATATATAAGTTAGCTTTTGCTTAAAGGAGCTATAGATTAGTCTATTGTAAGAATTTTAAAATGATTCTAAGAAAATTTAGATGAAACCTCATAAATATCAAACATTAAATGAAGTGGAAAATAAAGAGAAAAAAAAGAAAAGAATTAAAGAAGTGATCTTAGAGCAAATAATATTAATTGGGATAGAAGATCTTCATCCTAAAATTGTTTATTTTGGTATGATCCTTGTTTAGATAAGAATGTGTTAATAATTAACTAGTTCAAGAGTATTTCAAAAGGTAGTATTTGTGACTAAATAGTAATTGAGATTTGCTAATATGAAACATCCACTTAAGAATATTATTATTACTATTCTTGCATCACTCTTAAGATATTAGAATTACATCATTTCAATTCTTTCATGGAAATATTATCCCATTCATTTATATGAAAATTGAACATGTGTGAGCCACTAGGAACTAAAAGCATAAAATTTTGATTGAGTATATTAAAAAATATATGAAAGAATCACTTTCTTCTAAAGACAAATGAAAAAGATCATCAATTTTAATTTGTAATTGTAATATATAATCATACATGAGTCCCTATTTGAAAAATAAAATTAGAGTTGAAAGCACATATAGGTTAAGCTGAAAATTATATCCCATTATTTAGCTGCAAAATATGCATATTAGTACATTAATACAACAATAGGAAGAGAATGTGTTTGATTGGATTTGCTGTAAGGATATTTGCATTAATTATTGTATCTTTTTATTTCATTTCTATATATTATGTTCCTATTATTCTATGTAGGGAGGATTCGGTTTAGGAAGATGTGAAAATGGGAGAAAAATTTGTGAGCATAAGATAGAGAAAAATTTAGAGTTTGTACAAGTGAAAGAGGAGAGATTTGGAGACTTCAGACTTTTTGACACATTTTAAAAATTTTAGAGATATTTTTAACGTACGAAAATTTTAGGGACCTTTTTAATCTATTTTAGAAATTTCAAGGATTAATTTAGACCCATCTAAAAGTGACACGACGTCAGATGTCATGTGGTATTAACATGACATGTAACATACCACATAACACTTAATAACTTGTCAAAAGCCACTTGGTATGCCACTTGTCACTTAATGTGGCATGCCGGCAAAATAGTAATAGAGGACTAATGGCTATTGGGTAAAGGGATTAACGTGAGTCACATTTTATAAAGTAGAGGTTAATTTGACAATTTTGTAAAATCATGAAAAAAAATGACTCACATGAAAATAGGAAACAAAGTGAGCATTAATAAGAAAAAAAAAACGATGATTCATACAATAATGCATATCGAGAGAGGTGAAATAGCTAAATTGAATTCCTTTTCCAGAGAGAGAAAATCTAATTTGATTTAAGAGAATGAAAGAAAGGGAAAAAAAAAAAAGACCAAACTAGAGTTAGAAAATCTCAACAAAGAGAGCGAAAGAAAGTGGGCTAGGGAAAGAGATGATGGATCAAGCGTTTAAGCAACAAGTTTGACCCTTTCCTACCCTTCCCATCACCTTCCTTCTTCCTACATTCCTCTTCCCAAAACCCTCCCTTTAGCTCCTTAAATAATCTCTCATCACATCACTCCCTCCTTGCTCGTATGCATATTTTTCTTTCTCTTGTTGTACATGCCTCAAAACCACATTATTTTATGTCTCTTCGATTCTCTTCCAACAACCTAACCATTTACAAAACTTAATTTTCCCCACATTCCATTGGGTACCAAGAACTAGAGATTTGAAGCTTGTAACGTCCCATTTCTGACTTCCGACCTAATTTGGTGTTGAAAATTTTTTGATTTCCGACCTTGTGTAAGCATGTATGAATTTCCACCTCATCAGTCTGAATTCCGATTTCCGATTTAATTTTAAGTGGCTGATGTTTCCAATTTCCGATCTTAAGACTTCCGACTTAACACTAAGTCCGACGTCCGATTTTATCGGACCAGAAATGGACACGAGAAGCAAATTTTTTTGAACTTGTCTCCAGGTCTGAGTCAAATTTTCATGAGTTCCGGTCTCAAGTTTAATACCAAGAGTTCTCATTTCTCTATCCCACCGAGTTCCGATATCGAGGTCCTACAATTCACGACTTCCGACTTTGAGTGCTTGGCTTCACGTCAGGCTTTGCTTTCAAGTTTCGAAATAAACTGAAATACGTTTCCCGGGTTCCGACTTCATATGTAGGAGGTTCACGAATTCCGATTTTATAAAGAGTACGAGTTCCGATTTCATTTTCAGAATATACTGGAAACTAGTTCCACTTTAGGCAACGTGGAGAGCAAATCTACCGCACAAATAAGACAATGTGGAGAGTAGTTTGGTCACAAGAAGAGGGCAAGGTTGGCTGAAACTTAGCCTTATGTTTAGAGGCCAATCAAAACCTTCCAAGTTAACTACTACTCATACTTATATAACACACTCTCCTTCTCTTCTTCAGATTTTTTTTCTCTCACGTTGCACACTTCACTCCAACTCTCTCTTTTCTTTTCATCTCTCACCCAACTCCATCATACCTTGAAATTTTACCAAGTTGCAGCTACAAACTTAAACCAAAATCATTCACAATAAGAGGTAGGGGTTCTAAATTCTTACTTGAGTTTTAGATTCTTGAAGTATTGATGGTGGTCTAATTTTATTTTGATGTGTTGATTGAATAATTATGATGAATTATAGCTGAACTATGGGTTGTTTATGAGGTTAAAACTTGAATTGAAAGAGAGAAAGGATGAAGATATGAAAAAGTTGAGAGGCTGGAAAACTCAAAACCCTCGGTAGTTCGTACGGCGGAGTGTACGGCTTCGCCTCCCGCCATTTAAAATTAATGAGACGATTTTTATGTGAAACTAGACATCTAGGGCTTTCTATACATATATCATTTAAGACCATTGGAGTAGTATTGAGGGAGATACAAATTTCTGAAGTTCGACCTAGGAATCCAGACATTCATCCGGGCAGTAGGGGTTGAAAAGGGTGTAACTCACCCTATACAACTCCAAATTGAGTGAAACCAGTCTTGTTAGAAAGCTTACACATAGGGGAACATACTAGTATGAAATTCTGAGTTTGTTGTACTCCCAATTGTTCCCAGTGAACTAACGAAGTTACCCTATGTCCACACCAAGCCAAAATAGAGCAGTGCAGGAAGGTGAAAATTCGAGGCTTATAACTCGAGCCCCACTAAGTCAAATGGAATGGGACTTTTTGAAAATGAAAGATGGTTCTATCAGCTTTAATAAGAGACCAATTTCGTATGATTTGAGTCAGTTTTCGATTTTTAGTGGATTTTTACTTTTAGTTGCCTAATTCTGGCTAGCCAATGGGCAGGGCGAGGTAAAATCTAGATATCTTGAGTTGTAGATACCAAAATTAGATGGGACCAAAGAGGTTAGAAAATAGACACATAACACTTGAACATACTCAAATTTGAGGTCCAAAGGAGTTAAATAGGAATGATGGCTTGAATTTTAAAAATCGGGTTGGTTGGATATGCTAAGGTAGGAATTCTGCCTTAATGAATTTGATGATGATATGAATTATATGTTGGAATATAAATGTGATGTAATGTTCTTTGTGATAAATTGATGTGCTGATTGGCTGGCACTATTCATGGGAAGCGGACACGTTCCGTTATGCTGCCGAAATTTCGGTAGAACCCATGTACCAGCTATAAATTTCATGATTAGTGCATATACATTCTTATGAAAGCCATGAAAGTTATGAAAAAGATTTTATTGCTATGAAAGTTCTATGCTACTTGGGCCAGCCCCGGATAAGAAGTTAAGGGGAATAGATCGGTGGGAAGGTCGGGGAAAGTAAACCCGACATTTCTGTATAGGAACGAGCTCGATCCTGATAAGCAGACTATTATCCAGGAGTATATGGCCAATGACTCCCAGGGGACCAAGTATGGAAATAAGTTATAAAAGGCAAAAGCCTCCAATAAAAAGATGCATCTTCTCATTATACATGCACACGTACAGTGTAATACTTTTCTATTGATTGTTCTAGGTCTCTGCTTATTATTTATAAGATGTTATTGTTCTACTCTGATTACTGTGTGAGTCCACTAGTATATCCGTTAATTAAAGCTGAACTTATTTCGGTGTATGATTTACAAATGAATATTAGAGTTAAATAGTATCATTTTACTGTACTATGTGAACATTTTGTACGACCGAAACAACTGGGAATGACAGCGGTGACAGATGTATGTAAGTTAGGATTCTCTACTGAGAAATATTCATTTCTCACCCTTTTATATGTTCCGCGTCATTCTCAGACCATGGAGCACGCGACGAGTTACATTTATTGAGTTTCCCGAGCTTCACATCCACCTCGACCCTTTTCTAGATTCTGTATACATATCAGGTAGATGCTAGTTTCGTTTATACTTCTTCTTCCAGAGGGACTTTGCTGTACCCCTTATGCATCCTCTTTTTGATCCTGCTGTCCCCTACATTGCTATACCTCTTCATGTGGCCCATCCATTTCCACCACCACCAGCAGCAGAACCAACCGCACCAATAGTTCTAGTTCCCATGGCTCCCCCTGATTCGCTGCCACAACCAATGTCGTCGGCCTCGGCCTTAGAGGAGGATCCGTCCGAGGCTGCTAGTTCTTCGTCGTCATCTGCTCCCAGTGCCGGGCACCCTCCAGTTGACGCCGCCATGGAAAACGGTTTCCTTTCTTCAGACTCTGCTTAGGTAGCGTACATGCTGTTGTGGGATTGGATGTACAGAATAACCCTCTTTTGACAGTTTGGGTCATGATGGGATGGGTAGATATTACGAATGTACATGAAATGTCCCATGGGGACCAGTTAGGGTGCTGTCCATAGGTACTGGCCATCTCATTTTGTATTCGTGGCCTCATCTTAACACCTTGTACTTTTTAACAAACTTTGAAATCAGAAATTTATATACATACCTATGACGTCATGTGCAATTATTCTGTTCTTATTATAAGTTTTATTATGTATTAAATTATTTACAGTTTGCCGATTGATTTGTATTTATTTCCACCATTCCGCAGAAAAATTTGTGATGAGGTCAGGTAATCTTATTCGAGCAATTAATACTAATACTAAAAGAGATATTTATTCAGTGTTACACGTAATCTCTTATCAGATAGATTATTATGACTTAAGCATAGTACTTTGTCTGGTAAGGTATTACATTTTGGTATCAGAGCAGTTTATCCTAATAGAGGCCTGAGGATTTGACCGACTATGCTTCGCATATGCTCTGTATTCCCTAGATCTTATTATGTTCTGAGTCTTGTCCAATTGGATAGGACGGACATGAAGTGGTTTGTCTAACTGTATGCTATTATTTACTAGCACACCGAACTTAGTGTTGAGCCTGATCAACTCAATTACTCTTGTTTTGTGTGTTCAGAACTTAATGGCTTCTGGAAGGCGAGGTAGGCCGCGAACCATTCCAGCCCAGGAAGAATCTACAGAATTTCTGGATACGATGCGAGAGATGGCGCACGCTATGCGCGAACAGGCAACTGCAACCACTGAAATGATGGGCCAACTGGGAAGGCAGTCAGAGATAGGTCGTAGTGGGAATCATAATGGCTCTGGAATGGATTTGGAATACCTTAAGTTTGCGGAGTTTCGGAAGACCAAACCACCCAGCTTTAGGGGTGCCTTTAACCCAGATAAAGCAGCTGAATGGATTAAGGCTATGGAGAAAATTTTCTCCGTATTAGATTGCACGGACCGTCAAAAGGTGACTTTTGCTACCTACATGTTAGAAGTTGATGCAGAATTCTGGTGGGACGGTGCACGACGATTATTAGAAGGAGCTCAGATAGAAATCTCCTGGGACACATTCAAAGACGCATTTGACCAGAAGTATTTTCCTGTGTCTGTTCGCAATGCCAAGGAGTTGGAATTCATGCACCTCCGTCAAGGAAAGCGATGCGTGTCGAGATGCGTTGCGAAATTTGAGGAGTTATGCAAATTGTCTACTATCTATCAACGGCCCGACGAAGCATGGAAATGCATGAAATTTGAAGGTGGACTGAGAGAAGACATTCTTGCCACCATAGGGCCAATGGAGATCAGAGACTTTTCTACCTTGGTGAACAAATGTCGCTTGGTAGAAGATTGTAACAAGAAGTTAGTTGCTGCTAGAACATCTGGCAATAACTTTAAGAAGGGGTTAGCTCCGCAAGGTCCGAGGTTCAAGCCTAACCTGCAACAGCGAAGGAAGTTTCAGCCGGCGAATAACAGAGGCAAGCAACCTCAGAGGCCTTTTGGGAATTAGACTTGCAGCCAATGCGGCAATAATCATGGCGACCGCCCCTGCTTGGCAGGCCAAAATGTCTGCTTTGGATGTGGCAAACCAGGCCACAGGATTTATGAATGCCATACCCGAAATCCTCAATCGACTCCTAGGCCACGACGCCAAGGGAGAATTTTCACTGTGGATGCACAGGAGGTTAAAAAGTCAGACAATTTGATCCAAGATACATGCGAAGTAAATGGTAAGACTTTAACCATTTTGTACGATTCAGGTGCGTCTCACTCATTTATCTCTCATGATTGCATGACAGCCCTGCAGTTATCCGTTTCTGAATTACCTTATGACTTGTTTGTTTCTACTCCTACAAATGAGCCCGTTAGGACCAATCACATTTGTATCAATGTCCCTTGTCAGATAGGAGGTCGGATCTTTCCGGCTAATTTAATTTGTCTTCCTTTATCCGGACTTGACATCATCTTGGGTATAGACTGGCTCTCTGCCAACCAAGCCCTGTTAAATTGCTCTGATAAATCCAGTTGATCAGGAGTTAAACAATATTCCAGTTGTTAGGGAATATCCTGATGTGTTCCCCGAAAATATTCCTGAGTTCCCTCCTGAGAGAGAGATTGAGTTCACTATTGAACTGGTGCCAGGAGTGGGACCAATATCTTTAGCACCGTACCGCATGTCACCCTTAGAACTGGCTGAACTTAAGGGGCAAATTGAAGAACTCTTGGAAAAGAAATTTATTAGGCCAAGTGTATCACCATGGGGAGCCCCAGTTTTGTTAGTTAAGAAGAAAGATGGAGGCATGCGACTCTGTGTAGATTACAGGCAGTTGAATAAAGTGACAATCAAGAACAAGTACCCGTTACCAAGGATTGATGATCTTATGGATCAACTACATGGGGCTACGATATTCTCCAAGATTGATCTACGGTCTGGATATTACCAGATTCGGGTTCAAGAGAAAGATATTCCGAAGACGGCGTTTCGGACTCGTTATGGACATTATGAGTATACCGTGATGTCCTTCGGATTGATAAATGCATCGGCAATATTCATGGACTACATGAACCGAATATTCAGACCATATCTTGATAAATTCGTGGTGGTGTTCATAGATGACATACTTGTCTATTCGAAGACAGAACAGGAGCACGCAGAACACTTGCGATTAGTTCTGCAAATTTTAAGAGAAAGGAAACTTTATGCCAAGCTATCCAAATGTGAATTTTGGATGGAAGAAGTAAAATTTCTTGGCCATGTGGTATCCCATGGGGGAATTTCAGTGGATCCCAGTAAGGTCGAAGCAGTATTAAACTAGGAGCGACCAACTACAGTCACGGAAATCAGAAGTTTCTTAGGGTTGGCAGGATACTACAGAAGATTTGTTAAGAACTTCTCCCAAATAGCTCTACCCTTAACAAAGTTGACCAGGAAGAACGCCCCATTCGAGTGGACGCTCGAGTGCGAGCAGAGTTTTCAGGAATTAAAGGAAAGGTTGACAACCACCCCAGTACTTATTTTACCGGACCCTCGTGGACCGTTTGAAGTGTACTGTGATGCTTCTCAGAAAGGATTGGGGTGCGTATTAATGCAAAATAGGAACGTAGTGGCATATGCTTCCAGACAATTGAAAACTCATGAAAGAAACTATCCAACCCATGATCTCGAACTGGCGGCGATAGTATTTGCCTTGAAGATGTGGAGACACTATCTCTACGGAGTGAAGTTTGAAGTATTTTCTGATCACAAAAGTTTGAAATACCTTTTTGATCAGAAGGAATTGAACATGAGACAACGAAGATGGATGGAATTTCTTAAAGATTACGAGTTCGATCTGAAGTACCATCCAGGCAAGGCAAACGTGGTAACAGACGCCCTAAGCAGAAAATACTTGACGGTGGCGTGGATGATGATAAAAGAAACGGAACTTATACAGAGCTTTCAAACCCTCAACAGGGGATCTCTGTAACTTCTAGTACCATTCAATTACACCAGCGAAGATAGTCGACTTTCAAGGGCCAAATCCAGCAAGCACAACAAAGAAACGATGACTTCCAACATACGATACGACTAGGGCAATCTGGCAAGCTAACAAGATTCTCTCAGGATGCGGAAGGAATGTGGCGATATCATGGAAGAATATGTGTACTTGAGGAGAATGATCTCCGGAAGAAGGTTTTGGAAGAAGCTCATAAGAGTGAGTTTACTATACATCCTAGCATTAACAAGATGTACCAAGATCTCAAGAAGATGTTTTGGTGGCCTGGCCTTAAGACAGATGTAGCCAATTTTGTGAATAAATGTTTAACGTGCCAGAAGGTGAAGATAGAGCATTAGAAACCGGCAGGAGCATTACAACCCTTGGAGATTCCGGAATGGAAATGGGAGAGCATCTCTATGGATTTCGTGATGGGCTTACCGAAAACCCCCTTAGGATATGACGCTATATGGGTCATAGTGGACAGACTAACCAAGTCGGCTCACTTTTTACCCATTCGAACGAATTCTCCTCTAGAAAAGTTGGCTCAGCTATATATTCGAGAAATAATTCGGCTGCATGGTATTCCTTCGACAATCATTTCCGATCGAGATCCAAGGTTCACCTCATGGTTTTGGGGAGCGCTCCAGAAGGCATTTGGTACTAGGCTATGTCTAAGTACTGCATATCATCCGCAATCGGATGGTCAAACGGAGCGGATAATTCAGACTTTGGAAGATATGTTGCGAGCATACATTCTGGAACAACAGGGAAATTGGGATCGATATTTACCGTTAGTCGAATTCGCTTATAACAACAGTTATCATGCTAGCATTGGCATGGCCCCATATGAGGCTTTATATGGCCGGAAGTGTCAGTCTCCCTTATGTTGGTATGAAGTAGGAGAACGGAGTCTCCTAGGTCCGGAGCTTATTAAACAGACAACAGAACAGATTAAAAAGATCCGTAGCAGAATACTTACAGCCCAGAGCCATCAGAAGACCTATGCGGATATCCGAAGGAAACCCTTGGAATTTCAAGAAGGAGACCACGTGTTTCTGAAAGTTACACCCACAACGGGAGTAGGTAGAGTCATTAAAGTCAAAAAGTTAAGCCCCCGCTTTATAGGTCCCTTTCAAATTCTAAAACGAATTGGACCAGTCGCCTATCGGGTTGCTTTGTCTCCACAATTGTCAAACCTTCATGATGTTTTTCATGTCTCTCAACTCAGGAAATATCAACCTGACCCCACCCACTTCCTAGAACCCGAATCAATACAGTTAAAAGAGGACCTGACTTTCCGCTTACAACCAACACGGATCGTAGATAAGAGTACCAGACAACTTCGGAACAAGACCGTGCAGCTAGTAAAAGTAGCATGGGGAAGGGAAGATGCTGAGGACTATACTTGGGAACTGGAATCGGACATGCGGAAAGAGTATTCTGAGCTATTCTCCAGTGCTAAATTTTAAGGACAAAATTTTTTTAAGGGGAGTGGTAATGTAACGTCCCATTTCCGACTTCCGACCTAATTTGGTGTTGAAAATTTTCCAATTTCCGACCTTGTGTAAGCATGTATGAATTTCCACCTCATCAGTCTGAATTTCGATTTCTGATTTAATTTTAAGTGGCTGATGTTTCCAATTTCTGATCTTAAGACTTCCGACTTAACACTAAGTCCGACGTTCGATTTTATCGGACCAGAAATGGACATGAGAAGCAAATTCTTTTGAACTTGTCTCCAGGTCCGAGTCAAATTTTCATGAGTTCCGATCTCGAGTTTAATACCAAGAGTTCTCATTTCTCTATCCCACCGAGTTTCGATATCGAGGTCCTACAATTCACGACTTCCGACTTTGAGTGCTTGGCTTCACATCAGGCTTTGCTTTCAAGTTTCAAAATAAACTGAAATACGTTTCCCGGGTTCTGACTTCATATGCAGGAGGTTCACGAATTCCGATTTTATAAAGAGTACGAGTTTCGATTTCATTTTTAGAATATACTGGAAACTAGTTCCACTTTAGGCAACGTGGAGAGCAAATCTACCGCACAAATAAGACAACGTGGAGAGTAGTTTGGTCACAAGAAGAGGGCAAGGTTGGCTGAAACTTAGCCTTATGTTTAGAGGCCAATCAAAACCTTCCAAGTTAACTACTACTCATACTTATATAACACATTCTCCTTCTCTTCTTCAGATTTTTTTGCTCTCACGTTGCACACTTCACTCCAACTCTCTCTTTTCTTTTCATCTCTCACCCAACTCCATCATACCTTGAAATTTTACCAAGTTGCAGCTACAAACTTAAACCAAAATCATTCACAATAAGAGGTAGGGGTTCTAAATTCTTACTTGACTTTTAGATTCTTGAAGTATTGATGGTGGTCTAATTTTATTTTGATGTGTTGATTGAATAATTATGATGAATTATAGCTGAACTATGGGTTGTTTATGAGGTTAAAACTTGAATTGAAAGAGAGAAAGGATGAAGATATGAAAAGGTTGAGAGGCTGGAAAACTCAAAACCCTCGGCAGTCCGTACGGCGGAGTGTACGGCTTCGCCTCCCGCCGTTTAAAATTAATGAGACCATTTTTATGTGAAACTAGACATCTAGGGCTTTCTATAAATATATCATTTAAGACCATTGGAGTAGTATTGAGGGAGATACAAATTTCTGAAATTCGACCTAGGAATCCAGACATTCATTCGGGCAGTAGGGCTTGAAAAGGGTGTAACTCACCCCATACAACTCCAAATTGAGTGAAACCAGTCTTGTTAGAAAGCTTACACATAGGGAAAATACTAGTATGAAATTACGAGTTTGTTGTAGTCCCAATTGTTCCCAGTGAACTAACGAATTTACCTTATGTCCACACCAAGCCAAGATAGAGCAGTGCAGGAATGTGAAAATTCGGGGCTTATAACTCGAGCCCCACTAAGTCAAATGGAATGGGACTTTTTGCAAATGAAATATGGTTCTATCAGCTTTAATAAGAGACCAATTTCGTATGATTTGAGTCAGTTTTTGATTTTTAGTGGATTTTTACTTTTAGTTGCCTAATTCTGGCTAGCCAATGGGCAGGGCAAGGTAAAATCTAGATATCTTGAGTTGTAGATACCAAAATTAGATGGGACCAAAGAGGTTAGAAAATAGACACATAACACTTGAACATATTCAAATTTGAGGTCCAAAGGAGTTAAATAGGAATGATGGCTTGAATTATAAAAACCGGGTTGGTTGGATATGCTAAGGTAGGAATTCTCCCTTAATGAATTTGATGATGATATGAATTATATGTTGGAATATAAATGTGATGTAATGTTTTTTGTGATAAATTGATATACTGATTGGCTGGCACTATTCATGGGGAAGCGGACACGTTCCGTTATGCTGCCGAAATTTCGGTAGAATCCATGTACAAGCTATAAATTTCATGATTAGTGCATATACATTCTTATAAAAGCCATGAAAGTTATGAAAAGGATTTTATTGCTATGAAAGTTCCATGCTACTTGGGCCAGCCCCGGATAAGATGTTAAGGGGAATAGATCGGTGGGAAGGTCGGGGAAAGTAAACCCGATATTCCTGTATAGGAACGAGCTCGATCCTGATAAGTAGACTATTACCCAGGAGTATATGGCCAATGACTCCCAGGGGACCAAGTATGGAAATAAGTTATAACAGGCAAAAGCCTCCAATAAAAAGATGCATCTTCTCATTATACATGCATACGTACAGTGTAATACTTTTCTATTGATTGTTCTAGGTCTCTGCTTATTATTTATAAGATGTTATTGTTCCACTCTGATTACTGTGTGAGTCCACTAGTATATCCGTTAATTAAAGCTGAACTTGTTTCGGTGTATGATTTACAAATGAATATTAGAGTTAAATAGTATCATTTTACTGTACTATGTGAACATTTTGTACGACCGAAACAACTGGGAATGACAGCGGTGACAGATGTATGTAAGTTAGGATTCTCTACTGAGAAATATTCATTTCTCACCCTTTTATATGTTCCGCGTCATTCTCAGACCATGGAGCACGCGGCGACCGGAGTTCTGTTTATTGAGTTTCCCGAGCTTCACATCCACCTCGACCCTTTTCTAGATTCTGTATATATATCAGGTAGATGCCAGTTTCGTTTATACTTCTTCTTCCAGAGGGACTTTGCTGTACCCCTTATGCATCCTCTTTTTGATCCTGCTGTCCCCTACATTGCTATACCTCTTCATGTGGCCCATCCATTTCCACCACCACCAGCAGCAGCACCAGCCGCACCAGTAGTTCCAATTCCCATGGCTCCCCCTGATTCGCTGCCACAGCCGATGTCGTCGGCCTCGGCCTCAGAGGAGGATCCGTTCGAGGCTGCTAGTTCTTCGTCGTCATCTGCTCTTAGTGTCGGGCACCCTCCAGCTGACGCCGCCATGGTGAACGGTTTCCTTTCTTCAGACTCTGGTTAGGTAGTGTGCACGCTGTAGTGGGATTGGATGTACAGAATGACCCTCTTTTGACAGTTTGGGTCATGATGGGATGGGTAGATATTACGAATGTACATGAAATGTCCCATGGGGACCAGTTATGGTGCTGTCCATAGGTACTGGCCGTCTCATTTTGTATTCGCGGCCTCATCTTAACACCTTGTACTTTTTAACAAACTTTGAAATCAGAAATCTATATACATACCTATGACGTCATGTGCAATTATTCTGTTCTTATTATAAGTTTTATTATGTATTAAATTATTTATAGTTTGCCGATTGATTTGTATTTATTTCCACCATTCCGCAGAAAAATTTGTGATGAGGTCAGGTAATCTTATTCGAGCAATTAATACTAATACTGAAAGAGATATTTATTCAGTGTTACACGTAATCTCTTATCAGAAAGATTATTATGACTTAAGCATAGTACTTTGTCTGGTAAGGTGTTACAAAGGTAGATCTTAAAATAATAAGAACCATTAAGAAACAAAATCTGCTTGAAGAGGCCATATTTGAAGGCACTCATTTCTTAATTAAAATTCATGGGTAATTGTTGCACGACACCCTCGGGTGATCCTGGCAATAAGAACAACAATAGCAAAAACAATAAGAAGAACAAGAAGAAGCAAAATCTATTTGATGACGACATAAGCTACCACTACCACAGTGGCAACAAGATTGTGGTCCTAAAGAAGCCCAGGGATTACGAGATAAGGCTTCGTTACGAGCTGGGCTGTGAGCTCGGGAGGGGGGAGATCGGGGTGACATACCTGTGCGTGGACAAGGAGATGTGCAAGGAGTTCGCCTGCAAGTCAATATTGAAGAAGAAGCTGAAGATTGCCATGGTCATCAAGGACATGAGGAGGGAGGTGGAGATCATGAGGCACCTGCCCAAGCACCTAAACATTGTGTTATTTAAGGACACCTACGAGGACGATAATGCCATCCACCTCGTCATGGAGTAATGCAAGGGCAGCGAGCTCTTTGAATGGATCGTCGCCCGTGGCCACTATACCAAGGCGGCCGTCACTAGGACCATTGTCGAAGTCATGCAGGTGAGCACCGAAAAAGTTTCGACAGTTTCGACCGCGCTTTTTTATTTATTTATTTATTTATATTTGTAATTTTATATTTTATTGGTAATTATAAATGGGAGATACTACACGATTGGAAAATATTTGCCAGAAATATTTGATAGAAATAATGGGAGTTGTTTGATGAAATAAAGTTGTAGGACCTACTAGCATGTCACATCATGCTGACAACCCAATTTTGATAGAAAATTTTAGTCTAAAGTATTTTTCATTGGGAATATGTCACATCATTTTTAGTCGTTGTGACTTCTTTGTGAAGTTTAGGGAAGGATATGATGAAAACAAACAAAATTGAGTTTTGGTTGGTTTGAAAGTGTTTGATTTGGTATGGCTCAGTTTGAATTTTCCCCCATTCAAAATAACAAAATTAGATGCAAAATTGGTTTATGAGATTGCTGTGTTTACTGTAATCGAAGTGCCTTAGTGCCAGGGTGAAGGATTTTTTATGAGCTAAGTACTTGGGGATGTTAATGGGAAAGTGCCATATGAAAACTATATTTTGTTTTGTTATGTTCCCTTTTTTATATAAATTTCCTTTTTTGCCTGTGTAGTTCAGCATTACAATTATGTGTATATAACTATATATTATAGATAGTATTTACTGTGTTATTTATTGGTGAAGAGTTGTTTTGTGGATCTCACTTATTGAACTTTTTTGGCAAATAAATTCTGTATCTTGTAAATGGAATTAGCCTTTGGAGTTGAAATGTTAGGCCAGGTTTAATTTGTTTCTCGGTCAGCTTGAGGATTCTTTGCTCTTATTGGTACTGATGTGCATGGAGTTTGCTTTTGTTTGTGTATTTGCTATTATAAATTTTTGGGATTTAGTCATGATCATTATGCATTTTATTGTGTTTCAGATGTGCCACAAACATGGTGTGATGCATCAGGATCTCAAGCCTGAGAACTTTTTGTTTGGAAACAAGAAGGAAACAGCACCTCTGAAGGCTATTGACTTTGGATTGTCAGTTTTCTTTAAACCAGGTAATGGTTCTTGCTAGTAATTGAATCTCTTGACGTTGTTACTTGATTTTCATCTTTTTGTTGCCACCATCCATCTTTAATTAGCTAAAGTTTGTCATTTACTGCAAGTGAAAGATTTAATGAGACTATTGGAAGTCCATATTACATGGCTCCTGAGGTATCAAAGCAAAACTATGGCCCTAAAGTAGATATCTGGAGTGCTGGAGTGGTTCTTTACATCTTACTTTATGGTGTTCCACCATTTTGGGCAGGAATTGGTTTTGTGTTCTGAATGATAGTTTTGGCATTTATAGATTAATATTTGAATCTACTTTCAAGTCACTCTGGGGTTCATGCTACAAATATACTAAATATATTTAGAATACCATGGGAAACTACTAGAAGAAAAATAAATTATTGTTTTTGAATTTTAGCTCAGTCAAGAAAGAGTGGTTGGTTTGTTACTAAATGAATAAATATTGTTTGCTAGTCCATGTCATCTGGAGACTTGGACTCATCAACATGGTCTATCTTCTGAGCATGAGAAGTTGAGATGACCAATTGCATACTAGTGATGTTGGACTCATCAACATGATTGTCCATTGGATTGATAGGTCATTAATGAATATGAACCATTTTCTTTTCTTTTCATTTATTTTTGGCTAGAGCATATTTTAGTTAATATTTCCTATTTGGAAGGTGTCTTATGAATTCATCAACTATGATCTTTATTATGTGGATGAATATTATTTTCACATGACATGTATGTGTGGCAACATACTCTTATATTACAGTTTTCATACATTATATTTGCATTTGTATGTTTAGGGTAAGAGCAGGGCTAATTCAATTAATAATTTTTGGCTTATTTTCTTTGCATTGGCAGGATTTTGTTACATAATTATTTCTTGCTTATTCTATGTGATAAGATTCATTTTCTAAATCTTTCATCCCTTTCTCGTTCTTAAAATGCAGAAACTGAGCAGGGAGTTGCTCAAGCAATTATACGATTTGTTGTTGATTTTAGAAGGGAACCATGGCCAAAGGTTTCAGATAATGCTAAAGATCTTGTGAAGAAGATGCTTGATCCCGATCCAAAGCGTCGGCTCTCTACACAGGAAGTGTTAGGTAATATAGAGTTTGCATAGATTATAGACTGCTTGCATAGATGAGGTAGATTGTGTTGAGCATTTTCTCCTTAGATGATGAACAAATTTTTTGTTTTTAATTGCACAATTGAAATATGAGGATGGTAATGGTGCTCGTTAACTAAATGTAGATCATCCACAGTTGCAAAATGCAAAGAAAGCTCGTAATGTTTCATTGGGAGAAACAGTTAGAGCAAGGCATATGAAGTTTTCTGTAATGAGCAAGCTTAAGAAAAGAGCTTTAAGGGTAATGTTTTGAATAGTATTTGGATATTTTGTGGGGATTGATCTCCAATGTATTTATCCGTATATGACCTTTCTAATTCATAAGTTAGTTATTTTGTTCTGTTAGACTTTCATGTGCACAGGTTATTGCAGAGCATTTGTCAATAGAAGAGGTTATTGGAATAAAAGAGGGATTCTAGTTGATGGATATAGGAAATAAAGGTAGTATTAAGATTGACAAGTTACGAGTAGGGTGGCATAAGCTAGGCCACCAAATATCAGATGGAGATGTACAAATACTAATGGAAATTGTGAGTATTACCCTTTATCTGGAATCTTTTTTGTTTGTTCCATAATTGATAGGTAAAGAAATAAGTAGTTTTGTTAAATTTGATGTCTCTTGTTTTACCAGAGAATTTTATTTATATTACCAGAGGATTTTATTTGTTATATAAATCAGACTGTATACTTGGGTTATTTTATTTTTACTTAATATGACTGTACTATTTCATATATTCCAACCAGGTGTGTTCAAACTAATAAATTGTCATAAGTAGACATTCTTAATTCTCTCAATGCAGAGTTATTTCCTCTTTTACGAGGGAAAAGAAATGGAAGATATTAAAGGGAAAGAAAAAGGAAAAGGAAGGAATGGGTTTATAGGGTTTTAGTTAATCTTGTTCATGAGTTTAAAATTGATAAGGGAAAGAAAATAGAGGGCTTATGCTGTGTTTTTATAATTTTACCCTCTACTAAAATATTACTCTGCTAGGAGCCTCCTTATCCTTAAAATATAATCCTTACTTTGGCAAGGCGAGTATTTCAACTTCAATACAATAGCCTACTTATCCAGCCTTAGTTATTCATAAGGATCATATACTAAAGATAAAGAGAACCAAAAAAGTGGATCATTAATCAGATACTTTTTTGATGCACAGGTTCCTCTAATTGAGGTAAGTGCAAAGCATACTTCATATCTTCTATAGTCTCATTATTTCCTTCACTTTGTTTAAGATTAGAGGAGCATATTAAGAGCAAGAAGGGAAGAACTTTTAGGAAGAAAGAGATAGATGTTTAGAAACTCATAGTTGCAGAAATACTTTCGCAATATTATTACTGATGTTTGATGATGTTACAAAGGATGTGCTCCTCTTTTCATAGACAGAGGAGTTTGAGACTCATTCTATCACATGGATTATTAGCCTTAAAAGACAAACTAAGTCTATGGTGATATAACTTACTTTATAAGACTAAACTACTAGACTTATGACAAGCCTTAAATGTACAAGGACGTGGTATTAATTGCTAAAGGACTTGATGTTTTATGACTTTGCTATTTTGCTATGGTTTTTAACTATTATAAGAAGACAACTCTCAAGTCTATAAATACTTGATTTGACTTGACTTTATAATAAGGACTTAATAAGTGGACAAAATTATATATTATGATAAGACTTGACTAAATTCTATAGACTTGCTCCTGATTATTTCTTGTAACTTTTGCTTCTGTGGTGGAATACAAGAGGACTTGCCACCTTTACCAATTTTTGAAGATAGGCTCGTGACTTGGTGACATGTTAGTTCTTTCATTTCTGCTTTCTCTTTTTCTATGCTATCTTAACTCTGCTTCTAAAAGTATTTCTTCAGGGTCTATCTCTTTCATATCTTCATTTGCTCTTTTATATCTTCATTTGGATCTTGAGAATCTCACATGATGAGAACTTGCATTGAATCTTTGTCAGTGGCTGTGCTAGTTTGGCCTATTTTAACTTTTCCAGCTGGTGCCTTGATTGTATGAGTGATCTTAGATGGTGGACAAATAATATCTAATGGTTTGAGTTGAATACAGGTGGCATCATCATCAATGCCATTGATTTTATGCAAATAAGAGATTAAATTTTCTTTGTAGAATGGGAATTCATTATCTCGAACAAGTGCTTTCAAGTTATGGAATAGTGTATACACCATGGCATGATTCTGTGTCCAAATGAGCTTTGTCTGTGGATATTGGAAGTATAGATGGTGGATAATAAAAACTAAGATGAAATCATTAACCTAACTTTTATCTAATTTTCAAATATTAAATTTGGATAATTCTCTATCAAGTTCTTTAATCCATCAACTAATGGATGAGAACCATTGAAGAGTGTTCCACAGAAGTAAGGATCGATTATCAGAATTTGAGAAGAATTTTCTTACTTTGAAAGCAAGACACAAGATAGGATAAGAATATAATACAGAGACATACCACAGACACCACATGTCAAATTCTATAAATGGTGTTCACATGAGAATGGTGAAGATGGTAAGAGAAGGTGCAGTAGGATTTAGCCAAGTAAGTTGAGAAATAAGGTTGTATGTCTGAATGGATGTGTTGAGATAAAGGGACATATGTGATTTTATAAATTCTTGCAGGTATTTGGGAGTGAGAGGAGTGCCAAGAGGAATTTCAGGTGGAAAAGTTCTTTGGGTTTTACTTTCTTTAGAGGAAGTGGATGGATAGGTGTACGTCATGATTAATGGATAACAGCGAGTAGAGGCAATTATGGTGATGGGCTTGGTTTGAGCTTGGTTTGGTCTAGACAAAAATATCTGGAATGAGGTTTTGGGTTTCCTTTATATGTTTTCTAGAGAACTCATATCTAAAGAACCATTCTTTTATCCTGAGAATTTGAGGACTTGGTGAGACCTTGTTTTTTAATTCAAGTATCTTTGGAAATAAAGAATTGTCAAGATGAACTTTGAATTGATGCCCCTTAAAATAGAAGTCAAATTTTTAAATTCCATACTTAACTACCAGAGTTTCTTTGTATGTAGTATGTTAGTAGAGTCCTACAGACTTGAACTGTCCACTAGCATGTCTACAATAAAATTTTTGGCCTTCAACTTCTTCCATGAAGACTACTCTCCAATATTGGTCACTGGTATCTATCTGTAAAATCTGCTTTCCTTCCCCTAGTATTTTTAGAAGAAGGGGATTTTTTGTTGCCTAATTTAGATACTTCATAGCCTCAGTTTGTTTTGCTCCCCATGAAGGAGCATTTTTCTTGAGAAGTTTGGACAACTTTATAGTGTATTTAGAAATATGAGGAATGAAATCCTATATATAATTCAGGATTCCTAAGAACTGCTGGATTTACTTTGTGAGCATGTTTTCATCAGGAAATTTGGGAAATTCTTTAATGATGTGTGGCTGAGGCACATAGTTTCCTTGAGCAAAGTGCATTCCTAAAAACTCAACTTCAGTGGTTCCAATATGGGATTTCCTTGCTGAGAGCATTACTCCAAGCTTGTCATAGATTTCATAGAATCTTTCTGAGAGTTATTTGTGACTATCTTCATCAGGTGAGAAGAAGAGTATGTCATCAATGTAAATGAGAGCGCTGTTAAAAAGTGATTCAAAAACTCTAGTCATGAGCTTTTGGAATAGTGAGGGGGGGACTTTGAGTCCAAAAGATAGAACAGTCCATTGACAATGGGCATTAGGAATACAGAAGGCAGTTTTTGGCTTGTCTTTTGGGTCAAAGCCCAATTACCAAAATCCTGACTTCAAATCAAACTTTGAAAAGATATGGACATCCGGATGTAGGAATAAAGAGAGTAAATTTTTGGAAAAGGAAACTTATCATCTTTAAGAAATTGATTTAATAGATGGAAATCAATGACAAGTCTTTTTTTTTCCTTAAACTTGTTCAAATCTCTTATTCACATAGAAAACTTGGCACGTCTAATCAGATTTAGTTGGTTCAATCAATCTTTGTCTCAACAATTGTTGACATTCTTCAAATGTTGTTGCTCAATCAGATGTTGACATTCCGAGATGAACTACCTTTGTTGGATTTATGTCTTCATTCAATTTGAATGGCAACTCTACAAAGAATCTTTCATTTTTCCAAAGTGGACAAGGATGCTCAAAGAGATCATGGCCGTCAGCACTCATTTTGAGAAGTTTGATCCTTATTTCTTCATATCCTAATGGTGCATCTACAAGAGCCAATAATTTTGGGATATTAGAATAAGGTTTAAATTCTCTTTTAAATTTGATTCCCTAAGAGAGAATGTAGAGTCTATGATTTTGAGTATAGACATCCATGCCAATGATAAGATCTTTGCTAGGCAAATTTGTCCCAATGACTTTGGTCTAGATAACACATCTTGGGAAGAATTTAATGTTAATCTTGTGTTTAGTAATTAGATCTGTCTGGAATATTTTTCTATCTACAGCTTTAAAGAAATGAACACGGGTTCTTGGGCGGAAGATAGGAAGATTATGGGATTCATCAAAGTTATTTGTGCTCCTGTGTCCATGAAAGCAATGGCTTTGATTGGTACCTCATATTTGGAGGGAAAAGTGTAGACCTCTATATTTGGCAGTGGTGGAACAGGATCAAGTAAACTAATTTATGGATTTGAGAGTCTTGAGATCTTTTTTGCTTGCAGGACAGGAAAATGTTCTTCAAAACCAAAGGAATCCAATTCGCTACTATAACTAGAGTCTGTATATTCAAGTCCAATGATAGTGGAGGCATCCGATTATTCTTGTTTATCATACTAGGACTCAATGTCTTCATCTATGGCTAACTCAAGAGAATGAATTAGCTTAGAGGCCTTTTCATTTTTATTTGGGCAATTTTTTGAAAAATGCCCTTTCTTGCCACAAATGAAACATCTTTTGCCATTCTTCCCCCGAGAAGGTTTTCTTTTGAAAAATTTGACTTTTTTCTTTTTCCCTTTCCTCTTCAAGAAGACTTGGTTTCATTTTTTGACAAACGGTTTATAGCGGTAGTTACAATCTTTTTCCTTGCACTTGATCTCTAGGTAGTTCTTTTTATAGGTTTTGGTATATTTTTTCCTATCCTTGAGGATGTTCTCAAAAAGGACTTGTTGACTGCACAATTTATCTAATGCAGCAAGGCACGTCTAGTGGATTTCTCCAAGAACATCCCTTTGCAGAGCAGTGATCATCCAATACATTTCTATTTGAATTTCTTCAAGAATAGAACTGACATAAGTGTTCTTGAGGCTAGGATCATTATAGCCATTTAACTGATAAAACATTTTGGCCATTCTTTTAAAATGGCATTCCAAGTCTAGCTTTTTTCAAGGAACAACACGTTATGTCAAAGTATTCTTTTCAAATTATCTTTTGAACAAGACTATGATCACTAAGGAATTCATGGTGGAGTGCTGCAAAAACAGTATCAGTATTTTCTAGTCTATGCAATTCATCTTATCGTATAGGACCAAGACTGCAATACGACTCTTTAAGAACACCGGTCATATGTGCACAAAATTCTTCAAGGACTTGGTATCGATCAGCATTTGGTGCGATCATTTTAGCATCCATCTAGGCCTTGAAATCTAAGAATCTTTTTCTCAACTGAGATGGAGGGATAGGAGTATTGATTTCCTGAGGGTTTAAAGATGATGATTAAGCTCCTCTGGCTACTTCGATTTCTATTAATGTAGTCATGAGAATTCTAGTGATATCAGCATATTCATCATCACCAGGAGCTACTATAGAAGCTTCAACACTCTGGTCATCGCTTTCTATTTGATCTTGGTAAGTGTGTGAGGTTATCATAGCTTGAGATAGTGGTACTGTATTAAGATCAACATATGATGTTTGAGTCTTTTTTGGAGATAGTTCAGGTTCAGGAGATTTGGGATTTTGCAGCAGTTGATTTGGAGAAATATACTCAACAACTTCTTTCCATTTTAGGTTTTCTTTGGAGGGTCGAGACCTTTCTCCAAAGAATGTCGTTTTTGGTGGTAGAACTGGTGGTAATAAAGGTGGAGGTTTGTGTAGTTGTGAAGATGGTAGAAGACTAGGAAATATTTTTAGCGGTGGAGTAAAAAATGGGTCTAACTCTGGTTGTTGTTGAAGGCTTTTTGAATACTCATAAAGCTCTTCAATATGATGGCTAAGCTTCTGGAGTTCTCTTTTTTCTTTGATGAAAAGCCTAGTCATGGATATTCTGAACAAGAAGCTATTAGATTTCCATTTCCAAGACTTCAATTCTAGCTTTTGTCTCCTTATAATACTTCCGCAATTTTTCTGACAATATCCCCAGCTGTTGTTCTACGGTAGTCATGAGACTATCAACCTTTTGATTGATTTATGTCAATAGGTTGTTCTGTGCTAGAGAATTTTCTGTTTACTAATTTAGAACTTCTTCAGCTTGAGTCCGAGGTTTTTGTTTTCCGTCTGGTTGTAATTCAGTAGGTTGAGCAAATGGCTTGGTGTTTGTCTGGGTGGTAGGATTAGATTTTCTTTCCAAAACTAGAAAATTAGCTCCGTAAGCGGTTGAAGAGTAGGCAAACATCATGCATGGGATTTCTAGTGTTAGAGGGATAGAAAGTATTGGTGTTGAGTCTTTGCATGAAAAAGAATTTGAAACTTTGTGGTGGTGGCCAAGTGATGAGATCTGGGTCTTCAGGAGAATGAGGATATCCTTCTCGCTGCAGTATTTTGAGGGCTTCTTCATAAATCGGCAAAGGTTCCTTTCTTTTCTGAATTCTGACCCAAGGACCATTATTTGGATCAGATTTCCTCTGCGGCCTAAAAGGAGGCTTGTAAGAAGTAGCATGATGCTTACAGTTTCTAGTACATTTCCTTCACCATTCATTACTTCTTTGCATGGGAGAGAACCATGAGTCGTAGTCGCAACCTAGTTCACACATTTCTAATCCAAGAATATCCTATAAGAAGTGGCCATGAATTTTGTTAGAATAAATGATTTGTCCATTTGCTCAATAGCATGGATTAGCAGCTTCTTTTCGACTGCTCCGAGCGTAACCATCATGGTATGAAAGATTGGAGGGTTTTTACCAAAGGGTTCTTCCTGATCTGGCCTCTTAAAGATAGTTCTAACAGTTCCATCAGTAGATCTCTAAAAACTTGCTTCAGTAACTACAGCAGAGGTGTTGTTCTTCTTAAAATTCTCATAATTGCTCGTCCATTTAAGTGGCATAAGTTGTAAGAGTATCTTTTTAGGAATATGCTTCAGGATCTGTATGATGGAAGGTGTTTCATCATTAGAAGTGGCCAAAACCATCAAAGCATTTTCATTAAAGGCTTTCAGAGTAGGAAGATCAAAACAATGATCTTGAAGTCTATAGATAAACTGGTGTTGTAGTGATGAGGTGGCAGCAAGTGTCGCAACCTGCTCCAAATTACAATCTTAAAATACTTAATTACACTAAATTTGAAGTATAGTGCAACCAAGGTCATCTCCCAATGATGTTGTTGCTATCTAGTTGAATAACAAGGGGGTATGTGCAAACATGCAGTAAATAAGCTATAAAAGAAAATTAGATGAAAATAAAAACACTAGTTCAAAGAGTTCCTTAGGCATAAGGTGAATCAATCATTAACGCACAATATATCAAACACATGGAGTGCGGTTAATTTGAGTTATTAGAGAGACCTCTACTAACAACCCCACAAGTCTACCTAGAGAACTCTAGGAATTCAACCAATACATAATTGATTAGATAATTGAGACCTCAACTCTAATTAACCTATGTTGATTTCTAGCCCCAAATGTATTAGCCTAGGTTTGAACCCAAACCCAATTCCTAATTCTTTAAGTAATCAACTTCATACCAATTGACCAATTAGCAATCACCCAACTAATTCCTCATTCATAAACCCACATATCAATATCATTCAATGCAAGTTTACAAATAAAAGAGGGCAAAGAATCAAGAAAGCAAACATGATTGAAATTCAAGTATAGGGTTTCAAGATTACAACCATAATACCCTTGGAGTCTCCTTGAACTAGCTTGAAGTCCTACTCCTCCATAGTAATGAAGGTTACAAAATAGAACCCAAAACAAGTATCTTACAAAATGAAAGGAAAAGAAAAGAAGAGGAGAGGAGAAGAGAAGAAAGAAAAATGAAAAATGTTGGCAATGAGAGTCTTCCTTCGCGTCTCCATTTTCTCTCTTCTTATCAGACCTCAAATGTCAAAATTCAAAAATACCCTTGAGCCCAACTTAATCCTCTGCCTCTTAGCTTTAAGTGGACACTCAATTTGCTTAATTTGGACTTAAAATGAGAGAGTTATGGCCCAATCTTTATAGGATGTCTAGGTTGTATCTCTATCCGCGTTAGTCAAATTCAACAGCCAATAAGTCTATCAAGGTGTCATTATTTGGGAGAATACTCTTCATATGAATTGAAGCTTTATGTCTTAGCTTTCAAATGGCACCAGTTTCACCTCAATCCAATGTCTACAACTCACATTATAGCCCAATTAGTGCACAATGATCAGGTTCCAGCGTGATAGCCCTGTTCTGACTTCGTGGCCCAATTCGTCATAATAAACATCTGAACTAGTTTTTGACTTCTTCATCAAAGTTGTAGATCTTTCTCTCAGCTTTCCTACAATATAAAATTTATGATTTTTAGATATCTACAACTCAAGATACAGCCATAATACGAAAATAGTATAAATCTACAATAATGCTGAAAAATACACTTAAGCCCAATTGGAGTCCAAACTTATAAAATATGTGCAATATTATTCAATTAAGCACAAAGAGGTTCAATGAACTAAATATGAGGGTTCATCAATATATCAAAATGTTGCTCATCAAATTCCCCTACACTTAGCTTTTTTGCATGTGCTCATGCAAAATCCATAATATGGTCATGGGTGCCGTAAATGAAACATCATAATCTAAAACAAACACACAAGTCCTAGAAACAAAAAATGACCAAATATCATGAAAAGAAAATTCCCAATGGATGCTCAAGAGTGTCAAGCATATCCAAGGCAGCAAGAAATTCAACAATCAAGACACATCTCTACAAAGGTGCAAGCAAGGCAAAAATCACTCCAAAAAGTATGGATCAAGCACGAAGGACCTCACAAGATAATGTGTTTAGCACTCTTTCTTTCAAGTGTTTAAGGCTCAATTATACCACTCAAATCACCTAAAAAGGAAAAGCACTACCATAAGCTTGCTTATCATCTAATTCTCCACCACTCAAACATATGCACACACAAATCAAGAGGACTTTATTCAAGGTTGTAATGGGGCCAAGGTAAGGGTAAGGAAATAGTAAGGATATGCAAGGTAAAAATCAAAGAGAATAGAAGAACATTGGTAAAGACATGAGGTCACAAATGTGAGGGCCCTCCTCAAATCCAAGCAATACAACAAACAACTCTTTTTTATCTTACTTCTTTACTTTCTTTTTTCATCAAAATTGCCCCAATTTATTGACTTTTTTTTTCTGTTTACTTTTTTTTTTTACATTTTCTTTGCTTCTTCTTTTTTTTTTTTAATATTTTCATTTCTTTCCTTTTTTTTCTTTTCACCACTTTGCACCCCCCACACTTAAAGTCTTGCATGTCCTCATGCAAACCCCCACACTTATGTAAATGCACATTGCTAATGGTAACCAATGGTTTCCTAATCCCTAAGGCTAGGTAGAATCATGGTTTTTCGCTTTAGGCTTGTAATGTGCTAAAAACAAAGAATAGGTAAAAAGGCTCAAAGAGGCTAAGCAAGGGTAAACATGCAAGGGTGGCTATTTGGTTAAGTGGCTAATCACAAAATAAATGCCTTAATCATATTCATGTATGCAAATGAATGGTGTAGCCTCAAAAAGAATTAAAGCAAGTTCTAGAGTGACAAATCATATGAGGGAATAAAACACACAAGAAAGAAAAAAATGGCATGCAACATAGCCATCCAAATATGGCTCAAAAGCTTGCATGGGTCATGTCCAACATACTCAATCCAAGCAATTGAAGATTAATCCACCAAGCATGCAAGACATAAAGAATGAGATGAAAAGTCAAGGATGTTGTCATCTCAAGCCATGAATCTCTAATGCCTAAAGTTAACAACTCAAGAATCATCATAGGGGAACATCCAACTAAACAACATGACTAGCATACGAAAACTAACACTCAACATATTTTATTCTAAAAGTAAAATGCAAGATAGAAAATTAAAAAAAAAAAAGTAAAAAGTGGTAAGAACTCCCTCATGGTGGCTTATGCTTGAACTGGTCTAGGAATTCCCACCAATATTTGCATCTTTTGCCTCCTCCAGGATCCCATGAGATGATCTTGAATTCATTGCCATCCTTGCTATTGGTGCCTTGATAGATCAGTGTTGATGGCCTCGGCATCCTCCCAAGTAGCACCTCTACAATGATGAAACAGGCAGCTTGAGGGTAAGATTTGTTTTTCATGTAGGCATAATCCAAGCACCTTTGTGCACCCAGATGAAGTAAGCCAACTGTCATGTCACAGATAGTTTGGAGTTGTGCATCATTCTCGAAGTGGGCATATTCCAATTGCCCCAAGAAAGGTGTAGGTGCATAATTTAAACCATTTGAGTGTATCTCAGTTGCAGGTAGAAGGACAGTGGAGGGGAAAGGCTGAGTGGTTTCTTTAACTTGTTCCTCCAATAGCTCAACTCTTTGAATATCAACTACAATCTTGCCATCTCTTGGCATTGGAGGATCTCCCCTCAGACATGCCTCAATCTCTACACATACAGGGTAGATATACTCACCCTCACAGTCAACACATGTGAATCTAGCAAAAATGTCAACAGTAGTTAGCTTAGGGAATTCTGCTGAGAGGTCACTCATGGGGTCTTCTAAAGAAGTGAAAATATCCATGCATGTAGACATATTCATTTTCTCAACACCAACAAGATCATGAGATATCTCCTCAACCAATGTCTCCTGTGGTATCTCATCTAGTGGCCCAGCTACATCTTGACTCTTGCCAGTCCCCTCAGCTAGCTCACGTGATTGCACATCTAGCATATTCCCCTCATGAGCTTGCAATTTGCTCAATGTAGAAGTTAACTAGCTCAATTGTATTTGTAAGTCTTGAATGGTTTCATCAGTCTTCTGCTGCCATTGGAGATTATTCTCCATCAACTGGTTCACAAGATCTTCTAGAGAAGGCTCAAGTGAGGTGGCTAGTGGACCGGCCTAATGATATGCAGGTGGTAACTCCAGCTGTGGTTGCTCATATGACTCCTAGAGTAAATGCAGGTGCTGTTGAATGAAGGGGAGTAAAGATTGGAATTGCTGCTGAAAATATGGGGGTTGTTGTGACGAAATACCCCCATATCCTTGATCAACTCCATCATACCAGTCAGATTGGTACATACTGAAACTTGAGTCATATCCCTATTGCGGTTGCTGGATGTGATTCCTCATGGCATATTGCTCTATTAAGTGCTTTATCTCATCCAGCTGGTGTTCCATTCTTTGGTAAGAATCCTCATCAACCGCTCCAGTTCCTGCAACATTCCAAGTAGCATATGTCTGGAAGCTAGGAGGTATGTTAGCAAACATGATGAACAAAGTGGAAGTAATGAAAGAAAAAAAATGTAAAATAAAACTACGAAACAAACAAAAGAAACTATGTACAAAATGATATTATACTAAAATGAACAGTAAAAATTAAAAATAAAAAAAATGACTAATAAAATATAAAAACAATAGGAAATGATTTTTTTTAATTTTTTTGAACACCACCCAAATAAAACTACACCTAATTGAAACCAAAAATGCAATAAAAATTATTAAAAATTTGAAAAAGTGGTCAAAATAGTGGAATTTGGCCAAAATAGGGTGGGGCTCACTACAACGTACTGAGCACAAATAGCACAGGACAGCACCCAAAAATAGCCTAAAAACACCGAAAATGACCAAAACATGCAAAACTCAAACCAAAGCAAGTAAACACATATTTACAAACTAAATAACATCAACATCCCCGGCAATGGCGCCAAAATTTGGCAGCAAGTGTTGTAGCCTGCTCCAAATTACAATCTTAAAATACTTAATTACACTAAATTTGAAATATAGTGTAACTAAGGTCATCTCCCAAGGATGTTGCTGCTATCTAGTTGAATAACAACGGGGTATGTGCAAACATGCAATAAATAAGCTATAAAAGAAAATTAGATGAAAATAAAAACACTAGTTCAAAGAGTTCCTTAAGCATAAGGTGAATCAATCATTAACGCACAATATATCAAACACATGGAGTGCAGCTAATTTGAGTTATTAGAGAGACTTCTACTAACAATCCCACAAGTCTACCCAAAGAACTCTAGGAATTCAACCAACACATAATTGATTAGATAATTGAGACCTCAACTCTAATTAACCTATGTTGATCTCCAGCCCCAAATGTATTAGCCTAGGTTTGAACTCAAACCCAATTCCTAATTCTTTAAGTAATCAACTTCATACCAATTAACCAATTAGCAATCACCCAACTAATTCCTCATTCATAAACCCACATATCAATATCATTCAATGCAAGTTTACAAATAAAAGAGGGCAAAGAATCAAGAAAGCAAACATGATTGAAATTCAAGTATAGGGTTTCAAGATTACAACCATAATACCCTTGGAGTCTCCTTGAACTAGCTTGAAGTCCTACTCCTCCATAGTAATGAAGGTTACAAAATAGAACCCAAAACAAGTATCTTACAAAATGAAAGGAAAAGAAAAAGAAAAGAAGAGGAGAGGAGAAGAGAAGAAAGAAAAATGAAAAATGTTGGCAATGAAAGTCTTCCTTCGCATCTCCGTTTTCTCTCTCCTTATCAGACCCCAAATATCAAAATTCAAAAATACCCTTGAGCCCAACTTAATCCTCTGCCTCTTAGCTTTAAGTGGACACTCAATTTGCTTAATTTGGACTTAAAATGAAAGAGTTATGGCCCAATCTTTATAGCATGTGTAGGTTGTATCTCTATCCGCGTCAGTCAAATTCAACAGCCAATAAGTCTATCAAGATGTCATTATTTGGGAGAGTGAAGCCTTATGTCTTAGCTTTCAAATGGCACCAGTTTCACCTCAATCCAATGTCTACAACTCATGTTATAGCCCAATTAGAGCACACTGATCAGGTTCCAGCATGATAGCCCTGTTTTGACTTCGTGGCCCAATTCATCCTAATAAATATCTGAATTAGTTTTTGACTTCTTCATCAAAGTTGTAGATCTTTCTCTCAGCTTTCCTACAATATAAAATTTGTGATTTTTAGATATCTACAACTCAAGATATAGCCATAATACAAAAATAGGATAAATCTGTAATAATGCTGAAAAATACACTTAAGCCCAATTAGAGTCCAAACTTATAAAATATGTCCAATATTATTCAATTAAGCATAAAAGATGTTCAATGAACTAAATATGAGGGTTAATCAATATATCAAAATGTTGCTTATCATGAGGCGGCTAAAGTAACTCCATCTTGTGGAGCCCCTATGCAATGGACTTGTACTTTGAATCTGGTGGACAAAGTTGGATCTCTGAGATGGATATTAAAATTAGGAAATATGGTTAAAACAATACTGTCTGCATGTAATGTTGTTAGAACAATTCCGATGGTGGCATATTCAAGGTTCTAGTAGTGTCCAATAGGCTTACCTTGGCGGTTATAGAAAGTCCTTTTCTCCCATGAAGAGAGAGGACTAGCCTAACAGCCCCAAGGTGAAGGCTGACATATCCTTCTCTTTGCCTAAGCCTGATGAGAGTAGGATTAATTTCTAGATCAACATATTGATGGCCTGAAGAGCATATTCATCCGTTTTAGTAGTCTAGATATACTTTTTTACACTAGGTCTAGGAGTTGAGATGAGCTTTTTATGGAGCTAGCTGAATGACCCTTTTTCTCTTTTGAAAGCATTATAAGGACTAAGAAAAGGAGGAATAGAGCTTTCTATTTGAGCATCTTTAGGGACATAGGAATATTCTATAAGGTTTTCTATTTTGGAAGAAAGGGTTTTTATATAGCATTCTAGGATGGATAATTTTGAGGTTAAGGATATGGGTTTTTGGAGGGCAATATCTGAGGAGGACATCATTTGTGAGTTGGGTTCTTCCTTATTCATTCTCCCTACTAATATCTCTACCTCCTTTGTGAGTTGAGTTCTTCTTTACTCATTCTCTTTTGTGAGTTAGGTTCTTCCTTGCTTACTTTTATGGAACATCCTTCAATGGTCCTCATCCATTAGTTGGTGGATTAAAGAACTTGATAGAGAATTATCCAAATTTAATATTTGGAAATTAGATGAAAGTCAGGTTAATGATTTTATCTCAGTTTTTATTATTCACTATCCATACTTCTACATCCCCAGACAAAGCTTCTTTGGATACAAAATCGTGCCAAGGTGTATACACTACTCCCTAATTTAAAAGCACTTGTTCGAGATAACGAACCCTCGTTCTATAAAGAAAATTTAATCTCTCATTTGCATGAAATCAATGACGTAGATGATGATGCCACCTGTATTCAACTCGGACCATTAGATATTATTTGTTCACCATCTAAGATCACTCATACAGTCAAAGCACTAGCTGGAAAAGTTGAAATAGGCCGGACTAGCATAGCCACTAACAAGGATTCAATGCAAGATCTCATTATGCAAGATTCTCAATATCCAGATGAAGATAAAAAAAGATAGACACTGAAGAAATATTGTTAGAAGCAAAGTTAAGAGAGTATAGGAAAAGAGAAAATAGAAATGAAAGAGCCAACCTATCAGCAAATCATGAGCCTATCTTCAAAAGTTGGTAACAGTGGCAAGTCCTTTTGCATTCCACCACAAAAGCAAAAGCTACAAGAAATAATCAGGAGCAAGTCTATAGACTTTAGTCAAGTCTTATCATAATAAATAATTTTGTCTACTTGTAATGAAGTAAGTCCTTATTATAAAGTCAAGTCAAATCAAGTCTTTATAGACTTGAGAGTTGCCTTCTTGTAATAGTTAAAAGTCGTACCAAAATAGCAAAGTCATAAAGTGTCAAGTCCTTTAGCAATTAAGACCACGTCCTTGTACATTTAAGACTTGTCATAAGTCTAGAAGTCTAGTCTTATCAAGTAAGTTATGTCACCATAGACTTAGTTTGTCTTTTAAGGCTAATAAGCCACGTGATAGAATGAGTCTCAAACTCTTCTGTCTATAAAAAGAGGAGCTCACCCTTTGTAACATCATTGAACATTAGTAATAATATTACGAAGGTATTTCTGTAACCACAAGTTCCTAAACATCTCTCCCTTTCTTCCTAAAAGTTCTTTCCTTCTTGCTCTTAATATGCACTATAATCTTAAACAAAGCAAAAGAAATAATGAGGTTATAGAATATACGAAGTATGCTCTGCACTTGTCTCTATTAGAAGAACCTGTACATCAGAAAAGTATCTGATTAATGATCCAGTTTTCCGGTCCTCTTTATTTTTAGTATATAATCCTTATGAGTAACTGAGGCTGGATAAGTAGGCTATTGTATTGAAGCCGAAATACTCACCTTGCCAAAGTAAGGATTATATATTAAGGATAAGATTTCCTTTTTAAATATTTTTTAGGAGGGAACAAATTAAATTTTGATGGAAGTTGATAAAAAATTAGAAGAAAAATATAATTTCTACGAAAAGCTTAAATAAAATTAGAATGTATTGATAAAAAATAGTATTTTATATTTTAATAAGGATAGAATAGTAAATTAAATTCAAATATCAACAAAAACTCCCAATTTGGGGGAACCATAAAATGGGGGGCTTTAGAGAATTTTGAAGGGTTAGTTAAAACTTCTATATGCCTTTCCCTCCCAAAAAATAAAAAATTGTGAACAAGATGTAACTCCAATAAGTCTTTTCCTTCCTTCGCATTCCCTCTTAAGCCAAACTTGTGAACATATTCTTAGAAGACATTTTATTAGAAAGTACTATTTGAATGTATTATTTATGCTAGATTATTGTGTTACATAAATGCCCTTAGAAGGTTGTATCTTCAACTTCTGATATTTGGGGGTTGATTTCACAGGGTGATGTAGGCAAAGATGGGTACCTAGACTATGGAGAGTTTGTAGCCATTTCTATTGACCTGAGAAAGATAGAAAATGACGAGCACCTTCACAAAGCCTTTCAATTTTTTGATAAGAACCAAAGCGGGTATATTGAAATTGAGGAGCTACGTAACGCCTTAGCTGATGAGGTTGCACAAACAGTGAAGAAGTCATTAGTGCAATTATGCACGATGTGGACACAAATAAGGTAAGTATGTTTCACTTTGTTGATCATTTTTTTTTCGTGGTTAGAATTTTATTTGACTAGTTTTATCATTTAGGATCGCATTCGCTTAAGGATGTGACTAGATCAAATTTTGAACAACTTTCTTGTGATTAACACAAAATAATCAAACTATGTTTCTTCCCTTATGCCTGCATTATACTTATTAGATTGCCACATAAGGATTTCTGGCCTCATTCTTGATTTTCTTTAGATTCCTTTGTATTTTTTGTTCTTTCTATGCTTTGGATGAGGATTTCTTATCCTCTACCTCGTTGTACTTCCTGTCTATCTGGAAGTAAAGACTGGGCTTATTAGTCATTTCTGCATCTTCTGGTATACCTGTGGTTCCTCTCCTCTGCTGTTTTGTGGAACTCCAACATGGATCTCTGTGAATCTCCATGGTGTTTTTGATCTGGACTTTGTAACTATAACAACTAAACCTTTTACCACTAGATGGAGTCAAATACATGAATCAAACATTGCCATTGTGTTCTATCATAAACAAAAAAATTGCTTAATTGCTTATAGATCTATTGCCTTTTTGGAGCCAACTTTTGATGTTTATCTTTATAAAATTTCAGGAAGGAAGAATAAGTTATGAGGAATTTGCTGCGATGATGAAAGCTGGCACAGATTGGAGAAAAGCATCAAGGCAGTATTCGCGAGAGAGGTTTACTAGTCTAAGTATGAAATTGATGAAGGACAGGTCATTGCAATTAAACAATGAGAAACAACGACAGTAGGTGATTTTATAAACTTGCGGAAAGGCAAATATGATAAAAGAGAAGTTTTGTTTTTTCTTTTTCCCTTCATTGTAATTCTTTTTCTCTAATTTTTCTTATATACTTTCTAGTAACACCCATTTTTGGCGTGGGATAGGATATAGGCCTGAGCAGCAATATCTGTATGGTTTGGATTTTTATTTTTTGTTTTTTATTTTGTTGTTTTGGTTTGTTGAGGATGTCGTTGGAGAAGGGAGGATTGGACAAGTCTTCAAATCGTGACAGTAAATATTTTCAAATTGTCGCGCTTATATTATAATCATGTAGCATTTTTAGGCGAGCCGCGAGCCTTTATTTTGTTCGTTGTAAACAGGCAAAAGTAAATGATACACATCTCCCATTTACCCGGATCTCTGATCATTAATTTTATGTTTAAACAAGATTTTGGTCATAGGGGGAATCAACTTACTCCGCCGTACGTCAACCTTATTTATTATACTATTGAATAATTTTTTATTAAAAATTTATTTTACAACTCTAACCGTTAAATTGAAAATTTATATGCCATAAATTATGCATATAAAATTTTATATTAATTTAAAATTATTTAATATTATATATATATATATATATATATATTTAAATCAACATAACAAATATTTCTTAAATATATATAATAAAAAATTACTTGATCACAACTTTAACGATATTCAATTTTTTTAAAAATTTGGAACAAATGATTTACATGATATGTAGTTATAATTTAATAATTGAATTGTTAAACAACTATATTCTATAAAAGTTATTAAAAATATAAGTATGCCAAATTTTATACCGATATTAATGGATCCCTTCTTATATATATATTTTCTGATTTTGATATTGGTTCCCATATTTTCGTTCCTTAGAGTTTAGTCTTTATAGTCTCACAAATTTAGTCTTTGTTCCCTAAAATTAAGTATTGAACCTTATACTGTTTATTTTATTAGATTTTAATCCTTATAGATGTTATCTTTCACAAATGATTGGCTCTTACAATTTAATTTATTTTGATTTTGGTCCTTAAAGGATCAAAACTTCATCAGTAGAAAATTTTGGGAATTTATATCAAAATTAAATATTATAGGGATTAAAATTAAATTTTGATACAATTATAGTCATCAAAATGATATTTAAATTAATATGCCAAAAAATTTGGTATTGATTAAATTAGGAAAATTCTACATCAATTGATTAGTTAGTTCTTAATTAAGTTGGAATCCCAAATACATTAGGGAAGGCCAAGTTAAATAAAATCTTTCGAGGGTGTTTGGAAAATTATAAAATTAGATAACTAGGTATAATGGACCCTAGTTTTTGATAAATTTTTTTTAATAACTAACTAAATATTTTAAAATTAATTTTTATTTGAACCAATTTGAAATTGATTTTATTTCATCTCAAAGTTTTCTCCTTTTATTTTAGTTCTTCGCACTACTTTTTTCTCACTTCGCACCAATCTTTTTTTTTTTCTTCATTGACCTTATCAACCATATGTCACCAACTACTACCTCTGGCCGCTGCCAATTGCCGTCGATTACCACCTCCGATCACCACTAATTGTTGCTAGTCGCCACTGTCCACCATTGTTTGCCCCCGTCCATTACCGCCGGCTATCGCTCACCACCACCGCTGGCCACTACCACCACCACGGTCGACCCCGCATTGCTGCACTGTCTACCATTATTCGCCACTGCCGGTGCCATTGTTCGCCCTTGTCCGCTGCTGGTCGCTATCATTTGTCACCAGCTATCAATATCCATCGCCACCATCCACCAGATTGGCTTTTTAATAATGTGATCAAGAAGAAAAAGTAAAGAAGAAGAAGAAGAAGAACACATATGTTAAAACTAATTTTTACATTGTTGAACTAAACAATGTTTAATAAAAGATTAGTTCATTTCTGTACAAGTTAATTGATTTTACTTTATACTATGTTAACTTAGCTTTTCAAGTTGCCAAATACTCTTAGTACCTTCACTATTGCTTATTTAATTCTTGTTCTCACTAACTATTTTTTGTCATAACTTGGTATATTTAGCATCTTTCATCACATGATCCTTTTTTGGGATAGATTAGTCTTTAAAAATTATTTTCTGCTGGATATATTAGTTATTTAAAAGGATTAATTTGACTGATATTTTTTATTTCCAAGGACTATGTTATGAACTTTTATTTCTTAGGATGAATTTGTTTGGTGATATTTTTGTTAGAAATTAATTTGGAAGTTTACTCTAAATTCTATTACCTATTTAAACTTGTCAATGAATTTAACATTTTTTTTCTTTTTACTTTTCTAACTCATATGTGCTCAAAAAAAAAAAAAAGTAGGTTTTCTAACTCATTGCCATTTTACGGATAATGGTTCTCCCAACAAATGAAAAAAGCATAAAAAGAGATGAAATTATTTCATTTGCACATACAATGATGATAATGAGCAACAGTGATATGTGTACTCACCCCACGAGACTCATTGCCCAAGGCACACGGTTGGGAAATCATGGAATCCACCTTCCCAGGCAGTGTCTCGTCTCGCTCCTATCTATTCTTCTTACTTTGGATAGTGAGTCGGGAATGTGGGGGTCTAATATTTGTGTTAACGCAACACTGTTAGATGATGTTGAAAGAATAGCACTAGTTTTTGTTGTATATATATGGATCTTAGTGTGTTTCAAACTTAGTTTGTCTATATGTATTTAGCTACAGAAGAAGTCCCACATTGCTCATAAAAATGTTTTAATAAGCATTTATATATGATGGTACTTAATCGGTAAATACCTTATGGTATTGAGATAGCATTGTGGACTTGGGCTTTAGTTAAATACATACACGCGACCCCTGCCTAGCCCCATCGCGTCTCGTTCGCACACGTGTGGGCCTGCCAAGCTTTTACTACCCGTACAAATTTTAGCCAAATTTCCTTTTTACCATTGCAGCTCTTTAATGCTCCAACGGCTCTTTTACAACAGCTATTTCTTTCCCCTATATAAACCCTGTTACATGGCACAACATAAGACATAGAACAATAATCATCTCCTCATTCTCACTTTTCTGTGCATTAGAAGCTGCCCCACTGCTTTTGCTACGTTTTCTGCTTCTTGCAAGATCTGCTGCTCAACATATCGGGACCATCGTATGGAGGAGTTCTTGTAGAGACCCAAATCTAACCTTAGAGGGTTAACTGTCAACGCCATTCCACCAAGCAAGCTTTGGGTAGGGTGGAATTAAACCCTTAAGGACAGTGCTTTATATGATTCGTGGTAACCTTGTTTTACTACTTCTTATTGTTGCTGTCATTTTGTTCTTATTATTTAAAGCTAAAATACTAGTGTTCAAAATTATTTTTACAACAATTTTGCACTAGTTTTGCGAAAGTGTTGGAACTTTGTAGTAACAATATATAGAAGCTAGAATTGTCTAGCGTCATCTTTGAAATCTTGTCTTTCTAATGTCGATTTTACCAACTCATGAAACCTATAAATAGGCATTGTGTAATTGTGTTTAATGTGCACAAAAGTGAGTGATGTGAGGCGTACGACATGAAAAATAATGCAGTGTAGAGTGAAAGAGCATAGAGTTTTAGCATAGAGTGAAAAATAATGTGCCTAATCCATCCATTATGCTACAAGTAAAAGTTTTACAGTCTCCTTTCAAGTTAAAGGATTTAGAGAAGTTGCAGTACTTTTTGAGGTTGGCGACAATTAAAATATACTCTATCACTACTTGAGGACACTGGTTTCTTGGGCTGCAAACCTTCTCCATTACCTATGGACCTAAATCACAAGTTTTCATCTGAGGAGAGTAACTTGCTTGATGACTCCTCTCAACATAGAAGAATTGTTTCCCGCTTATTGTACTTGACAATTTCTCAGCCTGCTATAAGAGTTGTAGTCCACAAGCTCAGCCAATTTGTCTCTAGGCGATGCACCCCCCATTTAGATGTTCAACCAGTTGTTCAGATATTTGGAAGAGACACCTAGGTAACAATTTCATTTTCCACATCCTCTAGCCTGAACATTTCAGCATATACTGATGTTGATCAGGCAAACTGATCGGAAACAAAGGAGGTCAACCTCTCGCTACTGCGAGTTCATTGGTGATTCTTTAGTTTCTTAGAAATCTAAGAAACAATCTATAGTATCTAGATCTTCCGCAAAGGCAGAGTATTGAACTCTAGATGCTGTCACTAGTGAGCTTTCTTGGCTTCACCAATTGCTGCAAGATTTCGGCATCAATGTGCAAGCTGCTATGGTGTTCTATGATAATCAATGTGCCATCGAATCACACTTTCCATGAAATCACCAAGCATACGGAGGTCAATTTGCATTTTATGTGAGAGAAGGTGCAACAATAGATTATCAAGTTAGTGCATGTGAATGGTTCCAATCAACTACCTCATCTGATGACAAAAGCTGTTACCTCATCTCAGTTTCATGGTTTACTATCTAAGTTGTGAACTCTGAATTTGTACCTCTCGTCTTGAGTGGGGAGTATTAGGCAGTTATTAGATTTAGTTATAATAATTACTGTGACCGTTAGTTAGTTATAGCTACATACTCATCTAATCATATACTATATATACTCAGTAGATTGATCAATGAAGTATCTCGTTCATTCTCTACTCCAATAAACTCTACCAAATGCATGAGAAAAATAACACGACAAATAAAATGGCATAAAAAAATTGGTCCCAAAAAAAAAAACCAACAACTGGGGATCAATATGCTAGAACGTACTTATTTCTCACAAAAAATTATTTGGCTAGCCCAATAGGTTGAGAGTCAAGGCATGTTAGGAAACTATTCCAAGATGACAGAGAGGTTCGACTAGTGCAAAATACAACCAATTCCCACGATCAGGCGATTATTACCAAGAAAGAGACTCTGTCTCTTAGCAAATGGGTTCCCAAACTACTCCAAAGAGCATTTGGCAAGCAGATAAGCAAATCTAGTCACCAAAAGGATATTGACAAACAACTAAAGGCTAATGAAATGGATTAAAACTTAAACAGACTGAAAGTAAATGAAATGCTATAAACGAAGTGCAGTAAAGAAATATTGTAAAGTACTGAAAGTAAAGGCAATGAATGTAATGTAAAGTGCAGGAAAACATAAAGATAAATATGTAAAAGAAGCTTGTGTTTGATCCATTTGATTGGGGGATGCACTTACAGATTGTGCTCAACGCTATTTATACATATACAAAACTTAACAGTTATCCCTAAGGCATCTATTGACCATGTTCTCACACAAACATCATCAGCAAACTTCATCCTAGTAACGGCCTCGTAATCGTCTTCCATGTCTTCCTTGAGTGCACTCTTCTTAGTATAGTGATAACTACTTAAACCGCTCTTTACCTTTCATCTATCTCCTCACTTTTCTGAACTAGAAATCACTTTGCTTAACTGCTCATACTTTCCAAGGAGTGGTCACGGATTTGGTCAAACTCTTACTCTCAGCTGCAGAAGTACGTTCTTTCTCCAACCAATGCCTAGAACTAATATGGATTACCAGCTGTCAAAAAGGCCCTAATAGGAAATTCATGCTCTCAGCTAATGGTTACCGTTAACTATTAGCCGATGGCTATCGACTGATGGCTAAATTAGTCGTCGACTATCGGTTGGAACCCATATCAGCTGTCAATCCTCAAAATATGTGAATAAGAGTTCCTATAGGTGACTACCCCCAGTTAGAATCCTAATCATGAAAGGCAAGGTAAAATCAGCTGAGGCAAAATAGAAAAATGGTCGAAATAATATCGAAACGGCCATTTTTAGGCCCAAAATGGCCTCAACAGGGCCAGCCCTAGTTGCCATGTCGACACTCTTGTCTTGGGCTTTCCATAGATGTGTAATAGTGGTTATTCTGATACCGGGATCTCAGTCAGCTGCCAATTGAAGTTTGGTCGAGCATTTTGGCCTATTTCAATCAATTTAAGCCGAGCAATATATTTCATGTCAGTCGTCAGTCATCGTTCAATCTTTCGCTAACTACTCTTCGGCTATCAGCTAAACTTGATTGAATATTGCCTCTTCCGGCTATTTATGCTCGGTTGATATCCATCCCCAGCTAGCCGCAATTTTTTGGTGCCAATAGTACTCAAAGGGTATCACTATGGAAAAAGGAACATGGAAATGCACCATAAAATCATGAAATTTTATCCTCTTGTCAACCTGATCAACTGAAAAACTTGTTATGATTATCAGTTACGTCCATCCCAAACAATACTTTTATACAAGTCTGTGGATTGAATTAGAGTAACTGTTACATAAAAATATAATCGGTTAAATCTCTCTAAGAAAAATTTATCCGAAAACAAACTCCTGAAGATTACCAATGTTCAAATGATTTAGGCTAAGGAGGGTACTGTGTCCCTTCACAAATAGATTCCTCAATTGACTTATGAGAGCAAGTCTTTGAGCAAGATCGATCAACAAAAATTAGAATGGGAATTAAACTTGCATTAATCAATTTAAGAGTTCATACAAGCTCAAATCCTAATAGTAGACATGAGGAAACAACATAATGTTGAAAGTAAAATGAACATAGAGAAATAAAAGCTAATAATCAAAGTGGCATAATGTAAGTTTTCACCACTTGTATCCATGTAGTGTTCCTCAACTCAATTCCATGCACCCACGTTCTCTACTAGTGGCAACCGTTGCTTAGTTGTGGCGCCAGTCTCCAACTACCTCCTTTCCTTCAACAATTGGGCTTAATCACTTTTCTTAACCCGTTATTCTCTTCAGCTAATGCACTTTTTTTAAGTCCAAACCTACTTCTCAGCTAATGAACATTTGTCTTATAACCAATTGCTTCATTCGACCCACTTTAGCCTCCAACCAAGCCCAATTATGGGTCATTTATCAGCCCATAATTAATCAATCTTATCTATTGACATTAATCTTTAATTAGTTATGATGCCAACATATACCCCCCACAGTACCTAGCAAATGGCTATTTACTCAACTAGGTAATGTATTTAAGATCTTTACCATTACTGTTCCTTTACTTTCGCCAAGTGATATCTCTCTTGCTTCTTTCTCGTTATTCAGCTTCTTCTCCCTTCGTTCCTTAACAACCTTTCAAATCCTCTTCTTGACTTCAAATTTTCTACTTTTCTTGCTCACATTTAGCTCTTAATCTCCCACAATGTCTTTCGAACTATCAGACTCACAAAACCCTAGGAGCGCGAATGCTTGTGACCTGTTAGAGAGCTTTTCTTCATCAAGCTCTAAGAGCTCCTCAATTAATTTGTCGGCTGATTCCCCGCAATAATCAGATGACAGGATCCAACAATCAGCTCAAGCCCTCAAATCTCTTACTAGCAAGCCGAAATCAACCTAAAAGGCTTCTTTATCTCGCCTAGCAAAGGATTTTTCTTCAAAATATAAGTTGGAGCTGAGATTCTAATCCCTCATGACCAAGCTTACTGTACTTACACTCTAGGTGCCATTGGTACAGAGCATCCCCTATTTTCCCATATCATCAAAACCTTCATCCTTCTTGATAAATTCAAGCTCCTAATAGCCAAGGATTAGTTTTCCATCTCTTGACACTCAAAAGAACTTTGCAACTGGCCTAAGCCAAATGAAGGTTACCTCAAATAGGTAGGTAGTGTAGCCAATCAGTAGAGAGAAGAAGGGAAAAATTGGGGCATATATGATATCATCATGCTCTCGAAGATGAGTTTTTCTCCCAACATTGAGATGTTCCTTGCCTTCTTGGGCTTCTGGAACTCGGCTATCAATGGTTTCGTGTTTCCATTTGGGAAAATGTCACTGACACTATTTGACATTGCCACTATGTTGGGGCTATCGATTATAGGTGAAGATATCCCTTCTCTCTATGATAAAGGTTTTGAAGATCTTAGCTACTTTGTCTCTAAAGAGAATGCTGTTTATGGCAAGTATATGAAGTAACATAAGCAAGAGCAAGGAGCTATGGGCAAAGCCGAGCACAATGCCTTTCTTTTCTATTGGCTATGTAAGTTTTTTATCTACAGTAAATCATTAGCCATGGTAAATGAATTCTCGTACTGCATCTTGACTATCACATCTAGAAGGCCGATGAACCTAAAAGCTCTGTTTCTTTCTTCCCTCTATGAAGGCTTAAAATTATGGGTTGATCAATTAGAAGTCAAACAAAACAAACCCATTGCCAGTATGATGTGGTTCCTCTTTTATGGTTAAACGAGTATTTTCCAAAATTGTATTAAGATTATGGTCTCACAACAGCACCAATTTAGGACACCTCTACTTACAGTCTTTTAGTACAAGACTGCTCTAATCTCTACATTTTCTGACTTTTAGATTGCAGATCAGTTGTTTAAGATGCAACCACAGGTGTATTTGAATTTTGCCCTTTTCTATGCCATTCTTATAGGCCAAGCTGGGTTCAGCTGGACAAGCTCATAGCTTTATATGAAAAATTAGCTGAGGTGGCTTCATATTGGAGTAGTGCATTAATAAGTAGAGGCTTGCTGAATGGGGTCTGCCTAAATGCTCATTTTAATAAGATCTCAGCTAAGCCTTATAATCCAAGTTGCTTTGCTTAGCAATTTGGTTTAATCCAAGGAGTCCCAGCACCATGACAATCTATAATAGGTTTGGAAGATAGGCCTTCTCTCCTTTCTCTCAAGATGGATTAGCTTCCGACCTCCAACCACAAAAAACTGGCTTAGTTCGAATTCCAACCCTTCATGATCAATCTTGGAACTTTCTCAGAGTATACAGAATAGTGGAAATTCATTTTTGCAAGGGCATTCACTTCCCCCCAAATACTACTTGTCCAAGCTGATTTGTGGTAGCCATGGTAGATTTTCTCAACCTCTTTGGCCAACAACCAATAAGGGAACTTCACAGGCTGGTACCAAACTAGAACCTCAGTCCAAATCTCTAACCATCAGAGATACATATCTCAATTTTTATTCACCTGATTGGTTGTTATTTACTCAACAATACCTAACATTTTTATTATGGGATGCAAAAACTTAGATTGTAGATGTGGAAGCCCGTGTCCTTACTCAGCCAAGACCAAAAACCATTGTGAGAAGGAGCCCTAGAAACCTTATTTTGGCTACTCCCCTCATAGTTGCAGTTTGAGCTGAGTCCTCTGAATAAGAGAGCTCCCTTGAGAGAGCAAGTACCATTTAGCTCTATATAATCTTACTCTTCAATTTCTCACAAGTTACTCTCTTAATCTATAGAAAAAAAGAAGAAGCAAGAAGAAGGCTGAGCTAAATTCATGCCCTCCTCCTCTACTAGCTAAGCCTAAACCTCAAAAGAGGAAGACTATTATCCCTAAATGTGAAGAAGAAGAAGAAGAAGAAGAAGAAGAGCATCCTCTCAAAAGACGACCTAAGGCTCAGCTAGTGCCCTCCACTACTATTCCTTCAATCGATAGAGTGGACCAATTGCCTTTCTATGAAATAGATCAAAAGGGTGCGGCTAAAGTTATTACTCAAAATCCTCCTGTCATAGCTATAGTACATGCTACTCCTTTAGCTGATAAAGCTCAAGTAGATGACCAGCCAATGACTCAGCTGAGAGAACTTGCAGCAATTGAAGATGCTTAGCTAGGTCAAGTTTTGGAAGAACACAAGACTTTCCCTCCATAAGACCTAGTTGCCCTTGCTACTCCAACTCTAATGCCTAATGACAAGTTAGATAGCTACTTCAATGCTACCATTACTCACCCTTCAGATTGTATCTTAGCTTTAATGCAAATAGAATCTCCAAATAATTGAAGAAGAGTTGCAAAAGCGTTTCCTTATGGATCTTGTTGCCTTGGCCAAATTAAAGAGACCTTTGTTAAAAGTGTCTCAGATTGTAGATATTGATATCCCACCTATGCTCTGACAAGGTTGTGCTAATATTTCCTTCATCTTCTCTGACTTCATATTAGATTATCAAATGTACAAGACTTGCCAAGACAATAGTCTCAAGGGCTTTAGAAGAACTGGCTTATCTCAAGGCTCAAAAAAATACATACTTGACCTAGTATCAAGTTGTGAAGTCTAGCCAAGTTCAACACCAACAATGGCAAACTCAGCTGACTGATTAGATTGGGTCAATCCATGAGGAGATTGCCAAGTTACAGGCTGAATTAGGAATGTTAGAACCATAATTAGCCGCTGTTAATGGACAAATCAAGGCTGAAGATGAACAAAGACTTCCATTATATACTTAGGCTAAGTCTTTGAACAACAAAATTGTCCTTTTGAAAAGCAAAAGCCCTTGGAGCATGCATTGGAGGTAGGTAATAAAGGTTTAGCTGAGGTGAGGCTTCATAGGCTTCCATGTTCCACAAATTCTGCAAAGCTCGGCTACCACCGTCTTTAGGTAGCTAAATCATTTTCCTTACTTCTTTTGCATGCTCCTTACTATTTCTTGGCTTTTCTAACATTTTCCAACATTTTGTGCGGAAAATATTCAACATTTTGTGTTGTTGGGGATGCTTTAATAGCAGTCTTGAAATAAAAGATGGCTACAAAGTCGGCTGCCATTTAGAACCAAGCTGAGTCGGCTACTAGACAAGACCATGCCTCATTAAATGATACCCAAGGCAAAGCTATAGATGCATCCTCTACAACTCCTATTATTTAGGTTTAGGATTTTATTTTTCCACTTGCTTGTAATCAAGATATGATCAAGCTAGATAGCCGGCTTGTGGTTTATTCCTTCTACTTTTTAACTAATTTGAATAGTTGCCCAGATAGAAGGATAATATCTCTTTAAAAACTTTTCATTAATGCTTTTGGATTGTTCTTTCCCTTACATGTCAACCAATGTATGTGCTTTTCCATATATAACTTGGCTAACAATGTAAGGACCTTCCAAATTAGAAGACCATTTGCCAAATCTAGGATCTTTAGTCCCAACAGGCAAAATTGCTTTCCATGCAATATTGCCCTCATCAAAGTGTTTCCTTTTTACTTTCTTGTTATAAGATCTTGCAACATTTTCTTTATTTAACTTAATATTTTCTAAGGCCATGATCCTATTATCATCAGCCGATTCCAACCCTTGGAACATAACTTGAGAATATTCTTCATGTTGCAAACTATCCTGCCACTCTTAATGATTTAATATTTATTTTCATAGGCAAAATTACATCCTAGCCATAGGTCAATCTAAAAGGAGTTAAACCGGTAGCCTTGTTTTATGAGTTTCTATATGCCCAAAGAACCTTAGACAATGCTTTATGCCATTTCCTAGGTTAACCATTGATGGTTATTTTAATCATTTCAATTAAAACTTTGTTTGCAGCCTCAGTATGACCATTGTCTTGAACATAATAAGGTGAAAAATAAATTAATTTAATTCCATATTTTTGTACAAACGATTTCACCCTATCTCATGTGAACATAGTGCCTTGGTCAGTCATTATAGTTTCTGGAATACCAAACCAATGCATAATTTGTTTTTCAATAAATCTTATCATATTGACCTGTGATACACTTCATTAGTTAGGATTCCACCCACTTTGTGATGTAGTCAGTAGCTAGTACAATAACAGTGTGCCCTTTAGCATATGGGGGGTATGTTTTGTCGATGAGGTCCATTGCCCAACTTATAAATGGCCAGGGTCTAACAATAGCATGCAATTCTTCAACGAACACTCTTTAATTTGTCCATCGAGTTGACAAGCTTCACAACTTTTAGCATAAGCAAAGTAATTGGTTATAAAAGTTGGCCAATAGTATCCATATTGACAAATTAGTTATTTCATATTAGAGCCAGATTTATGAGCTCTACAGACACCTTCATAGACCTCCCCCTTCACCTTCAAAGCCTCATCCTTATTCAACAACTTGACTTCTTTTGAACAACTCACCATCAATCAATACATATTTAATGCTTTTTGTGTAAGCTAGAAATCAACTTGAACCAATGGGTTTGCAAAATATTAGATCAATTTTTGTCGTCAATTGGCCAATGCCCTCAGTTGATGGCTAACTGTTGCTACATTACCATTTTCTATAGTATTAACATCTAGTATCATAAGTTTATATCTAGCGACATGCTATGCTAAATCATTTGCTACTTTATTAGAATTTTGGGGATATGTGATATTATGACATCGGCAAAGTGTTCCAATAAAACCTTAGCTTCCTCAAGGTATTCTTCTAATATTGGGCTGTTACACTTATATTCTACCAGCAGTTCATTGATCACCAAGTATGAATCTCCCACAATTTGCATAGTTTTCACATCCAAGGTTTTCAACAATTTTAAGTCAATTATAAGAGCCTTATACTATTCTTAGTTGTTGAAACATTGGACATCTAGCCGATACATAAATTTCTTATTCACTCCTTTAGGACTAGTGATTGTTATTCTTGCCCCAATGTGTAACACCCTACTAATTTTATGTTATGGTTAAGTCATAGCATAAAACTAGTCAGACCATGTTACTGTGTTGATACTCTATTTACCTTTCCTGTTTTATTCTTCTTTAAATCGTCATCATCATATAAACATTTTTTTTTTGACGAAACGGCGTACTGCTATACTAAAAGCGAAATGAATCGAACAAAATATCACCAAGATAAGTATAGTACAATAGCGTTACTGCATACGTGCAAACATATATATATATATATATATATATATATATATATATCAGAAGCCACTGCTTCAGTTTATGTACAAAGTTTTAAAGTAGAATACATACGTGGGCTGGTGTATCAAAAAGACCATAATGCCCTCATCCGCCAAAATACCCTATGGTCCTCAAAGGACATTTCGTAACCTACTGCTAACCCTACAGTCAAGTCCATGACCCAAAACTACATGCTATCCAAAAGAGGGTCATACTGTACAACATCTCCTGCAGCTAAGCTACTCCATCAGGTAGCCGTTAGCCATGCCAGGCTCGGCCGGTGTATAGTTTGCGTGGGTCCCGAGGAGGAAGAGGGCGACGAGCCGGTGGCCTCGGAGGGGTCACTCTCTGAACTCAACGGGATGTCGGGGGCTGCCTGCGGTGGTGACTCAGGGGCAGGGTCAGCGGGTGCTGCGGGTGCAGGAGGTGCAGGATGTGGGTGCGCCATGTGTAGAGGGACGACAATATAAGGGGTAGTAGGGTCGAAGATGGGATGGTGTAAAGGAACATCAAAGTTCCTGTTGCTGAAGAGGTATAAACGGAAGTTGCACGAACCAGCTATGTACAAAGAGTCCAACTCTGGATCATGGTGGAGCTGTAACGCAGGAATCTCAATGAAGAGGGTAGCTGTGGAGTCCATCGCCAGTGTCTGAGAATGATGCGGGAGATACAAAACGGGGTGAGAATTTCAAGAAAATTCTCAGTAGGGTTCGATTATCTTTGATGCGGCGTCACATACATTCTCAGTTGCCTCGGGTTTTATTTAATTATAAAAATATGTGTTCAAACTGAAAAGTCCATTTTCATGAGTTTAAGAAAATGTCTGGTCCGAGGCAAGGTTCAGTTTTACTTTAATCGGCATAAGAAACAAAATAGATTACTAATACTGATACATAGAATGATAAACGAAATAAATAAATGAATAGCAGTGAGCAATTATAACAGACAATTGTAAACATCTTGATGTAACTATTCCATGTATTCATGCATTCATGTAATCATGTAGACTCGTTCTTGAACTTTCCTTCATAAACTTTTTCATTACTTTCTATCATTTTCCATCTCTTGGTCCCCTGGGAGTTCTTGGCCATTTTAGACTCCTGGGTAATAGTCTGCTTATCAGGATCGAGCTCGTTCCTATACAAGAATGCCGGGTTTACTTTTCCCGAGCTTCCCACCGATCTATTCCCCTTAACTTCTTATCCGGGGCTGGCCCAAGTAGTATGGAACTTGCATAATAACACAATTCTTTTCATAACTTTCATGGCTTTCTTAAGAATGCATATGCATTAACATGTAATTCATAACTTGTACATGGGTTCTACCGAAATTTTGGCAGCATAACGGAACGTGTCCGCTTCCCCATGAATAGTGTCAGCCAATCAATACATCAATTTATCACAAGGAACACAACTTCACCTTTATATTCCAACATAGAACTCAAATCCATATCAAATTCATTAAGGCAGGAATCCTGCCTCAGTATATTCAACCAACCCGATTTTTGTAATTCAAGCCATAATTTCATTTTAACTCATTTGGACCTCAAATTTGAGTATGTTAAAGTGTCATATGCCTATTTTCTAACCTCTTTGGTCCCATCCAATTTTGGTATCTACAACTCAAGATATCTAGATTTTATCTCGGCCTGCCCATTGGCTAGCCAGAATCAGGCAACTGAATGTAAAAATCCACTAAAAATCGAAAACTGACTCAAATCATACAAAATTGGTCTCATGTTAAAGCTAACATAACAAAGTTTTATTTAGAAAAAGTCCCACTCAATTTGGCTTAGTGGGGCTCGAGTTACAAGCCCCGAATTCGGACCTTCCTACACTGCCCTGTTCTAGCCCGGTGTAGACATAGGGCGAATTGCATGGAGAACTGGGAGCAACTGGGACCTTATTAAATTCTGAAATTTTTATGAGATATTATCCTATGTGTAAGCTTTCTAAAAAAATTGGTTTCACTCATTTTCATGTAGTATAGGTCGAGTTCCACCCTAAATAACCTAATCTGCCCAGAGCCAGAGTCAAAACCCTAGGTTGAAATTCAAAAATTCATATCTCCCTCAATTCTGATCCAAAATCCTTATATGATATGTCTATGGAAAGCCCTAGATGTCTAGTTTCACATAAAAATGGTCTTGTTAATTTTAAACGGCGGGAGGCGAAGCCGTACACTCTGCCGTACGGACTGCCGAGAGTTTTGGGTTTTCCAGTCTCTCAACTTTTTCATATCTTTATCCTTTCTCTCTTTCAATTCAAGTTTTAACCTCATAGACAACCCATAGTTCAGCTATAATTCATCATAATTATTTAATCAACATATCAAAATAAAATTTAGACCACCATCAATACTTCAAGAATCTAAAAGTCAAGTAAGAATTTAGAACCCCTACCTCTTATTGTGAATGATTTTGGTTTAAGTTTATAGCTGCAACTTGGTAAAAGTTCAAGGTATGATGGAGTTGGGTGAGAGATGAAAAGAAAGGAGAGAGTTGGAGTGAAGTGTGCAACGTGAGAAAAAAAAATCTGAAGAAGAGAAGGAGAGTTATATAAGTATGAGTAGTAGTTAACTTGGAAGGTTTTGATTGGCCTCTAAACATAACGCTAAGTTTCAGCCAACCTTGCTCTCCACGTCGTCCTCTTTGTGTGGTAGAATCGCTCTCCACGTCGTCTAAAGTGGGACTAGTTTCCAGTATATTCTGGAAACGAAATCGGAACTCGTACTCTTTATAAAGTCGGAACTCGTGAACATCCTGCATATGAAGTCGGAACTCAGAAAACATCCAGTTTAGTCGAAACTTGAAAGCAGAGCTTGGTGTGAAGCCAAGCACTTAAAGTCGGAAATCGGGAAATTAGACAAAACGAATCAATCGTAAACATAATTCCGGAGGTCGGAATTCACAACATTAATCCGTGTACCAGGAAATCGGGAATTATAGAATCTCGATCTCGGAACTCGAAAAGATATAGAAATGAGAGCTACTGATATTGAACTCGAGATCGGATCTCGTACATTTGTGAATCATAATGTCAGAATTCGGAATATAGCCAGTTCATTTGAGCCTTAGAGACGAAGTCGGAAATCGAAAATTTTGATCTTTGATCGCTAAGGTCGGAAGTCGTAAATTGTGCTGAAGTTGAAGACGAACTCGTAAGTTGGAAGCATCAGTCACTTCATTTCAGCTCCTGAAATCGGAAATCGGAATTCATACTGATGAGGTCAAAATTCATACACGCTTACACAAGGTCGGAAATCGTAAATCCTTGTCTGTCCAGCCTTGAAGATGAATTTGGAGGTTGGGAATACTATGGGCTCGGAAGTCGGAAGTCGTGGATGTTACACAATGCCCTTCTGATGTTTTGAACCATCGAAAGCCAAAGCCCATGGTTTAATTTGCACATAACCTTGGTACTTAGCTAATGGGTTCTGCATTACTATATAGGGGTGTTGTGCTAGAAAATTGGCCAACACCTATCCCTTCATAGCTTTTTTAGTAGGACATATTTTAGAGCAAATACATTCAATTTGATAGCCCATTTCATCAATTTCCTTTGAAAGACCGAATGATTTAGTAAATACTTGATTATATCTATCTTGGAAACTACTAACATCTCCCTAGGCAATAGATAATACTTGAATTTTATACATTCATGGAACAGTGATAAGCACAACTTTTCTATTAAAGTATATTTAGTTTTAGTATCATTTAGTAACCTACTCAAATAACATATTACTTGCTCAACTCCATCCTCTAAATCTTGAGCTAACAAGCTTTCAATAGAGTCCTTAGTAGCTGATATATATAATTTAAGAGGTCTCCCAAGCGCTGGTGGTACTAACATTGGAGGTGTTATCGGCATTGCTTGATTTGGTCAAAACACTTTTGCTGCTTACTATCTCAAATGAATTCCTTGGTGGCCTTGCTTCCAACATAGCTTTCACTTTATTCTTAACTACCTTAATTCCCTTCTAACAAACTAAGAAACTAAGAAATTTTTGAGCCGAGAATCCAAAATCAAACTTGGTAGGGTTCATTTTGAGAGAATGCTTGCTCTAAATTAGCTAAATGGTTATGGATATCGCTCAATTTCACAACCATATCATCAATATAGACCTCCATGCATTGTCCAACCAAATCATGAAAAATTAAGTTCATTGCCCTTTGATAAGTAGCCCCGACATTCTTGAGACCAAATGCCATGACTATGCACTCATAAATGCCAATGGCTTCAAGGCAACAAAACATAATTTTGTGTACATCTTTTTCAACTAAATAGATCAGATTATATCTCGAATAACCATCCATAAATGATAAAATTCGATTATTAGCTACAGCATCAACTATCATGTACATAATAGGCATAACATACTCATCCTTAGGGGTAGCTAAATTCAAATTACGAAATCTATACATATCATAACTTTGCCATTCTTTTTAATTATAGAAACAATATTTGAAAGCCATTGTACATATCTAGCTGTCCTAATAAAACCTGCTTTCAATAGTCTTTCAACTTCTTACTTTATCTTTGGCATCAACTTTGGATTAAATATTCTAGATGGTTGCTTGAATGGCCTAAAACCTTCTGTAATAGGCAATCGGTGCTCAACTAGTTCCCCAGACAATCTAGGCTTTTCATGATAGTCCCAAGCAAAATAGTCTTTATACTTGGTTATCAGGTAAACTAATTGATTTCGTTCACCCTGGCTAAATAAACCACTAGTCTTAGTTTGCCTCAGCTCATCAACTATCACAAGGTTGACTTCGATTGGAGGGTCAGAACTACCCTTCTAATAGGTAGCATGACCATATCTGCTATTTGATCTCATCTCCTTTTCCTATTAGTTGATCATTGCCCTTTATCAATCCTACCAATTCTTTATCCCTCTTAGCTAATGAATGCTAAAACAAGCACTTCTCGAGTCTTGATTTAGTTAAATGCAGGGCCAGCCATTGTGGGACATCTTTTACTACTATCTAATGGCTATTCATTGACCATTCTTTATTCAGGCCATGTATTGACCTCTATCTCAACTTAAACCCTTCATTAGTAAAATTCACAACCTGAATAGCATCTTGAAAGATCTCTAAAGGCCACGTTATTAGATAAATTTCAGGAGTATAGTACAAAGCTTCAACCACCTTTATATTAGCTAAAAAAGGTTTCTGATCAGCTAGCATAACTTCTACTTTGCCCTTATTTCAAAACATCAGTGGCTGATGCAATGCAAATGGATCACATATATTGGAATAAATCTCGTCTCTCCCTAAAAGTAGAGAATACCATGGTTTTTGTATCCACAACAAAAAAAACATAGTGTTGGATGTCTTGATTCCTACTATTAGTTTAGCAATGTAAAATCCTAAAGCATCTATGCTTTTCCTTGTGAAGTTGGTTATTTTCATATTAGTCTCTTTAAGGTCTCTCTGAGTTTTGCCTAACTTCTTTAGAATTCCTACTGGCATGACATTCATGATGGCACCACCATCTATTAATACTAAATTGATTGGCCTGTCATCAATATAAGTCTTTATATATAGTGGCTTCAAATGCCTTGCCTATTAGGGCTTTTCAAAGCTGATGACTTCCTTTGTGTCATCTATTTTCTTCTTTTCCAAATTATCTCTTACTATATCTGTATCATCGGCTAAAGTAGCTTATGCAGGTTCCACGGCCAAGATATCACCAACTAACTAGATCGATTGATCTTCAATCATAGCAAATTAGGAAGGCAAAACCCCTATGATAATTGCTAAGTTCACACCATCTTGAAGGTCGTTGGTTAGAATAAGCAAATTGTCATCATTGAGAATTTGGTCAATCAAGTTTTCTACCAACTTATCTTTTGTCACCTGGACTCTTTTGATTGATGTTTCAGTTGTTTGAGCCTGATCCTGAATTTGGACATGCTATTAGATCTCCTATAAGATTTATGCCTTTGGGCTAGAGATTTCCTCTCATTCTACATATTTGGCTTGATCTAGCATAGCCACCATGTTTCTCATCTTTTGGATGGACATTTTCCTTTGCATTCTTCTCTTCTGCATCCTAGTCAACTGAACTAGTTATGGTATTGCTTGTTTTCCTTTACAATACTTGTTCAAGAACCATTCTTCCTTGTTGGACTTTATCTTTGGTTTAATAATCCTAACACCTCTTGCCATTTCCTCATTCCTTACAATAATTCTGAGAGTGGATTTTCCTTGGCTATATTGACTTCCACGGCTCGCTTAGAATCTTTAGGCACTGTGTAGTCTAAGATCTCTGGGACCTATCTTTGCTTGTACCCTACTCCCCTCGGCTGGTCCTTTTGTTGAAGAAAATGTAACATTTGAAATATACTCTGCCGAGGTGGCTTGGATTGCCCGCTAGTCTTTGTCCTCCTTTCGAGTTTAGGCCTATATTGTTTCCTTTCATTTTTCCTTAAGGCGTCATGACTGAAGGTTCTAGTATTTTCCTTGACCACTATTGACTTTGGGCTTTAAACTTGCTTAGAATGATGCATAGGTCGAGAAGATGAAGCCTCCTTCCTAGCATGTTTGTTCTCAACTGAGATGGAAACCATATTAATAGTTGTTGAAAGAGAGAGATTGGTATCTATGGTCATGTTAGCCCCTTTTTTATTTCAAGTTTGAACCTTCCTCCTTTCAAGGCCTTTTGAAAAGTGTCACAAAAAATGGTACAATTATTCGTATAGTGTGGATATGAATTGTGCCACTTGTAGTACTTTATATTTTGAATTTGATCCATTAAAGGCAGCTTATGTCCTATTGGAAGCTTAATGTGTTTGTCTTTAACTAAGAAGTCAAGGATCAAATCTACTTTTGAAATTTCAAAAGGATATACCTCATTTTCTTCAATTTTGATTTTCTCTTTCCCTTTCGTAGGGGTAAAAAAGGGACAAGTATATGGTCACCCCCTAGCAATTCAGTAGCCATAATTTCTCCCTACATATGGCATTCCTCATCCCCTACTTCTTCCTTGATTGAATCACAATCAATCACCACAATCAACTGAGAGCCTCTAGGTCCTGCTCTATTAGCTCTCCTTTATTCCCTCACTACTATGAACTAGTTTACTCGACGTGCTTTCCAAGAGTGCTGGGCCAAATTACAATATTCTAAAACAATAAGCTTTTCCCTTGGCTAAGTTTTCATATTATTCATGGCAATAGAGGTATATTCAGCCTTAAGTAATTGCACACCACATTTCCTTTTAACTCTCCTAAATCTTTCCAAAAATTCTACCACAGGCTCATTGGCTTGCTATTTAATACCCTCTGGCTGGGGTTTGTAGAATTTGTCATAGAATAGCTATTCCATATCAGGCTAGCTTTGTACAAAATTTGGGGGTAATGATAAGTACCATATGAATTTTGTCCCAGTTAGAGACAAAGGAAATAATTATAGCCTTAGGAAATCATTATGGCTAGCCTCAGCACATTGAGCTATAAAATAGCTTATGTGCTCCATTGCAGAGTTACCATTTTCTCTAAAAAATGTAGTAAAATCTAGAGTTATGAGACCTCTTAGGAATTGAACCCTATCCACCTATTTTGGATATGGTTTTTAATATACTATCCTTTCCAAGGGTCTCAATTATACTCTAAAATGCCTTCTCATAGTTTTGGCTATCATATTTGGGTTAATCAGCTGAAGTATAGCACCTTTCGACTCAACATACCGCTAAGGCTGATAGGTGTTGCCTACCGATTGGCCCCCTGTTTGATTCCATGAGGCACCTTATTATGGGGCTGTACATAGGGTGGAGGATATATCGGCTGTTAGGGTATATTAATCGGTTGTGAGACATAAACTGGTGGTGGTGCATACACATGCTAAAATGATCCTAGAAGCTAGGCAACATATCCTCCAATTAGTTGAGTAGTAGCTCTTGAATTTTGAACACTCCATTGTGTATCTCCTTGAGGCCAACTTGTTTGAATTACTAGATCAGCCATTGGAACAGGATTGGTATATATAGGTTGGTCCCAATTGTTATTAAAGATACTCCAAGAACCTGCATTGCCAGAAAGGAGTCCTAAGTTCCTTAGTACATTGGAGGGTCTTTTGATTAACTACACTTGACCAAGTTAAGGCCCTTGATGTCCCCCAATGTAAGCTACTGTTTTACTACTAGCTTCAGGCCTATTCCCCTACATGGCGTCAGCTAAATGGCCATGGACTTGTGACGTCTCCCTCTATTGTTGCTGAACTAGCTACATCTCATTTCGTACCATTGGTTTCATTATCTCTGCTAGTTGCTTAGACACTTCCTACATCAGATCATTTACTCTTGCTTCAATTTATTGTTTGATGAAGGATATAGACATGACTAACAGCTGCTTTTCCTTGCGTCCATTTTGAGTCGAGCTAGACACGTCAACAGATGCTGCCAAGGTCTTAGGTAACGGGGAGGTAGCACTGTGTGTGACTGCTCTAAAGTCACCCCTTGGAATGTAGTCAAGGCAATTGTATACGTAGCTGGTTACCCCCTGCTTTTTGCTTTAAGGTTGGACTTGGATTTGCTGAACTCATGTTGATTACCTTTCCTAATCTTAGATTTATACGCTAAGTATAATCTAGCCCCGGAACGAGAAACTTTTGCTAATCTGGTCCTGGAGATCCCATCAAGCGTGCCAAATTTTATGTTGGATAAAAATGTAATTAGCTAAATCTTTCTAAGAAAAAACTTATCCGGAAACAGATTCCCAAAAAATTACCAATGTTCAGATAATTTAGGCTACGAATGGTATCCACCCATTAGCAAATGGATTCCTCAATTGACTTACGAGAGCAAGTCTTTGAGCAGGATCAATTAATGAAAATTAAAATGGGAATTGACTTTGCATTAATCAACTCAATTGTTCATACAAGCTCAAATTCTAACAATAAAACATTAGGAAATAACATAATGCTGAAAGCAAAAAGAACAAAAGGAAATAAAAGCTAATGACCAAAGTTGCATAGTGTGTGGGTTATTCGTCTGTCTCAAATTCTGAGTGTATGGGCTTTTATATCCCTCCTAAGTTTTCACCACTTACATATACATAGTGTTCCTTGACTCAATGCCACGCACCCACATTCTCTACTAGTGGCAACTGTTGCTTAGTTGTGGCACTAGTTTCCAACTAATTATCTATTAATATTAACCTTTAATTAATTATGGTGCCAATAGTAACACATAATTTTAAGTTGAAATGCCCTTCCTGCCTCCCTTTCTTAAGTTTTTTATTTATGTATATTAATTTTAATTGCTAAAACAATAACAAAACAAAAATCCAATAAAATAAAAAGCACCAAAAAAAGATGGCATAACTATAGCTATTATTGACTTCTCTTTCTTGCTCCAAATTTGGTATACAATAATTATCTATTGTCACTTCTTATTTATTGCTCTTATTTGTGACATTCCTAAAATATCCTTAGTTAAAAACTTATTTTAAATTTGTAGCATGTTGTCATGCTTATATTTAATAATTATTCTAATTAATATTAAATATAAAAATTAACTATAATTAAACTTCTAACATAACACAAAAAAACTCCTAGCTTAAATATAATGATTAACTTGAATAAAATAATATAGTGAAACGAAATTTAAATAACTTGATAAATTTGATCAAACTAAAAAAATATATCATTCTTTTTTTCATATCATACTTGTGCAAAAATAATACATCCAACTCTTATAACAGTGTAACTCCATTAAAATGATAGATAAATAGACTGCGGGGGATAACCAAAATTTGAATTTTATTTTTAGTTTGGAGTTAGTATTCTATAATAAATAGTATCTTATTTTCTTTAAAAGAAATTTTATTTATAAGAATTACACAACAAAGAGATTTATTTCTAATAAAGAATTCGCATCAAAATTTGTGCTTTTAAACTATTTAAACTATTTTTGTGAGAATGTTATTGAGCCATGTTAGATTTTGTAACAGATTTGGTACTATATTTAATTTTTAAATTGTTAAATAATCACTTTTCAAAATAAATAAAGAGAAACTATAATTAAAAGATGAGGGATATGTTGATACTAGTGTAAAACTTGGCATACTTATACTTTCAATAACTTTTTATAAAATATAATTCTTACAATCCAACTGTTGAATTATAACTACATATCATGTAGATTATTAATGTCAAATTTTAAAAAATTGGAATATCAATAAGCATGTGATCAAATAGTTTTTTTTTTTTACATACATTTAAGAAGTATATATTATGTTGATTTAAATATATATAAAAAATGTATTAAATGATTTCAGATTAATATAAAATTTTAAAAACATTGTCTATAACATATGAACTTTTGAAAAAAAATTTCATTAATAAATAATGGTGTAAGATTTGAGTGTGATTTATATCAGTGTAAGTTGATCATCTCCCTAATTAAAAAAGAAATGGACGTCTCACTAAAAATGTGTGAAAATACTTAACAAGAAAATACAGGCGGATGGAAGTATAAACATAATTAATTTTTACGCCAAACAAATATCTATTTAATTAACAATAATTCTTTTATTATGGTTATTTTAAGATTTAAGATTGGTTATTTTGAAATAAATGAAAATAAATGATAAGTCAGACATTAATATTTTTCAAATGTTTATCAAATTTAAAATTAGGGTACAAATGTAGTTACAATATTATAAGATTTTGATGCATTATTTTTGTATAAGTATGATGTGAAAATAAAAGTATTAGATTTTTCGTTTGATCAAGTTTAACAAGTTATTTAAATTTTATTTTGCTACACTTTTTTATTTAAGTTAATCACTATATTTAAGTTCGGATTTTTTTGTATTAAACAACAAGTTTAATTATAATTAATTTTTATATTTAATATTAATTAGTATAATTATTAAATATATATATCTAAAATATGAGAGTGATAGTATATTACAAATTTAAAATAAGTTTTTAGTTTGAGGCATTTTAAAAATGTCACAAATAAGAGCAATAAATGAGAAGTGATAATAGAGAACTAGGAGTAACTGCCACTCCCATTATTTGTTAACCAGCTACATGTGTTTTTTTTCTTTCAAGACTCTACTCCGTGGAGCACCCCTCAAATAATTCGGTGCATATGTCCGTGGGCCTGCCCTTTACCATCTTTAGGGATGGGCGTGAAGTTTAGTGGAAAATAAGCTCATGTTCTTAGTTTAAGTTACCTTATGCTCACAAGTTACCAGTCAATATCAAATTAATTTATAAGCTTTTTAATTAAGTTCAATAAGTTATTTCAAAATTTGTAACCTCAACATCTATTTTATATATATTTAGTTAAAATTGATCTATTATACTAAAATAAAAAAATTACTATATTTTAAACTAAGAAATTATTGTTAAAAATGACGATACATATGAAGTTAGCTTACAAGACAACGAGTCAAACATAAAAGTAAGTACAAATTCTGCTCATTTAACAAACAAATTAAAATTCTTAACTTATTAAGTTGTTAATAAACCAAACTGCGAGAAAATTAATGAGTTAGATAAGCTCAACGAAGAGTACACTTTTATTCAAGTTGCTTTACATACGCTGTGTTCTATCTCTTTTCGGTTGGTTTGGCAATTAAAGAAAATACTTTGTTTTGCGTTATACATCCAATCGACGGATCTAACAGAAAAACCTAATGAAACAAGTGGACTTAATTAATTTCAAATACCAATCACATTTAAATCAATGCAATACTTCTTGATAACTCAAAGCAGATTCTACGTAGAAAGCTCTTCCTCTTCTTCTGTGTCTTTTATCTTCATCGGTTTTCTATCTTCAATTTCCTTGCAAATTAGCATGCAATTTGCAATAATTGATTAGATCTAGAAATCTTTCAATAAGCTATGCCTTCCTCTTTCACATGTGCGTGAACAACTTGTTAGAAAAGGAAAATATCACCTTGGAGAGCTACTCTTATAGCTTTGTGCTATCTATAACTAATTGTTCGTAGGAAATGTGACCTACAAGTCATTTTCAAAGTTTGTTACTCGATTTTGGATGAAATGATTTCTTGTACAATTTGAGATATACAAATACTAACTAATGTGTTTGTGTGGACAATTAATTCATATATCTCAAAACAGTAAAATACAATATGAATACGTCACAGTAACAAGATCAAGTACAGAGTTTGGCAATATCTCAATCAAACTTTAGGTTGTTTTAGTTTTTTTTTTCAACAAAATAAATTGATTTTTTATTAAAATAGCTTTTTTAATAATTTTTTAATTAAAAAATCACTTTATTCTTTTATAAAATAAAAAACTAAAATAAACGTACTCTTTTTCACTCGACTTGAAAGTTCTTACCTTTTAGGTTACTAAGATGTTTATTTATCTAATTCGTTTCCCTTGTGCTCCATATCTTGATAGAGTCATGTTATGTAAATATAATTTGTATTAGACATTGTGTCAACTCACATCTCATTTATTATTGGATGGGATATAAATACGATCTACGTGGGATCTATACCCTATCCAATAATGAATGAAGTGTGAATCGATATGATATCCAATACAAGCTACATATAATATTTCTCATGTTGAAAATATAACAATCCAAACATTTGATTACTACAAATCAATCTCATGCATATATACCTCCTCGCCAATACTACAATCATGGGGGTTTTTAGCATACCCTCGGATGCCACATAGCACCAACCGATTCCTGCCACGTGACATTCTCACATGGTAGGCCCTATTTCCGGATAGAATCATAGGCCCTCTGCCCCTTTCTATAGATTGGTTGCTTGTTCGGCTCCCTTACTAAACCATTGCATACGTATATGGTTATTAAGACAGATTTGCCATAACGAAAGCATATACTTTGTTCACGTGGACAGAAAAGGAAGAGATGAAATTTCAGGAGGTACACTGAGGTCTAATATTTCATCATGGCATTGACATAGTGACAAAGGTTTAGCGAACTTTAAAGGGCACAAAAAAGTTAATGATAAGTTTCAAAGTGATAAAACGCTGTGTCTTATACTCAAAGCCATCCCTCCACCCAACTGCTCTGGCATTTTGCGATAGCAGAGGCTATTTTCTGATGATGCTAACAAATAAAGCAGATAATGCATGAACGAAGCAGCTTTCGCAGTGACAAGTGTCCTTGCGGGATTGCATCAAATTCCTTGATGATTAATATCCTAATTGACAATTCAGTTAGGTGGGTATTCGTTAATAATCATTTGACTAAAAATAGTTTGGTTAGTCGTGTTGTTCCTAACCGTCCTAATTCTTGTCAGCGAGCACCTGAAAAGATAGGAAAGAAATTCCCTAGGCATAAAATTATCCAAACATTCATATTGATGTCATAAATAATTGCAAATGCAATGGCACCGGAATTTCTCTCAGCTTCAAAATAAATATACGAGTACTATTAATTGGTGACACTCTTCTTAATATTTATGAAATGATGTATAAATTAGTGAAGATTTCAGTTACATAAATAGTGAATCTATTTGTAAGAAAATGTTTAGAATTATATGTTAAAATTATAGCACTACTAGAAATGTGTTGAATACTGACGGAAACATAATAAAATTTCATCAGTATATAATTTACTGACATAAAAAATTCGTTGGTAAATGACGCATCGATAATAAAGAATATTAATATTACTGATGGAAAAATCGTCGGTCGGAAAATTTTTAATTTTTCCAAAGGAAATTTCCGTCGGTAAAAAAAATTACGTCAGTCAATATTTTTAAATATATTGATGAATAACCCGTTGATAAAAAAATTATTTATTATTTTTGGCCAAGGATTATTTTTTTTTTGTTTTAATTACAAAAGAAATAAAAAATTAATTAAATAAAAATATATACAATTTCATTAAAAAAATATTTACAATACAATTCTAAAAAAAGAAAATTCTAAAATCTACAAATACTAATTATCATTAGTATCCAATATGTCATGATCATCATCGTCCTCCTCGTCTCCAACTCCAGAAGGGTGGCCATGTGGAGAAAGGTGAGATGGTGGAGGTGATACAAGGGAGTAGACCATACTTCCTTAGTCTACCTTTACTTTGTCTGGAACCTAGTGTCTATCCTGCCATAACTAATTTGTATAACATATAAAAAATAAAAAATATAAGACATATATTAATTAAATAAAAATATAATGTAACGTTCGAAAAATCTTATCGTTATTAACCTAGTTGTTCGGTTTTTATCGAATAATTGAGACTAATTAGAATTCAATTAAGTATTTATTAAAGGCCAATTAAGTATCATTTAGAGATATTAGATTTGAGAGAATTATATTAAAAGCATATGAGACCTCATAGAATTTTTCCAAAACTGTTTTGCTGATTTAAAGGAAATCAGTAAGATTTCGATATTTTAAACTGTCGGAACCGAAACACTAGAATTTCGTAAACCAAAACCTAAATTGAAAGGCTGAAAATTCAGCTACCTTACCTCGAGAGTGTAGTGTGTAACATCATCCTAAGTACAGTACTGTGCTTAAATCATAATACCTTACCTAGGAGTTGTTACTGTCACTTACTCGGATCTTGTCTGGCAGCAACCTTCTGCCACCTTCACCTTGGAGGGCCTTCTTCGAATCTTTTGAACTATCTGAAGATAACACGGAAGTAAACATAGGAGTGAGAACTTTAAATTCTCAGTAGGATTCATTAAGAAACCTCATACCGTGTCATCGTTATTATCTCCAGCTGCTTCGGTTTATTACAAAAAAGTGAATACATTATACGAACTGTTCTGTTTTATAATTTGAAAACATATAGTTCGAAGCAGAATTTATTTTATCTTATGCACTCAAGTCACATTGGCAATAAAATCAATTCATGAATTATGCTATGAATAATAACTGTAACGTATCAAAATACAAGGGCACCAATATACAGAAACATAAAATCTACACATGCCTTTACTTGTACTTGAATTTATGCATATACACATAACCTTCTTTTCTTCCTTTATCCTCCTTTACGTGTTACACATATCCCAGAGTACGATTGCCATGTCATACTCCGTCGGGGTGTGATCACCATGTTACATTCTTTAGGAATATGTTCTTCCTGCCACATCCCAGAGTATGATCACCATGTCATACTCCGTCGGAATGTGATCGCCATGTCATATTCCTTAGGGTGTGGGATCATCATGTCACATTCCAGAGTATGATCATCATGTCATACCCCATCAGAGCGTGATTGCCATGTCACGTTCCTTAGGAATATGGACTCATCACGGCATAAATAAATAGAACAAACTTAGCATCAATAAAACATGGAGTATAATTATGCAAATACTCATATTTGAATCCATACAAATACATTGGTATCTTTTTTTAACTTTCATTGCTTTTTTTTCTTGGCACACCTAGGCGTTACGTATCGCTGTCCCTAGGATGCTTGCATATGTCTTAATCTTTAGTCTTTACTGCCCTTGGGTAGCTTGATCTAGGAGTGAGCTCGTCAGCTCAACTCGTGACCGTCGTCACACAGACTAACCTACAAGGGGATTCACGTGCCTCTAGCCTTGGAGGGATCTCATTTTGGCCACGTGCCTCTAAACTGAAGGGATCTCTTCTGGTCATGTGCCTCAAGAATAGAGGGATCTCATCTGACTATGTGCTTCCAAGGTAGAGGGATCTCATAGTTTTAAAACTGCTTTCACAGGGAGGGATTCAATGTGCAACTGCCTCCAAATGAAGGGACCCAATCTTGTCTTATTTAACTGCCTTCACAAGGAGGGATTCAAAGTACAACTGCCTCCAGGTGAAGGGATTCACATTTATTATATTTGTATCCTTTCATTCTCATACATAATCATACATAAACATGCTGAATGAATGAATGCATTCTTACATATGCTTTGCCATTTGTCTTCATACATTGTTGCATATGGAATTTCTACATACATATTCTTAACACATAAATGCTTATAACCTTCTATTCTACCGAAAATTTGGCAGTATAACGGAACATATCCACTTCCCCATGGATAGTGCCAGTCTCAATAGACAGTCAGTCATATTAAGAGATCAAATATAATGCATCAATCTTTCAAGCACCAACATGGAATTTGCAACACTTAGACTTTAATTGAACTCATATATGCATTAAGGTACCAAATCTTTCAATTCTGGAAATCCTGCTCATATTCTTCAACTCTGCCCATTTTTAGAAATTAAGCCTTAGATCCATTTTAACTCATCTAGACCTAAATTTTGGATATGTTGAAGTGTTGGTGTCTATTTTCTAAACTCTTTAGTCCCATCTCATTTTGATAAGTGTAGCTCAAGATATTTAAGTTTTATCCCAACCTACCCTGCACTACAAAAAAACAGGAAAATTGTGGCGGTTTTAATATGGCGGTTTTCAAAAGTCACCGTCTTATTAGAAAGATTCTGGCAGTTATGTAAACGACGTAAAGCAAATGAATAAAACGGCGGTTTACTGTAAAATGTGGTGTTTAAAACCGCCGCAAAGTGAAATTTTTCCTTCCTGGTTTACATTCCCTCCCTCTGCTCAAAAATCTCAAAAGAAAAGAAAAGAACAACTCTCCCTCCCCCTCTTTCATCGTGTACACAATCGTATACATTTCAGAAAAAGCCTCTCACTTGCAAGCTTATCGCCATGCCATCATCGCACCCATCAACTCAGTTCTTTAACCTCACTCAGCTCCCTTCACCCTCTTTATGCGTTTTGCTCTACTAGAGATCTGTATTATCCTCAAAACCCAAAACTCTAAGCTAGAGTGCTCTCTATAGCTGCATTTTCCCATTTCTAGATCGAATCTTACTGCACTCTCGGTGGTTATTCCCTTCAACTTTTCCTACTTTGTTTCACTATGAAAACTCCCGAAAAGATCCTTGCCTTCTTTAAGCTTTTCTCATTTTTAGTTGTGATGACTCTATATGTTTCTTCCATCTGCTAATACTGTTGTTTCGCCATCTCCCACACTCTCTTCTTTGACCCATTCCACTAGTTTTCACCCCTAGTTTTCAAATTTGGCCGTTGCAAAGGAATAAAACACTCATTTTTTTTTCATTACCCTTTTCATAAAGATCTTAATCTGAAGACAAAACCCAAAACGACCCTTACGTTATCTCTTTTATTACACATCCAGGAGCACATACAATTCACGTCGATTCTGATCTAAACTCCTTGCCTCTTGCAGATCGAAACACTCTCTCAAACCAAAATCCAGCAACCTTTTTCCATCGAACCTCACTCCAACTCGCTCACCGCACCAACTCCATTGAGTCAACGCCGCCATTGTCGAACCACGCCTCGAGCTCCACCAAACTCACTCTCTCAGCGCGTGGAACCAGGATCCTAGCTCAGAATCACGTTTGCGTTGCTCAGAATCTCTCACTTTTGCAGTTTTGGTATGTCCTCTTTGGATTTTAACCTCTGATTGAGAAATAGATGGATTTTTTTGAGGGGGCTTAGTTATCTACAAGATTGAGTTTGTTCTAAATTGATTTGTAGGTTGAAAGTTTTGTGTTCGGTTAAATGCCCAAATGACCTTTTTTGAGTTTTGCTTTTACTAGCTGACTTGGTTGTTCTTTGATTACGGTCTTAATGGGTGGCTTTTTTACAGTGCATGGATTCATTGACTATTTGTTGGTGCTTAGGCTTAGCTAGATGGTGCTATTTATTGATTGGTTTCTTGGTGTTGGAATTAAGGTGTAATGCTGTTAGTTGGCCCCTTTTCTTGTTTAGTTAGACTTGCTTTCACTATTGTAGATTAGATGGTCTTTGAATCTGAACGAGCTATTATAGAAATATGATGGTGTCTAACATAACATTAGCAAAACACAATATATTATTATGAGAGATGAAGATTTTTTTCTCATTCTTTGTACTAAGCATCTACCTTTTCCAAATTTTGAATATTAGAATTCAGGTTAAACAGAAAAAATAAAAATAAAAAAGTAAAAAAATGTATTGAATAATATGTAAGAATTAATCATAAAGTTCAGAACCTGTAGTAAAAAAGAATTGGCCCCTAATCCTCTCTATTCAGTTTGTGACCATTTGCTATAGCTGGAGACTTCATATTAGAAGGAACAAAACATGCACATGTTGCTTTTATAATCTTGACATATGCCAAGTTGATTAATATAAGACAAATGAAAAATCTAGCATGATTACCGTGTGTAACCTTATCAAACAAAAATAATAAAGCAAAACAAATGTTTATGAAGTAGCCACACAATCCATTTTGAACTAGAAGACAAAAAGTTCTGCAATTAGCACACTTTAACTTCTTGAAAAACAAGACTATGCCAGTAATAAGCTGATCATATATGTCTCTGTTCAAGGACATTGACACAAAATAATTTTGACAAGGAAAGAGAATTACATAGCAAAAGGACAATAGCATGTTAAATTAAATAGAGAACTATAGAAAGCTAACCTGTTTAACCTGTGTTTCGATAATCCAAAGACAGTATGAGGATTTGAATTGTGTTCATAAAGGACTGAACAATCAGATGAATAGATCTATTCTACCATCAAGGATCACTACTTTTACAGAAATTATAATTATAAATTATAAATATAACACAACCTCAATGAAATTATAAATGAAATTGGTCACACTAAAAGGATACACTTCTCTCACACCCTATCCTCCCTAATGATGCATCTTTGAGGGAAGATAAAAAGAAAGCAATTAAACCAGGAATCAGGAAAACTTTGGACATAGTGGAACATAACAAATTAAAAATATTCTATTTATCACCATACCATTAACCACAAAACAAAAAAATAAAAAAATAAAAAAATACTTTGATGGCTTAATAAAATTATGACTAACAAATTAATAATAATAATAATAATGTGATGTTCAATAAGAGAATCATAAAGGGTGTGCAACTTGCAGGCCAGCTTTTGCTTTATATATAGGGCTCTCAGTTACTTACCACAGCTCTGGCCATATTACTCATTATATTATAACTTTGAGCTTTGAGAAGTGTGCTAACATCTCGTGCTCTCTCTGCTATATACTTCCTTAGCTTTTCCATAAACACAAGGAAGAAAAGGAGTTAGGTTTCTTATTCTGCTTTTGTGTTTCCTCTACCATTCTCCTTTTACTATTGAGTTTGAACACAACTTTAGGATCTCGTTCTTCCTTTCTTCATACTACAATCTGCTGCTGCATTTATTATTTTTATTTTTCCAAAAAATATCAGTAATTTTTTGAAGGGACCTATGTTAGTACTTGTATTGATATCCATTTCATTGTTGAACTTGTGCTAGTAACTCCACTATTCTTCTTTCTCTTATGCCTGTCCCTTGTGATTTTGTTGAATATTGGCTTTGCGCGTAAAAAGCGAATTGCCATATCATGCACTAGAGTCCAAGCTAAGCACCTCTTGTTTTGTGTTTGTTTTATCAATTGTGCTTTATGCATCTTGAATCTATCTTGTGCTTGATGGTCTTCGCTCACTTTTTTTTAGATACTTCGATTTTTATTTGACACATATATAAGTATTTTTGGTAATGATATATTTTTAATTATGGTCTACACTAATTCAAGTATCCCAAATAACTATTTACATACTTACTACAGAACAAACAATTACGTGCTTGATGGTGAAAAATGCTTGCTTCATATACATCTAACTTGGACAACTAAACTTTTTTGTTATGAAAATATCTAGAACCACGTGATATACCCCACATATAGATATGATAATTTATTATGTATTGTCTCAAATTTTATGTTGTGATAGACTTTTTATGCCAGGTTGCTCATTTCTTACTCCATTGGTCTAAAAAATCAAACTAAAGCGCCTTGTCTAAATTGAAGCTTTTGAGTTTGTCTAAAAAAGAAAAAGTATGAAGAGAATTAGTATAACTAATACATAGAGAGTAAGTATCTGCTGTCCAATCAGCTTTATATTGTATGTCAGAATAGCTATAGAGTGAATTTCCTTATGGTATGACTTTAGTGTGTTAAGTTTATCATTGTCAAGAAGCATGTATGTGGTCTTTGTCTGCTATTTGAATGCCATTTGGCTTAGCATTTTTTGCTACATTGATTAGAATCTCATGGGCCTTATGCTCTCTATGGCTAACCTTATCTTTTTTCTTCTGCACACAAGGTGACTTCATAGTTAGTTAAAGCACACTAGCTGATGCTAGTGGTGATTCTTGAAATTTTTTTCTTCTGAATTTACCTGCAGTGTTAATTTACAGCTGGCTTTAACACTGATTTGTATTAACAAGGACTAGTTGTGTACGGTGTAGTGTGTCTGGTTGAATCTGTTTTTCTTCAATCATTAGGCAAGAAAGTAGGTGATATGTAGATTACTGCTTTTAGCATTCTTAGTTTTTCAATATGGCTTGTTATTTTGACTGTTCACTTATGATTAATCAAATTAGGGTTGTAATTATTTAGTGAAATTACTCTGGACTATGGAGTTTTGGCTTAACCTCTTGTGTATATGTTTTCTTAGTTGTATGCTAGTATAGAGCTGTAAATATACAGGCTATTATTTCAGTGCGAGTACTTCGAGCACTTATGGTTCAACAATTTTGATCTTTTTTGCAGTCAATCTATTGAGAATCCTTTGAAAGTTAGTTCACATATTTGCCCCCTCTATTGCAATTAGCAAATATGATTGACACTGTTATGTTGTTTTCACTCAATACATGTAGCAACATAGGTGTCAAGAGACTGGTAGATTGCGTACCTGTAAGAAGCTTAAGGCCTACGAAGTCTCCTTTTGATAATGTGATCTATATGATACTATCAAAAAAAAAAAAAAGCACGCTAGGAACAAAGGCCATTGATATGTTCATTTGTCACCCTCCAGTTATAGAGTCTACTGGTTCATCATAAGATTAACAATTTTTGACAACTATAAATTTCAATTGTGAAAGACCTCACATCCTTAATTAAGTAATATTCAGAATATATATGAACCTTAACTGCATAAATAAAATGATACATCAAGTACCATAATATTCTTTTCTTTCACTTGAAAATGCCTCATTCCTTAGTATGATTTAGTTCAAGATAACATCATTTTCAAGCCATGACAGCTTTGCCATTCTGATAGCCAAATTGTTGAATAAGACACATCAATGAACAAAACGTGATGAGTGTGACCAAAGAGTCACAATGCTGTTTTATTATTATATTTTCTATATACTTGTCACTCCTCAACATTATTTACTTCAACACAGACAATTTGCTATATTTGCTATATTTGCATATCTTTGCTATATTTGATTTTATAAATTTAATTTAATTTGGAAACACTTTTTATTGCAGGCACCAGATATAGGAAGCGGGTTTGAGTCACCAAATGACATAAGAAGATCATCGAATGGAAGTAACAATAATCCATCAAATAATCTTCCGAGTCCTTATACATGATCCTTTTATTGACTGTGGTCAATTGTGCTATAACTATTAGTCTTAAGTAATTTTGACTATGTTGGTGTAATTTGTATACTTGGATTGATTGTCATTTTCACTTGTAAATATTTATCCATTTAGACTTATTATGATTTATTATATAGAAACTCATTTTATGCTCCAGTAATAGAATTTTTCTACTGGATATTGAGAAATATTATTATATTTATATTGATATAGGTTTTGATATTGGATAATAAATTAGATACAAATTAGAGCAATTTAAAATGAAACAATGCATTAAAAACATGCTAGTTCACTAAAATATGGTGGTTTAGACTGCCACAATAACAAGCAATATATGCCACTATTGATTGTAAAATATGGTGGTTTTGACTGTCATAATTCTTTGTAAAATACAGTGATTTTGATTGCCACAATCTCTAGTAAAATACGGAGGTTTTAACCGCCACAATTCTCAACAAAATATGCGATTATTGATTACAAAATATGGTGGTTTGAACTACCATTATCCGCTGCAAAATATGGCAGTTATAACTGCCATTATTTTCTGAAAATTACGGCGGTTATAACCGCCATTATCTGCTATAAATTATGGCAGTTATAACTGCCACATTATTCTGTAAACTATGGTGGTTGTAACCGCTATTTTATTCGAGAAAGGAACCGCCACATTATGCATGTAAATTATGGCGGTTTATGGTAAACCGCCGTATTATACCGAATGGCGGCGTTAATTATGGCGGTTTTGGAAACCGCCATTATAGTAAAAAATGGCGGTTATAACCGCCGCAATTTTCCAAAAAAACCACCATATTTTACCTGTTTTTTTGTAGTGCTGCAACTAGCCAGAATTACACACTTAAAAGTAAAAATCCACTAAAACTTGAAAACTAGATCAAAATCATATGAAAGTGGTATCATATTGAAACTAACAGGACAACCTTTCATTTGCAACAAGTTTCATTTCAATTTCTTTAGTAGAGCTTGAGTTATGAGCCCCAAAATTTGACCTTCCTAAACTGCCCTATTCTAGCCTGGTTTGGACATAAAGCAACTTTCCTGAACCACTGGAAGTAATTGGGACTGTATCTGTAACACCTTACCAGACAAAGTACTATGCTTAAGTCATAATAAATTATCTGATACGTGGTTACATGTAATACTGGTTAAATTCTAATTTCTGTATCAGTATTAATTACTCGCATAAAAATACTCATTCTTGTAGCAAAATTTTCTACGTGACGGCAGAATAGATGTTAGATAATCGGTGATATTGTAAACAATGTAACATTTCTAAAAATACAATAAAGATAGAACTACTGCAAAATGCATCATGAATTTGTACATATATATCTGATTTCAAAGTTTGTCAAAATGATACAAGGTAACAAAATGAGGTCGCTAATACAAAACGAAACGCCCAGTTTCTATGAACAGTACCCTAAGTGGTCCCCATGGGATATTGCATATACATTCCTAACATTTACCCATCCACCCATGACCCAGACTGCCAAAAGAGGGTCATTCTGTACATCTAACCCTACTACAGCATGCACATTATCTAAACAGAGTCTGATGAAAGGAACTTGTTCGCCATGGCGGCGTCCGCGGGAGGGTGTCCGACACTGGGAGCCGAGGATGATGAAGAAGAACTCGCCGCCTCGGACGTATCCTCCTCCGAGATCGAGGCTGACGACATCAGCTGCAGTGGTGAAGCAGGAGGGGCCATGGGAACTGGAGCCGCTGGTGCTGCTGGTGCCACTGGTGGTGGTGGTGGAAATGGATGGGCCATGTGGAAGGGTATGGCAATGTATGGGACAGCAGCATCAAAGAGAGGGTGCATGAGCGGGACGACGAAATCTCGCTGGAAGAAGAAGTATAGGCGGAACTGACATCGGCTGGAGATATATACAGAATCAAAAATGGGTCAAGGTGTATGTATAGCTCAGGAAACTCAATGAATAGCACCCCGGTCGCTGCGTGCTCCATGGTTTGAGAATGACGCGGAACATACAATAGGGTGAGAAATGAATATTTCTCAGTAGAAATTCCTAACTTCTATACATCTGTCATCGCGGTCATTCCCAATTGTTTCGGTCGTGCAATGTTTTTCAAAGAGTATGGTAACATGATAATATTCAACTTAAAAACTTGTTTGTAAAGCATACACCGAAACAAATTCAATTTTAGTTAACAGATACACTAATATACTCAAACAGTAATTATGGTGGAACAATAGCATGCTAAGAATAATAAACAAGGATCTAGAACAATCAATAGAAAAGTATTACACCATACATATGCATGTGCAATTAGAAAATACATCTTATTCTTGGAGGTTTTCGCCTATTAGAACTTATTTACATCCTTGGTCCCCTGGGAGTCATTGGCCATATACTTCTGGGTAATAGTCCGCTTTTCAGGACCAAGCTTGTTCCTATACAGGATGGTCGGGTTTACTTTTCTCGACCTTTCCACTGATCTATTCCCCTTAATTTATTCCGGGGCTGGCCCAAGTGATATGAAATTCTTTATAATATCATGAAATGAATGCACATCTAGCTTGACCCTTTGGATATAATGCACTCAAGCTATCATAAAGTTTCACAACATATGAACTTCTTACCGAAATTTCGGCAGCATAACGGATCGAGTCCGCTTCCCCATGAATAGTCCCAGACAACCAATACATTTGTACAACTTGCAATTTCAGTATGGACCAGCAATTATACATATACATTCATAGCATCAATCAATAATTTCAAATTAAACATCAATAGAGTTTCAGTTTAACCCCTACGTTACTTGAATTTGGTATGCCCTACTTCTCATCCAATTCAACTCATTTAAATCTAATTTTTGAATATGTCATAGCCTCATATGTCTAGATTCTAACCCTTTTGGTCCCATCTCATTTTGACGTGTATAACAATTTACCTCAGACTGCCCTGTTTCAGCCAGAATTGGGTCCTTTTAAGTAAAAATTCACTAAAAATAGAAAACTAGGTGAATTCATACGAAATTTATATCAAATTAAAGCTATCAGAATAAGCTTTCAAATTAATTAAGTTTCATATCATTTGAATAGGTATATTTTGACTTATGAGTCTCGAAACTTGGCCTTACTAAACTACCCTGGTTCAATCCGGTTTAGACTTAAGCCAAATTCCTTGGTGCACTGGGAACGGCAATGAGTTTGGTTCTGAAATTTTTATGGGATATTTCTTTACATGTTAGCTTTCAAAAAAACTTGGGTTCACTCAATTTGAAGTTGTATAGGGTGAGTTATACCCTTCTCAACTCCTACTGGCCAGATAGGAATCCAAATTTCTAGGGTAAACTTCAAAAATTCATAACTAATTCTACACTAATCCAATGGCCTTATATGATATATGTGTAGAAATCCCTAGATGTCTAGTTTCATATAAAAATGTTTTGTCCAATTTAAATAGTGGTAGGCAGAGCCGTACACTCCGCTGTGCGGACCGCCGAGGAAAAACCCTAACAGCTTCTAGATTTAGCTTCCTCCTTCAAGCTATTTGCCCTCAATTCCAATTTCAACCACAACATAAGTGCAAAACTACTCATAAAACATCATCATCACTCAATAAAAGATCAATATCTTAGATTATGCATGCTCATCATGCAGCCCCAAATTAGAGAAAACAAGAGGAGAAGTAGGATTTCCTACCTTGTCTAGTTGAGTTTGTCTTGATTTTGTGTCTTTGATGGTGGTGACTTGGGATGAGACTTGAAGATGGATGAAAATGGAGTAGAAATGAGAGCAAAGAGGAGAGAAAGAGGAGAGTTTTAGCAGCTGGATGAGGAGCCGAAAATGGATGAGGAGAAAAGGAGAAAAAGGTGAAGATATTTGGTGGTTGCTTGATTGTGATTGGTGGATCCAATTTAATCATAAAATCTGGTTTACCTCCCATCATCAAGGGCTGTCTAGGCGCCGCTTGAGGGGGGTATTTGGCTAAATCTTAGCCGTTGATTCTAGGGCACTCATAGAAAAATTCTACTGGTCCGGTTCCGACAGTTTGAAATACCAAAATCTTACCAATTTCCCTTAAATCGGTAAACTGGCTTGAAAATTTTCTATGGGGTTTTCTATGCTCCTAATCTAATTTCATCAAGCCTAATCCGTCTAAATCATACTTAAATGGGCTTTAAGTAAATGTCTAATCAGATTCTAATGAAACTCACTTATTCGATAAAACCAAATGACTCAGTTGTTAACGATAAAATTTTTCGGACATTACAGTATCAAACTCGAAATCTTTTTATAGATGTTCTCCTATGTGTAAACTTTCTAACAAAGTTGGTCTTACTCAATTTGGAATTGTGTAGGGTGAGTTACACCTTTCTCAAGTCACACTGCCTGGATGAAAGTCTTAATTTCTAGGTCAAAATTCAAAAATTCATATCTCTTTCAATACTAATCCAATAACCTTATATGATATATGTATGGAAAGCTCTGAATGTCTAGTTTCATTTAAAAATAGTTTCATTGAAATTGAATGGCTGTAATGGAGCCATATACTCTACCATATGGACTGCCATGGGGTTTCTTACTTAGATAGCATCCCAACCCTCTGCTTCTCCTATTCTTCTTCTTCTAACTTTAATTCCAACTCAAGATTTCATATTAATCCAACCATAATTCATCATATACATCCAATATATCATCAAATACATGAAGAAGAGTGAAATCTCATACAGCCATGGTTTAGAGAAATTAAGAACAGAGATTGAATCCTACCTCCTTTAGGTGTGATTTTGCTGAATTCAAGTTTGGATTGATGGAACCTTGTGAAGCTTGAAAGTTTGATGGAGATGGTTGAGAGAAGGAGAGAACGAGAAGGCTGAAACCAGAGGAGAATGAGACGTAAGTCAGTAGGGAGAAGAGAAAAATCTGATTTAAGTATTGAAGAGGTAGTTGGCTTTGTGAGTTTTGATTGGTTGAAATCTTTATGGGTAAAATTCAGCCATGTCTCCTTCTTTTGTGACTATATTATTCTCCACGTCGCCTAAAAGTGGAACTCGCTTACATTGTATCTTAAATCGGAACTCATCTCTATTTTGCTTGAAGTCAGAAATCATATCCATTTTCTTTGAAACATAAAGTCGGATATCGGAAATCAGTCTGAATCATGTCCATTGTATTTGAAACTTGGAAACAAGGTCAACTATCATGTAACTTGGAAATAAATTCGGATATTGGGAATCACGTCCATTTTGTTTGGACCTTGAAGGTTAAGTCGGAAGTCGGAAATTACAATTTATTTGAACCTGAGGTCGGAGCTCAGAAATCATACAGCGAACATATCATCTTATACCCGCATCTCAGAAGTCGAGAACTAGCCCATAAAACTCTTATACATATAATTCCGAAACTCGGTCCAATAATTAATCTCGGAGATCAGAAGTAGGAAATCAAAATATTAACTTAAGAATCGGGAAGTCGGAACTTATATAATCCCAAAGCTCAATTCAAGTCGGTCTTAAGCTCAAACTCGAGAACATCAACAGAAACGAAAAGCTCTTGGAAATAGTTTCGGAGATCGGAACTCGTGTATATCCTGGAAATCAATTCTGATGTTGGAACTCGTGTTCATTCTCGTTAAACTTGGATATAAAATTGGACGTCGGACCTCGTGTCCATTCTAGTTAATCTTGAACATCAATTCTGAGGTCGAAAGTCAAAAATCATGGAAACTTGAAGATGAAGTCAGAACTCGTGGTGGATGTTACATGGCGCCACCTGCCATGAGAGTAAGTGGAGAGACTTGGGATTTTATCCACCAATCATCTTTCAAGCTTCATCTAAAAACACTCAAATATTTCCTTCTCACTCCCTAAGATTTTCGGCCATCCAAAATAGCAGACCCCTCTCTATATTTTCTTTCTTTCTCATCTCATCTTCACTTTATCTTCATCCTACCTCCAAGTTCCAACTAATTTCTTCAACCAAAGACTTAAATCCAACAAGTTCTACATCTAGAAAAGGTAGGATTCTACTTTCTACTCTTGTTTTCATGGATTGTAGCTATATGGGATTTCATATTTTTTCATTTCTTTGATGCTATATTTGGTGTAGATGATGGTTTATAGTTTAACTTTGGTGTTTGGTATGTGATATTATGATATCGGCAGTGTTCCAATAAAACCTTAGCTTCCTCAAGGTATTCTTCTAATATTGGGCTGTTACAATTATATTCTGCTAGCAGTTCAATTGTGAGTCTCCCACAATTTGCATAGTTTTCACATCCAAGGTTTTCGACAATTTTAAGTCAATTATAAGAGCCTTATACTCTTCTTGGTTGTTGAAACATTGGACATCTAGCCGATACATAAATTTCCTTTTCACTCCTTTAGGACTAGTGATTGCTATTCTTGCCCCAGTGCCCTTCTGATGTTTTGAACCATCGAAAACCAAAGTTCATGGTTTAATTTGCACATAACCTTGGTACTTAGCTAATCGGTTTTGCATTTCTATATAGGGGTGTTGTGCTAGAAAATTGGCCAACACTTATTCCGTCATAGCCTTTTTAGTAGGACATATTTTTGAGCAAATACATTCAATTTGATAGCCCATTTCATCAATTTCCTTTGAAAAACTGACTGATTTAGTAAATACTTGATTATATCTATGTTGCAAGCTACTAACATCCCCCTAGGGAATGGATAATACTCGAATTTTGTACATGCATGGAATAGTCATAAGCACAGCTTTTCTATTAAAGTATATTTAGTTTCAGTATCATTTAGTAACCTACTCAAATAACATATTACTTGCTCAACTCCATCCTCTAAATCTTGAGCTAACAAGCTTTTGATAGAGTCCTTAGTAGCTGATATATATAATTTCAGAGGTCTCCTAAGCGCTGGTGGTACTAACACTGGAGGTGTTACTAGGCATTGCTTAATTTGGTCAAAACCCTTTTGCTGCTTGCTATCTCAAATGAATTCCTCGGTGGCCTTGCTTCCAACATAACTTTCACTTTATTATTATCTACCTCAATTCCCTTCTAACGAACTAAGAAACCAAGAAATTTTCGAGTTGAGACCCAAAAATCAAACTTGGCAGGGTTCATTTTGAGAGAATGTTTGCTCTAAATTAGCCAAATGGTTATGGATATCACTCGATTTCACAACCACATCATCAATATGTACCTCCATGCATTGTCCAATCAAATCATGAAAAATTAAGTTCATTGCCCTGTGATAAGTAGCCCCGACATTCTTGAGACCAAATGCCATGACCACGCACTCATAAATGCCAACGGCTTCAGGCCAACGAAGCATAATTTTGTGTACATATTTCTCAACTAAATAGATCAGATTGTATCTCAAATAACCATCCATAAATGATAAAATTCCATTATTAGCTATAGCATCAACTAACCTGTATGTAATAGGCATAACATACTCATCCTTAGGCGTAGCTAAATTCAAATTACGAAATCTATACATATCGTAACTTTGGCATTCTTTTTAATTATAGAAACAATATTTGAAAGCCATTGTACATATCTAGCTGTCCTAATAAAACCTGCTTTCAATAGTCTTTTAACTTCTTACTTTATCTTTGGCATCAACTTTGGATTAAATATTCTAGATGGTTGCTTGAATGGCCTAAAACCTTCTGTAATAGGCAATCGGTGCTCAACTAGTTCCCTAGACAATCTACGCTTTTCATGATAGTCCCAAGCAAAATAGTCTTTATACCTGGTTATCAGCTAAACTAATTGATCTTGTTCACCCTGGCTAAATAAACCACTAGTCTTAGTTTGCCTCAGCTTATCAACTATCCCAAGGTTGACTTCGATTAGAAGGTATTGAGATTCAAAACTCAGAACTGCCCTTCTAATAGGTAGCATGACCATATCTGCTATTTGATCTTGTTTCCTTTTCCTATTAGCTGATCATTGCCCTTTATCAATCCTATCAATTCTTCATCCCTCTTAGTTAATGAATGCTAAAACAAGCACTGCTCGAGTCTTGATTTAGCTAAATGCAGGCTAGCCATTGTAGGACATCTTTTGCCACTATCTGATGGCTATTCATTGACCATTCTTTATTCAGGCCATGTATCGGCCTCTATCTCAACCTTAAACCCTTGATTAGTAAAATTCACAACCTGAATGGCATCTTGAAAGACCTCTAAAGGCCACGTTATTAGATAAATTTTAGGAGTACAGTACATAGCTTCAACCACCTTTACATTAGCTAAAAAAGGTTTCTGATCAGCTAGCACAACTTCTACTTTGCCCTCATTTCAAAACATCAGTGGCTGATGCAATACAGATGGATCACACACATTGGAATAAATCCCATCTCTCCCTAAAAGTAGAGAATACCTTGGTTTTGTATCCACAACAAAAAAAACATAGTGTTGGATTTCTTGATTCTTACTATTAGTTTAGCAATGTAAAATGCTAAAGCATTTATGCTTTTCCTTGTGAAGTTGGTTATTTTCATATTAGTCTCTTTAAGGTCTCTCTAAGTTTTGCCTAACTTCTTTAGAATTCCTACTGACATGACATTCATGATGGTACCACCATCTATCAATACTGAATTGATTGGCCTGTCATCAATATAAGTCTTTATAAATAGTGGCTTTAAATGCCTTACCTATTAGGGCTTTTCAAAGCTGATGACTTCCTTTGTGTCATCTATTTTCTTCTTTTCCAAATTGTCTCTTATTGTATCTGTATCATCGGCTAAAGTAGCCTATACAGGTTCCTCGGCCAAGATATCACCATCTAACTAGATCGACTGATCTTCTATCATAGCAAATTATGAAGGCAAAACCCCTATGATAATCGCTAAGTTCACACCATCTTGAATGTTGTCGGTTAGAATAAGCAGATCATCATCATTGAGAATTTGGTTAATCAAGTTTTATAACAACTTATCTTTTGTTGCCTAGACTCTTTTGATTGATGTTTTAGTTGTTTGAGCTTGATCCTTAATTTGGATATGCTCTTAGATCTCCTATATGATTTATGCCTTTGGGCTAGAGATTTCCTCTTTTTCTACGTATCTAGCTTGATCTAGCATAGCCACCATGTTTCTCATCTTTTGGATGGACATTTTCCTTTGCATTCTTCCCTTCTGCATCCTAGTCAACTGAACTAGTTATGGTATTGCTTGTTTTCCTTTACAATACTTGTTCAAGAACCATTCTTCCTTGCTGGACTTTATCTTTGGTTTAATAATCCTAACACCTCTTGGCATTTCCTTATTCCTTACAATAATGATTTTCCTTGGCTATATTGACTTCCATGGCCCACTTAGAATCTTTAGGCATTGTGTAGTCTAAGATCTCTGGGACCTATCTTTGCTTGTACCTTCCTCCCCTCGGCTGGTCCTTTTGTTGAAGAAAATGTAACATTTGAAATATACTCTGCCAAGGTGGCTTGGATTACCCCCTAGTCTTTGTCCTTATTTCGAGTTTAGGCCTATACTGTTTCCTTTCATTTTTCCTTAAGGCGTCATGACTAAAGGTTCTAGTATTTTCCTTGACCACTATTGACTTTGGGCTTTAAACTTGCTTGGAATGATGCACAAGTCGAGAGGATGAAGCCTCCTTCCTAGCATGTTTATTCTCGGTTGAGATGGAAACCATATTAATAGTAGTTGGAAGAGAGAGATTGGTATCTATCTAGCCCCTTTTTTGTCTCAAGTTTGAACCTTCCTCCTTTCAAGGCATTTTGAAAAGTGTCACAAAAAATGGTACAATTATTCGTATAGTGTGAATATGAATTGTGCCAATTGCAGTACTTTATATTTTGAATTTGATTCATTAAAGGTAGCTTATGTCCTATTGGAAGCTTAATGTGTTTGTCTTTAACTAAGAAGTCAAAGATCAAATCTGCTTTTGAAATATCAAAAGGATATACCTCATTTTCCTCAATTTTGATTTTCACTTTTCCTTTAGAGGGGTAAAAGAGGGACAAGTATATGGTCTCCCCCTAGCAATTCAGTAGCCATAATTTCTCCCTGCATATTCCCTTCCTCATCCCCTACTTCTTCCTTGGCTGAATCACAACCGATCACCACAATCAACTGAGAGCCTCTAGGTCCTACTCTATTAGCTCTCCTTTATTCCTTCACTACTATGAACTACTTTACTCAATATGCTTTCCAAGAGAGCTAAGCCAAATTACAACATTCTGAAACAATAAGTTTTTCCTTTGGCTAAGTATTCATATTATTCATGGCAATAGAGGCATATTCAGCCTTAGGTAATTGCACACTGCATTTTCTTTTAACTCTCCTAAATATTTCCAAAAATTCTGCCACAGGCTCATTAGCTTGCTATTTAATATCCAATAGGTCTACCACAAAAACCTCTAGCTAGGGTTTGTAGAATTTGTCATGGAATAGCTATTCCACATCAGGCCAGCTTTGTACAAAATTTGGGGGTAATGATAAGTACCATGTGAATTTTGCCCCAGTTAGAGATAAAGAAAATAATTATAGCCTCAGGAAATCATTCTGGCTAGCCTTAGCACATTGAGCTATAAAATAGCTCATGTGCTCCATTGTAGTTACCATTTTCTCTAAAAAAATGTAGTAAAATCTGGAGTTGTGAGACCTCTTAGGAATTGAACCCTATCCACCTATTTTGGATATGGTTTTTAATATACTATCCTTTCCAAGGGTCTCAATTGTACTCCAAAATGCCTTCTCATAGCTTCGGCTATCATGTTTGGGTTAATCAGCTGAAGTATAGCACCTTTCAGCTCAACATGCCACTAAGGCTGATAGGTGTTGCCTACCGATTGGCCCCCTATTCGATTCCTTGAGGCACCTTATTATAGGGCTGTACATAGGGTGGAGGATATATCGGCTATTAGGGTATATTAATCGGTTGTGCGACATAAACTAGTGGTGGTGCATACACATGCTAAAACTATCCTGTAAGCTAGGCAACATATCCTCCAATTAGTTGAGTATTAGCTCTTGAATTTGGAACACTACATTATGTATCTCCTTGAGGCCAACTTGTTTGAATTACTGGATCAGTCGTTGGAACAAGATTGGCATATATAGGTTGGTTCCAATTGTTATTAAAGCTACTCCAAGAACCTACATTGCCAGAGGGGAGTCCTAAGTTCCTTAGTACATTGAAGGGTCTTTTGATTAACTACACTTGACCAAGTTAAGACCCTTAATGTCCCCCAATGTAAGCTATTGTTTTATTGCTAGCTTCAGGCCCACTCCCCTGCATGGCCTCAGCTAAATGGCCATGGACTTGTGACATCTCCCTCTATTGTTGCTGAATTAGCTACATCCTATTTTGTACCATTGGTTTCACTATCTTTGCTAGTTACTTAGACACTTCCTACATCAGATCATTTACTCTTGCTTCAATCTATTATCTGATGAAGGATATAGACATGACTAATAGCTGCCTTTCCTCGCATCCATTTTAAGTCGAGCTAGACACATCAACAAATGCTACCAAGGTCTTAGCAGCGGCGACGTAGCACTGTGTGCGGTTGCTCTAAAGTCACCCCTTGGAATGTAGTCAAGGCAATCGTATACGTAGCTGGTTACCCCCTGCTTTTTGCTTTAAGGTTGGACTTGGATTTGCTGAACTCATGTTGATTACCTTTCCTAATCTTAGATTTATACGCTAAGTATAATCTAGCCTTGGAACGGGAAACTTTTGCTAATCTAGTCTTGGAGATTCCATCAAGTGTGCCAAATTTTATGTTGGATAAAAATGTAATTAGCTAAATCTTTCTAAGAAAAAACTTATCCGGAAACAGATTCCCGAAAAATTACCAATGTTCAGATAATTTAGGCTAAGAATGGTATTTGTCCCTTAGCAAATGGATTCCTCAATTAACTTACGAGAGCAAGTCTTTGAGTAGGATCAATTAATGAAAATTAAAATGGGAATTGACTTTGTACTAATCAACTCAATTGTTCATACAAGCTCAAATTCTAACAATAAAACATTAGGAAATAACATAATGCTGAAAGTAAAATGAACAAAAAGAAATAAAAGCTTATGACCAAAGTTGCACGGTGTGTGGGTTATTCGTCTGTCCCAAATTCTGTGTGTATGGGCTTTTATATCCCTGCTAAGTTTTCACCACTTACATATACACAGTGTTCCTCGACTCAATTCCACGCACCCACATTCTCTACTAGTGGCAACTGTTGCTTAGTTGTGGCACTAGTCTCCAACTACTTATCTATTAATATTAACCTTTAATTAATTATGGTGCCAATAGTAACACATAATTTTAAGTTGAAACGCCCTTCCTGCCTCCCTTTCTTAAGTTTTTTATTTATGTATACTAATTTTAATTGCTAAAACAATAATAAAATAAAAATCCAATAAAATAAAAAAACACCAAAAAAAGATGGCATAACTATAGCTATTATTGACTTCTCTTTCTTGCTTCAAATTTGGTATACAATAATTATCTATTGTCACTTCTTATTTATTGCTCTTATTTGTGACACTCCTAAAATATCCTTAGTTAAAAACTTATTTTAAATTTGTAGCATGTCGTCATGCTTATATTTAATAATTATTGTAATTAATATTAAATATAAAAATTAACTATAATTAAATTTCTAACATAACACAAAAAAACTCCAAGCTTAAATATAATGATTAACTTGAATAAAATAATGTAGTGAAATGAAATTTAAATAACTTGATAAATTTGATCAAACTAAAAAAATATATCATTCTTTTTTTCATATCACACTTATGCAAAAATAATATATCCAACTCTTATAACGTTGTAACTCCATTAAAATGATAGATAAATAGACTGAGGGGGATAACCAAAATTTGAATTTTATTTTTAGTTTGGAGTTAGTATTCTATAATAAATAGTATCTTATTTTCTTTAAAAGAAATTTTATTCATAAGAATTACACAACAAAGAGATTTATTTCTAATAAAGAATTCGTATCAAAATTTGTGCTTTTAAACTATTTAAACTATTTTTGTGAGAATGTTATTGAGCCATGTTAGATTTTGTAACAGATTTGGTACTATATTTAATTTTTAAATTGTTAAATAATCACTTTTCAAAATAAATAAAGAGAAACTATAATTAAAAGATGAGGGATATGTTGATACTAGTGTAAAACTTGGCATACTTATACTTTCAATAAGTTTTTATAAAATATAATTGTTACAATCCAACTGTTGAATTACAACTACATATCATGTAGATCATTTATGTGAAATTTTAAAAAATTGGAACATCAATAAGCATGTGATCAAATAGTTTTTTTTTTTTTTACATACATTTAAGAAGTATATATTATGTTGATTTAAATATATATAAAAAATGTATTAAACAATTTCAAATTAATATAAAATTTTAAAAACATTATCTATAACATATGAACTTTTGACCCAATAATTAGTTTTGTAAAAAAATTCATTAATAAATAATGGTGCAAGATTTGAGTGTAATTTATATCAGTGTAAGTTGATCCTCTCCCTAATTAAAAAAGAAATGGTCGTCTCACTAAAAATGTGAGAAAATACTTAACAAAAAAAATACAGGCGGATGAAAGTATAAACATAATCAATTTTTACACCAAACAAATATCTATTTAATTAAAAATAATTCTTTTATTGTGGTTATTTTAAGATTTAAGATTCGTTATTTAGAAATAAATGAAAATAAATGATAAGTCAGACATTAATATTTTTCAAATGTTTATGAAATTTAAAATTAGGGTACAAATGTAGTTACAATATTATAAGATTTTAATGCATTATTTTTGTATAAGTATGATGTGAAAATAAAAGTATTAGATTTTTTGTTTGATCAAATTTAACAAGTTGTTTAAATTTTATTTGGCTACACTTTTTTATTTAAGTTAATCACTATATTTAAGTTAGGATTTTTTTGTATTAAACAAGAAGTTTAATTATAATTAATTTTTATAGTTAATATTAATTAGTATAATTCTTAAATATATATATTTAAAATATGAGAGTGATAGTATATTACAAATTTAAAATAAGTTTTTAGTTTGAGGCATTTTAAAAATGCCACAAATAGGAGCAATAAATGAGGAGTGATAATAGAGAATTAGGAGTAACTGCCACTCCCATTATTTGTTAACCAGCTACATGTGTTTTTTTCTTTCAGGACTCTACTCCGTGGAGCACCCCTCAAATAATTCGGTGCATGTGTCCGTGGGCCTGCCCTTTACCATATTTAGGGATGGGCGTGAAGTTTAGTGGAAAATAAGCTCATGTTCTTAGTTTAAGTTACCTTATGCTCACAAGTTATCAGTCGATATCAAATTAATTTATAAGCCTTTTAATTAAGTTCAATAAGTTATTTCAAAATTTGTAACCACAACATCTATTTTATATATATTTAGTTAAAAATAATCTATTATACTATAATAAAAAAATTAGTATATTTTAAACTAAAAAATTATTATTAAAAATGACGATACATATGAAGTTAGCTTACAACATAACGAGTCAAACATAAAAGTAAGTATAAATTCTGCTCATTTAACAAACAAAGTAAAATTCTTAACTTATCAAGTTGTTAATAAACCAAACTGCGAGAAAATTAATGAGTTAGATAAGCTCAACGAAGAGTACACTTTTATTCAAGTTGCTTTGCATACGCTGTGTTCCATCTCTTTTCGGTTGGTTTGGCAATTAAAGAAAATACTTTGTTTTGCGTTATACATCCAATCGACGGATCTAACAGAAAAAGCTAACGAAACATGCGGACTTAATTAATTTCAAATACCAATCACATTTAAATCAATCCAATACTTCTTGATAACACAAAGCAGATTCTGCGTAGAAAGCTCTTCCTCTTCTTCTGTGTCTTTTATCTTCATAGGTTTTCTATCTTCAATTTCCTTGCAAATTAGCATGCAATTTGCAATAATTGAGTAGATCTAGAAATCTTTCAATAAGCTATGCCTTCCTCTTTCACATGTGCGTGAACAACTTGTTAGAAAAGAAAAATATCATCTTGGAGAGCTACTCTTATAGCTATGCGCTATCTATAACTAATTGTTCGTAGGATATGTGACCTACAAATCATCTTCAAAGTTTGTTACTCGATTTTGGATGAAATGAGTTCTTGTACAATTTGAGATATACAAATACTAACTAATGTGTTTGTGTGGACAATTAATTCATATATCACAAAACAGTGAAATACAATAAGAATACGTCACAGTAACAAGATCGAGTACAGAGTTTGACAATATCTCAATCAAACTTTAGGTGCGTTTGTTTTATTTTATTTTATTTTTTAACTAAATAAATTGATTTTTTATTAAAATAAATTTTTTTATAAAATAAAAAACTAAAATAAATGTACTCTTTTTTGCTCGACTTGAAAGTTCTTACCTTTTAGGTTACTAAAATACTTATTTATCTAATTCGTCGCCCTTGTACTCCATATCTTGATAAAGTTATGTTATATGAATATAATTTATATCAGACACTGTATCAACTCACATCTCATTTATTATTGGATGAGATCTGAATCCAATCTAAATGGGATCCACATCCTATCCAATAATAAATAAAGTATGAATTGACACGGTATCCAATAAAAGCTACACATAATATTTCTCATGTTGAAAGTATAACAATCCAAACTTTTGATTACTACAAATCTACAATCTCATGCACATATACCTCCTCGCCAATACTACAATCATGGGGGTTTTTAGCATACCCTCCGATGCCACATAGCACCAACCGATTCCTGCCACGTGACATTCTCACATGGTAGGCCTATTTCCGGATAGAATCATAGGCCCTCTGCCCCTTTCTATAGATTAGTTGCTTGTTCGACTCCTTTACTAAACCATTGCATACGTATATGGTTATTAAGACAGATTTGCCATAATGAAAGCATATACTTTGTTCACGTAGACAGAAATGGAAGAGATGAAATTTCAGGAGGTACACTGAGGTCTAATATTTCATCACAGCATTGACATAGTGACAAAGGTTTAGCGAACTTTAAAGGTCACAAAAAAGTTAATGATAAGTTTCAAAGTGATAAAACGCTATGTCTTATACTCAAAGCCATCCCTCCACCCAACTGCTCAGGCATTTTGCGATAGCTGAGGCTATTTTCTGATGATGCTAGCAAATAAAGCAGATAATGCATGAACGAAGCAGCTCTCGCAGTGACAAGTGTCCTTGCGGGGTTGCACCAAATTCCTTGATGATTAATATCCTAATTGACAATTCAATTAGCTGGGTATTCGTTAATAATCATTTGACTAAAAACTGTTTGGTTAGTCGTGTTGTTCCTAACCGTCCTAATTCTTGTCAGCGAGCACCTGAAAAGATAGGGAAGAAATCCCCTAGGCATAAAATTATCCAAAATAATTGCAAATGCAATGGTACCGGAATTTCTCTCAGCTTCGAAATAAATATACGAGTACTATTAATTGGTGACACTTTTTAATATTTATGAAATGATGTATAAATTAGTGAAGATTTCAGTTACATAAATAGTGAATCTATTAATTAGAAAATGTTTAGAATTATATGTTAAAATTATAGCACTACTAGAAATGTGTTGAATATCGACGGAAACATAATAAAATTCCGTCAGTATATAATTTACCGACATAAAAAATTCATTGGTAAATAATGTAACACCCTACTAATTTTATGTTATGCTTAAGTCATAGCATGAAACTAGTCAGGTTGTGTTACCGTGTTGATACTTTATTGTCTTTAAATCGTCTCTATTGTGAAAGCAGCGATCTTGTTATATTAAAAATGGAATGAGCCGAATAAAATATCATCAAGATAAGCATAGTACAATAATGTTACTGCATATGTGTAAACATATATATATATATATATATATATATATATATATATATATATATATATATATGTCAGAAACCACTGTCTCAGTTTATGTACAAAGTCCTAAAGTAGAACACATATGGAGCTGGTGTATCAAGAAGATCATAATACCCTATGGTCCTCAAAGGACATTTCGTAAACTACTGCTAACCCTACGGTCAAACCCATAACCCAAAGCTACATGCTGTCCAAAAGAGGGTCATACTGTACAACATCTCCTGCCGCTAAACTACTCCGTCAGGTAGCCGTTAGCCATGCCAGGCTCGGTCGGGGTGTAATCTGCGCTAGGTCCCGAGGAGGAAGAGGGCGACGAGCCGGTGGCCTCGGAGGGGTCACTCTCGGAACTCAGCGGGATGTCGGGGACTGCCTGCGGTGGTGACTCAGGGGCAGGGTCAGCGGGTGCTGCGGGTGCAAGAGGTGCAGGATGTGGGTGCGCCATATGTAGAGGGATGGCGATATAAGGGGTAGCAGGGTCGAAGAGAGGATGGTGTAGAGGAACATCAAAGTTCCTATCGCTGAAGAGGTACAGACGAAAGTTGCACGAACCAGCTATGTACAAGGAGTCCAACTCTAGGTCATGGTGGAACTGTAATGCAGGAATCTCAATAAAAAGGGTGGCTGTGGAGTCCATCGCCAGTGTCTGAGAATGATGCGGGAGATACAAAACGGAGTGAGAATTTCAAGAAAATTCTCAGTAGGGTTCGGTCATACTTGTACTGACGTCACATACATTCTCAGTTGCCTCAGGTTTTATTTAATTATAAAACATGTATTCAAGCTGAAAGTTCATTTTCATGAGTTTAAGAAAATATCTGGTCCGAGGCAAGGTTCAGTTTTACTTTACATTGACATAAGAAACCACATAGATTACTAATACGGATACATAGAATGTAATCGAAATAAATAAATGCATAGCAGTGAGCAATTATAACATATAATTGTAAACATTTTGATGTAACTATTTCAAGTATTCATGCATTCATGTAATCATGTAGACTTATTCTTGAACTTTCCTTCATAAACTTTTTCATTTCTTTCCCTCATTTTTCCATCTCTTGGTCCCCTGGGAGTTCTTGGCCATTTAGACTCCTGGGTAATAGTCTGCTTATCAGGACCGAGCTCGTTCCTATACAGAAATGCCCGGTTTACTTTCCCCGACCTTCCCACCGATCTATTCCCATTAACTTTCTATCCGGGGCTGGCCCAAGTAGTATGGAACTTGCATAATAACACAATTCTTTTCATGACTTTCATGGCTTTCTTAAAAATGTATATGCATTCACATGTAACTCATAACTTGTACATGGGTTCTACCGAAGTTTTGGCAGCATAACGGAACGTGTCCGCTTCCCCATGAATAGTGCCAGCCAATCAATACATCAATTTATCACCAGAAACACAAATTCACAGTTATATTCCGATATAGAACTTAACTCCATATAAATTTCATTAAGACTGAAATCCGGCCTCAGCTCATTCAACCAACCCGTTTTTGTAATTCATGCCACAATTTCATTTCAACTCATTTGGACCTCAAATTTAAGTATGTTACAGGGTTATGTGTCTACTTTCTAACCTCTTTCGTCCCATCAAATTTCGGTATCTATAACTCGAGATATCTAAACTTTATCTCGGCCTGCCCATTGGCTGGCCAGAATCAGGCAACTAAAAGTAGAAATTCACTAAAAATCGTAAACTCACTCAAATCAGACGAAATTGGCCTCATATTAAAGCTAACAGGATAACCTTTCATATACAAAAAGTTTCATTTCATTTGCCTTAGTAGGGCTCGAGTTACAAGCCCCGAAACTTAGCCTTCCTGAACTGCCCTATGTTGGCCTGGTTTGGACATAGGGTGATTTCTTCAAATCACTGGGAACAACTGAGTTAATAACAAACTCAGAATTTCTTTGGATATTGTTCTCCTATGTGTAAGCTTTCCAACAAAATTAGTTTCACTCGATTTGGAGTTGTATAGGGTGAGTTACACCCTTAAGAATCTAATCTGCCCAGAACCAGAGTCAAAACCCTAGGTCGAGATTCAAAAATTCATATCTCCCTCATTCCTGATCCAAAATCCTTATATGATATGTCTATGGAAAGCCCTAGATGTCTAGTTTCATCTAAAAATAGTTTCATCGGATTCGACCAATTGTAGGCGGCGCCGTATGCTCCGCCATACGGACTGCCGTGGACTCTCCACCAAGATAGCACCCTTATTTATTTACTTCTCTTAGTTTTCTTCTTCTAATTCTACCTCTAACTCAAAATCTTCTATTAGTTCAAGCATAATTAGTTAATTCATACATCATATAAGGTCAAAATGATTCAGCCCATTCAGCCAAATGCATGGATTTGATGCAAGAAATCAAAACCCCTACCTTTGATTTAAGTGTTTTGAGCTGAATTCTTGGAGTTTGGATGAACAAGGCTGGAACTTAGCTTGAGTTTTGGATGTGTGAGCAAGAGGGAAAGAGAGCTGAAGGAGAAGAGGAAAGCAACGTGAATAATGGTCTGAATCAAAGGAGTAGGGTGTGTTATATAGGCATGAATGGGAGTTAACTTGGAAGGTTTTGATTGGCCTCTAAACATAAGGTCAAGTTTCAGCCAACCTTGCTCTCCACGTTGCCTTCTTTGTGTGGTATAATCACTCTCCACGTCGCCTAAAGTGGGAGTAGTTTCCAGTATATTTTGGAAACTAAATCGGAACTCGTAGGCTCCATAAAGTCAGAACTCGGGAATTATAAAATTTCTATTCCGGAACTCGAAAAGATATAGAAATGAGAGCTACTAATATTGAACTTGAGATCGGATCTCGTACATTTGAGAATCATAATGTCGGAATTCGGAATATAGCCAGTTCATTTGAGCCTTAGAGACGAAATCGGAAATCGAACATTTTGCTCTTTGATCGCTAAGGTCGGAGGTCGTAACTTGTGCTGAAGTTGAAGACGAACTCGTAAGTTGGAAGCATCAGTCACTTCATTTCAGCTCCTAAAATCGGAAATCGGAAATCATACTGACGAGGTCAAAATTTATACACGCTTACAAGGTCGGAAATCGTAAGCTTCATGCATTAAATCGGAGCCCGTAAGCTGCATGCATGAGGTCGGAAATCGGAAGTCGAATCTAATATTGAGGTCGGAAGCGGAATATAAGGCAAACTCGGAAATCTGAAATTTCAACAATAGAGGGGATCGGAAGTCGGAAATCGGACGTTACAAATAACGCGTCGATAGTAAAGAATATTAATATTACCGATGAAAAAATCGCCGGTCGGTAAATTTTTAATTTTTCCAACAGAAATTTCTGTTGGTAAAAAAAATTACATCAATCAATATTTTTAAATATATCGATGAATAATCCGTCGATAAAAAAATTATTTATTATTTTTTGGCCAAGGATTACTTATTTTTTTAGTTTTAATTATAGAAGAAATAAAAAAATTAATTGAATAAAAATATATACAATTTCATTAAAAAAATATTTACAATACAATTCTAAAAAAAAGAAATTCTAAAATCTACGAATACTAATTATCGTTAACATCCAATATGTCATGGTCATCATCGTCCTCCTCGTCTCCAACTCCAGAGGGGTGGCCATGTGGAGAAAGGTGAGATGGTGGAGGTGGAGGTGGTGCGAGGGAGTAGACTATACTTCCTTGGTCTACCTCTACCTCATCCGGAACCTGGTGTCTATCATGCCATAACTAATTTGTATAGCATATGAAAAATAAAAAATATAAGACATATATTAATTAAATAAAAACATAATATAACGTTCGAAAAATCTTATCGTTTGTAACCAAGTTGTTCGGTTTTTATCGAATAATTGAGACTAATTAGAATTCGATTAAATATTTATTAAAAGCCAATTAAGTATCATTTAGAGAGATTAGATTTGAGAAAATTAGATTAAATGCATAGGAGACCTCATGGAATTTTTCCGAAATTGTTTTGCCAATTTAAAGGAAGTCAATAAGATTTCGGTATTTTAAACTGTCGGAACCGAAACACTAAAATTTCATAAACCAAAACCTAAATTGAAAGGCTGAAAATTCAGCTACCTTACCTCAAGAGTGTGGCGCCACTTGCCATGAGAGTGAGTGGAGAGACTTGGGATTTTATCCACTAATCATCTTTCAAGCTTCCTCCAAAAGCACTCAAATATTTCCTTCTCACTCCCTAAGATTTTTGGCCATCCAAAACAGTGGACCCCTCTCTATATTTTCTTTATTTCTTATCTCATCTTCACTCCATCTTCATCCCACCTACAAGTTCCAACTAATTTCTTCAACCAAAGACTTAAATTCAACAAGTTCTACACCTAGAAAAGGTAGGATTTCCACTTTCTACTCTTGTATGGATTGTAGCTGTATGGGATTTCATCTTTCTTCATATCTTCGATGCTATATTTGGTGTAGATGATGGTTTATGGTTGGTTTAACATGTGTCTTTGAGTTAGAATTGAAGTTAGAAGGAGAGAATTAGGAAATAGGAATAAGCATAATGCTATTTGGGGTGAAACCCTACAGCGTCTATACATTCATCTTATCCAAAATCTAGCCATCAAAACTTGATGACCTATTTTTATATAAACTTGACATTTAGAGCTTTCCAACCATATAAAATATCAAGTCATTGGGTTAGTATTAAGTGAGTTATGAATTTTTAAAATTTACCTAAGAATTCTATGTTCTATATTGAGCAGTACAAGTTGTGAAGGGTGTAACTCACCCCACATAACTCTAAATTGAATGCAACAAACTTTGTTAGAAAGCTTACACATAGAGCAAAAAAAATTTCAGAGTTAGATTTGGCCCCAATTACTCCCAATAATTCAATGAAATTGCCCTAAGTCCAACTTGGGCTAGGATAGGGCAGCCTAGAATGGTCAAATTCAAGAGCTTATAACTCAAGCTCTACTTATGCAAATGAGATGAAACTTGTTGAAAATAAAAACTTGTCCTATTAGATTTAATTTGGTATGATTTCACCTAGATTTCTATTTTTAGTGAATTTTTACTTCTAAGGGTGCAATTCTAGCTAGTTGTAGGATAAACTAAAGTAAATTTCAAATAACTTGGGCTACATAAATCAAAATGAGATGGAACCAAAAGGGTTGAAAACTAAACAAATACTACTCTAGCATATCCAAAATTTAGGTATAAATGAATTATAGAAATGATGGTGGAATTTACAAAATCAGGTAGAATTAAGTAGAGGTAGCAAAAAACCCAATTTATGTTGGCATGTCATATTGTTGATATCATTGCTATAAACTTGATGCTCTATATTGGATTTATTGCCTAATTGATCTTTCTAATAGCCTAGCACTAATCATGAGGAGGCGGACTCGATCCGTTATGCTACTGAAATTCCAGCAGAAAGTGCATCTGACATATAAAATAATTATCTATACATAGAATGTTCAAAACAAACTAGTCTTGTTTATGCAATTATGAGGATTATAATGGGTTCCATATTACTTGGGCTAGCCCCTGAATAAAGTTAAGGGGAATAGGTCAGTGGAAAAGTTGGGGAAAGTAAACCCGGTGATCCTATATAGGAACGAGCTCGATCCTAAGAAGTAGACTATTACCCAAGAGCATATGGTAAAAAAACTCCCAGGGGACCAAGTGTGGAAAAACATATAAGTCAAATAAGTTGACGATCCTAAAAGCTAAGTGCACTTCCATTTCCTGCATATACATGGTCTATCCATTCAATATTAAACTAATTGCATAATTATCTGTATATTTCTTGTACTTCTGTTACTGTTTACATCACGTTCATTTCACCTGTTATGTTAGCACATGTTTCTTGTTACTATTCCTGTTGTTTTAAGTAAAATTAAGTCTTGTTTCGGGTTATGATTTTTCTTGACATTAATTGAATAAAGTATCATAGTTATGTTACATTTTTAAATTAAATAAAACCGAAACAAATGGGAATGACGGCTATATCAAATTATCGTAGTATTGGAATCCTACTGATAATTTCTTTAAATTCTCACCCTATTGTGTATTATTGCATCATTCTTAGATCACGAAGCACGTGGTGACAAGCATTTTTTTCATTGATTTTCATGACCTGTACTTTCATCTTGACCCCATCTTGGACTTTGTATATATTGCTGGTAGTTGTAGATTCCGCTTTTATTTCTTCTTCAGCAGAGACTTTGTTGTCCCACTCACTCACCCACTGTTTGACCCTTCCGCACCCTACGTTGCCATTCCACTATATATAGCTCACCCCTTTCCACCTCCAGCAATAGCAATAGCAACCCCAGCCGTATCATTGGTGGTATCACCTCAACAGGTCCCTTCTATCTCACTTTCTGAAGAGGAGGATCCATCAGAGGTGACGAGCTCATCTTCTTCATCCTTTGCACTCGGCGGTGGCTATACCCCGACAGATGCTAGCATGGCAAATGGATTCCTTTCTTCGAAATCCATTTAGAGGAGTCATGTAGTACCATAGGTGGTGATGTATAGAATGACCCTCTTTTGGCACTTTGGGCTATAAGCTTAGCTTAATGGGTGTTGTTCATATATGTTTAGTCCATGAAATGTCTCATGGGGATCAAATAGGGCTCTGTTACTTACCGATAGGTCGATTTATTTTGTTTTTGGTGACCTCATCTTTGTACCCTATACTGTTTATGTATTATCACTATGGTAAAATCTAACAACAGATATCTATATGTATATACACAATGTAGTTTCTATAATTTCTGTTTTTTCCACGGATTTTTTTTTTTTTTCTGTTATGACATTTAAAACCATCTAGTCATTTTACGATTAATAAATAAATAAATAAATAGCTAACTCTTCTATGGGTAAATTACATTGGATTAGAATAGAATTAATTAGACACCCACGCGTGATTACTTATCGGGTAATATATTATGACTTAAGCATAGTATTTTGTCTAGTAAGATATTATAATTTTGGTATCAGAGCAGTTCATCCTAGTATAAGCCTGAGGATTGGATTGACTATGCTTCACATATGCTTTGTGTCTCTGGGCAGTAACATGCACTGAGTCTTGTCTATCTGAATAAGATATAGGGATGCATGTGAAAGAATTGCCTGACCATATGTTGTTATTTACTAGCACACTAGACTTAGTATTAAGCCTAATCAACTCAATAACTCTTGTTTTGTGTGTTCAGAACTTGATGGCTTTCGAAAGGCGAGGTAGGGCATGAATGGCACCAACTTCGGAGGAATCTACCAAGTTAATGGACATGATGCGAGAGATGGCATACGCCATGCAAGAACAAGCAACTACAATAAACTAGATGATGGGCCAACTAGGTAGGCAACCTAAGGTTGGTCATGGAGGGAATCCTAATGGTCCAGGAGTGGACCTAGACTACCTCAAATTTGTCGAGTTCAGAAAGGCTAACCCGCCCAGCTTCAGGGGAGCCTTCGACCCTGATAAGGCCAATGAGTGGGTTAAAGCTATAGAGAAAGTTTTCTCAGTCTTAGACTACACAGACAGCCAGAAGGTGGCCTTTGCCACCTAAATGCTGGAAGCGGATGCAAAGTTCTAGTGGAATGGTGTACGATGGTTATTAGAGGAATCCTAAATGATGATCACTTGGGATGTATTTAGAGACGCATTTTATCAGAAGTATTTTCCTGCTTCTGTCTGCAATGCTAAGGAGCTAGAGTTTATGCACCTTTGTTAAGGGAACAGTAGTAATCAAAGTATATTGCTAAATTTGAGGAGCTGTGTAAATTTTCCATAATCTATCAACAGAACCTTGTTGAGGTTTGGAAGTGCATGAAGTTTGAAGATGGACTGTGAGAGGATATTCTCACCACCATAGGACCGATAGAGATCAGAGATTTTCCTACTCTGGTGAACAAGTGCCGATTGGTGAAAGATTATAATAGGAAGTTGACTACTGTTAGATCAGTTGGCAATAACTTCAAGAAATGGTTGACACCGCAAGGTCCAAGTTTTAAACCCAACTCTCAACAACAGAGAAAATTTCAGTCAACAGGCAACAAGGGCAACCAACCCTGAGGCCTTTTGGAAGTCAGACCTGCAGTCAGTGTAGAAAGAATCATGGCAATCACCCATGCCTGGCAGGTCAGAATGTCTGTTTCGGATGTGGCCAGCCAGGCCACAAGATCTATGAATGCATGGCCAGAAAGCCTCAATCAACTCCTAGGCTACAACGTCAGGGAAGAGTTTTCACCATGGATGCACATGAAGTTGAAAGATTTGAAGATTTGATTCAGGATACATGTGAAGTGAATGGTAAGATCCTGACTGTTTTATATGATTCAGGTGCTTCACACTCTTTCATTTCTCATGATTGCATGTCAGCTTTGCAATTGCCTATCTCTAAATTACCTTATGAATTGCTAGTTTCTACTCCTACAATTGAGCCTATTAAAACCAATCACATTTGTACAAATGTTTCCCTTCGGATAAGAGGTCAAACTTTTACAACCAATTTAATCTATCTTCCCTTGTCCAGGCTTGATATTATTTTGGGTATGGACTGGCTTTCTACCAACTGAGTCATGTTAAATTGTTCTAATTGAGCCATTGTCTTTCCTTATGTTTCATCTTTTGAATCGGTAATCTCTGTGAACCTTTATCTAAGTTCCTTAGCAATATATCATTATGGGGATAGGAGTCAAGGGTACACTCTCTTATCAACCAATGTAACAGAGGTTGATCAGAAATTAGATGATATTCCACTTGTTAGGGAATATCCCGATGTATTCCCTGAAGATATCCCCGAATTTCCTCCTAAGAGGGGAGTCGAGTTCGCCATTGAATTGGTACCAAGAGCGGGACCAATATCCATAGCGTCGTACCAAATATCACCCTCGGAGCTAATCGAACTTAAAAAGTAGATTGAAGAACTCCTAAAAAAGAGATTTATTAGGCCAAGTGCATCACTATGGGGAGCCCCAGTTCTGCTAGTTAAGAAGAAGGACGGGGGCATACGACTATGTGTGGATTATAGGCAGCTGAATAAGGTAACGATTAAGACTGAGGATTGAAGATCTCATGGATCAACTGCAAGGGGCAACTGTATTTTCCAACATCGATTTACGATCTGCATATCACCAGATTCAGGCTCGAGAAGAGGATATTCCGAAGACGGCCTTTCGAATTCGCTATGGACATTATGAATACATCATGATGTCTTTTGGACTGATGAATGTGCCAGCAATATTCATGGATTATATCAATTGGATGTTCTGACCATATTTAGATGAATTTGTGGTGGTATTCATTGATGATATACTTGTCTACTAGAAGACGGAGCGAGAGCATGCAGAATATTTGTAGCTGGTTCTGCAAATTCTAAGATAGAAGAAACTCTATGCTAAGCTATCCAAATGTGAATTTTCCATGAAAGAAGTAAAATTCCTCAGCCATGTGGTATCCCATGGAGGGATTTCTATAGACCTCAGTAAGGTAGAAACAATATTGAATTGGGAACGGCCAACGACAGTTACGAAAGTCAGGAGTTTCCTGGGTCTGGTGGGATACTACAGGAGATTTGTTAAGAACTTCTCTCCAATAGCTCTGCCCCTAACGAAATTAAGCAAGAAGAATGCTCTATTTGAATGGATGCCCAAGTGCGAATAAAGTTTCCAAGATCTAAAAGAAAAGTTGACGACAACCCCGATGCTCACCTTGCCAAATCCTCATGGACCATTTGCAATTTACTATGATGCCTCCAAGAAAAGGTTATGATGTGTGTTAATGCAGAACAAGAATGTGATCGCATATGCTCTCAGGCATTTGAAAACTCATGAAAGAAATTACCCAACGCATGACCTCAAGTTAGTGACGGTAGTATTTGCTCTGAAGATATGGAGACACCATCTCTACGGGGTAAAGTTTGAAGTATTTTCTGTCCACAAAAGTTTGAAATACATTTTTAATCAAAAGGAATTAAATATGAGACAGCAAAGATTGATGGAATTTCTTAAAGATTATGAGTTTGAGCTAAAATACCATCCTAGCAAGGCAAACGTAGTGGCAGACGCCCTACGTAGAAAATCTTTGACTGTGGCGTAGATGATGATCGAGGAGACAGAACTCATAGAGAATTTCCGAGGCCTTAGGTTAGGAATCTCTATAACCCCTCATGCCATTCGATTAAACCAAAATAAGATAACCAATGACTTTAAAGACCAAATCCGGTATGCCCAACAACAGGACGTCAATTTTCAACATAGGTGCATGTGGTACAATCAGGACAGTTGACAAACTTTGCTTCGGATAAAGAAGGCATATGGAGATATCAAGGACGAATATGTGTGCCTGAGGAGGGCAATCTTCGGAAGAAAATCTTAGAAGAAGCCCACAAAAGTGAATTCACTATACATCCTGGCATCAATAAGATGTATCAAGACCTCAAGAAAATGTTTTGGTGGCCAGAGCTTAAGATAGATATGGCGACTTTTGTGAAGAAATGTCTAATCTACCAGAGAATAAAAATAGAGCATCAGAAACCAGCAAGAACATTACAATCTTTGGAGATTCTAGAATGGAAATAGGAGAGCATTTCTGTGGATTTTGTGATAGGCTTACTAAGGACAACTTCTGGACATGACGCTATATGGGTCATAATGGATGGACTGACTAAGTTTGCTCACTTTTTACCCACTCAAGCAAATTATCCTTTGGAGAAGTTAGCTCAATTAAATATTTAGGAAGTAGTGAGATTACATGACATTCCTTCAACCATCATCTCAGATCGAAATCCAAGATTTACTTCACGATTTTAGGGATCATTTTAGAAAGCATTCAGCACTAGACTATGTCTAAGCATTGCATATCATCCACAAAAAGATGGTCAGACTGAACGAACTATTCAGACTTTGGAGGATATGCTGTGAGCGTATACCTTGGAGCAGCATGGAAACTGGGATCAATATTTACCACTAGCCGAATTCGCATATAACAATAGTTACCATGCGAGTATCGCTATGGCCTTGTATAAAGCATTATACGGATGGAAATGTTAATCTCTGCTATGTTGGTACGAATCAAGAAAGTAGAGTCTGTTAGGATGGAAACTAGTCAGGCAAACTACAAAGCAAATTAAGAAGATCTGTAGCAAGATACTTGCAGCCCAAAGCCGTCAGAAAAGCTACGTGAATGTCAGAAGAAAGCCATTAGAGTTTCAAGAAAAAGATCACGCCCACAACCGGAGTAGGTAGAGCCATTAAAGTTAAAAAGCTAAGTCCTCGCTTTATGGGTCCTTTCCAAATCTTGTAGGAATCGGACTAGTTGCATATCGAGTCGCTTTACCTCCACATCTGTCAAACCTTCATGATGTCTTCTATATTTCTCAACTTAGAAAATATCAACCTGACCCTACACATTTCTTGGAACCTGAATCAATTCAACTAAAGGATGATTTAGCTTTTCATGTGCCCCCAGCATGGATAGTAGACAAGAGCACCAAACACCTTCAGAACAAAGCTGTACAATTAATGAAGGGAGTATGGAGGAACGAAGACTCAACAGATCGTACATGGGAATTAGAGTCAGATATGAGAAAGGAGTATCCTGAATTATTCTCAGATACTAAATTTTGAGAATAAAATTTTTTTTAGGAGGCTAGTAATGTAATGTCTAAAAAATCTTATTATTCTTAATCAAGTTGCTCGATTTTTATCCAATAATTGAGACTAATTAGAATTCGATTAAGTATTTATTTAAGACCAATTAAGTATCATTTAGAGATATTAGGTTTGAAGGAATTAGATTAAAAACATAGGAGACCTCATAGAATTTTTCCAAAACTATTTTGCTGATTTAAAGGAAATCGGTAAGATTTCGGTATTTTAAACTGTCGGAACCGAAATACTAGAATTTCATAAACCAAAACCTAAATTGAAAGGCTGAAAATTTAGCCACCTTACCCCAAGAGTGTGGCGCCACTTGCCATGAGAGTGAGTGGAGAGACTTGGGTTTTTATCCACCACAAACCCCATCCACCAGTCATCTTTCAAGCTTCCTCCAAAAGCACTCAAATATTTCCTTCTCACTCCCTAAGTTTCCAGCCATCCACAATAGAAAACCCCTTTCTTCATTTTCTTTCTTTCTAATCCCATCTTCACTCCATCTTCATCCCACCTCCAAGTTCCAACTAATTTCTTCAACCAAAGACTTAAATCCAACTAATTTCTTCAACTAAAAAGTTCTACACCTAGAAAAGGTAGGATTTCTACTTTCTGCTCTTGTTTTCATGGATTGCAGTTGTATGGGATTTGTAACATCCCCACAGTTCCGACTTCATTTCTCATGACTTATGACTTCCGATTTCATCTTCAAGCCAATGGACATTGCTTCCGACTTCGAGGTTCAAATATGGTGTACATAATTTCCGAATTCCGACCTAATCTCAAAAACATCACGAGATCCGACCTCGGGTTGATTCAGAATGAACAGAAGTGTCAATTTCAGGGTTGATCTTGACTAGAATGGGCACGAGTTCAGATCTCTAAGTTGATCTCCAAGTTTGACCAGAATTTACACGAGTTCCAACCTCCAACCTCATAACTGATGTTCAATATTAACTAGAATAGACACGAGATCCTATCTTCGATATGCAACTTCAACGAGTATGAACACGAGTTCCGATCTCAGAAGTTACTTCCAAGAGCTTTTTGTTTCTATTGACATTCCCCAGTTTGAGTTTAGGACCGGCTTCCGATAATTCCGAGTTCCGGGAATAAGTTCCGATCTCCATGCAAATAAGGATAGTGTACTGATTACTGACTTTCGGAGTTGTGCTTGTCTTGACTCCTAACTTCTGCGGTTATGTTTATACTTGTTCTCCGAGATTGATCCTTGAACGAGTTCCGAAGTTACGGTTTACTGAGATGCCGAGTTTAGGGATTTCAGGTATGAGTTTGAGTATCCTAGTTTCCCGATTTCTTGGATTCGGGTACAAGGTTTCATATTTTGATCCCACTTCCTATTTCCGATATTAAGAATCTTCCAAAGCTCTTGTGTTTCCTAAGCTCCGAGTTCCACATTAAGTATGAAATGGGCATTATTACCGATTTCTGACTTCATCTAGTGATTCCCAATATCCAACTTTACTTCCGAATTTCAATGAGAAATAATCTGATCTCCGACTAAGTCCTGATCTCCGAATTCAGGTTTCAAATGGATACGAGTTCCGATCTCATTATTTATTTTCTAATTTCAGATATGATGGACGTGAGCCCGATCTCCAAATTGATATTCACGTTCAAGTAAAGTGGGTATGATTTTCGACCTTAAGCAGGGTGGAGGCGAGTTCCGATTTAAGGCAGAAGGAAAACGAGAATCAATTTTTAGCCACAAAAAGAGGGAAACATGGCCGAAAATTGGCCACTAAGTATCATTTAGAGAAATTAGATATAAGAAAATTAGATTGAAAGCATAGGAAACTACATAGGACTTATCCAAAAACCGATTTGCCGATTTAAAGGAGATCGGTAAGATTTCGGTACTTTGAATTGTCGGAACTGAACCAATAGAAATTATATTATGAAAATCCTAGGATAAATGGCTAGGATTTAGCCAAACCACCCCCTCATATGGCGCCTTGATCAGCCATTGAGGGGGGAAGCTAAACCAAAATTTATGACAAGGTTACATTCACCAATCAAAGCAAAGTGCCTCCAAAAATATCTCTACCTTTTCCTTCCTTCCCTTCTCATCATTTTTGGCCTCCCCATAACCAACCTCATTTTCCCACTTTCCTTCATCTTCTTCCACTTCCTCTCATCCCCAAACTCAAGCTTCAACCATCAATTTCACTCCAAGATCAAGTTCCACCAAGATTTTACACCACCAAGGTAGGAATTCCAACTTCTCTTCTTGTTTTCTTTGAATTGGGCTGAGTGGAACTCCACTTTCTTCCCTCCTTCTTGTATGATTCTGATGTTATCTTGAGTGATGATGATGAATTAAGGTTGGTTTAAGTTGTATATGTAAGTTTGAATTGAAGATTGGGTGGATTGATTTAGGGAAAACATGAATTTAAGAAGAACTTAAGAAGCTGTTAGGGTTTTCCCCTCGACGGTCCGTATGGCGGAGTGTACGGCTCCACCTACAGCCGTTCGAAGTTTATGCATCTATTTTTATATGAAAGACATTCATTGCTTTTCATACATATAAAATATAAGGCCATTGGATTAGTATAGAATTAGTTATGAATTTTTGAACTTCAACCTAGAATTCTAGATTCTTATTCGGGCAGTATGAGTTGAGAAGGGTATAACTTACCCTATATAACTCCAAATTGAGTGAAACCAATTTTGTTAGAAAGCTTATACATAGGAGAACATCCCATGAGAATTTCCAAGTTTGTTGCGGTTCCAGTTACTCCTAGTGATTTGAAAAAATTGTCCTATGTCCAAACCAAGCCAAAATGGGACAGTTCAAGAAGGTCAAATTTCGGGGCTTATAACTTGAGCTCTACTAAAGCAAATGAAATGGAACTTGTTGCAAATGAAAGGTGTCTTGTTACCTTTCATAGGATAGCAATTTCGAATGATTTTACCTATATTTCTATTTTTAGTGAATTTTCACTTATAAGAGCACCATTCTAGCTAAGAATAGGACAGCCTGAGGAAAAATACTTATATCTTGAGTTATACAAATCAAAATGAGATGGGACTAAAAGGATTGTAAACTAGACTCATAAGGCTACGACATATCCAAAATTTAGACTTAGATGAGTTGAATTGAGCAAAGAGTGGATTGTAACAAAATCGGGTAGAATAGGAGGGAGTAAACTGAAAACCCCATAGATGCTTAAATTGAACTTGATGAATGCTGCCATGAATATCTATATAATTGCTGATTCATATTCGATTGCAAGTTTGAAAGATTGTACTGGTTGTCTGGCACTATTCATGGGGAAACGGATTCGATCCGTTATGCTATCGAATTTTCGGCAGGACTTTATGAGAACTTATGCTATGGATAATTATGCTTTGAATATATTTACATTTACATGTCATGTTCATGTACACCATGCATGCAAGCATAATTAGAATATGATATGAGAAGCAAAGTAAGAGGCATATCCATGAATGCTCAAAGTATCCGCATGCATGATAAGATATGAGACGGAAAGGATAATAAAAACTTGCAAGAAGGACGTACCAAGCTAGAGGCATGGCATAGACCCAGCTAGCGTAGGCCAGAGCGGTACTGTCTAAGACTTGGGCCAGCCCTCGACCAGATTTAAGGGGAATAGATCGGTGTGAGGGTCGGGGAAAGTAAACCCATCACTCATGTATAGGTACGAGCTCGGACCTGAAAAGCAGGCTATTACCCAGGGGTGAGAGAGGCTATTCACCTCCGGGGGACCAAGTACAGAAAAGAGCAAGATCAAGTTACAAGTTAAAGAAAGATATATATTAAGTCAAGTGCACTTGCATACAGACAATTACATTGCATCTTCATGTGCATCCTCAATTATCCTATTAAGTTATAATACTTTTATGATTCCTGTGGAAGCATATTATACTATTCATAATTATATGTCTGTCATATGATATGGCCAGTGGTTGTTAAGATATAACCCGCTTCGAGAAAGGTGTTTTCAACTTAAAATTGGACCACTATTTGTTTATATGTACTCATATTTTTATAATAAACCGAAGCGGCTAGAATATTTATGATGACACTGTAAGGTTGGTTTGAATTTACCTACTGAGAACCTTAGGTTCTCATTGCCTGCTTGTATGTTTTTCTTTTCTGTAAACATTCCAGCACCCAAGTTGTAAATCAAGTGTGAGGCGGAGTACAGGGCCTTTCATTGAGCAAGAATCGGGCGTAAGCCAGACCAAGAGACTATTGAAGCCAGCTAGCGACTTGTCGGATGTAAACGATGTGTACTATGTCCGTTACAGTTTTTTTAAAGTATAGTTATTTTATTCTCTATGTATCAGAGACTATTAGTCAGTAATAAAGTAAGCAGTTAAAGGGTCATATATTATACTTTCCATATTTTAAAGATCCTCTTAGTATAGTGACAACTTCTTAATATAGCTCCATGACTCGAGCATGGCTTATATAATAGAGAGTGTTACAGGATTTCATATTTTTTTTCATTTCTTTGATGCTATATTTGGTTTAGATGATGGTTTATGGTTTAACTTGGGTCTTTGAGTTAGAATTGAAGTTGGAAGGAGAGAATTAGGAAATAGGAATGAGTAGAATGCTATTTGGGGAGAAAACCTACAGTGTCTATACTTTTGTCTTGTACGGATCAAAATCTAGCCATCAAAACTTGATGAAACTATTTTTATATGAAACTAGATATTTAGAGATTTTCAACCATATAAAATATAAGGTCATTAGATTAGTATTGAGTAAGTTATTAATTTTTAAAGTTTACCTAAGAATTCCATGTTCTATATTCAGTAGTATGAGTTATGAAAGGTGTAACTCACCCCACATAACTCTAAATTGAGTGCAACAAACTTTTTTCAAAAGCTTACACATACAGAAACATCTCATAAAAATTTTAGAATTAGATTTGGTCCCAATTACTCCCAGTAATTCAATAAAGTTGCCCTAAGTCCAACTCAGGCTATGACAGGGCAGCCCAGAATAGTCAATATCAATAGTTTATTACTCAATCTCTACTTATGCAAATGGGATGAAACTCATTGGAAATAAACACTTATCCTGTTATCTTTAATTTGGTATAAGTTTCATATAATTTCACCTAGATTCCCATTTTTAGTGGATTTTTATTTCTAAGGGTACAATTCTAGCTCATTATAGGACAGACTAAGGTAAATTTCAAATAACTTGAACTACATAAATCAAAATGAGATGGGACTAAAAGGGTTGAAAACTAGACAAATAGAAATCTAACATATCCAAAATTTAGATCTAAATGAATTGAATAGAAATTATGGTAGCATTTAGAAAATCGGGCAGAATTAAGTAGAGGTAGCAGAAAACCCAATTTATGTTGGCATATCATATTGTTGATATCATTGCTATAAACTTGACGCTCTATATTGGATTTATTGCTTGATTGATATTTCTAGTAGCCTGGAACTATTTATGGGGAAGCAAACTCGATCCGTTATGCTGCCGAAATTCCAGCAGAAAATGCATCTGACATATAAAATAATTATCTATACATAGAATGTTCAAAACAAACTAGTCTTGTTCATGCAATTTATGAGGATGATAATGGGTTCCATATTACTTGGGCCAACCCCTGAATAAAGTTAAGGGGAATAGATCAGTGGGAAAGTCAGGAAAAGTAAACCCAACGATCCTTTATAGGAACGAGCTCAGCCCTAAGAAGCAGACTATTACCAGGAGTATATAGCAAAAAAACTCCCAGGGAACCAAGTGTGGAAAAACATATAAGTCAAATAAGTTGATGATTCCTAAAGCTAAGTGCACTTCCATTTCCTACATATACATGGTTTGTCCATTCAATATTAAACTAATTGCATAATTATCTGTATATTTCTTGTACTTCTGTTACTGTTTACATCACATTCATTTCACCTGCTATGTTAGAACATGTTTCTTGTTACTATTCCTGTTGTTTTAAGTAAAATTAAGTCTTGTTTCGGGTTATGATTTTCCCTGACATTAATTGAATAAAGTATCATAGTTATGATACATTTTTAAATTAAATAAAACTGAAACAACTGGGAATAACGGTGATGTCAAATTAGCATAGTATTGGATTCCTATTGAGAATTTCTTTAAATTCTCATCCTATTGTGTATTACCGCGTCAATCTCAGATCATGGAGCACGCAACAACGAGCATCATTTTCATGACCTGCACCTTCATCTTGACCCCATCTTGGAGTCTGTATATATTGTTGGTAGTTGTAGACTCCACTTTTATTTCTTCTTTGGTAGAGACTTTGCTGTCCCACTCACTTATCCACTGTTTGACCCTTCCGCACCCTACGTTGCCATTCCACTATATATGGCTCACCCCTTTCCACCTCTAACAAAGAAGAGTGAGCCCCACCAGACATCAAGCGGTATTATCTCAACAGGTCCCTTCTATCTCACTTTCTTAGGAGAAGGATCCGTTAGAGGCAACGAGCTCATCTTCTTCATCCTCTGCAACCGGCGGTTGCTATACCCTGGTAGATGCCAGCATGGCAAGTGGATTCCTTTCTTCGAAATCCATTTAGAAGAGTCATGTAGTACTGTAGGGAGTGATGTATAGAGTGGCCCTCTTTTGGCACTTTGGGCTTTAGGCTTAGCGTAGTGGGTATTGTTCAAATATGGTTAGCGCATGAAATGTCTCGTGGAGACCAGATAGGATTCTGTTACTTACCAACAAGTCGATTTATTTTGTTTTTGGCGGCCTCATCTTTGTACCTTATACTGTTTATGTATTATCACTATGGTAAAATCTGACGACAGATATCTATATGTATATACATGATGTAGTTTCTATAATTTCTGTCTTTTCCGCAGATATTTATTTTCTGTTATGATGTTTAAAACCATCTGGTCATTTTACGGCTAATACATAAATAAATGAATAGCTAATTCTTCTATGGGTAAATTACATTGGATTAAAATAAAATTAATTAGACCCCCACACGTGATAACTTATCAGGTAATATATTATGACTTGAGCATAGTATTTTTTCTGGTAAGGTATTACACATAACACATTTATCATATTAATAATTATTTAATTTTAATAATATATTAAATGATTAAACAAAATTTAGGTAAAGTCTCCTGTTAAATTTGGAGCTTTCATAAAAATTAATTCAGTATTTCAACACCACAGCATAAAAATAAAACACAATAATCATAGTATTTTAAAGTTAATCCTAATAACTACTCTACAGCACATAACATCACAGCACACAATACAAATAATGGGAAGGAACTCTAAGCTTTCTCCTAGTCATACAATCCAATCCTACAATTCTATCATACAAAATTTTAATCACTAAGAAAATAACTTAGTTAACTAACTAACAAACATAAAACTGCAAGAAAAGAAATGAAATGGATAAAAAGGGCTAAATTAAAAAACTAAATTGATTAAAACGTTGAAAACATACAAAGAACATAATGGCGGTCTCGGATTGTGAAATGGGAGCCCCGATAGAGGTGAAATAGCAGAAAAACGCAAAAGAGAACAAGAAAGAACGAAGAGGAGAGAGAGAGAGAGAAGAGAGAGAGAGAAGAAATGGGAAATGAGGAAGAAGAAGAGCAGCTCGCAATTTAATGATCTGTGTTAATTTTACTGATGGATTTCCCATCGGTAAAAAATAATTGAAACGATTCATTTCATTAACTCAATATTACCGATGGATTTTGACAAAATGAAATGAATCATTTCGTTAATCATATATTATCGATGGAAAATCCGTCGATAATATGGGACGTGAAAAGACAACGGCGGTCAATCCCAATTTTCAAATATCGACGGATAATCTGTTAGTATAAAAAATTAATAATTCTGATGAATCAAAATAAAAAAAGTTAATTTATATTTCAACTTATCGACAGATTATCCATCGATAATTATTTTAAATTTAACCAAAAATAATTATTCTTATTTATCGATGGTATTTCCATCAGTAAATATTTTGCGCAATATAATGCCAACGTTTATCGATGTTTTTACCGATGGAAAATTATCCGTAAGTAAATTCACAATTCAATAATATAATTTATTTTATTAACAAAATATCCATTGGTAATGCCGACGGAATATTCGTCAATAATACCGTCGGATATAAGCCGTCAGTAATATCCGTCGGTTAATAACAAATTTCTAATAGTGTAGATTTTAGTTATATAACTATTGAATCTGGTGAAATGATTTCTCATATATATATATATATATATATATATATATATATATATATTATCAATTATTTTACCATCTTTATCACACACAAGAAACGTCACTAAAATTTCTAATTATTTATATATCAATCCTGAAATATTCAAAGAGGTGTCTAGAACCTATGTAAAAATAACATTTTCTCAAAAATAATTAATGAAATAACCAACCAAACGTAACCATACTACTTTTTAAGATCAAAATAATTACCTTGATGGAAAAACACCTAAATTAAAGAAATATTTCAATATAAGTAGTATTTATGTGTATTTATGTTCAAAGGGAATGTTACTTGTACATTTCAAAATGACATAGTATTGACACACTAATAGTGTGTTTGGATATTTCTTAATTAATGGAATAGATCAGAATGAGCAAGAAGGAATTGGAAAAGGAAAAAAAGAAAGAGAACTTTGTTCCCTTCCTATTTGTTTGGAAGATTAATAAGGGAGCAGAGTACTTGTGAGTTAGGAGCATAGTAGCTAGAGTGATTGATGGAGAATAGAAGTGGAAGCAGAAGCAGAAAGGACAAGAGAGTAAGTGACATAAGGAGAGAGTTTTTCAATCACAGGAAGACCCAACATGGAGCAAAAGGGAGTATGTTGCTGTTAGTGTATAACCTACCATCATTGGTGATAGCAGATTGGTTAAGGCAGCTTTTCAAGTATGAAGGAGACTAGGTAGATGTCTATCTTTCTATCAAGATAAGAACGAACAACAAGGAAAAATTTGGCTTTGAAAAGTTTGGAAATGAGGAGGAAGCACTTAAGGTGGCAGGGAGAATGGACGGGATAAAATCATTAAAGATTGTACAATACAAGTTAGCTTGACTAGTTACAAACATAGGGAAAAGAAAATAGTGAAAACCATAAGCCTTGAAAAAAAGAAAGAAATGAGGGACATCAAGCATTTTCTATCACAGAGGGATGGAAGATCATACAAAGACATTGTTATAACTAACGACAATAAGAATCCAGGTGATGGATGAGAATGGAGAATGAAGAAACAAGTGAAGACAAATGTAGAGCCTACTGAACCAAGGACAATTGTGTAAAGAGTGAAAGATGTAAAAAGGACATCCAGTGGTTACAAAGGAGTGTGGTATGTGAACGCTTATATCCTCTCGGTCCTTCTTTTGTGGAAGCATGAACAAAGGGCATATGAGTAAAAACTGAACAAATTAGAGCTATTGATACATATAAGGTGCTTATTACATTTAACTCAAAGGAGGAGATGGTACGGCACTACAAGACAAGAAGGAGACTATGTTATCAATAGTAGATGAAGTAAAGAACTAGTTGAAGAGGAAGGGTCTAAGGTTCAAAGGGTGTGGTTGAAATGTAAAGGCTTACCCTTTAATGGATGGTCTAGAATCGACATTAAGAGGATCAGTGACATATGGAGGAGAGTGGTGAAATGTGACCTATCAACCTGTGATATGCAGACCTCATGGGTATAAGAGTGCAAATTGACACTACAATTTTTACCCCAATCAATGCATGAGTTTGCTTTGCTTTGGAAGGAAACATTTATGATGTGCATGTTGGGGAAGTCCCGTGTGATGAAAACTCATCATATCATAAAGAGGTTGAATAGGCAGATGCAACAAATGTTTGCAGTCATAGTGCAAAGAGTGTTGAAGCTAAAAGGTACTGCAAAAAGGAAGAAGATAGAGTTGAGGAAAAGAACATAGGGGGACAACACATTAATGAATGACACTTTCCAAGAGGGAGATAATGATGAGAGAATTGATTAGAGTCAGAATGGAATGTGTAATCCTAGGACCTCAACTGCCTATTTCTCTAAGAATGGAGTAAGTGTTGATGTGTTGGAAATGATGGGGCAATAGAGAATATTGGGCCCATTAATGTGGGCCGCATGGAACACACTGGTAGACCTGAACAAAACTTGGAAGAGTGCACAATTATGGGCTTGGATAGATCAATAAAGCATTGCACTAATGAAGAGGAGCCAATATTTCCACTTGGATTCGAGCCTCCAATGGATGCGAACAATAAACCTTTTTTCATGACCAATTCATTATAGGCTTGGAGGGTCCAGGAATCTTCGATAATCCCATATAGTGGCATGATAAAACTCCACATTGATGAACAGGAAAAGGATTTTGATATTTAAGAGGAATATGAGAATCTAGTAGAGGCTAAAATAACATAGGAGCTTAGCAAAAAATTGGGCTTATCTACAAACAATTTGAATGAGGTGCTTAAGGAACTAAGCAAGATGAGGAAGGAAGAAGAAGCATAGATAGAGAAGCTATCAGCCAAGCGGAGAAAGGGACAACCGTAGAAGAAGAACTAAGAAGGTTGTTTCAGGTACGTGTTGTGCTTTCATCACTTATGAAGATTGTTGCATGGAACATTACAGGAATTGGGTGGTGTGGTAAATCAACTGCCATTAGTAAAGTGATTTAGGATGAATAGTCCTAGCTTTATTAGTTTAGTGGAAATAAAGCAATCTCAGCTAAATCCTAAGCAAATGAAGAGCTGGCAGTGTGGTGCAGATGTTAAGTGGACATACGTAATGGGGCCTCATATGTTGATGGAATAATGAGGTGTTTGCAGAAAAGGAAATTACAACAAGGACTAGATGGATCTATATGGTTGGTATGGACAAAAGTAGTGACTTCCAATGTGTAATTATTGTTGTTTATAGACTACACTCTAGAAGGGAAAGACAAGAATTATGGGCAGAGCTAGTGAATATAAGAAACCTTATTGAGCATCTACTAATTTTTATAGGGGATTTTAATGAGCTTTTGCAGTTGGAGGAAAGGAAGGAGGGAATGTGCTATGTGGGCAATATTGTGAATTTCAATCAATGGATTTAAAGAATGCAACTTATAGATCTACCTCACGCCTTTATGTGGCAAAAACTGTACTTGGATGAGTGGTCGGTTGATGAGTGGACTAGGTCGATGCCTAGTGGATATGGAATGTAGTTTGAATCCCGGATATGAATTTGGTGGCATTTAATAAATCAATTTAAGATACTATCCAATTACTCTAGTGACTGTTAAAAATTCTTTTATGTTCCTAGATGCATGTTTTCCGACCCTAATTTTATTAAGAAGGTCAGAGATGAATGGAGATTTTTAAGTGAAGCAGCTGTGGCAGAGAAGTTAAAAGGCTTAAGGGCACCCTTAAAAGCTTAGAATAACATGTGCTTTGATAATATTGATTCAACAATTAATAAATATGAAGCTGAGTTAAATTGCTTGGAAGAAAAAGGTGAAAATTAGAACTTGGATGTGGTTAAAAGTGGAAGATTTGAAGCCTGCAAGGTCAATTGAGACTATGGTATGGTAGGAAGGAAGCTTACTGGAGACAATTGGCCAAAGAAAATTTCATTAAGCTTAATGATAAAAATGCCAAATTCTTCCATGCAGTAGCCATGGGAAGAAGGCGAAAGAAGATCATCCATGCATTGAGAGCTGATGGTAGGGTGGTCAAGGGGTCAAGAGTAATTAGAAAGGAAGTAGTTCGATTTTTTAAGAAACTATACACAACCCAGAATGCCAAATGAGTTGTGGCGGGAGAGTTAGAATGCATGCCCTTATTGGAAGAGATCAAGAGGCAGTATGGAGTTGCGACCCTTCAAAAGCAGCTGGCTATGATGGTTTCAATAACAATTTTATTGAGAACGTGTAGGTTGATATGGGAGCTTGCATATCCAACTTCATATTACAATTTTTTGAACATGGGTCCTTCTGGAGGAGATAAACAAGACTTAGGTCATGCTCATTCCTAAAGTAGATAAGGCGGGTAAATTCAAGGATTTTAGACCTATAAGTATGTGTCACAACCTACCCCAGAGCTGTAACCGATGCTTAGAAGAAAAGACCCCTGGCAAGCCTAACTTGACTATTTTTACGAAAAACGGATAAAGTTTCCCTTGTTTTTCCAACTTCCTTGAATTAGCCAAACCTCTTCCAGACAACCCATCAACAAATACAAGTTTAAGGCTCTCAGAGCACTCTCTAGCAATTTACATTTATAAATATGTAAACACCCATTTACAACTTCCCTTGCTATAATCTTTATTTACATCATATTCTCTAAGGAAGCAAATTTCGAAAACCATCAGGCCTATGTATGCATATCCTATAACAAAATAAATCATCAAGTTATAGGATCTTACCTGCGGATCGTGGAGCAACTCTAAAGCGGCAAATATATCCAAAATGTCAAAACATGAGTATACGGAAGACCCCAACATGTAGAATGACTATCAAAATATATCTGCACTCTATGAAGCCAAAGAAACTGAATCAAGTACAACACTAGGATCTAGAATAGGAAGGGAAAGTGGGTGAGTCCAACCGATTCAATGAAGGACAATGAAACTATAACATAGAAAGACAAGCTTTAAAAGTAAAGCAAGTTATGCTTAAATAAAGAACTAGTATCAAGACTTAAATTTAAATAAGAAAGCATCATTTTTAATTGTATGTACATGAAGAATCAACATTAGAAAATATGTATATAACTAAGGAATTAACATTATTTCAAGAACTAGAAAATATATTTTTCAAATATAATTGCCAAAGCAAGGAGTCTTCCAATCTAGAATTTAATCATAATGAAATCACATTTGGTCATTACGTATTGTCGTCCCTAACGTGAACATAACATATCAGAATTAAATCATAATGAAATCACATCTGGGCGTTATGTATCATCATCCCTAGCGTGAGTATAATAGATCCGGATGTGTTGGCTAAACACTCCGGGCTAGCAACACCCTTGCTAGATATATATATATATATATATATATATATATATATATATATATATACATACACACACTAAAATCAAAGCAATTCTAGTTATGCAAAAAATCATATGCCATAGAGGCATTGTCCACTCACAAAATATCAAGGAACATCTAATCTAAGTCTTGGGGCCATTGAACTTGCAGGTTGATTTCTTGGGGGATTTGAAATTATACATAAGCAATTATTTTCAATTTAAACATAAATTTAGTTTAGAATCTAATCTCCATCCTCTATTTCTAACTTTATCAATAAAATTTAATCAAAAGCTACCATCATATTTTCCTGTTAACTCCTTTAGTCACTAGAGAATTCAAATAACTCTACCCATAAATCAAACGAATTAAGATTCTAACCATCAATCCACTAATTACTTCCCTAAAATTAACATTATAATCCAACTTAATTTCACATCAATTATCTAACTTTTTCGGCACAAAAAAAGAACAACCTATGTTCATTAATCTCTCAACAATGAAAAATAAGGCATAAGGAAAAGGAATAGCTCACCAATGCAGTGGTAGTTGGTTTGAGGAACAAGGATCGAAGTCCCCTGCACCCATGGTGGAGAGAGAGTTGGGGGTGAGAAACTGATGTGATAGAGAGATAGGAAAGAAAACAAGAATGGAAGAGATCCCATGATGGTGGAGGGAAGGCAGCATGGATGGTGGCCAGTAGGGAAACATGTGAAAGAAAAATTGAGAAGGAGAGAGGAGATTGAGAGGAAGAGAATGTAACAAGAAAGAAGGAAGAAAGAAAGAAAGAAGGAGCAATGAAGGAGAATGAAAAAGCTTCCAAACAGTGGGATTTTGAGGGGGTCTACAGTGTACCATACCACTTATGGTGCATCATGATCCCCCATCCCTTTTTATTTTGATTTTTATTTTTTAAAAAAATTAAATTACAAATACTTCTAAAAATTTTATCTAACAATTTCAATTCCTTCATCATTATATTCCTAAAAGTAAATAAAGGAAATAACCAAAGTATAAGCTATGAAAAATTTTAAAAGTTCCTGGTTACCAACGTTTTATTTTAAACAGACATTTTATTTTAAACAGGGTATTACAGTATGATGGGGTGTTTATATAAAATTATTGCCAAGATCCTTGTTAGTAGGCTCAAGTTAGTTATGCCCGATTTCATTGGTGAGTCTCAATCCGCTTTTCACGTGATAAACACTAGATGGAGCTCTTATTGCTAATGAAGCAATTTGGTGGCTAAAGAAAATGGAAATCAATTGATGCTATTCTGCTCAAATTGGATTTTCATAAAGCATATGATACTATGAAATGGAGATTTGTGGATAGGGTATTAGAGCTTATGGGCTTTGGAAATAAATGGAGAAGGTGGATTTATCATTGTATTTCTTCAGGATCAATGTTGATATTGATTAATGGCTCCCCAACAACTTCTTTTAAGATGAAGAGGGGGTTAAGACAAGGGACCCTCTTTCCATTTTTTTTGTTTATTCTGGTAGCCAAAGTGTTGAATACAATGATTGGGTGCTATTGAAGGTGAAAAGGGAGGAAAGATAAGTGGAGCTGACTCACTTGTAGTTTTCACATGACACTCTTATGTTGTGTCCTACAAAGAGGGAGATCATCCAAAATTACAAAAGATTACTTGATTTCCTCTCGCTGGTGTTGAGCCTTACCATTAATTACTCAAAATTGGTATTGATTCCCTTATTGGTGATGAGGAATGGGGGTGGAAATGGGGAATTTGCTAAAATGTAAAATACATCAACTTCCTATTACATACCTTGGAATTTTCCTAGGTGCCAATCCAAAAAAAGTCTCAACTTGGAAACCAATTATGGAAAAGGTGGAGAAGAAATTGGCATTATGGAAAGCAAATGTCCTCTCAAGAGCAGGTAAGCTAACCCTAATAAAAGTAGTATTAAAGAATCTTATATTGTACGACTTGAGCGTTTTCAAAATCCCAAAGAAGGTGGCTGTGAAGTTAATTCAACTGCAAAAAGACTTCTTCTAGGTAGGCGATGACAAGAGAAAGGGAATACCATTAATTGTGTGGGAGACAATTTAGAAACTGAAGAGATATGGAGGGCTAAGGTAAGGCATATAATTATAAAAAGCGCTACATTATTGTTCAAATGGTGGTGGAGATTTTCAAACAAGAGTGAATCTTTATGGAAGAAGATAGTGTGGTCAAATCACTACAACCAAGATGATGTGTTGGAGACTAGCAAAATTAAGAAGATAAAAAAAGGTGTATGGAGACCTATTCTGAATCACACAGGCTATAGTAATGAAATATTGGAGGTAATGTCAAATGAAATTTGGAAAAGGATAGGAGATGGCATCTCAATATTATTCTGGGAACACAAATAGGTGGGTGATCAAATTCTTAAAGACTGGTTTCCTAGATTATGTGTTATCATATGAAAAAAGGCTTTTTATCTCTAAAATGGGTTACTAGGATGGATAGAAATGGAGATGGGTGTTCAGATGGAGAAGGAAATTTATGCAACGAGAATGAGAACTATTTGAGCAACTGATCTCATATTTTCCTCAAAATCCTGTTACAGATGGAGAAGAGGATACTATCATATGGAAGCTTGATAGTTTTGGAACCTTTCAAAATCTGTCATGTTGTAGGTTTAGAGGTTATTGAATTGCAATTCGCAGGTGAACTCACAGGTCTCTTCGATGGTGAATAAACCATGGTTCAGTATTGTTCCTCCTTGAGTTGAAATACTAATATAGTTCATGCTACAAGAAAGATTGAATACTAGAAAGAGATTGTGCAATCTGGAACTACTGCAACCAGTTGAGGCAATCTGCCCAATGTGTCAACAAGAACTAGAAATGATTGAACATATATTTTGTGCCTATGGCATAGCATGGAGTTTTTGGTCAGAATGGCTTTTGTGGTTACAAATGGCTTGGTGTTGTCCTTTGAAGCTAATGTCTTTCTTCCAATCATGGAACGATATGCTATTCTATGGTTTGTATAGGAAACTATGGAAGACCCTATTTTATGTTGTGATTTGGAGCTTATGGGACATCAAGAATCATATAGTTTTCGAAAATGCCAAACCAGCTTGGGATCTAGAAATATGTCAAATAAATTTGAGATAGGGATACTAGGTGAAAAACTGGATTCGAGACAAGAATTTATATGCTGATGAAGTATGCTCCAACCTTTCTTTGCTAAGAAAATGGAGGCACTTGTGGAGAATGATGAAATGCTAGGATATCATATTTGTAGGAATTGGAAGGTGGTGCGGATCTAAACATATATGGTGGAGCGAAACAAGACATGACAAAGGTGTGTTGCATTTAAGGCTCTCAGTATTGGCTACTTGGTACTGAAATGGTTACAAACGGGAAAGTTAATAATTCATTCATCAAGGGATAGTATACAATAGATGAAGTTACATGTCAGAAACTATAATTGAAGATACTTGGAGTGATGCCAAGGGCATTTTGCCAGGAGCCCACTTTTATTAGGGCAAATTGCATATAGCTCTTGATGGTTGTTTGTTATTGCCATGTTTTGTGCGATGTAGTTATTTTGTGGTGATGTCTATTTATTATTATGTTGTTTCCTCTCTTGTTCATTAAACTTACTCCTCGCTCCTTAGTGAGGCTGAGCTTTGACTTTATCAAAAAAAAGGAACAGAATAGAAATTCATTAATTGTACTTGGAAATTATATTACGAAGGAATGAAACAAAATACTTATAATTATTAACTTCCCAAATAACCCTTTTAATAGTTTTATATTGTTTTCATATATTTACGAAAACTAAATATTCAACTAATAAGTAAAAAATTATTTAACATCTTCAATTGAACCTCAAAATAACTATAAAATGGTTTTTTTTTCCATATAATTACTCAATATTTATAATAAGTTTCAAATAAATTAAGACCATACAAATCCATAAGATTTTTAAATTCTGGGTTTTAAAAATCTAATTAAAGTTTATATAATTTATAATTTTTATCAGTTTAATTTAGAACTCAATAAAATTGTGTTTATCTTGAAATATAGGTAAAACCTATTGTTGTTGAGTATTTCTTTAGGAACTTCTACTCATTGGGTAGCTTCAAACAAATTTCTTCCAACTCCATTATAACTACTATCACACTATAGAAGTAGTGACTAATAGTCTAACTAGATTTTTGGAAAAAAGAAATTTATTGGGCGATTCTTTACATTGTGTCCAACAATGTAAGCAAACTTTGCAACTTGTTCCTCAATTGTTACTTAGTCGAAGATCACCACGATCTCTTAATAAGGCACCTTTACACAAGCTCTAGAACCCATGCGAATTATATTATATCTCTTAGTACCAATAATTCATTTTATTATTTCATCTTGAACCCTTTCTTTTTGTTTAATTTCCTTATGCTAAACGGGATTTGAATTTGTTTTGATTGCTTTTTCAAGGCATACAATACAAGCAAAAGACACAAAAGTTGTGTAATTTTCATATGAAAAATTTTGTAATGTCATAAATGTGTGGACATCATATCTCCATTAGCCATCAATTGTAATGTACACACCTAAGCAAACAACAAACACAAATTATGTTCTTCTTCTTCTTCTTCTTCTTCTTCTTCTTCTTCTTCTTTAATCAAGGGATAAATTGTCTTATCTTGGATAATTATAATAAATATTTATTAAGATTATTATAAATATTCAATACTATATATAAATATAATTTTTTATTTAATATATATTGTCATATTTATATTTTTTATTTTTAGAAAATTTTGTATTTATATATGGCATTGTATCGTATTTAACACTTGTATCCGTACTTCCATAATATGGAACTTTATAAATATAATGAGCGACAAAAATACAAAACACTTATTTTTAATATAAAAGGATTTTTTGTTCCCTTTATTTCACCCCAAATGTGAAGGGAAAGACAAAATGAGCTTTTGAGATAGAAAGAGAGGGAATCATTTCCTTTGCCCTTCCCTCGCTACCTATTATTAAACTTCCAAATAAGGGAAGAGGTTCCCTTCTCCATCATTCCCCTTCCCTTCCTCTTATTACTTATCATCCAAATACACTATAAGAGAGATAAAGATATAAGATAGTGGATGTTGAAAGAGAAATGGTGGTAAGACCCCATCTTTGTATCTTTCCCTCGCTGATTATTTGTCCACACTATGAGTCCATGTCTATGATGCTTGTACAAATATTTTTTCTCTAAGTCCTATATGCAATATATGATGTGGGCTCATGCATATATTTTGTTTATCAATATGGCAAAGTCTCTAGTTAAGCGTATAAATGAATTAACGACTTCAATAATCATTGAGGAATCATCGCATATGGAGTATACGTTAAACCTATTGACAAGTTGTAATTCAAATCTTTCAAAAATGAATGGCATGGACTAACGGAAGGGAATAATACTTTTGCCGTTAATCTAAATTGTGATGGGTAGAAGAAAATTATGTCTGTAGAAAAATTATTCAAATTATTTTTTTATACATCAATAATGAATTCTTTTTTAATGAAAGTTAAGGGTTATGGAAGGTTATCCTATTATAAGTTTAAGACATGCTACTACCAGTCTCAGCGAAGATTTATATTACGACTCTTAATAATGACTTAACGATGAAAACTTACAAAAAAAAATCTAAACGATGTATCCTGCAAGCTTAGTCAACTATCATTGACCTGTAACCTTAAAATAAATCAACAGGTGATAACTATGACTTTTACCCATAACTCTGTATAAATCTTTAACTATCTTGGAATTGAATAATTATTGCATTTCATAAATCTTTGAATTTATTTATAGGTTGTAATAGTATGCATGCACTATATTTCTCTGTACATTATAGCAACCATCTGTGCTTGGATTGCATTCTGACACCCACCAAATAAAGCATAGTGATATTAATAATACTAAAATAAAACCACTCCTAAAAGCGCATACCAAAAACTTAGTACCGAACATATATAGAGGCAACTCTATTTTAAGTCTATTTCAACGTCAGACAAGTGTCACAAATGTTAATCATGCGCCTAGAAAAACTAATAATGAAGGATTTAAATTTTTTTTACAGCAAACATTGAATCTAAACTATAAACGAAATGTTTTAATCATATCCAGTTAAACCGGCTCCTGTTGGTGTTCCTTCGCTAGATGATATAACTCATAATGGAGAGAGAGATACGTAAAAATAATATTTGCATTACATATTACAAATATTTAAGAGCATACGTTGGTGCAGTTACGTACTCAAGCGACACATTCACGAACGTTTGGTTAAAAGGCTTGTATGGATCAAAAGTCAGAAGGTGCCCTGAGAGATCCTTTCGTCTCAGTCTGTCGTATCCTCCGCACCTCGTGTTGGATGAAAAATACAATCAGCTAAATTTCTTAGAAAAGTTTATTCGATAAGCAAACTTCTAAAGACTACCACAGTTCAGATGATTAATATTAAGAAGGGTACTCTATTTTTTAGCAAATGAACTCCTCAAACAGTTTACGGGAGCAAGCCTTTGAGCAGAATCAGTCAATAAAAATTAGAATAGAAATATGATTTATATTAATCAACCAACGAGTTCATACAAAACTTTGAAGATTAACAATAAAAATAAAGAAGTAACATAAAGCTAAAAGAAAAATAATAACGAGAAATAAATAAGTTAATTAAAATGATATGATGTATGTTGATCTAAATGATGATTTTTTCTCTGTGCATGAGCCTTTTATAATCTTTTTTAACTTTTACCACTTCCTTATTTTATAAATATAGTGGTCCTCCATACATCATCAACGTATTTAGTAGTAGTAATCGCTGTTTTATCATGACTTCAATCTCTAACTACCTTTCTATCCTCAATATTGGGGCTCGATCATTCTTCTTAACCCAATATTCGATTTAGCCAATGTAGAACTTTTAAGCCTACAATTACTTCTTAGTTGATGAACATTTGTTTTGGACTCAATTGTATTCCGTGGCCCATTTCAACCTTCAACTAGGCCCAATTTTAGATTATTTGTCATCCTATAATTATCCTAATTTATAGTGCCAACACCTTCATACCCATATGTGCAAAAGAAGATCAAAGTCCAAGATCTTTTTAATTTCTTTGTCTATAAATACACAAGCACCAATTGACATTCCTCCTCATCAATTCCACATAACCAAGTTAGCTAGCCTTAGCCGTTTATATCAAACAGCATTCTACACCTTTCAAAGAGCATCAATTCTCTCTGATACGCAAAGGGAAAAGCAATAATGGCCTCCCACAAACATCTCCTCTCATTCCTCATCGTAATGATTTCTTTCGTTGTTTGTTATAGCACTTTGCAAGAGGACCCACTTAGTTTATATGTTGAGGAGTCGCATTACATTGATGATGGTGGTACATTCAAGGGCTTGAACAAGCAAAGCACTGATGTTTTGAGCTTAAAGAGGCTTGACAAGTTGGGTGGCGGCACTACTTCTTCGCTCAAAACGTTCAACGTCAATGATTATGGAGCTCAAGGAGATGGTAGAACTGATGACACACAGGTATGTACTCACCTAGCCCGAATTATTGTAACGTTAAGAAATTCTTAGTGCTCTCAAAATATTGAAAAATTATTTTTCTGGATTATTCAATACTCAATATTTTAGTTTTGCATGTGAAAAAAAAAAAAATAGTTTTGAGGTCTTAGGACCTTATCGTCTCTTACTTTAATTATACTTTTAATGGCATTATTATTGAGGTGTTAAATATTAAATAGTATACTTTTTAAAAATAATTCTAATCACTTTCTGCTATATGAATGTCACCTATCTTTCTTTCTTTCTTTCTTTTTTGCTCAGTCTTGTCCTTTTGCTTGTAACATCAATTAATATTGTACGTCACATTGAAGATAAATGGCAATATTTGTACCATCATGGCTATGTGGGGGCTATTTCAGGCATTCAAGAAGGCATGGCAAGTAGCATGTTCATCTGGGGGAGCAGTTCTTGTGGTGCCTAAGAAAAATTTCCTACTCAAGCCAATTACGTTCTCGGGCCCTTGCACATCCAACACAGCAGTCCAGGTTAGTGCAGAAATTTGGTAGTGTAGACCTAAAAAAGTAAAGCAGAAATTTGATAGTTGAGTCCTAATTGTTTCAAGCATTAATGAAACGTCAAGCAGCCTATAATGGTATGATATTTCAAACTAACTTATAACCATGTGAATTTGGAATGAAAAAAAAAATGTCAGATTTCTGGAACCCTTGAAGCATCAGATAACCCATCAGATTACAGCGAAGACCCCACACACTGGCTTATATTTGACGGTGTTCAGAATCTATCAGTTAGAGGTGACGGAGCCATCAATGGAAATGGCAACACATGGTGGCAAAACTCATGCAAAACGAACAAAAAGCTGGTAAGATATCAGTACGCGATACTTTTAGAGTTGAATTTTGATAGAGTATTAATGTAAAACACATTTGCACTTACATCCAATCTAGTGTTAATACCTTAATTAGTGCAGTAATAATTACATAAAACGTCAAATGCATAAATAATATTACCACATATTATTAGATGCAAGTGCAAATTTTTTAAAAATTTCTTAAATATTCACATAGTAAGAAAAATGTGTTTTTCTACATCTATTATTGTTCAAATGTTCAATATCTCAACTTTGTATGTTGTTATTTTTTTTAATTTTCACTTCCTTTTTAATATAATAACTAAAGTATTAAATTATAAATAGTATAGAACAATTATTTTTCTGAGTACTTAAAAATTTTTCAAAAATCTTTTACAATATTCACAGTACATAAAAATTAAATTCACATTTTTACTCATTTAGTAAATTAATTAGTACATAAATCATATTGAAATGCTAACCATGCTTTTTATATCTCTTTTGCAGCCTTGCAAGGATGCCCCTACGGTCTGTATAGCTCTCTCAATAATATAATTCTGATAGAAATATAGATTGAATCCATATTTATTTATGAGTTTAATTGGTATGCACTGACAGTGTAAAATAGTTTTACACTGTCAACCAATAGAAATAGGGAAAGGTAAGAAATTATGGTGGGTCCCTCAATATAATGGGTAGTTATTTGTATGAGTTGGCACTTTCTATTATTTCTATTGGTTGACAGTGTAAAACTGTTTTACCAGTGCATTCAAATTAAATTCTTTATTTATTTGTAACATTTAAATGCAAACCATTGTCTTTGCAGGCACTGACTTTCCACAAGTGCAACAGCTTGATAGTTGAAGATTTGACTATAAAAAATGGCCAACAAATCCACGTTTCATTCCAGGACTCCGAGGATGTCAAAGTTTCCGGTCTCACTGTGACTGCACCAGAGGATAGCCCAAACACCGATGGAATTCATGTCACAAATGCCCAAAACATCCAAATATCAAGCTCCGTTATAGGAACTGGTATTCTTAATTAACAGCTCAGATTTTCAAAACAATAAAAATGTTAAAGCACTAAAAATTCATATGTTTCTCTTTCTTTATCACTTTGGTTTGAATATTTTTAAGGAGATGATTGTATATCAATCGTAGATGGATCCAAAAATATAAAAGCAACGGACATTACCTGCGGACCAGGCCATGGTATCAGGTAAAATTACCTTCAATAAGACTCATACCAGTATCCAATTGAATGAATGCTAAAAATTTTGCATATGTTATTGAGTAATTTTAATGAGATTTCATTTGCAATGATGAACAGTATCGGAAGCTTAGGGGCAGGGAAATCCAAGGAATTTGTTTCTGGAATAATAGTGAATGGAGCTAAGTTTATTGGAACTACAAATGGAGTTAGGATTAAGACATGGCAGGTAATTGGAATTTTGAACAGCTTTAATTTCAGCATCCTTGCTCAACCAACATAATAATATTTACATACATAATATGCTAGAAGATATAAATTGAAGAATGAAATTTGTAACAGTACTATAAATTTTCCCTCTTGGTATAATTATATTTATATGCATGTAGGGAGGTTCAGGAAGTGCTAGCAGCATCAAGTTCCAGAATATTGAAATGGACAATGTGACCAACCCCATAATAATAGACCAGAACTACTGTGACCAAAAGAACCCGTGCAAAAAGCAGGTAATCAAACAAACTCTGGCCATACCAACAAAGATTGGGTGCAGTGATAAGTGACTAGTAAGTGACCCGTACTTCAAGGGAGAGAAACAAGATTCAAAACATGGAGAAAAAATTGTTGGGAAGGCTCTTAATTACAATAGTGTCTATAGCTTGATCTCATAGCAATGGCTGCGGCAATAACCTAAAGACCAAAAGAATTTTTTTTTAAAAAAAAAGGAAAAAACAAATTCTAGCTATTACTATATTAGCAACGTCTATTACTACTGAGTTTTGTTTATTTAATGATGAATTGGTCTTGTTTCTCGCAGCAATCGGCGGTTCAGATTAGGAATGTGTTGTACCAGAACATAAAAGGCACAAGTGCCTCTGATGTGGCTGTGCGGTTTGATTGTAGCAAGAACTTTCCATGCCAGGGGATTGTATTACAGAACACAGAGCTGCAACGTGAAGGTGGAGGAGATGCCAAGGCTTCATGCAAAAATGTTGGGTTGTCTTACAGAGGAAATGTTAGCCCTCACTGCCAATAGAAAGAGGGAAAGCCATTTGACTTCCTCAGCGTGGAAACTCTCATATATGTAGTATGAATCATATGCGATGCAAGCATACGACATGTTTAATTCCTTTGTACATATGCTCAACCAATAAGGCCGATTGATTTGTGGCAAATAATGTGATTCTTGACACATTGATAGTCATATACTGATAGTGATGAGTGTCATTATTTGTACCTTGTTTCATAAATAAAATTTAAGTCATACGTTATTTTATAATGGAATTTCCAAATGTGTAGATGCATATATGTTCTTCATTGAGGAACTAATATTTATTCCAGTTTGAGCACCTAATAATCTAAATTTCAAACTTTCACTAATGTTGGCTAGACTTGCCCGATCAATTATCATATTTAGGAAAGACAAAGTAAAAAAAAAAAAAATTATCTTGTTAAAGTCAAGAGCAAATTTGAACACCTAATCAGATTCTAACTTTCTAATGTTTAGCGAAACTTCTTGGATCTTTGATCTTTGGAGGAAGTTTCGTCTAAATGATTGCACTGCATTTTTCTGTGAGCATCCTCCTCTCGTTATCCTTTATTTTCCTCTCTTTTGTGAGAAGCTCCCTCCTGAATTTAGCATACGATATCATTTGTTCAAGTGCTCATAAAAAAGGTATATTAATTTGCATTTTCTTGAACATCTCTAAGAACTTCTCGAATTGCTTGTCATACTCTTCTTTCTTGAGCAACTAAAGATAAGGAACTCGATCATAATTTGAAGATACATATGGCTGGTCCAATTTTTATTGCTTCTTATTCTTTCTTTTTGACTACTCCTCTTTAGAAGGACTCTTCTCAGGTTATTCATCTAACAGCGGCTCTTCCTTAGGCTGAGGCTGTGGTCGCTCATTCTCATTTGACTTCTCTTCCATTCTTCGCCCTTCATGAGATTTGCCACCTCTCAGTGTGATAGCTTCAAAAATTTGCCTTAGAGCCTATCTTCTCTTCAATTGTTCTACCTCATGAATTTTATCCATTCCCACCTCCAATGCTTGAATAGCTGCTGAAGTATGTTTCATATATTAGTTGATTGCAAGGTTTCCATCCTTCCCAGCAACTATACTGAATTGACTGTATAAACTGCATTGACTGGCTAATCTTTGAAATGTTTAGTGAGGTCTGAAATCTACTAGAACAATTTAGAGTATTGCGCCATAAGAATCTTGATAGCATCTGTCTCACCCACAATCTTCTTCTCCTTAACTCTGTTCAATGAACTAGAATAATCATTTGCAGCCATGATCTATAGCAGCTCATAAACTTCCACAGGGGTCTTAATGCCCATTGAGCAACCAGCTGCAGCATTAACTAAAGGATGGGCAGAACAATTGAGACCAATGCAGAAGATTTAAATCTGTTGCCGGTCAGCTAGAGAATGCCCTGATCATTTTCTCAAAAGCTCCTTGTATCTTTCCCATGTTTCATGTAAGAATTCTTCTTCCTGCTGAGAGAAACGAGTGATATCATTCTTCAGCTTGAGGTACCTTGATGTAGGAAAGTGTTTCATTTGAAATTTTTTGCTTCAATTGTTCCCACATAGATATACTGCTAGAAGCTTGAGCATAAAGCCATGCCTTGGCCTTATCCTTTAGATAAAAAGGGATGCTCAGCATGTCACACAATTGCAAGAAACTGGCTATCTGAAGATTTGGATTTTTAGAAGAGAGTCGTCCAAAATGATTTTGTGACACTAGGTGAATAAAAGAGACATTAAGTTCAAAGCTTTCTACTTCAATTGCTGGACTTGCTATGTTTGATGTGCATTCACCTATAGTTGGAGCAATGTATTCTCTTATAGTCTTTCTCATTGCGTGATCACTCATTGTGTCAATTCAAAGGTACCTAAAAATCACAAGAAATCCAAGAAGAAATAATCAATAAGAATTAAAAAAGAAAAAAAAAAGAAAAAATGTAAAATTTTGCCTAAATTAGTATCCTTGTTAGGTACTAATGATATTAACTAAAATTCAATCCTTGGTAATGACATCAAAAACTTGGTCAGCTTATTGTGTGTTTCTCTCTTTTTCCAACAATAGTAGCAAGTGCATAAGGTGAATCAAGTAATAAAATAGTGAATAAAATATCGTTTCCGTGAGGATTAGATTAGTCAACTACCAATTCACTAACAACAATACTATTTAGGCTCATGAAAAGGTGTAAAATATTGTAATTCTAAAAGATGTAATGAATTAATGAGCAAAATATAAATAAATAAAAATTGTGAGAATAAGGATTATTTGATTTCATATAAGATTCTGATGAGTATTGACCTTTTGTGCCCAATTAAATCTAATTATTTAATTGATAGGAAGAGATCCTATCCTAATTAATACCAGATTCCTCTTGCATATTAATTCATTCTAAAATCTTAAAATGCAAATGGCATACTGAATTGAATCCTGAGATAAGAGGCATGAATGTTCTATGATTCCCTTTCAATTCCCACTACTGTTCTATACTATTCATAGACAAATAGGTGAAAAACGATTTTTATACCATGTTCCAAGCGTGTACCTAGAATAGCTTTAAGCATCAATATTAAAACATCACTTTAAAAAAAGAAACTCAATATCAAACATAACAAAAGTTAAATACATCATCATCTTACTAGACAACACCTTCACTCTAGCAAAACAAGAATTTAGCCACTCATGGTCCAAACATCCAATCTAATGGTACAAGAAGACATTTTGTAACATCCTACTAATTTAATGTTATGCTTAAGTCATAGCATGAAATTAAGTAGGTTGTGTTACTGTGTTAATGCTCCATTTTCTTTTTCTTTTTTTTTTTTATTATGAAACGGCGTACTGCTATGCTAAAAGTGAAACGAATTCAACTGAATATCATAAAGATGGGAATAGTACAATAACATTACTGAATACATGCTTATATATATTTGTATATATATTTATATACATATCAAAAGCCTCTGCTTTAGTTTATATACAACATATCAAAATGAGAGGGACCGTGTACCAAAAGACATAAGGCGCATGTATGTCTACCTAATCCTATGTGGTCCTCAGAGGACATTTCAAAAAGCCTACCACTAGGTCTATGACCCAAGGCTGCATACTGCCAAAAGAGGGTCATGCTATACAATACTGCCTACGGCTGATCCACTCAGTCAGGTAGCCATTGGCCATACCTGGCCCGGCTGGTGAGTAGTCAATACTGGGTCCTGATGAGGAGGATGACAAGCTGGTGGCCTCTGACGGGTCGCTCTCGGAGCTAAGGGGGATGTCGGGTACTACTTGCAGAGGTGAGTCTGGCGCATGATTGGTGTGAGCTACAGGCGCTGCCGGTGCAGGGGGTGCTGGCGGAGGGTGTGCCACATGTAGTGGGACCTCAATGTAAGGGGTGGCAGGATCAAAAGCGGGATGGTGCAAAGGGACGGCAAAGTCTCTATCACTAAAAAGATAAAGGCGGAACTGGCAAGAGCCGGCTATGTACAGTGAGCCTACCGCAGGGTCATGGTGAAGCTGCAAGTCGGGCACCTCAATAAAGAGGGTAGCTGTCATGTCCATCGTCCATGTCTAAGAATGAGGCGGAAATGCAAAGCGGGGTGAGAATTTAAGAAAATTCTCAGTAGGGTCGTGGGTGACGTTTAACTGATGTCGCGTTCATTCTCAGCTGCCTCGGGTTTTAATCAATTATGAAAATATGAGATTAAACTTAACTATTCATTTTTAGTAAGGTTGGGAAATGTCTAGTCCAAGGCAGGGTCCAATTTTACTTTAAACAATATAAGAATCCGACTAAACTACTAACAATAACACACAGTATAATGGACAGAATAAGTGGACATATGTTATAAGCAGAATAAGTAGACATATGCTACAAGTAAACATAATAGTTAAACTATAAATAACTTGTAATTATGCAATTAATGCATTCATGCGGAGCTTGCTTTTTAACCTTCTTTCATAAACTTTTCCTTTACTCATAAACTTTTTCCATTACTTGGTCCCCTGGGAGTTCTTGGCCATTTTAGACTCCTGGGTAATAGTCTGCTTATCAGGATCAAGCTCGTTCCTATACAGGAATGCCGGGTTTACTTTCCCCGACCTTCCCACTGATCTATTCCCCTTAACTTCTTATCCGGGGCTAGCCCAAGTATCATGGAACTTTCATCATAACATATCCTTTGGGTTTATCATAACATAACTTTCATAGCTTGCTTGAAAATGCACATGCATCTACATGTATCTCATAACTTATGCATATACTTTACCGCAATTTTGGCGGCATACAGAACATGTCCACTTTCTCATAAATAGTGCCAATACATCAGAATACCAATTTCTCATAGAAGTCACAATATTGCATGCACAATTTATTATGGAACTCATAGAAGCATTAGTCTCCTTAAGGCTAAGTTATAGCCTTAATATAATCATTTAACCCGGTTTTTATAAATCATGCCATAATTTCCATTCAACTCATTTGGACCTAAATTTTGGATATGTTAAAGTGTTGTGTCTATTTTCTAACCTATTTGGTCCCGTCTGATTCTGATAATCATAACTTACGTTATTCAGGTTTTATCTTGGCCTGCCCTGTGGCTGACCAGAACTGCTCACTCAAAAGTAAAAATCTCTTAAAAATCGAAAACTGGGTCAATTGATTCGAAATCGGTCTCATATTAAAGCTGATAGAACCATCTTTCAGTTGCAAAAAGTCTCATTCCATTTGACTTAGTAGGGCTCCAGTTATAAGCCCCGAAACTTAACCTTTCTGAACTGCTCGGTTTTGGCTTGGTTTGGTCATGGGTTAACTTCTTCAAATCACTGGGGACAAATAGGATAGTAACAAACTCGGAATTTCTGAGTAGGATGTTCCCGTATGTGTAAGCTTTCCAACAAAATTAGTTTCACTCAAAATGGAGTTGTATAGGGTGAGTTACACCCTTCTCAACCCATACTGCCTAGGTGGATGTCCTGATTCCTAGATCGAACTTCAAAAATTCAAATCTCTCTCAATATTACCCCAAAGGTCTTATATGATATATGTGTAGAAAGCCCTAGATGTCTAGTTTCACATAAAAATGGTCTCATTAAGTTTGAACGGCGGGAGGCGGAGCCGTACACTCCGCCATACGGACTGCCGAGAGTTTTGAGTTTCCCAGCCTCTCAACTTCTTCATATCATCATTCTTTCTTGTTTCCAATTAAATTTTAATCTCACAAACAGCCAGTAAACCAGCAACAATTCATCATGATCGCTCAGTGAATATGTCAGGATTGAAGAATTAAACTACCAATAATCATTCAGAATCAAAAAAACCAAGACAAGAAATCAAAACCCCTACCTCTTGCTTTAAGTTTGAAAATAGAGCTGGGCTGAACTTGAAGGCTGGACAGAATGGGAAAGTTGAAAAGAGGAAAGGGAGCTGAAGTGAGGAAGGGAAGGCAACGTAAGAAATGAGCTGGAGAGGCAGGAGGAGGATATATATATATATATATATATATATATATATATATATATATATATAGACAAAGCTTCGAAGTGGTAGTTAGAATGAGTGGCTTTGATTGGATGAAATTTTGTGGGCCAGGTTCAGCCATGTCTCCCTCTTTTGTGTCAAAATTGCTCTCCATGTCGCCAGAGAAATGAAACTCGCTTTCAGAGTATCTGAACATGACATCAGAACTCGTGAAAATTTTGGTTGAACTCGGAATCCAATTCAGCTAAACTCAGAAGTCGCATTTCCTGTCCATTTTGGATCACCTAATGTCGGAACTCGGATATCACGTTCGTTCCTACTCGAGCATAAGGTCGGAAATCGTAAGTTACATTCATGAGGTCGGAAATCGAAAAATACAGCCATCCCTTTTTAAGCCTTGGAACGAAGTCGGAAATCGAAACTAATATTGAGGTCGGAAGCAGAATTATAGGACAAACTCGGAAATCATAAATTTCAACATTAAATGGGATCGAAAGTCGGAAATCGGACATTACACATTCTAAACATGAGATAGAAAGAATAGAAAGATAAAGAAGAATCCTTTTGTAGCCAATCTTCTTTCATCCAAGAACCCAAGGATTGCTCCCCAAAACCCCATGTTGCGTGCAACTTTCTTTTTCCTACCTTGATATTGCACCTCCTCCTCCTCCTACCTTGGATCAGATTCCTTACTCCCCCTTAACTACCAATTAAGGCCAAGATCATGTCTTCTCGATTGGGTATAGTGATTTTCACACATGAGAGAGTAAGAAAAAAATCCAATTAGCCTTGGGCTGCATCACAATTGGATTAAGGAAGCCTAATTCATTTTTTGGTACAAGGCTCAATCTAGACTATCAACTTACAAGTTTTATAGCACTCTATATAGTTGGAATTAGCCTTCAAATGTAGAAATAACAATTGTTGATCTTTGAATTAGCTTTTCAAGCCACAAAATCCACATCAATTGGACTTTTATAACTCGAGATATTGGCGAAATACTAAGTAGAGGTCATTCCAAACAAAATAGATTTGCTTCTCAATCTTTCGACTCAATTGTTACCAAGAATATTTAAGAACTGGAATTTGGGGTTAATAGCAAAGCAAAATTAGAGATCATCTCTTGATCATTCCAAAAACATCTTGAATTATCCAAATCCAACCACTATAGATAGATATACAAATTTTTCTTTATCAGCACTTTTTGAAATAGTCTTGATTTGATCATAAAATACTCTAATTAATTGCTATAATTCCTTCCTTGCAAAATTGAGCAAAAATATGCCATAAAACCTACAAAATTACCAAATGTTCAATAAATCAACATTAAATACAAGAAATATAAAAAAAATCCATTAATGTCATAAGATTGGCTAAAATCTCTACAAAACAAGCATAAAATCATGTCAAATCCAACAATAAATGAGTGTATATTTTACACTCATCAACGCCGGTTCTCTGTCATCTTACACCACAAAATCATGAGTCATTCTATCAATACTAGTCTTCAATGGCACTTTTATGTCTTTATAATAAGAACCCCACCAAGTAGCAAAAAAAAGGTGAATAGTGCAGGTATCGACAGTAGAAGGGTGATGACGGATACGTTTGTTTCAGCCTTTTTTAACAAAAAGTGAATTTTTAACTACTTAAAAAATTACTTTTTATACAAGCTACTCACTTTAGTTTTTACTCAAAACCTACAAACATAATTTTTTTTTAAACTTCTAAGTATAAGTTGAGATGAATATTTTCTGTAAAAAGTGATTTTTAGTCAAAAAAATCACTTTTTTTGTCAAAAAAAAGGTGAAACAAACAAACTCAAAAACTTCATCAAAATTGATTATCTTATTAAGTTTTGACAAAATCATCCTCAGAAAGAACTTTAGCATTGTCAAGTTGCATTGGCTCCTCAAGATATAATGGAGCATGGATGAATTGTGTGAAGCCGAATTGGTGACAAACAGAGTTTGGGACAAACAAATTCACTTCTAAGTTAATAGCACATGGCTAGTAACCCAGAAAACAAGACTTAAGTGGCTAAAAATTCAACCATATGGGATCATTCTCCATTCAGAGATTTGGGTTGGATGAGATTAGAGGGTAGGTGAACCAAGAAGGCCTTACTTGACATGAGCAAAAAAGGCCAAATTGAGATTGCTTGTGTCCTTTAGCCAATAGAAAAGCTCAAAATAATATTTAACTTTGTCGACATTGGAGTTGGTCCTTTGACGATGATGGAATTGACAAAGGCAAGGACCCTCAATTCCTTATTAATAAAGAGTTTTTATATGCTTAAAGGTGAGGATATGGTTCAAAGACAGTGTATAGCCACAATTGTAGCAACCAAAGAGGACGACCTCTAAAGTTAGTCATGCTACTACCTTTTCTCATGGCATCGATAATCTCATTGAGGGTGTGATAAAGTTGGGATAAGATGACTTTAGCTAGACATAACTTCTAACCCTTAATTAATAGGACAACTAAAGGGAGGCAAGTTGTGGTTTTCATTTGTATGAAGCATGAATAGAAAGCAACAACATTTAACAAATAGAATGAGAAAGTGACATGCTAATTGTCTATGACAATGTCATTAGCTTGACCCATGTTATTGGCAATAAAAGCTAAATAGGTCAAAGTAGTTGTGTTGATACAATATTATTGCCCATCTTCAACCTCCATGGTTGTCAAAATATCTTCGCTTAGAGGGGAAAGACTAATAACGGCCACGACATTAAATAGTGTCAGAGCATCACACCAGACTAAGAAATGGAAGTTATTAGTCGACTTTCACCAAAAATAAAACGAGGCATCGACTAGATCCACATCAAATTTAAAAGATTGTCAACTTAATTGGAGGATGTCATAAATCCCAATAGACTTCTAGTAATCACCCTTGGCTTTTTCTACCTTAACTAACCATTTCTAATAGGAGGAAGTGTTCTTTGGGGAATTTCTAAAAACTCAATTATCTTTGTCAAAATAACCAATAGGGGCCATTTTGAAAAGGCCACAAGTTAATGTTGGGTTGGCAAGGTAAAAAGTGGCAGATCCTAGAAGCAATAGAAGAAGATATTGGAAGACCAACAAAAGCATAAGAAGAATCTTAATGGAGAAGGGACGGAGTACCTATTGGGTCTAAAGCTCTATTTTTTTAACTTCTAGATCGGGTGCAAACCTCCAATTTCACTCCTAGATAGGTTTAGCTATTGAGGCAACAATCGCTAGTTCAAAAGCCATGGAGACAGGAATGCAGAAATTTGGGCTAAGAGGAATACCAAGGGGTGAGCTTTAAGGTTGAAGATGAAGATGTAGAAAGAGGAAAATGAGGAGTAGTGAGGTTGAAAGCCAGTAAGAAGGTGAAAGAAAGGTTCGCTTAGCAAGTCAAAAAGGAGTATTTATAAGCAACTCATATAGTAGGGGCAGTTGAAGAATAATGATTTAGGTTGCTGAAATGGCAGCTAGGAATGACACAGTAAGTTAGAAAACCTCGAGATAGGTTCATCTTCCTAGGAATTCAAAATTACAAAGAAAAAAATGGAAGAGAGAGAGAGAGAGAGGGAGAGAGAGAAAGAAAGAGAGAGAGTGAGAGTGAATGAGTGAGTGAGAGAATTCTAGAAGAAATAATAACAACTAAAATTTATCTTTCTCTCCCCGACAGTCAACAAAGGATAAATCTTAGAGGGCATCATATTCAGTGAAAATCATTCAACCTATCGAAGACTAGTCGATAAGACCATTTGTTGATAAAGGGAAAAGGAAGCAAGTATGAGAACTGAGAAACGGTTAAAACCAGTGATAAGTATGTTATTAAATATCAATCCTTAAACCAAACCATGTAATATAGTTATAGTTAATATTAATTGCACAATCACATCTGATGATCATTTGTAAGTCAAAGTATGAGAAAGATAAATAAAGAAAATATAAAAAATAGTAAGTTTAAACATTCTTTAAATTACATAAACATTAATAGAAAAATTCACATATATTCTTTGTCCTCTATAGTCTATTATTATTCATTGTCTTCTATTGTAAACTAGCTATAAGAAGAAAAAAAGATGATAAAATAGATATCTCATCATAAATGGCAATCATCAGAGCATTCAAGCGCTCCATTAATCACATAGTAACTAAGGCCACCCCTATCTTCATCTGAAACAACAAATTGTCATAATAATTCTATCATCTATACAAAAGAATTGTCTTTGAAGCTAAAACTGTATCAAATTGGTAGTAAACACGTATATCTTATATGTATATGAATCCAATCAACAAGGGTAGTTATAATATATCACTGGCAATAATTTGCTCAAAGAAGCATTAAGACATAAAATGCACGTATGTTAAGGAAAACAAAAGTTTGTCATATGTATACACAATCTCGTCAGTATATAAAGATAGTCTACAATTTAACCACAATAGTGCAAATAAGTTGAAACAAAAAGCATCACAAAACCCAATGTATAAGTGAGAAAACTACAAAGGGCACAAAATAAGTAGAGTTATAACTAAAATAAAATATATTTAAAGTCTTCTAAATCTATAAATCTATTTAAAAAAGCGATAAATGAAAATTATTACCTTCAACATTTGACTGTCATATATGAGCTTCTCTCTAACTCTTCTTTTAGGTTGGTTAGATCACTAATTTCAATTTTTTTAATGCGTGATAAGACTTGATAATATGATCCGTCAAGTGACTCACATTTTTTGCATAATTCAGGGCAACCTTCAATTGTTAGAAGGTCAAGATTGGTGACTTTATGCATGCCATCAGGAAGTGAAACCAAATTTGGACATTTTTCTATCATAGTTGAGAGCCACTCAGGAAGCTCAAAATTGACGCAATCTGTCATATGCAAGGAACTCAATATGTTTGAAGATCCTCATAGCCATTGAGGCAAAGTCACTAGCTATGGCAAAGATTGAATATTTAACAAGTTCAATCTTAACTCTAAGATTTGGTTGTCAAGGCCCTCCGACAATTCCAACTCGTGGCATGCCTGAATATGCAAAACCTCCAAGTTTGGAACATGAAGTTGCAACAACTTTAGACTTCGAAAATACTCAATAACCAACACTTTGAGACTAGGAAATTGTAATTCAAACAAAGATTCCATATTTTGACAAAGATATACATTCAAAGTTTCTAGAGAAGTCAATTTAAAAATCTCTTTTCTCAAAAAATCATATTGGTGGTTATATGCAACTGCAGAAGGTTAATCAAGTTCCTTAATCCTTCCGAGAATTTTTGCAACTTTAGCATCCATTGACTTTCAAAATTTGCAAATTTTGGAGTTTGCACATTGATTTAGGGAGTCTCTTCAGCATTCTATTTCCTTTCCTTAACAGTGAAAAACCTTAGATGCTTCAACTTACTAGTGGCACAAGGCAAACTCTTGTAACATCCCCACTTTCATAAACAGAACGTAATGAAAACTTTGAATTATTTCCCTTAGACAATGTGTGAATTTCTCAAGCAGCACTATGCCATAGCGATTCTCAAACTTGGAATTATAGGGCAGTGTAACACTGCCGTTGAAAATATAGCACTACCATATGTTAAAAATTAAGAAATGATAAAAGTGCCCCTATAAACTTTTGTTAATTGCAGTGATGCCCAAAATTTTTAGAAATTATATTTTGACTCTAAAGAATTATTTCCACAATAACCCTAGAACTTTTCATAAAATAATTATTATATCCCCACATCTGTAGAATTAGCAAAATGGGGTTTTAAGCGGAGCAGAATCACGTGGCGAAACCATAGAAGTTTAAATATTTGCCGATTGGGCCACAAGAGTAGTCAGGTATGAAATAACATGGGGTGCCTTCAGACTTGCTCAAAATTACAGAAATACCATTAGTTACAGAAAACAGAAAACAAAAAGGCTCCTAATTTACGAAAATGTCTAATTTACGAAAATGTCTAATTTACGTCATTAGTTCACTTATTTGGTTTCAATAGTTATGTAAGGGAAATTAGGAGTTAATCAAATATTAATTAAGAGTTAATTAGATATTAGTTAGAGAGATTAGGCTTAAAATGAATCAAATAAACATGTAGATATCTTACAAAACTATTAAGTAATGCTTTACCGGTCTAGAGGAAATCGGTAAAAATTCGGTGTTTTAAACTACCGGAGCCGAATCAGTAGAATCACACACCACGAACCCTAACATGAGTGGCCAAAATTTAGCCACTCCTCCCTCCATGTAAGGCGCCACTTTGCTGCCCACTTTGTGAAAGAAAGTGGCCAAACACTCGCCACAAATACAACCACCAATCATGAGTCAAGCTTCCAACTACCACCACCAATAAATGATAAGTTTCTTTCTTTCTTCCCTCACTTTTGCGCCACATTCAGCAGCCTCCTCCCTTCTTCTTCTTCTTCTTCTTCTTCTCCTTCCTTTCTTTCCTTACCGCCATCATCAAGAGCTTCAAGCTCAAGATTGGAAGCCTTCTTGACCTCAAATCCTCTTGCTCCTTTTATGAAAATTAATCATTATTCTCTCCTCTACAAAACCTGTCTAACAATTTCATGATTTAGCATCAAATGATGTCCCTCCACCCACCATTTATGGTGCTTTCATGAGAGGGGAAGAAGATTAGGATGTTGCTTTTGCCTTCCTTGCATCCATGGTTTCAAAGATTTTGAGGTAGGTAGCTCAAATCCTTAGTTGTTTGATATATCATGTGACTATGTGGCTGCTGTGTTTCTCTTATGCCATACTTGTATGATGGTACTTTGATGTTCTTCTAGTGATTTGAGATGAGGAAACTTGGTTTAAGTTGAAGAATTTATCAAAAACTCAAAAAGGAGCTAAGCAGAATCTATTTTTGTGAGAAAACCCTATGGCGTCCGTATCGGCGGAGTATACAGTTCTGCCTACAATCGTAGAAAGTGGATGAATCTATTTTTATATGAAACTAGACATTCAGGGATTTCCATACATATAAATTATAAGGTCATTGGATTAGTATTGAGGGAGATATGAATTTTTGAAATTGGACCTAGAAATCTGGATTCTAATCTAGGCAGTATGAGTTGAGAAGGGTGTAACTCACCCTACACAACTCTAAATTGAGTGCAACCAATATTGTTTGAAAGCTAACATGTAAGGAAACATCCCATAAAATTTCAGAGCCAGATCATTGCCATTTGTTCCCAGCACATCAATGAAGTGGACTTAAGTTCAAACCGGGCTAGAATAGAGTAGTTCAGTAGGGTCAAGTTACGAGCTTATATCTCAAGATATACTCATGCAAATGATATGCAACTTGTTGAAAATAAAAGTTTGTCTATTATCTTTAATTTGGTATAGATTTCGTATAGTTTCACTTAGATTCCTATTTTTAGTGAATTTTTACTTTCAAGAGTGTAATTCTGGCTAGTGACCGAATAGGCTGAGGCAAAATTTAAATATCTTGAGTTATACAAATCAAAATGAGATGGGACCAAAAGGGTTGAAAAATAGACACATAAAGCCATGACATATAAAAAATTTAGGTTTAAATGAGTTGTATTGGACCAAAGGTGGGTTATACAAAATTCGAACAGAACTGAATAGAATTGGTAGAAATGACCAAATTGATGGTTTCACAAGTATTACTAAACATATAAGGCTTGAGTTGAGGGTTGCAAGTTTTACATTGATAGATATGTTAGATTGATTATACTGTTATGACTGATTTGTCCGTGGGAGCTGGCACTATTCATTGGGAAGTAGGCCTGATCCATTATGCTGCCAAAATTCTAGCAGAAATATGTGAATCATATGAATATTATAAATATTTATGTTATGCTCATAAAGTTCATACATGCAAGGATGAGTTTGAGTATGATATGAAGTTATGAGAACTTATACTATAGGTGATTATACTTTAAATATATTCACATTTACATATCATGTTCATGTACATCATGCATGTAAGCATAATTAGAATCTGATATAAGAAGTAAGACGTGAGGCATGTCCATGAATGCACAAAGCATCCGCATGCATGATAAAATATGGAAAGGAAAAGATAATAAAAACGTGCAAGATGGACGTACTAAGCTACCACGTGAGGCACGACATAGACCTAGCTACGTGGGCTAGAGCAGTACTGTTTAAGACTTGGGCTAGCCCTTGACCAAAATTAATGGGAATAGACCGGTGTGAGGGTCGGGGAAAGTAAACCCATCACTCACGTATAGGTACAAGCTCGGACCTGAAAAGCAGGCTATTACCCAGGGGTGAGAGAGGCCATTCACTTCCGGGGACCAAGCACAGAAGAGCAAGGTTAAGTGGCAAGTTAAAGAAAGATACGAATTAAGTCAAGTACACTTGCATACAGTCAAGTATAAGCATCTATATGTACATCTTCACTTACCTCGTTAAGTCATAACGTTATTCTGATTCTTGTTGAAGCATATTATACTATTCATATTTCCATGTCTGTCATATGATACGGCAAGTGGTTGTTAAAATATAACCCGCTTTGAGAAAGGCGTTTTCAACTTAAAAATGGAACCACTAATTGTTTATATGTACTCATATTTTCATAATAAACCGAAGCGGCTGGAATGTTCATGATGACACTATAAGATTGGGTTGAATTTATCTACTGAGGACCTTAGGTTCTCACTGCCTATTTGTATGTTTTTCTTTTCTGTAAACATTCCAACACTCAAGTTGGAAATCAAGTGCGAGACGGAATACATGAACATTCACTAAGGAAGACCCGGGCATAAACCAGACCAAGAGGCTATTGAAGCTAGCTAACGACTAGTCGGAAGCAAATGCTGTGTATTATGTTAGTCACAATGTCTTTTAAACTGTAATTATTCTAATCTCTGTGTATTAGAGATGACAAAATTTGTGAACTATTATTCGGTAATAAAGTGTACAGTTAAAGGGCCATGTATCATATTTTCCACATTTTAAAGATTTTCTTAATACAGTGACAACCTCTTAATATAACTCCATGACTCGAGTATGGCTTATATAGTAGAGGGTGTTACAGCTCTCATATTCAAAATTACGTAAATCCAAAACCCCTAAGTATGCGTACCTTGACAATGCACTCAAGAATCCTTTATTGTTGGCTCTTGCTTCAATGACAGGACATAGTATGGTTCTCACACGTGTGGGAATGGAAACTTTGCCAAGCAAATTATTTTCCATGATTGACAGATGTCTGACATTCTTAAATATATTATGATTATGGGAATTTACCAATTGAAAATCATCTTTTGCAATATACGATGTAAGATTATGTACCAAATCATGCAATTTGAATACATAAGCACCACCGTAGTCTACAAAATTCTCAAGAAAAGATCTTGAATGTATCTCAGATAGACATTATTTGCCAACAAAATACAATGTTTCACCTTTATTTGGTGATGAAAGAAGACCAAGCACTTCCTAAGGCACAGGTTTAGCATAACTATGGAATATGCGGTCCTTTGGATAAAGGGCAAACTATGCAAGACATAATTTTAAACATAAAGATAATTGATCATTGCTTAATTTGACTGCAGGCAAGATGTCATCTTTCTTTTGTTTTAAATCCCAAATCTCCTACTTTCTAACAAATTCCCACTATTTTACATCAACTTTTAAGAATAGTGAGCTTCCCAAAGTTCTCACCACCAATAGAATACCTCCACATTTTACCATAATGTTTTTCCCAATTTCACCAATTCTGGATGCATTTTTTCGTCTCCTTCTTTAAAAGCCTATTTAGCAAACAAAGACAAGGAATGTTGATGAGAAAGACCTTATAACATGAAGGATGGAACAATGCCCATCATCTTATCAATTAAGTGACTACATGTAGTCATGAGGACTCTACTTCCTTTAGTACCTGCTTGTATTAAATCCCTTAACTCTACCTACTTATTATGATCTTCATTCTATACATTGTCCATGATGAGCAAGAACTCTTGATCAACAAGTGCTTTTCTTAGATGATTTTGTTGTTGATCCACATCTAAATTTTTTAAGTTCTCTTGGTGTGTTTGCATTGAGGATTTTAATAATTAGCTACTTAAGGTCAAAATCATCATAGGCACACACCCAAATCCTCAATTGGAAAGCCTAAACTATCCTCCTATCACTAAACACATATTTTTCAAGAGTGGTCTTTCTTAATCTCCAATTCTCACAATGTGGATAACAAAGAGACTTTTCTCACCATCATTCTCTAACAAGATGTCAATGATTTGTTCTTTCATGTTTTCTTCCTCTCATGACAAAATCAATCACATAAGAATTGGTCATTTCTCTCCTATGCACAACACGTTTATCAACATGATTCATCTCAAGACCAAACTTATTTCCATCAACTACAACCTTGTGTGGCCTATCTTTAATTTCTTTGATTTGATAAGTCAACCTACAATGAAAAGCAAGTAAGGTGGAACTTGACAAGAAGCAACATACCTTCTCCTGGTGCTACCATAATCATTGGCTACTTTCCTTTATAATGCCTCATCATCCTTTATCGATTAAGTCTTCAACATCAAAGAAAACACACTTAAGCTACCTCAACCTTTCACGCAGCTCATGATTCTGCTCTTGCTTCATCTCAACCTCTAGCAACATAACTTTAATGAATGACAATGAATTTTCCATATCTTGTAGATGGATGTATGCACCCACTACTTGCGAAGCTTTTTCATAAGCATGAAAAGCAAGCTTTTCTATAAGAAACCTGCATGCTGAAGATAAATGACTCAGCCATGTTAGTTGGTTTTAGTTGGGAATTAAAGGTCAAAGAAAAGGGGGGAAAAGTGGATTAAGCAATGAAATGTAAAATGCAGGGGATAGAGAGATCAAATTGCAATGCTATTTATTGATTTGTTGCATGCATTGTTTGCATTAGATATAATTTGTATAAAAAATTATCTCTTGCTTAAAGTTGATCTACTTTATGAGTCACATTGTGTGATTCTTATACTTTTTTGAGTTTGGAGTAGAAAGAAAAGGTTTTGAAAGGATGAAAGAGTAAGAGTAGTTAGTTAAGAGTTTAGTTGTTGATGGTTAGATAGTTGTTATGTTAGTTAGACAATTATTCGCAATTGAAGTAATTGTAACCCTCTTATAAATATCTAACTATACTTAGAATTCATCTGTCAAGTGTCAATATCAAAGATTCATCACTCATATTCAGTTTCCTCTCCCTCCCTTTCTCTTTCTCTCTCTCTCTCTCTCTCTCTCTCTCTCTCTCTCTCTCTCTCTCTCTCTACTCTCTCAAAGCTTGTTGTCCCTAATACCTTTCATGGTACTAGAGCCATACTGCTTCCATGGTGTCTCAAGATTCTTCCTCGCAAACTTCTCAAAGTGCTGCATTAACATAGCTTGTAATTCAAACTTTCTTGAATTGAGTTGCAATCAAACTAGAGGAAGAGGATTATCTTCCATGGAAACAGCAAACCGAAGCTACCATCGAAGGGGCACAATCTAATGAAATTTATCACAAGTGACAGAATTCCTAGAAAATATACAATAACTTAAGCTCAAGAAATGGTGTTGTATTAGCTGAATATCAAAGCTGGAAGAAGCAAGATTTGCTGCTCAAGTCATGGTACTTGTCTTTGATGAATAGTCCATCCACCACAAGAATGGCTGGATATGATTTTTCTCACCAGATATGGAAGAGATTGGAAACATTTGTTTCCTCTCAAATCAAGGTCAAGGTGCAATAGTTGAAGAACAAACTGAGCAATACAAGAAAGAAAGGTAACATAAGTTCTTATTTGCTAGAAATCAAAAAGGTTATTGATGCTTTAATTTCTATTAGAGCACCTTTAGAAGATGTAGATCATGTTGACGCAATTTTGGAGTAGTTAATAAAAGAATATGGTCCCTTCATCATTTCAATCAATTTGAGAAAAAAAAAAAAAAACCAATTTATGTTATAAAACTAGAAGCATTGTTTATGTCTCAAAAAGAATGGATTGAAAAATTTAGAAAGCTTGAAGTGAATAACGTTCAAGCTAATATGGCACATTCTCGTAATTCAAGAAGGCATAATTTGAATGGCTCTTATGATAACTTAAGGGTACCTAATAATGGAAATAGCAGAGGCTATAGAAAAAACCAGAATTATGGTTTTCGAGAAAGAAGAAGATCAGGATATGGTAGAGGAAGGTTTTCAAAGAGACCTGCATGTCAAGTATGCAGCAATGTAGGTCACTTAGCTCTTGATTGCTAGCACGGATTTGACAAAGCAATACTCAAGTTCTAGTTCTGGTGGCACACAATCAGGTCCTCGAGCAAATACAAATCTTGCATTAAGCAATGTCTTGGCTATTCCAACAACTATGATCGGAATTGGTATCTAAATCCAAGAGCTACACATTACATGACACCAGATGTTGTTCACTTACTTGATCAAGTGCCTTATAATGGTTTAGAACAAGTCCAACTGGGAAATGGTAATGATTATAAAACATGTTGATAGTTCAATTTTAAACCATTTTCTTCTACACATTCTTTTAAATTGCAAAAACTATTACATGTCCCTTATATCACTAAGAATTTATTGACTGTATCTCAGTTTGCTCAAGATAATGATGTCTTTTTCAAATTCCATCCTAACACTTGTTATGTCAAATCTCAATTATCCAAGGAGAAACTTCTCCGAGAAACTATTAAAAATGACCTTTACTCTTCTAGACTAGCTCAGTCTCTAACCCCTATGATTTCCTTTCTACTGCAGTTAAGGAGTTTCCAACTTTAGGCTTTGACATTTAAGGCTTGGACATTCTTATGCTAAAGTAGTTTCTAGGTTCCTTAAAGCCTATAATTTGCCATTTTCTATCTCAGATTCACTTTGTGCTTCTTGTTGTATGGGGATATCCTAACAATTATCCTTTTCTTCTTCTCAAATTGTATCTTTTGTTCCCTTGGAGCTTGTATTTTCTGATATTTGGGGTCCATCCCCATTTTATTCAATAAATGGTGCCAGTTAGTATAGTCAATTTGTTGATGCCTACTTTAGATTTACTTGGATTTATTTGTTGCATAGCAAATCTTAGGTTTTTTCTATGTTTTTGCAATTTAAGAGAATTGTTGAACTCTAACTTGGTGCAAAACTAAAAGCAATCCAAACTAATAATGCTAAGGAATATGTTGCCTTATCAAATTAATTGAAATTTGAGGGAATTTTGCATAGGTTGTCTTGTCCTTATGTTCATCAAAAGAATAGCACAACAGAGAGAAAACATAGCCACATCACCACGATAGGACTTACTTTTATGGTTGCAGCATCTATGCCATTGTACTATTGGAGATAAGCTTTTGTCATAGCCAATCATTTGATTAATTTGCTGCTTACACCTCTTCATGTCACCATGTGAAAATCTATTTTAGAAGCAACCATCTTATAATATGCTTAAAGGTTTTGGTTGTTTATGATTCCCTCATACTAGCCTTACCACGAACATAAGCTTGCCTTTATATCAGAATCGTGTGTCTATTTGGGGTATGCTCCTTAGTTCAAGCGTTACAAATGCCCAACTCAGACTAGTAAAATTCTTATTACAAGGCATGTTAATTTGGATGAGAGAGTTTTTCTTTTTAGAGACTTTTCTGATAGTTTCCTATTTGTTATACTGGTGATGTTGCAGACTTGCATCTTTTTCCACCTCTTACTATTCTTGTTTTGGCTTCTCAATACCTTTTTTATGTTCCTCCAGCTCAGGTTCAACTTTAGCAATCTCCACCAATTCCAGCTTCATCTAGTCTTGGCCCTACTATTAAATTGGTTCTATTTCTCATGATGAAGTGCTGCCTTACTCTACTTGTGCTCCTCTAGCCTCAAGGTCTATTGTTTCTCCTTTTACTACAAATGATCACTCAATGGTTACAAGGTCAAAGAATAGTATTAGAAAATCATAGCTATTGAATGTTGCTATGCAAATTTCTCTTGAGCCAAAATTAGTCAAGGAGGCTTTGTCCATTTCTCATTGGAAGCAAGCTACGGATGAGGAGTATGCTACTCTAATAAGGAATCATAGATGGTCATTAGTTGAACTTCCCTCTGATCAGGTTACCATTTGTAGTAAGTGGGTATTTCATGTAAAGTATCATCTAGATGGGTCTATTCAAAAGTATAAGGCTTGTTTAGTTGCTCAAGGTTTCAATGAAAGACCTAGATTTGATTACACTAAAACATTTAGTCTAGTAGTTAAGGTTGCTACTATAAGGATTGTTTTTTCCTTGGGTATGTTATAAGGCTGGACTATAAGACAACTAGATGTCAATAATGCATTTCTCAACAGAGATTTGCAAAAAAAAGTCTTCATGAAGCAGGCTCAAGGGTATGAAATTGGTGGCCATTACATAGTTTGTAAGCTTACCAAGGTCTTGTATAGCCTCAAACAAGCTCCCAAAGCCTGGTTCTCCAAACTCTCCACTGCCCTTCACCAGCTTGGCTTTGTTTTTACCAAATCTGATGTCTTATTATTTACTAGGCACACTGCTACTTTAGTCACCTATGTCTTGGTTTATGTTGATGACATTGTAATCACTAGAAGTTCTTCCTCTAATATTGCAGCACTAATCTAGCAACTCAATTCTCAAAGACATGGGACCATTACACTATTTTTTGGAAATTGAGGTTAAATCCCACTCCTGTGGTTGGTCTAATCTTATCTCAAGCCAAGTGCGTCCAAGATTTGCTCAAGGAGGCTAATATGTCTGGTCATAAGCCATACTATACTCCTATGACAGCAAATTTAAAATTATCTTCCAAGGATGGCTCTCCTTTTGAGGATCCTTCTCTTTATTATTCTATAGTTGGAAGCCTGTACTTGCATATTATGTGAATAGGGTTTGTCAATTCATGAAAGCTCCTTTGGATACTCATTGGAAGGCTATCAAGCAAATTTTGGGATACCTCAGCAGCATAAGCTCCTTTGGTTTGCATCTTATAAAATCCTCTAGTTTGCTCCTAACAGGTTATTCTAATTCTGATTAAGGTTCAGATCCTAATGATAAAAAGTCCACTATTGGTTACTATGTTTATTTTGGGCCTAAGCTCATGTCTTGCTCCCTTAAGAAATAGCATTCTGTCTTTCGATTGAGCATCGAGGCCGAATATAGAGATATTGCTTCCTTAATAGCTGAATTACTTTGGATCAAGTCCTTACTATTAGAAATTCATGTGCTACTCCCTCCTCCTATGATTTACTATGATAATGCTGGTGCAGTGCTCTAAGCAATAAACCCAGAGCTATGCTCTCGTTCCAAGCACTTTGAGCTTGATTTACATTTTCTTAGAGATCATGTTGCAAAAAGAAGGTTTAGAGCTAGCCATATTCCAAGGGATGTTCAAATTGCTGATCTACTAACCAAACCAATTTCATCCTCCAAATTCCTCACTTTTCAATCCAAACTCATAATTGAGGATGCTCAATTGTTGAGTTCGAGGGGGGATGAAAGGATGAACGGCTAAGAGTAGTTAGTTAAGAGTTAGTTGCTAATGGTTAGGGAGTTGTTATGTTAGTTAGACAATAGGTTGTGGCTGAAGTAGTTATAATCCTCCTATAAATATCTCATTGAACTCAAAATTCATTTGTCAAGTATTAATATCAAAGATTCATCACTTATTCTTAATTTCCTCTCTCTCTCTCTTTCTAAGCTTGTGGTCCCTGATACCTTTAACTTTCCATTTACCTGGTAAATTGTACCATTACTACAAAAAGAAAAGCTTCTTTATAAGAACGAGAAAGAATGATTACGCTATTAGTTTGTCGAGGAATGAGGTAGAACTTTAGAAGAGATAGTAAAACAATTGTAAGGAATAAGAATATCAAGCTTGTGCTGGATGAATTTTGATACAAATTCTTGGCCGACCTATATTAAATTGCTATCAATTTAATGGATAGTAGTTAATGCAGTTAATCAATTTTATTATTTAAAAATTTTTCAAATTCTTTCACCACTGTAATATTTAAAAGAAGTTCTTGAATAACTATGCATTATTTTCAAATCTAAAGATTTCTTTGGCACATTAAAAAACTAATGAAGTAACAATCATTATGTGATTATCAATTCAATTGTTTATTTTATTAAGATAAAACTAAATAAAAAAGGTTAGAAATAATTTATAATTGATATAATAAAAATGAAAAAACATATAATTATAATTAAAGAATAAAAAATATTTAAATGATTGTATTTATCTTTAATTTTTTACCCATATTATTAACAATTAAAAGTTATAAATTTATTATAGTTATCTTTAAATCTATAGATAGTCAATAATATGTATTTTATTTATTTATTTATTTTTATTTATCTTTAAAAGATTATTGTTTTTATTTTCCTTGGTCTTCGAAGTGTTTAAAGAACATATACACAAGTCATATAGGAGGGTCAAGAGAGGAAACAAGCTTAAGAAGTATATGATTTTTTTTATATGTAAAAGTAAGATGGAATATATAAAATGTAAGTTTAGCATAAAGATGCACTAATTCTAGTCTTGATGTGAAATTGGAGAAATATGCTACAAGTTCCACAAAATATCTTGAGTCCTTCATACAAAATGATGGAGAAATAGAGAGATATGTAAATGATAAAATTTAAGCTAGGTGGATAAAATAGAGAAGTGCTTCAAGTGTTGTGAGGAAAAAAGTACAACTTAAATTTAAGGTAAAATTTTATTGATTAGCTACAAGATCAACAACATTGTGTGTGACTGAAAAACATTGACGAGAAAACATGCTTAATGTTGCAAAGATGAGAATGTTGATTGTGTTGGATAAGTAGACACATTAGAAAAGATGACTCTAGGAATTAATGCATTAGAGATAAAGTTAGGATATCACCTATATTAGAAAAGATAGTAGAATCTCACATTAGGTGCTTTGGCCATGTATGGAGAAGATATGTAAAATGCTTAGTAAGTAGAGTAAACCAGATCAAGAGTAGCTCACCAGCTAAAGGTACAAAAGGATAAAAAATGACTACAAATGAATTTGTTAAGAGAAATTTAAATATTTATGATTTAATTATGGATAAGATTTATTAGAAAATACTATGGTATTGTCTAATTTATGTAATTAATCCTATCCAATGAGATAAAGCTTGGCTGATATTGTAACCTTTTTATTTTTCTTAAAATGCTTAAATTAATAGTTAATATAAATCATAATAGTAATCCATGGCACTATAATTGATTTGAAAGTAATTAAAATGTTACAAAAGAAAACAATCTTACCTTTATTAAAAAGGGGGAAAAAAACAATCTTACCAAATAATAGACATGAATTAGGGGTGTTCATGGGTTTAGATCAACCCATGAACCCGAACAACCCAAATTGACGCAATAGTAAATATGCGGGTTGGGTCGGGTATTCGAGTTTGTTCGGATACAAAAGTTAAAACTCGATTGTAGTCAGGTTAGATATCAAGTTTGACATTTTCAAACTCATTAACTCAATTACTCGACCTATTCACTTCATCTCCTTCCTCTTTTCTAGAAAAAAAGGGTTTAAAATTTGATTTCCATTGTAGTGAAATTTAAAACAATAAATTTATTCAAACTATACTCACAAATAACAACCCAGATCCAAAAGTCCAAAATAATAATGGCATCTCACAAATCTTAAATATCATTATAGATTCAGAATAACTTGTCATTATCCATCATCCCCATACTCACCCCACTATAGCACTACCTCGCTGTAATGTCATGCTGGCCTCACTGTCGTCATATTCACCCTACCGTCGTGTACCTTGCCACTGTGCTCGCCTCGCTGTCATGCGCACCTTACTACCGCCCTCGTCCTGCTTTTGCTATCAACCTATCATGGCACTTGCATAACCACATCACCATAGTTCTCACATTGTTGGTTTTGTGGAGTAGTGTGGTTTTGTCTCTTACTCTCATATTCAGATCTCAATCTACCAGAAGGAATGTGAGAGAGATTGTCAATCTTTTCATTCTAATATTGAGCATTTTAAAAAACAAAGCCCAACCTAATGGATCATTTCTTTTTAATATTAGGTTGATTTTTTTTAAAGGAAACCTAACCCAATAACCTGACCCGATCCAACCCAAATCCAATCAAGTTGGTTCGATTCAAGTTGAGCTAAAAAAATTCCTCTATCCAACCCATGATAATTTGACTGGTTTAGGTCTCCTTTTTCCATTAACTCAACCCCAGCCTGACTCGTGAACACCCTAACATGAATAGGAGGGAGCCTAAAGGACCCACCAATAAGAGCAACCAATGCCTGTTTCTAATGGTGTAGAATCTTAAATCCTCCTAGTAATGTCATAAACACACCTTTGCCTGGTCAAGAAGTAAGGTTGCTTATCATTCACTCTGGCTAAATAAGTTGGCATGGCTCCAAATTAATTCGTTAGATTAGGTTCTTTAAGATTGGCCTAGTATAATTTCTTTTTGGTTAAGTTTGAATTATGTTTGGGTTGCCTCTATTAAATAATACTTTGAAACTATTATAATTGTTATCAATTGAAAATAGATTTTACTCCCTTTGTCCATCTTTATTTGTCATTTTAAAGAAAAAAATTTGTTCGAAATTATCTGTTATTTGGTAAAATTTTGGAAACATTAATTTTTTATTTTTTTATTATACCCTTATCTCTTATTTTTCCGTTACACCTAAAAGTTAATTTAGTCAAAACAGTCTATATTTTTTCTAGATTTGTATTAACTTAATGATTATTAAATCTATATGTGAAAATCTTAAACAACAAATGAAAATGGATAGAGGAAGCAATTTCTACGCATTGACATCAGTCAATAGAATTTAAGGAAAATGCTAAATCATAGTAGTAACTACCCACCATAATAACAAACCATCATGGTTTGTCATTTTCTTAAGATTTTATTGGCTAACAGTGAAAAATTATGTCACGACCCCACTCAGGACGTGACCGGCGCATAGGAGACACGTCCCCTAGCAAGTCTACACTAGACCTTTTCTAAAAAAAATTGGGCAGAATCTCCCTTATATTTAGGACTATTCCCAAATATAGATCCTCCACTTACACAACAATCCAAACACACAAAAATCATTGGGGATCCAGGCATTCTCTGAATACACCCTACAACACACAATATAAGAGTTTAAAACATAATCATACTTGTGAAAAGATATATATACATGTATATTCTTGAAGCTTAATTCATAAATATTAAAACTCAAGTTGGTCATAACTAAATTAACATACTATTTCTACAAATTATAAATGATACGGAAAGGACTCTGCATGCGGGTTATTGGAGCATTACTAGAGGTTCTACCAATTTTACTCAAATACAAAAAAAAAAAAAAAAAAAGCATCTGAAACCCCACACGAACAAGTGTATAGGAATCCAACACTTCTAATTAGCCGTAGAAATCCGAGGATGAGCTTGCACCTGTCTAAAAACCTGGAAAGGAAGAAAGGGTGAGTCATACAGACTTAGTGAGGAATAATATATCTATAACAAGAGTGGAACAAGCCTAAACATACAATTTTAGTAACATATAATTTATAAGTGTTTTCAAAAACTCATACGTTGTTTCTCAAGTAAAATACTTTGTCTCTGTAGTAAAATTACTATAAAAACTTTTGGTAAGGCATATATGATATTTAATCTATCTTTAAAATCTCTCTATGGCTCATTAGAGCACTTTTCAGTTCAACTGAATATAAACCTCATTATATCAACTTATATGTATCCTTGCTCATGAATTCAAACACATGATAACTTCAAGGAATTTCCTTAATTTCAATTTCAACTAAATACAATTTCAACTAAATACAATTTCAACTAGTAAATAAGGATCTTAAACATAAATGCATAATATAGAAATACTTTCTCAGAACATAGAAAATAAATACTTATTCAATCTCATGAAAAACTTAGGGGAGGATTCTATTTCAGAAAATAACTGCCTAACTAGGCTTGCCCAACAATAGCTGATCTCATGCCTATGTGTGACTATATCTACCGGACATGTTGGCCAACATGCCGGGCTAGCAATCACCCTACTAGCTGGGTTATATGAGGTGCACCAAGGCTAATGCTGCTGCCATTAGCAAATAGTTCTATTACAGTTCCCCTCTTAGAAAGGCACTCACACTTGCTAGATCCTTGCCATGCCTCATGTGAGTCCTTGAAAACACATTTCCTTTCTAACTCCTTGATAATAACACTTTTCTTTATTTCAAATCATATAGTTTCTTGCCCATAACTTTAAATGCATAATAAGATTCAAGAATCTTCCATATTCTTAGCAAAAATAGTTACCAAAATTCATCAAATATTCAAAATAACTATACTATTAAATATAGTTTCAAAGTATAGTACTTTCAAATTAAAGCATCTAGAGCTCTTTCTCAATTATCGAAATGTGACTGTCCTTTCTATCAAATACCTCAGAACATTGCCTTTAAGAACATAACAATTTCTAATAACTTGAAACTTCATATTATTTAGATACCATAAATTAGCTTCTATAAGAGCTTGTCCCATATTTCTATGCTTGTACATATATATATACACATAACTAACATGATTATGTCAAGAGTCCAATAAATACGGAGTAAAACATGTTAATTCAATTCTTTCATAAGCTTCACTAAATTACATTTTAGGCATGTAGCTAGGAAATTAAGAATAAGAACAAGCTATAGATATACTAGCACCCACATATCAAGTTTGGAAAGAAAGGAGCCCAAACTCTACGAAGTCTTAGAGCCACCAAGAGATTCTGAAGAGTATCTAACATCATAAAGAACAAAATTCAAGCACAATTAGTTTCTAAAGCTAAGGATTAACTTAAATTACCTCCCAAGGTACAAAATCCCCAATTTGGAACCCTAGGTTCCCAAACCTCAACCTTAAACTTAATCCTCCAAGAAAATCCTTCCCTGTCCATGAAATAGAAGAAGATTTGAGCTTAAAGAGTTACTTTGGGTTGCAAAAGAAGGAAGAAATTTGATAGAGGACATAGGTCTTCTCCCTCTTTCATTTCTCTCACTAGAAAAGAAGAGAGAGAGAGAGCTCCAAGGAGAACCAAGCTAAAGTATGATGATGGTGATGAAGCAGGAAGATGAATTTGATGGTGGATTGAGTGAAAAATGGTAAAGGGTTGGTGGAAATCATGTGGGGGAAGAGAAGAATGAGAGAAAAGGAAGAGAGAGAGAGAGACATGCTGGAAATGGGGGAGAAGGGTCGAGCTTTCTCCTTTATTTCTGTCCAATGGGCGCCTAGTGTAACATCCACCGTTTTTCGCCTAATTATTCGGTTTTATCGAATAATTGAGAATAATCAAGATTCGGCTAAACAATTATTTAGACTCAATTGATTGGCAATTACTTGAGTTTAGATAAGCGAGAATTAAGTTAGAGTATAGGAGTTTTCATAAAATTTTATTGAAAATCGATTTACCGATTTAAAGGAAATCGGTAAAATTACGGTATTTTAAACTGCCGGAACCAAACCAATAGAATTCCAATCCTTTACCCTACCTTGAGTAGCTGATAACTCAGCCACTTAGCACCAAATGTGGTGCCCACTTTGGCCACCAAAGTGAGGAAGGCTGGCTGAAACTCAGCCATAGGATCTCCACCAATCAAAAGCCAAAGCTAGACAACCACAACCACTCAAATGCAATCAGATTTTTCACCCTTTTATCACCCAATTCTAACCACTTTCCTTGCGCCTTTCTCCCCATCCTTTCAGCTCTCTTCCTCTCTTCTTCACACACAAAACTCCAGCCAACATCAAGCCAATTCAAGCTTTGCTCATCCAAGCCTTCAAAATCCAGCAAAATCACTTGGAACCAAGGTAGGGGTTTAATCTTTGCATCAATTCTGTGGTATTGGCTGGCTGAGCTTGGATTATTTCCATCATCTTTGATGTGTTAAATGAATGATTATGATGGTATGTGATTGGTTCTGGGCTGTTTGTGTGATTGAAACCGAATTGGAAGCAAGAAAGAATGGAAATAGGAAGAGTTGATAGGTTAGAGAACCAAAAACCCTCGGCAGTCCGTACGGCGGAGTGTATGGCTCTGCTTACAGCTAATTAAATTGGGTGGAACCATTTTTATATGAAACTAGACATCTATGGATTTCCATAGATATATCATATAAGGCTTTTGGATTAGAATTGAGAGATATGATTTTTTGAATTTCAACTTAGGGTTTTGACTCTGGTTCTGGGCAGACTGGCTTATTCAGGGTAGAACTCGCCCTATACTACTTGAAAATGAGTGAAACTAACTTTGTTAGAAAGCTTACACATAGGAGAATATCTCATAAATATTTCAGAATTGGATAAGGTCCCAATTGCTCCCAGTGATCCAAGAAATTTGCCTATGTCCAAATTGGGCCAGAACAGGGCAGTGTAGGGAGGCCCGAATTCGGGGCTTGTAACTCGATCCCTACTATGTCAAATGGAATGGAACTTTTTGCAAATGAAATGTTACCCTATTAGCTTTAATATGGTACCAACTTCGTGTAATTTCAGTCAGTTTTCGATTTTTAGTGAATTTTTACTTTAATTGCCTGATTCTGGCTAGCCATTGGGCAGGCCAGGATAAAATCTAAATATCTTGAGTTGTAGATATCAAAATTGGATGGGACTAAAGAGGTTGGAAACTAGACACATAAAGCTACAACATATCCAAAAATTAGGTTTAAATAAGTTAAATTGAAATAAAGGTGGGATATACCATAAGCGGGCAGAATAAGGCAGAATGAGCTAAAAGCCCTATTGATGCTTTGTTGAAAATAATGAATGAATCTATGAATGTATATGCATAATTGCTGCTCTATACTAAAATTGCACATTGTATAAATGTTCTGGTATGCTGGCACTATTCATGGGGAAGCGGACACGTTCCGTTATGCTGCCGAAATTTCGGTAGAACCCATGTACAATTTATGAACTACATGTTAATGCATGTGCATTTTTAAGAAAGTTATGAAAGTTATGAAAAGGATTATATCACTATGAAAGTTCCATGCTACTTGGGCCAGCCTCGGATAAGAAGTTAAGGGGAATAGATCGGTGGGATGGTCGGGGAAAGTAGACCCGGCATTCTTGTATAAGAGCGAGCTCGATCCTGAAAAGCAGACTATTACCCAGGAGTCTAAATGGCCAAGAACTCCCAGGGGACCAAGAGATGGAAAATGATGAAAAGTAATGGAAAATGCTTATGAAGAAAGGTTCATGATTAAGTCTGCATGATCACATGACTGCATGGTTACATGAAATAATTATGTCAAAATGTTTACAATTGTCTATCATGTTTGCTTACTGCTAATTATTTAGTTATTCTGTTTATTATTTTATGCATCATTATTAGTATCTATTTTGTTTATTGTGCCGTCTAAAGTAAAACTGAACTTTGTCTCGGACCAGACTTTTCCTTAAACTCATTAAAACGGATAGCCTAGTTTGAACACATGCTTTTATAACTAAATAAAAACTGAGGCAACTGAAAATGAATGTGACGTCAGAGGAACGCCATACATGAACTCTACTGAGAATTTCTTGAAATTCTCACCCCGTGTTGTATTTCCGCATCATTCTCAGACGTTGGCGAAGGGCTCAACGGCCACTCTTTTCATTGAGATCCCAGAATTGCAGCTTCTCTATAACTCCGAGATGGACTCGTTGGACACAATCTACTCCTGCTATTTCTACCTCTGCTTTTAGCAAATAGGAATTTTGACATTCCTTGATTTCATCTGTTTTTAATATATATCTATATGTATAAACTGAAGCGTCGGCTTCCGACCTACTTATGTACATATACAATTGAGAATATATCACTTATTTATATTTCTTCTATTATATTACATTAAACTTTATTACATTTTATAACGCTATGCATGTCTATAATGTAGCAGCGCACTGTTTCAACGATTTAGTGATACTAATCACGAGGTTTAAGTAGAACGTTAACACGGTAACACAGACTACCTAATTTCATGCTATGACTTAAGCATAACATTAAATTAATAGGGTGTTACACCTAGGCACTGCGACCTGGCTGCCTGGGCACCCACCCACCTGAAAGCAAAACATTCAGCAGTGCAGCCGGCGCCTAGGGCACTAGCCTCGGGCGCCTAAGCGCCCAACCCCTTTTTTTTTCTCCTCTTCATCCAATCACTTCTCAAATATCATCATATACTTATTTACTCTCCATTATTTTACTCCTCATTTATTTTATTCTCCATTAACTTTTAAACATAAATGTAAATAAAAAAATCCTCCATTTGAATCCAATAAAAATATTAGAAAAATCAAATTCCTTAAGAATCAAAATCTAACTTTTGGATTTTAGTACAAATTTATGAAAACTTGCATTTTCTTAAACTTCAAGCTTGAAAACAAAAGGGTTAATAACTTTCAAAAATTCGTTAAAAATTGCTCTTCAATTCTTTGATATCTACGGAATAATTGTCGGGACTTTTAATCTCATGAAAATGTCCCAATGATATAGCCCTCCAAGGAGGCCTAGGGTCCAAACTTGGAACTTCACAGGATCTGATAGGGCAGCACATCATGATTTATGTATTCCTATACTTGGTTATTACAAGTTATTTTATACTGTCAGTGCACAGAAATTGACCTATTGAAAATAAATTATAACTTTTATAATTTAAATTAATATCTTATGTGTAACCTGACATTTTGATAATGATGTACTACATTTTTTTTGGAGTAAAAATCTCAAATTGATCCTCAAAAGAGTTGTGATATCAATTCAGTTCTCAAAAGATTAAGATTCATTTCAAGTTAGTTCAAAAGATTAAACAAAGTTTGGACTAACTTAAAATAAATTTAAATTATTTGATGACCAAATTGATGTCATAAATTTTTTAAGGACTAAATTAATGTTTCACAACTCTTTTGAAAACTAAATTGATGTCACAAATCTTTCGAGGGCCAAATTGATGTCCCATGACTCTTTCAATGACTAACTTAGAGTTTTACTCTTTTTCTTTTTAAGTATCTATACAAAGATTGTTGTGAGATTAAACCTTCAGGCACTGCCAGTACTAAAAAGTCTTCTCAATAATTGTCTTTTCTAAGGTTTTGAATCTTAGTCTTCTCCTTGAGAATGCAATTTGTTTATCACTGTATGCAACCCTTTTTGGTATAATGATGAATTATATATTATAAAATATTCTTTACTTTTAGTTTCTTAGTTATAAAATTTTATTAATTATTTAGTTATACTGAACATTTAAATTCATACAATTATTTAATTTTGGATTAGGTATGGCTTAATTTGGTCATTAATCCAGTTATCATCAAGTTGTACCTAGATCTAAGAAAATGACTCAATCAAATTTTCGAGTCAAGATCAAATTAAATCAAATTGACTCAACCTATAAGCATCCAACTAGAAAATGAGTAAACTCTCAAATTGATACCAAAAATTATAAGCGTCAATCAAAATAGTCTCTAATATTTAAATATGATAATTATAGTTCATGATATTTTATTTGTCGTCAAATTAATACCTAACATTGTATTCCTATTAGTCAAACTAGTTTCTGACATTGCATTTTTCCTTAGTTAAAGTAGTATGTCAGGAATTATTTGATTAATATAATGCAATATCAACTACTAAAATAATAAAATATCAGTAACAATTTTAATTAACTTTTATAATTTTAAAAACTCATTTAAAAGTTTAATTAAAAAATAAGCATACTGGTTAGCCTTTTAGAGCACATGGCAATAAGGGCATTCAAAACCGAATTGGACCAATAAAACTGATGAAGCAGACCATTTTTTTAAAAAAAAAAATCAGTTCAATTCAGCTTATAGTTAGCAAATTCAAAAGCGAATTGAACCAACTCAAATCGAACATTAACAAATACATATTATATTATTTTGCATTAAAACGAAAAAAATGGCCCTATCTTAACCTAACCCAAACTCTTCTACTATCTATCACATGCTAAAAAATACAACCTCTTACGTCGGTCACCAGAATCCCCCTTCACCACAATCCCTCACTCCAGCTACTGGTCCTCCACCATGACTTGCCCAATCTTCTTACCTCTAGCCTTTTCCATCTCACTGCAATTCTCCCTTTCACAGCGATACCTCACTCTTGCAATGACTGCAATGATCGCTCGTCCCTTATCACAGGATCATCCTCCATCATTAGCTTGTCTTTCATCATTCCTCTTCCAGTGCCCTTCTTTGGTGGTTTAATCACAGCTTGCCCCTTGTCGCCATGTAGCACTCTCTTTCAAATCAAATAAGTAGCCCTTTTCTCTTGATTTTGATCCGATTTCTGACAATGATTCAAAGGTTTTTCATTACCTTGTGATATTCCAGTTAAATTAGAAAAGAAAATAACCCAACATTTCTTTTCTGTAACGCTGATATATAAAATTTTTGTTGCCTGGTTTTCTTGTCTATAATGTTTGTTATTTGCTATTTTGGGTAATTTAATCAAGTGGAGTTCGGAGACTTTTATCACACTTAGTTTTCATTTATTTGAATTGGTTTTTAGTAGTTTAACTGGTGGAATGTCTAAACTTCATTAAGAATAAAATGCATGTAATCAGTTATTAATTTCTCTTTTGCTGAGGGTGATAGAAATCATTTGGGATGTTTTCTTTGATCCCTACATTCTAGTGTGTATCAGCTCTAATTTTCATTATGGATGTTTTTCTTTTCAAAACCAAAAACTAAACTAAAGTAAACTAATTGAATTAGATTTGTTTTGGTTGGCCACCCAGCATAACCAAAACCAATTAGATGACAATATGTAGAAATCAATTGGTTTGGTCCGATTAAAATTTACCCCAAAATTGAATCAAATTGAACCATTAATGCCCTTATATGGCAAATCTAAATATCCTGCTATAGGACTGAAGACCTTTTGTATTCCACATAACATTATGAAAATGGTGAAATTACACCACGGATGTATGGATACATAGGTGGCATTAAATAGGCCACTTAAGAACTTAATGCGCAATGTCAAATTCTATTAAGTAAGGGTTGAAATAGGCTAGATAACCCACTACGAGCTTTTGGTCTAGCATGTATTAGGCCTGGTCTAGCCTGATCTATTTAATAAATAAGTTAGACCTAAGCTTTTTAAAAAGCTGTTTTTACTAAAATAAACGATGACAAAAGCTATAAACAAGCCTATTAGGCCTCATAAGTCAACCTACTTAATAATAATAATAATAATAATAATAATTATTATTATTATTATTATTATTATTATTATTATTTATTCTGACCTGCTTCTGAGGTTGTCCAATGATGTCCTCTATAAGTCCGAGCTCTTTGTCCACATCTCTAGTAGAGGACCTGTAAAGAACTCCAACACTCAAGTCAAAACTCTACTCCCCTTGGGTACAAGTGAAATGAGATTAGTTACATACTTCTCACTCTCCCGAGCCCCCTTGTATTCAAGTTCAAATTTCCTCCATTTCAGTTAAGGCCCCCACGTTCTCCTAACTTTATGGGATTCCTTAGTCCTCGGTAACCACCTTAAGCTATTACGCCACTCTAGGACATTGAATCCTTCGAGACTTATCGGGAAAGAACTCCTCCGAGAGAATCCTCATTGAGTTCCTTCTGGGTCGAGCTCTTAAGCCCAAGAAAATAGTTCAGTCCATAGTCCACAAGCTCAATTGATATTATTAGATATTATTAATGACAATCCGAGCTTATACTCCAAATCTTTATTTCCAAGCTTCAAAGTCGAGCTCTAGCTCTTTGTCCTTCATTCTGAGCTTATTTTTCGAGTTCCATCCTGAATAGGTATTCTAGAAAGTTTTAACTGGCCTAGAAGTTATGGGGAAATGTGCTGTAACACCCTTGGTGTAATTTCAAAATTTTCTGTGTTAATCGTGTTTGATCGATGTGCTTAATTTGTTTATGATGATCGTAGGTGTTGGATATCTTTTGGAATAAAGGAACTATGTTTTGGGATGCTGTAATCGATTACCGTGAGGTTGGTAATCGATTACAGGGCTCTCTGTATGTCCTTGGGTTAAAAATTTGCACGCCGTAATCGATTACCAAATATGGTAATCGATTACCAGTTCTGGGTTCGTGGTAATCGATTACCAGCCTTTGGTAATCGATTACCAGCCATTTGCTCATGGTAATCGATTACCAGAATGGTAATCGATTACCAGACCATGGTAATCGATTACCACAGACCAATATATATACGGAGACGCGTCCCACACCCTCATTTTGTCGATTTATCTTCTCTCTCTAACCCCAAACTCTCTCCCTTCTCTCTAGAACTCATCCTCCTACCATCCCTTACCTCTATCAACTTCATTTCATCATTTTCCTAATTAAATCAACAACAACAACACCATACTCATTCCATTAAACACAATCAACCATCTATACAAATTTCTCCTCCTTCTTCATTCTTGCTTTAGAGGATTTGAAGTGGTGAGCACACCTTTGTTCTTCTTCTCATTCCAATTCTGGAGGTAAGTCTCATACATTGTTCTTTCCTTCTTCCAAGCAATTCCAATTCCTTTTATCTTAGTTGAATTCTTGGAACCCTAGGATTTTAGGACTAGAGAATTTATGGTATGGAGAGTGTTAATGATCCTAGTGTTATGTTGTAATGCTAGATATTCCCAAGGAAACTTCTCTCCACTCTTGTGAATCCGGAGATTTAAGGTCTTCCTGTGACCGGTGATCTGTGAGTAGACGGAATGCTTTTGACTTATTCTGTTTTAAATTTTGAATTGTTTATTTACCTTGAGAAAAGCTACTCATGAGTTAATGATGAACGGAATTTGAATATGTTATGAGAATTGTGTTTTATGAACTTGAAAGAATAGGAAAGTCTATAACAGGATCTGTTTGCTAACGGCAGTAGACGTTAGCCTTGGTGCACCTTGGACTATGATATTACATGGCCACCCAAGGGGGTGGTGCGTGACAGATATTTCACGGCCATACGTATAGTGTGGTGCGTGCTTGTACTTCACGGCCTCTCAATAAGGAGGGGTGCGTGCCTGATTTCGGGATTCACACGAAGGAGCGGCCACCCAAGTGTGAATCCTGCCTGTTTATCCTGTTAGATGTTTCCACTATTTTCTTTATCTGGATGAAATCATTTGTGCTTATATATATATGCATGCATTGACTCATGAGTTTCAAAAGTATCCTGTCTCTCACTGAGTTTCTCAAACTCACCCCGTGGTTGTTACATTTCTTTTCAGATACAGGGTCAGACTTGGGAGCCGATCCCCTGGCCAAAGATCATTAGATTTCCCTCGGGGTGAGCCCTATATAGTAAGGGACTAGAATTGTATTTTGTTTCAATTGTAATCCTGATAGTTGCTCCGTAGTACTACAGGCAGGGTCCGACCCTTACTAATATGTTAAATTATGTTTAGAGGTTGATTAAACTAGTGGGTTGTTTATTGTATGTATACCTGATGACTAGTTTAGGTTGGATTTGATTATGAACTGGAATTGGATATGTAAAGGTGACTTGGATTATGAACTCTGATTTTATATGTGTTGTGTGCTGAGGGGTGCATTCTAAGAATGCTTGGATCCCCGATGAAATGTGTGTGATTGTTAAATTGCAGGATAAGTACTCATATTTGGGAAGTATCCTAAATATAGAGGAAACTCTGTCAAAAATTTTGTGGAATTTTGATGTGTGAGGCTTGCTAGGGAGCGTGCTCTCTAAGCGCCGGTCACGGCCTGGATTGGGTCGTGACATGTGCATAAACATGTGTCATACTCCAAAGCCTCCAACTTCATGTCATTACTATGCAATTATTATTACAATTTTTGCTTTGAATTTTAGCTATTCGATTGAGCCTCTCACCATTGATTCCTTAAACGACCATGATTTGCTCCAAATGGTAGGAAATTCTTTGATTCATTAGATCAATTCCCTTTCTCTAAGCATAGGTTTAAACACCATTCCCTTAATATATTCTTATCATTCCTCACTCTATTCATTTCTCACAATTCCTCATTCTCTTATTCATCTCAATTTGCAATTGCTTTTCTGCAACTTCTGTTTGCATTTTTTGCAAGTTTGCTCCCTTCCAAGCAATCCATCTTTACTTTTATCCCTCCTTCAAGAATCATCAAGTAAGTATCTCTATTCTTTCCTTCCTTGTCCTTCTAATTTTTAATCATCATTGAACCCTAAGAGAGCAATGATTGATCTCCCTTCTCTCTATTGCATTCATTGCTTTATTTCCATTCTTTCCCTTGATATTGTATAATTTCTAGAGGTTATTTTGAGCCCTCTGTTCCAGGTGTTCCTTATTCTAAATGGATAAAGATTCTCAAGAAAATGCCACTGAGGTTGTTACAGGCGCGGGGTGTTCTTCCAAGAAAAATGGGCCATTAGAATATTATTTTTGGGTTATAAATAAAGTTAAGAACTCATACTCCCTTTATATTGACCGACAAATTCTTGATCATTTCCTTAAAGACAATAGGGTAGCCTAATCGAGTAGGGAATATTTTGTAGAATGTCTTCCTTGTAAACCCAATGATAGGGCTTGCCATATAGGCAAGTTGTCCAATGATAAGGACCCGGCTTTTTTCTTTGTTTACTATGTCTTTTTCTCCACCCTGGTGTTAGACTTCCTTTCACCCCTTTTGAGGTTAAGTGTTTAGATTTTATCAATGTGGTACCTACCCAACTTCAACCTCATGGTTGGGCCTTTATCTGAGCACTTAAGACTTTGATGGAGTTCTTCGATGATGTTCTAACCACTGGGGTACTGTTTTCTTTAAGAAAAATTGCACTTTACCTCCTGAACTAGAAGCCATAAACATTCACTAAAGTTTCAGGGATTGATTTGTGCATTTTTAAAGTTTAAGGGCTAAGCCCCAATCACACGGCCCAACAAGCCCAAGCCCAGAACCCCATTGATTCATTGCCTTACAATAAGTTAGAGTGGTCTTATAGCAATTTTGGGGCCTATTTTGTACCCCCCACTAAGGTTATTTTTATATAATTATGCAAATGTTCTTTAAATTTACTAAAAATTGGTATTTATCTTCAAAATTATATTAAAAATGTATTTATAATTTGTCTGAAAATTTTTTGGGGTCTTTCAGGTAATTTTTGACCTTTTGTAAGCCTTTTAGTCTTTTATGTCTATTTTCTGTCCAAGTTCTATTGTATTTTTTATTTTCTATAACTAATGGCATTTATATAATTATTAGCAGATCCAGGGGCATCCCATGTCAATCCACACTTATTCTAATGATACAGGGACTTAAATGTCATTTTTAAAAGTTTTGGGGCCTAAGTATAAATAGTCTCTAGGGTCTAAGTTTAATTATTAAAACTATTGGGGCAATTCTATAAATAACAAAAGTTTGTGCTATACGGCCATTTTTGCCTTTTCTTAACTTTTAGTATACAACGATGCTATATTTTTAATGGCAGTGCCACACTGTCCTATAGTTCTCAATGTGAGGATTGTCATGGCATATCACTGCTTCAGATATTCTCACACAACCTAAGTGAAATAGATCAAAGTTCCTATATTACTTTATTAAAAGAAAGGGATGTTACATTTGGCTTATTTAGAAATAGGTTTTTCGGCCTATTTAGAAGACTTTTGACCTATTTAGAATGCTTTTTAGCCTATTTAAAGGTCATATTATCAAGTAGGCTTTTAAATAGGTTTTCAAGTCAGACATACTTTTGAAAAGGCCATGCTCGGGGCTTAAAAAATTACCTAAGTTTAAATATATTTTTGGTTCCTAAAAATATTACGAATTCTAGTTTTGGTCCCTATAAAAAATAAATTTTGGTTTAGATCCAAATATTTCCAAAAATATTTGGTTTAAATCCTCATTATTATTTTGTTTAGTTTTTGGTCCCTGTACTAAAGTAATGTTTGTTTTAAGTTCCTAAAAAATTATGTTAATTTGGTTTGTGTAACATCCTTAATTTCTTGTCGTATTAAATTACCTCAATAACCCTGAATAATTAGGTACTTAATGAGAAATTATGAGATTAAGACTTAATTGAGGGATTAATAAATTGTTCATGAGTTAACTCTGATGAGAAAAGTGAACAGAATGCTTAATCAAGATTAGATAATCTCTAATTAAGCAAGTCAAAGCGTTAATAGCTTCATTAAACACTAATCATCTTTAATTAACTTAATCGAGTTGAATGAAGGATAATTAAGCTTAATCGCAAGATTAATTTTTGTTAATCATGTTCTTGTGCGTTAATCACTAATTTTTGCTTAATCATATTAATTAAGTTGCAAGAGCACTTAATTCCATCATTAAATTTAAATTTAATCAACTAGACAATAAAGTAAAAGGTGATATCATAAAGTATAAAGCATTAGACAAGAGTGCTTTATGTAAAAGTTTGACCATATTTGTCTCCCCATCATCCACTTTATCACCTTAATCACTAATTAACACAAAATAACACAAAAATATCTCTCCCACACCCATTATACCTTACGGCCACTTCATGCACACGCACACACACACACACACACACATTTACTTCATTTTCAACTTCTTATCCTCTCTTTAAAGTTCTCAAACTCTTCAACCTCTCTCTATATTTCCTCTTCTTCTTCTTCATCTTCTTCATCATTCTCCACCTTCATAACCAAACCTTTCTCACTAAGCCCTCAAAGATTTCATCTTTTAGTCTTTGGGAATAAGATCTAAACACTACAAGACTTATTTTCAAGAGAACTCAAGAGCTCTCTTCTTGTCCTTCCAAAGCTGCCACCTTCACCATCTTGAAGAGCCACCATCTTCTTCATTTTTCATCTCCAAGATCACACCATCTTCACCTTAAGTAGTGATCTTCACTCTTCCATTTTATTTACTCAAGAAAGCTTGAAGTTTGGTTCCTCTCATGACCAAGATCTTTAAGTGAAAGCTCAGAAAATCTTTCATGCTCTTCATGGGCAAAAGTTTTCATTTTTGGTAAAATATATTTATATTCTTGTTCATGAGTGTTGTTGAGTTTTTTGAAAAGTTCATTTCTTTAAGTGCTTTAAAGTTCCTATTTTTTTTTCTCAATGCATGAGATCTTGGTGTTTTTAGTGGTTATGATGATGCTTATGATTGGAAAAGTTGTCACATTCATCATTTTCTTTTGGTTTGACAAGACTAAATACATTCTTGATGCATTAAATTTCAAAAAACTTGTTATTTGCAACCTTAAAAGTGGCGCAAGTTTTGTGCTTCCTTAAAGTTTCCTTTTATCTTGTCTTGAAGACAAGAATATATGTAAAAGTCTAAGCTTTTTGGGATGTGAAGTCTTTTTAAGTTATAGAAATGATATCTTGTCACTTTATGTTTTAAATTTTGACTCTTGGATGCAAATCCTTTCATAAAGTTTTAAACTTTAATCAAGAAGGTAACTTTAAGTCAAAGTTATAAGCTTGCACTTTAGTCTTGTAAAGGTGGAACCTTGAGATGAATATATTAGTAAAGTTCAAAGCTTTAAGCAAGAAAGTCACTTTTGAGTCATAAAAGTATTAACTTTTCTAAAGACCAAGACTTTCTAACTTTGAAGCTAATGTTTTATATTATTAGTTCATAAAGTAGGAATCTTTTAGGCTTTAAGACAACTTTAAATCATAAGTTGAGACCTTGATGGTCTTAGAGTAATTAAAAGTGTCAATTTTCATAAAGAACAAGACTTTTTAGTTCAAAAGCTAGTATCTTGTATCATTATTTTATAAAGATTTAGTCTTTAATACAATAGCTTAATTTGAAAGGCACTTACTTTCTTAAAGAATGAAACTTTATAACTACATTATAAAGAATGGTAACTTTTATAATATTTAAGGTAAGATCTTGTTATGTTAATAATAAAAGCTTGAAACTTTGCAACATGAATAAGTTAAAAATCACCCTTGGTGATTAGTGAACTTGGTGTTGTTGGGTTCATAAGTGTGGTTATGCATTGTCATGACCCAAGGATTAGAGGGATCTCGAACTCCTTAGGAACAGAAGTATGATTAGTGCCTCTAAGTATGCTATGAATCTATGAATCACTAAATGCACTATCTCAAGGAAAGGAAATAATCACCTACCTTAATTAATTTAAACAAGTGTTCTATAAGACATGCACCCAAGTAAAAAAGGTAAATTCCTATAAGGACTAAATAACTAAAAGATTTCACACACATTCATTTTAACTATGTGATTCTCCCATGGGTAACCACAGTAAATCATATAATGACTCATAAGACGTCTCACAAAGAATAATACAATTATAAACCCTCTTTAGGGTATGAATATATGATGTCATTTGGCATGATGAATGACAAGTTTGATTGAACTCTGTCTCATGATTGAATGATTAGTGTAAGGATATGATATGGACTATTGGTGGAAAGTTTTATGATTGGCATTTTAGGGAAAGCTTGGTCTAGCCATCATGTTGCCAGATTTCTGTCAAAATTATGAACTTAGTCATATCATTGCATGTGTATAGTCAAAGAAGTATTATGCATGGAAAGTGTAATAATAAAAAAAGAAAGAATGGGATATGTATAATGTCCGAAAGAAATCTTGTCGTTATTAATTAACTTGTTCGATTTTTATCGAATAAGTGGCTTTAATCAGAATTCGATTATGCATTCACCTAAAGTCAATTAAGTGTGATTTAGAAGTGATTAGACTTGAGGAATTAGATTAGGAACATAGGAAATCTCGCAGAATTCTTTTAAAAACCAGTTTACCGATTTAAGAGATATCGGCAAGATTTCCGTATTTTAAACTGTCGAAACTGGATCAATAGAACTTATGCTGTGAGTGCCCTAGGATTAATAACTAGGATTCAACCACAACAACCCCATAGGTGGCGCCATCATCAGCTAAGAAAGTAGCCACAAAACCAAGTTGAATTGGCCAACACAAATCCACCAATCACATTCAACTTGCTTTGGAAGTTTTCTCTCTTTTCCTTTTCTACCCTTGTAATTTCGGTTCCTATATGCTGACCTCTCTCCATTCTTTTCTCCATCGTCTCTTCTCATCTCAACTCATATCATCCTCCTCTCCTACAAACCTTCAAGCCACAATAAGATTTCTTCAACTCCAACTACAAATCTAACAAGAATCACACATAGAAAAGGTAGGAATCCAACTTCTCTTCTTATTTTATTGATTTGGGCTATGTGGAGATATTGTTTTCCTCATAATATTCGTGTGATTTGGAGTGATGATGATGCTTTATGATTTAATTTGCATGTGTGTTGTGATTAGAGTTGCAATTTGTATGAAAGAACTTGAAGAAAAAAGAAAACTCAGGAAACTATTAGGGTTTTTCCTCGGCGGTCCATACGGCAGAATGTACGGCTCCACCTACAGCTGTTTAACTCTCATGAATCTATTTTTATATGAAACTAGACATTCAGGGTTTTCCATACATATATAATATAAGGACATTGGATCAGTATAGAGGTAGTTATGAATTTTTGAATTTTGACCTAAAAATCAGGACTTTCATTCGGGCAATGTGAGTTAAGAAGGGTGTAACTCACCCTACACAACTCCACATTGAGTGAATCTAATGTTGTTTGAAAGCTAACATATGAGGGAACATTCCACAAAAATTCCAGAGTCAGATTCGTTGCCAACTATCCCCAGTATATCAATGAATTTATCTTAAGTTATTCAACCCGGGCTAGAGCAGGATAATCCTGTAGGGTTGAATTTTAGGGCTTATAACTTGAATTATACTTATTCAAATGAAATGCAACTTATTTCATTTGAAAGCTTACTCTGTTAGCTTTACATTGATATAAATTTCGCATGATTTCACTTGGATTTCTATCTTTGATGAATTTTCTCTTATAAGAGTGCAATTCTGGTTAGAAGTAGGGCAGTCTGGTATAAAACACAAATAGCTTGAGATAATATCGGAAATCAAAACTTAGTAAATAAAGAGCTTGATCAGGTATCCTTAAGGTTGAGTTCGGAACTTAGCAAACAAAGAGCTGCATCAGGTATACTTAAAGTTGAACTCGAAACTTAGTAAACAGAGAGCTAGATCGAGTATACTTAAGGTTGAACTCGGACTAGCAAACAAAGAGCTAGACCGGGTATACTTAATGATGAACTCGAAACTTAGCAATTAGAAAACTAAGTTGGTAAGAATAAGGTCGAAACTTCAAACTTAGGAAACACATTCATCGGAGTCTTGGAAGACCAATTATGGATTAATGTCGGAGATCCAGAATACATCTAGGAGATCGAACATAATCCAGGAAGTCGGAACTTAGGTAATCTCGGAACTCGGGCACAATTCAAACTTGGAAGGCGAACTCGGGAGTATCAATAGGAATTAAAACCTTGCAAGATAGATTAAGACTTAAGATTTTAAAGCTTGCACCTATTGATATTGTTATATTCTTGGTATAACTATAATGTTCTATATTGAGTTTGCTATTTGATTAAAGTTTCCTAGTTGCCTGACATTATTCATGGGGAAGTAGATATGATCCGTTATGCTGCCCACATTTTGGCAGAAATTTGCAATTAATATGAATTTACAAGTTATGCATGCATTGATCAAAGTAATAGATAAGCAACGCTATCCTTATAAGAATAAGCGGACTATTACCCGGGAGTATATGGCCAATAACTCCCAGGGGACCAAGGATGGAAAATAAGTTTTAAGAGGTGAAAGCCTTCAAGAGAATAACATGCATTTCCAGTTGCATATTGATATGTTCTGCATGATAATTCCTAATTGACTGTCCTAGACATCTATTTATCTCTCTTGACATATTACTCTTTATTTATGGTTACTGTCTTAGTTGCATTACTATATCTATTAACTATATGTTCCTTGTTCCAATACAAAATTGAGTTTGTTTCGGTATATGTTTCTATAATAAGAATTTAAGTTGAATATTACCATCGAAACAACCGAGAATGACAGTGATAATAAGCAAGTATAAATTTATGATTCCTACTGAGAAATCTTTATTTCTCACCCTACTATATATTTTCGCGTCATTCTCAAAGCATAGAGAACGCGGCTACCAGAGTCCTATTCATTGAGTTGCCCAAACTCCACATTCATCTCGATCCCTCTTTAGACTCTGTATATATCTCCGGTAAGTGTCAGTTCTGCCTTTATTTCTTCTTCCAGAGAGATTTTGCTATACCATTTATGCATCCGTTATTCGACCCTGCTGTCCCTTATATTGCCATTCCCCTTGACGTGGCCCATCCCTTTTCACCACCACCTGCAGCAGCACCGGCAGCAGCACCAGCCATGGCTCCGCCAGTCTCGCCACCGCAGCAGATACCCTCAATCTCGATGTCTGAGGAGGACCCATCGGAGGCAGCGAGTTCATCTTCCTCATCCTCCGCTCCGAGCATAGACTACACTCCTGCGGACACTGGCATGGCAAACGGATTCCTTTCCTCGGAGTTCACCTAGAGTGCTTGTGCAGTGCAGTGGTAGGATATGTATAGAATGACCCTCTTTTGGCATTTTGGGCCATAGGCAGTAGTTTAGTGGATGTTATATGTAGATAGCTGATACATGAAATATCCTATGGGGACCAGTTAGGGCTCTGATTTGAGTGACAGGCCGATTTATTTTGTCAACGGCCTTATTTTATTACCCTGTACTATTTTATATACCTTCTGACAACTTTAAAAACAGAGGTTTATGTATCTATGTATATAATGCAGTTTCAGTAATTCCGTTTATTTATTTTACTTTATTTCTGCAACAATGATTGTCTAGTACTTATTCCACAATTGAATGGGAATTTATTAATGAATAGTTAACTCTGTATGGGTATGTCACATTGAATAAGATTTATTTAGACAGCCCTATATAATAACTTATCAGGTAACCTATTATGACTTAAGCATAGTATTTTGTCTGGTAAGATGTTACAATATGACCCTTCAATCACTTCAATAAGGGAAGTGAGAGACGGTAATACACAAAGACTCAAGAAACCTCTATAAGGGAGGCAAGGGTGACATAGAGGACCCTCCAACTTAGAGGTAACCAATATCAACTTAGTCTGATTTGGCTAGTACTGCATGACGATGATCACAAAATGAGCTCATGTCTAAAAGCAATCCATTTCAAAGGAAAAGTAAGGAATGTTAAGCACGTGTTAAAAATGAAAGTAAAGTCAAAGTAAAACCATTGTTAAGTCCATGGAGTCACATGAATGTGCATGCATCATTACTCTCTCATATGCATGGTTGTGAATGTTTGCAATATGTTTTCATATATATGATTCTACCTTATGGCTTTGTGTTCTTTTATATTATGTTTACATGATAAAGACTAAAAGAAATTCACTTTGGGAACCTATGTTTTCAAACCTTTTAAAAATTTGGAATCTATGCATGCTCACTATTTTCATAATTAAATCCAAAGTGACTAGGATGACGACAATGACATATTAATGGTTTAGTCAAAATCCTACTGAGAAATCTTGTATTTTTCACTCTTACATTTTTGTGTCCTCTTCAAATGGAGCTGATGGCATCCATGATAGCACTTCTGATGGTACCTGATTGGATAAAATGAGGAGCTGCTATATTTCTTCACCTAACTAAGAAGATCAATATAGTTGTATAGTGTTTTCACCTTCTTGAGAGCCCTAGTTAGGCGGTTTATGTGTAATTAAAAGCATATTAGAAGTCATGCTACTTAATTTGATCTATTACATATGTAATAATTATTAATGTAATGATGACTCTTGATTATTTATGATTACATTATTGGCTTAAGGCATTGTGTTGTGTTATTTCAATTTTGTCATATGTCTTTCTAGTAACTTCGCGATATGAAAAACAACATCTATATGTATACGAGTAAGTAAGTGCGTAAAGGCTCAGTTTTCAACCATAAAGGTATTACAAAAAAAAAATTTACAAGCTATTTTCCTATATTACGCTAATTTTAACCATAAGAACTTCTGCTAGTTAAGAGTAACAACTAGTAATGCCATAAAATAACTTAAACATAGTATGGTATTATTAAGGTGTTATAGTTTAGGTCCTTTAGAATATTAGTTTGAGCTTCCTAAAACCAAATCATCATAATTTTTCAAAGACTAAAATCAAATATTTTTGGAAATGTTTGAATCTACATCAAAATGAAATTTTTATAGGACCAAAGCCAAATGCTTTTGAAAATGTTTGCACCTAAATAAAAAAAAAATTATAGGAACCAAAACCAAAATTCACAACATTTACAAAGAGCAAAAGTATATTTAAACCAAATAACCTATATTAGGTATAATAGGTGCACACTCAAGTTGCATAATTAAAATATCGACGAAGCCCATATAAATCAAAGCCCAGTCGAGCTTGGCCAATTTCCACTCTTACTATTAAAGAATTTTTAGAACAAAAAGTGATAGAAGACTAATATAATAATGTTTTTAATAATCTAAATGCTAAATGATGATATGATTTTTTTAGAGGAAAATTAAAAGAAATAATAGATAATTAGAAATTTAAAACATTAAGTTAAGATGTGATAAGAGTATAAAAAAAAATTCAGTACCATGATATTATAAAATATATGAATATGTGTGTATATAAATAAGTAATATGTCACACATATATGTATATATGTGTGTATGATACACTAACGGTTCAGTTTGACATGAATTGGTTTTTAAAAGCAAAATCTAACCAAATTGATTGATTGTCATAAACCAATAACTAATCCAAGTCGTTTTTTTTTTCGATTTTTTATTTTAGATTGTGTTTTAGTTTTAATTTGATTTGGATTGAGTTTTAAAACTTTAATGCTAAATTAATGATATAAATTTAAGAGGAGCAAAATAATGACCTGTAAATTTTTTAGAGATGAAAATAGAGATTAACTCCAAAATAAAATAATCAGCTTATTTAGTTAAAATTTTAGGAGAAAAAAGTTTTTTAAAAAAAATAAAAAGTACTTCTAAAATTTCTTTACCCATTTGTTTGTACTTTTAAAAAAAAGTAGAAGTATAAAATAATCACTTTCCTACTTATTTTGAGAAGTACATAGAGAATTATTTTTGAAAAAAGTAAAAATAGTAAGAGAGAAAGAAAGAGAAAAAGAGAATATGCCCAAGAAATGCGGTACCACACTCTTTACCAATTTACTCTTAGCTTTTTTTTCAAAAAAAAAAAAACAACGTTTCCATTTTCTCTATTTTATTAACTTTAAAATAATTTTTTATTGACTATATATTTAGTAAAGTTTTTTTAAATTAAAAATATAAAATATAAAATAATTATGATTTTTTAAAAAAAGATTTATCATGTACAAAAAATATTTTAAATTTAATTTTGATATACTGTTAATATAAAATAATTTTATATATATATTCAATCATATATTATTATATTAATAAAAGTTTTTTATTCAATCATCCATAACTTTAAAAATTTTATAAATAAAAGCATGTGATTAAATGAAAGTATAAAATTATTTTAAACTGATAGTATATTAAAATTAATCTCAAATACATTTTATCCAAACATATTTCTTGAATAATAAAATTTCATATCCTTAAGTATAATTTCATAAGTACAAAGTACTTTTATATTTATTACAGCTAAATAATTCTACTTCTATTTTTGTTTTTAATTTTGATTTTAAAATAATACTTCTTTCAAAAGCTTAATCAAATTGGCCCAATAAAAATATAAATTGGCCTTAGCCTATTCTATTTGGGTCAACTAGTTTCTTCATGAATCTCACTTTCTCTTTTCATAACCTAATTGGACATCCACAATTTAGTCATTTCCATTTTTGCTGCATTATGTCTTTGAAATATGATCTGCGATTGTATTTTTCGGTCAATAAATTAATAAGTGTTAATGTATCACTGCTCTAAAAGTATGAGTATAAATACAAGAGATGGATGTAACACAACATTTTTAATCTAAAGCACCAATATTTAAAATTTATTGGACTTCAATTAATTTGACTCAAATTGAGGGACAATTTTTTCAATGCTTTTTTTTTCAAATACAAAGATCGAATTTAAGAACTTGCTTAAGAAGAATTTAAATATGAAACTATTTGAATTAATCAAGTGTTTGTAGGTAGAAAACAATATTAGTTTGCCAATTTGGTGAATTCTAAAAGTTATAAGACATGATTTTTTTTTTTTGATATATCAATGGCAATGAAATTCAAACTCTTGACTTTATGTATATTATCTAAATTCTTCGTCACTATATAACTTCTAGTGACTTTATAAGACATGATATTATTAAGATAAAACATATAATATAAATATAATATTAACATAAAGTGACAAATATTAAATTAAAATAAAAGACATGAACATTTCATAAGTTAGTTTTACTCCATGTAACTGCAATAAAATACTATAATTGAACCAATCATTATTAATATCCATTTGTATTATATCCAAAGATATTTGGTGAATATCAATGCATAATGACGCGTGTAAAAGCAATAGGACAATTATTCTAAAATATCAGTATTTTTAGTAACTAAGCCCAGGTTGCGTTTGGATAGATTAGCTGTCGGAATGCCATAAATGTTTATGGTATTTAAAGTATTATATGATCAATTGTTGCGTTTGGATGCAGACAAGGGCACTATAAGTGAATTGCACTTTTTAAGAAAGGACCAAAATTTAAATTATAGAAAAGACAATTATTGAAAAAGCCATTTAATCGCGATAGTGTCTTCATCTTGACTTCTTTTGATCATCATTTAATATGTACGGGGGAGAAGTTATTTATTTTTCAATATATTTTTCATTTAAATTTTCATTTACATATGTATAATATGACACATTTTGAATATTGAGAATAGCAACAGCTGAACCAAGATGTACTCAAAGCATAGTTCTTCAGTTTTACACTGTATATGTACGCCATAAACACCTCTAACACACCACATAAGATGACTATATATAATTGGGCTACAACAAAAATTCCCTAACGTTATATTATAGGGATATATATACCTGAATTTACGCCGATATAACTATACAGAATCTTTAACCGTGTGGATAAATGTAATCCGCTAGCTTACCTCCTTTTGCTACCCTTTATCCAGTTATCTGCCAGAAAAATGTTTGTTTTCCAAAAAAAGGGAAATTAAAATAGTGAAGTCGTCTAGCAAGAGAAATATCGATGAAGCAATCTATCATCTAGCACATACTATATAACTTTGTGAAAGAATAAAGATTTTTCTAATTTGTGAGGGGAAAAAAGCAAGGGTTTACCTCATTTAGTGAAACAAAAAAAAAAAATTTAATTATATGCTGCTATACATCATTAAAATAATTTGATTTGACTCCCAATTTCTTATAACTATAATCAATTATTTTTACGTGATTAAATGATAATGAATTTCAAACTATAAAAATTAAACGCAAAAATCAATTAGTAAACTATGGATTTGTATACCGTGTAAACATAGGGATCATGACGCCCGCCCGAGCCTGATCTCTTCACAGCATCCACCCTCAGCAACCTGCACATAATTCTTTGTTTTCTTAGACACAACACAGCTGATAGATAACTAACAAGATTCATAAGGAAATTCAATTAATGGTGACAAGGTCATTCCCAGTATAATTACTCTTCAGGACTGATAGTTCATGCCAAATGCAATATCTCCCAATGAATATAGAATTGATAAGGGGTGCTTGTTTTTCCGTTGCAGCACTCAACACCCCAAGTCATCCCAACACGTGTACTGATGGATGCAAACCTGTTTCATAAATATGCATTTTCCCCTTCTACGATCTGGGGTGTATTTTAGAAAATAAAATATATAATTATAATTATTATGAGAAAATAAATAATTTAAAATTTCACAAAACACGAATCTAAATTATTCATGCAAAATACTTTATTTTCTTAATTTTCTAATAACAATTACGATTGTGGATTCTACTTTTTAAAATGTTCTTGTATTCTTTAAAATAACCAAACTTTCCCTCTATTATGGAGAAAATAAAATAATATGGTGGACTTAAATCACGTAATTAATAGAATGCTTACATAATCCTAGTGCACCTAAATTAAGTATATAAAACTAATCATATCACTAGCTATGGTAAATTATAATAGTTAATGATTATTTAACAGCACTAATTATTTGTTAATTAATAGCAAAATTATTCAAATATATACTTAGCTTAGATGCACTAATCTGATCTAAGATACACTAGGATTATACAAGTATTTCTCTTAACAAATATCTCCGAGCTGCATGCCCCGAACACGATGAATGTGTGTGTGTGTGTGTAAGAGAGAGAGAGAGAGAGAGAGAGATCACATTCGTAGAGCTTTGCTAGTGTCGGGGCTGTCACCGAGCACCTGACGGATCCTCACTTCAGAGGAACCCCCGAGAGAGAGCAACTTCAATATGGCTTCGCCGCGCCGGCGCAGGTGCGGCGAGCCGACGGCGTGGTTGGTGTGCTGCGGCGGCGGCGGCGGCTCGCGTCTCATCGCGGCCACCCTCACGCTTGTGCTTCCGACTCTCTTAGCGTAGCGCAAGCTTCGCGCGCTAGAGGTCCCGCTCGGGCTGCTCGACAAACTCGACGACGCATCGCCAGAGATCGAACCGGGGGACAGCTTCGCCGCCTGGTCGGCGTTCAGTTTCCGGTGACCGGAGCAGGACGATGTCCAGATGACCTTCGATCGAATCTTCCTCGCAATCTTTTACAATTCAAGATTTCCTCAGTTCACACAAATTCGAAATTGTCGTTATTTCAAACACTTCAAAATATAATCTGAAAATCAAACGTTCTTCTTTGCTCCTTTAGCGACGAACTTTCTGATTTTCAATTGAACATTGATGATCCAAGCAAACAGAGGAGAGTTCAATCCACATGATCTGCGATCGGATTTTCCTTACAGGCTTTTACACATTCACATTTTCTCAGTCTTGCGTAAATTTGAATATATTTTTAAATCAAGCACCTCAAACTTATCGGGAAAAAAAAAAAAAATCAAAATATAGACTCTAATCATCAAATGTTTATCGCTCCTCAACATCGAACTTACTGAGGTTCAGCTGAAGATTATCAAATCCAATCAAACAGCAGAGAAATTTTCCAAGAATCAACATCGAAACAGAAATTCAAAAGAAGAATCAATGAAGCAAAACAAATGCAATTGATCGGAATTGTTTGTTCTGCTTCTTGATTCGAAAAGAAAAAAATGAAAAAAAAGGAAAAAAATGAAAAAAAAAAAGGATCCGAACAGAAAACGAAGCAGAGCAAGATCTGAGAGAGAAAATGGACCAGGAGAACATGTAAAATCGACCTTGAACTTCATCTGACGGTAACGAGCGGTGGCTGAGAGGAACGAAACGCTACGTGATTTGATCTCCTCCTCCTCCTCGTCCTGGGACGAAACGCCATCGTCGTTTGTGACCGACGAAGCAGAAGACTTATCGGAACCACTCGACACTGAGCTCTCTCTGAAGCTCTTGCTGCTGCGGCTTCTCTCTGGAACCAGACATTTGTGATCAGAGCCAAACCTGCAGAGCAAGAAATTTTTGCATAAAAAAACAGAGCGAAGATCCAAACGACGACGGGAAACGCGAGAACGACTGCGTGAGATGTGCGGTGCAGTGAGCTTGTTACGGTTACTTTGGAGTGGAAAACGAGGGAGAGGGAGGGGTGCTTCTGAGAAGAAGCAGAGACGTTGCAACCGTTTGTTCTTGGGAACTCGGGAACGAAGACATTGTTGGCTTCGGAAGCTCTCTCTCCGGTTTGCTCTCTCTCGGCTTTTGAAATTTCGCGGGTATATTTCAACCTTTTCAAATTTTCTCTCTCTTTCTGTGTGTGCCGCGTGTCATTGTGGTAGTTCTTTTACCCTTTTTTTTTTTTTGTTTTCGATGAAGTTCTTTTACCTTTTTTATTGTTTAGTTAATAACGTTTTTGCACTTTTTCGTATAAGCCTTTTGATAGGAAAAAGTCTAATTATTAACAAAATTGGAGCAGTGCCAAACGGACAAATAAACTATTAAAAATTGGGATTTGTAATGCAAAGCGTTTATATTTGTTTGGTTTAGTTAAACCTACTAGCATGCCTCTATTGTTTTCTGGAACTATTTTAAATATGTATTTCTGATTTCTCTCATTATGTTGATATATTTAGAAAAAGAATTATGTTTTCTTTTTAAAAATCAAGTCCATATAATCTAGATAAATGATGTAAAATAACTAAAATTTAAGACTAAGTTATACAATAGGACTGGAAATGGCAAAACGAATAGATCCGCATAACTCGTATTTTTTGATGGGGTAAGTTAATATTTTCAATCCATAAAAAAAATTTTGACCCATATAACCCTGTGTTAAAGTAAAGTAATGCGAATTTAACTCACTAATCACCCTCTTTTATTTTTCTTTTTTTCTTTTTATTTTTTGCCACAAAATAAACTCAATATTTGGACCACAGCACACATGTCATTGCCCCCAGCACTCTAATACCATGTCACGTACATCTAAAAATAAATAAATAAATAAATAAAACAATTATGTGAGTGAGACAACGTGACCTAACCCTTATCCCTTTCTTTTTTATGACTATCATTCCTCCCCTCTTTTCTTATTCTCAACTCTCTCTCAAGGTCAGCACGCGGCAACCCCCAAAGCCAAATCCCCCCATTGCTAGAGGTCATGAGCAACAAAGAGGCGAAGGCTTCCCAACGACTCTAGAGAAGCGATCTCCGGCAGCGGCTGTTAGGACTTCCCATGCACTCCTCATGAACTCATTATCAAAATGCTTTGATTTGCTGCAGGGTGCTTCTATAGTCTGTCATGTTTTGATTCTTTTTAGTGAGCATGATCAAAATCGTAAGGCAGGGGTGTTTTTTAGATTGGGTGTGAGTCCGGCCTATCAGTTTGCATGGCAAGGGCTGGATTTTGTCCTGGTTTGGCTTTAGTCTTTATACCCGACTTTTTTACTCTTTTAAAATAAAAAAATATTATTTACGTATATAAACTGTTTCAACATTATTTTTGAAAATATCCTTTTTTTTATGATTATGTATAAATCAATTTAGATTGTATCGATTTATCAGCCGGTATCGATACAAAAAAATTGATTTCATTCAAATCGATTTATATACTATTCATATGAACAATGTATAAATCGATTTGAAATCGATTTATACATTGTTTATATGAACAGTGCATGGATTTGATTTATTTATAATAAAATAAAATTTATAAATTATTTATTTTATTAATTTAGAATTAGAATAAGATAATTAATAATTTAAGTTAATAAATTTTTATAATGATAATTAATTAAAAATTGTAAATAATTTTTTTAATTTAATTATTATTAATTTTAATATTTTAGTCTCAATTTTATTTTTTAGTGAAAAAATTTAAATATTTGAGTTACTATTAAATTAGTTTAGGATATATTTATGAGATATGAACTTTTGGCATGCATCACCGATTCCTAATTTTGAGTATGATCGTCTACTGATTAGTGCTTTTGTTGAGCAGCGGTTGAATAATTGATGTGTTTAGGGTTTAGGATTTATACATTAATCAAATTATGCAGTTCTGTGATGCATGTCAAAAGCCTACATCATGCAAATATATCTTAAGCTAATTTAATAGTAACTCAAATATCTAAATTTTTTATTAAAAAATAATATTGAGACTAAAATATTAAAATTAATAATAATTAATTTAAAAAAATTATTTACAATTTTTTAATTAATTATCATTATAAAAAATTTATTAACTTAAATTATTAATTATCTTATTCTAATTCTAAATTAATAAAATAAATAATTTATAAATTTTATTTTATTATAAATAAATCAAATTTACACTATCAACAACATTATATAAATCGATTTCACTGAAATCGATTTATTGTTAAGAGTATATTTTACAAATTTATACCAAATCAATTGACTATTTTCTATGTCAAGCTATAAGAGTCCCCTGCAAGGATCGAGAAGAAGAATATCACTCTCTATATATTGATCTTTCCCCTCTCTCTTCTCTCGTTGTGAAGTTATGGTATTTGCAAGCCAATTCAATGTTCAAGAGCTGGTTATGCCTTCGACCCATGGGTTCTGATTGTCTTAGAAAAACTTCTTCATGTAACTTGGTTCACTCTCGCTTCTTTCTCTTTGCTTTTTATTGCTGGCACTGGAAATTCTTGACGGCTCTTCTCCTATTTAGTCGTTCTTCCTTCTAAGCTTCTCTTCCCAGTCCCCCCAAATCCAATAACTAGATTTACAAGATTTTTTATTTTTCTCTCTTTTTTATTGTCTTATAACTACATCAGTTTTTTCGTTTACAGAAAAAAATAATTTACAATTTTTAATTAATTATCATTATAAAAATTTATTAACTTAAATTATTAATTATCTTATTCTAATTCTAAATTAATAAAATAAATAATTTATAAATTTTATTTATTGTAAATAAATCAAATTTACACACTATGAACAATGTATAAATCGATTCAACTTAAATCGATTTTTTTGCATCAATACCCATTGATAAATTGATGTAACTTAAATCGATTTATCTATAATCTAGAAGAAGAGGACATTTTCGAAAATAATGTTAAAATGGTGTATATACGTAAATAAGTTTTTTTATTTTAAAAGAGTGAGAAAGCCCTTTATACCCTTATGTTTTCTTCTTGTTATTTTGAGCCTGGTTTGCTTTTCATTTGTGATAGGCTGATAGCTCTCCGCTTCTGTTTTCAGGAGTCTATCAGTTTTACTTATCTACAAAAACAAATGGCTACTACAACATTAAAAATTCATTTATCCTTTTTAAAATAATTGAGATGAATTAATTTATATAAAAAATATATTTTCTTTATTTTTTATTTTTTTGGTGAATCGCATAAAAGTGAGGCAGATTAGTATATTCAACCCATATTACTGTGGCAAATTGGCCAGCCCTACCTTGTTCTAGCTTGACCGGTGGCGATCGAGGAGGAGCAAGATGGGGCAGGTTGGTCCATTTGCCATTTTTAAGTAGGATCCACTCATCGTGAATATTTTTTTTTAGGCTAAAATATAACTTTAGATCTTGAAAATATATTAAGAGCATGTTCATAGAGTTTAATTCCTATAAAGGCTTGCTAATAAGGGTATTCTATTTCAGTTTTGTTGTCGCATATTTCACCTCTTTTCATGTTTTATTAGCAAGCTACTTAAAAATTTTATTAGAAACTCCTTTTGTCAAATCTGTAAAGTGAAAAGTAAGCCTTAAAACATTTGTTTTAAAAAAATTAATATGGGTAAATGACAAAATCAAATTTGTGAGTCTTATTATATATAAAGAATGATGGAAACTAAATCTTACAATATTCTTGTTACATCTATCTTACAATGATTACTTAAAATTTGTTGTGCAAACTAAATAATAATATTGTCAATCTTTATTTGTCGCTTAAAAAGTAAAAATTAAATTAAGCCTGCCAACTATTTACAAATAAAAAAGGATAAATTAAGATATAAAAAATATTCACAAAAATAAATGAATTGGCTTTAAAATAATTATTCACAAAGAAAACAAATAAATTAGGAAAATTTAACTTTGACTTAAATTATAAAATAAACAAATAAATTGAGAAATTTAATTTTGATTTAAATTATTCAAAATAAAACAAATAAATTAAAAAATTAATTTTGGTCTAAATTACCTAAGATAAGATAAGTAAATTGAGAAAATTAATTTTAGTTTGGCAAGGATTACCTTCTTCTACATATCCTTGACTTGAAAATACTTGGGGCAATTTGTTGTCCAAGCTAGCTAGCATTAAGAGGCCAAAAGATAACAGATTAGTGATTCAGTTAATGCTCCGTCACCCGAGCAATCATTAGGCAAAATTAAAAGCATTTGAGCGAATGATTGGAGAACTTCCTATATATTTTATCTAGTCAAAGGTGAATTACCAGACAGAATTTTAGATGTCAAGAAATTTAAAAGATTGGCTGGTTACTACACCATCATTCATGATCAACTCTATAGAAGAGTACATTCTTTGCCATTGTTAATATGTATCAACCAAAGAGAAATAGAAAACGTGATGGAAGAAGAAGTCCATGGAGAATATGTGGGAACCATATTGGAGGTCGGTCATTGGCAGCTAAAATTCTCCAAGCTGGATACTTCTAGCCCACAATAAGAGCGGATTGTACTTCATTCGTTTGAAAATGTGACAAGTGCAAGAGATTTTTCGAGATCTCGCAAAAACATCCAGAGCGCTACACCACTTGCAAGCTAGCTGACCATTTCATAAATGGGGAATTGACATTCTCGGGCCATTCCCCTAACTCTAGGGTAGTCAAAATACCTTGTAGTGACAGTTGACTATTGTACCAAGTAGATTGAGATTGAAACCTTAGCCTCGATTTGTACTGAAAAAATCAAGAATTTTGTTTGGAGAAGGATTATTTGTAGGTATGATATTCCTCAACAACTTGTTAATGACAATGAAACTCAGTTTATAGGTTGGAAAATTTTTGTTTAGACCTTGGAATTCACTAGTTGTTTACGTTGGTGTAACACCCTTGGATTAGCGATAGCAACTAATTAAAAAAGTCATACTAACATGGTTGAAGAAGAAGTAGGACAAGGACAAGGGACTATGGACCAAAGAGTTGCCCACGGTATTATGGCCTTACCATATAGTAGCCAAATCATCAATGAAAGAGACTCCTTACAGGCTAGTCTTCGAAGCAGAAGTGTTGATCCTTGTTGAAGTTTCAAAACCTAGCTTGAGGAGAAGCATGTTTGATGAAGAAATCAATATAATGATGAGAAGGGTAGAGATCGGCCTGATCGAAGAAGAAAGAGAAATGACCCAAATCAGAGAAGAAGTCATAAAGGTGAAGATAGCTGAGAAATTACAACAAGAATGTTGATATGAGATATTTCAGAGCAGGAGACTTCGCTTGAGAAAGATTGGGTTACAAAGGAAGCTAGCAGGAAAAGGAAAGCCTGTCCTGCATTGGGAAGGACCTTATAAAGTAATCAATGGCACTTGAACAGGAGCTTATAAGATTGTTGAGCTCACTAGAAGAGAATTGTCATGAACATAGAATGTGACATCGCTAAGAAGATACTAGGACTAATTTTGTCCTTAAATTAATTATGGTTGGTGTCCTCTTTTTCCTCCATTATGTTTTTCCGCTAGGCTTTTCCAATGGAAGTTTTAATAAAGCATGACCTACATAGGTTGATGTGTCACGATAAAAGTACTTAATGGAACATTGGTGTATCATTCAGATTGAAATATTAATCGAATAAATTATAAATTTCTCATATTTGATTAAGTTCATTTTCTCGTGTCTGGTATTATCAAAAGCTTGAGACCTAATAAAGAAAGTCACAAAAAAAGGTGAAATAAAATAAGTAAAGAGTCATGTCTTTAGTATCAAAGTTAGTGGTTAAGGCCACAAAAAATATAGCAAAGAAAGGCTACAAGGCTTAGAATTAAAGCCACGCAAAACTAATTAACCGAGAAGAAAGGTTAAAATCAGAAAGCCTAGATTAAACCTTGAAAGTATAAGTCTAGATTAAGACGTGAAATCATAAAGCCTAGATTATTAGGGCTTGAAAGTATAAATATCTAGATTAAGACTTGGAATGATACAGTCGAGATTGAGGCTTGAAATTATAAGTTTGGATTAAAATGAAAAGCTGAGATTAAGGCTTAATGATTAGAAATAAAAGTTGATGCCGAGATTAGAATTAAATGCGTGAAATTTAAGTTATTATCCTAACTTAGCCATTTCAGAGAAATGATGAACTTGATTGCACGTAAACTAAAATCAACTGCGTAGGCAACAAGGAAATAAGAGATAGCTATATTAAAAAGGAACAAAGGCCCTATAACAGTCATAAATACATAAAAAATCACAAAGAAAAAGGGAAGAGTCCTAGAAGAGGGAGATTCACTATCAGCGGTGCTAGGGGGAGCAATAGCTCGGAGAAGAGCGACACTCAAACTTCGTTTGGCTTAGTGTTAACCTCGGCGTTGTCAATCAACTAAAGCTTGTCCTAAGCTTAGGCCTCCTTTTTGTGCTTTTCCTTAAATCTTCAGTAACAAGCCAACCATCCTCAATCTCCTTGAAAGGCCCTACGACAGAGAATCTAACCTTAGGACTAGTATCTACGCTTACTTTATGGCCTTCATGAAGCCATAGACAAACTACACCGTGGCCTCCAAGTGGAGGTCTATACCAATCTCATACCTCAAGTACTTGAAACCCTTCCTTTGAACAAACAATTTTTTGGCCAATTATCATACCATTTGATCTTGATTTAATCACACAACTCATATGAGAACCAAAATCTTTTCTTTTCTTTTATTTATTTATTTTTTTTTTTTTGCATACTATTGGCACCAAAAGATAATTATTATGGGCTAGCAAGTGATAAGATGATGGGCTTATAAGAGAAGTGGAATTGGGCCTGATTAGATGTGAAATCTCATCAATCGAGACATGATAACTAAGGCTAAGCAAGAAGCATCAGCTGAAGGGAAGAATGGCTGAAAGGAAAAAATAAGCCCAAGTGTGAATCAAGGTAGCTGGAGACTGATGACCTAAGGGACAACGGTTACCACTATCAAAGATATGGGAACATGGGGGATAAACCATAGACCATTATGTGCATGAGTGGAGAAAATGGCGAGATTTGAGGAAGATTATAAAAAGCTCATGTGTAGAGAAGAAAGGCATTGAGATCAAACATACATCATGTTATTTCAACTATCAGCTTTTATTTTCTACTTGTCAGTTTATTTTTAGCTTTATGGCATTTCGTTAGTTTCATTGTTCATCTTTAAGGTTTTGTATGAACTAATAGTTAATTAATAGAAGTTTAAGTTTCTATTCCAATTCGTCATTGACCAATCTTGCTCAAAGGCTTGCTCCCGTGAGCCGTTTGAAGAGTCTATTTGCTAAGGAACAGAGTAACCTCCTTAGCCTAAATCGTCTGAATATTGGTAATCTTTAGGATGTTACTTTTCGGATAAGTTTCTTATTAGAGATTTAGCCAATTAAATATTTTCATCAAACATAAATTGGCACGCCTAGTGGGACCATCAAGATCAGGTCAGCCAAAGTTTCCTATTCTTGGACTAGATCATACTTGGCGTATGAATTTAAGATCCGGAAAAGTAATCAACATGAGTTTGACAAACCAAAATCAAAGTTTCACCCCAAACCAAAAAGCAGGGGTGCAATCAGCTACGTATGCGATAGCCTTAACTACACCCCAATGGGTGATTTTAGAACAGCCAAATATAGCTACTGTCTCTCAGCTGTCGAGAGATTCAAGTTCTACCCCAAAGTAGAAAGTAGGGGACAATCAGCTACGTGCCCCAAGGGATGATTTCAGAGTAGCTGAATATAGCTGCTGCCTCTCAGCCGCCGAGAGATTCAAGTTCTACCCCAAGGTAGAATGCAGGGGGCAATCAGCTATGTATGCGACAGCCTCTACTACAGCCCGAGGAGTGATTTCAGAGCATCGGAATACAGTTGTTACCTCCCAGCTACCGAAGGCTTCGGCAGCCTCTCCTGACGTGACTAGTTCTATGCAGACTAGAGGCGAGGAGAGGTAATCGTTAGTGATGTCTACATCCTTTATCCGGCAACATATTGAAGCAGTAGTAAATGATCTGATGTAGGAAGTATCCAAGCAACTGGCTAAAATAGTGAAGCTGATGGTGCAAAATGAGTTGCAGATGTTTCAGCAACAACAGAAGGAAATATGACAAACTCATGGTCAATCAGTTGAGTTTATATATGCAAATGCACCTGAGATTAATAATGAGACAATTACATATACTGGGGGGCACCAAGGGCCCCAACTTGGGCAAGTACAAATAATGAAAAGGCCCCCGAATGCACCATCAAATTTGGGATTGCCAGCGAGTAATACAAGGTTGGGGAATGGTCTCAGTAGCAATTGGGAACAACCTATTCACACAACGGTTGATTTGGTAGGTCAAACAAGTTGGCCACAAGAGGATAATCATGGGAGCTCCTATAATTCGGGGCTAAACATTCAGCCGATTAATGGATTCCCCATCCAGCCTAGAGGATCGGCATAGCCAACGTATACACGACCGCCAATTTATATAGAAATGCAAAAAATAAAGCTATAGGTTTGACACCCTTCAGATTGACCTTTGGTCAGGATGCAGTTTTGTCTATGGAGATAAATGTTAAATCATTAAGAGTGACAAAACAAGCTAACTTGTAGCCTGAAGAATACTCTCAAGCCATGTTCCAAGAATGGAATCAGCTGATAATGACAGAATCATGGCTTTACAGAGTATCAAGCTAAATAAGGAAAAGGTTGTGAAGGTGTACAATAAGAAGGGAAGGAGAAAACAATTTGCCGAGGGAGAAATTGTATGGAAGGCAATATTTCCTATTGGAATCAAAGATCCTAAATTTGGCACATGGTCTCCAAATTAGGAAGGTCCTTACATTGTTAGCCAAGTTATATATGGAAGAGCATATAGACTGGTCAGCATGCAAGGAAAAGAATTAACTAAAAGTATCAATGGAAAATTTTTAAAGAAATATTAACCTTCCATCTGGGAATCAGTTTCCAAATAAGTAGTCAAAATTAATAGCCACAAGCTGGCTATGTAACTCAAATTGAAAATGAACGAAATGTAAAATAATGTCCTAGGCTAAGTTTCAGATGGGGTAGGAGTTGCAGCAGTTAGTTTGCCATCTACATCAAGTGATTCAGCTTGATCCCTTGCTTCAGCCAAGTACATCATAGTAGATTTAGCAGCCATCTTTGAAGCTAATTCTTCTTCCAGGAGTGCGGTCAAAGCATCCCCCACAGCAGCTAGGATATTATCTTGTAAATCTTCTGATATGAGTTCGGGAATCAAAAGCAGAGGCTTCGCCTATACAAGGAACAATGACAGAGCTAAAATATTGATCAGTGTCTATGTAACAAAGCAATGAATATGAGAGAAGAAGGTAAACCCTTAGAAGCACACACCATTGAATAGGGTTGATATGATTAGCTGAAGGAGGAGGCAACCGAGCAACTTGAAATTTTGGGAACAAAGAAGCCCAAGAAGATTCAGCCTCAGCTATACCTTTATTGCCTACCTCTGCTGCATGCTCCAAAGGTTTCTGCTTCTCAACCATAGGCACAATCTTGTGATCAAGGGCTTTAGCTTGGGAATAAAGTTGCAGTTGTTAAGCATCCTCAGCCTTAATCTGAGCTTTAACACTGGCTAGTTCAAGTTCCTGAACTCCCAATTCAGCCTGCAGTTTGGCAATCTCTTCATGAATGGATCTGATTTAGTTAGTGAGTTGAGTTTGCCATTGTTGATGATGGTATCAGCTAAATCTTACAGTATGATACTGGGACAAGTATGTATTTTTCTGCGTTTTGAGACAGGTCAATTCATCCAAAGCTTTAAGACCATCGTCTTGGCTAGATTTGAACCTATAATAGTCTGACACAGCATCCGAAAAAGGCAGGGCAATGTCAGTACACACTTGCCAAAGCGAAGTAGGCACCTCAGCCCCTTGGAATTCTGACACCTTCAAGAGAGAATGTTCCAATCTAGCCGAGGCCACAGAATCCAGAATAAAAGGTTTTTGCAATCCTTTCTCATTGACCTCGAGATGTCGCTAAACCGGTGATGACGGAATGCTGGGAGGTTGAGTAATTGTAGTCCTGAAATATGCTTCCAACTCCTCATCAAGAATCAAAGAGGGAGAGGTTGGAGGCTGTTGAGGTGAGCTACTTGGCTCGGATGCACCAGTTTGTGCTACTGGACTCCTTGGCTGGATGGTTGGCTGGATATCAGGAAAATTTACCTCAACTGAGATATTTGCTGATGCTACTATAGTAACAAAAGGAGATGAAGCAGCAGGAATAACTGCTGTAAGTTCATTCGGCTCAGGCTGAAGCATTTCATCAGCTGAAGTAGGATCTAATGAAAGCTGAGGCTGAGGAATACTCTTGGGCCACTTCTGCAAAGGGCATTCATCTTTTTCTTCTTCCTCCTCAGAATCCGAAATAATAACCTTCCTTTTTGAGGATTTGGTTGTAGACTTGGGTGGACGAAGAGGAGGAGAATTCAGTTTAGCCCTTTTCTTACTTCTCCTTTCTTTCTGCAAGCATGCCAGCATATGTCAGGACTGGGAATAAACATGTGATTAAGAGTAAAAGAAAGTTGTGTATCCGTAAAGGGGAAGGGTGTCTTGAAGCAGCTGCGGCTGGGGCGACAATCCTGAGAAGGGTAGCTGAGATAAGGTTCCTAGGGCTTTTCCTCGCTGGAGTTTTATGGCATGGTTGGGTCGGAACATTAGTATCAGCATCAATAATTTGTAATCCTGTGTTTTAGATAAGATGATAACGAAAATATATAAGGAAAATGGCTTGAAGGATGCAAAGAATAGGTATGCTTACCCTAAATGGTAGGAGGTATGGTTATGACTGATGGCTGAATGCCAGCGGATGGAAGAACCATGGTAATGGCCAGTCGAGGAGGGTGAGCTAACTTGCTATGGCTTCTACCAATGAGCTTCCATAGATAATGATCAGGAGGGTGAGGAAAAGCTATGTCGTACACAGACCTCCACCAATCTGTATACGCTGAGGAAGTCCCAGGCTGGGGAATCAAAGGCTGGAATTGAAATCGACTCAGCTTGCTGGCATTAGTGGCAACCAATTGTTGTAGTTCAAGAGGTAGAAGTGCAGGCCTTGTATTGGTGGTCACCACAGACGGATAAGGAGCAAGAATGTCTTAAATGAGTCCAAATTGCTGAGCAAAACAATTTGGATTGTATGTCTCGACTGATATCTTGTTAGAACGAGCGTTGGGGTGAACCCCATTTAGCAAGTCTCGGCTGGTTAAGGCACTGCTCCAATGAGGAATAACTTCTCCCACCTCATCATCTGAGGAGGAAATCAAATCTATTTGAACTCAGTCTAGCCCATAGGTGCGGTAAATGAAAGGACAAATCTCTAGATACAGCCAAGGAAGCATCTTAAAGAGCCAATCAGCCAGTTGGAAAGTAGAGAAGGTCGGAATGTGCACAGTCTTGTAACAAGGGCTGCAAGTAGGACCATTTGGGATTGATTATGTGGAAGTAGAGCAGTCACAGTAGAATTCCGAAAAGTACTCATTTACCCACAAGAATAGAAACCATATGGGACCTGGAATGGCCTTGTTGTCTCGAGACCTCAATTGATCTGTCCACATTTTCATGCCTTCATAAAGGAGGATAGAATATGATAGCCGAGATATAATAAGAAAGCTCATTGACCATGGAGAGGGATTTACTGCAAAGGAAAAATTTACAAAGCCAGAAGAAAATGAAAGCATTGCGCTCGGTAATGCTCACAGTACCTCGTTCTCACCTATGCTCGTCCATAAACTTGCCATGAGAAGAGTTTTCCTTGGAAACAAGGCAGTCGAGGTCTTTAAATTTTTCTTCATACAGGCTAGGGACGTCCTCACCAATAATCAGCAGTCCTAACATAATAGCAACATCAAAAAGAAAATGGGTCATGATACCAAACGGAAAAACGAAGGCATTGATAGCCGTATTCCAAAAACCCATGAGAGTCATGAACATATCAAGATTTGGGGAAAAGTTGAATTTGGAAAGCATAATCATGTCATAGATTCCCCAGTACTTTAGTTCAACCTTCCATGGCTCTAAGACTCTATTAAGCCATTCTTCATATTCAGGAGAAGGCTTGGGCTAGCCGCGGAGTTCTTTAGGGTAGATAGATAAGAGGGTAGATAGATAAGGAAACCAATCGGCAATAAAAAGGAAGATTAAACCCATATGGAAGAATAAATGTTTCAATAATGTGAGGGAACATTGGAGGCTCAGTACATAGAGGACCCAAAATGTATGAACCATGGTCAGCATCCTGGGCAATCAAAGTGTCTGCTCCAGGTTCATCTTCTGAGGAAGAATCTTTAGCTGGGCGAGATGATGAAGCCATTTGTGCGGAAGTCGACTTGCTAGCTAGAGCTTTCAAAGCATAAACAGATTCTTGAAGTCTATCAGCTGATGGGTTTGGAGAGTTGGCTGATAAATGAATAGAAGAGCTTTCAAAGCTTAAAGAAGAGGAGCTTTGGGAAGGATTACAAATGGCTGAGCTGGAAGGGTTCTCAGAATCAGAATATTTAGAAGACATTGGAGGGATCAAGTGGAAAGCTAAGGGTTTTGGAAGAAAGAGCTGAAAGGTCGTCAAGAGAGAAAATCGCGTAAAAAGTGAGAATGGGAAATATTATGAACAGTAAGAGAGGTTTAAATACAATACCCAGCATGCTAGCAAGCCGTTGGCTAGGTATTGTATTGGGGGGCATATATTGGCACCAAAAATTAATTATTATGGATTAGCAAGTGATAAGATGCTAGCCCTATAAGAGAAATGGAATTGGGCCTGATAAGATATAAAACCTCATCAGCCGAGACATGGTAACCCAAGCTAAGCAAGAAGCATCAACTGAAGGGAAGAATAGCCTGAAGGGAAAAAAATAAGCCCAGGTGTGAATGAAGGTAGTTGGAGACTAATGACTCAGAGACCATTATGTGCATGAGTGGAGAAAATGGTGAGATTTGAGGAAGATTATAAAAGGCTCATGCGCACAGAAGAAAGGGATTGAGATCAAACACACATCATGTCATTTTAGCTATCAGCTTTTATTTTCTACTTGTCAGTTTATTTTTAGCTTTATGGCATTTCTTTAGTTTCATTATTCATGTTCAAGGTTCTGTATGAACTCATGATTGATTAATAGAAGTTCAAGTTTCTATTCCAATTTGTCATTGACCGATCTTGCTTAAAGACTTGCTCCTATGAACCGTTTAAGGAATCCATTTGCTAAGAAGCAGAGTATCCTTTTTAGCCTAAATCGTTTGAATATTGGTAATCTTTGGGATATTGCTTTTTGGATAAGTTTCTTCTTAGAGATTTAGCCGATTGCATATTTTCATCTAACACATACCTAATGCAATAGTTCTTTGCATATTCAATCGATGTGAACTACATTCCTTCGTACGGTTATGACGAAGGCTCTAAGATTCCCATATTTGATTGTAGTCCAGTATTAAGATGGTCTGTTGAAGAGTACTTCCAAGTCTATTTTCCTCTTCACCATTACTCATAGTTAAATTATCATCAAACATTTTTATCCCTTGATGAGAGCAACGGCACAAGTTGAATCCAATTCAATGAACTTGTCTAAAACCCTTGCTCCACGCAAGTTGGAGGCCATAGTAAGCACCCCAAATGTCAGCAATGGTGATGGGACAAACTCCCAAATTCACCGAAAAGCCACCAATAAAGTCACCAGCAATATTTCTGAGATGACCACCACAAGATGCCTTCGACAAAGCAACCGCAGAACCATCAAAGTTTATTTTAATCCATCCTTTTAGTGGAGAGTCCAACCAATAAGACAAACAAAGTGAAGCAGGTAAGGCCTAAGTAGGTCATTATTAACCAAGTTTCCATTGAACACAGCCCAAAACGTACCAACATATCTGCAGGGGAGAGAGTTATTCTTTAAAAAATCTCTTCATTATGAAATTTTCACAAGAAGTGTAATGTTGTACCAAACACATGGGGCCAATCAAAACTAGGACAAATGTGGCCACCTCTGAGATTATGAAGCAACCATGAACGAGTAGAGGAGGTGAAAAAAGCAAGCCAATCTGACGGCTTAACCAAAGCGAAGCCAAAAGTCACCCAAACAAGGACAGTCTTGCAATGCATGCATAATATATAGATTCGTGCACAGCAAGGTCACACCTGTTACAACACAGATACGTTGCCACATGCCTGTTATGTCAAAATGAATTTGTAAGAAGATCATCAGTTGCTATTTGCCAAATAAAAACTTTAATCCTCTCCATACCTTTCCCTTTCCAGATTAAACAAAAAAAAAAAAATGGGTTTGGAGTAAGATGAATTTGATTGGCCAAAGAAATGCAAGAAGACTTCAAAATTCCCATTTTGGCTGAGTCCCTAAATTACCGAGTCTGAACCTGCATTCGCCATCGGAGGAGGCACCCCAGCTATTCTATCACATACATAAGATGGCAAAATTGAAGTCAAAAGGGGCTAGTTCCACCCATCCTCCACAAGCGCAAACTGGCCTACATTCCTTTGCAAATCTAAGTCAGAAAGAGGAATCAATGCATATCCGCCTAGAGGCTGAAGATGCAGCGCTCACTTATCCAACCAAAAGCAAATTGATGTGCCATCCCCGATACGCCATAAATACATTTCGCTCCACGTCCTCCCAAGCCTTTGCAGCCCCATGCCAACGATTTGAACAGCCGGGCTTTGCATAAAAATTATTTTCTTGAATCTATTCATATTTGGTAAAATAATCATTCCATATTTGGTCATCATGTTAAAACTTAAGTAAAAGAAGGATGATTACTTTTTCCTCAATTTCTCATCCTCGCTCATTAAAAATACTTTAAAATAGATATTCAAGTAATTTTTTCCTTCCCTCTCATTACAACATCATAGGCACAGCTTTAGAAATTTTACACTAGTTATATATAGTGTCATCTTTAACAAACATGCTGCTTCATTCTTCACTGATAAACTAAACATCTTATCCTTTTGTATAAAAGTTTCTCACGTTAAAATTCTATCCCTTATCTGGAGGATTCCACATTAGATTTGACAATATTTTGTTGAATAATGAATTAATACAAGATAAGAATAAAATACTAATGGCAAAAGGATGAAAACGAAATGGTGCTAATCTGACATGAAAAGAACACAAGGAAGAATTCCCAATTCCTCAATAGATACTACGATACCCTATTGACTGCACATACCTTCCTATTTATACATGTGAATTCTTTATAAATTTGCTTATGTGTCACTGTATTTTTGTTTCAGATCATTGTCTTTGTTAACTTTATCCATAATGTTGCATAGAAGTCACTCGCCTGAGCAAGAGCACTTCTCATTCTCTTTGATTCTCAGTTGGACCTATGGTTTTGGTCCAGGAGCTAGTCTGCTTCTTCAATCTCAGGTACATCTTTACCCATACCCTTTCAAACTAGAGACATTATTGTTGGGATGATTAAGGCCCAGGTCTCCAACGTTATCAACCCAACACCAAGCGAACAAAAGTAACTTATCGCAATGTAAATAATTCTAACAATTGTTTTCTTTATCCACATTTTAGATTACATCAGCTAGTCAGGAAAAAGCATATCACGTTTAGAGATAAAAAAATAATCTTCAACCACAGCATTAAGGGCGTAATCAGAATCCAAAATTTAGATTAGTTGTGAAATTAAAATTATTTTAATAATTAATTATTAACTATAATTAACTTTTTAATAATTAATTATAATAAAATCAATTTCATAGTTGAATTTTTATAACTGAAAAATGATTTTAGGTATGTATGAATTTAACAATTACTTATATGCAGTAAATTATTATAAAAAGTAGAGTAAATTACCTTTCCTCTCCTGAAAGATATTTTTATTATATAACTCTTTTTTTTATTTGTAAAATATATGCTTTATTCTAAAATATTTTATTAATCAAAATATAGGTTTAAATATGTTTTTAGTCCCTGAAAATATTATAAATTCTAGTTTTAATCCCTATAAAAAATAAATTTTAGTTTAGATCCAAACATTCCCACAAAACATTTGGTTTAAGTTCCTACCATTATTTTATTTGATTTTTGGTCCTAGCACTAAGGTAATATTTTTGTTTTAAGTCCCTAAAAATTATGATAATTTGATTTAAGTCCTTTAGAATATTACTTTGAATTTCCTAAAATTAAATTATCATAATTTTTCAGGAACTAAAATCAAATATTTTTGGAAATGTTTGGATCTACCTCAAAACAAAATTTTTATAGGGACTAAAAGTAAAAATGTTTAAACCAAAAAAAAAATTATAGAAACCAAAACCAAAATTCATAATATTTGCAAGAACCAAAAACATATATAAGCATAAAATATATATGTAAATTTATTAAACTTTCCATTATATAAAATACTTTATTAATTAGTGGCAATATTTTTTATTTTTTATTATTATTTTAATTATTTTTATTTAAATTATTTTATCTTTATAAATTTTTGAGAATTAATATCCTAATATTAATGATGCTTTATTTATTAAAATTATTTAATCCTTAATTAATAATTTTAAAATATAAAATTTAATATAACATTGACATTTTATTTTCATTTGAAGAAATTAAAATAATTTTTTATTATAGAATATATCCTAAAATATTAAAAAAATTTAAAAGTAGGCAATTCTTACTTATTTTAAATATTATCATAATTATTGTTATTATTAATAATTTATTCTCTTAATATAAGAATTAAAAATAAATTTTTGTGTGTGTGTGTGCACGCCCACGTGTGTCCGTGTGCACGAGCATACTTATGTGTATCAATATAATCATATTATTGTCTTTTGCTTAAAAAAGATTTTAATATGTACAGTGGTTAATAAAAAGTGTTTTGGTAAAACAAATAATAAACATAAAATAATAAATATAAAATTATACTAAAATATAGCACATTAAATTAAATTCTAAAAATGTATTAAAATGTAGCGTATTTATCTTTTTTAAAAAAAGTAGAGTATATATTTTAAAAATAAAAAAGAAAAATATATAATAAAAACATTTCTTTAAAAAAAGTGTAATTTTCTTAAGGAAAAGTATAAAATAATTTATTTATATTATATAATATATGATAGTTTATAAAGTAGCGCTCTGGGAATTGACTCAGTTGTATATTTTGCATGTAACACAACTACACATAACTCCATTTAATTTAAGGAAAAATTATTATTTTAACTCTTAAAAGATTAATTTGTTAATAAATTACATTTTAAAAAATATTTTATTAGTCTATAGTATTTTTACGATAAATTTTGTTATTGTTAATATACTTTATTAATATTAATAAAAAATATTTTAGAAATTAATTTGCCAGTATTTTGATTTTTTAAGAGTTAATTTATCTGTATAGTAATTTTTTAATAACTAACTTATCAACATATTAATCAATAAAATACTGCAGAATAATAAAATATCTTTTAAAAATTAATTTATCAGTATTTTAATCTTTTTAGCATCAAAAGGTTAGTTTCCTTAATTTAATCAATTGCAATCAACCTTTTGTACGGTTCGCTTACTGTTGCGATTATGCGATAATAATTCATTACATTACCATTATCACAAATCGCCTAGCCAAAATGAGTGAATAATAGACAAGATCAAGAAATATGTTCATTGATGAAATTGAAACCCAAATTCATAATCAATTCCTTCTTATCACATATCATTTTTACACTTGCTTTTTTTCAGGTAACGTTGCCATCCTCACAACATGAACATGGAGTATTTAATACTCATAATGCCAGCAACTTTTTTTGCTTGTCGAATATGTTACACTAGAAAATTATGTGCGAAATTCTGGGGCACTTTGTTTATCATTAGGGACTTAAAAACTCTCTTTCTACATTTTCATTTTTTATTTTTGCGCCATGATAACATTTAGGATTCAAGTGTTAGTATGTTGGAACATTTGTATTTTCTTTATCAATAGAACCACTATTTTGATCCTTAAACGGTTAATTCGCTACAAATTAGTCCTAATTCAAAAAGAAATTTTATTAATTTGTAATACCCAATGATAAATTTCATTATTACCAATAGGTCCCATTAGTGTTAACAAAAGACGTTTGGCACTTATTCTTCAACACATCGACTTTTTAGGGATTAGATAATTAACGTGTTGGTATTGTGGGAGCTAATTTGTCAGCACACTAATCATTAAGATATCGCAGGCTAATAAAACATCTTTTAAAGATTAGTTTGTAAGCACATAAATTTTTCAAAGGTCAAAATGGCATTCTTCCCTTTTTTTATTGAGAATCTAATTGTGGAAACTTTAGTTCTTTAAGGGAACTTAAAAATCCCTTCTCCCTCCTTTTTTTGGCTTTTGTGGCATAATATTATTGGAGATTCGAGTGTTAATATGTGAGGATTTTAGTATATTTATTGGAGATCTCACAAGTGTATATAAATATATGAAAAAAGATAGAGAAAGAGAAAGTGAGACAATTTGAATCTTCACTAATGTACTGAAAACCCCAGAAGTTAACACTGCAAATTTTAGTTATATTATGGCATGAAAAAAGATGAAGAGATAGTATTTTAGTTCCTACTAATAAATTGAATTTTTTGAAATTTCATACATGATTTTTCATTAAAATATCTTCAATAAAAAAAATGTAACTGTTGTCAATATTGAATACTCTTATGCATTATAAGAAAATTAGTAAATAGTGACCAATTTTTCGGTTGTTAAATAAAGAAAATCAGTTGCTAAACTAGGTAGCAACTGATCTAGTGACAAAAAAATTAGTCGCTAACATGACGGCTGTGAAATTTTTTAACGATCGATTTTTTGGTCACTAAAATTAGAGACCGGTTTGAAAGGACCTGTAACTAATTTCAATTAGTGGCATGATGAAGAGTTAGCAACTAATTTTTTAGTCCCTAAATCGGTTGCTAAATTGGTCACTAATTTGTAATCGAACATATCAGCCATTAATTTGGTCTCTAGTTTTGCAATTGATATTTTCACCACTAAATCAATTTTTAATTTGTGATTGAACTTTTTCTAATCACAAAATCAATTTCTAGTTAAGGATTGATTTATTGGTTGCTAGATCAGTCACTCAAACAACATCTAATATCATGACCGAGCTTTTCTAATGCTAAGCCAGTCTCAATTTTGGTTGCTAACTTAGATTTCAATTATTAAATCGGTCGCTAATACCTGATGATGTTAAAATAAATGATTTTGCATTTTTTAAATTCCCAATTTTAAGATGAGTTACCACCAGTTTTTTAAGCAAATTCAAATGTGAATCTAGTTATAAAAAGAATTGCAAAATATAAATATCAACTACATTTTCATATTTTAAAATTTTTTAAGATGAGGTAAATTGAAACTCATAATTTTTGAGAATTAAAAGAAATAAACTTACATGAGAAACTCCTGACAATTTTGATAATGTCCTTATGTAAATTAAATCACTTCCTTCCCTTTCTCTAATTAGTAGAAATACAAAAGAGTAGAAAAATCAAGATAAGAACAAGAACACACCAAACCCAAATAGGAAATCTATCTAATCGAAAATAAACGAACTTACATGGGAAATTCCTCACAATTTTGACAATATCTTCAATTAAATTACTTGTTTCACATTCTCTAATCACTAAAAATAAACAAGAGGAAAAAAAATCAAATCAAAAATACTAACGCACCAAACCAACACAACAAAACTAAAACTAAAAATGTAGCAACCTATATGGTAACAACATTAGTAAACCATATTCCTAGTGGGGTACATCATATATATTTTTCAAAAGGCCCAGAAGAAAATTTTGTAAACATAGATGGAACAAAATAAAAAAAATCCAACTTGCAATTTCAAATACACAATAAAATCTTAAAACATTGTAATTACTACTCAATTCAACACTTATGCTTGCACCTATTTTGCAGCTACACAATTCAATTTTATCAAATCAAAACCAAATTACCACAACGAAACTTAAATTGGACCTACAATCAACCTCTCATTTTAATAATTAGAAAGATAAGATCCACTAAAAGGAAAATTATACCTGCTCAATAGGTTCTTCACATTAACTCTACTCTAAACCAACAATCCCTCAATCTAATAGAAATTCAAGATTTGAAAATCAAATGGATTTGATGAAAAATGGTCAAAATATAAACTTTTAATAACAACAAAAAACAGAAAAGAGAAATGAAAAGGACACTCAACAAACATAAGAAGAAAATTCACCAAGAGAGATTTAATCAAACTAAATGCTAAATTGCCAATAAATAATTCTAAAAAGACTCAAGTGTAAATAACATCATGCAAGTTTACTTACAATGGATCCATTCTTTAAAGGATGCTCCTTTGCAAATTTGCAAGCTTGTTCCTCATGTGATAAGCCCCTACAAGGAAATTAAGGGATTTCAATTCAAAGACGGAGTCCCATATAACCATGACTTGCCCATAACATTCAAAATCTAATGCTAAATAACATTATCATGCTATTATGCTCAATCTCCATAAATTAGCATATAGGCACAAAATGCTCATAAGCAAGGTTGTCAGGATCGAGTTTTTGCATGCAGGATCACACGATCCTACGCTCCGGGAAGCAGTGAGCGTGCTCGATCCTGGTCTTCAGCACACAAGTGTAGGAACGCCGCCGGAGCGCCGTGCAAGGGCGTAGGATCGCAAGGATTGTGCGATCCTAACGACTTCGCCACTCCAACCCGACCCACAGAAACAAAACCCTCTATCCCTCTCGCGAACACTCTCTCTCTCTCACTCTCATCGAGCTCTGTCTCTCTCACCCTCTGCCCTTCTTACATCGAACTCACGTTCAATCTCACAGCATCGCCGGTCACCACGCCCTTCTCTCTCTCTCACGGCGTCGACATTCACCACGCCTCCTCTAGCTACCTCATCCCTACCGATCTCGTTCGTCCCCATCCGCATCTGCCTTCACCTCAACGGTGCTCTTCGCTGCTGGTTGGCTGCTGGTTGGGTGCTCTTCGGCTTCGTTGCTAGTTGGCTGCTAGTTGGGTGCTCTTCGCTACTAGTTGGGTGGTCTTCAGTGGGTGGGTGTGTCTTCACCTCTTCGGACAGCTGGTGGCTGCTTCTGCCTTCTTTCCTCTTTGGATGGTGGGTGCAGCTGGCCCCTACTTCTTCCAATCTTCTGCTTTTGGTGAGTGACTAAGTGTATGCCTGTGTGGTTTTTGTTGATTTTCTATTTGAGAAAAAAATGTCATCAAGTGGTGGAGCTAATAAAGGTAATAGTAGGCATGGAAATTCAGAATCTGGGTCTGGGAATGTGGTTGTGAGTGGAAGTGGAAGTAGAAAAATTAGTAAGAATGCTCCTGGAAATAAGAGTGATGTTGCTTGGAGTCATGGGACTTGTGTTGATGGAAATACAAGAAAAATAAAATGCAATTACTGTGAAAAGGTGATAACTAGGAGTGTTTATAGATTGAAGCATCATTTGGCTGGAACACAAAAAGATGTTAGAGCTTGTAAGGCAGTTCCTGAAGAGGTGAAGAAACAAATGCGGGATATTATTGTTGGTTTGCAACAAAATTTGATTAAAAAAACAAGAGATGTTGAAGAAGGAGGAGCAACCAATGATGATGGTGATGATTGTTCTATTGGTGAAAAAAGGAAAGGGAAGGAAGTGGAGACATCTAGTAATCTTTTCAAAGGAAGGGGCATTAGCACTCAAAGCACCATCAATAGCATATTTAAGAAGAATTTGAGGGAAGAAGCATGCCAAGAAATTGCTTCTTTCTTCTACAACAATGCCATTCCTTTTAATGTGGCAAAGAGTGAAGAATACATTAGAATGTTTGAAAAGGTTGCCAGGCATGGTTTAGGATTCAAGCCTCCTTCTTACCATGAATTAAGAGTTAAATACTTGAAGCAAAAGGTAGATATTACTATGGAATCATTGGAGGAACATAAAGCTTATTGGAAGAAAATAGGATGCACTATTATGACTGATGGTTGGACGGATAAGAGGAGGCAAACTATATTAAATTTCTTGGTGAATAGCCCTAAGGGGACTATTTTTTTGAAGTCTATTGATGCCTCTCATATTTCCAAAATTGCCGATAGGATATTTAAGATGATAGATGATGTTGTTGAAGAGGTTGGTGAAGAGAATGTAGTCCAGGTTGTCACAGACAATGCAGCTAACTATAAAGCTGCTGGAGAGATGTTGATGGAAAAAAGGAAGAAGCTTTATTGGACACCTTGTGCTGCTCATTGCATTGACTTAATGTTGGAGGATTTTGAAAAGAAGTTGGAGCTTCACAAGGAGACAATTTCTAAGGGTAGAAAAATTACAACTTATATCTATTCAAGAAGTCTTCTCATTTCCTTATTGCAACATCACATCAAAGGAAAAGATTTGGTGAGACCAGGCATGACTCATTTTGCTACATCTTACCTCACCTTGGGTTGCCTCTATGAGAAGAAAGGTGCATTGAGAATGTTTACTTCTGATGAATGGAAATCAAGCAAGTTTGTGAAGACAAAGGATGGAAGTTCATTGAAAATGTTGTTTTGGATAGGATATTTTGGAGAGATGTTGTTATTTGCTTGAGGGGTGCTTATCCTCTTCTCCATGTGCTTTGTTTAGTGGATTCAGAAGAGAAGCCAGCCATGGGGTATATCTATGAGGAAATGGATCGGGCTAAGGAAAAAATACAAAAGGTCTTTCAAGGTGTCCAAAAGAGCTGAGATATTTAATATTCAAGTTCAGTTTAAATTGAAATATTTTGATGTTTGTTTAGTAGCTAATCTTAGTTTCCTATTCTTTAGTTATATGCCTTTGTGGGAGATTATTGATGAAAGATGGGATAATCAACTCCATAGGCCCTTGCATGCTACAGGCTACTACTTGAATCCTCAGTTGCACTATAGTCTTAGATTTAAGATTGATTATGAAGTTAAGAAAGGACTTTATGATTGTATGGAAAGAATTGTGGGAGATAAGGAGGAAATAACCAAAATTGATGCTCAACTTGAAGATTTCAAGAGTAGATCAAATTTTTTTGGTAGACAAGTAGCTAAGGCTGCCCTTAAAATCAAAACTCTAGCACAATGGTGGGATTCTTATGGGGATGAGCATCCAGAGCTCCAAAGATTTGCTATTCGTGTATTGAGCTTGACATGTAGCTCATCAGGATGTTAGCGTAACTGGAGTGCATTTGAGATGGTAAATTCTAAATTTACATTTCAATTTTAGAATTAGTTGCCAATTCATATATGTTAATTGATTTAATACTTGTTTAGGTCCACACAAAGAGGAGAAACTGTTTGAAACAAAAGACAATGAATGATGTAGTGTTTGTGATGGCTAATTCTAGATTGACCAAGAAGAAGCAATTTAGAAAACCTATTGAGTATAATCTTGATGATTTGGATTCTGATAAAGAATGGATTGTGGAAAATGATGATGAATTTGAAAGTTTAGAGGATATGGAAATTTCTGATGATCTTGACTTACTCCCTCAAGAAGGTGGTGGTGGAGTTGGCGGTCCTTCAGATGATTTGGAAATTCCTGCCATTGATGATGATGATTTTGATGAACTTCAAAGAGATGGCAATGAAGATGGAGGAGATCCTATTGAAGATGATGAATATGATGATCATGACCTTAATGATTTGCTTTAGATGTCATTCTAGTTCTAGTAGTTGGGTTGCTTTTAATGTTTTAATATTATGTGATGTCAAAAACTGGTGGGTTGTTGTGGCTTTTATGCTTTCAATTATGAATTATGACATATGCATTTGATATAGTTATGTGTAGTTATGTGATCTTTAAATTTGAAGTTGTGATTTGTGACTTTGTTTACTTATTTGTGTTATGTTATATGCATATATACATAATTTTCTATTCTGGTAGGATCTTACGTTCCGAGCTACGATCCTACGTTTTAGGCTCTTGTGTCCCCCTCCCGTTCCTACGTAAGATCTCGCTCCTGACACCCTTGCTCATTAGAATTACACCCACTCAATTCAAAATTCAAAAAAGAACAAAAAAAATCCAGACATGAGGCACTTCAAAACCAAAGTCCCAATCCTTTCCCAAACATAAAAGAATCATCGGACTTTCCAACTGAACAGGGCACATAAAAGAATCATCAAAAATCAAAATCCAAAAAAAAAAGGAAAAAGGAAAAGTGTATAAGGGACAATGCAGTAGCAACTTGGAGGCGTCGAAAAATGCAGCAACAGTGTAGAACCTGCATAAGCAATTGCTCTTGCACCCGCGGTGTAGCCCTTACATGTAACGCCCGAAAGAAAATTTTATCGTTACTAACCTAGTTGTTCGATTTTTATCGAATAAGTAGGTTTAATCGAAATTCGATTAAGCATATACTTAAGGCCAATCAACCGTGATTTAGGAGTAATTAGACTTGATGGAATAAGATTAGGAACATAGGAAATCTCACAAAATTCTTCTAAAAATTAGTTTATTGATTTAAGAGAAATCGATAAGATTTCGGTATTTTAAACTGTTAGAATCGGACCAATAGAACAATCATTGTAAGAACCCTAGAATGAATGGCTAGGATTCAGCCACAATGCTCCCATAGGTGGCGTCATTTTCAACTAAGAAGCACCCACAAAACCAAGTTGAATAACCTACTCAAATCCACCAATCACACAACTCCTTACTCCACAAGTTTGTGTCCAATTCTTTCTTTGCCCTTGTGAAATTTGGTCAAGATAAAGGGCTGACTCCCATTCATTTCTCTTCCGTTCATACTCTTCTCTACTCCATTGTCAAGTTCTCTTCAAGTCTTATCAAGAGTAGCCTCCATCTAAGGCACCAAATCAACCAAATTTCAACTAGACAAGGTAGGAATTCTACTTCTCTTCTTATTTTTCTTAGTTTGGAGTTGTGTGTGGGTCTTGTATACCTTGTGATACTGATGTTATATGGAGTGATGATGATAGTTTATGGCTGATTTTGCCTCTGTATTATGATTGGAATTAGAATTAGTATGAAAGACTTGAAGAAAAGAGAAACCTTAAGAAGCTGTTAGGATTTTTCTCGGCAATTCGTACAGCGGAGTGTATGGCTCCGCCTACAACCGTTTAAACTCCATAAATCTATTTTTATATGAAACTAGACATTCAGAGATTTCCATACATATATAATATAATGCCATTAGATCAGTATAGAGGAAGATATGAATTTTTGAAGTTTGACCTAGAAATCAGGACCTTCATCCAGGCAGTATGAGTTGAGAAGGGTGTAACTAACCCTATACAACTCCAAATTAAGTGAAACTAACTTTGTTAGAAAGCTTGCATATAGGAGAATATCTTATAAAAAATTTTCGAGTTAGATAAGGTCCTGTTTGTTCAAGTGAGTCTAGAAATTTGCCCTATATCCAATCCGGGATAAAACAGGGTAGTCCAATAAAGTCAAGTTTCAGAGCTTATATCTCAAAACATACTCATTCAAATGATATCAAACTTATTTCATTTGAAAGCTTACTCTGTTAGCTTTACATGGATATAAATTTTGGATGATTTTACCCAGATTTCTATTTTTAGTGAATTTTCTCTCATAAGAGTGCAATTCTAGCTAGAAGTAGGATAAGTCTGGGATAAGGCACAAATAACTTGAGTTTATGTCGGAAGTCGGGACTTAGTGAATAGAGAGTTAGGTCGGTACACTTAAGATTGAACTCGAAAAGCACACTTAAGGTTTAGCTCAAGAGGTCATACTTAAGATTGAACTCGAAAAGCACACTTAAAATTTAACTCGGGAGGTCATACTTAAGATTGAACTCGGAAAATATACTTAAGGTTGAGCTCGGAACTTAGTAAATAGGAAATTACATCGAATGTAGTCCATGTTGAGAACTTAGAGTTTAAAAAACACTCAAAAGTCTTGAAAGACCAAATCGTGGGTTCAGGTCAGAGGTCGGGATCATAGGCACATAAAACCCTTATACACGTAATTCTGAAACTCGACCCAAAATCAATCTCAGGAGATTAAACATAACCCCGGAAGTCGTAAATCATATAATTTTGGAAAATTGAACATAACCCCGGAGGTTGGAACTTGTATAAGATCAGAACTTGGAATTCATTTAACGTTGAAAGTGAACTCGGGAACTTCATTAGAAATTAAAAGCTTGCAAGATAGATTGATGCTTACGATTCTAAATCTTGCACTTATTGATATTGTTATATTCTTGGAATGAATATGATGTTATGTATCGAGTTTGCTGTTAATTACAATTTCCTGGTTGTATGGCACTATTTATGAGGAAGCGGACATGATCCGTTATGCTGCTAAGATTTTAGCAGAAAATGCAATTAATATGAATTTGCAAGTTATGCATGCATGGGTCAAAGTGTTAGCCAAGCAATGCTACCCTATAAGCATGAGAAAGGATTTTCATGTGAATTGGTCTAGCCTCTAAACAAAGTTAAGGGGAATAGATCAATGGGGAAGTCGAGGAAAGCAAACCTAGCGACCCTGTATAGGAACGAACTCGATCCTGAAAAGCGGACTATTACTGAGGAGTCTTATGGCCAATATACTCCCAGGAGACCAAGTATGGAAAAATATAAGTTAAGATCAAGTGCATCATTATTCATGCATAACCACATTTTCAGTTATCATGCATTGATTTAATTGCACCATTGGATGTTATGTGTATATATGTTATTGCTCATTTTATAGTTATCATTTACCTATGTCAATGCACAAATTTAATTGTCTATTTTCTGTTTAATTTCCTTTACTTTGTTAAGTAAAACAGAACTGTGTTTCAAGCTATGATTTATATAACTAATTGAGTAGAACTTCTTAGTGGTATAATATTTTTTTTAATTAATCAAAATATGAAACACCTGAGAATGTTAGTGATGACAGATAAGCACAGATTTAGGAATTCCTACTAAGAAATCTTTATTTCTCACTCTATTATATACTCCCGTGTCATTCTCAGATCATGGAGAATATGGCAACCGGCGTACTTTTCATTGAGTTTGCAGAACTCCACATCCATCTCGACCCGTTCATAGATTCCGTGTACATATCTGGTAGATGCCAGTTTCGTCTTTACTTCTTTTTCCAGAGAGATTTTGTTGTACCCTTTATGCACCCGCTTTTTGACCCTGTCGTCCTTTACATCACCATCCCTCTCCATGTGGCTCATCCCTTTCCACCTCCACCCGTAGCAGCAGCACCAGCCATGGTTCCATCAGTCACTCCACCGTAACCGATCCCCTCTGCCCCTATGTCTAAGGAGGATCCTTCGGAGGCAGTAAGTTTGTCGTCCTCATCTTCTGCCCCGAGTATAGACTATACCCCTGCTGATGCCGGTATGGCGAATGAATTCCTTTCTTTGGAATCTATCTAGATGGAGTACCCGCCGTTGCAGTAGTAGATGTACAGGATAACCCTCTTTTGGCAGTTTGGGTCATAGGCATATGGGTAGGAGTTAGTAATTGTACATGAAATGTCCCGTGGGGACTAGTAGGAGGGGGCTGTTCAGATAGTCAGGCCGATTTATTTTGTGTTAGCGGCCTCATTTTTTTATCCTATATTGTGTTATATTTTTGTTGACAACTTTAAAAACATATATATATATATATATATATATATATATATATATATATGATGCAGTTTGGTTATTTCGCAAATCTTGTTTGTATTACTTTATTTCTGGTACAATGACTATTTAGTGTTTATCCCGTTGCCAAATCGAAATTGATTAAAGTGAATAGTTAACTCTTAAGTTCATCACACGTAATAATTTATCAGGTAATATATTATAACTTAAGCATAGTATTTTGTTTGGTAAGGTGTTACACTGCACATAGTGTAACACCCTGCCGAGTACGGTATTATGCTTAAGTCATAATACCTCACCTAGGAGTTGTTACTGTCACTTAATCGGACCTTGTCTGGCAGCAACCTTCGGCCACCCTCGATCTTATTAGTCAACTCCGCCTTGGAGGACCTTCCTTGGGACTTCTGAACTATCTGGAGATAACACGGAAATAAACATAGGGGTGAGAATTATAAATTCTCAGTAGGAGTTATTAAACTAACATAAACTGTGTCATCGTTGTCATCTCCAGTTCGCTTCAATTTATTATGAAAAGGGTGAACATGCTATACAAACTGTTCAATTTTATAGTTCAAAAATATACTTTCCGAAATAAAGTTCATTTTACTCATGCACTTGGTAATTTGGGAGAGTCCATACGAAACAAATTTCATGAATTATATTAGGAGTAGTAACTGAAACATAATAAAATACAATAGTATCAATAAACTGGGGACATATCATCTGCACATAACTTTACTTGTACTTAAATTCATGCATATACATAAAGTTTACTTTTCTTTTTTTTGCTTCCTTTTCATCATAAAATCTTTACATGCCATATTCCAGAGTATGATCGCCATGTCATACCCCATCAGAGCGTGATCGCCATGTCACGTTCCTTAAGAATATGGGACCTTCATTAGGTACTTACACTAGCTGGGTCATACCATGCCTCATGTAAATCCTAACCCCTATACTCACACTAGCTGGGTCGATGTCATGCCTTATGTGAGTGAGGTGCTTACATATGCTTTAATCTTTAGTCTTGAGTCTTTAGTCTTTAGCCTTTACTACCCTTGGGTAGCCTGGCCTTGGAGTGAGCTCATCAGCTTGACTCGTGACCGTCGTCACACCGACTCACCCACAAGGGGATTCACGTGCCTCTAGCCGTGGAGGGATCTCATTTTGGTCACGTGCCTCAAATTGAGGGATCTCTTCTGACCACGTGCCTCCAAGGTAGAGGGCAGCTGCCTTCACAAGGAGGGACCCAATGTGCAACTACCTCCGAGTGAAGGGACTCACATCTTTTATCCTTTAACTACCTTCACCTGGAGGGACCCAAATAACTGCCTCTAAGTGAAGGGATCTCATATTTAGTATACTTATGTCTTTTTGTTCTCATGCATAATCAAGCATAGACATTCTGAATGCAATCATACACATGCTTCGTCATTTACTCTCATATATCCTTGCATGTAAATTTCATATTCATAACTTAAAGTTCCATAACACGAGCTATTATAACTTCATATAATTCTGCCGAAAATTTGGCAGCATAACGGAACGTGTCCGCTTCCCTATGAATAGTGCCAGTACTCAGTATACCAGCTCATCAAAGACATCATGACATTTCATTCATAATTCAACATAGTTCATTCATATTTCAAATATCAATTCATAGCACAATTATTGAAATTGAAACATGGTTGCTGTCTCAATACTTACATTCAACCTGGTTCTTGTAAATCAGGCCATAATTGCTATTTAACTCATTTGGAGCTCAATTTTGGATATGTTGTAGCCTTATGTGTCTTGGTTCTAACCCTTTGATCCCATCTCATTTTGATATCTACAGCTTGAGATATTTATGTTTTATCCCGGCCTGCCCAATGGCCAGCCAGAATCAGGCAACTAAAAGTAAAAATCTACCATAAATCGAAAACTAACTCAAATTACACGAAATTAGACTCATATTAAAGATAAAATAACAAAGTTTCATTTACAAAAAGTTTCACTCAATTTGGCTTAGTATGGCTCAAGTTACAGGCCCCGAATTCGGACCTTCCTACACTGCCCTATTTTAGCCTGGTGTGGACATAGGGTAAATTACGTGGAGCACTGGGAGCAACTGAGACCTTATCTAATTCTAAAATTTTTATGGGACATTCTCATATGTGTAAGCTTTCTAACAAAGTTGGTTTCACTCATTTTCAAGTAGTACAGGTCGAGTTCTACCCTAAACAATATGATCTACTCAGAGCCAGAGTCAAAACCCTAGGTCAAAATTCAAAAATTCATATCTCCCTCAATCCTAATCCAAAAGCCTCATATGATATGTCTATGGAAAGCCCTAGATGTCTAGTTTCATATAAAAATGGTTTCATCCATTTTTATCGGTTGTAGGTGGAGACGTACACTCTGCCGTACGGACTGCCGAGGGGTTTTGGTTCTCCAGCCCCTCAGCTCTTCTCATTTCTATTCTTTCATGCTTCAAATCCGATTTTAACCAAACCAACAACCCAAAACCAATCACATATCATCATAATCATCCATTTAACACATCAAGAATCATGAAAATAATCCAAGTTCAGCCAGCCAATACCACAGATTTGATGTGAGAATAGAACTCCTACCTTTGATCCAAGTGTTTGTGCTGGATTCTTGAAGCTTGGATGAATAAGGCTGGAATTGGCTTGATGTAACATCCCGATTTCCGAGTTCCGGCTTCGTCAGCAGGATTGATCAATCCCAAATTCCGACTTCATCTTTGGATTTCAATAAGATGATTATTTCCGAGTTCCGAGTTCATTACCAAGGTCTTTTATCTTTTCCCGAGTTCCGATATCGAGTTGAAGTGCCATATCCTATAAATTACGAATTCCGACTTCATCCGAATCGGTATGTACGAATCACGACTTCCGAGTTTAACCTTCAAGTCCGAACACATGAACATAATTCCATGAGATCCGACTTCGTGCCTCAAGGGAAGTATATCCGGTTTCCGATGTCACCAACCATACAATATATAAGTTCCAACTTCCGAGTTTAAGTATTTGGGTTTGTAAATGTAACTCGAATTCACGAGTTCCGGCCTTAGTGTTGAACTCAATTGGAGTGGACACGAGTTCGGACCCTTGAGCTGATCTTCAGTCAAACGAGTTCCAATATCCGATTTTACATCCAGCATTGGCATTCCCGAGTTCATTCCGAGATTATAGGATTGCCAGTTACATGAGTTCCGACCTACGACCTTGATTCAAGATTTCCTCACGTCACAAACAACATGGTACGAGTTCCGACGTTAGGCTTCAGCGCCCAGCTCAAGTAAAAATGACACGAGTTCCGACCTCAAGTATAACAAGGACGAGTTCCGACTTGAAATAGAGTAAATGCGAGTTCCGATTTCAAACAGTATGGCGGCAAGTTCCACTGAAAGGGAGACGTAGCTAAACTTTGTCCACAAGAAATTCAGCCAATCAGAACCCTCCAAGTTAACTACCACTCATGCCTATATAACGCCTTCTTCTCTGCTCATTCAAACCCATTTTCTGCGCCCTCTCTTCTCCCTTACTGCAGCTCTCTCTCCCTTCTCCACTCACCCAACCCCATCACTCCTTCAAGCTTAGTAAGGCTCTAACACTCCAAGTCTCAGCACCTAGCTCAAATCATACTCCAAAGAGGTAGGATTCTACTTTTATTCTTGAATTATTTGCCCTATGGCTGCATGAATTTGTATTCTTCTTCATGTATTTGATGAGTTAATAGGTACATTATGATGGATCATGATTGAGTTAACATGAAATATTGAGTTGGGATTAAGATTAGAGGAAGAAAACTAGGAGAACTAAAAGTTGGAATACTGTCTAGTTGAGGAATTCCACGGCAGTCCGTACGACGGAGTGTACGGCGCCGCCTACAATCGGTCAAATCCGATGAAACCATTTTTAAATGAAAGTAGACCTTCAGGGCTTTCCGTGGATATATCATATAAGTGTATTGGATTAGTATTGAGAGAGATACGAATTTTTGAAGTTTGACCTAGGGTTTAGAACTTTCATCCGAGCAGGGTGACTTGAGGAGGGTATAACTCACCCTATACAACTCCAAATTGAGTGAAACCAGTTTTGTTAGAAAGTTTACACACAGGGAAACACCCCAATATAAGATTCCGAGTTTGTTATGGTCCCAATTGTTCCCAGTGATTTGAGGAAGTTGTCCTATGTCCAATCTAGGCCAAAACGGAGTAGTTCAGGAAGGTAGACTTTCAGGACTTATATCTCGAGGTGTACTTAAGCAAATGGAGTGAAACTTCTGGCAAATGAAAGGTTGTCCTGTTAGCTTTGATATGAGACCAATTTCGTAAGATTTGAGCTTAGTTTCGATTTTTAGTGAATTTATATTCCCAGGAGTATAACTCGGGCTAGTGACTGAACAAGTTGAGGTAAGATTTAAATATCTTGAGTTATATGGATCTAAATGATATGGGATCAAAGAGGTTAGAAAGTAGACATATAGAGCTATGATGTATCCAACTTTCAGATCTAAATGAGTTAAATAGAAATAAAAGTGAATCATATGAAATTCGGGCAGAACCGAATAGAAGGTAGCAGAATGGCCAAAGTGATAGTTTCACAAAGTGACCCAATTGAAGATTTCACAAGTATTACGGAAACGTATAAAGTTTGAGTTGAGGATAGCCAGTTTGATATTGATATATATGTGTTAAGTTGATTATGTTGTTATGACTGAGTTGCCCGTGAGAGCTGGCACTATTCATGGGGAAACGGACCTGATCCGTTATGCTGCCGAAATTACGGCAGAAGTCTAGGGGACCATGAGTGTCTAAATTACAAGGAATTTATGATATGAAATATATGAGAATAAATCAAGAAGCAGTATGATATGAGATATATGAGAAATACTGATGTAGCATATGTACGAGTACATTTAGCATGACTATGCTTGACAACGCATGAGAATGAAAAGATATAAGTATATTAAGTGTGAACATAAAGATGCGAATTCCCTTGTGGGTGAGTCGGTGTGACAATGGTCACGAGTTGAGCTGACAAGCTCACTCCAAGGCCAGGCTACCCAAGGGCAATAAAGGTTAAAGAATAAAGGCTTAAAGACTAAAGATTTAAATATATGCCCCACTCACATCAGGCATGGCACCGACCCAGCTAGTGTGAGAATATGGGGGGGTAGGACTTACATGAGGCATGGCATGACCCAGCTAGTGTAAGTACCGAATGAAGATCCTATATTCCTAAGGAACGTGACATGGCGATCACGCTCTGATGGGGTATGACATGTCGATCATACTCTGGAATATAGCATGAAGATCCCATATTCCTAAGGGACGTGACATGGCGATCACGCTCCGACGGGGTATGACATGGCGATCATACTCTGGAATGTGGCATGTAAAGATATAATGAAGAGTCTATATTCCTAAGGAACGTGACATGGCGATCACGCTCTGATGGGGTATGACATGGCGATCATACTCTGGAATATAGCATGAGGATCCCATCTTCCTAAGGAACGTGACATGGCGATCACGCTCTGATGGGGTATGACATGGCGATCATACTCTGGAATATGGTATGATGCTGCACTTGAGGACGGCGATACGTAACGCTCAAGTGTAGACAGATCCAAGCACCCTAGGGACGGCGATACGGCTAGGTGTGCCAAGTAAAAGACTAAAGACTAAAAATTTTATGACAAAAAGGAAGATGAAGAAAGAAAAGCAAGTTTCATGTATAGGCATGAATTTAAGTACGAGTAATTTTATGTGTAGATGTTATATTCCCAGCATATTGATGGTATCTGTGTTTTAATATGCTACAGCTATTATTCATGATGTTATATTTGAATGAATTTTATGGGTTCTCCCAAATGCTAAGTGTATAATTAAAATGACCTTTGCTTCGGACAAGAAGTTTTTCGAAATGTAAAATTAAACAGTTTGTACTGTATGTTCATCTTTTTCAAAATAAACCGAAGCAAACTGGAGACGACCATGATGATATTATGTATGAAGATTAGAGAATCCTACTGAGAATTTTATAATTCTCACTCCTATTTCCATGTTGTCTCCAGATGATTTTAGAAGTTTCCAAAGACGGCTGAAGTTGCTGTCAGACGAGGCCCACTCAGGTAACAGTAACAGCTCCAGGGTATAGTACTATGACTTAAGCATAGTACTGTGCTTAGGAGGGTGTTACACTTGAGTTGTTGGGTGTGTGAGGAAGAGAGAAAGAGAGCTGAAAGGAGAAGAGAAGAGTGGCGTAAAAGGGGTCTGAATGGGTGCTAAAAAGAGAGGAAAAATTCTGATTATATGAGTGGTTGTTATTGATTTGCTTTGGCTTTTGATTGGCTTAGAATCTAAGGCTGAAATTTAGCCAGCCTTCTTCACTTTCTATGGCCTTCTTTGCGCCATTTTGAGGGAACTCAGCCACTTAAAGTAGGGTTAATGGGTTGAAATTCTACTGGTTCAGTTCCGATAATTTAAAATACCGAAATTCTACCGATTTCCCTTAAATCGGTAAAATGGTTTTGAGGTTTACTATGTTTCTATTTTAATTGTTTCCAATTCAAATCTCTCTAATTAACATCTCATTAACTCCTAATTAGCCTTTAATTAGTTTCTGATTAATCTTAAAGATTTAACAAAATCGAATAAATCGATTAATGACATAAATTAATCGTTTTACCAATTTGGGGCTATTTTGTTTTCTGTTTTTCATGGCTAATGGCATTTTCGTAATTATGGGTAAGTCTAGGGGCATCCCATGTCATTTCATATATGGATACCTCCGTGGCTCAATCGGCCGAGGTTTAGGTTTCTACGTTTTCGCTACGCGATTCTGCTTCATTTAAAACCTCATTTTACTAATCTTGTTGATATAGGGACCTAAAGGTCATTTTTTTAAAATGTTCAGGGGCAAGGCTGTACATAATATATAACGACCTAAAGGTCATTTTCTAAAAAGTTCAGGGGTAAGATTATAAATAATAAAAGTTTATTTTTATTATTTCCTATTACATTTTATGGGATGTTACACATAGGATGCAGCTCCTACTAATGGCTTGCATGGTTTGCTACTACAGCAAATAGGACGATGCGTGCGGCAGCTGGATGGCGGTGTACGGGTGGGTGGACAACGTGTGGCAGGTGGTGGACGCATGGGGGGTCAAAGCTTGGAGGCAGAGGAAGCGGAGAAGGTAGGAGGGAGAGGAAGATGAAAAAAAGAGAAGAGGGAAGATGAAAATGGGGAGGGGGCGACTACAACTTAGGTTATTTTTGGGAAAGTTAAAAACTTAGTAGCCGAAAATTTGGTCTCTATTAAATTAGAGACCAATTTGTAAAGGGAAGAGGATGACTCTTATTGAGAAAATTGGTCTCTAAATTTTCAATTAAAGACCGATTTAGTGGCCGATTTATATATGGAAGAGGAAAATCTTGTCGGGCAAAATCAATCACTAATTGAAATTTTAAAGACCAACTTAGTGACCAATTAATGAATTATAGAAGTAAGTCTTGATTGAGAAAATTAATCACTAAATCAGTCTCTAATTGAAAGTTTAGAAATAGATTTAGGAAACGATTTATCAATGCTACATGAATCCCTTGCTACATGAAATCGGTCTCTAATTGTCTCTAATTAAAAATTTAGAGACCGATTTAGTAACCAATTAATAAATGGTAGAAACGAGTCTTGATTAACAAAATCAATCACTAAATCAGTCTCTAAATTTTCAATTAGAAACTAATTTAATGACCAATTTTCTTAATCAAAACTCACTGCTATCATTTATTAATTAGTCACAAAATGATTCTCTAATTGAAATTTAGAGATCGATTTAGTGACCAATTAATAAATGGTGGAAGTGAGTTTTGATTGATAAAATCAGTCACTAAATCAGTCTTTAAATTTTCAGTCAGAGATTGATTTAGTGACCAATTTATTTATGCTAGAGGAATGCCTTTTTACGCAAAATTGGCCACTAAATCACTCTTTAATTGAAATTTTAGATATTTATTTAGTGACCGATTAATAAATGGTAAAAGTGAGTCTCAATTGAGAAAATTAGTCTCTAAATTTTTAATTAGAGACCAATTTAGTGACCAATTTATCTATGATAGAGGAATCCCTTGTTACACAAAATTAGTCACAAAATTGGTTTCTACTTGAAAATTTTGATATTGATTTATCAATGCTAAGTAGTATTTCTTAATTTACAAAATTGATCATTAAATTGATTTCCAATTATTCAATTAGAGATCGATACTTAGAGACCGATTTAGTGACTGATTTTCAAAATAAATATTCTGCATAGCAATTGATTGCTAAGGAGCATCTCTTTGGTTTCTCATATTGATCACTAAATCGATCACTAATTCTAGATGTTAGCAAAATTTCGGTTGCTAAATCAGTAGCTATTTTGGCAAATTCTAGTAGTGTACGTTGGTTGTGAGAATGGAAGCCTTCAATTTTTTTTTAATGCTAAATATTGAAAATCCTTGAATTTTTCTTTTGCTATCAAGAGCTAATTTTAGCACAATTATTTTGACACAAAAGATCTTTTTCTCTTAAAAAAGTACCCTCATAGATTTAGGTAAAATTTTGTAGAAAAAGTAGAATTAATAGGAAAAGTATAAAGACTATTTTTAGAAACTAAAATTTTTATATTCTAAAAAATGACTTTTTATAATATAGAAAAGACGTCTAAAAATAAAAGAAAATATTTTAATAGTACCTTAAATATAAATTAATTTTATATCCAAATAAAATGTAATTTTTATTTTTTAAAAGATCTTTTTGAAAAAATGTTTAATTTTTTTTTTCCAAAAACTCATCTAAATGAACCCTTAGCTTGAGCACTAAATTTGGAACTAACTATACATAAAAAGGATTTTATTACATTGAAGAAAGACTTTGCTTTTTTGATAAATTAATCATAAGTGTATTTGTAAAATTTAACTATAGAGAATAAAAATATGAGCAATATTATTTGAATATAATTAAATTGATATAGTGCAAACAGGTAAGATTCTTAATAATTGTTACCTTGGATATTTGGGGGTCTATTTTTTATATGGTATTTAAAATTAATTTATATCAAAATATGGAATTTTGGAATGAATTACGAAAATATACGGATTTAAGAAAAATCGCTATTGGTGATTTTTCAAACACAACAGCTTTTTTAAAAAGCAAAAATCGCTATTGACGGTTTTTGAAAAACCAAAAAATAAATCATGTATTTTCGTGTACTGTACCAGAAAAAAGCAAAATCATCATTGGCAGTTTTTGAAAAAGTAAAAACCGTCAGTGGCGGCTTTTAGGTCTCATATCCATATATTTTGATCTATTAACCTATATTCTTTTATATATCACACTCATTCACCATATTAAAAATAAAAAATCGGATATTCGTCTCACTAAATATATTTACACTATAACGCACTGCTATGTACAAATACAAGTTTTCTAAAGACATATTCTTATCATAAATTGGGACAAAACTTTTTCTTTTCTACAAAAGAAAATCTAAAAAGACTTGCTAACCATACACGATGGACTTCAGCCGGCACCATACCAAGTTTAACTGCCTTTGCAAGTCATCTCCACTTTGCAAGTCATCAAAAGTAGGGTACCATACCAAGTGTCAGGAGAAACAAGTTAATCAGAACAACAAAAGACTACAAGTTCCATCTGTCATTGACATTATTAATAATAATAATAATTGCAATTAATACAATAATGTGAGGTGCTACCTAATAGGTCCATTTTCCAACACCCAACCCTATATTATACACCAGAAACACAAAATAAAAAACAAAAAATAAGATGACAGAGATCAAGACGAAGATTCCACCACACCAAATTAGTTGCAGTTGCATTCAAGCTTAAGGAACCGACACACTCAACCATTCACCTGTCGGCAACCACAACAACAGTTCATTGCTCAGAGTTGTTGCCCGAAAGAGAAGGGAGGAAGAAAAAAAAAAAGAAAGTGACAGTGTCTTTGGAGTTTCAGTTTTTTGTTCATGCTGGAAGAGGAAGAAGACATTGTTTGTGCGTGCGTTACAAACCCACAAGTGTTGAACTGATTTCACCTCAAGTCAATCTCTAAAAAGAGTAAACACTCGAGTTCAACACTTCGCAACTCAAATGTTGGTCCAAGAGCGTTCAACTCCCAAATCCCCAAACCCAAAATCCAATTCGAGAATCCCAAACACAAACACGCCTCTCCCCACGAACCGATTCGCCGAGACCAAGAACCTCGACTTCTCCGCATGGGTGTCCGACAACCTCTACAAGATCGTCGCCGTCCTACTCCTCACCGCCACCGTCGCCGCCCTGTTCTTCCTCCGCAACGCCGGCGACACCGCCGCGCTCCTCTGCTTCGAGAAGCAGGCCCAGGAACTCGAGAAGATCGCGTTCCCGCGCGTCGACTGGGGCTCCATAACCCCCAATCCCGACAAGACCTCGAAATTCGCGAATTTCCGGTCGGAGCAGTGGATCGTGGTGTCTGTGTCCGGTTACCCGTCCGATTCACTCCGTAATCTCGTGAAGATCAAGGGATGGCAGGTTCTGGCGATCGGCAATTCGAGAACGCCCTCGGATTGGAGCTTGAAAGGTGCGATCTATTTGTCGCTGGAAATGCAGGCTAATTTGGGCTTTAGGGTTGTTGATTACCTTCCTTATGATTCGTATGTTAGGAAAACTGTTGGCTATTTGTTTGCGATCCAGCACGGTGCTAAGAAGATCTTTGATGCTGATGATAGAGGGGAAGTGATTAGTGGGGATTTGGGTAAACATTTTGATGTGGAGTTGATTGGGGAAGGTGCTAGGCAAGAGGTTTTGTTGCAGTACAGTCATGACAACCCGAATCGAACCGTCGCGAACCCGTATGTTCACTTCGGGCAGCGTTCGGTTTGGCCTAGAGGGCTGCCTTTGGAGAATGTAGGTGAAATCGGGCATGAGGAGTTCTACACTGAAGTGTTTGGTGGGAAGCAGTTTATACAGCAGGGGATTTCCAATGGGCTTCCGGATGTGGATTCTGTGTTTTATTTCACGCGAAAGTCAGGTTTAGAAGCTTTCGATATTAGATTTGATGAGCACGCGCCAAAGGTGGCACTGCCGCAGGGTATGATGGTGCCTCTTAATTCTTTTAACACAATGTACCATTCACCTGCATTTTGGGGTTTGATGCTTCCGGTGTCTGTTAGCACGATGGCTTCTGATGTGTTGAGAGGTTACTGGGCACAGAGGCTTCTTTGGGAAGTTGGTGGTTATGTTGTGGTTTATCCCCCTACTGTCCATAGATATGACAGGATTGAGGCCTATCCATTTGCAGAAGAGAAAGATCTTCATGTTAATGTTGGTCGTTTGATCAAGTACTTAGTTTCGTGGAGATCGAATAAGCATAGATTGTTTGAAAAGGTTTTAGAGTTGAGCTATGCAATGGCTGAGGAGCGCTTTTGGACCGACAAGGATGTGAAACTTACTGCTGCTTGGCTACAGGACTTGCTAGCTGTTGGCTATCAGCAGCCAAGGTTGATGTCATTGGAATTGGGACGTCCAAGAGCGAATATTGGTCATGGTGATCGAAGGGAGTTTATCCCACAGAAGTTGCCATCTGTTCATCTTGGGGTTGAAGAAACAGGAACAGTGAATTATGAGATTGCAAATTTAATCCGATGGAGGAAAACCTTTGGGAATGTTGTGCTTATCTTATATTGCAGTGGGCCTGTGGAACGTACAGCCCTTGAATGGAGGTTGCTTTATGGGAGAATATTCAGAACTGTAGTTATTTTGTCAGCAAAGAAGGACACGGATCTTGTTGTACAGGAGGGCGACTTGGACCACGCATACAGGTAAGTCAATTTATATTTTTACATCTCTATCTCACCAAGTCATGTGATTGTTATTTTATGACTAAGCTGCATCGTCGTAATTTTATGGAAACTATTCCACAAATGAATACTGGATTTTCACAAATTACATGAGATGTTTTATCTTATCATTAAAAAGTAAGGAGAAAGGAGGTTATACTTAGGGTCAACCTTTTCATGGGCAATAGAAAACCGAAGTTCATTTAAGACTACCATATAACCATCTCAAGTAGTTGTGTTTGTCGGCTGTCTGCTGAAGTAACTTACAGATAAATTGCTTATGTGTTGAGCTGTTGTGAAATGTGAATTATGCTTTTTTTCAGCAGAAAAGATACAACTTCCAACACTTAGGCATGTTAATATCAGCATAGGAGATGTTATGTAGCATGGAGTCACTAGTAATGGAAATTTTGAAACAGTAATATTAGAAACATTACTAGTTCTTACTGTGAAGCATCTATTCATAAGCATTTTGCTTAATATAGGAGGATTTGGAAAAGGGATTGATTTTGGAGTCTACTTCTAATACTAAACTGCATGAATGTAAATGGATGCTGATTATGGATAGATCAGAAAAAGAAATTGTTTCTTTTTTTTTTGGGGGGGGGGGGGGGGGGTTGGTGGTGGGAGGAAATGTATATTGAATTATTACTTCTGTAAGTTAACGGACATACCCATGGAATGCCCGTGTCTGAATATGTTAACCATTCCTCTAGTGTGTGGAAATGCTAGTTTTGTGAAACCCTCGTATATTGTTGTCTGTGCACTGACCTGAATCTTAGAACCAGAACTACAGTTTAGATTCCTCATTTTCCTACTTGATATAATATATATTTTTTAATCCCTTGTTTCCAGGTACCTGCCCAAAATATTTGATCAATTTAGCAGTGCAGAAGGATTTTTGTTCCTACAGGATAATACCATTCTTAATTACTGGAACTTACTACAAGCGGACAAAACTAAACTGTGGATCACTGATAAGGTATTTCTGTTACAATGTTTCCTTTGACTCCTATGTTTGCAACTTCATAGATACTTCCCCTTAACAAAAAATCCCTCAATCAAATTATCATTAAAGGCCTATGGGCCTCTTTCAGAAATGTTTATACAATTAGTTCATGAGTTTAATATTAATCTATTGTTAGTGTAAAGTTATTCTACACTATCATTCCATTATATGCTGTCACATGAATTAAAGTTTGACTTCGCAAGTTGTTGTATCATAGTCAAATTCTTTTTATGATGTCTCAACACATGATGGATAATAGTATGAAAAAGGTTTGTTATGAAGAATATATCAAAATCAAATCCTTATTTTATTGGCCTTTGTTTACGCTATTTTTCCAAAAATCACAGTCAACCTTCCTGAAAAGCATGGCTTTAACTCTTAATAGACCATTATAGCTTTCTCGTTCTCCATCTCTCTCTGACAATTTCAATGGGATCCAGGTATCGGAGTCTTGGGCTTCTGTATTAACCAAGAATGACAACTCAGATTGGTTATCACAACAAGCAAGCATGGTGCGGAAGGTTGTTAGCATGATGCCAGCTCACTTTCAAGTCAGTTACAAGGAAACAAGTGACAATGACAAGAACCTCTTAATATGCAGTTCTGAGGTATTCTATGTTCCTCGGCGCTTTGTCAGTGATTTTGTTGAGCTTGTTAACCTAGTGGGCGATCTAGATATCCATCAGAAGGTTGCAATTCCTATGTTCTTTGTCTCCATGGATTCTTCTCAGAATTTTGACCCTGTTCTTGATACAACAATCTACAAGCAAAATCCCCCTACCAACTCCTCCACTCTTTATTCGGCTAAAGTCCCTGCCGTTCACCCATGGAATGTGTCAAGTGAGCAAGACTTTATAAAGCTTATCAGAATCATGGCAGAAGGGGATCCACTCCTAATGGAGTTAGTGTGAAAGTAGTGCTGTTCCTTGTTACTAAATTTCGAGAGAGCGCACAAGAAACATGTAACACTCACTTAGCTGTTATACAGTCATTTTAATCAAAAGCACTGTTACACAGTCTTTTTGTTTTTTCTTTTTCCTCTAAATATTTTTTGGTAGGGTTTCTTCGCTCTTTTCTTTTTCTTTTCCCCTTCATTGTAGATTTGCTCCACAGAGAAAATGTATTCATCATTGGCCCCTTCTTTCATGTGAAAATATGAAATGAAAATGTATTTGTATTCATTATTGCAATTCATGCTCTCCATTTTGAGCTTCTCTTTGCTTATGAATTTGGAACTCGTATGGATATAGCGGTTGCCCTTTTTAAACAATTACACCATTAGTGCATTTTGTGTATGTGACTATGTAGGGGATCGATTATATGGTATATTAACTGTGCCAACTTTGTTACTTTCTTTGGTAAGGGAAGGCCAATACAGGAATGTGAAAAATGACCTTTCCTTTGTTTTTTTTTTTTTCTTTTTTTATTTTGTCTAACTATAGGTGTTGTTACGTTTTTGGGTATGGAATTAATTTTATTTGAACTAAGCCTTCGGCTTAAAATTGAGTTGAGACATTATATTTATGGACTTCCAGTTCTTTTGCTTAAACCAACACATGGCGGTGATCTATACATTTGAGTTCTTTTTCTGTATATCGTAGCTTGCCTTGTTTTCTACCTAACCGCACCCGTAAAAATTTTTCTATAAATTTTTAGAAGTGAATCAGACTTGTTTTTTGGGTTGTTAGAGATCATGTGTTAGTTGATAGTGCTAGTGGTTGGGATTGTATTACTCTTGTATTACGATCTGAACTTTACTTTATTGTCAAGTATAAATAGAGAAGATGACTAACATGGTATACAAAAGCAGGTTAGAGAAACTCTAGTCACCTTTCTCTACCAAAAAAAAAAAAAAAAAGAAAATTCCTTCTCAGAATCATAGTTAGTCGATCTCTCTATTCCTAGGGTTTTCATAATTTTTTGCCCACTGTTGAGTGGGTTTTTGGTTGTTTTCCTCCTGTTTGGATGAATACTCTCCTACTTGATGCAACTAGCACATATGCGCATCTCCTGGTGACTCATAGTGTTGTTGCCATCTAGAAAAGTGCAAGCAAATAGGTCATGGTTGTGGGTGCAATGGTGTCCAATTTTAGGGTGGTTTTGGTTGGCTAGATGCCGATTTGGGGGTTTTGGGCCTTGTTACCATGGTTTTTGCTATTGTTCTTTAAGACCTACTAAGGCTCACTATTTATTTTTGATGTCTTGTGTGTTGGGGGTGATATTATAAGATATTCTTTGGTGATTTCTCGACATGTTGATATTCACATCTCATTTTTTATATTTTTTACTATATTTTTGGTATTTTAATTCAACTTTGGTGTACTGCTCTCTCTCTCTCTCTCTCTCTCTCTCTCTCTCTCTCTCTCTCCTATTTTGGGGGTGTTTTTGAGATGGTAGATAGTCATTCAAGTTCAAGCTTGACTAGTTTCGATGAGTTTGAGGCCTTTGCAAAGCTTACAGTGATTCTTGAGGTGATTTTTGCGTTAGCTAGAATTACAAGTGAGATGTTTGATGGGAAGCACTATGCTAAGTGACATAAGACCATCCACATGTTTCTTATTTGGTTGAGAAAAAGGATTAATTAACTAATGATCCTCACACATGATGTACTAAACAAGATAAGTGGATACGGGAGGATAGTAGGTTGTTTAGAATGGTCAATAAGACACTCGATAACTCAATTAGACATGCGATTTCTCATTGTAATACAGTCAAGGGCTTATGGGTATATAGAGTTTATTTATTCTTGGAAAGTCAATCTCTCTCATATTTACGTTGAGATTTTTAACAATCTGAGTAGTTTTGTTAAAGCATCTCCAAGATTACAACTAGGTAGTATTTGACTAGTCTGTCCTAGCTAATGAACTGAGTAATATTGTATTAGCTTCTCTAAGCTAATTTTTCTAACCACTACTAGGTCAGTACAAAGTATGAGTGTAAGGTTTTTGTATACAGAAATCTCACTTAATCACAATTAGTATGGATATATAATAATGAAACAAGTAAGGAAGGTTACTCTAATTTCTCTAAAACAAGGTGTTTGTTATTAGGCACTTAGAGAAATTTTGTTCCTTCTTGAGTAATTCAGAAGAAAGGATAATAGTTTAGAAGGATGGATTATGGGAGACAACAAATATTATTGTAATAAATTCACCAAAGTCACCAATTCATTTACTTCTACTTTTATTGAACTTATAGGCATTCATAATTAGACTGTTAGTCTTTTGTGGGATTTTAGTCATTATTTCGTTTGTATTTAGCATTTAGTAGGGTTCTATTTTGTCAAACAATTAGGTAGCCAATTTTGGAAACTAGCTATTAATGCTAGTTGTCCTTTGTACTTGCTTCAATGCATTTCTAGGCTTTCCTATTTCTTCTAAATAATTCAAATCATTCAATCTTTAGCTTTAGAAATATTATTCATGTGATAATCCATTGTACAGAATCCTTCTGAGTCCATCCTTCCCCTGATACATTAGGTGTCATCTTTTTCGTGAAGGTTTCTTTCTTAACCTTATACAAGACATGTTATTGTCTTCTAATGCTTCTATCAATCTTGCAGGATTGAGTAGACTTGAGAGCTCGTAGGTTCATGCTTTAAGATAGTATTTCTTCTTGTTAGAAGGTTCCTTTGTCTTTTGAGATTTCCTTTTTGTAAGCACGAAATCATCTTTAAAGTTAATGAAATAGCATGCTTCTGATTGAAATTCACCTTTTTTGTGAAAGTGAGTTTTATGAAACCCGTTCTAATTAACATTGCAGAGAAACTTCTTTTGGGCTGAGAATGAAAGGAGGAAGGGCATACCCTTCATAGCATGGGAAGTGATTCAAAAGCCAAGGCATCTAAGGGGACTTGTAGTGGGTACTGGTAGTAAAAAATGCTTCACTTTTATCCAAATGGTGGTAGTGCTTCCTTGAAGGGGATGACCCATTGTGGAAAAGAATTGTTACCTCCAATCATTACAAGCAAAAGAGTAGCATAATTATAGAAATTGATGAAGAAGACAAAGGAGGCTTATGGGGGGGGGGGGGTTAGATTGTGGTGATTCCGAAGATACATAATCAAATGCTTGATGTCATATCCAAAGGCGTATGGAGGAAAGTGGGCAGAGGCAATGATATCCTTTTTTGGGAGTAAAGATGGATCACGGTTTGTATTACTATTATTATTACTAGAATGAAATTATATTTATTTATATTTGGTGTGTCCATCGATACTTAGAAGTCATATATAAACTAATATTACTTTTGATAACATTATTACTTGCCATTGTACTTCCCTAATTTTTCGATCACGCATGTCCAACACACGGTCTTACGTGTCCTAATTAAAAAATATTATTTTTTGGCTCGAACACAGCTAGACATGGCTCAAACATGCGTCGGACATGGCTCGCACATGCGTCGGATACAGTTGGACACGACTCAAATATGGCCAGAGCATGATCTAGTACTTTTTTTCCAATTATTTGATGGAACTAAAAAGAATTCAAATATCCAAAAAGCCAAATTCATTTAGAATTTTTTTTTGAAATGTCAATAGAAATAATACCCTATATTTTTTGGAAAATGTATACAAGGTATATATGATATATATTATGAATACTCTATTGTTTTAGAGGGGCTTAGAAAGTAATAAAAATTAGTAAGTTAACATCTATAATATATAAAATTATTGTAATATGATATTATGAATTATGAATTATTCTTAAATTTTTAATATATATATATATATATATATATATATATATATGTCATGTCTGTATCATGTAATTTTATGAATTTGGTATGTTTCTATGTCCATGTCTGTGCTTCCTAGGACACAACATAAATACCAACTGATTCAGTGGTGGTGGTGCTGAGTGGGAATGCCATTTTCATTGTTGGAGATGGAGGGACGTAGCGAAGGTAGGATGGTCAGTTTTGACATTGTTCTTTTGTAAATATCATATGTCAAAGTGAAGAATTCTTGAATAAAATATATCATTAATATATGAAATTATTAGAATTTTAATAGAATTTAATTATAATTATAATATTAATAATATTTTATAGACCATGGATTTATAAATTCTTATAAATTGTTGACACCAATTTGTGATTAAAAAAAGACGGAATAATAATAATAATAAGTGATATATATCTTTTCTATCCAAAAAAAAGTGGTATTTTATTTATTTTATGGTGTAAGGTACATAAATCATCTCTTCAAAGTTTTGAATAAAATGTATGAGATTACTTATTACCAATTGAACATGAAATTACTAAGAGTGAGAGTGTGTTTGGATAAACTATGAAAATAAGATTTTTTTTTTTCAATTATTGATTAGTGTAATTGATTTTTATATAATTAATTATGATCAAATCAATTTTATATTTGGATGTATTAATTAAAGAGTGATTTTCAATTAGTAAATTTGGTTTAAAATTACCTATGTATAATTATTAAAAAGAAGTATGAAATTATTTATTTATATTATATAATATTTAATTCTTACAGTTAATTTAATCAAAATATTGTAATTTTAAAATAATTAACTTTTTTTATAATTAAAATGCTCCAAAATAATTTTTAGCAAGTTGAAGATTATAATTTATTTTAATTATATATTTTTTAAACAAGTCAAATTATATTAAAAACAAACTTTAAAAAAAAATTGTTTTGGAAGATAACTAAGCATTTGGAAGCAGACACACACATTAGTTTGGTACAGTCAATCTAGTCAGCATTATTTATTTATACTGTATGATTGACCAATTGAGAGTGTTCTCATTGCACCGTCACGGTCAGCAACAAGCCTTTCCTTCCCACCGCAAACTAATGTTAAGAACCAATTTGCGGTGTCATTGTTGGACTTCCACGGTGCACGCTCTTCCTTTTAAAATGCTGCACCACACACCATAGTTTAAATGCTGCACCAAAGACTTGGCCATTAATTAAACCCGAAAAGGATGACTTTATTTTCTGGAAGTTTCAGTCCTCGGGGGTTTTTTCTACTAAATCTTTTTACACACAGTGAGAGCAAACCGATCCCTTATGACGGCTGCAAGCTTATTGAAATCTGTGTGATAATCCATGTTAATATATAAATGTCAATAAAATATTTTGTTTATTGAAATGAAAATAAAATTTCTATTTTTTATTAAATTTTATATTTTTAAAATCATTAAGAAGATTTGGATAATCTTAATAAATATAGGATCATTAGTATTAGCATATCAATTCTTAATAATTTACAAAGACGAAATAATTTTGATAATGCTAAATCATTATTAACTAAAATAATGGTAAACATTTTTTAAAAATATTCATGCTAATTAATAAAATACTTTATATAATGGGAAGTTAACAAATTTACATACATATCTTAATTAATAAATATTTAAAAAAAATTTAGGGCATATTCTATTAATCGTGTTAGGCTAATTAGAGTAAAATGCATATTTTGAAAATAGAATTGATGATCATGTAATAAGGGTTAATACAAACACACACACACACACACACACACACACTCTTAAAAAAAAGGGACAAACTGGAAGCGAATTTACATGTACATGCTCACTTGGGTTAACATTGGCATCTGCACAATGGATAATAGTCCCTGAAAATTAACAAAATTAAAGCAGGGAAAAAGAAAAGAGGAGAACAAAATCACATTAAAGGGATGCCATAGGCAAAAACTATCGATAGACTCCACACAGCGTGGGAAGGAGGTTCAACAGAGATGGTACAGTTAAATCGGCAATTAATGTCTCTTCACTGTCGTGCATTCATCTCGGCTAAGGGTGTGCACTTCAGCGATCAATGCCTTCAATTTTGTCTTCCACTTCTGAGTATAACTGCCTGAGCCTCTCAATGTTTTGTTCTGAAGTCTCCCAATACCCACGCCCATTGGCTTCCAAGAATGTCTGCACAAGCTTCCTGAAGGAGTTCGGGTTTTTGTTCATAAGCTTCTTGAGCATTTCCTCATTTTGAATGAACGTTGTGTTGGCTTCTTCATATACCCAGTTGTCAACTTGGCCTGAGGTTGCACTCCACCCAACTGTGTTAGTGAGCCTCTTCTCAATCTCACGAACACCTTCATACCCACTAGACAACATGCCTTCGTACCACTTTGGGTTCAACAGCTTAGTTCTTGCATCAAGTCGAACTGTCTCAGCAAGGGTACGTACCTGAAAAGAATTTCTCCACAAGGTCAAATAGAAACCACTGAATAATACAAAATCAATGTGATTTGGGGATAATTCTTGCATGGAAAACTTTGTTACATAGTTAGGAAAATCAGAAATGGCTATGGTCACGAGATACGAAAATTTTGTAGAAATTATAGGACATGAAGGATATATTATATAAAAATATAAAATCATAAACAACAAATAATTAAATCATAAAAAAACGAAATTTGTATAATCTCAAGCAAATTTATCTAAAGAAATACAAGATTTGAAAGAATGAAATAATAGTTTGCTTCATTTTAAAGAAAATCAAATAGTTTAATTGTAAAATTTAATGTTTTATAAAGATTAATTCTTATTTTGGTAACATTCACTTATTGTAAATACCTAATCAATAAGTACCCAACAAATAAAGGTATCAGATACGTGCACAGTACGGGTATGATAGCCAATTAGGAGCAACCGTGTTTTAGAGGTGGAGAAATTGTTAATATCAAGAATGGAAATAGGAGATTCACGCAACAACATTCACCTGGGCATTAGCAGTGGTTGTGTCAGCAATGTACGCACTTGGTTTCTTCCCATCTTTCCTTAGATTTTGAACCAGGTTAGTTGGGTCTGAGTCAAAGTAATGACTGACATCAGTGAGGGAGATTTCTGATGAGTCAAGGTTTTGGAATGTGGCGTCTGCTGTGCTCAGAGCCATCTCGAAGACTTTTCTCTTTTCGGTCATGCCTGCACCAGGAGCATCGCAATCAAAAGCAAAAGACTTTCGGCTAAGGTACATGTCCTGGAGCTGCTTCTCGTCATTCCATGAAGAGTTCTCCACAGCCAGGTTTATGTTTGAGGAGTAGGACCCTGAGGCGTTGGAGAAGACCCTTGTTGCTGCTTCTCGAACCTCAATCCCGAGGGCTTGAGCCTGTTCTAATGCATGCTTCCTTACATAGTTCTGCTCTGCTGGTTCATCTAATTCGGCAACCATCTTCACTGCTCTATCTAGAAGATTCATCTGGAAAAAAGAATAAAAAGAACGCAAATAAAAATATGAGCTGAGCAATAGAGCAATAAAATAAGTCAAAAGATATTTTCTTTTTAATAATGTTAACCTGAACATCATTATATTTTGCATGAACCACTGGATATCATTTCAATCAAGGATATTAGTTATTTTGATGTAGAGGAAAAGGTTGAAGTATTGCCTACACCATGACTATTTTATGTTGAAATATGAGGGGTTCATGTAGCCATTTTGAACAATAACAAATGAATATCCTAATTAATTATGGAACACAAGGACAACCAAATTTGCCTTGGCCTCGATATCTGGAGAAACAGCTAGATAATTGATACCTGATTGATGAAAAGGTCTCTGAACACTCCTGAGCAATTAACAACGACATCAATCCTAGGCCTTCCAAGCTCTTCAAGACTTACGGGCTCCACGCGGTTGACCCTTCCAAAGGTATCAGCCACCGGTCTCACACCAATCATCCACAAGACCTGAGCCAGGGATTCACCATATGTTTTAATATTATCCGTTCCCCATAGTACAAGTGCAATTGTCTCAGGATACTTTCCCCCATTTTCAGTTTTCTGCCTCTCAATTAATCTATCTACCACTATTTTGGCACTCTGCATTGCTGCTGTAGTAGGAATAGCTTGTGGGTCCAAGGCATGAATGTTCTTTCCTGTTGGTAAAACTTTAGGATTTCTAATTGGGTCACCACCAGGTCCTGGCTCTACGTATTTACCCTCCAAGGCTTGTTTTAAACTACCCAATTCATTGTCAGCTACGACCAAATTCAAACATTCTCCCAAGAACTCAAACAAAGTTCTGAGTTTTTCCCTGTCGGCTCGGTAGAATTTGGTGTTTGACAGGTACTGAATCCATGGCTCATTTATGCCAAATCCAAGGATTGAGCTAAGTCTATCAGCTACATCTACAACTTGACCCTTCTTATTAGTAGTGCACTCCACAAAGGCAGTAATTGCTCCACGTGATGCATCGGTTATTTGCCGAAGAAGCTCTACATCCTTCAATATTCCTTTGTCACTCCCTCTGTAAACTTCCTCTATGTTTCTTCCTACAGTCTCAGCTAGTATAGCTGGGAGTGAGGAAATACCATCTTCAGGACGATCAAGAGCAGCAATGTTCACCAGTGTAGCAACTGCTTCCAAGGCTGTAGGGGGCTCACCAATGACATGCAGCCCACAAGGCAACAGGCGAGACTCAATCTCCATGATCTTAGAATACACCTTTCCAACCACAAGGTCTCGCTCTTTAGCTGGGATCTCTTCACCCTCATCTGGTAGTGTCACATCCTTGTCAAGATTGCACTGTCTAGCGGTGCTGATAATTGAACTCACAATTTGTGGCCCTCGGCCAGTGTCCTTGAGGGACTGGTACGAGGAGATTAGCTCGCTTAGCTGCTTAAGACCTTTGTATAGTCCTGCATTTTCTGCTGGAGGAGTCAGATAGCTAATGGTATTTGCATAGCTCCTGCGTTTGGCTATGGTGGCTTCAGAAGGGTTGTTTGCAGCATAGTAATAGACATTGGGAACATTCCCAATCAGACTGTCTGGGTAACATACATCACTCATCCCCACCTGCTTTCCAGGCATGAATTCAAGTGAACCGTGTGTCCCAAAATGAAGAACAGCATCAGCTTTGAATATTTTCTCAACAAAAGAGTAATATGCTGCAAATCCGTGATGTGGGCTTGCAGATTTCGAAAAAAGCAACCGCATAGGATCGCCTTCATAACCAAATGTGGGCTGAACCCCTATGAATACATTACCATATTGTTTCCCATATACCAATAGATTCTCTCCATCTGCATTCAGATTCCCGGGAGGTTTTCCCCAATTTTCTTCTAATGCTGAGGCATAGGGAGTTAGACTTTGGTATTCACGGACACTCATTTTGTAAGCAATGTTCAGATTTGGGCTGCTAAATTGAGCTTCTTTGTCATGTAGTACATCTTCGATCAAAGCTTCTGAAGTCTCTGGAAGTCCCTCAACATCGTAACCATCTCTTTGAAGGTCTTTTAGAACAGAAAATATGGAGGAGAAGACATTCAGGTAGGCAGCAGTTCCTACATTCCCTTTGTCTGGTGGGAAACTGAAGACAGTAATTGCTAGTCTCTTCTCTTCCTGCATGAGCACAAAAATTTATCAAGAGAATTTCAACATTTATAAGTCAAACTGCTCCAAGAAAACAGATAACAATATGCTGCAAATTCAAAATGCAGATGAACCTAAGAAAGCTTTACTACTCTGCACATACATACACCGATGACACTGTACAATGAAAAATAGAGAACAATAAGAACAGAGAGGTTTTTAAATATGGATCAAAAGTTAATCTCATATATGAATATTTACATGAAAGTTCAGCAGGTTAAATAAATTCTTAAACAAAAGGATGAAAAGGGTAAGGGTGAAATGAACATGAACAATGTTCCTAAATATCAAATTTAAAGAATAAAAACCTTTGTTGATAACTATTGTTGCAGGGGATAAAAGATATTCAAAAAGGGGAAGAGAGAGAAAAGATTTAAAACAGCAGAAATTTCCTTTCATTAAAGGAAAACCTTCTCTCTCTCTCTCTCTCTCTCTCTCTGCTTCTCTTTGAGATTTTTCTCATTCCCTATATATATGTTTGGTTAATGATGACTAATGTGATGAGAGAAATAAAACTGCTACAATGTACTCATCCATCCAGGTCAAAGTCAATTATCACTTTTATTGTTCACATCATTTAAGTTTCTATATTTGATATTCGTTCAAACTGAATATTACTTTCAAGTAAAATGTCTAACGTGTGAATTCTTTTGTTTGATGCCATATTTCATAGTCTTTTTTGCTGCAAAAACGAGACTTATGAAGACGTGAAAAGGGTGGTTGTAAATTAGATCTTTAGTGCAATCTTGAAGGCTCTATTAAGATTTTACTTGAACTGCATATGTAAATTCAAGACTCCGAAAATGGCAAGTACCTTTGATTTTCTCTTCAGTTCAGCCCATTTGATTGCCCTAGTGCAGAGCTGCTCCACTCTCTTGTGAAGAGCATGAGATTTTCCTGAAAACATATCAATAAACCAATAAATAAAATACAGTTTTGTCAGTGAAAAAAATGGCATATTTAAGGATGGAAGAAGAGAAAAAGAAGGCCATATATTATGCTATTAAAAGTATGGGCAAGGGCCAACTAAACTAAGAATCTTCTGGATTCCTCTCTAAAACAAAAGTTCTGAAGATACACTTATAGGCATCTATATCATAGGAATCATAACAAAAATTGAAAGTTTCAGACCGTAAAGAGAAGGCATTATTACCAGTTTTGGGATCTCGACCAGCAAAAACTATTGGCTCCATGCCACCATCTAGCTCTGGCAGAGCAACTTGAAGAGCAACCTGAATTGGATGCAAACCCAAAGTACTGTTCAGCCACTCTTCTGTTGTCTGGAACACCAGTGGTAATGCAACAATGTAAGGAACATCAAGCCTCCTCAAAGCCTCAACTGCCCTCGGATGGTCCTGCCTTGCAGGGCCTCCAACAAGAGCAAAGCCAGTAAGCGACACAACGGAGTTTACAAACGGTTTCTTAGTTACTGGATCAATCAAGAACCTCTCCACTGGCCCCGAGAAGTCAAGCCCACCCGCGAAAATCGGAATAACCTTAGCCCCTCTAGCCTCTAGTTCCATGATCACAGCCACATAGTGACCATCATCTCCAGTCACAATATGACTCCTCTGCAAAACCAAACCAATCACCGGCGCATTCGGACTCTTCAGCTTCTCATTAGCATCCCTTCTGGTTCCATACCAATTCAAATACTCTTTCACATCATCATACATACAAGGTGCTAGAGGGTGCCAAATTCCACTGTCCAAGTACAAAACCGGCTCCGAGTACTCCATCTTTGTCCCTTTCAAAGCTGGAACATAAGACCCAGAAATCATTTTCAGGAAATTCTGCAAATTATCAGGTGACCCACCAAGCCAAAACTGCAGGCTCAGAATATACAACCTAGCATCCTGAGCCTTATCACTTGGCAAATACTTCAAAACTTTTGGCAGTGTCCTCACCAGCTTCAACATGCTATCAGCAAACCCAGCAGAGGACTGCTTCTTCTTCTTAAACAGCTGGAAAAAGGGGCTCTTGGATTGACCAAGCTGTGACATGCTGAAAGACCCCAACTTATTCAGCCTCATTACCTCAGGCATTGATGGGAACACCAAAACTGCATCAAGCCTGTCCCTTTCTTTCTCCACAGCAGCCTTAACCTTGAGGGCAAGCTCCTCCACAAAGATCAGGGACCCAATGAAGATGTTAGCGTCCTCCAAATCCTTGCAGAAAGTCTTATAGGTGGATTCATCACGAAGCTCCTCAACCAAGTAACCTACAACTTCAAAGGAAGCATCTTTCTTGCTGCTGTTAAGAGCTCTGACAGCAGCAGAGAGAGATGACTGGTACTGAGCTTCAAGCACAACATACACAATCTTAACTGTTGGCAGGCTTTGGTTCTTCTCTGGAACTATCCTACGGACTTCTGGGGTGGTTTGGGTGAAGAGGCCATTGCCAATTGCAGCACATTTCACTCTAAGGCAAGACTTTGAGGTGCCATAGTTATTGGCCTTCTTGGGAAGGAAAGAATGAAGGAAGAGATGTCTTTGTGCAAGTGAAGAAAGTTGGTCAGCCTTGGAACTTGGTAAAGTGAATGAGGAAGATACTAAAGAAGCCATTGACAATCAACACTGCACAAAACCAAAATAGACCAAAAAGAGATCCTCTCTTTTCAAACTAACAGAGTAGAGAATAGAAGCGAAGCAAAGACCAAATGGCTTAAAACAAAGAGTTTGGACTTCAGGATACTGAGCACACTTTCTATTTTAACCAATGTTGTGTCCCCGATTCTGTTCAAAGTGCATCTTCTTCCTCTTCTTTCCTCCTAATTCTTGTTATTTCCCTTTGGGAAGATGGGTGGCTATGAGCTTTTATTTGGTTTGTGTGGAGAGTGGGAGAGAGAAGACGAGCCTGACAATTGAAACGGTTTTTTTGGTTAGTGGTGAGAGCTGGGACCACGTGGCGAATTGGGTGGTCATTGGAGTCAATGGTTCAGAGGTTTAGTGTAATAGTTAACGTGCGTGTGTGTCACCCTCTCGTTCAATTCCTACTTCTATCTTCCTGAGCTTATTATGATGGAGTTTCTTGAATTCTGATTGGTGGGATTGGATTTCCCCAAAGTAGATTAAGGTGAAGTGAGAGGGGAGTGTGCATATCTTGATGACTGTGAGAGAGAAAGTGCGACATTTTACTTACATTGCACGGTGCGACAAGGAGAAGGCCCTTTTGATCACATACAGATCTTTTTATCGAGTTTGTGTCTCATAATGAAAGGGGAGTTTCGATATTTTGTATGAGACGTCAAATGGGAACAAGTTCGGCACTTGGTCTTACGTTTCCAGCTCACTTACCACAGGTTACCCTCCACTGCTGATTACGATCTTTTGTCTTGTTTTGGTTCTATTCATTTCCTTCTGAAGTTGAAATACCGGTTACAGATCAAATAAGAGTAATGTCTGCGTGCCTGAAGGCTTGATTATTAACGTATATGGGATGCATTTGTTTCATATTTAAAAAAAAAAATGATATTAAAATTTAAATTTTATATATAATTAAAAAAATTGAAAATTAACTTTTTTTAAGCTACTTTTTTTTAATTTTTACAACAAAAAATTAAAATAATTTTTTTAAAAAATTCTAATTATTTTTTTTCAAAAATTCAAATATATAAAAACTAATTCATTAGTGAAAAAAGTAATTTTTTTACCAAAAAATTTTAAACAAATGCACCCATATTAAGATAAGATTTGACAATAGAAAATTTGTTAAAATTTTAATTACTTAAAGTATTTTAAATATAATTAAAAATTTTAAGAAAATATTATAACTAAATAATAATTTTTATTGATTCTTTAATTATGATTAAAAATAAATTGTATTATTGAAACATTTATCATTTTAATTACAATTACTTCAATATTCCTTAATATTTTGTTCTCTGAAATTAAAATTTATATTTAATAATACTCATTTATACATCTTGAATGATTTTTTTTATTTTGATAAAATATAAAAATTAACATATGCTTGTACCTCCCGTCAAAAGATATAAATAAAAGAATAATAAAATAATAATTTTTATTAATTATTGAATTATAAATTTAAAAATAAATATTATTATTTAAATATTTATTCTTAATTACATTGATTTTAATTATTTTTATTATGTACTTATATAATTTTTATTAAATATTATTTATTACTATATTATTTATTTATATATTTTTTAGAATTAAGGTTTTTTTTAATAAAAATATAAAAAGCCAAAGCGAGAGACGGAGAGTGTGTGTATAAGAGATACTTTACATACTAATAACTGATACAATTTATATATCAATAACCGATGAGACTTAATTCAACCTCCCAAAACCTTATTAAGTTATATATTATTTTCTTAAGGGTTAATTACACTTTATCCTCCTACATTATAGACCATGTGCACTTTGCCTGCTACATTTTAAAAATGTGCAACCCGATATCCTATATTTTCACAATGTGCACTTTAGCTTTAAATAAGTGCGTTATACTAATCTAAATTTTTGAGTCATGTGTGAATTAACCCCCTAAACTTTTCAAAATGTGCAACCTGACACCCTGCATTTTTATTTATAATTGATGAAAAAAATCAACAGAAAGGGTCAAAGTGCATATTGTAAAAATGCAGGGTATCGAGTTACACATTTTTAAAATATAAAAGGTAAAGTACACATGACTTATAATACAGAGGGATAAACTGCAATTAACCCTTTTTTTAATATATGAGAAGATATTAACAGACAAGCTTACATGTATCATAAGTTATTTGTATCAAACAACTGTATCAAATAACTAATAAAGTTGCGATATATTGAAATTTCCTGTAGTACCCTTGTTTTCGGTAAAGATATTAATACCTCTTAGTAGTTAGTTACTACCATTAAATCACATGTTCAACTTCTTTTGAAATAAATATAACGAAAAAAGGAAACAAATTACTCTAAAATAAGTTTGTCTTTTGGATTGGTAGAAGGTGAAGGAATAGAATGGAAGGTATGAGAATAAATTAATGTCCATTTAGGGATGAAAATAGGTTAGGTTAGGTTAAATATTGACTTAAATAGATATGACATATATTTCGGATATGTAGCCTAAGTTTGTGCCTATTACTGGATATAGATTTTTTAAAAAAATATAGCTTGACATGAAAATTTATTTAGAGGCCTACTTGATGATAAGGCATTTAAATAGGCCAAAAAGTCTACTCTTAAATAAGCCTTGTCTTCTTGATCCGTCTCTGGCAAGTATATTGGGTTATACAAGTAATAAGATGATGAGAAAGGTATCGTTTCTACAAGGATAGATCAAGCACCAAGTTAGTTAACGCAAATAACTATTTGGAAAGTACAAATTAAATGAATAAAAACAGAAAATTGAATCAAAATAAGAGATTAAGAGAGTGCAAACAAGAATGGATGTAATCAATGAGATGGACACTAAGGCTATTGACTTCACTTAAATATGGACTCAACTATCATAGACTTCAATTATCTAGTTTTATCTTTATAGATTAATAGTCGGGTTCCCTAATGTAATTTCTATCCTTTTTCAAGGTTAAGGAATTCTCTTCAGCCTAAGTTAATTGCCTAATCTCTTAGCACAAACTAACATAGAAAAAGGATAAAGCTCTATGGATCCTTAATATGACCACACGAGTTGCATTTGTCTATATCTAGATTTCACTCAACCCATGGTGTTTATGTTAAGAAGCTTTGTTCACAAATCTTATCTTTAGTTATTGTAAACTAACTAATCAATTGAATGGTGTTCAATCAGCCAAAGGCATTAAGAATAAACATAAACACTCAATCCTTAAAATAAAAACATAAATAATATCAATCCATAAGTAGCATCATCACAAAGTAGGATCCATCAACACCTTAGAAAAGGAGTTTAGTTCATGATGGAATTATAAAAACACCAAAGAAATAACGAAGAACAATAAAGAAAGTAGTAATAGAAAACTAATGAGGAAACTAGGATCAGGGTTTTGAGGTTGAAGGTAATCCCTCTATCCTCTCCCAAGCTCCATTAAAATCCTTGAAATCCTTAGCCACAAGACTCTAGAGTTGCCTCTCTATGCTTCAAGGCTTTTCTAATGTCAAAGATGTCAAACAAGATCCTTTGGGACTCTAAATGTTTACCTTTTATAGCTAACGAGTCCTTTTCATAAAATTCAGCCTGAGCCTAATATTTGTGCAGTCGTGAGGATGCTATAGCACATGTAGCTATGTTGAAATAGTATCTTGGAAGTAGGGTTGCACTACAGCGGAGCCTAAAAACTTGCAATTCTAATTGTTGAACTATAGCATAAGAGCTTGATAGCAATTCTATACTTTTGCCTCTTTTGTCTACTTCTAAGCCTAGTTTAAGCCCCAAATCCTTCAAATTGGCCTTGGGTGTCTCATGAAATTTGTAGATCTTCAAGTTAGCTTTCTAATGCCTTTAGAACCACCTCATTTGGACCTTTATAGCACAATATATTTGTAAATTAGTAATTAAAGGTCAAACTTAATAGCATCAGAAATAATATAAAGCTTCAATATTGTTTTGTCTTTTTCTCCTAGAAAACTCCAGAATTGGAAAACGTGTCCAACAATAAAGTTGGAGATCTTCTTCTCTTCCTTTTAAAGATCTTGAATTATCACAATCCCATTCCTAGATAGATAGATATTGAATTTTCAATGCCAAAAAATCTTGATTTCATACAAAATAGAATCTCTCATGGCTCCAAATTCAACTTGAATGTTTGCACCTAATGACAATTAGACAAAAATATAAATACGTATCTAAAAACATGATAAAATGACAATTAAATTAGAAAAAAAAAAACCTGAATCAAAATAACTAACTAAAAATAAACTAAAATACTAAATAAATTCAAATAACTAAGGCGTAAAACAAAACAAAATATAACTCACTATAGAGAGTTATCACAACTCTTAACTTAAGAACTTACTTGTCCTCAAACAAGAGACAAGACAAAACTAAATGAAGAGAAAATCCTTTTGTGTAGTTGACAACTATAAACATCCCCCTACAAAGGCTACAAAACTCAAGGAGGCACTAAAACCGACAAAAACACTAACTACCCAAAAAGACAGACAAAAACAAAGATAATCAAACCAAAAGCGATAAAATTCCATGTGTTATCAGCTCATCTTCTCCTCAACAATGCTCTGCAACTTAACCAAAAAGCTGCTAATACTCCAAACTTAAGCATCAATAATCATTCAATTATACAAACACCTTGTAAAGAAAATAGATCATGTGTGTGTGTAAGGTAAGCAACGAAGAGTTGATTCACTTCATACCAATGCCATGTTTAAGAAAAGACAAAAACATTTGAACTTCACTATCCCCCCTTTCTAAACTCACCTGTATGCTATCTAGCCAAAGACCAACAGGTCTTTCTCAAGCTTGTAATGTTAAGCCAAGGGTGAAGGTATGATGGAAAGGCATTTTGGCTCAATGTTATCCTCAACTTGGGAAACCCTTACTACTAGATTCACTACCTTGGACCACCCCCAACTTAGTTGAATTGAAACTCTCATATTTTTCTTGTTTTGAACCTTGGGATTGGTGGCCATGGGATTTAAAAAAGAGTCTGCTCCCTCTTATCCCATTGAAACCACCTTTTCCTTCTTCTTTCTTCTTCTTCTTCTTTTTTCATCACTTTTCTTTTCATTGTTTTTATTTCACCTTTCTTTTCCACCCACTATTGAAAAACATGTAGCTTCTTTGGTGAGGGTAGTACCCTATTCTCATGATTTTAGAAGTTGCAAGGTTAAGGGTAATCTAAGGTTCAAAGAATGATAGAAAGAAAGGGTCTATAATCATAATGTATTTTATACCAAGAAAATAGTCCACAAAGCTCAAAATGGGTGACTAAGGAATAAATGTCATAGAGTAGGCATCAAGGCTCAAAAAGGTTCCAAACATGGCCTAAATCCTTTCTATGGCTAAAATTCACTCACCTTTGTCTCAAGAGAGATTCAAGTAAAGGATGCATGTCTTAACCTAAACATGGCATTAAAGCATGAAGATCATCAATCCTAGGTTGCTAATCTCTAATGAAAGTGCATGAGCATGTAATCTTTTGAAACACAAAAAGTGGATGCATAAGAGAATTTCATAGCTCAAGCAAAAATCCTGGCTTCTAAGTAATCAATCAAATCATAGGAATTGAGCCAAACAACAAAAAAACTAATTGAAACAGAGAATCTTTTTGCTTTTTTTTAGTATAAAAATAGAAAAGACAAAATGGCCACTAGCAAAACAAAAAGACTAATAAAAACAAGAACAAACGAAAAGCGCATTAATGGATTCCTCAACCCCCAACTAAGAAGTTTGCACTTTCCTTAATACAATAAAATAAAAATAAAAAGAGGGAAAGGAAAGTTACTTGCCAGTCCTACTTCTCCTCCTCGTCATCAGAGGCTTTAGTATCCTTTGCACAAGAAAAGCCCCAAATTCACACTCTACAAAAACGAGTCTGAGCTATAGCGTAAGTTAGTGCACTATAGCACAAGCTATGCTTCCAAAACTTTTGCTTCTGTGCCCTTACACTACAGCTTACAATAGTGCACTATAGCGCTTGCTGTTGCTACTTCTGCTGCATTTTTATCTTACTAAGCTTATTCCAGCTTCCTTCATTAATTGTGCACCTCCTAATTGTTCCATCAAATCTACAAAACAAATGAAAATAAAATGAATTAAAAATCAATCAAAAATAAAATTTTTACCTAAAATAGAAAATAAAAAGAAAAACTATAAAACACTAGAGAATGAAAAATAAAAGAAAAGCTAGGAAAATTGGGTTGTTTCCTAACAAGCACTTTGGTTTAATATCCCTAAGTTGGACTTAGCTTTATCACTCAAGGCAGTTCTTTCCTCCCTTACTTTGGTGATTTGTCACCAAGGTAATGGCTCTTCTTCTCAAGGGTCAATGAAATAGAATTTAGCTTGAATGGCGAGTGGGGAGCTTCCAAAGGCTTATAGGATGGCTGAAGTTTAACATCCTTTATCTTTTTTTCTTTTTCTCCCTTGCTTTGATCTTCATTAATTGAGGCTTCCAAAGAGGAGTGGCATGTGATGCAAGACTTCAGGTGCTCAAACTAGCTTCCACTATATCCACTCAAAAGTAAGAGTTAGCTTCAAAAAGAGGCGTGATTGCTTCAAACACCTTGAATGTAACCTCCTCTTGAACACACAATTCAACCTTCCATTCTTCCACATCAATTATATCTCTTCTAGTAGCTAACAAAGGTCTTCAAAGATGAATAAGTCTTCTCTATCTTCCTCTATATTAAGGACAATGAAATCCACCGGGAAGATGAATTTATCTAATTTCACAAGCACATTCTCCAGCATATCCTTTGATATTTAATAGACCTATCTGTTAGTTGTAAAGACACTATAGTCGGCTTGATTTCTCTAATCCCAAGCTTTCTGAAAACACATAAGGGCATTAAATTAATGCTAGCGCCCAGGTCACAAAGGGCTTTATCAAAATGAACATCACCAATATTACATGGAATAGTAAAACTCATAGGATCTTTTAACTTCGAGAGTAGCTTATTTTGCAATATAGCACTACACTTCTTAGTTAGCACTATGGGCTCATCATGCTTGAGCTTCTTTTTGCGAGATAGGATATCTTTCGTAAATTTAGCATAACTCATTATTCGCTTAAGGACTTCTAGGAGAGGAATATTAATGTGCAATTTCTTGAATACCTCCAAAAACTTGAGGTACTGCTTTTCTATTTGCTCTTTTTTTGGCTTCACCCTCTGTGGATATAGGACTAGAGGGTCATAAGATGGAGGCACCTTATATGTAGAACTCTTTTCTTTTTCTCCCACACCCTTGCTATGCCTTATAGGAATCTCATACTCCTTTCCCTTTGGTGTTTATTCCTCAATCTCAGTAGATGGCTCTTCTTCTTGTGGCTTCTCAAGCTCTACCAACTCATTTCCACTCCCTTAGAGTGATTGCGTTTACTTGCTCTCTAAGATTGGTCATATTATTACTAGGCAAGGAGCCTTGTGATCTCTTTGATAGTTGCTTAAAGATTTGTCCTAACTAAATCTTAATATTTCGGATAACAGTCTCCTGATTTTTTAATTAGGCATCATATTGCTTGAATTTGGCTTCAGTCTTGTCCACAAAATTAGAATTAATCTGCAATAGGTGGATTATTTGAGTTCCTGGGTGCACCGTGGTTCCCACAATTCTAACTAGAATGGCAATGATCTATGAACCCTGGCATATAGATATTGGAATGGAAATTGTGCCCTTAAGCATTCATGTAATTAACCTATTCACTAGAGGAAGGTTCTGTAGTAAACTCTCCATTTGGATGATTCTGATTATAAAGCCTATCAAGCCTATTAAACTGGCCTATTATAGTTATTTATATCTATATATTATATGTTAATTGGTAAAACATTTGAGATGAGATTTGAGCCATATACCCTTAACTTATAGCACCTACTGCTTCACCACTACTCCACGTCACCTCCTTGTTAATATTATGTGTAATTTTTGCTTTTAAATCTTCGTACTGTGTCTTTTAAAACTAAATTGAAAACCCTAGTACTCCTTCTTAACCTCTTGTGTCGTTGCCATTGCTCATACTTATTCCTTCCATATCTTTCACTTTGAAACTCTATTACAACATGCTTAAAACTCCATTGCAGGCTGCAACCACCCCACCACCCTGCCACATCGAAGCTACGCTAGATCGCTACCTCACCGAAGCCTTGCTAAACGACTAGTTGCTCTAGTTAGTTTCGCATTAGTTCCGGGTTGTAGCAAGTGTTAGTTCTCTTCTTCATTTTAACTTATATAGTTTGGTGTGACTCTACAATACATATTCCCTTCTTCATTGCTTCAATTCCTTTGGTTATGATGTGAAACAAATGCTTTTTATAATCTCTTGGGCATATTATAGAAAAATGTTATTTTGTCCATTGTAATGTCAACAGTAGTTAGTTCTGCCTAATGCTATTTTTTATCTGAGACTTGAAGTTCTTTTCCCCCGACCTCGATATTCAAGGACTTCAAAAGCTTGAAGGTTGGTTTCTAGAATGCATGATGCTTGCTTTAGTCTTATAACAATATTTTAAAAAAAGTTACAAACTTTGTAGACAGGCTCCAAGCTAGGCAAGGCTTTTAAACAGGCTAGGCTTAGCTAAAAAAAAAAAAATCCTTGTAACAAGCCACAGACTAGGCTCAGGTCGAAGAAATGCAATACCAGGCTCAAGTCGAAGAAGTGCAATACAGGCGTAGTCTATTAAGAGTAAAGTTTGGCCTAGCTTGGCTTGTTTCTACCCCGGCCACAAAAATCCCAAATGCTTCCTGAGGTGATAAAATAGCCCCAATTATAGTGTGGCATGAGCTATTGCATTAACATGAAGGTGAGATGTGGAAAATAAAGGTTGAAGAAGATGAGAGAAGTCACATAGAAAAGGGAGGAGGTTGGGGGTCTTTTATATTTTGGGGTTTAGGGGTCGAACTAGAAAGGACAAATAGGATGAGTTGTCTTAAAATGTTTCCTATTTGTTTTGCTCTCCATTAGCTTTAAAACATAATTGTAAATAAGGAAATAACCCTCCTTCCATTTGGATTCAATAAAAATATAAAAGAAATCAAAATCCCTAAGAATCAAAATTCAAATTTTGGGCTTTAGTTCAAATTTGAGAAAATTGAGTTTTTATAAACTTTTGAGCTAAAAAATAAAAGGGTTAATGACTTCCTAAAATTCATTAAAAATTAGTCTTTAACTTTTTGATATCCAGGGAATAATTATTGAGACTTTTGGTTTCAAGTAGATGCATATTTTATATAGCCCTTCATATAGCTCCCTACTACAAACTTAGAAATTTTCGAGACTCAAAATGACAGATTTTCACCGATCGCATTTGAATGGCACAAGAGATTTTTCTCAAGTATAATTGGACTTAGATAACTCAAATATGCAAAAACATAGCTAATAAGGTAAATCCTAAAGGCTCAAACTCACATCAATATTACAGGTCACACTAATAATAATAACTTATAGGAAACTGGGGTATTACAATGGTAGTACCCCAAAGGAATTAATTTGTTATAGACGTAGTTAAATTCAGAGATTAAATTTTTGTTTTTCGTATTTTAAGGACGAATCTATTACAATTCGAATTTTTCAGAGACGAATGTCTAATTTTACTCAAAAGTATTTTATCAAAGCGTTTCTTTTAATTTTTTATTTTTTAAAAAGTGTCTTTTTGATAAATTAAATCAATCAACACATAATTACTTTTTATAAGAATGATGTAGCTTTGAATTCTACATTGTACTGAAAAATATGTAGGAGCGGGTATTCCATGTCAAACTAAAATTGTTTCTAATTTATTTGTTTTGTTTGTAACTAATTATTTTAAAGCCAATTTTTTCTTTTTTTAATTTAAATTTTTATTTATCAATAATTATTATATTTTAATTTGTCCCTTTTTTTTAAATAGTTGCTTGGCTTCAATGTTTTAATGGAAAAAAAATAAAAATTGTCAAAGTTATCATTTAATTTGCATAAACTTTTGGGCACCTATCATAAGATGGATATAATATAGATACAATAAGATTTAATTTTCAGCAGCCGCAAGGCCTAGCACAATTGAGAGCTAGCTAGGTTCCTTAAACATCTAGTTAGGGGTTTGATCCCTGGCGGTGTATATAGAAGGGGTCTCATGGCCAGAGTCTACATCCACGATCGTAAGCTCTTCGTCTCAAGAGGACTAGTTACTACTTTCAGCAATAAATACCTTGTGTTCACAAAAAAAAAAAATAATAATAATTTCCACTCTTCGCTGTATATAATCTGGTTTTGAATTCGATCTTATTTTAAAAGGTTAGATTTTTTTTTTCAAATTAAAAGTTTTGTTAATGGTTTTCCTTCAAAAAAATGTTGGTACCAACTCCCTTTCAACAAATTTTGTAGTTGTCTCTCCTTGTGACCAACTTCAGGCACGTTATGACAAATAGTAATAAAAAACGCCATTCTTTTAAAGGGGCAAATGAAACAAAACCGAGAAGGAAATGCATAGAAAAGGAAGCAAATGCATCCAAGAGCGGAGGGTGCGCAGTGTTGGTGGTGCATGTGGGTGATGAGTCACAACTGAGAAAATAAAGAGATGTGAGGAGCAGAGAAGAGGTGAGTCAATTCTTACCGTCTTTGGGTTAATGAAACTAACAACTACACTCCTAGGAAGGAGCAAGGAAGTGATCCGAAAGCTGAGATTAAGGTGCTGAAGGATGAATGGAGGAGAGAAAGAATCGGGAGGAAGACCAGGCTGCGACGGCCAACCGAGATAGAAGGTAGAAAGTGAAAAAAAATAAGGAAATTCAAAAAAGAAAGTTTCATTTAAAATTATAAAAATGCCCGTGGTTATCAAATGAAAACAATGGAATCGAGAAATTGTTTTGAGATTCATTTTCAAAATTTTGTAAGAAAATTATTATTTTTTTTAATGTACACCGTATGGACAACATAAATTAGTGTAAGTTATATATATATATATATATATATACTTGTAGCATGTCTTGTACGTACGTGGAGCGTATAGAGAAAAATGGTTAATTGTGAAAATGAAGGAAATAAATTTTATCTATTAAATCTTATGTAATTAATAAATAATTTTTAATTTTAATAATCCATATAAGATTATACGATTCAAATTACTCTTCTCATTTTCATAATAAACTACTATACACCCTTATTTATATATATATAGGAAATGTATGTAACGAGAAAAAAAAGGAAGCATTTTCACCTGTTGGATCAAAATGAGCAGCTGCGATTAGAAGTTAATTTTTAAAAATCACGTGACTGCAAAAGAACAATCCCAGCCCTTCCCTCATCTTTCCCAACACCGCTTACTTTCTTTCCTCAGTTACCACCGCCGCAGACGCAGGGCTCCTCCACCCTTTGCGCCTCAACCTGAACACGCCCAGGCACAGCCGTCCTCCACAAGTCCTCGCCGCCGCCGCAAGCCTTTACTCTTCTCCTTTGCACTACTCCTTGCTCTTCTCGCTGGTACCTTCTGGAGCCCTTTCCCAAATCAGCCGATTCATTTAGTTTTCTTCATCAATATCATGTATTATAGTTGAAGAAAATCAAGCGATTCTTTGCGATGATAGCTGTGCACTGCAATGTGTGGGTGTCTCTGGGTGTGGAGGAAGGAACCCATGTGCACCTCAAACTACTTCTTCATCGTGGTAATGAACAAAAGTGCCTTATTATCGATTTACTAGTTATGACTTGTGAGGGATGTTAGTTAGCACTAGTCTTTTGAATAATTGTTTTTTTTTTTTTTATCACATTGAAACTCAGGGATAAAGATGGCTTTTGAGTTATAGCCTTTTTTGTAGCATTTTGGTCTAATTTGCTTTGTTTGGTTTCCTTGTTCATAAATAACTTCTTTATAGGAGAATTTTTTTTTTTTTTAATCCTGTTGTGGCTTCCTAAATCAGAGGATGGGTTATTGTCATTGTTACTTATTATTTGTTCTGTAATGATTCACGTACTGTAATACTAGTGCTGTTCACTTTCTTGTTTAATCGACAATAATTTTTTGTTTTGTTTTGTTTCATTAGTATTTTGAAGCAAAGGGTAATACTCTTGTGTTTTTAAAGAAAGCCCTTTTTTCTATGGCAGGCATTGGAATGGTGGAACCGAATCGAATATGGGGTGACAACAAGTGCAACAAGCTAAATATTGGATCAAAATGAGCGATGAGAGGAATGCTTTGCAAGAACTTTGACTAGTTATATCATGTGAAAATGTTTGCCTGTCATTATTTGATATGGAGTGGTTTACCAATCATTAGGGATTAAGAGTTATAGGAAACTGTTTCCCCCTTTTTATGCAGAAGCACAACAAGAATTTGATGGCAATTGCTCACTCGACTCCTCAACCTCAAGATAAAGTTTAGTCTGATGCAAAATGGTTGCTGTTTCAATGTAATGTTGTCGGGTATGCCACAATCTGTGAATTTTGGAAATGACAATACATCCTAGCCATAATAATTCATATGGAAGTTGTTTTGCAAAGTAAAACGTAATGGAAAATGATACTAGTTTGATGAAGTTATTAGATTTTGTCTTATTACTATTAGTTCATGAATGAAATTATTGTCCTTCAGAGTGAGAGACGGAGTTACACACGAAGAGGAGTGGGAGAGCCTATGAGTGAGAAGAGTGTTTCCTTCTTTCATTTTCACCATATGTATGCCCACATTCGATGCCAACGGTGTATGTCTCCTAAACCTTAGGCCAAATAACATTTCTCTTGGCTATTAACATCATTTCGTACTAACAATTTTCGCACAAAAAACAATTACTGTACTTTGAACCACTTAACAATTTCATAACTATGCAGTAAGCATAACCTTAAATAGATCTTACTCACAGCCCACCTAAATGAATCTATAAAATTAAAAACATATAAATATATATTTAATTTTTTAGGCTTTTCATTCATGTTTCTTTTTTTTTTTTTTGGTCAGACACATACACACACACATCCGGGGGAGAGGGGAGAGGGCAAGGGAGGGTAGTCTCAGGCTGCAAGAGTCGAACCCGTGACTCTTGAGTCCCTTGGTGCACTTTTTGCGTAGGCATGGTCAGAGACCCTCTGACATCTGTGCTGACCTTGCAGTGCTTCATTTATATTTCTTGTCCAAGGCCAAAATGCCTCCTTAGACCTAGTTGGATTACATTGTGTATGCTTGAATTAGTTTATTTGGAACTTAAAAACAATTTATAATTAATCAAAAGCTTCTTGAGATAGTTTTTGATAATAATTTTAAAAAAAAAGCCCCAAAAGTAATCTTTGTTAATTCTCCCTCCGCAGCCCACTTACATGCCCTAGTTCTATACTATTTGGTTGTACACACAACCTCCTATTTGCTTCCTTTGAAGCGCCCCCTTTATTTCATTAATAAAGATAAAAAAGGTCAAACGGGACAGGGGGAAAGAAGCTCATTACATATATTGGTTACTTTATTCTATAGGCAAAAATAGATAGATGGGTGGTGTGAGAATCTTATACAGTTTAGATAACTGGAAGACACATCATAAAACAAGGAAAACCGGCGAAAGAGATTATTCTATCAGAATAAATAAGATGCAGTGACATGTTGCTTAGCTTTATGTATGTTTGATCATAGTGCCCGGCAAACCAGGCATCTCCCCATTCTTGAGCTCTGATACTTGCAACTCCAAAGTCACCTGTCAAAAAAACCTACGAATAAGAAATTAACGAACACTATGCAGGAGCAGGGCAGAAAAAGAAGGCAGTCCATAATACTGGAACAGAATCCCAATCAGCAACTTAAATGCAAAATCTATTCAGCTCCTTCTATGAACTTCGAAGGAAGAACTTTCTAATCTACAGTAGGAACATACATGCACTAGAGTTTTCAATTAATCATTAGAACATATATAATGCTCTTAAAAATGATTAAAACAAATTAATGAGCATACATTAAGCAATGCCTTGCTTCTCAAAACTTTCTTCAACCAATGTACGGTCTATTGTAACTGAAACTTTGATCATTTATATATGATGGAAATGCTACATGAAGGCTTAAGAGTACAAAGTAATAACATCAACATTTTATAAAATCAGAAGGACTTGAAATGGTGCTTATTTTTCTAGAGAAAATGAGATGAACTCAAAAGTTTGAGCATGGCTATAAGTTAGTTTTAATTCCGAATAGGGTTGATTTGACAAAAGGAAACTTACATTCCTTAGCCCAATTTACGATAATCACTTTGCTTGTACTTTGTGCGAAATGAGTACAAAATTGGTGTTGATTTGAAAAACAGGAAACATAAATTCCTTAGCTTACCTTAATGCACAATAATAACTTAAACTTGTACTACTTAATAAATATAAAGCACATGTAATTTAGCCAACTAGTTAGTTAGGGTGCCGATAGGAATTAAATAATAAATATTCTCACCTCATTGAAGATATTGCTATATGAAGTTTGCACAAATCCCTACACCAAGTCCAAGAGCTAAGTCAATCTAAGAGAATTAACAAACATTTGAAGCTAGAAAGAAAGAGAGAGAAGCACTTCTCAATACTGAAGTACAAGCATACTAAATCAATTTATAGAATGGCCAATTTTCTAAGACGATTTTTAAAAAAAAAAAACAAAACAAAAAAGGAACAGAAGAAGAAGAAAGTTTATAAAATGTAACAATGTGAGAATACTTCATTTTTCTTCTCCATTAACCACACATTAATTTGATTAATTCAACAATTTTGGGCAACAGTGTTTTAATCAAAAGAGGGAGTGAGGTGATAAAATAAAAGAAACACTATTTTAGTATGTTTGATAAGCAGATTCAAATATGATCCATATGTTCCTTGAACTGCGTGCAATACTGAAAATTTGCTCTACCAAAAGCAGAACGTTGTATGACAACTCAGAGTAAGTTTCCTTTTTTTTTCTTTTTTTTTGGGTATAACTCATAATAAGTTAAATGCATGGTGGTAAAACACATCATGCATATATTACAAAGGAAAGATGGAGAAACAGCACACAAACCAATTTTTTGAACAGGTTAAGCGATGCTCCATTTGATTCTCCAATTTTAACCCGAAAGATATTGATCCCTAACTTCTCAATAGCAAAGGCCATCATCATCAGAACAGACTCTTTTCCAAGTCCTTTTCCACGGCTATGCTAGCAAAGAGCAAAGAGATAAAAGAGAGAATGAGGTGATTTAAATCTTGTTGTCAAAGGACCAAATCAAACCAAAACCTTATGCTGTTCCATGCAGGCCCAGCAATGGTTTTTATTGCTAGAACTTGCATAATCATGTGAACTAAAAGCTAGAGGAAAGATGCTACAGCCTAGAGGATACAACTAACAAATAATACAAAGTTTCTAAAAAGTTTGTTCCTGGTCTGATATGTTTTATATACTAGGTTCATCATAAGGCAAATGACTGAATATAAGTGTCAATATATAGCAATGGAAACACCTAATTTCACCAGTAAAAAAATCTAGGCATAAGCAAAAATAAGAGAGCAAAGCTTATAACTAATTCAGAAGAAAAACGAATTTTAAGCATTTCTTTAGATGTTCTACAGATGGAAATTTACAAGCAGAACAAAAGGTTCACACTAACAGAGATCAATAAACTAAATAATTTACTCTACCTGACTCAAAAAGGCCTATATTTAACTTGTTTTCATCTATATTCTCCTATCGCTGCCACCTGTGACTTTTGTTCGGATATCTATTAAGCCATAGACCAAAGATTATACAAAGAGATTGTTGCTATCCAATCTCAAATTACTTTAACAGGATGTGATCTTAAAATTTCTAAATTTCCCCAGCACCTGCATGGCTGCGCCCCCCATCCCGTCCAATTATTATTATTATCTTTTTATTATTAAAAAAAAAAGCAGAGGAGGCACATTTAGTTTCAATTTGATAATGATCTATGAAACACAGCCAACAACAAGGACTCCAAAACATCGGGTAAGCAAATTATGATAATGGCAACAAAGGAACAATTCAGAAACTAGTTTATGACATGAAAGTCGAAGTAGTTACCTATTTGGCTCAGCGATCATTATTTCAATCTCTGCCATGTGAGGATTATCCATGTCATTCATGAATATATTTACATCACCAACCATGGCTGCAAATAGCATATATTAGTCTCCAATCTTACCAAACTATTTGGAGGCTAGAAAATGGGCCACATACACGTCGACCTATCTAAATAAATTGCTGCCCACCAGAACAAGTTGAATACTCAGAAACAATCCTACCTCTCCCAAATATTTAACATGCAACATATTCAACGGGAATCATTATGGCTTGACAACAAAATGACATATAATTGAATGCATAAGGTAAAGGATTATCAATAACTTCTAGAATTCCTAGAGATAAGCTATACGTCATTAATCATACACACAATTTGTAAAACAAAATTATGAAGTGATTTTAACTCTACTTAAAAATGTTCACCGTATGGTCATATCATTGAACATGCACAAATAATAAATTCATCAGAGACATTAAAAAAGTTTGAAAGTTGAAACTAATAAAACAGGAAAGAGGACGGGAGGGGGCATTCACAAGATAAATGTCCCAACAGCTTGTAAGACCCATATATTGATTAAAGTACTATAGATCTTAACAGCCCCAAGTAGAATCACATCTGAACTTTCACAAAACCTAGTTGCATCCCTTAATCATATTGAACAAAATCATGATACATATAACCATAAACAGTTAAATCCTAACAAAGCTCTGCTACCTTTGTAATATATACCCAAAACAGAGTCTAGTTTGCAAAACCATAACTATACACACACACAAAGGAAATGATTATCCAACACCAAGAGTGTTGGCGCGGTGGTAGGGGTACACTAGTACTCCAAGGAGGACCTCAGTTCAATCCTCAAAGAGAACACCAATTAGGTGGACTGCACCTGAAGGGGATTAATCTCCTTTCTTGGTAATGGGGAGAGAGGATACCTTAGGAAACCCAAAAAATGGTATTATCCAACTGGGCAATAAAAATTTAGAACAGAAGGGGGAACAGAAACTTTTGAGAATCATTATCTCAAATCAAAAAGCCATGCTAACAAATAATAGCTAGTAAGTGAAGAACTTTCTCTTTTCCTGTACGCCAAATTCTGTTTTCTTCTTTGGTTTCCCAAATTTTCTAGCAACGAAAGGGCAACAAAAACAAGAAGAACAAAGGTAAGGCCATAATTTTAACATACCTTCAACATGGGGTTCCCCATGTGAGAAATCTCCAGCAACCAAATCCTTATCCAGTACAATAAACGTCTCCTCTGCATAAACCACCCATAACTCCTTAGTACACTAGAATTGCTCAAGCAAACTAAAGGAAAATTATAATAATATACGGAAAGTGTCAATGCTTGACATAAAGACACAGAGAGAGAGAGAGAGAGAGAGAGAGAGAGAACTGTTAGGATCTTGTGACCATGAGAGTTGCATCTGATACTCCTGGTCGAGGGTAAGGGGTTCAGAGCCAGTGGCTTCAAGGAGAGAAAGGTCTTGCATCCAAGCGTGATACTTGGGGACGTGGGCCTTCATGTATCCAACAAGTATCACCTTCTCTCCCTCCAAACTCACACTCCCTTTGCCTCTTGCCGCCATCTCACTCCAACTGCTGTCAAGTGCCGAATCAAAGGGCGTGCGCTCCGCAGTGGATCGCCATGCCATGACCCCCACTGAAAAAGGAACCTTCAAATGTTTTTCTTTCTTTTTTTTTTTCCCTATTTTTTCTAGGATGATGGTAGAGTAATGATGTAGTTCAAAGAGTCAGTGAGTGAGCAGTAGAAAGGGATGGGGTTCAGAGAGTGAGTGAGCGAGTAGTGGGAAGAGGTGGGGTTTTGCAAGGTGGGGGAGGAAGACTCGAGGTTCTCACAGGTGTGGTTTTTCGTTTTCGTTTTTGAATTTTTCACTTGCCTTCTCCTTTTACCGCTACCTCCATATTTACCCTCTCCTTTTGTTGTTTTGCTTGTTTTCATACGATTGACACCTTATATGTCGCCCAAACTGTGGGCCAAATAATATTTCTCATAAGATAAGGTGGTCAATCAATCAAGTTCCACTGCACAGGTGTTTTTCTGATTAATTTTCTGCACCCAAATAAAATTGAATAGGATATAATAAACTTCTCATTCAGAACAAAAGCAACAATAAGGGCACGTGAGTAGCATCATACTCTCTACCATCAATCTTCTCAAAATTAGTATGTATTTAATGATTTATCTTTTATGAATTCATCCCAAATAAAGGCAGAGAAATCAACCATAAAACTAACACCATCAAAGTAGGAAACAGCTTGATATAGGAATTAGATAAAGAACAATAGAAATGCAATGATTACGCTTTCTAGCATTGGCGTTACAAGGAGTTACGTTTTCCACTGTTGGCATTCCAAAAAAATAATAAAATTAAGGAAACAAATTTGAAGCACTTGACGTTCCACAAAACTAAGCCACCATAAGACAAAAAAAGGGTGCACAGCTATCATCGCAAAGAATCGCTTCATTTTCTCCAACTATAATACATCATATTGATGAAGAAAACTAAATGAATCAGCTGATTTGGGAAAGGGCTCCAGAAGGTACCAGCGAGAAGAGCAAGGAGTAGTGCAAAGGAGAAGAGTAAAGGCTTGCGGCGGCGGCGGCGAGGACTTGTGGAGGACGGCTGTGCCTGGGCGTGTTCAGGTCGAGGCGCAAAGGGTGGAGGAGCCCTGTGTCTGCAGCGGTGGTAACTGAGGAAAGAAAGTAAGCGGTGTTGGGAAAGATAAGGGAAGGGCTGGGATTGTTCTTTTGCAGTCAGAGATGAATTTTGATGATCCGACGACAGCTCAAATAGGAAATGAAAATACCTACCAAATACGCTTTTATCTCCATTTTCCATTTTTTTATCAAAATTAAAATAAAGAATAAGAAGACGAAGCACACACTTTTAATGTTTGTTATTTCAAATCAGCTCTTTTTTTTTTTTAATGCAAGTTTTGCATAAAAATAGTTGGCAGGATTCATTTTCGGTGGAGAATATAATGGTCCAGATATGTTTGGGACCATTATATGATCCACTTTTGTGAATCACTAAATTCAGATAAATGAAAATAAAACGGTCAAGATGTGAGTTGGATTTTGGAGGGGAGGGAAGGAAAAAGTTTAAAGAGTAAAATGGAGTTATTTCCCTCTTCTTTAAAATTTCAACTCACGAATACACGCTAAATAACACGGGATATTCTATTTATCACCTGTAAATATGACAAAGTAGGTCGAATTTATCGAGTTGACTCACATAACCTGCAATTTTTGGCTGGGTGGATTGGTATTTTTAACTCATAAAAAAATTCAACCCGCATAACCCGCCTTGCTTGACTCGCGAGTTGAAGCGGAGCAGAGCAGATTTGATCCACGGGTCAAATATTTTTTTTCTTCATTTTTCTTTTCCACATAATGCATATAATATAAGGCCATTTTTGTGGGTGTTTATGTAATATTGATAGACCCCATAATTTTTTTTATTATATTATTGATTATATTTATGCTTTTATGGATTATATTATTGTCTTGTTGATTATAAATTTATATTTTATTATGAACATGGTTAATTTATAGAGCATGGTTTTTTAACGTATTTGGATTTAAATATTAGCTTGTAAATTTATCTGTTATGATTATTTTGGTTAGAAATTCCATCTTATTTTTATTGAGAATTGTGATTTTTAACAATTTTAGAATTGAATAAATAATTTAATACTTGATAAGTAAATAAAATGAAATTTTTGTATAGATATTCCTTTATTATATTTAATTAAAAATTTCTTTATTTTTTTGAAAAATTTACATGAATTAATTTACGTAAAAAATATTTTTTTTATTTTTCATTTTTTGGTGGGTCAACCTGCCAACCTATGACGGGACGGGGCGGATTGTCATATCCAACTCAAATTATTAACACGAATTGACCTACATCACCCCACTTAAAGCTTGACGCGCAGCGAGCTGGGCGGGTTGGTCCATTTGCTTGAGAGAGCAACAGCTGCAACTCTCTCACGGTAAGTTGAGCTTTTTCCTCCATCACCGGCACTAGAATCCCATCACATATATTTATGTTTACGTTAACAAGCGCAGCAAGCATGATTGGCCTACTCATCCAAAAATTATCTCAAGGCCATGACAATTATATTATAAGACATTCCAGAAATCTAAAATAACTAAAAAGTATGTTCCAAAAAATTTAGACCAAAATGCCATACTCATACTGGTAACAGTGCCAAGAAGGATACACCAAAATGAAAATCTCCTAAAAATTCAAGTAAAAGAGCGAAAATCATCTTATCAATTTCAACACTTGACAAATCGAACCTTCATTCACCACCATCCTTTCCAAGACCATTGTGCTTCAAACTCTACAGATTTCAAGACCCATTCTCCAATTAGAAAATGCTAAAGAGCTCCCATTAAAAAAACATCTAAGTGCTTGCCTCCACCAATCCACCTTGATGGAGATCTGCTCAAGAACTGTGCCTCAACAGCCGAAGCTCCACTGGCCATATGCTCGCCGAATCTCCATCTTTGCTTGCTCCTGGTTCGTGAGGGTGACATTCAGCCACATTAGCATCTCATCAGAGGCATATCCCAACAGCCTAACAGTGGCAGCAAAGGAGGGAGCAATGGTGGTGAGGGTGTTAGGACCCTGTTAGTTAGTTAGTTACAGTTAGTTAGTTAAGGAAGTTGGCTATAAATAATGGGAAGGAGGGATTAGTTAGGTCTCAATTATTTTGTTAGTGAGATTTGAGAGTTAAAAGGACTTTAAAATTTCTTCTATATCTCAAAATTCTTGAATAAACACCAATTTCTGATTCCTTATAAGGCATCTACGGAGTCAACGTCGAGGAGCTCGGCAGCTTCCCTAGGAGGATTGAATGTTTGAGATGGGAGTAACACTTGACATGCTCCATGTTAATTGAGATTCATGTACGCACTTATTTTATCTCAACCATTAGAATTTTATTTAACCAAATCCAACGTTTCACAAAAATTAACCATGTAATACCTTCATGTTCGCCATTAAATTTCAATAAGACCCGTAGCATTTTAAAGCCTAAATGTTCGTAGTCTCAGTTCAGTTAAGAAAGCATTCTTCATTCCAGTTCTAAAGTCACATCACCCTATAAACAAGAAGCAGAAGTGAAGAGTTACAGGAAACATTTTGTTCCGCTCCTGAAAATACATAATGGAGCTTAGATTTGCTTTCCTTGCACACCACTCAGGAACAGAACCTAGGAAAGAGACATTTTTACGCTACCCATTTTATAGGAAACAAAATTTAACCAGCACCTTTAAAAGGTCAAAAAAAAAAAAAAATGGCAGCTGAACATCTACAAACCGGGGAAGCATTGATACGAAGATATGTAGCTATTGCAAAGATATCTGAGAAAATAATTCCTCCAGCTGATTTTCTTTTATCACGACACCATGTTTCTGGGTATAAATTTCATGTTTGACTGAACTGATATCGCTCGTAGCATTTGCAGCAGATATGTCAATGTATTCATTCAGGTTGTGCACTGTTCCATCTGCATAAATGAAGATACTCTAAGCAAGAGTGGCTCACATAATATATATTAATGTCAAGCTTATAACCAACGGGTCATCCTATTAATAGCAGAATATTCTTTCTCAACATAACAAACTTATAGCACAATTTTTAAAATTGTACATGACCTCGCACTGCCTAACTTTTTTTCATTAATAGAAAGCTGTTGTTTGCAGGTTAATCAGACAACTGACGTAACTTAGCAGAACTAAATTAACATATCCTAGCTTCTTAATGCTTCACTAATAACAATCGTAATTGCTTGATCTCATGGATTCATCTCCAAATTCACACCAGCTAAAACTTTGGTATTCTTCTATCCGCTTGCAAGTAAGAATTAAATAATATTTGGAAGTAGTTCATTTTTTTGGTACAGTAAAGCTGTAGCGATCAATAACACAAGTTTACAGTAACTCTTTCTTATGCTTGATGAATAACGTTAGAACCTAGGAGCAAACTCACATTTAATAAAAGTGGAGCATAAAATACAATATATTTCAGGAGAACCTTGTGAAATTGAGACTTAATATTATCAAATTTTAATCATGGAAGTGTTTGGTATACATATGATCTATTGCATAACATATATATATGTTAATGTCAATGCAAAGCAGCTTCATTTTGCAAAACAACTTTTCCAGCCATTACCTTCAGCAACAATGGGTTCATGCAGGGGAGGCTCTTGCATCCAGTTTCCATCAGAATCTTTCATGTGTCTTCTATCAGATGCAAAACAACGAAGGAATATTGGAGCATGCACAACTCGGAATAACCTGATATCAAAAGAAATCAACTGCAATAATTCAGTATCAAAATATAGATCATCAATCAACATTCAATAGGTTATTTTGTTAACAAAAATGGTGAAACAAATCTAATGAAAGGAAAGTTTATATGAAAGGATAAAGGATTATGTGATACAATATCATGAACAAATAAATTTTGAAAACAAGATATCAAATGTTTGGGATATTCTCAGTTAGAACATGTTCCTAAACATTGACTTTGAAAGTGTTTAATAGCACAAAAAATGAGTATTATAAACAGGCATACTACTGTAAACATTTGACATTACACTGATTGGTTAGTTAGCTAAGGACAAGCATTTATATATGGAAAAATAAAACTGAAACACACATGTACGCACACAAACACAATGTCCATTGGTTTTACTTGAATCTAGTTGACTCTCAAGCAATTTAGATAAAAGAGTTTTACGCCTTGGATTCTTCTAGCATTATTTCTTGCAAATTTTTCTTTCAGTTTCTTACTAATACTCATAATCTTAAGGTTCCACCTTGACAAACTCATTAAGAAATCTAAGGCTCCTGCTATGGTCAAATCTTTTGTTTGTGATCGGTGTTAAGAATATCTTTAGATTAAAGTAGGATATATCCAAAATCAAATGTGGACTCTATTAGTCATCAATTGAGAAAGCAAATATCTTAGGATTCCTGATTTATGTCATACTCCTGATGTGTTCAATTAGGATTATTACTTTTCTTGTTAGTGGACTTAGGCTCATACTAGTAGTACTAGTATTTAACTTGGCCATCAGTATAAATAAAGGTATAGGCTAGTGTTTTTATATCCTATTATCTATCAACAGTATATTGAGATTTATTTGTGTTTGATATTTCTTTTTTCCTTAATCCTAAATTCAAAATTCTTCAACAATTTGGACAACAATACTTAACAGGATTAAAAAAATGACCTGCTGCAGAATTGAAGGACACTCTTTCTTTTATTATAAGGCATCTAGTTTCTTTTGGAACAACCTTTTTGGCATTATTGGAATGCACTGAAATGTCCCTCTGCTGTAGAGCAGTTTTTGTTGGTTTGATATAAAGGATAAGGTTAAAGCAAGGAGAGCATGATTCTTTTACAGTGTGCAATTTGAGCGGCCCTTTGGTATGTGTGGTTGCAATCACAGATTTGTAGAGCTATAACGAACCCTTGCTCTGTACCTAGGTTTTCTCCCCTGTTTTTCTTCCTTCTTCTTGTGGTTACCATGTAGTCTTTTCCATTTTGGAGGATTTCTTATCCCCTCCCATGTATTTCTCTTCAGTCTTCAACCTTAAATGAAATTTCTAATCAAAATAATAATAATAATAAAACTCATACACCAGAAAGGATGCCAACAACCAGTCACCATTTCTGCCAACGTAGAAAAGATGATTATCTTGCCCAAATAACAGGGACAAGAAACCATACATTGACATCATACATAACATTAGGAGATAAAAAATTGTGCACCCTCATCAGGTACTTAATAAGTAAAATAAAGAAAGGGAAAAAGAAAAAAACACCCGGTTAGGAAAACCAAATAGTAACAGCATTACTACTAGGATTTCTAAGTATCTTACATTGTAGTTCAATCATTCAAGGCAAGGAAGTAATGAATTATATGGGGGAAAAGAATTAAATATATAGCTCATAATTCTTTCTTTCACCCATGTCTAAAACACGGAGAAAAAGTCATGAGGTCACCTACCCCATGGTGACTAGATTTTAATTTCATTGAAGTAAAATTATGGCAGCTATAATGTGACTTGCACAGCCAAGACAAGCAGTACTACTACTACCAACAGAAAATTTGCAATATCAATGAAAAAATTATAAACCACCAAGATACCCTGTTAGTACAGAACAAAGTTACAAAGGAACAGATGGTGCATCAGCATTACCTATTATAATCAGCAAAAAGCTTAAAAGATGGCCGAATTGTTTCAGACACATATGAAGCTAGAGGTGAAGGAAAAGGAAGACTTGAATCTAAGTCCCACACTAGAGGAGGGCCACCTCCTTGATTTATCTGTGATGTGAATCACAAGAAAAGTATGATTAATGATCCTCATAATGACCACTGAGATATAAAATATACTGATTGTAAACCTGGCCAACCCACTGCCTCAATTCACTGGAAGGAATCCATATTTGGCAATACCTGAATGCAAATTACATGATAGTCCCAGAGTATAACCCCATCTGCTCTTTTGCTAGCCTTTTGATTCCAGAGTGGGATCTACAAAAGGTAAGACAAATACTTCATATACGAATTAAAATGAATTCTAATTTTGGAGCAAGTAATAATGGATAACTCTTCAATTCCATGAAGCACAGACATTGACATGGATAGTGGACGCAACACGAACAAAAATTTAAGAAAAAAGATTGATTATTCATAATTTGAAATATATACACTTCACCCATGCCTTATTTTCTTTGTTCATCATCAAAAGTTGCTTAAAGGTATAAAACAAATCCAAAATTTGACTGTTATTTCTGTTTCAATTTTTCAATGATTTTCTCTATGTCGTTTCCTGTCTTGTTGAAGACAATAAAAGATAATTTTTAATGTGAACACGTATAAACGCTTGTCGTCAGCATCTCCTATGAGGTCCGACACATACACATATCCAATATGTAACAACTGAAGTAAAATGTTGTGCCCTGTAGCTTCAATTCAAATATACAGTTGCAGTGCAATTAAAAATAAGGTTGCAGAGACTTAAAAATGTAATCAGTACTCTGTCCACATGAGAGAAATACAGCGCGAGATTACGAAAGCTAAATGCTGGTTATGTTCCAAAAATGGCAAACAGTCACAGTATTTTGGTCATATTCAACTTGCAAAGTGCCAGACCCAGAGAATTATCCTCTTTCCCACTATCATTCTTTCCCTCCACTTACTCACAGGTGTGAGCTAAAAAGGACAGAAGTTACAACTGGGGGCAGGAAAAAAATAAAAAAGTGAACACCCAAGCAAATGATGCTAGAAGAGTGTCAATTAATATTCACAATAACCAAATCTATGCCACGAATCACCTTGAACTAGAAAAGTATCAAGCAAATCTCTCCTAAGAATAAGAAATAATAAATAGTACATGCCTGTTTCTTTTCATTGGAAATGAAAACAACAAAAAGATCAGATCCTTCAGCGTTGGCTACTCCATCAGTGCACAACTTCTTGCAAAGCAAGTATACATTCTCCTCACTGCAAGTAAATTATAGGGTGGAAAATCATAAGCAGATACTGGAGCTAGAATATCAGCTTTAGAATGAACAAGAACTTCGTTAAGGTATACCACAATCAACATGCATCTAGTTGATGTTAGATTAGATGAATGAACAACGCCACTTCCAGAGAAACAAAAATGCTATATTACGATATGTATTTAATAAAATAAAATAATTTTATCAAACGGATTCTCTAACAATAGATAATCGAAAATGAAATCACCGCTACTCAATAGTCAAGATGTTGAGATAGTAAAGGAACTTAGGAACATAGTAAGAAACAAAATTCCGAAAAAAAAGAAGGTTGACATCAACACTAAAGGTCTAATATCCTAAACATTTTACCCAATAAAACAAGGGCCAAAATTGATAATGGAAAAGAGGTTTCTGCAAAATTTGGCAAGGAAAGACTATTGTTATTGTTTTATCATCAACATATCGATGAAGAAAACATTGAACAAAAACCCTAAAAAGGTCAAATGCCAGAGTGAGAGAGAGGCTCACCAATAAAAAGGGGTGTGGTGGAAGCGAGAAACATTCACACTTGGTTGCTCCATAGTTGAGGTTGCTATCGTTCTCAACCTCCTCCTTGGTTAGCACCCTTCCAATCCAACATCATCAATACAACCATACGCACCAACCGTCTAACCTTAGCACCGTTTTTTTAAAAATTTTTACTTCACTTTTACCACCGTAGACCAATCTAATGTTAGTCCACCTTAAGTCCCTCCTTATGCGTATACGTTAACCACGCTCTTCGCTTGTCCTTGTAGTTTGGGCGTATGCGTCACGTCCAAATATCATTTCTCCGAAATTTAAGCTTCAACCATTGCGCTCACGTACCCATATAATAATTTAAAATACCATAGTCTATATAAATTAAATTCTAAAAATTATTAAAAATAAGATTGTAAAAATTGGATACCATTGAGGTAATTATTGAAGGAAATTTCCTTTATTATTAGTAATAGACGAAGAAATTATAAATCATTAAAAGTCAAAGTATATTAACATTAATAAATCATTTTAATTAGTGGTAATATAATCCCGACCAATAAGAACTATTGGCAAATCAATCACATGAGAGATCGACAATATGAGCATTTTGAACTAGAAAATATCAATCACGTGTCATTCGCAAATTATTATTTACTAGTGATTGATTGGCACATTCTTTATTTGTAGTATAAGATTTAAAATGAATTTTTATTTATTTTTATGAAAAAATAAACTAAAATTAAGAGGGAATATAAATGTGTTAGTAGTTTGTAATAGTTCATGATAGTTTTAAAGTATATATAATGAGAGTTAATATGGTAGTTTTTTTCTTTGGGGACAATTTTATCCATTTTATTATTGTATTTTATTGATTATGTATATTAATATAGGGTGGTCAAGATAGTAGGTACTTTAATTCTTTAATCAATGGTCTTTAATTTGAGCATTAGGAATAAAAAAAATTCTCGTTTGGAGCCTTATATCCTCTTAGGAATCTCAATCAAGTTAGATCAAATTAGTCAAATTTCTGATATTATAACTAGATATTGATAGTTCTATCGATACCAAAAAAAAAATGATTATGTATAAACATTACTATAAATATGTATATGGAACTGAAAAAAGCTTCAATATAATTTGTAAAGACCAAAGAAACGGTTACAAAATATATCCCTTTTATATAACAGTATGAATGAATGGTATTATCCGTTCTTCTCTCTTGCGAAAACTTAACCTAATTAAAGGAATAACGTAATAAAAGTATATAATTATCAGCTATAATCAGTGGTACTTAGAATTAATTAATTATATCAATTATAACCGATTGAAATCAATAATGTTCATAATGAATAAAATTTGAGGTATTAGAACAAAATAATTATTTTAATTGATTGTAGCCGCCAATGAATATATATAAACTAATGGTAATAAGATATATGAGAAAGAAACTAACATGGTAATTTGCATCTGCTGTTATTGATTGGAATTTAAATTACATACTAATATCCTTTATAAATGAAGGAGTACAAATTAATAGTATTGGCCATAATTACTGATTAGTTTAAAATTTGAATTTTTTTCAGTGTAAATTAAATAAAACGTGCAGTAAGTAAGAAGACTTGATGAAAAATGGAAAAGAAGCTAGAAATGAGAAAATTATAGGATAAAATTAATAGTAAAATTTTCATCATTCTGACAACAAATGTGTCATGATGTTTCTAAGTACACGGTAGTGTCTCTGCTTTGACCACATCATGAAAGCTACTTCTAGAAAGTCTACACTTTCTAGATGGTTCATTTCTCCAGTAATGATAGGGACGCTCAAAATTGCGACCTGCACGAAAAAATTAAAGAAAGTGACAAAAATATTTCAATAATTCATCTGTATAATTATTATTTTTTTTGTCTAAATTTTTTTTATTTAAAAAATTATTAGCATATTATTTAAAATTATTAATATTTTACTAATAATTTTATCTAAAATATTGTTAATTTTATTAAAAATATTGATAATTTTATCTAAAATATTGATAATTTTTTATAATATAATAATAATTTTGACTAAAATATTAATAATTTATTTAAAATATTGATAATTCTATATAATATACTAATTAACACAGATATTCTTATTAAAAATATTATTAACTCTATATAATATATTAATAATTTACCCAAAATACTAATAATTTTACAAAAAATATGTTGATAACTTTCTAAATAGAATAAACTCAAATATAAAAACAAACCAATAAACATATAAAACCAATTATCCAAACATTTTTATCACTTTCCGTCCTTTTCCATATCGATCGCATACCCAAATATTTCTCTTGCCATTAACACATGATAGCCGCTCATCCTCAAGCTATGGTGTAATGCATGGCTACCTCTCCCCTTATAAAATAATCGTTTTCTTTTGTGCACAACTTTTGCGTACGAGTTTTAACGAAAATGAAGACCGATCATAAATTCTAAATAATATGTTCACCAAAATTTGTGTTAGTAATATTTTGCAGTAGAAAAATAAGTGCAGAATTATTGTCGATCTGGCATTTTTCTTTATTCCAAAGAAATACTTTTTAAGTGTGTTTGAACGGAGCACTTTCAAATTTTAGGGAATATAAAATATATAAAAATTTAAATATTTCAATTTAATTATCTTCATTTTTAAATTTATTTGTTTGGATAAAATAATTATATTATTTCACTTACAAAAACAATAAAATTATATTATATTCTCTTTGGGAATTGGTTGAGGATAGCGAGCGACAGTCGCTGGTTGCAATGGCAGTCAACAATCACCAGTGGGCAGTCAGCAGGGGATGATCACCAGTCAACATTCTCTGGGAGCGATTAGCTAGTGATGGTAGACTTGTATGAGGAAGGGGTTTAGAGAAATGGATGGAGAAAAAAAGGGATTTTAAAAATCCATATAAAGAGATGGAAATTAAAATCCCCTCTTTTGAGGTTTAGAAAATATCTTATAAAAATACTTGAAATTTTAAAATTATTTCAAATTATTATCTAAAGAAAGAATTTTAGGTTAAATCAATTGAAATCATCTCAAAAAATATTTTATCTTCTAAAAGTACTCCATCCAAAGACATTACATTGCCAATAACTTCATGTTACCCATGCTGCACTCTTCCTTGTTAAGCCGGCAAGGCTGCAATAAGCTATAATCAATAGAAAAATAAAACTATTAGAGTCCAACATTATTTAAATATATAGTTAAGATATTTCCTATAAGAGTTTTAACAATTCTTCCCCATAAACTAGCTTTTCAAATTGAGTTAGTTCTATTCAATTCTTAATATGATATTAGAGCATATCTTGTGGTCATTTTTAGCCACTGCAAATGTCTAGTTCTATAAATTTCATGCTTTAAATGTCCAATCCTATACTTGAGAGGGGTGTGTTAGAGTTCAACATCACTTAAGGATATAACTAAGATAGCATTTATAAGAATTTGGGCAACCCTCCCCAATGAATTAGCTTTTGGGATTAAATTAGATTTATTCAATTCTTAAGAAAAATAAAATAACAATATTTATGGAAAAATCTTTAAATTTGGGAAAAAAAATCGAGAGAGAAGAAATGGCGTGTCACACAGATCAATCGAGGATAGGATCCTTGTCCTATTCGTCACTGGTGATGGCAACCTCCTCAAGCTTGAGTACTCTCTCCCTCTTCCCATTCTCTCCTGTTACGACCTCAATCCCCTTCCTCCTTGCAATTTTACCACTCACATATCCTCTTCCTTCCCTTCTTAATGCTCATTCTTTCTACCCAATTGCTCGACCCACTTCCCCTCACACTACTTTGCCATCGGTGACACCTTGCTAAAGAGTTCTAGCTGAAAGAAAGAAGGGTGGCAAAGGAGGAGTTACACAAAAAAAGAAGGCAAAAAAGAGTGGTGTCTAGTAAATATTTTAAATTAGAAAAAATGTGAAAGTTAAAAGAAATGGAGGGAAAAAAAAACCATTTAGTAAGCAATTTGTATTATCTTTACTAACAAATTATGATAATTGCTGGTATAAAGTAACGTATTAGCAGCTATTGTCTTTTAATCAAAAGAGTAAACCCCTAATTTGATCCCCGGACAAAAATATTAGGGGACAAAATAGTCCCTTGGAACTTAAAAATTTACTTGAGATCCCTTATCATTTAAAATGTGAGACATTTTGGTCTCTAATTATTTAAAATGGGACACTTTAGTCATCCCAAATTTACTTTTTTAGGGACTTAAATATCCCACATTTTGTATGGTGAAAGATCTTGAGTAGACTTTTAAGTCCAAAGGGATTACTTTATCTCCCAATATTTTGATCAGGGATCAAATTTGAGGTTTAGTCTAATAAAAAAAAATCTTAATTATTAAACTCAATTACTAGGAATTGTCATACGACTATCAAATAATTGTTGGTAAAATTGATTTTTGGTGCAATGACTCCACTTATTGGTCATATTTTAATCCATCCTAGTTTGGCTAACTTGAAAATAGGTTTAAATATGTTTTTAGGGAAAATTAGCAAATTTTGATTTTAGTCCCTAAGAATTTTTTTTTTTGTTTTGATCCAAATATTTCTAAAAGTTTTAGTTTCAATCTTTACTGTTAATTTATCTTTGTTAAATGATAACGTGGATGATGAAGAACGACGTCACCCTTCCCTTGTGGCAGCTTATATAATAATAGTACTTATAAATTTTGGTTTCAATCCCTAAAGTTGTTTTGATATTTAGTTTTGATTCAAACATTTCCAAGAGTTTTTGTTTCAATATCTACCATTAGTCAATTTTCATTAAATGATGACGGAGAGCTACATCACCATTTCCATATGATAGTTTAAATATGAATTTAACTCCTATAATTAAAAATTATTTTAGTTTTAGTCACTTTTAAAATTAAAACCTTTTTATACTCTTCTCCCCTTCTCTAGCCCCCACCTTCTTCCTCCTCCCCGTGCCTTCAAACTCCCACCAATAAAAGAGTTGTCATCCAAACTTTACCTAATACTAAAAAATAAAGTTCTTGAAACACCCCAAGGAGTAGAGATGACATGACAGAAGAACGAATTACAACAATGAGGCAATTTTTGACTAGACAGTAGCAATTAAAGACCTAGTGGGGCAGCAAATGACGGTTACACAATGGAGGCTTAGGTGGCGATCTTGTCACAATAGCGAGGGCTAGGCACAAGATGGTAGAGGATGTGGTGGTGGTTTTATGCTCACAATCTCTTTATAGAGAAGGAGGAAAGTGGGTGGGGCAAGGTGTTGGAGGGGGAAAGGGGATAAGGCGTGGGAGAGAAGGGAAAAGGAGGGGAGGGGAGAGAGGGTGGGGCTGGAGGAAGATTATAGTGGAAATAACAGTCTCTTTATTTTTTTTCTTTTAAAAAATATTGAAGGATTAAAACCAAAATGATTTATATTTATAAGAATTAAAAATATATTTAAGTATCTATTAATGGGGGCAGACTAATGATAGAGACTAAAATCAAAACCCTTGAAAATATTTGGATCAAGACAAAAAATTAAGGACTAAAATTAAAATTTATAGGGACTAATATCATATTTAAAGTACCGCATGGAAAGGGTGACATGACTCTCCGTCATCCACGTCATCACTTAACAAAAACAAACTAACAGTAAGAATAAAAACCAAAACTTTTTGGAATATTCGGATCAAAATAAAAAATAATCAGGGATTAAAATCAAAATTCTTTAATTTTATAAGAATCAGAATTCACTAATATTATACTTTTTAGCCTTTTAGCGTGTATTTTATATAAGGATAAAAATAAGATGGAAAGTTTTATAAAATAGCTTAATATATAATTTAACACACAAAACTACTTCATTAAATTTTTTATCCCATTTTAATTTGCATACACACTGTTATCTTTTTTTTTACCTTTCTTTTTGTCTTTTACGCATCTCCTACTCATAGAAGAAAAGATATAGACGGATCCAGCGCTACTCAGAACGACGGTATCAGTCAAAATAAAATTGATGCATACGCGGTCTCTAAAATGTGTAAGACAAGGAAGCAATTAAAGCCGTAAGCTTTCATTTAATCATGTAAAAAGGCACAAGGAAAGCCTTTATTGTCATCTTGCACATCTTACTAACCATGAGATAGTACAAGATTTTTCATAGTTAAATCTTCAGGCAGCGGGTGCATCAACTTTCTTAAATTGAACGATTAATGGATTCTTCTCAGCCAAAACCAAACGCCTGATTCCATCATCGTCGATGTACACACTAACAACTGCACACTTATCGCTGGAATCAGCACAGAATTTAAGCTTATAATCAGAGGCCTGTTTCGTAATTTTAAACCAACCGTTCACTGTGTTTTCATAGCCAGTAAGTTTAACAGATGGTTCTTCGGATAGACCATTCACGACGGTCCACTTTGATGGAGTGGGTGAACACAAGGGTACAGAAGCGAATGCCAAGTCCAAAATAAGGCCTTGGTAGACAAAAACATTCTTCTTTGGAGATGAAATTCTTACTGGAAGCCCGAGAGAGAGCTCAGAACTAGATTGCACGACAGTGAGTGGGCAAGTTTCATTTCCGGTAGCGGCTAGTTCAATTCCACCGCCCATTCCTCTTATGACCGGCAAGATATAGTATGTGCCACCATTTAGCACTGGCTTTCCATCTGTGTCGAACACTAAAGCTGCTGTGGCGAAAGGTAGCAGTGAGGTGAAGGCAGAAAGAAGGAGGAGGGGAAATAAGGCAGTACTAATCTTCATTTTTTTTTTTTTCAGGTTGGGCACATATGAAGGCTTTTTGCTATTCCGCGGTGCAAATAAGCGTAGCAAGGAGGGTCTACTTATAGACGTGATGACCTTAGAGGTTTGTAAATTCAATGATGCATGTGATGTAATGCAGGCCAAATAAAAGATATAAAATATATACATTAATTACAACTGTGTGGACAAGTGGTGGTTGGGCTTTAAGAGAGATAATAAAATTTAAGAACAAGATGCTGATCATTCCTATACATCCATTATACATCCATATGCATGCTCTGGTCCCTTGCTGTAAGAGTGTATTTGGTGACTTTTTTTGGTCGCTAATCATTCGAAAAATGACATGTAACCGTAAAAAAGTATATACTAGAAAAATATAATACATATTAAAAGACTCTCAATTAAGAGAAGCACACCCTTTTTTATGCGAATTTCGAATTTCTCATCTTTTGAACTCACATTAAAGAGAGAGTCAGAGCTTGCATAAAAACAGAACTTACTACTCGCATTGAGTTTAGTCTCACCTTCCTCATCTTCTGAAATAAATCAAATGAAAACTCGAAACTAGCATTAAATGGGAACTCTAAACTTGTATCAAAGGGAGAATTCAGAACTCATATCGAGTTCAATCTTAACTTTTTATCTTGAGATATTTTTACTGTACATCATATTTGTCTAATATATATATATATATATATATATATATATATATATATATATATATATATATATATATATATATATATATATAACACATACACGCATATAAGTCATTTTTTTATTAATTAGAAACAAAAAATACACTAAATATACAACAATGAAAAGACATAAGAAAATTGGCCATACATTCAATTAGTGGTAGGCATAGCGGGTCTTTAAACTTTTGGTATGCAGATATGACTGGATTAAATTTTGACAATAAAGAGTTTAAGTGAGGAAATTTATACTCATGCTGGAGTATCATGTTTTGGGTGCGTGAAGTATAGACTCACACTAGAGTGGAGAGCTTGTTCTAATACATTGATAGAGCTTACAAATGGAAGACTTTAGCTGCACTGTAGTTATGGATACTCTATAAGGTATGGATGCAGATCTTCTGCAGTTGAGAAAACAATTGAACAGTATGGAGTTTCTCATACAATGGTCAAAAGTTCTCAACTTTTGAACATAGCTATTTGTTGTGGTTAGGATCACCACGTATGGATGTTTCTATATGAGAGAAATTTTAGATGCTCTTAAAGTAAAAAAAATTTCTTGCTCTAATTTATATAGTGTTTGTCATAGTAATGAATATAAGTCACCGGATTTCTCAACTATCAGCAATAAAGAATGAAGCGAAATAAGAGATTTCTGCTGCATTTCACTTCTACAGTATATGTAGGGTGCATGTAAAGTTGCACCTCAACCACAAATAAAAGGTGATATGATATAATGGCTTTTAAAAAAGGGCAAATGTAAACTACTTTCTGAAACATAATGTTATGCGATACCCTACGTCTTCATCGAGCAAAATTATTTTCATTATAGTGTAGTTTCTTTTTTTTTTTTTTCAATGTGCCATAGATGTCAAATTTAGAGTTTTGCATGGGTAGGTGGGCTGGGCCTCCGTGTGCTTGTCAGTGTTTGTGTGGGAAAGGAAAGGGAAGGATCTGGTCACCCGACAGTCTTCCATTATTATCTGCCATGTGATGTTTACATGATTGACAAAAGACAATGACATGTTATCCGAACGTAACTGAAATGTTTCACATGTAATTATGTGATTATGAGTTGAGAGTTTAAAAGGAAAGGGAAAAAATATTTTAAAATAATTATAAATTTATTTTATTTTTTATATATATATTTTTAAAATTTTAACTTATAAAAATATTTTAAAAGACAAATTAATTTCAATAAAAGATAGGAAGAAATGTTTTATTTTTACAGATGTAAAATATTTAAAATGTTAAAAAATTTTATAAAAAAATTATTTAAAAATATTAATTTTTATTTAATAAATAAAGTTATCTTTTTAAACAATTTTAAAAAATCTATTATTTTTTAATATATAATAATTATTTATTTTAATGAATAATTGGCATATAAGCTTATATGTTAAATATATGAAATTAAGAATTTGATTAGTATCAACATATAATCTGTTAGAGTAGTAAATACTCCTTTACTTTAACCAATGATCTTAGATTCAATTTTTAAATATAGAGTAATCAATATTGAGAGAGTTATATCACCTATAGAATCTCAAAATCTCAAACAAGATTATCTTTAGTTGAAGAATACGTATAGGGAAAAAAATTGGTGAGCATTCATTGCTTTATTTTAAATAATTATTTGTTCCTATTGAGTGATTAATAATTATAAATAAAACATAATATTATTTATGAAATTTAGAATTTACTTACGAATGGTTATTGCCTATCATTGAACAGCCATTTATTCTTATTAAGTAACTAATAATAATAAATAATTTTTTTTATGTATATAAAGACACAAGGAGTTATGCATAAATTTATCATTTTTTGTGAACAGTTATTTGTTCCAACTTCTGATTATTTTAAATGAAATTTTATATTAAAATTATAATTAAGAATAATTTTTTGAATGGCTATTGATTATTTTTGGGTAGTAGTTTGTTCGCAGTGGTAGCTAACAAAATAAATAAAATTCTTTCGCTTAAAATATACGAAGTTTATATGTAAAAAGAATAATATTTTTTTGTACATACAAATGAGTAAATCGATCAATCATTGGGGAGCATAACGATAATGGTGGGGAATTCATTATTATGAATGGAGAATTGAGAGGACTACAGTGTAAGTAATAATGGAATCATCAAACTTACGGATATATATATATATATATATATATATATATATATATATATATATATATATATATATATATATGTATATGGGATTTATTATAACAGGAGCTTTTGCTTATGGAGCTATATTTTTTATTAGAGATTATAATTTAGAACAGAACGAGGATAACGTATTGGCAAGAATATCAGACCCAGCAACCCATTGATCTCTCGAACTTCGGTACCAGCGAGATGCTGGCTTGGCTCTTAACCCGCACAAGAGCACAGAGTTGAGAGAGTATATGTGAAAGCCCACACAATCTTGTGCTCTGAGCCTCTGACCAAGTATATAAACCAATAAATAAGAGAAAAGAAGCACGTAATGCCAATTACCATAACTAACATTTAATCTTCCATCCAAAAGATGTCAAGCAATAAGCAAAAAATCAACTAGAATGACCAATTAATGCAAAAGAATACCAAGAAAAACACCAGCAAATCTGTCAACTTTTTCTATTAGTTCATCAATGGCTAAGGCAGAAACAGACACACCCTTATTTTGTCCAAGCATTGCAGATGAAGGATACTTATTGGTACCCATTCCTTAGTGATGGCCTGTTTCCTTTCTTGTAGCTAGCTGAGGCCCTCATAAGTAAAAGGAAGATATATAAAGAAAAGTAGAACGAGGATTTGGAGTTAATTAGGTCAGAAAAATAAATTACACCATGATTGTGTGGGTAACTGCATCCATTACTCTAAGTGCAGAAGTAAATAAGAACAAAGAAGACTTATACATGAAAATTAGAAGGAGGATATGGGGTTAATAAGGTCCAAAGAAATACGCTGTGTCCATTACTTCAACTGCACAAGAAAAGTCAGTATATGTGGCAGTATAGGTTGGGGTTGTTCCCTCCACCTGCTGTGCTATGTGGTACTATAAGTGAAGAAGGGGTTGCTAGCTGGGGTGATGGTGCTGCATTGCAGGCGCTCGAATTGATGAAAACCATTAGATCACTATTCCCAGAGCCATTGACTCACTATCAACTCCTGTGCTAAATAGCCATGCCTGCGTGCACTAATTTTTTTGTTTGAATAATCTTAAACCATGTTGACGGAGCTCTTAGCAACAATCATTAATTGCGGTGGGGTGTCATTTTTTAATAAGAATGGAATGGAGTGCTTTTCTTTCAAACTTCAAGGGTGTTATTTGTTATTTACCCTAATTTTTTTGTTGTAAAAAATAAAAAAAAACCCACACCATCGTAGCAATTATGCATCATGATTTATGCTTCACAACTTACATTTAAGACATTATATATATTTCTAATTTGTAACTAATTTTTATCAATTTACAAATTACAATAGCTTTTTAATAGGCCAAATCTTTTGCAGTTCTAGATTATAATGTGTATAAGACATGTCAACGTTTTGATCAAATACAATATATTAAAATGGTTGCTCATGAAAAATCATGAAATCTACCTAGTTGGCTATACACTATTCTCTAAAGTAAATGTGACATATTATAATTCAAAAAGTGAGAAAGATCGTGGTTCCAATAAAAAACATAATCGAAGGTGAAAAGGAAATAAATGCAAATATTGTGACATCAAAGTACATTTGATTGCATTCCTGTTATATGTCGTTGCTTGATATTTATCAAACATCACTAAATCAGAATACGAAAAAGATAGAAGCAAATTTTGTTTCTAAAAATACTTTAGTCAACCATGACATGATTAATATGAGTCACTGGATTTTTTTTTTTTTTTGAAGATTCTGGTGGAAAAAAAATTGGCCATTTAATCGATAGTGAAAATGTTTACTAATTGTATTGTATTATTTTTTTTTTAAGAACTTTGATACTATTTTTTTTTACGATACTATTTTTTTAGTATCATTTTATTTTACTTTGGAACTTCTAGTATGTAATCCCACTATTAAATAAAAGTAATTATGCTAATTTATGTTATATTTCACAATTATCAATTGTGTTATTTCTAGCAAGGCATATTTTACTAATATGGTAATCGGAGAAGCAAATGTTAATATCATTATTGATAGTACCAAGATGATTGAAGACTGCAAAAGAGTTATTATTTTTTTTCATGGAGGAACATAATTCATTATAAATGATACACTACTATCTACAAAGTCATAAAAAACTTATTAAGTTCTAAAAATATTTGTCATATTGGGTATTTCTTGAAAAATTGTGACATACTCTAGAGAGGAAGAGCTTTTCTTCCTCCATATTGGATTGTGACCTTTGAATACTTATATGGGACCCACTTACAAATACAAAATTCAAAAATTTGGTGGTTTATACAGCTAATGGAGGAAGAAAATTTTTCCTCCCTGGTGTAAGGAAGAATGACTCCACATTGAGATGGTGAGTGAGGGATACAATAACCACCTCCATATTACGACTTGTACTTTAGATAAGAAAGTTGTAGTAGAAAAATTACTTACACTTTATTCCAGCCTAGATTACACTAATATATTATATACATTATACATTTGAGACTTTTGTTTTCTTTAGGCAGTTGCATTCCACATGTTGTTCTAAATATTTTTGGACATTATATTTTCCGACGGCTAACCCTAGAGGTTGTACGTATGTGGAGTTTGCAGTTGCTTGGGTTTAGTAATGTTTTTGGAGTACTTTGCTATCAGGTTATTTCTGACTACCCTCATTTTAAGATTGTGGGAAATCTTTTCGTGTTGGAACCAAGGTTATCAAATTCAAGAGTTTAGGTAAACTCATGAAATTTTTGCAAATTCAAATCGTAAACTCGTAAGAGTTTACATATTTAAAAAATATTACTTAAAAAATATATTTTAGTAATTAAATATAATTAAATGATATTTTTATGATTAATATCGAACAATTTTACCTTTATAACAACATAAATGAAAAAAATCATAAAATATAGCCCAATATATGACTTCATTTTTATACCATACTTTATATATATATATATATATATATATTATTTTTTAGTTCAACAAAACATAATTAAATAATAACAAATAAATAAAATTAATTGAATAAAACCAATAAATATTGTATGAAATAAATAAGTAAACTAAAGTACATAACAAAAATCACCAATATTTTACATTTGGATAGCAAAATCAAGTATAGTTTTAGACTCATAAACTTATTTGTAGAATTAAGAGTTTACCAATTTTGTTAGAGTTTACTTATACTCGTACGAATTTGACCAAAGAAAAAAAAGTTTATGCATGAGTTAACTCATTTTAGTATCGTAGGATCGTAAACTCATAAGAGTTTAAGAGTTAATTTGAGAGTTTAATAACTATTGTTGGAACCATTTTCCTTTTTTAAATGCTTGTGATGTGCTTTGCTAAAGTTAGTTGTCTGTTGTTCTCGACAGCTTGGTGTATGTGATTTGCATGTTCACTTAGATGTATAGATAAGCTTTGTTGTTTCACTATGGTAAAGATGGTTATGAACGAGATATTTGGATTTTGTTGTCAGGTTATTTCTAACTACACTCATTTTAAGATTGTGGGAAAGCTTTTCGTGTCAGAATCATTTTCTTTCTTCAAAACCACTAAAGTCAGTTGTATGTTGTTCTCGACAGCTTGATGGGATGTGTTTTGTGTATTTAAAATCGGTTGTTGACGCTTCTAATGTATAGATATACTTTGTTGTTACGTTCCACTCTATTGAAGATGAAAGAGATATTTGAAGCCGATTACTGATGCTTTTGATGTGTATATATGCTTTGTTGTTTGACCATGATGATGGTTGTGAAAGAGATATTCAAAGTTGATTATCCATGTTTCTAATTTAAATATATCCTTTATATCCTTTGTTTTTTGACTATGAAGAAGACAGTTATGAAGAAAATATTAAGCAAAAATTTTGAAGTTGCTTTTTCACCATTTTATTTTTTAAAAAAGATTGTAGTGTGCTTTGCTAAAGTCAGTTGTGAGTGGTTCTCGACAGCTTCGTGAGATCTGGTTTGCATACTTAAAGTCGATTATTGAATGCTTATGATGTATAGCTATGCTTTGTTGTTCACCAGAGTGAAGACAATTATGAAAGAGATATTCAAAGTCGGATATTGATGCTTGTGATACGTGTGTGTATATACATACATATATATATATATATATATATATATATATATATATATATATATATATATATATATATATATATATATATATATATATATATATATATGTATGTATGCACTTGGTCAATAGAAATGTTAGAAATAAGAAATCATGGTAGGTCCCTTATTGTTTTATCTACTATAATGAGGGATCCACCATGATTTCTCACTTTCTAAAGATTTTTATTAATGATAATTAATGAAATTGTTTTACACTATTAGTGCCTAATTAAACCCATATATATATATATATATATATATATATATATATATATATATATATATATATATATATATATATATATATATATATATTTGCTTTGTTCTATGGTGAAGATTGTTATAAAAGAGATATTTTGTTTAGGAGATAGTTCAAAGTTGATTTTTTTTGTAATTGATGTGTTTCAAGGTATGCATCTAATTCATTTCTTAGATGATTTTTAATATCTTTTTCTAGCATGTGATGCAAACATTGACAAGTATGCCAAATCATATAAATAATAAAGTAGTGAGTAGAGTATCGTTCTTACAGGGATTGAGATGATCGATTAAGAGTTTCCTCATTCAAAAGCTATTTAGGTGCCCAAATCAAGATCATAGATTCAAATTTAAATTCAAATCAAATCTAAACAAAATAACATGAAGAAAATCAAGAAGATCACAAACTAGAATAATCAAGGCGGAGAGATGCTGGGATTCGATTTCATCATGTTGTTTCAATGAGTACTATTGATGTTTCTAACTTATTTAAGTCTACCTAATCAATTGATGGAGATATGTCCTAATATAATTAACTAGTGGGGAACCCATGCGATGCACGAGGGTTTACTCGGGTGTTAATATATAAGATTGTCTATGTAAAATGAATATAATGTTCGCAGTGCAGTTTTGATTGGTTTTGATTAAAAAAATTCATCTGATCCAAATAATATAATTTATAGCGATTTGAATTGAATCAGTTTGATTGATTTTTGAAAAAATAAAATTTTTAATTTATAATATTATAAAATAAAAGTAACATGAGTTAATTAAATGAATAAATAAAAATAAAAATAAGTTATTAAATATTTATAAAATATTATTTAAGTGAAAATGGTATATGAATAAAAAATTATATTATATAATATTATGCGGTTTAAATTGAATTGGATCGATTTTGAAAATTAAATTTGAAATTCGATCCAATCAATACGGTTTGTAAAAAATAAGATCCAATTCAATCTAAACTTTTGTAATTTTGATTAGTTTTCGGTTTGGATTGGATTAATTTAGTGGTTTTAATTGGATTTGATTGGATTCAACCCCTGGCTGATATATAAGATTGTCTATGTAAAATGAGTTTTTAATGAATATTAATAAAGTAAATAATATTATAAAAAGAAATTGGTATGAAATGATAAAAAAAAATTATTGAAACAAACTTTATGACTAACAGGTAATGATAAAAAAAATATATATCATCCCCTTCCCCTTTCCTTTCCTCCTCTTCTTCTTAGTAGAGAATAATAACTCGAAATTCATATTAAACAAAATGAAAAATGCATGGTAAAGAAATGTATAGATTCATAAGTATATTTCATTTGATTGAGATATTATTAAGTTTTAAATAGAATTTATGAAAAAAAAAAAATTCATCACCTACTCTACCCACTCTTGCCTTTCGTTATTGAGTAAGGAAAAGTGATTGGAAATTTGCATTACATAAAATAAAACAATTAGATTGATAAGCATAGTTAACTTTAGGAGGAGATGTTTAAAAGATTTTAGTGTGAATTTAGCAACAAAAAAAAAATCTATCACCCACTTCTTCTTAGTCATATAATAAGGATCATAGGCCTAACTTTTAAAAGTATATAGTTACCAATTGTTTCATTGGAACTCAAACCCTCTCCACCCAATAGAAGAAAAAGATCGATTCCCTTCTCATGCATAATGTTTTTTTATAAGTTTAATTATATTTCATGCAAAATTTAAAATCCCACAAAAATGCAATAAATAATTTTTTTAAAAAAATAACACATAAGTGTTTGAGAAATAATTTGCAAAATATTTAAGATAATAATTTAATTTTATAATAATTAAATTTGAATTAACTATACTTATTTTTGTTAAGATTTTATGTTTGTGTTTGTAGATATAAATACCTTTCATATAAATAATCAAAACTCTTATAAGCTAAAAAATACTCGAGCAGTATATAATATAAATATAATAAATCTCCATAATTTACTCGAGGGGAATAATATTGAAAGGCTTTGATAGAAATTTATGAAAAAAAGAAGAAGAAGAAGCAGAAAATCATCACCCCCGCCCTTTCTTCTTGGATAAAGAAAAATAGCATAAAAATTGTATTAAATAAAATGAAAAAAAATTAAACTAAATAAACGTATGCATGAGGTCGGGGTGGAGGGCGGAATTTATCAACAAAACAAACATAAATCCATCAGTCACCTTGCTTTACCGTTTTCTTCTTGAGTAATGAATAGCGGCTAAAGCTTCACATTAAAATAACATTAAAAAATAAAAATAAAAGGAATTTGTAGATTTATAAGCATAATTAACTTTAATGAGATACACTTAAAAGGTTTTAGTGTGAATTTATCAACAATAAAAAAAATCTATCATTCCCTTCTTCTTTGCCTTAGAGTAAAGATTCTAGACCTAGCTCATAAATATATATAATTAGAAATTAGAAATTAGAAATTCTTTTATCAAAACTCAAAACTTCTCCTTCCAATAAAGGAAACAAAAATTATTTCCTCATGCATATTATTTTTTGGTTTTATTATATTTCACATAAAATTTTTAATCCCACATAATTTTAAGATAAATAACTTCATGAAATATTTAAGATAATAATTTAATCCCTCATACTTATTTTTGTTAAGATTTTTTGCATTTGTGTATGTGCATGTTTAGTGTCGTAGTTATATATGTTTGGTAACACCTATTTACTAATTAATATTAATAAAATGAATCATATTATTGCTAATTTCTTTAGAATTAAATATAAAATTATAGCATAAATTATAAACACCTTAGAAAACTCCTAGTCCCTTGCTTCTTTAAGCCATTAGCTCTATCTCATTTTTATTTTTTGAAATGTAAATAATATTACTTATTAAAATTTAACTTATATAATTTTAAGAAATATAATTATAAGATATAAATCTACAATAGAACTGTTAAAAGATTAAAAAAAAGTATTAATTTAAATTATTTGTAATTTATCAAAATTTTTCAAAAAATATTTATTATAAGATTAAAAATATATAATTATTAATTTTAATTTAATGTCAATTGATAATAATTTTATACTATCTCTGTTTTAAAACAATTATTTACTTTTAAAATTTTACTTTTCCATTTTTAAAAATATGAGGTGATTAAATAAAAATAATTTTATAAAATATACCTAAATTTATTTAATATTAATATTTTTCAATCATTTCTTATTTTATTTACATATTTAAAATTAGATAATTATTTCTAGACGGAACAGTAATATGCAAAATAATCTATTTGTTTTCACTGATTTTCGGGCATTAGGTCCCATAGTAAATTATAAAAAAATGTTAAAAGTCACTCATGCAACATATGAAAAAAAAAGAAAAAAAGAAAAAGGATTGCGAAAAGACATCAGTTCATATGCAGTTTAAAAAAGCTTTACGCCCAATTATGCTGCTGATTATGTGGCTAATTTGGGCCATATTTTAGGGTCTTTTTTTTTTTATTTGGTATTTAAAAATAATTTGTACCAAAATAGAAAATTTTAGGGTAAATTACGAAGATATGAGAATTTAAGAAAAATCGCCATTGACAATTTTTCAGAATTCAACAAATTTTTCTAAAAGGCAAATATCGTTAATGGCATTTTTTCAAAAATAAAAAAATAAACCATATATCTCGGTACAGCGTATCAAAAAAAAGCAAAAACCACCGTCAAGGATTTTTGAAAAATTAAAAACTACCACTGATGATTTTTCATTCCCATATCCATGTAGATTGATCTATAAATCTATATTTTTATATATCACAATCATTCACTGTATTAAAAATAAAAGCCCATACTTTACAGCTTGGTGTTTATTTTTATTTTGAACTCCCTAGTTGTCTGCATTCTATTTCGCAAGATGATCTGGTAGCTGTTGCTTTGCCAAGACCAGTGGTGTAGTTTGCTTTGTTTTGGGCGTCTTTTGCCCAGTTCAACTACCAAACCAAAAAAGGTAAAAAGAAATCAAAAGTAAACCTTTTCTAATGAGCAAATGGCGATCTCAGGTATAATGATATGGCTTCCTCTAAGTAAAATGCACTAAGAAGGCTTTTATATAAAAAAACAAAAAATAAAAATCATTAGGACAAACTACTCAAATCTTTTTTTTTTTTTGGAATAAATGAAAAAGATAGACACCCTTGGCATCAGGAATGGGCTATCATACAATGTCTACATCAGTCCAATACAAAATAAACATGGGCTTACAACAAAACCTGAAACTAAAGTATAACTGACGAAACAACAGGTGTGAAAATTCAAACAGCAAAGCATTCAAGATAATCCCATTAATAGAACCTTCTTGACAAAAAACGGACCATAATGCGAAAGCTCTTTATCATAGAGTGTGAATATAATCAGGTAGCAGATTAGTTCTTCAAAATAGTAGTAATTACAATTGCAGAGCCCAGTTGCATAGGCAAACTCCCAGTGTATAAGTTGCATAGAACACACTTGTGTAGCAAAAAACACCATGTGCCATTAACATATAGCAAATTGCATATTACATAAAGTTGTAACATATTCGGACATGTAGATCAATCCAAGAAGCTCATGCTTTTACATACTATTCTCTTTTAGTTATAGCAACTATTCTATTTATTTAAGGAGCTTTAAAACTAAATTAATACAATGTCAGTTTTCCCATAATCTCAGTATGACAGATTGGTCTAAGTGTCAAAACACTTACCCTTTCAATTCACTTTGGCATCTCTAAACACGACCTTTTCAACATAAAGCAGCCATGACAATTATAAAAAACGATATAAAATGAAATCAAATAGTATGACCATCGTGTATAAACCAAAAGGAATATGACAAATGGGGGTAATAAGCTGAAACTTACCTATCTAAAGAAAATACAACGCACGACACCTAAAACACGAAATAGAAAGATAGAATCCAGATAAAATTTTTATTAATCTAGTCATGCATTTTTTATTTTGAATAAAGAAACTAAATTAAGGAGATAATGGATAAGTTAAATACAAAGAAAATTGATGCCTATAGATAGACAATAGGCATAATATAGAAAGAAAAAGAACATGATAGTTAAAAAATGAAAAAAAATTATTCAAAGAGTAACCTGGAATGGAGAAACCCAATGGCCGGCAGGTGTGAACTCTAGCTTCACGTATGCAAGATCAAACTCTGCCAAAAAGTAACATTAAACACACAAAAAACATACACATTAAATACACACACATGCAAAGGACAAAATCAATTGGAAATGCATAAACAGCTTGAACCTATAATCTAGTCTAAAAGCATGCCCTGATTATTTAGGCTCATCAATTATAGCCAATGCAAAGTGTTTTTTTCTTGCAACACAAATATCATTGAGAGACTGAATCAAGTTCTGCATAACAAAGAAGACAAAACATAATTAAACATACAGCTCATTAATATAGAACTTACAGCAGTTTTTTTGGCATTATAGATGGGATTTACTGCTGTAAAAGTTCTATAAAGGTACTTCAAAAAGATCGACATGTACCTTGCTATCCTTAATTGAAAGGATTGTTTTGATACCTGTGCAGCATATAATAAAAGAAAGTATCGAACAAAATAAGTGATCGAATCATTAAGCTTTGCATGAAAGTAAATCAAAAAAAAAAAAAAAAAAGTAAGCATCAAACCAAAAAAGGACGCATTAAACAAAATAAATAAACTTTGTATCTATCAAGTATGATAAGACTGAGACAAAAAAATGAAAAAATAATAGGTTTATCTAACCAATAATTAATAAACTAAATTAGGAATAGAAGATTCAAATAAAGGACCTTTACAATATTAACAAATCATATGAATATTTCAGACGTAATTCTAGCTAAACATAACTAAAAGAATCTAATACAGGGAAAAGTTTACAATGAAACAAATTGGATTAGACAAAATTGGGAACTTTATATCAATCAGAAATAAAATGAAATGGAATCTCCTTCAAAGTAATCAACAAAATATAATTTAACCTTGATTTGATAAAATGTAATTGAACCTTAAACTTTGTATAGAAATTAGAATTAAAAAAAAAAAAAAGGAAACAACTATCAATCAAAATAAAATTTGTTATACGTGTAAGGATTCATTCAATAGAATAACAATTCAATAGAATAGAATAACAACTATCAAGCAAGTAAGAATTCAATAGAATAACAATTCTTCTAAATTTTTCTATGAAAATTAGGACAACACAAATTAAGTATAATGCACAATAGCACGAGACATACCTATAGTTAAAAACACATTTGTAACCTGAACTGCAATCATGGTCGGTCTTACCTCGCCGCGTTCTACCTGAGTACCGCCTTGTTGCTCTCTCTCTGCACTAAAATGGAGGTTATATGTGTAAGAGATTAGTGGAGACAAAAGAATAGGGGGAAAAAATGACAATAATTTAGTACGAGATTATAAGAGCATGAATCGTATTCTCTTGATGTAACTGTTAGCTCCACAGGCCTTCTATCAGTGCCCAGTTTTTAATTTTGTAAATAATAAAAATGAAATGGGAAAGAAATAATGAGCTAGACAAGAGGAAGAAAACCTCTTTGGGAATTTTGAGCCTTTTAGCATTTGCAGTGATCTCATCCCCATTTTTTAGGCAATAATTAAGTAAGGAATATATCTCTTTAAATATGACAGTATCGTAGAATAATGGGATAAGATCTCCCTCAAATCTTTTATTAATATATGTAAGAGGGAAACTACAACCTGAATGTTACCACACCAAGGAATAAAGAGATAAAATTTTCATTAAAATTTGTATAATGTTAGTCAATCCTCCATTATGCTAGTAAATTCTAGAAAGAAAGAAATTAAATCTTAGATGGGCTGCTTCCAGAAATCAGCAAACTCAGTCTTTCTATAAAGGGTGCAGCCACCAAAGTAAAAGGACAAAAAAAAAAAAAAAATCATTTTTTCTATTCATCTCTCTACTTTCTATCCTTTTACTTGAGTGTATGAGTGCTTTTGCAGGTACCATCCCTCCTTGCTTATTGCTACATAAAAAGCCATTATAACTCTTTGGCCACATTTAAGTACGTTTCGTTAGTCTGTTTCCCTCAATTTTTTTTTTAATTTTATAATTCCTACTTATTTTTGCAATAAAAAATCATAAAAATATTTTGCTCACTATTTAAGAAAAAAGAAAAAGAGTTATTTATTTTTTTAAAAAAGTTAACTTTTTTCTATAAACACTTTAATTTACTTATTTTTGTAATAAAAATAATAAAAAATTATTTTGATAATTATTTTTAAATAACAAACATTAAAGGTTTATTTTTAATTAGAACAAAATTTTTTATAGAAAAAATAACAGAATTTTTTCCCTAACAAAAGCATCCAATTCACAAATATTTTCTAGAAGAATTACGTGATTTTGAGTTTCTTATTATGTTAGAGAATATATAGGATCGTAAGTCAAGCGAAAATTAATTTTTCTTAAAATTTTGTTTCTTTTTTCTTTTATAAATAGTTTTTCGGCTTCCATTTTTTATTTTAGGAGAGAAATAAAATTGTCAAAGTTATTATTTCATTTACACAACAAACTTTAGTAATCGTCATAAGATAGATGTAATGAAGTGTATTGGGATTTAATTTTCACTCTTCCCTATTCATAATCAAATTACCAAACATAATCTCATTTTTAAAAATACCAATTTTGCCAAACTAAAATCATTTTCCCATGTTTTCCTTACAAAAATGTTGATGGCAACTCCATGTAAGATTTGTTTTCTTCCAATTAAATTTCTTTAGTTGCCTTCTTGTTGCGGTGCCTTTTGAGTATGTTATGACACCTCTGGAAACCACTGGCAATCATTCTTAATGTCTATTTGGCATGGTTTTGATGATTAATGAACAAATCTCAAAAACTTAGTGTTATACTAATGTTTTGTTTGAGGGATGATCAATATAACGGGTTTTTCAAAGCTCACTTATGACAATAATGGTGAATTTTAATTGGAAGCATTACACCTTATCGACTTTAAAAATGACACTGTACTTAGATAGAAAAATTTCAAAGGACAAGGATACTTTTGAGAAAAAAAAAAGATGTATTCTCAAAGGATGAATCTACAAACTTTCAAGTCTATTCAATCTTAGAAAGATTTAGAAATATCAAAAGATAGAATCATGTCGCAAACCAGGTTCAAAAAGAAGCTTTCATCAGAAAGATGACACCTTCAAAAGGTTGTGTCAGAAAGATGAACTCAGAAGAATTCCATACAATGGATCATCATATGAGGATCATATGTTGAAGATTGAATCTTTGTTTAGAAGTAACAGGAAACCCTAGAAAAGTGTTGAAGAAAGTATAAAGGACAGTTGACACTAATAACTAGTTTATAAAAATTAGCAACCTGACTATTTGACAAGATAGGAGCTTATTACATGCTGAATATGGACAAAATAACGTCTAGAATCCTATGAGGACTAATCGTCTAATCATAAACACCTATAAATTTAATACAAGGAGAAGTAAATGAAGGATAGAAACTTTGATAAAATTATTACACAAGCATTTATTATCTACTATCTATCTTTTTGAACAAGCTCTTGAATCATTATTTCTTTCTTTTGAAATACATCAAAAGGCAAAACTTTCTCTAAGAGCTTTATTAGCTAGCATCCGTACTTGAGAGAAGTTAGAGAAACCTTTCTCACTTGATCATCATTACTTATAGACAAACCTTTATATCTATCTTGTAACCTAACCTAATAACGATTAGAAAGTTAGCTTGAAAAGACTAGTACAATACTACTTATTTGTAAGATTGAAGAGGCTTATACAGAACTACTCAATTTAGAGAAAATCTATTGGGAAGTGGATATAGGCTTGGTTTGTTTGAACCGGTATAAATTTCTCATGTGGTCATATTTATCCTTATCTCATTACTTTGTAATTTAGTCACATTTTGATCTCATCTTCTCACATTACAATAAGCTTTTTGAATACAAGTAAGAAAGGTTTTTATTAAAATCAATTTTCAGGAAAAAACCAAGTGATCTAACTTATATGCTTCTATTTTCTAAGTTAAAATACATTTGAAAAATTTATTTGAGTTTTTCATATTGCAAAATTCCTTTACAATTCAACCCCCTCCTCATGCTAGTTGTTATCCATAGTTAGTATCAAAGCTTTGCCTCTAGTGTTGAGCTTCTTAACAGTTATAGAGGAAAAGATCTTGAAATATTGCAAAACCAATATCACACATTATCGAAGGTCACTTTATCAATAGGCCTCCTTGCTTTAATGGAGAAGATTATCCTTACTGAAGGGATAGGATGAGGTTGTTCATCAAATCCAAAAGTCTAGATTTATGGTAAATCATCGAGTAAGGAGATTATGTTTCCATGGCAGCTCAAATCGTGCAAGGACCACAACAACAAGGATAACGTCCTCTACCACCAAATCAAGTCGTGATTCCAAGCAATTAATGGATTGATGCTGAGAAAGCAAAAGTTCAATTGACTGCTAAGCAAAGTATCTACTTACTTATGCTCTAAGCAAAAGCGAGTATGATAAAATCATCTCTTGTGACTCTACAAAATTGATTTAGGATTACTTTCAAATCCTTCATGAGAGAATAAATCAAGTCAAAGAAACAAAAATGAGCATGCTCATCCATCAATATAAAATATTCAAGATGAATGATAATGAGTCTATCGATGAGATGAACTCACATCATTAACCAACTTAAGGCTTTGCAAAAATTTTGTACAAATTCTGAGATGGTCAGAAAAATTCTCATAAATCTTTCAAGGGTGTGGCGAACTAAGGTGATTGCCATACAAGAGGCCAAGGACCTCAACACATTATCCATTGATGCTTTGATTGGATCTCTTAAAACTCATGAGATCAAACTCATTGAGGCAAATGAAATGTGTCTAAGAATGGGGAAAATTTCGCTCTATAATTTCCTTATAAGACTGTTAGACCAAGCATAGCCTTTGTAGCAGTAGAAGATGATGACGTGGACAAAGTTGCCTTTCTCATCAGAAGGATCAACAAAGTATGAACCAAAGGGACCAAAGGAAAGAAGAAGTTTGTTTAGAAGAAAGTAAAGAAGCTCAAGAAAGGTGACTTTAACAAAATTGAGCTGGTTTACTAAGACTATAAGGAACCTAGTCACATAAGACTAGATTGTCCCTGGTTAAAGATAGAATAAAGTAAGAAGCCAACTAAGAAGAAAGCTATGATGGCTAAATGAGAAGACCTTGAATAAGTACAAGAGGTTGAAAAGAACGAATGGGGAGAAATCAAAGTAGCCAACCTATGATTCATGGTTGATATAGCTTCTAATGATGAAGATATCGACGTACACCCTTTTGAACCTCAACTTTCTTATGATGAATTATTGAATGCATATAATGAGTTTCTATGTGATTTCAAAGTCATATCTACTCAATATGCTTATTTAAAGAAAAGTTTTAAAAAATTGTCTTCAAATTATGAACTTCTCAAGTTTAAAAAAGAGAACTTAAAACATTAGAAGGATGAGCTTGTAAATCAAAACAACCATCTCAAGGCTAATATGGAGGCTCTTAAGGCTAAGACCTCAGAACCTTCTCATGATACGTCTTCAGAAGTTTCTGAACTTAAGAAGACTATAAAACTTCTCACCTCTAACCTAGAGATGATGATTATAATAGCTCCAAGAATCTTGATTAGATGCTTGGTGGACAAAGATCTTATCTAGTCAAAGCTAGTTTAGGCTATGTTGAGAAATTTGATGAGGAATCAATCAAAAACATAACTGAAAAAACAATTTTTTTTTTCTTCTATTTCAAGTATGGAAACTTTTTCAAAGAATGCTTCTCTATAAGAAAAGCAAATAGAAAGGAGAAGTCCAAGCCCTAAACTAACCATAAAGGACCCATGAAGATTTGGGTACTTAAGCTAAAAAATGCTCCTCTTACAAGTGTGTCTCAAAACCATGGAAAAGAGAGCAAAATGGTATTTAAATAGTGCCTGCTCAAGACACTTGATCGGACAAAGAACTTTGTTCAAAAGCCTGTAGTAGAAGAAAGGAGGAGTGATGATGTTCGCTCATAACGTTTGCTCACACATTGTGGGTATCGGTAATATTAGTAAGAATGATTTTAACCTCATTACTAATATTTTGTTAGTAGAAGGATTAAAATATAATCTTTCAAGCATTAGACAATTTTGCGACAAAAGCTATAAAGTTATTTTTGAACTTTCTCAATAAAATAGATTATTGGAAAAATGAGCATATGTATGTGAATAGAGAATCCCAAAATTGAAGGATTGGCTGTTAATTGCCACTTCTACATGTCTACTACTACTCCCCTTTAGTGGCTTTTAATTGATTTTTCTAAAATACCCTCTGTTATATTTTGGTCAAAATTATATTATAATAATAATAATAATAATAATAATAATAATAATAATTCAGTATATATCATAATTTCATCTTAAATTATTATTATTAGTTTAATTAAAAATTAATTTAATTATTTGAAAATCTTTAATATTTATCTCATTTTTCAATTTTTTATATGATCGATGGATATATTACAAGTATCGGTAATTAGTTTGTTTAAGATAATTATTTAGGTCAAAATATTGAATTTTTTTAATGTTTTCTTGATACGATAATTATTCAAATAATAATATTATTATACAGATATTTTCACTTCCTTCAAATTCTTCCCGTGAAAGGAAATTTTTTTTTTCGATTTATGCCTTTTTCAACTCCAGCCTTCATATATTTCTGCTTTTTTTTAGCGAGTCGATCTTTTGGCCTATAAAAGACTCCTGGTGTAAGTTAAATTAGTATTTTTTTTGTTTTTTTTGTTTTTATGGAAATTAGTATTTTTTTTTCTTTGCCCGTCCATAAACGGAACTTAACATTATTTAGAATTCATTATTTACTATAATTAAAAAAATAGATTATCAAATTTTATTCAAATAAAAACATTCAATTAATTTGTTTAACATTTTCTCAAATTACAAATAATTGGAGCCGAATGGTAAAGACGTGAAAATTACTCTAAGAACAACTTTATTCCGCAAGAGGTAAGGAGGAGAAGTTCAATGGGTTGATTCATTTATATTAATTTAATTCATTAGATGATGGTTTTATAATAAATGCAATGTAAATTGATTAGATTTGCGAACACGTTAATATTCGTTGCAAATTATTTCATTCCAAATTGATTTAGTTACTTATATGCCTATTTAAAATTGATTCGGCAATTTTAAATTTATTCAAATTGATTTTTAAAACTATTTCACGTATAAGTGTGCTGAAACTTATGTAGAAGAAACTTATGAAATAAGATAACTTCAAATAAAATTGTTTTAAAGAAAGAATTTAGTGATAACACATGAAATGAAAAGTTAAGATGAAATTTACAGACAATAAATTATGTAACTAAAATAAATTAAAGTTCAGACTTAAAGCTTAAGTGACAAATCAAGCCCTGGAGATTCCGGACTGGAGGGTTCTTCTGGCTTGGGATGATGATAATCCGTGCCAGTCAAAGTTGGCTTATCGATGGCTGAGTTTGAACTTGTAGCAACATTTTTAGAAGAATCTCCTAAGTGGGGAATTGATCCAGCAGCACCATGATCATCTTCTATTCTCAAAGTTGAAGAACTTCCTAGAATTCCAACCCCACCTCCACCATGTGCTTGCAAATTACCCTCCATACTCAACCTATCAAGAGCTGATGTATTTAGCATCCCTTGCCTTGACCACCCCGCAGCATGACCATACCTAAGGCCACCAGACCAAGGATACGAAGGCTTGTGAATCATGGATTCCATCCGAACCCCAAGTGCCCTATTATAGGACCCATATAAAGGGTGCGTGGAGAAGCTAGGATGATGAGGGTAATAAGGAAAGTGAGGGTGGCCAAAAGCACCCGCGTCAATTCCTTGGCGACGTTTTGCAATTGCACGCTCTTGTTTGTGTGCGTTTTGGTGCCCTCCTAGAGCTTGCGAAGAAGAGAACTCTCTCTTGCAAAAGTTGCACGAGAAAGTTCTAGACTCTGACGTCTTTTCCTCAGTGTTGTCGTCTCTTCCTTCATTGTTGTTAGCCCAAGAAGAGGATCCCATCATCATCCCCTTTCCAGGGTTGAAAAAATCGAGTTCCACGTTGGAACCACGAACTGAATCATCCTTGGAGAGCTTCACAAAGTCCAACATTGTTCGTGAATTATTGGAATTTGAGGCCTGATCTGGTTCGGATGTGAGATCATTGTCCCTCGTATTATTTTCAACACCAACTGTGTGGTCATTCCCCTCGGAGGTGCCAGAGATGCTAGAGGCTTCAGAAGGACAACCGTCAAAACCTTGTGCTGCCATGGCTCAAAAGAGAAAAGATATTGGAATTTGAATATGTGGGGATGGGATTGAATGGGGATATGCATGATAAGGTTATTTATAAAAACTTGTACGATTGATTAGAATTTATAACCGTACTCAATATTAGAAGCTTTTATCTTAATTTAATTTAATATTAAGATCTTTATGATTCTGAAGGGTTCTACTCTTCAATCAATATCTTTGTTTTAATTAAATAAATCTTCGTATTGATTTGACCATTGATTATGCGATTCGGAAGGGTTCTACATTTTTATTGGAATTAATATTTATTTTTTCTAAAAAAATATTTATTATTCATAGGATTTAATTGTATAGTTAAAAACTATTTTCTACTTTAGGCCTGCACTGCAAGTTGATAAAACTTGGTTATTTCAATGACTTGCACTTTCTGGTTTATGATAGTTTAATTGTACAATTACCCAAGATATAATTTTAACATCGTAAGGGATTTCATCACATGATTAATGTCGATGATTAATCTTTGCAGCTTTTTGATGAGGGAATACTTCATGTTTATGGATCCTTGATTCAATATAGGCAGCATTCATGGGTTGAATAAGAACCTGGAATTTGTTTCCCATACTGGTAAGCTTTTTCTTTTCTAACTTGTTCATAGAGCAAGATGGTATGGGCGGGAAACTGTCAACCTTGGACACTAGGTATATAGCACAGGAATCTTATTTGGTAATGCCATTTATGTTTACAGGTAACATTTTTACCGTTGAGTGCTAACAAAGGGATTATGCACTGAATGCCTATAAATTTGATGATGATATATGATAATGATGTCCTGGTTTGTGACTTTCCTTTTTCTCTTTATTCACAACTATCTTTTATTAGAGATAATCATATTTGAAATATGTTCAAGTACTAATATGGACATTTTTTTTAATTAGGATTTGAATTGTAATTTGTTACAAATGCGGATCAGCCTCTTCCGCTGAAGCTAACCCCCAATGGTCTGTTTTGTGACTTTGTTTTTGCATCGAGTATCTGAAAATATAAATAGAATTTTTGTTTGCATGTACGAGATTTTAAAAGCGTCAAGACTTAGAAAGAAATTAAGGAGCTGCGTTTATGTTCGATGAATGTCTGACTGTAGTGTAACTTATTATAATATTACATTAACACCTCCCTAGAAGAAATATTTCAAACAGATAATTCTTATACATATATTAGAGGACTTACTAAATTTGAAACTATTGAATCTCATCTAATATAATTTAATACATGATATTTGGTATACTGTTCAATTTATTTTATGTCTCATACTGCAAGAGAAATATGGACTGTATATTATCTGCCGCAGAAGTGGGATTGGTTATTTCATATTTAATGGTATGAGATTTAATTTTGTTTCGACCATTTTGAATACCGATAATTTGAAGTATAAAACTATCGAAAAAAAAAAATTGAAGTATAATAGTTTAACTATGATTGACTCGTGATTGAACGAGATTGAAATTAAATATACACAATAAATTTACCGATTTTTTATTGATTCACGCGATTTTTTTTTGTTTTAATTTTTAAATTCCTTCTTTTTTCCAGTTCAATTTATAAATTTATGACTTTTACTCTCCCTCCAACAAGTCGATCCAGTCCGATATTCAGAATTTTTTTCCTCAATATTTCCTCATTTACTTTACTTTGTAGAATGAAATATCACGCACCAAGTTTAAAATAGAATTTAATTTTAATATATTATTAATGTAAAAATATTTTATATAAATATTCAATCATATATTACTATATTAATAAAAATATTTGATTCAATTATCCATTATTTTAAAAGTTTTACAAGTAGAGGCATAAAATTGAATAATAATATAAAACTTATTTATACTAACTATACATTAAAATTAATCTCTTTAAAAAAACTAATCTGAATTTGTTATTCTCTTGCCCTACGAACCTTTTCTAACCAAAAGAATGATTGAAAAATTTATGGACTACAAAATAAACCTTAAATGTTAAAACTAGTTTTTTCTCCTTGCACATGTTCTAGATTTTGGTTTTATTCCCTGCACTGAAAAAATTTTCATTTAGCTCATTATACTAGTACTCTATTAGGGAGTTAGTCTCTACAGTGTTAGTTTTTGTTAATGTGGCTAATAGGATTTGATATAAATATGGTATATATTAATATAGTCTTGAAATGACTTCTTTTAGATTTTTTATAAATCTTGAAATGGCTTTTTTTTCAAAAAATAGAAAAATGACCAAAAAATATATTGAAACAACCTTTTTTTGGGGTCGAAATGAGCTTGATCACATTTCACCATCTCTTATGTCAGCTTTTGTTAGTTACGTTAATAAAAATTAATACTGTTTAATAATTTTCTAATGGCATAAACTAATTCAGTACTATTATAGGGACTTAAACCAAAATTTTTTAGTGTATAGAGACCTAAACTATTTTTTTTTACTTTATGGATTAAAACCAAAATCTGAGACATGTATAAAGACCAAAAACTAATTTTAACCAAACTTAAATTGCTTCCAAGGACGATCTACGTTCATAACACATATAAAGATATAAATGCATAGAAACCAAAAAAGGTTAAACATTACTATTTTCTCACGAGGGTAATTGATATCTACCAAAAATTAAATTTAAGTTATTCATTATGCATTAATTTAATATAAAACAATTGAATGACATAAAAATTCATTTTATTTCTGAAGTTACTAATTACGAATTTATAATTTTATTTCATTTCAACACATTAAATATTAATTTAGGGATCACAACTTTGTAAAGTACAAAACATTCATTCCATTATAGCTTGAGAGCTCATTTAAAGCTTAGTTTGATAATGCGGTAATGCTATGAGACATTTTTATCTAAGCTTTCATATGTGTGTCTGTATCTATATAGAGAGAACAAGACCCTCTTTCATTACCCAATAAAAGGAGAAGATCCTAATGGATTTGATCTACTTATCTCCTTATTTCATCGCTTAATCCATTTGGATTTAACAATGCTATTTTTGATAGTAGATTTATAAGTTTAAAACATACTATAAAATGTCTAACTCACTATGCCATGCCTAAAGGTTTCCTCACCTATTTGTATACGAGTTTAACCCTCTTTAATAGATGGCAATAATCTTTCTAAATGTACTAACATGTTTTTTTTTTTTTTTTATAATTATCTAGGAACTTGGACTTCCATAAGGTCAACGAGCGACCAACCAGTCATGCCAATAGGAGGCTTCCCTTCTTTGCCAAAAAGTCAGCACAAAAATTACCCTCCTTGAAAGTATGATGAATCTCAATGGTCCAATGTTGGCGCAACAAAAAGATAGATGTCCTGGACGATGCTCAAATAATGGTGAAAATCTCCATTATCCTCATTAATAATCCTAATTGTCTCAAGAAAGTCACTTTTACACACCACATTTTCATACCCCCATCTCCTAGCCAAACTCAGAAAATGCAAAATAACCATCGGCATAGCAAAAAAATTAGTAGCTATTTTTAACTTACAATTAAAATTTTTGCCAACAATCTATTTGTTTTTTTCACTCAAATATGATAACTTATTTTAAAATAGCTTTTATTCTACCCAAAAGAAAAAAGAAGAATACGACTAATTTAGATTATAAGTGATGTTCTCAAACACAAACATAATTATTCTATGGATTTTCATAATTTCACTCAATTTTCATATAAATTTCTATATGTTAAATTTTTTTTAAACTAGTCTCTCTATATTAAATAAAAATTTGTAATCATGTCCCTAAAACAACTTATAATTACCAAATCTATAGAAACATTGATATAGCATTAGAGACTTACTAGAATTTTGAGTGAAATTATAGGGATTTATAGAATAATTAAATATCTAATCTTTAAACAAAGTATAACATTAGCTCAAATTAGCATTTCTGCATTATATATTAAAGGTAATTATTCTCTTATTTTTCACTTTTTGAGTAGAATAATTTTGTCCTATTCGTTTTTATTTATTAAATTAAACTATAATCTTCGAATAATTGTTTAATCTTTTACTCTACTCTCCCTTACAGACTAATGAATGTCATTTTTAGTGTGGACTATTTACTTCAATTTTCTAGGTGCTTATAGGGGGAAAGCATTACCAGGTGTTATCACACAACCATATCAAAAGGGAAAATAATTTAACTATCATTCTATAGATTATATCCATATTTTTACAATTCCAACTGTAAAATAAACCTAAAAAAAATACTAGAGATCTAAATATGGTTTATGCAAGTCATAATCAAAAACCAACATCCTTGCACATATATTGCAAATTAAAGATATTATACCTATACAAATAATATCATTTTCAACTAATCCAAAGGTAATTTACACTTATATCTTCCAACTTGCAACATCATCATCTTCTATAATGGCTTTCTTTGTGCAACAACTATTACCCTTCGTATGCTACTTCCTAATAACTCGACTCAGAGTAGCATTTTTTTTATGCATAAAAAATCTCAATTTTTTTTTCTAGGAAATCCAGGAGGAGAAACCTAGTTACCAAACTATTTTCAAATACATAGTTCTATTCGCTCTTCCTATAAAAAAAAATATGATTCACCACCTGCCATTAAAAATAAGATGAATTTATTAAAAAAGGATTGATTTTTCTTCATTGATTATCTTTTTCTTACAGCACAACAATTGAAATTTGATTGTTGTAGTTTTTGAACAAAATATGATCAATCCACGTGCAATTTGAGTTTCAATTCAAATTTGAATTCAGTTGAAGAATTATTCTGGTTCGTATATATATATATATATATATATATATATATATATATATATATATATATATATATATATATATATATATATATATATATATGTTTGTAGGTTTGAATAGATGAAAAAAATATTGAAAATAATTATATTTATAGATTTTTTTAATATAAATAAAAAAAATTAAAATGAGCATAAATAGAGTGAAAATAGGTTAATCAACCCATCAGGAGTCTTCAACCTAGCCTAGCCTGCATTAGGCTCAGCTACAAACTATGAAAAAAAGCCTATTAGGCCCGATGGATTGACCTATTTATACATTATTATTATTATTATTATTATTGTCTTTGTTGTTGTTGTTAAACATTTCAGTCCTTGTGAGAAGCAATAACTAACAAATTAGTCCCCTCAACAATGTTTATTAATCCCGAGGTGCCTCACCACTCAAAACTTAGGATATGTAAATAGTATCTTATAGTACATTTTCTTATATTCTAATTATTCTCTTCGTTTTCTAAAGTTAGTTTAAATTTTCCTAATTTGTCTCCTAATCATTTTTAATTTATTGAAATATCCTTTTTCTTACCTAACTGATTTTCATGATTAATTAGTTTTTAAAGGGACACGTCATACCTTGATTTATACTATCAAATTAAACTCTTTACATATATATATGATTGATTTAACCCCTTTATTATTAGAATAAGGTTAAAAATACATTCTAACACTTGCTGCCTGTAACACCCCTACATCTACTAACCGCACAGTGTAAAGGAATTTTTGTCGACAAGAAAATGGCAAAATGGTAATTTCATAATTTTAGTTAATAGAGGGTCTAAAATCCAAATTTTGGGGATATCAGTATAGTGTCCTAAGATTTTTAATAGATAAAAATTATACATAATATAATTGAAGTATGATAATTTTGGCACATGTAATTTAATTAAGGTGTGTATAGTACAAGTCACTTTATGTAAAAGGTCTCGAGTGTGCTTGAATCACCCAAACAAGTTACCGATCACCTTAATTTAATTTTAAGGAGTCCAATATTACTTCCTTTTTTTATTAACAACGGGGTAAGAGCCCAATAAAAAACAAACTAACTACATAGCCACTACTTTAGAACAAGTAACACTTGACAGAACAGCAAAAAAACTAAGAGAAATACAACTAGGAAAAGAGTCAAAGAAATGGAAACCAGGATGAAGAGTATGCCTCAGCTTTGCCAGAATATTCGCACACGCATTGGCTTCTCTAAATTGATGAATAATTTGCATCTCTCCAATAGCAGCACAAAGATTTCGAATAGCAATGATCAAAGGATTGCAAGAGTAGGGGGTTGACAATAGAGTTGTACAGCACACAAAGAATTAGCTTCGAACACCACTTTATCCTTCGCCATGAGATGAGCAGCTTTTAGGCCAAAGAACATTCCCCACAGTTCCGCAACAATGATGGTGCAAAGAGCCAGATTAGCAGTAAACCCAGTAAGAAATTTGCCATGATGATCTCTAATGAGTCATCCATAGGCAGCATTATGATTATGGAAAATAGAACCATCTGAGTTGATTTGATCTAATCTTCAACTAGTGGTTTCCAACTAATATGCTTCAGCTGGATTCTGCAACTTTTAACTTCGTAGCTACCAAAACCCTTTGGGCCATATGATAATCTCTAGCATTCCAAATAATTCTATGGAAAAGATCTTGTATTTGTTATTGCACTCCTTCAAAAATATAATTGTTGCACTACCTCCACAATAAATTGCAACAAGAGGCAAAAAGAAGGGCCAAGAAGCCTCATACCTGTTATGAACCTGATTTGACGGATTAAGATCCAACCAATCATGAATATTTTGTTGGAAAAATTCAGTCTGAGCTAGGCTAGGATCAATGCTCTTCCATATATTCCGCACCATCGGACAACCACGCATAATATGGAGCATTGTTTCATCATGATCCCCACAAATGACAAGAAGCATTATAAGTGAGATGCCGTTTAACTCCGTTCTCATTAGTCAACAAGGCATCCTTTGCTGTTAGTCAAAGGAAAGATCTTAATCTTTGAGGTGCATAAGTCCTCCAAATCTTCTTGAATACTCTATTTTTTGCTTGTTGAGTTACCTGGGCTTGACAAGCTGATTTAATAGCGAACTCCCCGAAGCCAGTTAAGAGCCATGCAATTGAATCTTCCCCAAGGTTATCTTCTGGTGGTTTTATTGGATGGAATAAGTCTGTGCAGTCCTCGCCCAACTCTTGCGATATTTTGAAAAAATCCCAGCTACTAGTTGGAGTAACATAATCTGCAACAACTTCACTTCTTAGCTCCTCATTAAGTTGATTTGTAGTAAGGTCTGCCAGCTTCGTGACTTCGGGAACCCAATGATTATTCCAGAAAGATGTAGTGAGCCGGATGCCAACTCTTCGGATCATGTTTCTCTGAAAGGTTGTCCAGATTTAATTGATTCCTTTTCACGCATTAGAACTTCTTATGGATTTGTGAATATCCGGGACAATTTGATCGCCACATTTGTATTTACTTCTCAGCACTTGAACCCACAAGGTTTCTCTATTATGAATTAATTTCCAAGCCAACTTCATTAAGTTTGCATTATTCAAAATTCTAGCCTTCCTGAAACCCAAACCACCTTGGCTCTTTGAAGTACAAATATTGTCCCAGCTAACTAAGTGGACCTTAATACTGTCCCCCGAACCCTTCCAAATGAAGTCCCGGTAAATTTTATCAATGTGGTCACACACACTTAAGGGAATCTTGGTCGTTTGCATCATGTAAAAGGGAATAGTAGCTAAAGCGATTGTGCTAAAGTCACCCGACCTACCAAAGAAAGAGTACTAGCTTGCCAAACATTTAGTCTAGAAATTTTGCTTAGAAACTCCATCATGGAATAATGGCACTTGCAAATATTTTCCTAAATCGTCAATCTCATCCCCAAATCATTACTAAGTTCTATTTTCTATGCATATGAACATTTTTAGAAAAGAAAATGCATAATTTGTTTAGTTTAACTTTTTGCCCAAAACTTATGCAAAAAAAGTCAAGAATACCTTTGATTACCTAAACTTGATCCAGAGATGCTTTGGCAAAGAGAACAAGGTCATCCGCAAAGCAAAGGTGGGAGATCTTTGGGCCCCCTCTATTGAGAATTATAGGGTCCCAAACTTTGTGAGAGATAGCCAAGGAAATCAATTGGGATAACTTCTCAATACACAGAAGAAATATATAAGGAGATAACGGATCCCCTTGACGAATAACTCGGGAAGGTTTGAAAGAATTAGAAGCACCCCTATTCTACAAAAGTTGCATATTGGCAGTTGTAATACACCAATACATGGCCTCTATAAGATTTTTTGGAATGCCCGCATCCAAAAGAGTTTCTCTAATAAAGTTTCAATTAAGGCGGTCATAAGCTTTTTCCAAGTCTACCTTTATAGCCATGAAGCCCATTTCACCTTTTTTATATCTCATGGAGTGAACAACCTCCTGAGCTACCAAGATGTAGTCTGCTCTTTGTCTTCTGGGGACAAAACTACATTGGGAAGGCTTATAAGCTTAGGCATGAGATCCTTTGTGATACATTAAAGAGTGACATTATAATTCGTATGGTTGTATTATACCTTAGGAATAATATGTTTGCGTGATACATGAGAGTGTAGAGTTCTATGTATGCTTGTATATCTCTCTCATGTGTGGCCACCTTTACATAGCCCTCATTACACATCTAATATACATAAAACCCATCCTAATTATGTGAGCCTCACCTTTATTATCTCTTCTTCACCCCTGGCGATCACCACTAGGACCATCACCCATTTCTTTTCTTCGTCACTTCCATAGTTTCTTTCCGTTGCATGACCTAAAAGGTAGCTGCAAAGCACCTTGCTTTCTTTACAAAATTTCTTCGTTACTTCCTCTTCTACCTAACTATATAATTTCTATTAAGATCAAGTAACATTTGGTGAAGGAATCACCACCACCAAGTCACGGCAAGGAGGGATCTTGGTGGAGGAAAAGTTGTTTGACAAACCAAAGGAGTGAGGTAGGTGGTCAAAACTCTTAAGAATTCACTCTATATGTTGTTCAATCAGTCCCTTTTCTTTTACGGTATGTATTTTGAATTTTCTGGAAACATATATAGTGGTGATGGTGGTTGGTGTAATTTTGTAGAATTAGAGATTAAATTATGATGTTATGTGATCTTACACCTTGAATAGTCATATTGAATCTTTTTTTTAGCATGAAACTGGAATGTTAAGGGATTGCTGTGAAGACTAGCAATAAAATTTAATGAGTATTGAGGTTGCAATAAAATAAAGGGTAGATTAAATAGGGATTAGAATGGAATTTGCAAGTTTATGAGTTGTTAGGAGCACTGAGTAAGAGACAATTTAGAAATTATAGCTATATAACTAGATTAGAGGTTTAAGCCGAGGGAACTAGATTAGAAAAGCTCCATTAACCAACTTAGCTTAATCTAAATTTGGCAAATTTAGGTTTCAAACGGCCTCTTTAGAACCCTATAACTTGAGCTAGATAAATTATTTTTTGATGGGACTTGTTTCAGATGAAAGGTAGACTATAGGACTACTATATTTGTACTAGATATTAGGAATTTAAATTATGTTATAAAAATATGGTAGTGGTACAAAGTCCACCGCTACAAAAAACAAAATTGATAATGCCTAGCAGAGTTGGTTTCTAGTTTTCAATTTGAATTGGAGAGTTAGTTTTAGTGTCACACTATTTTTCCTAGAAAGAAGTCAAATACACTTGATCACCAAGTTTTAGTTCCAAACAACATATGCAAAATTAGTTATGGAATTTAGAAGATATAGATTCTGCATAAAGTCAAAATAATAGCAAAAGAGTTGAGCCCCCTGTATCTTGAGTTCTAGGACTTGGTTTGAGGTAAGAGTAATTTTATTTAAAAGCTAGAAGCATGTAGTTTCAAACTGCAAAGTTATAGATTTAAATAAACTTTAATGAAATAGTTATGATTTTTGAAATATTGTAAACCATAGATATTAACTCATATCAGATTCAGTTTTCACGAGTGACCTCAAGCTAGAGTGCTAGGTTATGAGTAGATCCATTTTTCCTTGAAAGTTTGGTACTAAGTAGAATAGTCTACAAAATTTTAGAGCAATCTAGGCTGTTAAGAATGAGATATGCATTTGTGAAGTTTCAGGTTTTGCATAAATTACTATTTACATCAATGAAATTAAGAGATGGATGACCTAAGCTATAGTGCTTAGATCGAAGTGAAACTAAGTTTTTTTGGAAGTTTGATCAATGTAGTTTTATACTGGAAAGTCTTAGGTCCAAATGAATCTTAATGGAAAGGATTTTTGAAATTTTGTTGTCAAAATTGAAAGTGAGTGCAAAATAAGTTCTGATGTTTTGTGCATAAAATAAGTTAGACACATTGAAAATGCGTACGACCAAAGAGATATGAAAATAGAGTACGACAGAAACTCCCCATAAAATTTGACTAGTCAAATGACTTAAACTGGATTTTTGGTGATTTTTCAAATTTTTTGGTCTATTATGGAGCTAAACTAGAACAACTCATGTGTGAAATGTGTATAACTTAAGTTATAGACCTCCATTTAACTTGGGACCAAAACTAAGTAATAGAGCATGTATAAAATGTGATGTTTGAGATGTATTAAATTAAATGGTAATGATTTGCATGTCTTAGCAAAATTTCTAAAGTAGGGCTAATTTAGTACTTATAGCTTAAGGTGACTGGTTTGGCTTGTGCATGAGAACTTAGTCTCTGTTGAGGTTCCCACAAAGATTTTGACTATGCTAAGTGAATTTAAGTACTTGGGACCATATGAGACATAAGTAGATGTAAAGTTAATAGTTAAAGTCCAATTTTTTTTATAAAAATGATTAAATTACAAGGTTTGCCAAATGCTCTTGAATTCCCAAGAATTAGCACCTAAAAGTATCATGATGCATAACTTACTATTGCTTACAATGGTATTCAAAGCCTAATGCATGATATGATATGATATTACTCTATGACTAGAATTATGAGTTTATGGTAATTGAAATGAATGTGATGATTTATGGAAGAATATGTGAATGTGCTCACAATTAATTGACGAATGTCAATGTATGCAATGAAATGGACCATATGATTTAGATTGTGAGCTATGCATGTGGTTGAGTCCTATGCTTCTTAATAATATATAGACCACAGCCATGAACCCAACATTATACATTTAATGGCCTATTGGGCCTCGCCTAATAGCAATCACGAACAATATGACCCTAAGTGAAATGACGTATTAGGCCTCCATCCAAGAATGGATTAGGATAATATGGTCACAAGAAAGTCTTGTAATGGTATAAATGGCGTATTGGGCCTCCACCAAATAGTAGGTTAGGATAATATGACCCTAGATGAGAAGATGTATTGGGCCTCTATCAATTAGTATGCTACAAAAATATGGTCTTAAATGACGTATCGGGCCTCCATGATGTAGTAAATTAGAATGATACAGTCATAGATAATGGATCTAATTAAGGGATGCCCTAACAATGAGAGCTCTCAAACCAAAAATCAAATCTAAGACATGATAAGAACCCTACGAGCACAACCATAGCAGCAATTAAAGTAAAGAATGAGTTGTAACAGTGAGGGCTATGGTTGAAAGTATGTGGATCACTTAACTAAAATTTTATGATGCTCATGAAACTGCTATAAGTTGATAAGCTCCACATGTATAAGTATGACAAAGTTGAAGGCAAATTAATGTTATTGATAGTGATTGCTATGCATATACCTATTTGCATTTCTTGTTTGAGACACGTACACTTTCATTATCATTGTTAGATTATATGATATTGATTTTGATGTAAGAAAGTGGGTGTCAAACAGAATTTGCTTTGTGAGATATGTTTTGGAACTTAAAACTGAATTTGTGTTTATATTCACTGTACTTCATAACAATTCAAAGTGGCTGGAATAGCAATGATAACACTACAAGTAGTGGAGTTTTGTTGCCTATTGAAAATTTTAAATTTTCATGCCTATGTGTATATTTGTGTTATTCTAGAGTGGAAAAAAGAATTTAAGACTGTAGGTTCATTGCGGACTCTTAATTATCGGAAAAGGTCTGCTTGCTCTTAATAGCTAGAAATAATTGTCCAAATTTTCAATTGGTGTTCTTTAGTAGCATATAGTGACAAGTTTAGAGTTTTAATACCATTGGAATATGAATAGTCATATGTATATTATAGAGAATGAAGAATGACCTATGTACTTTATAATGAGACAAGCATGGGCTTGAACTTTATAATTCTCTTAGTTATCCATAAATAGAATGTTTTAAGGGCCATATATTATGAAATTAAGATACCAAGTATTAGTGAAACTGGAACGACCTCTAAGTATGATATTATGACTTAAGTGTAATGTCTATATTCAGTAGGTGTTACATTGACCATCGTGGTTGAAATATCATCTTTGCTTAAATTAAAGTTTTATTCATTCATTCAACTGAATTTTTAAGTGTGAAACATGCATGATTATGAATTTACCTAAATAAACCTTGGCATGAGAATCTATTCATCTCCATAATGTTGATCAACTAGCAAGGCACAGTAAGAGTGAACTAAAGTGAAGATATATTAGACAAGATGTATTCATAAATTAAAGTTAAGGTTTTCCTCTCAAATCAACCTAACCTTTATGGTTCAAGCAAATCTCTCAAAATCAAACCCTAATCAAGCTCCAAAGTCATTCTAAAACATCACCAAAATCTTTATATATATATATATATACACCTTTGCCTCTTTTAATCATAGCTGAGACTCACTTATACATCAACAAGAGAGCTTTTGCCATCAATCCAATTTTCAAGATCAAATACTAATAGTTACTAATATCATGCAAATTTTTCATAAGGTAAATTAAAGTTCCTAAGCACGTAAAAATGAACAATTTACACATCTAAATAAACAATTTAAACATTTAATTAAACACAATAATCATCAATGATTGAAACCAGAAACTAAAATAATGTAGACCAAGTATAGGAAATATATTGATCCCTAAAGGTTTAAGAAGCCAAGACCCCTAAAATTCTTCGGTGATAGCTAAAATGAAGAAGAGGATGAAAGAAGTGATTTCTTGATGTCTCTTGAAACTTGGATCCTTGGTTGTTGTTTTCATGCTTTAGGAATTTTTTAGAATTGTTTTAAGGATATTGAGTTTTTCCCCTAACTTTTCTTCTCTTTTTTCTCTTGCTTTTTGCTAAGTGTTTTCTTTTCTTCTCCTCTAGTTATTTTTTTGGCAGAGATTTAAAGGGAAATAAGATTCACTTTTTATCTCTCCCTCTCTCTCTCTCTCTCTCTCTCTCTCTCTCTCTCTCTTTTCTAGGTCTTACACTTTTCATCTCTTAAGTTGGTTATAAATAACCTTGTCATGATGAAATTCCACATGGCTCAAAATGTTCCAACAAGTAATGAAACCTAATTGGTGCAAAAAGGGCCAACAAATGAGCACATGCTCATTTCTTTTTTCAAACTAATCCTCTAGGTCAAAGAGGAGAGGATTTTTCCTCCTTACATCATCTACATGACAGTATGTGCATGATGACTTTCCTTTATGGATTTTGGGCTTATCCTTTTGTAAAAAAGCCCAATATTCCCACCCTTGCCCAAAACTTCATTCCTTAGTTCAAATACAAACCTTGTATGCTCAAATTCCAATTTTTAAGAGGTCCAAGTCCAATTTTTACTGTTGTTGAATTTTTATGGCATGATTCGGTATTATACTTATGACTAGTGGAGGATTTTAGCACTTAAAGCTAGGACTTTTTGTTAATTCCCATTGTAATTTAAGTTACTATTTGCATTTTATTTTGTCTATATATTTCCATCATAAAGTTGACCTTCTACATTCTTCATCATCAATTTGGCAATTGACAAAAATTCCCCTACAACAATTTAAATGACATATAGGTAGGGGTTTATGGGTCAAAGGGTGCTTCCATCCTAATATTCTTATAATTTTCTGTTAATAATTTATCGAGATATTACATTTTGCATTTTCCTACATTAGACCTTGCTAAATTATAGATGGCAATGGTTTGAGATAAGAAGTCAAATGTTCTTAAACCCTATCTTTAGCTTTTGTTCAGGAAAAGTTGATAAGACATGAACCAAATACAACATTGAAAGATAAATTTAAATGTGTAACCTTACTGACTTACTTTTGATATATGCACTTTAAGATTATGATGAATGCTAGAACATTCAATGCATACGAGGATGAAGAGGATTAAGGATGCCTAGTAAAGTTTAGGCTTACCACAATAAGCACATTTGTCATTCTCATTTACCATCTTAAGAACATTAATTGGCTTTTCAATTTTCACTTCTTATATTATGTTTATGCAAACTCTTGGATGTAAACTTCTAGATCACAAAATCCAATCATTATCTAGAAAACTTTCTCAATACCAATCAACACAACTGCTTATTTGTTAATCCACTGCATATGAGCTTCTGGTGGTGGTAAGTTGGTAACTTGGATTTGAGGATGGTGACAAAATTGAGGCTAATTATTTTTTATTTGCACTTGCATTTCCTATATAATATAAATGATTGATTTTTTAGGTTTTTTTTTTTTTTGGTTTAAACGAGTGAAAAGAAAGATGAGATTTGGGTTTTAGGATTTAAGAAAATGAAAAATTAAATGGGGATTAAATTGAACACTTTATGATTTGCCAAGAACTAATTTGTCATGTCATTTGTCAAAGTGACACAAAATCAGCCACATGTGCGTTTCTATTAAGTTCATTAGTAGACACTTAAAGTAGAGATTAACATGTTCTACTTTTGAGTCAAAATTAACGAAAATTATAAGGACTAATTTGTCAGTTGATAATTTCAACATGGATTAAAATGGGGGTTTACTTTATTATTATTATTATTATTATTATGGAATTAATTTTGATGCAGTATTAATATAAGATTTTTTTTACACTGTTATTTAATTGAATTCTTCCATATGTATGACTATTGAAGTGATGGATGACAATATAAAAAAATTTACATTGTCTCATCAAAGTTAAACCATATTATTATTATTAAAGATTTAATTTATATGCATTGTTAGTATAAAAAATATTTATATTATCATCTAATCATATATTGTCACATCATCGAATATAGTTAAGTTTCACACCCACTATTTAAATGATCATGCAAATAAAAAAATATAATTAGTTGCTTATATAAAAATATTTTATACTGTCAGTGTATTAAAATTAAATAATAATAATATTATTATTATTGTTATTAGGAGGACCACCAATTTGGCCCTCGAAATATCAAAATGCTAATAGTTTAGCCCTCAAAAGATACTGTTTTTTCTATGGTATTCTAATGATGAATACGTTAATAAATTAGTCCCTAAAAAATTAATGTACTGACAAATTAGTCTCTAAAATATCTTTTGTTAATACTAATAAAACTCATTAGTAATAATAAAATTCATCATTAGAATATTATGAACTAATAAAATATTTTTTAGAAACTAAATTATGAGTATTTTTATACTTCAAGAGTCTAATCGTTGGTTCTCCATTATTATTATTATTATGATAAGAATAAAGCGACAAAAACATCCTTATCAATTTTCTCGCCAGACAAATTAGTCCTTAACTAAAATTAAGTGACAAATTAGTCCTCAAATAATTAAAATGTTGAACAAGTTAATCCCTCTGTCAATTGTGTCTGTCAGCCGTGATGATGTGTCCGTTATCTATCTGACTTGACACTGTTATCTCTACTCTCTTAACCAACTCACCAAACCACATTTCTTAACTATGCCGTTTTGGTACAGAGAAAAAATAAAGGTAAATATATGTGATCCCTAAAATGCATTCTCCACCCCCAAACTCTGTATCTTCTTCTTCCATCTTTTTCAATCCAGTTGTTCTTTTCATCCCAAATTTTGAGTTTTATCGTAAATGTGTGCAAAGTCTTAACCCTTGAGTTGATCTCCTTCCTTTTGAAGCCATAAACCCTAAATTTTTGTTCTCCTATCAACAAATAAATTGAAACATTTGAAATCATCGTCTCCATCATGATACCATAAACTTGTAAATACCCTAAATCCAGATTGTTTGTTGTGTGTCAAAGCAAAATGCAGAGTGGAAGTAACTCAACCATGTATAATCAACATGTAGGAAAACAAAGAGTGAAAGTAGCAATTGAAGGTAGCTGGAGTAGGAGTATTGCCAGCATGGGAATGGGGATGCAACCCTATGACTATGATCCTGTGTGTCATTGTAGATTAAACTCAATATTGTATCTCTCCAAGATTGATAAGAACCCAAACAAACCTTTTTTTGGGTGCTTGTCCTATAAGACTGTGAATTTGAAGCCCTTCACCTCATCATATCTTCATTTGCCCTGAATTGATGTAGTAACTTGACTTACTTTTATTGCAGAAGAAAAAATTGTATTGCCGTTTTTTTAAGTGGTTGAATGTTGTTGATGCCAACTTTGTCTTCTTTACCGACATACAACAAGAAAGAGTTAGTGAATTGAGGATTAAGGTGTAGAAGGATTTTGCTAGGGCGGACAAGGATTTTGCTATAGTTGATAAGGAAATTAGATGTTTGACGTTAGGTCTTAGTTTGATAGGGATTGGTATGCTGTTTGTTTTTCTTTTAGTTGTTAGTGTTTTAAGGTGAGATTTTCATTATAGTAGGCAATGAACATGCGAGTCCATTATGCAATGAACTATGTGTAAAAGCATTATGTAATGAATTTGGCATCTTGCCTCTTGAACTTTTTGTAGTGGACCATGTAATCGAATAATTTGAAATGAATTTGGCATTTTGCCTCTTTTCAACTTTATGAAGCAGACCATGTAATTAATGAATTTATAATGAATTTGGCACTAGCATCAATTGTAACACGCTTTCCCACCTGAAAAAACAAACTAGAAATGAATGACAACAACAAAACCAAGGGTTTTCCAACCAATATCATTAGCCTTTTGATATAGGACTTCCAAAGCTGTTAGATTAATCCAATTCACTCGACACACTAAAACAATTGGAAGGAACTTCACGACAGCAAAAAGCCAATTATATGTGCATGACAGAAACATGTAGAAAGGACTTCATGACAACAAAAGCAGCATACACCATTAGATATCTAATAAGCAAAAGGTTAAAAAAAATTCCAATACAATCTGCAACTAAATATGGAAAAAGAAATCCAAATATGCCAATAACATGAGAAAGGAGAAATCTGAACTAAATACATAAAAGTCCTACTTCCATTGATATTGTAGATTGTCATTACATCTTAAATGTTCAAAACACAAGTCCACTTTTGAAAGAACTTGTGCAAAGAAATATGAAGACTTGCTCAAAAAAATTTACATAGAGCATGTTTATCAACACTTGTTCATCAAATTTACTTCTAGTACCCATAGCCAACACAAAAAAACATGTGAACAAGCCCAAAAAGACAAAAGAGTCAACATTGCCATTACACAAAATAGCTATATTACCACAACATATGTTGTGCTTTTCTCTTTCGAAGGTTTAAGCCTAGGTGGAAATAAACTTGAACAACATTGAAGCTGTTGAACTACTTGCTGATGCCATTGTCTCGGCATAAATCTCTTTCGAATTAATATGTGGTGCATGGGATGTTAGTATCCATCTAACTTTACATATGGTTGGATATGACATTCTAAAAGGAGTTGTTTGCGTCCTTCCAAGTGGACGTAGCCTTATGAGAAGAGGTGGTCTAACACCACATTTTCTTGGTGGCCTAATTAGTGGTAGTCTAATTGCTGGAGGATATGAAATTGCAAGATTGCTTGGTTGGTTGGTTCCATTTGTAATAACATCCTGAAAAGGAAAAAAAATTGTTATATCCACTCAAATACATGTTTCAAACACGTTAAATATTTTAATAAAAAAAGAGATATTGCAACAACCACATTCATAGTTGGAGCTGGTGGAGCCTTTGAAGTTGTACTAACATTGCTTGTATTTCCTTGATCAGGCTAAGAACAACCTTACAATAGTTAATACCTTATTGTATAAAATGGTCCTTTAAGTTTAAAAATTAAGTCAAAATGGTTCCTAACAAAATATGTCATGTGACATATTGGTCCTTTACTTGAGATAACCCTTCGAGTTGAGGGGCTGATTATGACAGTGGAATCTTCTCTTTGCTTTGATTAGTTGCAGTAACCACATTGATAGTTGGAGCTGCTGGAGCTTCTGAAGTTATTAGAGCTTCTGATATTGTAGCTTCTGGTGGTCCCTACAGTTTAAATAATAATAATAATAATAAGTAGTCAAAATGGTCCCTAAAAACTTTTTATTTATGATAATTGATCCTTTACCTGAGTCTGGCCTTTAACTTGTGGGGCTAACTCTGAATTGCTTTCTTGAGACGTCCACCCCTTTGGCTTTTTGTGTGGTCCATACACTAGTGATCCTTTGCATGTCTTGTAGTAGTAGTCACTTTGATTACACTTGCTATATGTTACCTCGAAGGTTCTTTTTACTTTGTTTTCACTGCTAGGCACCTCTTCATTGCCATCTTTCTTTCTGTACTTGTTGGGACACCTAATAGTCCTTTTGATAGTTGGTGGGATCGGCCGAGGATTGTTAGTGATGGTCTAATACTCTGCATTGTTGATAGGCTAAATGGAATGTGCATAAGTGGCATTGATGGCATCCATAGTTAGCCATTGGTGGACATAATCTTCAGGCCTTTTATTTTTCCATGCAATTGCTGCAATTGCATGTTGGCAATGTACACTTGTGACATATATTATAAACAAATTATTAATTTGGTATATGAAAATAAGAATAAACTTTAAATGTATTTTTAGTTACCTGTTAGCTGCCACAAGTTACATGTGCAAGTATGTTGATTAAGATTAACAGTCAGCTTTGTGGAATGATGATACACTTCAAATTTAGCATGGTTATCATCACCAGCCCACATAGAATGCCAGTGGTTACTTTGCAGCTTCTGCTTATCAAGCCTTTTCCATTGTACAGGGGCCATCTTGCTAATGTAAGTTCCCAACAAGGTCTTGTGCCTGACCATCTTTCTTATGATGTAGCACCTCAGCTCTTCACACATTGTCAATATAGGCTTGGATCTATAATTCACAACCTTTGCATTCCAAACCTCACACATATTGTTGGTGAGGTTGTTCATCTTTAGCCAATGGCTAAAGTATGCCTTGACCCATGTTGCAGGGTCAAGTTTGTTCAAGTATGCCCAAGCTTTTTTATTTGCCCTTTTTAGCTTATCCATGCATGCTTTGAATTCTAGTTCTATTGTGCACTTTGCACATTCCCATATGATGCCTCTAACTTGCTTGTCCTTCCATTATTTAATAAAATTTTTCCAAATGTGCATTACATAGCTCCTATGATGTGCATTTGGCATCAATAGGAAGTACACCCTACAAACGAAAAAGAAAATATTAGATTTCAATATTGTTAATCATAAAAATCAAAAAGATATATTGTTAATCAATATTGTTACCTTTTGCTAGTCAAAGATAAAATTCCAACAAAACATAATGCAATCTCCTAAGTTCTCCTGAAGATAAGTTAAAAACCACTTCTAATTATCCTTGGTCTCGCTATCTACCATAGCATAAGTAGTGACATAACAGTGGTTGTTTACATCTTGGCCCAGAGTAGATAATAGCCGGCCTCTGTAGTAATCCTTTAAAAACATCCATCTAGGCCAATTAATGGCCTACAACTAGCCTTGAAACTGTTTTTGCAGGCATCTAGGCAAATATACATTCTTTGAAAATTAGGTGGAGACTTAAGATTCATTATTACATTCATCAAAGCAGTGTTGCTTCTTAAAATTTCTATTAAGTAGTCTCTCACCTTCCCATATTGTTCTTTCTCACTACCTTCAACCAATTCCCTAGCTTTTTTCAATGCCCTATAAACCATTTTATCATCCAAGTGTACACTGTAGTCTTCTTTCATATGATCAACTACTTCACCATGTTTCAATAGTGGTTGAGTCCTTAGCCTTTTCTCTAATTTCTCGCAAACTCATTTCCTATTAGCTTGCTTACTTATAAATGAGCTACAACATGTGTGCTCAGATTCATATTTCTTCACTTGGAAACTTTTATAGAGGTTATTCCAAGAGCAAAAGATCTCCCACTTACACCCTTCACTCATGCATCTGGCTCTGGCTCTCACCTTGTCATTTTTTATCCATTTAACTTGTCAACCTGCAGCAATATTGTGCTCTCTCATTGCTGTCTTGAATTGGTCCAAGCTACCAAACTCCATACTACTTTCTAAGTGAACTTGCCCAAATTTAGCATCTTCGTTAAATTGTGGGTTAGTAGCCTTTGCATTTCCTTCATCTTTAGCTGAGACTGGCGTATGCAAATCTTCAGACTCATATGTATGCACATGCTCACCATCTGTCCCATTGTCTAAATCAGCTACTTCCTTTTCCACCATCACCTACACTATCTTGTCTCCCCTCTCTATTGGTAACCTTTTTGTTCCTCCTTCTAGAATTTTTCTTTCGGCTTGCCTTTTTCTTAGAGGTTGGTTTGGTTTTTTGTTTCCAAGTTTTTTGCTTCTTTAGAGAATCCTACTCATCTTCATCAAAAACATCCTCTAAACCAGCAGGTGGAGGCTTATATAACTCATCATCTACACTATCATAATCATCATCAAAGGATGATCCATTAGAGGAATCAACAACATCGTCAACCTCCATGGTTGTAGTTTCCAATATAGGTTCACTTATAGCATGCTCAAAATAAATGCATATTTCTTCTGAGTCCCTGTACTTAAGTGTAGCATCACACATTTCATTTATGTCTTTATCCTCATTTAGAGGTCTCAATCCACAATCAAGATCATGGCTATTAGGATTTAAGACAAAACATTGCTTTGTATTCATGGTATCCTAGACCCTTAAATAGGGTTACGAAATTAAAAAAGTTCATAAGATCCACATCCATCTCAGGGAACTTGTCTACTTTTCCATGTGTATACATAAGCACCCCATTTGTGTTCCTTACAAACTGACCCCCATGATGAAAAATAGGGAAAATATACTCAATCATCTAAAAAAAGCATTCATTTAAACCAAAAGTCAAACTCTAAGATTTTCGAAAAGTTAATTTTCTTCCACAAAAGTCACAAATAAAACAACATTTCACAAAAAAGGTTATAAATAAGACACTTTACACAAAAGTGAAAAATTAAAGGGGGCCAACCTACCATCTTGACCCTATTATTGGAACACATCCACAAGAAGCAATATTTTAACAAAGGACACACATGCATTTTGTCCTTTTTTTGCCTTACAATCTGACACATGCATTTCAAAACAAAATAAATAACACATCCAGGACCACCAAGTCCCAAAATGCTCTAACACAATTTTTTAAACCCTGACATGCAAACTTTTCTCACACAAAGCAGGGACCACATGTATAATATTTAGTATAACACACCCTTCACAACAATGAGAATATTTAGGGGAAGGTGAAAGCTTACGTTTTGCCTCAGTGTCACAGACTTGTTACAGTGTATTCCTCTGCTGTTGTTCATGATCTTGGCCACAAATGAGGTCACATGCTCAAGTGTTCGGATGAAACAGACTTTTCGTGTGAATTACGGTGGGTTAAGGGTTTTTCAAGTGGAATCCGAGGGTGATTATAGCATTGGGTGTTAGGGACAACCATTGAGTTCCTAGTTCTGTATCACCATTTTTTCGGAATATGGTATAGTGTGTTTTGGGGCTGTAGGGGTTTGGTGGTTTGGGTGTGTTGTTTCCTTGTCTCTTGTTTTCAGGTTTTGGTGGGTTTGCATTTTTTCCCCTTACTGATTGTCAAAATAGCGTAGTTTAGGAATAAAGTTTGGTGAGTTGATTGAGAGAGTGGAGATAATAGTGACAGATTAGATAGATAACAAACATATCATCACGGTTAACAAACATAGTTGATAGAGGGATTAACTTGTTCAATGTTTTAATTCGTTGAAAACTAATTTGTCACTTAATTTTGGTTAGGGGCTAATTTATCTTGTGAGAAAATCGACGGGGTGTTTTTGTCACTTTACTCTTATTATTATTTTGAAAAGCCCTAAAGACGATATCCATCTATCTGTCTCTCATACCTCCCCCGCCTCCCCCTAATTCCTCATGTCACAAGCCTAACCTTACCGGCCACCTCAACTCCGCAAGTCGAGCGGACAGCGTTTGAGGGGCCAGCGCAGCGGCGAACCGTCGGCCTCCACTTCTCAGCGCAGCACCGCCTGCGCCCAGCAGCCTCGCAGCGGCGTCTTGTCGCGCCTCCCCGCTGCCCCCGTCCCGCCTACTTCTTTGTGCTTGTAAAGTTGAAATTTGTTCCAATAGGTCTAACGAACTTACCAAATGGAATGTTTGAAGGTCTCAAATGCTAATTTAGTTGTATACGTCCATCCTTCGAAAAGTCGAGAGGTTTCTCAAGCCGTTCTCCGTGAGCTCAGCTCTTTGCTCTTCACGTACGTTTTCAATAAATGCAGTTTTATTTTCAATTGACAGTTACATACACGTAAATGACCTTGTGTTGTGTAAATGGTTTTCTTTCCAGGTTCAGCGAAATGTTGGATGGGGTTGTGTTGGCTTATGATGTCAACTCGCTGGATAAGCGCGCAAAGATTCTTCCTGGGGTTCATCCTTATTTCGGTGTTCGACTAACGGTCAATTTGTTGCTTTTTTCTCCGAAGCCTGATATGCTTTTAGGTATACTACTCCTTCTTCTGACCCTTTGTAACTTTTTTGGTTATTTGGCTCTGCTGCTCTATGAAATCAATGAATGAAGTTAGATTCTATTTCATTTATGTTTTCATTTACTGTTTTCATTTACAGTTTTCAGTTCTAATTACAAAAATGCCACCTTGTTCCGGATCTGTTTCTTGTTTCCAGGATTGTATAAAGCAAAGAGTGAAAACAAGAGAATCTCATTTCCTGTTTTCATTATTTCTTACACAAAATCTTGAAAACAGTAAAACAGAAAATGTAGAGCAGAAACCAAACAGGCCCTTACTGTATTTGCGTTTCTTATTATGTTATGTGTTGTTCCTTTCAGAAGGGAAGGTTGTTAAACTGGCACAAGAGTCCATACATGTCGTTGTGCTTGGCTTTTCTTCTGCAATTATAACTGAGAAAGACATTAGAGAAGAATTCGTGTATAAAACTGTGAGTGCCTCACAAAAATGCATAATAGTTGCTATCCACTAAATCTGTTTCTCTTGTAATTACTAGTACTGATATAGACTATGTATGTACTGCATGATTTCTTGTAGAAACATGGGCAAGATGTGTATGCAAGCAAATCTTACAAGCGACATGTGATAAAAGTTGGAACCATGATACGGTTTTTAGTCAAGAGGTGACATACTGTTAAATTACTTCAAATGTGACTATTTATTCAAAGCACAATTTACCTTGCATAAGAATTCATTTCAACACTATGTTAGGCCGCCCTCTCCTTGCATCTGTTTCTTTAGTTTAATCTTTACTTCATCTTAAGTAGTGAAATTGGTTCTATGCCTTTGAAATTTAGATATTTTTGTGTTAGGGAAAGGCTATAGTAACCATCCCGTATGAAGGATATTGTTGCCTATCCAAATAAATGCACTGAAGAAACACCATCTATACATATTTGTGTGAGTATTAACTTGTAAGTTAGAACTTTGCCCAACTTTCTAAAACTGTATCATTAACCGTATCTCAATTTATCATAGAAGAATTTAAATGATACGACTTGCGTAGATAATAGTTATGCACAATTTTGGTTCTGAAGGGTTCTGAATTTTTATTGGTAGTAATAATTATTTATAGGATTTAATTGCAATGAGTTTAACACTGCTAATTTTGGCCTTTATCACAAGTGGATAAATTTAGGTTATTACAGTGACTTGCCAGTTGGCACTTTCTTGTTTACTGATTTTATAAAGAGTTGTACAATGACCAAGGATAAAATTTAACATCATAAGGGTTATGAGCTAATCATTTCATCACATGTTAATGTTGATGATTAATATTTGCAGCTTTGATGAGGAAATACTTCATGTTTATGGCTCCTTGATTCCAGATCACACAGGCAGCATTCATTGGTTGGATAAGAACTTGGAATTTGTTTCCCATGCTGACAGGTTTTTCTCTTCTAACTTATTTGTAAGGTCAAATAATACCTTTATATATGTTTGTGCTTAGCTATCTTTAAAAAATGTACAGGAGTGCAAAGAAGAGAGAAAGTGAGGGAGAACCAATAATGCTAGAGCAAGATGCTGTGAGTGGGAAACTGTCAACCTTGGACACTGTCCAAAAAATAAAAAAATCTAAGAAGCGAAAAATCAGAGAGGCATCTTGAATGTAGCATTGGAATCTTATTTTATGCTGCCATTTTTGTTCACAGGTAACATTTCTATTTTCCACTGTTAACAAAAGGATTTTGCATTGAATGCCTATAAATTTGATGATCATGATGTTTTGTTTGGCAACTTCGTGTATGCATTAAGCTTTTGACAATATAAATTTCGTTTACATGCCTGAGATTTAAGAGAGTCAACACTCAGAAAGGAGCTGTTTTTTTGTTCAATGAATGCCTGACTTCAGTGTACACACTGACACCTTGCACCTCCCTATAGGATGCTCACTTCCCCTATGCTAGAAGAAATATTTCAAATAGAGAATTCTTTTTATCCCTTTTTAAGTGTGTCTTTTCTTTCTCCATATAGAATTTAGAGAGAAAGGAGGAAATGACAACATGGGTTGGCTAAGATATCCTCCAAAACAGCGAAAAGTATATATTAGGAACAAGAAAAATCTGAAGATCGAGTGAAGGCTGCTCACTCCGCATATCTGAAATAGTGACCCTATCTTAGTAGAACACCAAACAGAAGCCTGAAAAGGTATCTTATGTTGTAACAAATATTGTGGCAAAGGGACATGATTAAAATTGCAAGAATTCTGTGCCAATCAGCTGCACCAATGTGTTTCAAACACTGCACAGCATCCTTGTTTTTACTGAAGCCTTTAGAATGAAAAAGTATTAGTATTGAATATGTCTCCTTTCAGTGGGAAAAATTGAAAAGTTAGTATCAAACACTTTTTAAACATGTTTGAACAAATGAAACACGGACTCAGCTGGACCAGTTGATTATACTAGATATAGAATGATTCTTTTGTTGCTCATCCACTGTGTAATAGCCGCTTCACCTTTTGTAATTTTCTATCATATAATGCTTAAATATACGAGAGGCAGAAAACAGCAGATTAAGTAAAGATCTTTAGCCAAAAGACTCATCTAAAACCCATTATGTAATGGGTATGGTTCATAAGTAAAATGCATGGATGAGATATTTCATGCCCACTAGGAGTTGGCATTAAAGAGAGAAGGGAGGGTAAAGTCCAAATTCATTAAATGTATTAAATAAACAGGAAAATTTGGTTTAACTAGTGTGGAGGGCGCAAAGGTAGGGAGCATGGCATTCGCCTTTTTTAATAGTGTTATATATATGTGTTTTGTGTTGTGTTGTGTGTGATTTTACTATTTCTTTGCTCTCTTAAGGCCAAGAGGTCCTTTGTTGTTTTGGAATTGTAAACTATTTTTTCCGTACAATATAAACTATGTTTTTCTTTGTATGTTTTGGTTAACACTATAATATTAAATACTTTGAACCTGTAAAATATATTGAATGCACATTTTGATCTTGTGTGCACCCCTTGGCAATACATTACTTGGTGTGTTATAAAACTAAAGATTTATCCTGTTCACATTGATATGTTGAAACGATGATTAGAGGAGTCTTTTGTGCTCAATATTTTTATTTTGAGTCTTGGCTGCATCTTAATCATAGCCTCGGAGATGAGTCTTGGAGGGTTTTATACATTCATTTATTTTCCATACCTCTAGATGAATTTAGATTCCCAGCATCTTTTATGTTCAACTTTGTTAAGCATCTTTCTAGCGAATCATAATTGGCTACAAGATTCTGATTAATTACAATGCATAGTGGCTAAGTATATGGATGACAGAGTTTGGATTTGCCATTTGATGTCATGTATGTTACATTTCTTTTCAGGGACATCCAACGGGGAAAGTAAATTGGCATGTCTTCATTGATTGGGGATGCTTCAGCCCTTGAACTTCGTAAATGATTCTCAAAGTTGCCTTGGACATATGTGCACTAGTTTCATATAGATCATACCATCTCCAGAATTTGTTTGATGGTAATTTGAGGAACATTGCCTGTATGTTTGCTGTGATTTTCAGCCTTAGGCATTTTTAGTTTCAACCATCCAGGGCTGCTGTATTTTTCTGATATTAACAGCATGAATTCTTTAGGAAGTGAGACATATCCATGTATATCACCGAGATCATTGCAGGGTGCTTCCTTTGTGACAATTGGACTAGATAGATGTTGAAAGACCAAAACTCCTTAAATTTGGTGCCCTTTAGTAGTATGCCTGGGAGCACGAGTCAAATTCTTAAGTCTGTCAATAACTTCCATGGTATATATGATTAATATTTTGGTTCCCGGTCATCATGTTGATGAACTTATATAATAACTTATGATGATTTCAGCTTCTAATTTTACAAATTATTAGTTCTTACGCGCCAAGGTTCCGGAACCCTGAATCGGAGATCTGAACTTTATATTTAAGAGACTCTGAATTGGCTTGTACCGATTTTTTTCAAAAAAGAAACATAAAGACTCTCAATATGTTTTTAAAACAAAAGCTTGTACAACTAAAACTTTGCGAAGGAAGCTTTCTTCAGTATCATCATCAATTCATTCCCAACCAGAGTAACCGCTCGCAAATGTGGTGCTTTTTGGGGTTTCAAAAGTGTACTGCTTAGTATTTTGAGTCCTTAGGTGGACAACGCCGCCTTGTGATCTCATATCAAGGGATGGATCACCATACCCTATCCGTCCTCCAAAATTCCTCTTTCTCAGACCAAAAAGAGTGTATTGGATAGGAAAGTTTAGAGTATGGTTCTTATAACGTGATTCTAAAATTTTTTGGGGTCCATAATATTTACTGAGGAATCGTGTGCTAATTTCTGTGAAATGTAATTTAGAGTAAATAACCGTTTTACTCTGTAATATTTAAAAGTTGACATTAATTTGGTCTTAAAAAATTTTTTGATATCAATTTAGTCTTAATACTTTGAAGTTGATATCAATTTAGTTTAAAAAATTTTTATAATATCAATTTAGTTTTAACACTTTAAATTTTGATATTATTTTGGTCATAATATTTTGAGTTTCGACATCAATTTAGTCCTAATAAATTCTTTATAGAATTAAATTTTATCATCAATATAGAATTAAATTAATGTCAAAATCTAAGATATTATGATTAAATTGATATTGAAAATTATTTTAGGACTAAATTGATATCAACTTTAAAATGTTAGGAGTAAAAAGAATATTTACTTTATAATTTATTTATTGGGAAATTGAAAGTGATGGACTCTCTGTTTTTATGTTCTTTGTGCACTTGTTTGTTGCCAACTAAATAAACTACATTCTTCATGGATTAACATATAGTTCTCTAGTAAAGAAATGTACTGAACCACCAAAAAAAAAAAAAAAAAAGGTAGCAAGCGAAGTAAATCATATCCTTAATTTAATGAAATTTTAAAAAATTAGCACCGGCTTCCTCAGACTAACAAATTTTTGGAACATGTGAGTGCCAGACTTATTGTACCATTACGAGGATTGTAGACAAACCTGTACCACTTAAGCAACATCAAACTTTTGCACTTAATTAGATGGCCGATGCTACAGTGCCACTTACTTGTAAGGGTCACCGTGCACCTTGTAAAGATGTAATATGATATATAGGTATGATTTGAAGGTGTATCCATACATCAAATATCTATAATATATTGTAGTAATTTTTAAATTTTAGTCAGACTTCAGAACTCTGATTAAATATATTTTAAAAGTAACTAAAATTTATCTTTATGATCTTGAAATATCCCAAGGAATATCAGTTTAATTTTAGGATCACATAGATAAAATTTTATTTAATTTCAATATCATGCAGATAAAATTAAGAATTATTATAGTGTATCACAGTTATTTTAAAAATAATTAAAATTTATCTGTGTGATCTTGAAATATTTTCCAAAAACTTTGTTTAATTTCAACATTATGTAGGTAAAATTTTATTTAATATCGAATTATACAGATAAATTTTAAAAATTATTATAGTACAATATAGCTAATTGGTGTATCAATGCACTATCAAATCTCACCCATTAGATTGACAAGTTGCATGGTGCAACTTGCTGGTGTGTTGCACCAAAGACACCGCCTAATTAGATAACTACATTTTGGGAGGACTTATCCAAATAACTAGGTACAAAATTTCTATGAAACTACAAATTGTGGCAAATCTCTTTTGATTAGGAATGTTACAGAAAAATAATAAATTAGGAACTACCTTTTGATTTTAGACAAAACCCCCAAACTAGTCTTTGTTAAATTTCGTGCTTGCTAAATTCATCCCTATAGAAAAAAAAAAAAATCACTCCATGGTCCCTACCAATTTCAAATGTTAGACACGTTGGACGCTTTGTTAAGTTTGAGTCGTCAAACTTAACATAGATGGCCATGTGTTTGTTAACCACATGGTGTGGTGTCGTTATTCCTTCCCCCGCCTAAAATGACGTCATTTTACCCCTCCTTTCTTCATCAGTGAGAAACCCATTATCTTCATCCTCCCTCCCTTTAACTCATCAATAGCAAAGCCAAACAAAACCAAGTTCCCTCACCCCAAAACAAAACAACTTGAGTCAAAATGTCCCATTAAATTCTTAACATACATTAAGTCTACAACATACAGATCAAGTCCCATAGAAAAAAGGAAGCAGAATCACTGTAGAAAAAAAAGAAGCATAACACCCATAGCTTTATGGGGGTCACACAAAACCATGCACCCACTCCAACCATCGCTCTAGCATTTCGCTAGTGCCAGCTAGGTGCGATTAAGGCACAGATGCGAGCTCGATGCGGTTGCTGAAAACGATGGCGTCAAACTTGCAAGGTTGGTGGTTCGATAATTCTAGCACAAAGTTGGGTTGAGGAGTAGCTAGTGGTGGTTGAAAGCGGTGGCTGAGGAGAGAGATGTGTTTGATGGTGATGGTGGGTTGGTGCAATAGTGTTGATGGTGAAAGTGCGACTATGTGAGATTGTTGAGTGGTGGTGCTCCGCAGCGGGGGTTGGGCACGGTTAAGAGGTAGATGGTGATATGTGGCCAAAGGGATGGGGTTAGGGATAGTGATATGGTGCATTTTGACTTTGGGGGTGGGGGCTATGAAACAGTGACATTTGGGGGTAAGATGGTGCGATTAACGAACATGTGGCCATCTCCGTTAAGTGTGATGATGCAAACTTAACAGAGGGACTAACGTGTCTAACGTTTGAAATTGGCAGAGACCGCGAAGTGAGTTTTTTGTCTATAGAGATGAATTTGTTCGGTGCGAAATTTAATAGGACTAGTTTGGGGGTTTTATCTTGATTTTTCTACTTGAAAACTAATCTACTGATTATATACTAACAAGGTTTTATGATACAATACCCTGAGGGGTTTGGTACTTAAGGAGTTGTTAAATATTTATTGAATGCTGATTTCTTAATGGGCTTGAAACTTGAGAGTATAATCAAATTCTTTATTATAACCAAAACAAAATTGAATTGAATTCATCATTTTTTTGTGTTAAAGATTTTAGGGTATAAGGTGAATTGAATGAGTAATTATAAGGAATTGACATATAACTTAGCAATTGTACATCCTTGGATCAAACACAAGCCACTTATCATGGGTAGAAAGTGATCATGTAAGCCAACTTTGACAGATTTATTTTCTTTTTCATTTTTATTCTTTATTTCTATTAGAATTTAATTTGAAGCATTGTCAATATAAAAAATTTTTACTTAGACATCGAATCATGTATGGGCATTTCAGCAAAAATATTTAACTCAATCACCTATTACTTTGGAATTCTTATAGATAGAAGTTTTTGATTGGATGACAGTATATGCATCAAAATTACTATCTTTTTATTATACACTAAACACTCCTATTAATGAAGCAAAAAAGAATGTTGTAGCTATGTAACTAATCATTGAGTCATTCTCTGTATGGGCTGGGTTGATTCACTCTTTCCATGTAGAGCTTGTTCATAGGAGTTAGTCTTACAAGCCAAAAGTTTAGAACAATAGTTAATTGGAGTATCTTGAGGTTCATGTGCCGGTGAACCCTAGCGTTGCAGAGCACAAGCTCACTGTGTGTAATCTCACCACCCTCTTCACCTCCTTTGTGAGCTTCTTTTCTTTTCCAATTACCTCAACCTTCCTTGTTTTCTTCTCTTGAAGGGGGAGTCAGCCCAATGGAGATAGCTCATTCCCTCCATGATGGTTCTCTAGTGATCCCTTCTCTTTTTCTCCAGTGATCCATTCTCTTTGCAAATGGTTTTTTTTTTTAAAAAAATTTCTTTTGTCCTACCTTTCTATTGACTGAAGGAATGTTTGGTATAATGCCAGCAAATTCTTTTGATGGTAGGATGTTTGGATCACGAGCGCATTGTTGAGTTCTTGTGGTTGCAGATCATCCTAAATTGGAAGACTTGGTTTGTGTCCGTTGATAGATCGCCATCCTTGGTTAGTGGATGATGGTTAGGTTTTATTTCCAAGGCAAAAGGCCTCTTTCTACAACATTCAATTTTATTCTAAGGATTTGGCAATTTGATGTGTACCACAGAGTTGGCTGCTAGTATATTGATGTTACTTGGGAGCAGGCCTGGAAACCATAACCCCATGTTCAATAAATAAGATGCCATTGTGTTCAATGCTTTAGTTCTTAGAATGTTTAACTATGTTGTTTTAGTTTATGTCTACATATACAGCATGATTAAATGTGGTCCTAAAGGTTGCTTTGGAACTAGATTAGATATCTGACGAGCTCACCTTTGCCATCATGTATATCTATAGTGAGATATGAAGTCATCCATATATTATGATGTGTTATCTCAAGCTATATAGTTTTCATTAGCTATAATCTTAGGCATAGTTTGTATCTCATCAAGTGCTGTAGTACCAGTTTCTTTATTGTAAATAGGTTTTGGCTTTGATGTTTAATTAATGAAACTTTATTGGCTTAAAAAAGGGGTTGGTGCACCAAAATATCTAACAATATAAAATTTATATAGTATTATTAGTTTATATCAAGAGGATAGTGAAAATAGAAAACTCAAACATTTAGGGTGGATTTATGAATTTATGGAGCTTTACTCTTATTCACAAGTTTTACTTCTTCTTAGTAGAGAAAGACATTTGGAAGGCTTTTTAATGAGATTGTAATATGATTTACTATCTTATCCATATTAAAATATTGAAATGTCATTTTTACCTATTATTTTAACATTGAGTCTATATTAACATAAAGATGTTATATTAATATGTGCGTGTGTGTGTAAAAAATAAATTTTAAAATAAGAGGAAGAAGAATTTGAGAGAAAATATTTTTATAGTAAAAAATGTTTAAGAGACATCTTCCAAATAAAGAGAAAAATTTTTTAGACATAAAAAATTTAATAAAATTTTTTGGGAAATTCTATTTTTAAAGAAAAAATATAGAAAATACTTTTAAGAAACGAAGCTTTTTTAAAATCTAAGTTTTTAAACTTATTAATTATATTCAATTGTTTTAATAAAGGACAAAATTATAACATACATTGTAAACTCCCAATTTTATTCGTCTGTTTATTTTAAACTCGTAAATAAGGTAAGATGAATTTTCTAAACTCCCTTCTTCTCTTATATTTCCTTCCCCTACACTTTCCCTTCTCTTTTCCTCATAATTTGCGAGCAAACTTAAGAAATATTAACTTTTGACTCCTTCAAACAAAACTTTCTAGCTATATCCCTGTGTATGGAGGTGTTATGGCTCTGTCGATTAACTAGCCAAGCATGGCCACTCACTTCCTCCAGGGTTTTACCTCTGCCACTCGCATCCTCCAGGGCTGCTGTGACATCTCTTCACCATTAAGCAAAAAATGCGAATTTCACCCCATAGGCAATAGTAATGACGAATGCAGTCTTGACCTCGACGGCAACACCATGTGTGGGAGTGGAGATGGAAAAGGATGAACCAAAGCATAGAGAAAGGAGAAAAACATTGTATGGGACATACATGTAATTTTACAAGATCTAATATATTAATTAAAAATTATTAGAATTTCCTTTTGTACTCTTATTTTTATAAAGATATCGGTATCCTTTTGTATTCAATGATTATGATTTAATCATAAATTTTAAATGTAATTAAAAATAATTTTAAAAATTTAGTAATTTGAGTTAATGGCAACGTGACAAATTTTTAATTACAAATAATTAATGGATATTGATATCCTTAAATTTTATAGAGATACCCAAAAAATTTCCAAAATTATTTTTCATTTAACCATATCTATTTTGTCTATTGGCTATATTTTATAAATGCGGTTAAATGACTAGTCTACGATGGAGCAAACTTTAAGGTCCCCAGGTTAATCGCCACCATATGTTTAGATGATACATAGTTATTTCATACAGACGTTGTATTTTATGGTACATAAATTCCTTCTTTGGTTTACTAGACGGTTATTCTCATACCATAAAAACTTATATCAACTCCCTTTTTTTCATTGAAAATAGAACGTAGAAGCACTTGACTTAATCTAAAAGGTTTACATATATAATAATAATAATAGTAATAATAATAAAAGGACAAATGAATGCAGAGTTTTCAAACACTTCCGTAAAAGAAATTATAACTTTGATGAAACAATCTACCAACAGTCCGCAGTTGGTATCAAGCTGGTCACCTCGGCTGCGGTTGATGTTGATATCTTAAGTAATATTAGCCGCTGCATATATCAAAAAGTTGAAAAAACAAAAAAAAAAAAAATACCTACTTGCGTGCAAGTTATTGAGTGTGATTGACTCACTGAACTTTATGCGTGACAAACAGACAATTGTGCCTGAAAAATTAAAAAGTAAAATACAACTGTAGATGAGTTTGTGTGAGATATATTTACAATATGTATAGAATTTAAGAACGACCAATTGTACATAAACTGAAAGGCGATATCAGACATAACAAAATAGTATTGACCCTTGTGATCAAAGACAATAAAAGGACGAAGAGACAACAATAAATGATAGCAATAGAGTTTGCGTGAGATTTGTATAAAAATTTGTCTCTGTCACTATTATTGCTCTAAAATTTTTGAGTCTTCCGATCTTACAGTAAGTGTTCTTTTTGCACTATGTAACTTATTACAACAAAAGAAATTTTATTGTGCACGTGATTAGTATACTTGTTTTAATACTGTTAAACATATCCACTGGTAGGCTATCAAAATAGTTTTGTGATGTCTCATTAATTCAAGGATCATGGATGAGAGAGCATATGACCTGGCTGCTGGGCTAATATCGTTTTATTCATTTTCCTTTCTAATTGTAGTTAAGGATTTTATTTTTATGTACGAATATTCCTTTTATGTGTGATTTAATTTAAGCATATCCAATTCTATGGTCCTTGTGCCCCACCATGGCGTAGTTATGCCCAACATTGGCAATGATGCGTGCCCTACATTTACGTATGTGGCCGATTTTTGGCGAACAGAGAGAAGAAAAGAAAAACCAAAGAAAGAAAGAACGGCCTAAAATCTTAAATAGTAGACACCCATAGCATCAGCCAACAGGAGAGTGTTATTTATTTATTTATTTATTTGGTCTGAGCCAACAGGAGAGTTGAAAGGCCAACAGGTGGATGCTCCCAAGCAACAAGATGAGAATCGTTGCCCCAAGCTTTGCAAGATAACCAGCGCAATTATACAATGCAATTTCATATATGAATATATTTTTTTTAAAGAATTTAAGTATAAATATAAAAAAATTTTATACGATATGTAATCATGTATTGTCATATTCAATTAGTCATTATCTTAATAATTTTACAAATAAAAGTATAAAATTAAATGATAGTATAAAATTTTTTTATGTATTAAAATTAATCTCATTTCTTTATATTAGATATTTTTATAAGTTGAATTTATCTGAATGGTTTGTAAAATTTTTTTTTTTATTCATCCATAACAATATAATAGGTATGCAATTCCTCTATAGAAGTTGTTTTCTTAAGATTTAAACTTACACCTTTATTTTAAGAAGGAAATTGCATACATCCTCAATCTATAGTTGTGAATAACTTCATGTAAATTTTAAATATTAATGCACAAAGCTATGTAACTTTTCATACATTATATTTAGGGGTGAAAATAGGTTAAAACAAGTTTTGATTTAAATAAGTTTGACTTATTTTTTAAATATATAAAGTCTAAAGCTAGTTTATTACTTGATATAGTCTTTTTTATTTTTTATGGTATAACCTAAGTTTTTCAAAAGCCTAGTCTAATCTAAAAGTTTATTTAAAGACGTATTTTATAGTAAGGGCTTTAAACAAGTCAATAAACTTTTAAGCAGACTTAGGTCAACAAGTCCTAGACTGAGATGGGTGCTTAACCTTGTTTACTGCCACACCAACTAAGTATCCAAGGATGAAAAATAATGACTAAATAATACAAACAAAAATTATATGGTAATGTAAGAACGAAAATTATATGATAATACAAGAAAGTGTGCTTTGCTTTGCTTGTTTTTTAATCCTCAACTCGAATGGTTCATTATTCATATATTTTGTTGTTACTTTGTTTTCACATAGCAAAATAAATAAATAAAATTCTGACTTGATAGTTAATGCAAAATGATACTTATTTAGTGCAAAAATACTCATACTACAATCAAATTAATGACGTACATCTTTTATTCATTTATTTATTTTTGTCTTATTAGAACCAACGGTATCCAGACCCTATTATCAAAAACTCGACTAATCTGACTCAACTCGATGGAGGTCTCTAAAGAGAATAGAGGTCTCTCAACAAGAATTTTTTCTATTCCCAATACTTGAATATATCTTTCACTTTGATGGGAAAAAATAAAGCCACTATTAAATTTTTGGTGGCCAAGCTAAGTAAACAACTAATACAAAAACACCATATATACCTGTAAATTCCTTCTCTATTCTTTTCTTCTTCTTCCATTGTATTGTGCTTAGGAAGGGAAGGAAATCATCTCTTTAAGCTTAAATGACTTCTTACAAAGTCTTCTCTTAGTACCTAATTTCCCTGGTGGTATAATCTAGTTTAATTAGAGATTCAACTCGCATTGTATATGATTTATATATATCTCCATGCAAACAATACTGGTTATATGCATAATCACATTTATAACTACGCTTTGAAATCTGATCAGAAAAGCCATGCAAGGAACGGAGGGACATCTATTTTGCTGTGCAATTTAAATTCCAGTTCATTCCCAACTGCAAAGTTTTCAGAATAACTCCAACAATTAGTTAGTTTTCTGCTGCTATTCTACATTTCATGTGCTCTCTTGGAGCATTTAACCATTTCAGTTAGTTAGTTCTAGTTAGTTAGATAACACTTAAGTTAGTCAGCTATCACATCTAGCTAATTAGCTCAATCGTTCATGTATACAAATACACACACACACACACACACACACACACACACATATATATATATATATATATCGAGTCGAGCAATGATCCAATTGGAGAAGCAAGTTGCTCTTTGTCACCCCATTTCCTCGGGGACCAAGAACAAGCTCCCAAGAAGAAGAAGGACTTCTCGCAATCTCAGGTACAATGGCTAGTTAGAAAGCCTTTCAATTCAAGCCAATCTCTTGATTCACATTCATGGGAAACCATTGCAACTGATCCTACATACCAATCTCCACCGCTTACAGTAATGGCACTAAGCCAAGGTTTCCATGGATTCAATCCTGTGGAAAAATACATAGATTAGGTAGGCAATTCAGTTAGTAGTGTCACCGGTCAATCTTTGGGACACTAGCGAGTCCATCCTTAACCTAAAAATTGGGTATATATATATCTATCCTCATTAATTTTCACTTATTCAATGTCAAAGAGTTTCTTTCCTTTTCTCTCAAGCTCAATGCTCTCTCTGTGCAATTCACCAAAACTTGACATGGTATCAGAGCCTAGTTCCTTAGGTTGTGAATTTGTGCTCTCTACACCTTCCACTATGAACACTTCTCTATTCTCTAATCGTGATCTCTCAAATCAATTCCTTGATCGTGATTTCTCTAATTCGAGATTTCTTTGATTGAGATTCTTTTGATCGCACTTTGATCTTCAATCGTGTCTTACTTTGTGATCATGATTCGGTCAAGTTTCAGTGATTTCTGAATCTCACAATGGCAGACTCATTGAATGCTCTATTGATTAATCCAGTTCTGAATGGAATAGCTAATCCTCATTTAGCAGCAATTCCTAGTCAAGATCCTATGCGAGGAGCCGCGAATGGTGTGGCTCTAGCTCTCATTGCTATGCAAGATCTTGCGAGTCCATATTTTCTTTATCCTGGAGAAAGTCCAGGTTTGCTTTAGGTCTCTTCAATTTTTACTGAATCAAACTATAACATGTAGATTAGAGCCATGATTGTAGCATTGGATGTGAAAAATATATTAGGATTTATCGATAGCACTTTGCCTCAACCTAATGCTCATGATCCTTTGCAAATCACTCGAGATCGAAGCAATAAGGTAGTGTTGGCTTGGTTGGTTCGAGCTTTATCTCTTGAGATAGCTCAAAGTATAATGTTCCTCATTAAGGCCTCAAATCTGTGGTTGGAATTGAAACAAAGATTTGCTTAGAGCAATCACACTCAAATTGTAGATTTACAAAAAGAGTTGCATTCGATGAAGCAAGGCAACTTATCGGTTACCAGCTTTTTCACACAGTTGAAGGTACTCTAGAGAGAAATAGAGTATTATAGGTTCCCACCTTGTGTGCATGTGGTTTACAATGTATGTGCAAATCTTACAAGGAACAAGATTGTATCATGCATTTTTCAATGATCAATTTTCTGGTGTGGGGTCGCAAATCCTATTAATGGATACTTTACATAGCATTAATCAAGTTTACTCTCATCTTGCAACAAGAGAGATAGTTTGCAAGCGAGAATATTGATGTCTCTCGGATATTGGCAGTTGGAATGGCTGGAATGGTCCTAATTAACTACAGTGGTAAGAAATCTACTAAATGGAAATATGTGAAAGGTCAATACTAGAATGGAGCCAAAACCTTTAGTTACTGCAACAAGACTGTTCATACTGTGGAAACATGCTTCAAAAAGCATGGTTTTCCACCACACTATAAGAAAGGAGCTACTACAAATCATGTGTCCTCTGATGAATGTGATAATGAGGAAAACCAAGATGAAGAGTCATCACAAATAACCAATTTTTCTTTGACCAAGGATCAGTTTGAAGGCCTCATGGCCCTATTACATCAATCTCAGGCTTAGTTTGCTGCTGCCACAACTTCAAACCAAGACAAGCACTACAGAAATTACCTAACCACAAAACCTACCACTCCCTTAGTTCCTAACCTTTAACCAAAACTTGTTATTTCATCCACCACCTCACCTTCAGGTATCATTCTGTCACTCAATCTAAAATCTTTTATGAATCTTTGGCTTTTGGATTTGAGTGCAACTGACTACATCTGTAGCTAATTAGATTTGTTCATTGCATACAAAAATATACGTCCTATTCCAATTTGATTACCTGATGGTAGTCAAGTATTAGCTCACATCAATTGTATTGTTCATTTCTCAAATACATTTGTGCTGCATTGCTTTACTTACCATTTTTTTTCTTTCAATCTCATATCTATTTCCAAACTCACCTCTTTTCTAAACTACACCTTATTTTTAAGTGACAAATATTGTGATATCCAAGATAGAACCAACTTGATGAAGATTGGATCTACTAAGGTGGTTGATGCCTTCTATATGATGAAACATTCTACTTCTAAATAGTCACCATAAACCTTCATAAATTGCACCAATACTTCCATCCATGACAAATGACATTTTAGATTAAGACACCCTTTCCCCAATAAATTGTCATAGTTACAAACATAGTTTCCTATTGTTGTTCCATCTAAATATAGTAAACCATGTAGCATTTGTCCTTTTGCTAAACAAAGAAAATTACTTTACTCCCTTAGCACTTCAAAATCTAAATGCATAGTTGAATTACTTCACATGGACATTTGGGGCCCTTTTTCTGTCATCTCCATCTATGGACATAGATACTTTCTAACTATGGTTGATGATTTTTTGAGGCATACCTAGTTGTTTCTGTTGAAAAATAAATCTGAAGTCCAAGCTTGCATTGTCTCCTTTATCAACATGATTGCAACACAATTTTCTTGCAAAGTTAAAACAATTAGATTTGATAATGGACTAGAATTTAACATGTACAAATTCTTTGATAGTAAAGGTATTCTTCATCAATAATCATGTGTTGAAACCCCTCAACAAAATGGTGTTGTAGAAAGGAAACATCAAGATATTTTAAATATCACTCGGGCTCTCATGTTTCAATCAAACCTGCCAAAACACTTTCAAAATTTTGTTGTTTTGCATGTTGTCCACATTTTGAATTGACTCCCTAACAAATATTTATCAAACAAAACACCCTTTGAAGCTTCACATAGAAAGCATCTAGATTTCTCTATCTTTTTTTGATGTGAGTGTTTGGTCTCCACTCTCTCAGCTCCCAGGACCGAATTGGATCCTTGAGCTAAGAGGGGGTTTATTTGGGTCACAAGGCTGGAATAAAAGGTTTTATAGTGCATGATCTTCATTCTAGAGAGATTTTAACTTCTCGCATTTCCTTTTAAACAAAATTCATTTTTCCTTAATGATAACTTTATAAGTCCTAGTAATCCAAATAGTGCTTTAGATGTAACTTGTGACATTAATTATCCTTTCCCTTATTCTCACCTCCCGTTACCCTACCACCTGCAGCATCACTCGCACCCGTGGCTTCCTTACCTGAGTCCTCCTCTCCCTAAACACCTCTAACTAATTACCCTAGACACCAATATGATCTCCTCAAAGACACTCCACTCGGATATGCAAGTGGCCCACCCACTTACAGGATTATCATCATTCTTTAGTGACAACTGTAGCAGCTAATTCATCTTCCTCTACTACAAGGTATCCTCTATCTCAATATTTATCTGATGATAAGCTCTCCTTTTCCTGTAAGCACTTTGTCTGAGCCTTATCCTCCTAGCAGGAACCTAAAACTTAGAGAAAAACAGCTGAGCATGAAGATTGGAGGCAAGCTATGTAGATGAATTACAGGTCTTGGTTTAAACAGGAACTTAGGACTTTGTTGGTCTTCCACCCAGTAAAAAAATTGTGGGTCGCAAATGGGTGTATTACATCAAATATCGTGCGGATGGCTTTATTGAGCACTACAAGGCGTGGCTAGTTGCAAAGGATTCCCCCAAACTGAGGGAATCGATTTATTTGAAACGCTATATCCTATTGCTAAACTCAACACTGTGCGGCCCCTTCTAGCCATTGCCTCAACCCGAAATTGGCACTTGGAATAGTTGGACATCAACAATGCCTTCCTGCATGGAGATTTATCTGAAGAGATGTACATGAAGCTACCCTAACGGGTTACTCCACCTCAGCCTGGTATTGTTTTTAGGTTACGCAAGTCTTTCTATGGCTAGAGCTAGGCCAATTAGCAATGGTACAAAAAGCTCCCTCATGTGTTGGTTTCCATTAGTTATGTTCAATCTCAGGCTGACTATTCTTTTTTCATCAAAGCCACTTTGGGTTCCTTCACTGCTCTACTTGTATACGTTGATGATATGATACTCACAAGCAATGACATTGCTAAGATTACTCGGGTGAAGCAATAGCTTGATCTTCTCTTCAAGATTAAGGACTTAGGATCCCTGAAGTTTTTTCTTGGTCTTGAAGTTACACGTTCTGCTCATAGGATTGCTGTTTATCAGTGCAAATACACTCGAGCTTCTTAATTTTGCAAGTCTCTTGGGTTACAAGATAGCTAAATCCCCCATGAACCATAGTGTGAAGTTGCTCAAGGATGACGACCACCCTTTCACTGATGTTGCAACATATCGATGACTTATGGGACAACTATTGTACCTCACCAACACTCAACTGGATATATGTTTTGCTATCATATATTTGAGTCAATTTCTCTCTGCCCCAATACAAGCTCACCACAATGCTGCATTGCGAATCCTCTGAGATCTTAGGGACTCACCCTGTCGTGATCTCTTCTTCCTGAATGATTCCTCACTTCAGCTTAAGGCTTTTTGTGAATTGGATTGGGCTGCTTGTCCTGAATCTCAACGCTCCTCCACTAGATATTGCATATTTCTCGGAGATTCTTTGATTCTGTGGAAGACTAAAAAGTAGCCTACGGCGTCTTGTTCCTCTTTTGAGGCTAAGTACAGGGCATTTGCAGCTACAATCTGTGAAATTCAATGATTAACTTTTCTATTCAAGGACCTCAAGGTGCCCTTTGCTTTTCCAGCTCTTGTATATTGCAGCAATCAATCTACTATGTATATTACTTCGAACCCTATTTTTCATGAACAGACGAAACACATAGAACTTGACTACCATGTTGTGTGGGAGAAGATCAAATCAGGGCTTATCCATCTCTTGCACATTCGTTCTTAATTTCAAATAACTAAGTTGTGTACTTATCATGTTTCTTTTTAGCAATTTGATCAACTCGTTCCCAAGCTAGGCATGTTAGATATCCACTACCCAACTTAAGGGGGGTTCTTGAAGTGTTTAACCATTTTAGTTAGTTAGTTCCAGTTAGTCAAATGATAGTTAAGTTAGTTAGCTATCATATCTAGCTAGTTAACTCAATATATATATATATATATATATATATATATATATATATATATATATATATATATATATATATATATATATATATAGGAAGCGTATCACATGAGAGGAGTGGTTTATTATGAGAGTGAAAGGAGTAAATCTGATTATTGGATCTTACGTGAACAGTCAAGATTAAAACATAAAATCACATGGCTTTTTTAAGTGATCATATGACCTTTAAACAGCTTTAAATCTTGACCATCTATGTATAATTATACGGCCTAGATTTGCTCCTCTGACTCTCATAATAAACCATTCCTCTCATGTGATACACTCGCTCTATATATATATATATATTGTCTTGTACAACTTTTCCTCATTAAATGAATTTTCACTCATTCAATCTTAAAGAGTTTCCCTCGAGCTCAATGTTCTCGTTCTACAATTCACCAAAACTTGACATGCTCCTCAATTTTTTTTATTTTTTAAGATAAAAAGTTGGTAGAGCTTGGACAGGAAAATTAGATGAACTGCAGAAAGCTTTGCAACTGCCTTATGTCTTTTAAAAGTACAAGTTTATCCAGCTTTTCGCTAGTTAGGACCATTAGGCTAGTGTTTTAACTTGATGTTTATGATCCCATATTGAGATGATTAGGGGTTCAATATTATAAAATGTTCTGAATTTACTACAATAAGGTTGTATAATTAATTAAGCAGTTTCAGTCAAATGGACTTTGAAATTACTTTATAACTTTTTTATTTTTGATGTACTTCTTTTTAACTTATAAAAAGTTGTTTTTGTGGGGGGGGGGGGGGGGGGACATTCTTTGCATCCTTGACCCCCTTTTTCATTTTTGTCGTGTGGTCACATGACTCAGATCATTTCCCAATTTCATGGTAGATCCTTCCTATTTTCAGTTTCTTTCTTTCCTTCTTTCTTTTTTTTTAAAAAAATTCTTGCATCAGAGTTTTATTCAAATGGATAGATTTATTTAGTTAGAGATTAGAGGTCTACACAATAACTAGATAACGGAGCTGTGGTTTTTCGTGGCGAACTTTTAACGTGCCAACAGTAAAAAGTTGGCAACATTTCTCAATTAGACTGTTGATCGGACAATGCTATGATGAACGAACGTGAACTTGGCTTTTAATGCACCACGTAAAGTGAATGGTGGGATGGATGTGGTATATTCATGCATCAAACTGCATGTGTTGCGCAACGGTATTTTTTAGTTTAATTAGATTTTAAAAAATATGGTTAAATGTATTTTATAAGTGGTTAAATATTTTTTTATATAATCCTAAAATTAATTGAAATATTTTGTCTATCACGCAGGTAAAATTTGATCATTTTTAAAATATAAAAAATATTATATAGATAAAATATGATCAATTTAAAAGTTCTCAAATTTTATTTATATAATCTTATAAATAAGTAGACTTGTTTGGAGTGAAAAATATTATCACTTCTAAAATATATGTAACCATACTTTTAAAATATATGGTTAAATTAAAAAAAATACTACAATGCACTATATCAAATATAATGTACGAATACACCTGCTTTCTTGGGGCATCATGCACCAAGTTAAGGTCGATGCATTAAAGATACACCCTTAGAACCAGAACATACTGTAGTTAAAATACAAGCTGATGTGCCAGTTATATATGCTAATGACTAATTTAAGTTATTTAATTACATCTTCTTTCAATGGTAGGTATTCATATTAAAATCGATTTTTTTTGGCATATATTATTAAATTAAAATGGATATGATTTGTGTTAAAATATCCTTAAGCCTTTCTTTCTTTCTTTTTCACTCTCCTTTTTCTTTTTCCCTAGTATTCCTAATTTTCATTCATAATAAGTTATTTAATAATGTTGTCGTATTTTTTTCCTTAATTTATTGCTCTACCCAATTGTGGCCGCGGGTTGCTCTGCCTCATCAACACAGCCAATTCACTTCACCTGCTCTAGTAAAAACTCCACTCACTCATTAAGAGTTTTAAACGCAAATGAAATTAGTTCAGTTGGTTTACAATATCTCGCACAATTATAACCCACCTTTTCCCTTCTTCTTCTTGATATTTATTGTCATTGCTCAATGAGCAACTTCATCTCTTTTGTGAAAAGGCTGAGGAACGACAATGGGAGTTCCATTCGGCGAAGGTTGGACCACTACACTGCTTTCAGCAGTCCAATGTCTTTATTTGCAAATTAGATAGGCAATTCGAAGTCGCAAACAAAGTAAGCCATTGATGTAACTTATCACTGCAAAATAATTTTGTACACTTCCTAGCCCCATTGAGTTGAGTTTGGGAATTTCATTATACATTTAAGACTTAAATATATTTTTAATTCCTATAAATTTTATGAATTTTGATTTTATTTTTTAAGGAATTTTTTTTGGTCTTAATCCAAATATTTTAAAAAATTTTGGTTCTAATCCGTTAAATTGTCTTCGTTAAATGATAACGTGGACGATAAATTGTTACGTTATCCTTTCCATATTCAAATAAAAATTAAAATCAAAATTTTTGAAAATATTTGAATTAAAATAAACAAAAAAAATTAGAGACTATAACAAAATTTTTTGAAAATATTTAGATCAAAACAAAAAAAAAAATTCTTAAGAATTAAAGTTAAAATTCACGAATTTTATAAGAAATAAAAACATATATAAATCCACTTTTAATTTTCCTTCATGTCATTAAGTTGGGTCGGCACCAATATTATAACACTCGAATCAAGACCAAATTAAGTTCAGAAGATTAGAAGAATAATTCACCAAGGTCAATCTTGACAATAAAAACAAAAGGCCATAAAATACCAAAGTAAAAAGTAGTAACCACCAATTTGACCGCATTTGAAAAATAATTAATGTGTTATCTAATATAGTTTAAAACATCAAAACAGACATATACTTTAATTAAAAATTAAAATTCACCTTTTTTAAATCTATAAAATAAATTTTTAAAAAAATTTGGAAATATAATAATTGATCAGTTTAAGCAAATTGATACTTATTTTTCTAAAAATTTTGATTTCATATTTTATAAATAAAAAAATTAGTATTAAGTGAGTTTTATTTTTATATTTATATTAGACTGATTTAATTCCAATTAAATTAATTAAAATTTACAGATAATTTAGAAAAAAATTTATTTTAAAAAATAATGAACATAATCTTAATCATTAATGTAAAATTAAAAATATAAATTATTACGTATATAATGATCTATTGCATTCTCTAAAATATATTATTTGGAATGCCTACAAACCGATCAAATCTTGATAAAGAAATTAACCGAACGAGAAAAATAAATAAATAATAATAAAAAATAGATTCATAAAATAATAATAATTTATATTATTATATAAAAGAGTTAGATCATTTTAATTTTTTAATTATATTTTATTTTTTATTATTATTTTTCTCTTTTTTTAACTTCCTTTAATTTCTCTTAATTTTTATTATTTTTTCTCAATTTTTTTAATTTGATGAAGTTTAGGAATAAAGAAATTGAGACACTAAAATAGATAAAAAATAATTATTTATTTCAATTTAATTTTTTTTACACATAAATAAAAAATAGTTTTTTTAATTTACAATAAAATAAATAAATAATCCGTACAGGCATTGAGCAGGGAGAAAAGCAAGAAACATGGCCGGTGGCATTGTGAACGGATCATTGCCTTCGGTAACGACTTTGTCTCGCTAAACTCTTTGTTTCGTCTTAACAATAATAAACAATAATAACAATAAACCTTACCCTTCTCTTCTCTCTCTGTCTCTGTCTCTGATATTGGTTTGTTTCTTTATTTATTTTTCTATTCTTTCTTCTACGTTCTGTTTCATTTCACCACCCTTTTCATTCATCGTCGACATAATTCATCCATACATAGCTTACCACTTTTTCTCTGCAACACATTCTCTCTCTCTCTCTCTCTCTCTCTCTCTCTGAATTTGCAAATCTCAAAAGGCTCAAAAGTTAGAGAGAGAAAGAACGCAATAATTCACTTTCTTTTTCAACTATCTTCTTCTTCGTCTTTCCATAATCACCGCTGCGATCTCAGGTATTCGTCAATTGAATCATCACTTTGGTCAATTCGACCACGATCTTCCTTCTCCTTCACTATTTTGGCGTCCTTCTTGTTTTCTGATTCTGTCGAGTACGGTGATTGTTGATCCTGTTCTCCATAATTTTGTGGTTACTTTGATGCGTTTTTGTTGATTTTCGGGATCGGATTTTTTATTTTTTCGGTGTCCCTCTATTTGTTTGCCTGTTCGTTTTGTTGTGATTTGGAATTTTGTGTGTGTGTGTGTGTGTGTGTGTGTTTTCTTTTTCTTTTTTTTTGTTTGAAAGGTTCGATCAATTGTAATGTTTTGACTGTTTGCTTTTAATTTGAGAGAGAAATGGCCGAATGAGCATTGGACAAGAGGTGCTGGTAGATCTTAGAATTCAAGTCGATCCTCTAATTTTAGTTTTAAATCCTTCATATGTTTTTGTATTACTATTTGGTCCTTAGCTTTGATCAAGTTATTGCTCCAAATTCCAGGTGTTTTTTAAGTGCATAGCTATAACCTTAGATTGCTTCTCAGATTTTGGAGTACTGAATTGCATGTTGAAAATATGGAATGCTTTGCCCTATTAGCTATTCTTGAGTAATGGCTTGAATTTGAGACATGTTGTGACGTTATGTGGTGGAGCAAGCAGTGGAAGACCAATATTTGCAGATCACCTTATGCTGATAATGCTGCTCTCACTTTAGAGTATCTACCTGATAAGAGGACTGGGAACTTGGTTTGTGGCCTAGATGGGTTGTTCTTGTAACAAGGAACTTGTTGATATTTGCTTCAAGAAGTGATCTATTTGAGCAACAGCATTTTGGATATAAAGCGGAAAAAAGTGCAATCGCGGGAGTATTCTCATGAATATTCAGTTGCGAATTATAACTGATTGACAAAATGAGGCAGAAAGAGGGGGAAAAAAGAGGAAACAGTATTATTATCTATATTGTTACTAAAAATACTTGGTTGACTGGAATCCAAAGGGACTGGAATGCATGGAATAATTCATTTTTAGAAACTAGGATCCTACACTTGTGATAGGAATGGGAGGATAAATGATAGCCAAGGGAAAACTCTGTGTCAAATAAAATTGCTATGCTGCTTGTAAACTAGACAGTTTTAGGAAAGCAACTTATTTGCTTTCTGCCATTATTTTGAGCTACTTCTCAACAGAAATGCTTGAGCACAGATCCTATTCTTGTCTTAGTTGACGCCCGTATTTTATCCCATCCTAGCTGCTCAATAAATCTTTTGAATTTTTATTTTATTTTGAAATTTAGGTGCCAACAACAAACATTGACGTGTCCTATAGATATTCTTTAACATGAATGGCCACATTTACCCATGCTTGGATTCTCTGTTCCAACTAATTCTTTATTTCATTATGTTTTCTAATTATAGTTTAAACCTCTACTTCATTCTCAAGAAACAAAAAATGTTGAATTTTTTATTACATATATTGAAAAAATGGGGAGTTTTCTTTAGAGGTAGGTTTTTCTCTTTCTTTCTTTCTCTTTTAAAGGCAAATATATTATTTTTAATATAATGTCACTACCCATCACAGTGAACCTAAGTTGTTCTCTGGTCCTTGATTTAGCTATTTTCCTAATTTATAAATCAGCCGTTTATTTTCTATCCCCGAAAAAAAAAAAAAGTATCAGCTCTTTTTTTTTTTTTTTTGCTTCTTGTGATTATTACTTTATATTGATACAGAAGACATAAAAAGTCAATTTATAGTAAAGGTATTTGGAAAGCCTTTGTGATTGTATTCTTCTGAAAGGGACAAGAATGGCTCATGGTCTGATTATCCTTACAATGATAATGATAGATATAGAAGGTACTTTGGTTTTGGGCAGTGAAGGCATGTTGCTGCAGCTATTCTCCAAACTTGATACCTTTGAACTTTAATTGTGCTACTTTTCTTATGAACTTTATTACTTTATTTACAAAGTGATTCATGATTTTCTCAGCTAATTTATTCTTAACTCTGTTTGTCTCATGCAGTCCATTACTGTGGCATTTTCAGACACTGTGTTTGCTGAAAAAACAAGTATTATAGAAGGAACTTTTAGCCATGTCTAGCTCTACAAAAATTTTGGATCCTGCATTCCAGGGAGTGGGTCAAAGAGTGTATCCTTAGAGTAATGGGCGATTTATGAAAAATAACTTGTGGAAACTGCAATTTCTTATTTTAAAATGTTCTAGATTAATAGAGTAAAAGGTGTAAAGTATTGTTATAGATTGAAGACATGTAATTAATATTTAGCTATAAGCATGACTTATTCATGTTATATTGTTATAGATTGAATATACTATATACTTTGAGTGGTTTTAAACTTAACTTGCTGTAGAGGGACTGAAATTTGGAGGATTGAGAATTTTCAGCCAGTTCCATTGCCCAAATCTGAATATGGGAAATTCTACATGGGAGATTCGTACATTGTCTTGCAGGTTCGAGCTATATCCAATATTAGCTTAGATTGATTTATGTATGGCTGTATGTGATGTCACTTTGTGGCAACACTAGAGGTTGAATGTTCTGGAAACAGTTATTATTATTATTATTTTTATTCTGTTTAGGCTGTGCACAATACCATAAATTACTTTTTTGGTTCCCCTGAGATGGTAAAAGACATTATCATGGCCATTTTCATATTGTGATTCTAAATCAAGCACAGGAAGAGCAAAATAGGAACATGATACTTCTATTCAGGATGGTCTTAAAGTGTGACTAATTTCAACATAAAATTCTGCGTGAAAGGCACAGCTTGCATGATATATAAGGAAAGCTTTAAACATAGTTCCTACTCTTGTAAAAATATAGGTTCAGAGCCTTTAACTTAATTTCTATTATTAGTGGAAGATAGGTTTCTATCCTTTTTTTTTTTTTTTTTTTTTTTTGGGTTGAAAAATTTTGGGTTTTCAATTCATGTGTATTGCAGACAACACAAGGCAGAGGAGGCACTTATTTTTATGATTTACACTTCTGGATTGGAAAGGATACAAGTCAGGTAAGCTTGGACTTCATGGTCCTTGATTTCGATCTAGGTTCTTTCCTCATTCATCTTGCATTATTTTATTTTCATTGTAAAATGAAGAGGTGACTATAATTTTTTGTCACCATTGATCTCGACCTTGGTTTTTCCGTCATTCATCTTGCATTAATTTTTTTTTCCCTCATATAATGAAACTATAATTTTGAACCTTGTATGATTATGGCTTTCTAAAGGATGTACTTTCTCAAGGTTGTTTTATGTTTTAACAAGTATTTAGATGAGTTGAGTCACCTTTTTTGGTTTTGGAAGGGCCTGGGGTTCGATGGTTCATAGTTGTTTGGGAATTCATGAAACAATATCTTTCTGACAAAATAATTATCTTTGCTGACTTTGTGACTTTTCATGTAGGATGAGGCTGGAACAGCAGCCGTTAAAACTGTTGAACTTGATGCTGCTCTTGGAGGACGTGCAGTGCAGCACAGGGAAATACAAGGACATGAATCTGACAAGTTCTTGTCATACTTCAAGCCATGTATAATACCATTAGAAGGGGGTGTTGCATCTGGATTTAGAAAACCAGAAGAAGAGCAGTTCGAAACACGTTTGTATGTATGCAGAGGGAAAAGAGTTGTTAGATTAAAACAGGTATAGTGTTCTATACTGATGAACTTCATTGATTCATTGAACATGTAATTTAATATTTTGCTTTGGCAGGTCCCTTTTGCACGATCATCATTGAATCATGATGATGTATTCATCCTAGACACTCAGAATAAGATTTATCAATTCAATGGTGCAAATTCCAATATTCAGGAAAGAGCAAAGGCCTTGGAAGTTATACAGTTTCTGAAGGAAAAATATCATGAAGGGAAATGTGATGTTGCAATTGTCGGTAAGGGCATTTTATTACTTGTTAAAAATCCTGTTATATAATTCTGTATTTTTGTTCTTCAGATGGTTATTCATTTGTTTATAACTTTATAAAATCTATCCCACCTATAGATGATGGCAAGTTAGACACCGAGTCAGATTCAGGTGAATTTTGGGTCCTCTTTGGTGGTTTTGCTCCCATTGGAAAGAAAGTGATCAGTGAGGATGATATCATTCCAGAGACAATTCCTGCTCAGCTTTATAGGTATGTTGATTTTGTCCTCCCTCCCCACTCCGGATGCCCCCGTGCCAGTCCCCACCACCACCTTACTTGAAGCATCCGTTTCAAAAAGATTGTAAACCAGAGATGGGCATTGGTCATATTAAATGAAGGCTAATCCATGCATTTAAAAACAGAGGAATTGGTCATCTACTGTATAACATATTTTTAAGTTTGTAAATCATCCTGTTTGCAACTAAGATCAAAGAAGTGCAGAAAAGTTATATACAGTCAACTGCTTTGTTATCTTGATTTTGATTTAAGACACCATTCCATATCATACCTTAAGTCATGTAGTTTAAGCAAGATGTAAGCCATAGGATTCAAGCTGGGTGGAGGAAATGGAGGCATGCTTCAGGTGTTATTTGTAGTGGAGAAGTATCACTAAAACCTAATAAAAAATTTTACTTCATAGTTATAAGACTAGCAATGTTATATGAGACTGAATGTTGGGCTGAAGCCAAAATGAGAATAAGCACAATGTTGCAGAGATGAGAATGTTGAGTTGGATGAGTAGATACACTAGACAAGATAGAATGGCAGAGAAAAAGTTGGGGTAGCACCTATTTTGGAAAAGATAGTAGAATCTGACGTTTGGTGGCTTGATCATGTGAGGCGAAGACTTGTAGAAGCCCTAGTTATAAGAGTAGATCAGATGTAGGGTAGCCCATAGTGGTAGAGATTGACCAAGAAAAATTGTGGACGAACTCATTAAGAATGACTTAGATTTAAATGGCTCGTCTACAAACATGGTCTACAAATAGCATTGCGATCTATGTAGCTCACCCCACCTAGAGAGGAAAGGCTTTGTTGTTGTAATGTTATTGTAAACAATTAGCTCTTGCTGGGTCAATATGAGAAGCCAAATTGAGACCCAGAGCAAAAAATGTATCAAATAGAAATAGTCTGATTAAAATGGGTTGAGAAGACTAGAGAAAACTTTAGGAGAAACCATTAAAAAGGACCTTGCTGTAAATATATTTATTGAAAATTTGGTATTTTATAGAGCACAATGTCGTCACTTTAGGATCCAATGGTTGTTGCTGTCTCATCCCTTTTCTTTGTATAATAATGTCATTTTAGGTAGCAGATGATTGCACAAGAGATATGCATTTATAAATTTTGTGCTCATTGTCAGTGAGTGTTTTAAGTGACATATAAAATCATGGGGTTTTGAATTCTAATTCTGTCTGAAACGTGAAGATGTCTTTGCCTTTGCTGCTTGCTGACTTATAGTTGGGATTTTTTTTTTCTTTTTGATGATATTTACCATCACATTACTTAAATATAGTTTTTTTCAGCTTTCTCTCTCGTCAAATAGTTTTGTCTTTATAAATTTATTTGAAGTTTATGTTTCATTGTGTTCTCGCTCGGCCCTTAAGTTTCTTAACTTGGAGGATATGATCATGTCATCCTGTGTTGATTAGCATAAGGATAGTTTGGATATGATCATTGGAAATACTTCATTTTGATGATTAAAAAGAAAAACAACTCCACATGATTTGTCCTTGTAGTATCGTTGATGGTGAGGTCAAGGCTGTTGAAGGTGAACCTTCTAAATCACTGTTGGAGAACAACAAATGCTATTTACTGGACTGCGGTGCTGAGGTATTTGTCTGGGTTGGCCGGGTAACACAAGTTGATGAACGAAAAGCAGCTTGCCAAGCAGCTGAGGTATTGTCATTGTAAAATATGGTTCTTCATATGTGAATTAAAATTGGATTCATTACTTCACTTACATATATATCTCCAGGAGTTTGTTGCAAGCCAAAATAGGCCAAAATCTACAAGGATAACCAGGGTTATTCAAGGTTATGAGACACATTCATTTAAGTCCAACTTTGATTCTTGGCCATCAGGATCTGCTACTACTGGTGCTGAGGAAGGAAGAGGAAAAGTTGCAGGTGAACATCGTTTATTCTTGTTTGTAGCTTGGCTTGTCACTATGTCTATCTAGCCATACTGACAAGTTTGGTATTTTGTGTATTGTCAGCTTTGCTTAAACAACAAGGTATTGGTGTCAAAGGAATGTCAAAAAGTAGTACCCCAGTAAATGAGGAAATTCCACCTTTGCTTGAAGGAGGTGGGAAGATGGAGGTGAGCTCATAATTTTCCTTATTATGTTTGGTTGGCTTAACTAAATTGACATCTGTCATCTTGCTATAATTTTCCAGGTATGGCGAATCAATGGGAGTGCTAAGACTGCCTTGCCAAAGGAGGGTGTTGGTAAATTTTACAGTGGGGATTGTTACATTGTACTGTATACTTACCACTCTGGTGAGAGGAAGGAAGACTACTTTTTGTGCTGTTGGTTTGGCAAAGACAGCATTGAGGTGGGTCTTTTTGATTTGAGCTCAAAATATGGTGAGGATGTAATGTGGTTGTGATTGACATTGTGAATCTAGAACAAATCTACTATTGGATAGACCACAAAGACACTTAGCTTTATTGAATGGTGGCAATATGTCCCCATTCCCCAATAGATGTGGTCAAACTATGCTATGTATCGATTAACATAACATGAAAAATAGCGTCACAATGCTTGACATTCAATATCAAGCTATCAATCTATATCTGCATAACTGATATGAAGCAATATGTCTCGACTATGTCTCAAACCGCCCTTGGCAGAAGAAATCCGTATCTTTTTCATAAATCTTTCTTTTTTCTTTTGGATGAAAACTCCATATGACATTTCTTGGAATCTTCATGCTAAGGGAAATAAAATTACTATGAATAATTAGATTCTTAAAGTTGTGGGATTTTTGAAAGGAATAAACAAGCTTGTTTCCAAGTGTGAATCAAAGCACAAAATTAGAAACTTAGAAAGAAAGTTGAGGTAGCACCTATAGTAGAAAATACCCTTTGGTTTGGTCATACATGGAGAAAGCTTGTAGAAATCCCAGTAAAGAGAGTAGATTAGATGGATGGCAGCCCAATAGCTAGAGGTAGAGGGAGATCAAGAAAAGTGTAGGAGAAACCATTAAAAAGTATTTAGATTTTAATGATTTGACTATAGACATGGTTTATGATGTCAATAGGGCATCATCTAATCCATGAAGCCGAGTTCACTTAGTGGGACAAGATTCGAGTGTTGTTGTTGCTATGAAAGAGTTGCCATCATAGGAACATCAGATATGTTGAGGGATTTGTTGGCTTTGCTTCAATAATATTTTTATGTTTTCTTTGTTGTATATTTTTCCTCGTTTGTTAACAAAGATCCCTTATCTCCCAAATTCCTTATAACTGTTCTCCCTTTATCTTAATGAATTTCTTCTTTTATGAAAAGAATCATAAAACATAACTCACAGTTTTTCTCCCTTTTCTCTCTGCGATTTTTTTCCCCTTTAATACTTCTTTATTGGATAGAATAAGTTAGTTTGGACTACTTTTGACCCGGGTTAAATTTGTTATCAGGAGGATCAAACAATGGCTACTCGGTTGGCCAATACAATGTCCAATTCATTGAAGGGTAGACCTATTCAGGTATTGTAATCCAAATGTCAAGTTGGGGATGTTGCTTAGAAATTGTGTATAATTGTTGATTTTCTTGCAGGGTCGTATATATGAAGGTAAAGAGCCACCACAGTTTGTTGCTCTTTTCCAACCTATGGTGGTCCTCAAGGTATCATGTGCAAAGATTTATGGTGTTTCAACAACATATATAATTTAACTTTGTGAAGCTGACTAGTTTAACCAACTTACTCCTGTTTTAGGGAGGCTTGAGCTCTGGATACAAAAAATTAATATCAGACAAAGGTTTATCAGAGGAGACATACACGGCAGACTGTATTGCGCTTATTCGAATATCTGGAACTCCCATTCATAACAATAAGGCAGTACAAGTTGATGCAGTGCGTACCCATTAAATTATTATTTTTTGCTCCATAAGTATGTTGCTAGGGCTTACCTTTCTCTTAATGGCCCATAATTATTCATTCTTACTCAGGTTCCATCATCATTGAATTCTACTGAGTGTTTTGTCCTGCAATCTGGCTCTACAATATTCACTTGGCATGGAAATCAGAGTTCCTTTGAGCAGCAGCAGCTAGCAGCAAAAGTAGCTGAATTTTTAAGGGTGAGGTCTATGGCCTCAATGTTGCGGATCTTCGGCTAAACTATTCAAGCACTATCATGAAAATTTAGAGCATAATCAACTTATATAATTCAAACCATTGAGTTTCTTGTGTCTAGTGACTATTACAGATTTTTACCTTTAAGGGAAAAATTAGAATATTTACTTTTGTGAATGTTTTATTTTTCTTTAGTAAACCGTTGAACCTCTATTTATATAGCGTTGATTACTTCAAGATCAAATAATTCAAACTGGCTTGAGATGACAATATTCTTCTGTTTATACCCTTAGTGCAGCACTTGTCTGAGACTATGTTTTTAATTTATTTGATTTATTTATTTGCACTAGAGGACTTCATGATTGTTTTTCACACAAAGATGAAATAATAGTAGTATTGCCATATTCATTATTTGTTAGTGTGTTACCTGTCCGTGTTCAGCCAGGAGTTGCTTTGAAGCATGCAAAAGAAGGAACAGAAAGCTCAGCTTTCTGGTTTGCACTCGGAGGAAAACAAAGTTACACTAGCAAAAAAGTCACTAATGAGTTTGTGAGAGACCCACATTTGTTCACTTTCTCATTCAATAAAGGTAGCATTTCTTGCCATGTTACTTCTCTATATAAAATGTTATGTAATAGCATACTTGTTTATCGATAATTGAAAATATACTGACCTTCATTGATTTTGTTTATTCTTTTGCACTATGGATCTACCAGGAAAGTTACATGTGAGTTTGTCACTGGAGCTTCATTATTTGAAATTTCCTCCAATTTTCTGGAAGTTTGTCAGCAGCAGCTTTTCAGGGTTATTTATGTCTTATAAATCTATTTTTATTTTTTACTCTGCAGGCAGAGGAGGTTTACAACTTCTCCCAAGACGATTTATTGACAGAGGATATCCTCATACTTGATACACATGCAGAAGTGTTTATTTGGGTTGGTCAGTGTGTGGACCCAAAAGAAAAGCAAAATGCTTTTGAAATTGGCCAGGTAAGCATACTAAAGAATGTCATGCTTTTATTTCCCATATTTCTTCCTACTTAAAATAATTGATATATGCTAGAATTTTTCCCTCAGAAATACATAGATATGGCTGCATCTTTGGAGGGACTATCTCCACATGTACCACTATATAAAGTAACCGAAGGGAATGAACCTTGCTTTTTCACAGCATACTTTTCATGGGATCATGCAAAAGCTACGGTATGTGCTGAAACATCGATATTTCCCATTCCTAGTTTGTCTTAGAAGAAAACAAAAGCATATAAAAATTCTCTGTTCTCGCTCTTTTCTTTATCTTCAGCTGTAAAGTCACAATTGTATCATGTCTGTGGTGGTTGAGAGCAGAACATAATTCTTGGCTTACTGGCTGATTTAGCAAAACCCATTATAATCTTGTCATCAAATATAAGGTTCACGAAATTCTGAATATAACACGTTAAATTTGTAGGAAAAATAAAAGAGAAAGAGGAGTATAGGCTGAATTGCATAGGTTCAAAAAGGTTAAATGCTTGAGTGCTTTTGCACTCAACATATCTATATTTATAGGTAAGAAGAAATAAATACAACCTTTTCCAAGAGCAAGACCCATTATATTATTGTTCCAATGCCATGGCTTCTACAATTTCCAACGCAATATTCCTACCATTCCCAATATCATATTTATCACATGGCTAAATACATTTAGTCACATGTATTATTCTTAGCACTTCACATCATGCTAAAGCTTACTAAGCTTTAAGCTTGTTACAAAAGAACCCTTAAAATGAAGAAAAATATAAAATAAACTCCATAAAAACACTGGTAAGGCAATTCAAGGATGGTGGATACACTTGGGAAGACAAGACAACAAAATAGCTGGAATGACTATCGGCTTGAATAACTTGTTGGATGATTAGGAAGAACAGACGTCACTGGAATGATCATCAGTGAAAATTTCCTAAAACTGCAATAATAAACTGCAAGAACAACATATGGGAGCCTTGAATAGTAGGGACAATGTTGGAGATCCATAAAAATACTTCAAAATTAAAACTAAGGCTTGTATACATCTCAGCCATGAAGAGTATATCACTGGCATGTCTCATGAGTGAAAAACAAAAATCACCATTGTTATGATTCACAATGGGAGGCAGGTAGGAATCACAACCTTATATTCATGACTCCATGCCATGGATCAAACAAGAAGCTAACAACAAAACAGGGAAGTTGAACACTGTAGGCAGCCGAAAAAGTTGCCGGAAAATGAACACTCAATGGAAATGTGCTGGTGGAAGCAAAAGCAGCAGTTTGAAGACGCGGCAGTGATTAGAGTGATTCACAACTAAAATGAAAAAAAATGAAGAGAAAAGGTGAAGTTGATGGAAAAAGATCTAGGGTCTTAATGGCCTGACATTATGCATTATAGATGGAAATAGAGTTCCAAATTTTAGGAATTCAGTAGCGGAATAGTGATGTCAAAGGTCATGGAGAATGGTACCGCTTTGAATGTTGAATTTGTTGGAAAAATAAAACAGAAATTGGAGTATAGGCTGAATTACTTGGGTTCAAATTGGTTGAATGCTTGAGTGCTTTCTTGCCTAGCATATATAGACAAGAAGAAATAAACACAACTTACTTTTACGAGAACAATAATAAAGACTTAAACTATTTCCTATGGTTCCTATTGTTCCAATGTCATGGTGTTAGGAATCAGAGATTTAGGCAAGTCTACACTAGAAGAAATAGGAAGGACAGGGTCATGGGCCAGAATACGAGCCCAATTGTAAATAATGAAGACAGGTTGTAGGTGAGAGTAGGCAGTTAGTTAGTGGGAGGGAATAGGCGGGAAAATTAGTTGGAGCAGAGAACAAAAAGGGAGCAACAGAAAGGAAGTTAGTTAGTCAATGTTAGTAAGTTGGTTAGTGCATAGAGAGAGGACTGGAGAGTTCCCTCTGCATGAGGAGCATCCCCTGTGTAATGTTCTTCCCCAAATTCTAGGATTCCTAGTACTTGCTAGGGATTCTGATTGAATAAACATACCTTGCATTCCCTGGTCCTAACACTGGTATCAGATTCTTCGTTGATCCTGGAAGACTCGCCCATGGTCAACTCCAAGATGGACAAACGGCTTGAGGCACTGGAGAAGCAATGCGAGGGGGAAGGTGAGAAGTATTCGCTGATCGCAAATTCCATTGCTTCTCTTACAGAAGCGTTGCGACGGATTGAAGGGCGGTTGGATGGTTTGGAAAACAACCGTGCGCAGCACCACGATGATGAACAACCAGACGGTTCGCCGGCGACCTTCAACGGCGGGAACCGGCGTGAACGCGGCCACGACGAACCACCGCCCGGTTTTGGGGGTGCAGATGAGGCAGCGTGGAGCGGACGGAGGGGCCTTGCCGCGGACCAATGGAGGAAGTTGGATCTTCCACTCTTTCATGGCGACGATGCTTATTCCTGGGTTGATAGGATGGAACGATACCTTGAGATCAAGGGCGTTCCAGAGGGCCAGTGGTTGTACGCGGCCAAGGTTGCTATGGAGGGCAAAGCACTGACTTGGTTTCGCTGGTGGCAGGAGAACGCCTCTTTCCACTCATGGTCTCTTCTCAAGAATGCCATTATAAAGCGATTTCAACCAGAACTGGTTCAAAACCCGTTCGAGTGGCTGCTGGGATTGCGACAAAACGGCTCCGTACGCGAATTCAGGGAGAAATTTGAGATGTGCTCCAGTCTACTTAATGTCAACGAACGCCGTTATCTCCTCGGCATCTTCCTCAATGGTCTCAAAGATGAGGTAAGGGCTGAACTAAAACTTCACTCCTTCCATACGCTAGATGAGGCGATGGATTTGGCAGAGTTAGTCGAGAGTCGCAATCTGATGTTAGCAAAGTGTTCTAGGAGGCCATTCCATAGACCCACTTCGGGTTTCACGGGGAGTACGAATGGCAACAGAACGGGGGATCCGCCAAGCACGAGAAAGGTGGAGGAGGTAAAGGACGGAAGCATAGGGGGCGGAGGTAGAGGTCTGCGACATCTGTCCAATGAAGAGTACAGGGAGAAGCGGTTAAAGGGGTTATGTTTCTTTTGTGACGAGAGATTCACCCCCGAACATGTGTGTAAAAATAAGCACTTCAAGTTCTTGATCATGGAGGAAGAACCTGACGATCTAGGGGACCAAATTTGGCATGAGGCAGAGGAGGACCTGCAGGCAGCAAAAACCCATCTGCAGCTGGATTACCGAAGCATGGCGGGCCAAAGGACATCTCGCTCCCTTAGGTTGTGGGGCCAGGTTGCTAACCAACGCGTGAGGGTTCTCATTGATACGGGGGCTTCGCACAACTTTATTTGTCCTAAGTTGGCGTCGGAAGCGGGCTTAGCAGTGAACACCACTTCTGACTTTGTGGTCAAGGTGGGGAATGGGGAGCTAGTAACCAGCCAGGGCAGATGCCACCAGGTACGTGTTGTTTTTCCCAACCTGGTTGTACAACAGAACTTTTATCTTTTTCCCTTGGAAGGTTCGGAGGTTGTGCTGGGGTTGGAATGGCTGGACACCTTGGGGGATGTTCTAGCTAATTTCAAAGAATCCAGAATCATCGTGGGTTCTCCCAAGGATGGTGTGGTGCTCCAAGGGGACCCGGAATTGTGTTATGGAGAGATCGGTCTTCGATCGGCTATGCAGGTATTGCAAGCGCAGGGACAAGCATTTCTGATTCAGTTATGGCCCACCCAAGGGCAAGAGATGGAGGACACCCAGCTGCCGGCAGCGGTCTCTCAGGTTTTGGCACAGAATGAGGTGATCTTTCAATCTCTTTCGGGGTTACCCCCTCACAGGCGACATGACCATGCCATTACTTTGAGAGCAGGGGCTGACATTCCAAATCTGAGACCATACCGCTATCCACACTATCAGAAAAATGAGATCGAAAAGCTGGTGGGCGAAATGTTAACCGCGGGCATTATTAGACCGAGCATTAGTCCCTTTGCTAGCCCCATCATTCTGGTTAAAAAGAAGGATGGCAGCTGGCGATTTTGTGTGGATTATCGTGCCCTTAACAAAATTACTGTCCCGGACAAATTCCCAATCCCCGTTATTGATGAACTCCTTGATGAATTAGCGGGTGCAATGGTTTTCTCTAAACTAGACCTCAAATCGGGCTATCACCAAATCCGGATGGTGGAAGAAGATATCAGGAAAACAGCTTTTCGGACACATGAGGGACATTACGAATTTCTGGTCATGCCGTTTGGGCTCACGAACGCTCCCTCGACGTTTCAAGCCTTGATGAATGATATTCTGCGTCCTTACCTTCGGAAGTTTGTTCTGGTTTTCTTCGACGATATCCTTGTCTACAGCAAGGATGTGCAGGCTCATGCAGACCACTTACAATCTGTTTTTACTTTGCTGAAAGATAATAGCTTGGTCCTGAATAGGAAGAAATGCGATTTTGCTGTCTCGCAGGTGGAATATTTGGGCCATATTGTGTCTCCACGGGGCGTAGCGGCGGATCCTAAGAAGACCGACGCGATGAGGCAATGGCCAGTCCCGAAGGATTTGAAGGGCCTCCGGGGTTTTCTCGGCTTAACAGGGTACTACCGCCGATTTGTTCAAAACTATGGGCTCATTGCTAAGCCTTTGACAGATTTGACCAAGAAGGATGCTTTCCTCTGGTCTGATATTGCCCAACAGGCTTTTATCCGACTGAAGAATGCCATGGCTGACCTTCCAATTTTGGCCGTCCCCGACTTTTCGCAACCATTTGTTCTGGAAACGGATGCATCAAGTCAAGGACTGGGGGCTGTCTTGTCCCAAAATGGGCGGCCGATAGCATATCTAAGCCAAGCTCTGTCACCCCGCGCTCAACAGAAGTCAGTTTATGAAAGGGAGCTTATGGCAATTGTACTTGCAGTGCAGAAATGGCGACACTACCTCCTGGGGCGGCACTTTATTATCATGACTGACCAACGTAGCCTCAAGTTCCTGACCGAACAGCGATTATTTGGGGAGGACCAGTTGAAATGGACCTCCAAGTTGATAGGGATGGACTTCGAAATCCAGTTTCGACCGGGTTTGCAAAATAAGGCAGCGGACGCCCTATCCCGTCAGATGATGTATCAAGCAATTTCTGTGGTTCAATCCAGCATATGGGATACCATAGAAGCTGAAACAGCCGCAGACCCCCACCTACAGCGAATTATTTTGGCCCTGCAGCAGGGGTCAGATGCCTTCCCCGGGTTTTCGTTGCAGCAAGGTCGATTATTTTATCAGGGACGGGCGGTTTTACCCAAGGATTCTTCACAGATCCCGGTTTTGCTTGCCGAGTCCCATGATTCACCAACGGGGGGTCACTCCGGTTTTCTGCGTACTTATAAACGCCTGGCAGCAGCGGTATATTGGAAAGGGATGCGGAAACAGGTCAGAGACTATGTTGCGAGTTGTCAAACTTGCCAAACTAACAAGTATGAAGCTCTGTCTCCTGGTGGTCTCTTGCAACCACTTGCCATTCCAGATCAGGTCTGGTCTGAGGTTTCTTTGGACTTCATCTCCGGGCTGCCCAAGTCAAAAGGCAAGGATGTCATTATGGTGGTCGTAGATCGCCTCACCAAATATGCCCATTTTCTAGCGTTAGCTCACCCTTTTACTGCAAAGGAGGTCGCCCATCTGTTTGTAAAGGAAATTGTCAGGCTGCATGGCTTTCCTCAAGCCATTGTGTCAGATCGTGACCCAGTGTTTTTAAGTCACTTCTGGTCAGAATTGTTCCGCCAAGCTGGCACGAAACTCAAGTATAGTACTTCATACCATCCGCAGACCGATGGTCAGACCGAAGTTACCAATCGGTGCTTAGAGACATATCTCCGCTGCTTTGTGGGCAACAAACCCAAACAGTGGGTAGAGTGGCTAGCCTGGGCAGAATACTGGTTCAACACCTCGTTCAACGCCTCAACTCAGGTCTCCCCATTTCAAGCTTTATATGGCAGACCCCCTCCAATTCTCTTTCGGGGCAACACTTACCCTTCTAAGGTTCCAGAGGTGCAGGCCCTCGTAGCCACCCGTGATGACGTCTTGGCTGAGCTCAAAAACCACCTATGCATGGCTCAGCAACGTATGAAATACTATGCTGACCGACATCGCAGGGAGGTGAATTTCGAAGTTGGTGATTGGGTTTTCTTGAAGTTTCAGCCCTATAGAATGAGAGCTTTGGCCCGGAAACTTAATGAGAAATTGAGTCCTCGGTTCTATGGACCTTACCAGGTTACTGAGCGGCTAGGACCTGTGGCATATAGACTGGCACTTCCTCCCTCTTGCCGCCTTCATCCCGTGTTCCACGTTAGTCGATTGAAGCGCGCGGTGCCACAACAACAACAGCCGCAGGAGCTACCTCCTGGCCTATCGGAGGAAGGCATCCTGCAAGCCACACCAGACCAGCTCTTGGATATCCGCAACAATGGCTCTGGAGTTACTGAAGTTTTAGTCAAGTGGCTTCACCTCCCGGATTGTGACAACTCGTGGGAGTCTCTGGATGTGTTGACACAGCAGTTTCCAGACTCGCACCTTGAGGACAAGGTGGCTCTTTTGGAGGGGGGTAGTGTTAGGAATCAGAGATTTAGGCAAGTCTACACTAGAAGAAATAGGAAGGACAGGGTCATGGGCCAGAATACGAGCCCAATTGTAAATAATGAAGACAGGTTGTAGGCTGAGAGGCCGGGCAGTTAGTTAGTGGGAGGGAATAGGCGGGAAAATTAGTTGGAGCAGAGAACAAAAAGGGAGCAACAGAAAGGAAGTTAGTTAGTCAATGTTAGTAAGTTGGTTAGTGCATAGAGAGAGGACTGGAGAGTTCCCTCTGCATGAGGAGCATCCCCTGTGTAATGTTCTTCCCCAAATTCTAGGATTCCTAGTACTTGCTAGGGATTCTGATTGAATAAACATACCTTGCATTCCCTGGTCCTAACACATGGCTTCTACAATTTGCAATGCAATATTCCTACCATTCCCAATATCATATTTACCACATGGCTAAATACGTTTAGTCACATGCATTGTTCTTAACAACACAATCTACAGCGAGTGCTCCCATGTGTGAACCAATGCTGCGTAGTGCAATTAGTGTATTTATTACATTGTAATTGTAATAGTAGATCAGATGACAGATGTATGTTTGATTTGGGAAAATGATGAGGTGATCATTAGGTTTTTGAGGAAGAAATTGACCACAAGAAAAAAGGCTTAAGCCATTCAAATTTACATGTTTAGGAAGCAGGTACTTTAATTAGTTGATTACTCATGCATTATTTTCCTAATGAAATGTAGGTTCATGGGAACTCATTCCAGAAAAAGGTGTCAATACTCTTTGGGATTGGCCATGCTGTGGAGGTATAGTCCGAACTTTTGATTTTATTAGGAAAACTGATGTTGACCTATGCAAAGTATTTCAATTTACAGAATATACTTAGAGATTTTTATTCACACCAAATACAGCAGTTGAAACTGAACTTCTAGTATGAGCAATCTCTTTACTTGTGTAGATCCAACAAATGAAGATTCTAGTTCGTGTCAAGCTTCTTTGGATCCATTCATTTTTCCTAGGACAATGCTATATGATAAAGTTATTTGGTTGATGTGTACGGACACTGTCTAAGAACAATATGAAGAAAATTCTCAATCTTCCACAACTTTCTACTCTGTATTTGAAACATCCTGTGACCCCTGGGCTATTTTAATTTCAATTTGATTTGAACTGTAAAATGTATGAAAGTGTCCATACACATCAATGAAAAACTGATCTGTATTATTTTCTCTCATTATGGGTTAAAAATCCATCATGTACATTTAATTTTATGATTCAGAAACTTAAATACAATGGCTTAAGATTGTGGTAAAGACAACAGTGAAGTAGACGGTATGTGGCATATCAAGTACCAACATTTGTGCATGTCAGTCTCATATAAGCACTGAAACTGATATGGTTTTGGAGAAAAGTTTTAGAATAAATCATAATTTTGAATTATGTATAGAAATGCGTCCTTTTTCTCTTTAACTAACATTAAAGCTTGGGGATTTAATTTTATACTAGTTGTATGTGTTTTTACTTATGATTTGCTTTAATTCTCTGATCTGATTTAAGACCCAGTTTTACCTGCATACCCTTTGATATTTATGATTCTTAATTTTCTAGTTAAATGGTTTACCACTATTTTCAAGTTCATTCAACAATACTTCTAGATGTCTTTTTTTTTTTTTTTTTTTTCAATATTTTTCCCTCTCCTCAACATTACAGTGCTGGTTGTATAAGTTTGTGTAGATGCAATATTTCTGGTATTATAAATATCGCGCAAGAATTTGTTGAATGTTTCTCTGTATGCTCAACAAGGATTTGCTGATGCTGATGACAGGAAAAGTCAAATGGGTCAAGTCAAGGAGGACCAAGACAAAGAGCAGAAGCTTTGGCTGCCTTATCTTCTGCATTTGGTTCATCATCTGAGAAAGCATCCAGTATGGTATGGTTACTTGTTTCAATTTTCTTAAAACCAAAAGGAGATTTGCCTGGCTAGGGGACCTGAGGGTAAGGATTAGGAATAAAGTGCACGAGGGTAACTATTATCATTAACACAAGATTTGGATTTTCTAAAGAGAAGAGTGCACTAAAATAAAGTGCAAGTGGTACCCATAGATGAGTGTTAGAAATCAGGAAAATATTAAAGGGTATCTTAGATTTTTTCTTAGTATTGGTTTTAATATTTTTCCATATTTCATGATTTGTTTCTATTTAATTAGGATTAGGAGTCTAATATCATCATTAATAAGGATTAGTCTTCGTATTTTATCATCATAACATATCATATTATCGATTTACACTAGTGAATATTATTCTTAGCCTCTAGTCTCTTGTTTTCTCCTATTCTGCCTAAAACCCATAATTTCAACAATGAGAAAACAGAGGAAGTGGATTCTCACATATCCATAATTTGTTATATAGGTTCTTTTATTTTGTAAAATTCCAAACCATTCTTTTTCACATCAATGGTTATCCATCACGAACATTAATCTCTGAAGTGCACCCATCAATTAGAGGATTCAAATCCTTTAACCCATACAGCATTCTATGTTGCTTCTTCTTTTCTTTATACTACTTTTGATGTGAATTAATGGATTTCCATTCTGCATTTAGTCCTGGAACCAAAGGACTCTTGTTTTTTAGATGGAAAAAATGTGGAAAGACATTGATCCCATTCCTCCTAAAAAGATCAGATTGAGATTTCAAATTTTTATTGAATAGGATTCCATATATTATTCTTAATATACCCATATTAAAATTAAATTTTTGTCTTGAATTTTTCTAATCGTCCACTTCCACAATTCTAAAATTAATGTCATACCACTACTGTGAAGCATGAGGCCATAATTCTGTAACATTATTTATAATCTATACAGAAAGAAAAAAGTTACATTTCTGTTATTTAGTTGTTGGAGAATGTATCACATATAAACATGTATACATGTGTGTGTGTGTGTGTGTGTGTGTGTGTGTGTGTATTTATATTTATATTTGTCATTTACATTCATTTAGATTTCATTCTATTTGTATCCCACACACTAAATTGCAGAATTACTTTCTATGTCATTTTATTTCTATGATTTGGCTCTTCTAAAGTGTAGAGTGTACTTTAGATGGTAAAATGCGTAATCAAAACCCTTGATGAGAAAATCAAAGGACAGAGTATTGCACACCTATGATTTTTCATGCAGATACTTGTATTTTTTAAAATCCTAATTCTTTGATTTTCTTCTCAATGGCACTTTACTTCTTAAGTGTACCCTGCACTTTAAAGGAGTCAAATTCTTCTTTTTTTCCCCTTTAAACAAAAAATCATATCAAACTATGGCTTCGGAGCATGATTTCTATTGCAATAGACCAATTCCTTTTCTGTGCCACTGGCGGCTTAATGTCATGCTTATTTACCCGCCCTTTTTGATTTTTTGGGTAATCCTATTCGTTGCACCAAACATAGCATTAGTTTTTGGTGTGAAATAGTAATATAGAATAGATAGTTAGGCATATGTATTAGGTTCAGCTTTCTACAGAAAAACGAAAGGGAGAACATTGAGGCATGTTAAATTGAATTTAGAATCTTCATATTTACATTTTAGACAGTGAGCATTACAAAATCCCACCTTCTTGGGTTTCACTTGGAAAATTAACTAATGTCATTGGTCCCCGAGAGCTATAAATTCAATTTTGTATTTAAAGGGGCGTCCTCTGTGATTGAATCATCATTTTAATTTTGGCGTCAATGGAGTAACCTCTGACAGTGTGCGAAGTTTTAGTTTCTGAAAATCATATGTCAAGAAATATCCAGCTTTCAAGTGGGAATGGATGCTCTTTCGAAGAAATGTTAATTTCTTAGGAGTTAATTCTCCCTCATTTGCATTCAGTAATGCAACCAATTTTACCCTGTCAAATCATCCAAGTTGTGCAGTTGTTTTTTAATTAATACTCTAGCTTTATGACTTGTACTATTCACTCTAAGGCCAAAATAATTGTGCCTCTGCTTCATGTAGGCATTTATGAAGTTGGACAAATAGAGGATTCAAGTCTAGTATTCCCTTTATTTCGTAAATTGAAGTTATACTCGTGAAGTTTTAAAACTCCTTTTTCTCTCTGGATGGATTTAAGAAAATGGACAAGCTTGTTTGTGTGTCATTATTTTGATAAAAAAGTATCTTTTTAAAATTTAAAAAAAAAAGTACTTTTTATGTTTTTAAATATATTTGGGTAAAACTTTTAAAATAGAATCACTAGAAAAAGTACAAAAAAGATCTTTTTTGAGAAGCTATACAATTTTTATCTTCTAGAAAAAGATCTTTTATAGCATAAAAAAAATATTCAATGACAAAAAGATATTTTATTATTACATCCAAACATAAAATAACTTTTACTTTTTCAAAAGGTCTTTTAGAAAAAGATCATTTTAAAAAAATTCTTTTTGGAGAAGCTCATCCAAACAAGCCCATAGAATATTGCCATTAGTTGTGATCTTCTGTGCTGTGTTCTGAAGATTGATCATTTATTTGGCATCTTTTTAGCCCCTTCATTGTTGCTTCTTTGTGGTTTGCTTTGGTTATTTGGTTTTCCTTTAGGTAGCATTTGGTATGAGGTAATCCATATGAATTACTAGTAATCTTTAATTAAACTATGTAGATCCACCACATTACCTTATTTGGATGAGTCACATTACTGGTAATCCAAATTTTCAAGGCAATCCCCCATGGGGGTGTCTTTGTGGATCCTGCTATTATTATTATTGTTATAAAATATGATTAATGTTAATTGATATTATTAATTAATAATTGTATATAATAATTATTATTATTATAAATACTGATATTAATTATGACCCCTGATCCAATTAATCTTTTGCATTCTCGTAGGCCCAGGATAGATTGAATGGATCAAACCAAGGAGGACCAAGACAAAGAGCAGAAGCTTTAGCTGCTTTAAACTCAGCATTTAATTCATCATCTGAAACCAAAACTTTTACTCCTAGGCCATCCGGAAGAGGTCAAGGATCACAAAGAGCAGCAGCAGTGGCTGCTCTTTCATCAGTTCTTACTGCTGAAAAGAAAAACAATTCACCAGATGCTTCTCCTGTGACAAGCAGTAGTCCTGTTGTGGGAAGTAGCTTTACCGGTAAGAAATAGTTCTCATTATCTAAGTGCAAAGTTTCATCCAGAATACACTGGTTTGCTGTCTATTTTTTTGCTCAAAATACCACAACTGGTTTGCTGTTTTCAATATTTTACAACAGCATCTTACTTTTTTGTCTTTCTCTTTACAGTTTTTAATGTAGATCCTTCTTGTTCAATTCTAATTATCATAATTGTTTATAGTATGTCCTGTAGTAGGGCTGGGCAAGGTTTAGTTCGTTAAAAGAACCAACTTGAACTTAACCTAAACCGGAATCTGGTCCAATTTTTTGAACCAAACTGATTGAAGACATCCAAATTGGTTCAAAAACCAATAAAACCGGTGCACAGTTGTGTAGATATTGTTATGGAAACAAGATGAATTTGAGGCCCACTCAATATATTCCCAACAGGTTGTGTAGTGATGCCCATTTCTAGTGTTAGTAACTCAAGTAGTTGAATATTTTATGACATAACAAGAGAGAGAAACAAGGTAAGAGGCCATGGGTTGCTTCATTCTTGAAATTTGAATTTGAACAACAGAGAAAAATAAGCTTTGCATATATAAGAGAGAAAATCAAGCACATAAGAGACTGAGGATTAGAGTTTGAGGAGGAGACTTGGTTCGGTTATGGATATAACTGGTTTTATTGAGTTAGCTTCATGAACCAATAAAACTGGTTTAGTTCTGAACTTTTTCTTCTAGAAAAAGAAACGTTTTTCGTGTGTTGGTTTGGTTTAGTATGAGATTTGGTGTTCCCTCCCCACCCCCCCCCCCCCCCTTCTTAACAGCACCACCTGTAGTCACCTGAATTTGGTAGCTATATTTTGGCTGTGCAAGTACACTTCTGAGAATGGAGATCTAAGCTCTACATTGCACTACAGTTTTGGAACACCTTAAATTTATTTAGGAAAATTGAATTCTGAAACCCGTGCCTTATTGAGATTCAAGAGAAGAAATAGCATATTCCAATTTAATAATTCTATAGGCTTTTTATTTTCCTCAAGAGGAACCGAAGTCAAATGCTTATGTTGCTTTAAAAAACGTAAATTGAATTTTGTTTGTACTACCATTTTTATGTGCTTCTGATCATTTAACAAGTTTGTGTTCCTGCTGCAGAAGCCAAAAGTGAAAGTGCCTCTTCTGAAACAGAAGAAGCTGCAGAAGCCAAGGAAACAGAGGAACTGGCCCCTGAAACTGGTAGCAATGGGGATTCGGAGCCAAAACAAGAAAATGTAGAGGATGGAAATGATAGTGAAAGTAGTCAAAGGACGTTCAGTTATGATCAATTAAAAACTAAATCTGGTAAAAGTGTGTCTGGAATTGATCTTAAACGGAGAGAGGTTCGTCTCGTTTTGCATTGATTTCATAATTTTATATCAATTTTATATGATTTTCTTTTTAGTTTCATGATTTCTACTGATGTTAACATCTTTCTTTATTCTGCGCTTGATGCTGGTCAGGCCTATCTGTCAGAGGAAGAGTTCAAAACTGTATTTGGAATGGAAAAAGAAGCATTCTATAAATTGCCAAGATGGAAGCAAGACATGCTGAAAAAGAAATTCGAATTGTTCTAGACTTGATGAGTGACGTATCTGCTTCTTTTGCATCCTAATCTACCTTTCCTCAATTATCTTGAAGTGCACTTATCTGTTGTATAGTGTGGTTTTATTGGTAGACCGTACTTGGATTCCTATGCATGAGCGTTTGCTTTCGGCCTGTAATGAAGTAGCTGTGATTAGTGTCCAAGTAGGAATATGACGCTGTATGGAGAGTGATTTTTGGTTTCTCCTTTTAAATTGCTGCGGCCTCTTGCAATGTTTACATATTATAAGCAATGAAGACACAAGACAGTGGACAGGTCTAATTCTTTCATTTTGTCGAGTTTGTATTTTAAATATGTTGCTTTTTTTTTTTTTTTTCCTTCGGTGCAGTTATTGGTTAGAAAGGCGGGTGTATATGTATTGCATTTTATACTGAATCCCAATATAATGAAAACAAAAAAGGTTTGTTTGTTATTTATTTATTTATATTTTTACTTTGGATGTAGTGAATAGCCAAATATTATTATTGATGATTATTGATGCAATAGCCGGGATTCACGATTTGGAATTTTGGTTCATAAGCTGAGTTTAATGTATATGAGCTAGTTAACGAAAACCAAAGGATTGACTTGTTTAAAATCAGTTTGAGCTTGGGCTAAATGCGTGTTTAGAGTAGGCATTGCGATCTTGATTTTAGTTAAAAATAAGTTTAACGTAAAGTGGTGTGTGCACGTTAGGAATTATTTACTTACCCATATGGTTAAAATTTTAGGAGAAATATTTCTTTAGAAGTAGAAACAGAAGCAAATATAAAAGTAGAAAATTATTTTATATTTGAAAATAATTATATAAGTATTTTTTATTGAAATTAAAATTTTTAAATTATTAGGATGTAATAAATATATAAGTATTTTTTCTTATAAAATTTATAATTAAGGATTTGGAGAGAGAGAGAGAGAGAGAGAGAGAGAGAGAGAGCAAAAATAAAAGTGGAAAGAGAGTTATATTTTTAAAAAATTTAAGGATAAAATTGTAATTAAATAAAAAAAGTGGTTGTTAAATTTATGGAATAATATTGTCTTTTTTCTATTACTTCTATTTTTGAAAAAAGTAACTTTTTAACTATTTCTCAAAAAAGTAGAAAAATTGAGTATTTTTTATTTCTGGTTTATTTTTTTAGAAATACAAACAAATAATATTAAAGATTTTATAAGTATTATTTTTTGAACAATTTTGAAAAAAAAGTTTTTTTTCTTGTTGTAGAAGCACAAACAAATGCATCAAGTGAATCTGTCAAGATAAATGATGTTTGAATAATATTTATCAAAAATCCCTTTTGGATGCATAATTGGAAAGAAAATGGGGTAATTTTTTATAAATTTTTTCTTTTATTTTTTTGGTTCATGAAGTATATTTTAAATTTTTATGTTAAAATAATTTTTATTTTTTGTATGTATTAAATCAGAATATTTTTTTTCAAAAATAATAATCCCGTTAAAAAAATTAATATTTTATATCTTGACTAATTAAAAATTTGAATTAAAACAAGAGAAAAAAAAAGCACTTATTCTTTTAAACTATAGGTCAAGTGCATTTTACTCCCAATATTTTGAAAATGTGCAAATTGATCCCTAAACTTTTTTAAATATGCCAATCAATTCTTCTATTAACTTCTCTATTTATTATTAACGAAAATACACATATTCAAAAAACTTTAAGGTATTAGGTTGCACGTTTTTTAAAATTCAAGAATTAAAATACACATGACCCAAAGTTGAGGGATATAGTGCATTTATTTTTTATTAACAATAGACGAAAATTTAACAACAGGACTAAAGTATACATTTAGAAAAGTTTAGAAGTCAATTTGCACATTTTCAAAATATAGGAGAAAAAATGTACATGATATATAATTTAGGAGAGTAAAGCATTTGTTTTCCCCTAGACCTTGGCTTTGGCTAGGTCCATGCATTTCCATTTTTGACAATGACTCAAGATTTTGCATGTGATAAATTCCCTTTGCTTTATCCACCTGTAGCCATGGAAGAACATTGTCTTAAATCTATGGAACTATTCTTCTTTGTTTACTTGTTCTTAATTTCACAATCTAAAAAGCTATTTCAATTGCTATTATCTTTCACTTATTCTATTTTTACCTTATATATATATATATATATATATATATATATATATATATATATATATATATATATATATATATATATATATATACATATATCATAACGTGTTTATAAATCTATAATTTTTTTTTTAAGAATGGTTGTAAATTATTTATATTGTATTTATTTAATTGTTAACAAGAAAAAAAGTCAAATACTACAAAGTATATATATATTCATCTAATTAAAATTATTAGACTCTTATTATAACTAGATCAAAAATTATATAGACAATATATGATTAGTTAACCATAGAAAACATTTTACAGCATATATATATATATATATTATTTACTCAATATATAAAAACATAACTTTTGTTATAGGTTATACCACCTTTTTTTTGTATAAACATTTGATTTTTCATTATTAAAGAAAATAATTAGGAGTAACTTTTAATGCAAGATAATTACATTACATTATTATCTGTGAATGAACAAGAAAAGATGTTACCTGTGATTTGGGATGTAGTGGAGATGATGGGCAAACTTACGTTGGCACTAGAAAACAACAGTGAACAACAATGAACTGACAAATTAATGTGGGGTGGTATGCCTGTAAGGCGCTCCTATGCTCAAGCCAGCGTGTGTACCAAGAGATAAGCTAGGGATGGATAGAATGCATAGATGAGCTCAACGATATATGTGCACGTATATAGGAATAGAGGAATAGTTTAATGCACTTTGAAAGGATGAGTTAGGGGCGTTCGTGATTCAATTTGGTTCGGTTTTGGGTGAAATCTCAACCGAACCAAACCAATCAGTTATTACACATCACCATCCAATCGGTTTTTAGTAGGCTGGCCAACCGAACCAAATCAAACCAAAATTTATTGGTTTGGTTTGGTTCAGTTTTCGATTTTATACAATAATGGCATATACTACATTTTTACCTATGGTATTGCTATTAATAGGATGGAACTTCTGCATTAATTTTAAAATCAACCTAAATATGAATTAAATTTATGCAGTATATAATAAAGTTCAGCATCATAAATTAAATTTGTCTAGTACATTATGCAATATATATTAAATTTGTGCAGTATATACTAAAGTTCAGCATTACAAACTAAGTATCTACATATTTATACACTACATTATGCAATATTTACTAAAAACCAAAGAAAATCCATTGACTAAAAAAGTGAAAACTGGAGACCATTCACTCAAAACACATTCACTAAAACCCATAGAAAATCCATGGAAACAGAAATCATCAAAGAAGCAAAACATCAAATAAATTAGAAAATCCTGAATGAGAGACGCAGAGAGGAGAGAGCTACCTATGTTGGAGAAAGGATCAAGATTGGTCGTGCGATGGTGGAGGATGGGCGAAACTGGTGGCCTTAGCCCTCGGGATGGTGGCGCCGGGCGATGGTGGTAGTCCTGCGATAGCGGCACCACGCGATGGTAGTGGTTCTGCAATAGTGGTGGCAAGTGATGGAGGCCGAAGGTGGGGGTGGTTGGGTGGAGTGTCATGCAGAGAAGAGGTGGGGGCGTGGGGCTGCGCTAGGGTTCATTGGTTCAGATTGGAGAAGAATGGAGAGTGGAGATGTTGGAGTGTGTGAGAGTGTAAGGAATAGTAATGGTAAGATAAAATGAGAGTGTTTACCATCTAAAGGTTTCCACTAACATGGCTACCGAGGAGCATTTTTGGATTAATATAAAGCCATAAGTGTATTATAGTACATGTATCTTGGTTCAATTCTTAAACCCAGAATCGAAAACAGAACCGAAACCGTCGATTTTTTTTGTTTCAGTTTTTTTTGTTTTTTTTGTTCAATTTTCTTCGATTATTGGTTTTTTTGGTTCGGTTTCGATTTTTTATTCGGGTAGATTCGGTTTTGAACACTCCTAGGATGAGTGGTTCCTAGATAAATAGGGTTGTGCCTCCTAAACTGATTGTGGTCCCGTGAGAGTAAGAGCTCATGTTGAGCTAGTTGTTGAGGTTATTTAACATTAGTTTAAGAGGATCTCTAAACCACACGTAAAATTGGCCCCACCTCAATAACAAGTTAAGCATCCTAGATGCAAAACATGGGATACATGAAATACCTAATTTTACGCTATGTCAAATGCTAGTTGCACCCCATAGCATTGTTGGATGCTTCAAGGCCCAAGATAGTGAGGTCAAGTTTTAGGTAGAAGATTCTTGAACTCGCCTTTCCCGCCTCTTGGGTTGCTATTCTTCTTCAACATGCTTCATAATGTGGTGCTTCATCTGTCATGTGCTACATGGCTTCCTTGGCTCCTAGCTTTTTTGTAAGGTATTGATTTCAAATCCTTTTGACATTTCCTTTTTATCCTTATTAGTTCCTATGAAAAGACATGTTACCTCCTTGATGACTCTTCGTTCACTAGTGGCTTTTAGTTATCATTTTTTTAATCCCTTTAAATTCTACAAACTCTTCGATTTGCAAGTATCCATATTGTAGAATAGAAAGAAAAAGAGACCTACGAGGGAAAACTTCTATAGAGTGAAGGAGAAGAAGAAGAGGCACTTTCATGGCTTCCTTTTCGAGCTTTATTCACTTCATCAAATGCTTAGTTACAGTGTGAAAATGTAGTTTGTTTGATAGTACGAGACATGCCCAAAAAATAGTCCATTGCTATATATGCTTTGGGAGGTTGCAATATCCCCAGTTTGTGGTGGTACCACAGTCCCATTGCCGTCGCTGGCCGCCCCTAGCAGGTGGCTTTGACTAGTTTGGGGAAGCCACTGACAATCTTAGAAACCATAATGTCTCAGAAGACCACAACCTTTGCTTAATTGGTAGGACGTTCTAAGTTGTTTACTTTTAACATGGTTGTTGCCTTATTAAGTCTATTTCATGGTTTATGAAGGCTAAAAAGAGGAAAGCTTCAACCACCCCTAAGGTTCTCTAGCCACCAGCAAACGCCTTCCTTTAAAATTGTGTTGATCTTGAGGTCCTAGGTACGCTATCGTACATAAGAACCTTGGACCATATGGCTGCATTCCAAAGTTAATTGGTATTAGCTCGAGACTTGAAGATCAAGAATAACTTCATTTGCCATGCCCCTAACAAGGATGAAAGGATAAGCAGTGTCAATATCGAGAGTGGCCCACACTTCAAGTTCATGTATGAGACATTATTTAGTCAGCCCGAGATGCAACTCCATTATCTTATTCCAAACTACCATGTTGATACACATTCAGGTTGATCCATTGTGACTTCATTTAAATAGTTGGGCTATTATAAGGGCTTTAAGTTAAGGTGCTTTGCTTTGGTGCACATTGACAAAAAAAATCTAATCATAAAGATATAAGGTGGATCAAGTAAATAAATGACATGTGGAGTGAGATATTATAGGATATATTATACAATTGATTAGATATGATACATTTAAAATTTTTCTTTCTTTCTCCCCCTTCCTAGTCACGAGCACCAACAACCGAATTACCACTGCCACCCCTCTCAACTGTAACAGTTGCCACCACAGAAGTCACCAATAAAACACTAAACAAAGAGCACTACCATTATCATGGGCTTGCTCTTGCGTCCAGTATTCTTCACATATCGAAAAAAAAAAGCAATTTTTTTTTAATCATACTCATATAAGACATGAAGAACAAACTAATCTGAATAAAAAAATCACATAAACCATATAAGCACCCAGCAAATAACATTGGAGCAATTTGTTTCTTGAGCAAACACAAATGTACAATGAACTCCATTAACAGCAATGGCTAGCCAAGAACCAATCAATGAGAAGAGGTAACATATTTATCACTCATATCTCAGATCCCCTCAAATTTGCAAGTCATGTAATGATCGTAGTGGTGCATATCCAGCCACCAAGGAACAAGCACAATAATGGGCTGGGAGAACACCAAGAGCATCCAATCCACCATAGCGAGGGCAAGAGCTAGCCCTTTGGAGGTGACCAATTCGCCCCTCATTTTTTGATTTGTGAGCAGCCGGTGGCAAGCGTGGGCACCGTTAACACCGTTAACAGCGAGGGCATCGGTGCAGATGTTAGGTGCGGCAGGCGGCTAGAATGGGTGGTGATGGGGTGAGATGACAAGGAAAAGGAGGTGAAAGGTTGAAACGGTGATGGTGTAAGGAAATAAAAGGCGGGTTTATGATGTATTATATCCGATCAGTTGTATGGTACACTCTGTAATGCCCCACTACACCTGTCATTTACTTATTTGATACACCTCACATCTTCATATGCAGATTTTTTTGTCATTTGCACTTGAGAACTCCCCTTGGGTTAATATGTCAACATCTCATATTGTTGTGCTCTTTAAAGGTCTTCTTTTACCTATTATATGTGGTTCACCCTTTGAGTTGGAGATACAAATGAGGGTGTTATCGGGCTTATGTTGGGCGGAAGATCTTCCTTGTGTATAAAGATTCTTATCACAGTTTCAAAGACTGCCTTTTCAAAATAGAAGGAGCTCTAAAAGGATGACCATTTTTCTTGAATGCAAAAGGCTAACCTAGCATCTATACTTACTATAATAAGCATATGAATGCAAGCATATCAAGGAGGATGAATTGACATCCTCCGAGTTGGCCATACTAGAACTTTTCTTGCGACCTGGAATGGCTAATAACCACATTAGGTTAAAGGGCATTCATGAGGTAGATGATGTCATCATTGGACCTTTAATAGGTGATTCTAGGTTGTCTGTCCTTGTATTTCTGTTTTCTTGCTAATTGTGGACTTAATTTATTGCTTTCTTTTTATGAAGAGATTATGGCTCCTTCAAATAATTTGGCCAGCCTAAAGAAGAAACTTATTACAGAGACCCATGATTTGGAAACAAGTGAATCGAGTTTCGTTCAAGCATCGACACCTAGGGTAACTTTTCAAGAATCCTATGAGCCAGAGGTCACATAAATGGTTTCTTCTAAGAGGCAAAAACTCTTGAAGATGGCCCAAGACTTGCAAAAGAAGACAAACTCCTTGACAGCAGACCCAAAGTCCAAGGTAAGAGATTACTATCTTCGCGAAGAAATTCGATCATTGAGGCTTCACTTTGTTGTCCCTATTGCCCTTGTTGTTTTCCATCTCTAAAACTTCAACATGCTGGTCAGTCTCGACCATATGCAAAGGTGCTTCCTTTAGAGTGCCGTGATGGTCCACTTTCTTTAGTCTTTAGTGGAAAATGACTCAAAAAATTTCATGTTTGCCTCAATCGATCTAGGAGCTTGAGGTGAGCTTTTCCAAAGTGCAATGGGAGAAAGCGACCTTGGAAAGTGCAAAATAGAAGGCAGAGGAGGACAAGGAAGTGTGGAAGTGGAAGGCGGAAGGTGAAAATTGCTTTCCAAAGCCTTGAAGAAGCTAAGAAGCGAGCCCAAGAGCCTACATCTAAACTCTTGGCAATTAAGAAGGAAATGAAAAAGATTGAGGGCTATTAGAAGCAGTCCATGATAGAAACCTTGGCAAACTGTGATGGAACAAGTAGGCATTATCTAAGCTTAAAGAGGTAGTGGCACCTAGGAAGCACAAACATTGACATGACACACACACACACACACACACACACACATATGCACATATATATATATATATATATATATATATATATATAAAAGAAAATTCATAATTTATAATATCATATTATAATATTTTTAGATATTTATATATATCAAACTACTAATTTTTATTATTTTCTATACCCTTTCCAAAAAATATGTGGTATTATTTTTATTGATATCTCAAAAAAAAAAATTCTTAAATGAGTTTAGGTTTTTGGACCTTTGAATTCTTTCCCATTAAATAGCTGAAAAAAAATATTAGATCGTGTTCTAACCATATCCCAATTGTGTCCAACTGTGTCCAACGTGTGTCCGAGTCGTGTCTAGCCATGTCCGAGTCAAAAAATAATATTTTTTAAAATGGAACATGTAAGATCGCATATCAAACACGTGGACACAATATCAAATTGGTGTGTTTGTGCTTTATAGAGTGGCACCATTGTCCATGTCTTGTAATACAATAACTAAAACAATAAACAATTAATGAATACATTTATAATAATAATAATAATAACAGAATAAAAATAGAAATAGATGTAGCTTTTTTTATCTATTTTTTTAAAAAATAAAACTGTATTTAATTTTTGTTTATGTTTCTTGTAACAAAATTATTCAATAAGTTTGTACAAACTTTCATAAATATATTTTTTAAAAAAATATATATTTTTCTTATAAAAATATATTTAATCTTGATATGTTGTCAGTATAAATTTTTTTTACACAAATATCCAATTATGTATTGTCATATTAGTAAAAATATTTGACTCAATCACTCACTACCTTAAAAATTTTACAAATAAAAACATATAATTAAATGATAGTATATTTTTTTTTTCTTTCCGCTAGTAGTGTATCAAATTGATCTCTTAAAAAATAACAAATGAACGCATTCAAAATCAGTGTAGCAGCAAACACCCATACATCATGCAAGACACTCCTCATAATCTCATATTTCCTCTCCTTTATTGGTTCCTCAATGCAATGAAGAACGCATTAATCCAAGACCTTCATGATTAAAACCCACCTCTAAACTCCTCTCCTTAATTGGTTACTCAATCAAATTATGAACGCAACAATCCAGGACGTTCCTGATTAACTAAACCCAAAATAATTGCTTTAACACCGCAGGAATAGTTGGAAAATAAGTATTAGGCCGCGCTATGATTGTATCCAAGTTGTGCCCAGCCATGTCTAATGTGTGTCCAAGTCGTGTTTGATGTGTGTCCGAACTGTGTTCAACTATGTCTAAGTCAAAAAATAATATTTTTAAATAAAACACGTAAGCTTGAGTGTCGAACACGTGAACAAACCATCAAATTGGTATGTACAATAACTAAAACAATAAACAATTAATGAATACATTTATAACAACAACAACAACAATAATAATAAAAGAATAAAAATAGAAATAGAAGTAGTATTTTTATCTTTTTTTAAAAAAATAAAATTGTAATTAATTTTACTTTTATATTGCTTGTAACAAAATTATTCAATAAGATTATACCAAATTTCATGAACATATATTTTTTTAAAACAATATATTTTCTTATAAAAAATATATTTAATCTTGATATATTGTCGGCGTACAAAAATTTTATATAAATATCTAATCATGTATTATCATATTAGTAAAAATATTTGACTCAATCACCTATTATCTTAAAAATTTTATAAATAAAAATATATAATTAAATAACAATATAAATTTTTTTATACTAGTAGTGCATCCAATTGATCTCTAAGAAAATTACAAATGAACGCATTCAGTAGCAGATACATCATGCAAGACACTCCTCGTGATTTCATATTTCCTCTCCTCAATTGATTCCTCAATGAAATGAAGAACGCCTTAATCCAAGACCTTCATGATTAAAACCCACCCCTGAACTCCTCTGCTTAATTAATTGGTTCCTCACTCAAATTATGAACGCATCAATCCAGGACCTTCCTGATTGAACTAAACCCAAAATAGCTGCTTTAACACCCCGCGTAGCAATTAGGCCTTGTTTGGCTAACAAAGTAGGAGCGTGCAAAAGTAAAGTAAACAAAGCCGCGTAATAACCATGTTTTTATCGCTTTTCTGCTTTTCAAAGCTGGAATTCTTAAAAGCAAACAAAAAATAAGTATTATTAAATATTAACGCGGAGTATGCGAGCCGAAAAGGGCAGAAGCACATGGCCGTAATCAATGCGTTTTGCAGGAGTAATGCGCCGTTGCCTCACGCCCCATTTGTGAAAATATACTTTCCTTTTCTTTTTCACTTTCTTTCCAATTTTCTTGCACTTTGTTTTCTATTTTCCATGCGAAGGAGGAGCTCACAGCTCAAGGCCTTCTGTTATCACACTCGTGATTTATTATAGGGAACATTGCAATCAATTTTTATCGTCAATTTTTAATATATGCTTTAAGGGTTTAATTAGTAGTTTAATCCGATTATTTCAATAAAAGATTTAATTATGTATTTTTATATATTTCACAGAATTTATTATTATAATTTCTTTAACAAATTACATATTAATAACAATTAGATATGGAATCCAACTCTAATGAGATCATATGAAAAGATTAGAAAATGAATCAAAATTAAGCTCATATTATAATTAAATAAGACAAAGATAATATAACAAAATAAAATAAAAATTTAATTTTGATAATTGTTAATATAAAAAGCTTTTATTTAGATTCAATTATATATTATATATTATTTAATGAGTTTAGATGTGTTTGTTAATTTATTAAACAACGTATCAATCTAAGATGGGATAATCATATAAAAATAAATAAATTTAATTGTGATCGTTAGTGCAAGAATTTTAATAATTATTTTAATAATTATTTATTTATATAATTATTTTTTTATATACTCACTTATATAAGATTCAATTTATATTTAAATACTTTAGTTGAAAAATGATTTTAAGATAATCTATTTTATTTGAATTATATAAAAAACTATTTTTATATGACAAAATTATTAAAAAGGATATAAAATAATTATTTATATTACATAATATTTGATATTTATGATCAATTTAATAAAAATATAATAATTTTAAAATAATCAATTTCAATTTATAATCATAAGTTTCAAAATACTATTTATAATTATAAATTATTTTTCAGTTTAAAATTATCAACTTTAATTATAATCTATTTTTAACTTCCTACCAAACACGATTAACTTTTATTTTTAAGGAAAAAAGCTGTTTCTTACATGTACATAATAATATCAAAAAATTTCACATTAAAATTAAATTCAGTACCCAAAGAAACAAAAAACTTGAAATGATAAATTAAGTTTTAAAATTCAATAAAATAATTCAATATACAATAAAATACTGCGAATTGCTTCTTGCACGTTCATTTTTTTCTCTTTTTGATTCATTGGTTCACATTTGTTCATAGCTTTCCAATGAGAGGTAGAATACAAAAATACATTTCCAAGATGAAGATTTACAGCTAACATGAAAACTTATCACAGGGAATATGGTAATTTTTATGATTTAACTAAAAAAAGGGCTTTTTATGATTTTTCTTATTGTTGTCTCCCTATTTTTTCTCTTGCTTATATTTTTCCTCTTTTACTAACTGCTAACAATCTCTATAAACAGAAGAATCCACCACTGAAGAACAAATTTCCTTCCTAATGACAGAATTAAGGTCGTAATTACTAGTGCTCCTTTGAATTATCGAATTATCTGAAAATAATTTGAAACCAGCTGAGTTGTTGTGTGCAGCGAGTGAACTCGTCTCGGGTATTGACTCACTCGGGGTGACGAAATCAACGTTCTTCAACGCAAACTCCTTGAGAACGAGTTGGCTCAGAATCGCCGACTCGGACACGGAGTTCTTCTTCTTCTTGTGCTGCATTGCGGCTCGAACAATCTCTATCAGCATAGCGTTCGACAATCTCCGAACGCCGCGAGCGCCACCCATGACAATAGCTGAGTTGACTGGGTGCAGAGACCCAGTTCTCGCCGAGTTCTTCTTACCATGCCTTGAGCTTCCTGCTTTTGGGTTCGCGTACAAGAAAACCGAGTCAGCACTCCGATTCCTGACTCGCCCGAGTGGGTCATTGAAAATCACCACGTTCTTCACGTCCACGAGCATCACGTGCTTGAAGTTCCTCCTCACTCGGCCGAGTAACATGGGGTAACAAGCCCATCTTCTCAAACTCAGTGGAACTCGGTCTAGAAACCCGGCCAGCGAGTTCTCCGGGTCGAGCTCACTCGCGTCGAAACTCATCACCGATCCGTAACTCAGCCGAGTCAATTCGCCCTCCCCGGCTTCTGGTTCACTTAAATTGCTTCGAATTCTCTTTCCCCAAACCGTCTCTTCCATCTCCACATTCTTCTTTCCAACCCTAATGAACCGAGTCACGTCAAATCTCGACTCGGAACCTTTTCCCCATCGAGTGGAGTTCAACTCGCTGTGGAGCTCAATGAGCGACAGGAACGAGTCGTTCTCTTCACGAACAACGGCGCCGAACCGAGGCACTATATGAGATGAAGAAGCTAGGACAAAAACGACGTCGCATTTAGACGTGACGCCGGAACGGTGGAGGGCCCTAAGGAACAATCTAAGGTCCTCTTCGGTGGTGTCTTCGGCCACGTGGCCAACAATGATGTCGTTCATGGCTTTGGTTCCTCTTCGGTAAAGAGAGCCCATGCCTTGAAGCGCAAAAGGGTCACGGTCACGGTCACCCCTGTAACCATTTTGGTTGAGTTTGAGTGGTTTTGGGTGGTGAGGGTTGTGCAAGAGGAAGCGGCGAGGGAGAAGAGGGTAATTGTTGGATGTGGCGGGAGAGAGGATGAAGAGGATGATTGTGGTAAAGAGGAGGAGTGCGCAGATGGAGACGGTGGACTGAGCAGCCTTTGAGACGAGAGCGTTGGAGTTGGATCGCTTGAAGAAGGAAGAAGAGATGGGTTTGGTTTTGCTATTGGAAATGGTGGCAGCGGTTGTAGTTGTGGTTGTGGTGGCGGTGGTGTCTTCTGGAAAGAAGACTAGGAGTAAACCCATAACTCTGTTATGGGCGATGGTGGTGGTGCTAGTGAAATTAGGCTTTGCATTTGCCAATAAACCCATTTCTCTCAACCTGTGATCTCCGTGTGTGTCTCAGTGGGGAGAGAGTGTTGGTGGGCGAGGATCATGTGACTGTTTTTTCACCACCTCTGTTAATTGAGGGCTTTCACGCTTGGGAAAGTTGCGGGGTCAGTAGGCTATTAGGGCTTTCAATATGCTCATGCACGCCAATCAAATCACATAATGCACTTTTGCGTTGCCATGCTTTAGGTTGTCTAAGCCTCCATTTATACAAAAAGTTTGTTTGGCTGTTTCTTTTACTTGGCCGAAATCATCTGCATTTAGAATTATTAAACTATAGACTGACGCAGTGTAAGAGTAAATTTCTATCACTTAACAAGCTGTATGGATCAATAGAAAATGAGGAGAAGAAAATGAAAGGGAAACCCAAGGTTATAAAAATCGGACAGAATTGGATATCAAACAAGATTGGATAGGATATTAAATACTAATTTAAAAATTTATGGGTTTAATTAGTTTCACCAAAAAGTTATATATATATATATATATATATATAATCAACTAATTATATATACAACACAATAAATAAATGATTACTAAATAATTTAAATGAAGAGTAATATATTTTTATTAATTATTAATTTTTTGTTATCACAATTAATTTAATTAAGGAAATGTACTCGTTGCCATAAATAGAATAACTTGTGGAGGAAAAATAAGAAAGCAATGATTGTGTAGTCTATTATATATATACTAGAACACGGGCTTAGTGGCCTACGATCCATTTAAGAAAAAAAAACCCTAAGGCTTAAGCTTATGCCTAAATGCCTGTGCCGCATACTCTCTCTCTCTCTCTCTCTCTCTCTCTCTCTATCAAACCGGCAGGCAAGGACCATGCTGTAGTGATATGAGTGTCTTCGTTCTCTAGCTTTGTTGGTTGCTCTTCTTCTAACCCTATTGGCGGCGAGGCGATGGTTTCATAGGCGCTTCTGTGAGCGCATTTTAAAGGAGAGGAGTTTTCATTTTTTTTGCTTCAACCGCTAACCGTGTGAACTGCCATTGATTCAGGTGGTTCACCAGTTTTTAACTGGTTCATCCAACTTTTGATTGATTTTTTAACATTCAATTTTTACCAGACAACCGGATCGAAAGGAGGTTCAGTTCCCGATTCAAGTAGTCAAACCGATCGATCTAGTCTAATTTTCAGGACGTATGGAAAACCAAAATTTCCCCTGTTTGAATCAAAGCAAAAAACATAGTGGAAAGAAAAGATTAACTACAAGTTCCACCAAATTGTTTTTTTCGCTAATCTGAGGAGAAAATAAGTAGAACTAAGGCAGTGGCTCTAAAATGACAAATATATCCATATTGACAACAAAACATCAACTACTGACAAAACATCAGCTGCTGGACATTATCTCATACTAAGGGAGGCCAATTCTACGGTGGAGATGTAAAATCGTGAATTTTATGGATTTTTATGTTTAGCCAACAAAGTATGGTGTATAGTAGAAATTTCTCAAAATAAGGATGGTAAGATTGGATTCAATGCAAGATCCAAGTTTTAATTTTCACTTTGATATGAGTTCTAAAGATGATAAAGTCAGGGCTGGACTCAACGCTAGATCTAAGTTAGCAAAGAGTTTCAAGTTTTATTTTGATGTAAGTTCCGAGTTCTATTAGTTGAGAGTTTTCTAGTATGTATCACACTTTTCTATTATGCATCCTTCTTAGAACATATGTCATAATCCTCACCATCTATGTCACAAAATCCATCACATTCATGGTTATACAAAGCCACCGTAGCATTCACCTTGTAGGAAAAGTTTTCAATAGTATAAAATGGTGGAAGATGTTTCTTTACATACAAAAATATTTTTAAATAAATATCTATAATAAATTATATGTATTTATAATTTATAATTTTTAAAAAATGTTTTAAATTACAAAATAATAAAATAGATATGTTTATATCACATTATGTATATATATATTAAGAATATATAAGTTATTGTACATATTTATATTATTTTATTCTTACTTTTTCACCGACTTCTATTTTTTATTTTATTCATTTTCTTCTTATTTTCTCTTCATCCAAATGCATAAAGAGAAAATATGCTTTTCTACTCCTTTTCTCTTCTTTTCATTTTCTTTCTTTCTATTTTCTTTACTCTTATTTTCTTTTTTTATCTAAATAAACCATAAATAGAGTAATTGTAATTTAAACTTATATTTTGGTTCCACTAAAAAAATGAACCATAACTTTTCATCTTTTGCTTTAATCAGTAGGGAAAAAAAAAAGGTGTAGGAGAGGTTAAGATAGAAGAATATGAATTTTAAAGTACAGTTCATCATGATATTATTTTAGAATTGGACTTTAAGGTTTACATTCTTTTGTGTTGGATTTTTTTTATTTATTCACAACATGTTTAATATATATTAAAAATCATATTAGATTTTCATGTAAGGATTTTCTTAAGAATATTTATTAACAACAAAAATATTATAAAAATTATATTTACTTTTAATGCTATATTTTTTAAATTATTTAACAAGTTACACTTGTTAGCAAAACCATTTGTTTAAAAGTCAAATTAATTGGTAATTCATATTCTCGCTCTTATCTCATCTAAAACAAATGTTATCAATTTATCTTTTGAAGGATTAATTCGACTATTTTATTAATTAATTGACTAAATTTTTTTATGGGAATATTAAATTATTACTTTTTTAAAAAAAATTAGATCACTAATATTCAGAACCAATTGGATTTCAATTAATCCGGTTTGAGTTGGGTCGACTTATTATGAGGTAAAGTTTTTCCAATGCTATTTTTTTCATTCACAAACTCGAATCTAAGATATTATTTAGAGGAAATAAGTGCCAAACCACTTAAACCAACCAAATATTGGTATCAACTATGAAAAAAATAATTTGATATTACACTAAAAAATATAAAATAAATGTGATATCAAATATATTTTTGCTTTTTTAAAAGACAAAAATAGAAAAAAGTAATAATGCAAACTAATATTATAATAGTTTTGATATTTACAATATTATTTGAAGAAAAGTAGGTCTAATTTGTATAATTGTTTTATTAATCACATGTAGATTTATCTCAAAACATTTTTGTAACACCCGTTGATACTAGAGTTGTAATTCCCTATTTAAAATAAAATGTTGATAATAGGGAATATTAAAATTTCATATAAGTGAGTCTTTGGGGTACTTTTCTTAATTACCTTAAGTTATATAGTGATAAAGGAATTAAAATTAATGAAATGAAGATTTTTTTTTTTTTAATAAAGAAGTGTACATGAAAAGAATTTATAACCACACACACTTTTTCTTTTCTTATGACCAAAAATTTGAGGCCACACATTCTTTTTTTCTTTTTCTTTGCTCCTTTTCTTCCCCTTGGATCAACTCCCTATTCATTGTCTCTCTCTTTTTCTCTCCCTCAACATCTCTCTGTATCTTAGCTCTCTCTCCCTCACCACGTTGGTTCTACCCTCTCTCCAGCTCACCGCTACATTTTCTCCCTTTCTGTGAGCTTTCACTTTATCTCATCTCAGCATGTGTCCCCACTCCCTTAGCTCGTGTTTTTTTTCTCTTTGCCACATCTCTTTGCTCACTTTTTCTCTCTCTGCCACACTTTCTCTTCCCTCGATCACCATGTCTCTCCTCCCTTGCGGTTAGGAGCGGTGTTGCTCATTCCAAAGCTAAACCTTAGCTCTTGGGTAAGTTTTCTATTTTGATTTTGTATATGTTGTGTTATGTGTTTGGTTGGTGAGAAATTATGTGGGGAAAAATGGGATTTTTATTTGTGTTTGATAGAGGTAACTTTTGCTAAATTTAATAGTTCTGTATAGTTTGGTTTTGACCTAGACATTTTATATCCATTTTCTTGGAATTAAATGGAAATTCCAAGCTATGCAAATATGTGTGTTGAATTATTCATTTACATAATTGAGTCAACAACATCAACTATCTAACTTGATAAATATTAAATATTAAGTAATTCCAAACAAGCAAGATTTTTTGGGCAGGCTATGGTTTTGGAAAACATTAATCCTTGATCTTTTTACCATTGAAGTATCCTTGAAACTGCACCTTAATTAATTTTAGTTGAATGAAGGATATGATGTGTTGAGACTATTTAGTCATTGAAGTAAAGCTTTAAGGAAAAGGGTTATGACTGGAATTTAAAATTTTGATTGTAAATTAGGGAGTAGATTTAAAAGGAATTATGAGTTAGTTGGCTTTATTGTTTGGTTAATCAATAATTGTAATCATGCTATTGTTGGATCCTTACATTAAGTAGAGTGATAGTTATTTTTGAGCTATATGAGGAGTATGGTCAAGTTGAGACCAATTGAATTATGGAACTACATATTGTAGGCCATTTGAAAAGCGGTACAGCACTTGAGGAAACATCTCCTATCTCATCAGGAGTTATCTCTTGCTCTGTCAGGAGATTTTTAGTTGAAACTTTATTTTAGGTAGGTTGGTATGAGGAAAACATATAAGAATCAAGTAATAACTCAATGACGAAAATTTATTTCATGCGGGTGATGAAAGAGGATTGGAGTTAGATCCTAACTCATAGATTTGTGTAAATTAGGAATAATTGATTATGTCTTGGTTTTGGATTTCCATAGAAATCATCCACGCCAAGTTGTAACATCGATAGTATCAATTATATATGTTAAGTTGGAACATATTTAATATATATTGTGGTGGACTTGAACTTGGTATTATTTGGTGCATCTTGGCTTCTTTGAGGACTCTTATATTTCTTCTTAGAACAATTTAACATCTGTGCTAAAATTTTTCCCTTATTTGATTCCATATCTTCGTAAAATACCCATCTTTCTCGTCTGCCCAAAATTAAAGTCTAACTTATTCATACTTGGTAATGATCAAGGACTCGATCAGGTGTATGTAAACATTTATTTATGCACTTAATTGTTGCATTTAAAGTTTTGAGGATGAATATTATATATTTGAATTTGAATTTGAATAAATTAAAATGGAAATATCAATTTAATTAAATTAAATTTGATTTCATGATAATAATTATGATTGCAATTTGAATGAATTAATTATATCAATTAATCAATATGTTTTAAAGCTTAATCGACATGTTTTAAATTTGATTGATATCTCTTAATTTGATTAATATTTATATTAATATTATTGTTTCTAATTGTGATTTTATTAATTTGATTGGTACCTCATAATTAATATATTTCAAATTTGATTTAATTTGTATATTTATAATAATTGTGATATGATAGAGTTAATTATGTGAATCAATTGTGTATCAAATTTATGACATATAATTTGAATTTCTAATTTAATTTGATTGGAGACATGATTGAAAGTTAATATTAATTTTGTTAATGATGGAAAATAAAAATATGATGAATTAAACAATAACTACTAGAGTGAAACAACAACTACTTCGACATAAACAACAACTTTGCTAGATAAAGCAACTACAAAGTTTTCTTTCAATCTTAATACAGGCACCGATCACTATAAGAACTTATGTATTACAAAAGGGAAGCTAGAGAAGAAGAGCAAGAGAGAGAGAGAGAGAGAGAGAGACAGAGAAAAAGAGAGAGCCTTTTGCTCAAAAATCAAAGAGAGTCTTACACTTTGCTATTTTTTTTATTCTCTTTGTTGTTGCACCTAAACTTGGCTCTTTTACTCTAGAGAGAATCTTCTTTTAAACCTTGTAGCTCATTCCTAAACATCCACACCTTTAGAGGTTACACTCAATTTCTAGTTGAGGTAAAGGGAGGTTCTTGTGGTATCCCTAGGATTGAGTAAAGGAAGGTTTGTCAGAGTCCTTATAAGCAAAAAATCGATACGTAAAGAAAATTTCGGGCTATTGCTTTGGGCCTGGATGTAAGTCACATATTATAGCTAAACTAGTATAAAATCATTTGTGTAGGCTTTTGCATTTTATTTAATTATTTTAAAATTAAATTATTAACTTTACTTGGCTAAATTTTTTTTGTTAATGAACACATATAAAACCAATTCACCTCCTCTTGGTTCTATCAAATAGTATCCAAGCTTAATATCCTTGTAGGTTCAATGGAAGGAAATTTGATGAACTCAACTAGCATTGAAGGGTAATCAATTGCAAGGCTGCCATATTTTGATTGGAGCAACTATAGATTACAAACTTTGGCTTGTGATAAAAAATGAACCAACTATATTGAAGAAGATGGTAGATGGCAAAAAGGTGCATAAACTAGAAAAGGAATTCAAGAAAATGGAGCAAAATGCAAAAATAAAGAACATCATCTATTGCATTGTGAACTTATGTGACTTTAGCGAAAATCTCAAGGTGCCAAATTGTTAAACAAATGTGGGACAAACTAGAAGTCATCTATGAAGGTATAAGTCAAGTAATAAAGGCAAAACTTAATATGCTAGTAGATGAGTATGAGCGCTTCACCATTAAAGAGGGAAAGAACATTGATGAGATGTTTAAGAGATTCTCAAACATAGTCAACACACTTGACATTCTTGGAAAGGTGTATACAAATAGAGAATTAGTAAAAAAAATTTCTAAGAAGTCTCACCAAAGAGTGACAATAAAAGATGGCCACAATCCAAGAGGATGTGATCTCAACTCCATATCATATGACGACTTATAATCTCATAACTTATGAATCTACTTTTCTTAACAAATTGTGAAAATGGGAAAAGGAAAGGATTTACTCTAAAGGCCACTACAAGCTCCAACCAAGAGGAAGAAGATGATAAAGAAGACCACTTGAGTAAAGACGAAAAGAAAGGCACAAATCAAAAGAAGAGACCTAGATTCAAAAATAATGATGTAGAGGAAAATCAAATAGTATGTTAGTGAGAGTGATGACTAATGTGATGAGTTAAATAGCATTATCTAAATATTTAAAAGATAATAATGACATAGATTATGTATAAACAAATAATGACATAGATTAACTAAGTATCAATTGAAATATTTAAAAGATAATAATGACATAGGATTAACTAAGTAACAACTATTAGGTACATATTTTATTTTACAATTTGAAAATGATATAATTTTTGTTAGCCTTTGTATGTTATAATAGATTTTTTTTTAGAGGAGTACGTTATAATAGAGTTATTAAGTCTTTTTTTTGAAAAAAAAAATTGTGCCTATACTTTTTGGATTTTTCTAATATGCTATCAGAGACCTACACCTCCACTCGTAACTCCTTCTCACCACTACCCCCTAACAGAACCACCTTTCACCATCATAACTTTTTCTATTCCCTCGTTTTCTGGCTAGTTGAAACATTTTTTTGGTTTTGTGTGATGAGTAACTCTTGTTTGATTGGGCTGGGCTTATTCCTTCTCTTATTTTTAGGTAGCCCAAATATTTTTTGCCTTGGATAACGAAAATCATTTGTGGCTTTGTGCATGCTCTTTGTCCTGCATCCTAACCTGAGCAACTTTGTCCATAAGGATTTAGCTATCTGCTAATGGAAGAAATTATGCTGGCATCCCTTGCTGTGAAGGATCTTCATAACACTCCAATGGTATTTTTGCTTTATTCTAGTTTATATTCTTTTTTATGAATGATCTATGACTATAGTGTAACACCCTTGGTGTAGTTTCAAGTTTTTCTATATTAATCATGCATGATCGATGTGTTTATGATGGAATTTAATTGGTATGTGATGATTTTGGGTGTTGGATGTCTTTTGGAATCAAGGAACTATGTTTTGGCATGTTGTAATTGATTACCGTGTGGCTGGTAATCGATTATGGGGCTCTCTGTATGACCACGGGTTAAAAATTTTTATGTCGTAATCGATTACCAAATATGATAATCGATTACCAGATTTAGGTTCGTGGTAATTGATTACCATGACTTGGTAATCGATTACTAGTCATTTGTTCATGGTAATCGATTACCAGCCCGTGGTAATCGATTACCACAGGCCAATATATATACAGATGCGTCCCACGCCCTCATTTTTCGATCTTTCTTCTCTCTCTAACACCAAACTCTCTCCCTTCTCTTTAGAATTCCTTCTTCCACCATTCCTTGCTCCTGATTCCTCCATTCCATCATTTCCAACCAAATCAATAACAACAACACAAGATCCATTCCATTACACAATCACCCATGCTAATTATTCCTCCTTCTTCATTCTTGCTTGGGTGGATTTGAAGTGGGGAGCTCACTTCTACTCTTCTTCTCCTCACTCCAATTCTAGAGGTAATTTCTATATATTAATCTTTCCTTTTCCAAGCAATTCCAATTCCTTTGATCTTTAGACAAATTTCTGGAACCCTAGCATTTTAAGATTAGAGAACTTATGGTATGGAGAATGTTAGTGATACAAAATTGATGCCAGTGTCCTGTTGTGATGTTAGATATTTCCAAGGAACTTCTCTCCAAGCTTGTGGATCCGAAGACTTAAGATTTTCCTATGATCGGTTATCTGTGAGTAGATAGAATACTTTTGAATTAATCCTGTTTTAAATTTATAATGGTTTATTTACTTTAAGAAACACTACTCATGAGTCAATGATGAATGAATTTCGAATATGTTATGAGAATTATGATTTATGAATATGAAAGAATAGGAAAGTCTGTAATAGGATCTATTTGCTAACAGCAGCAGACGTTAGCCTTGGTGCACCTTGGACTACGATATTACATGGCCACCCAAGGAAGTGGTGCGTGACGGATATTTCACGGCCATACATATAATGTAGTGCGTGCCTACACTTCACGACCTCTCAAAAATGGGGGCTGCATGCCTGATTTCGGGATTCACATGAAGGAGCGGCCACTTAAGTGTGAATCTTGCTTGTTTATCCTATTAGATATTCCCACTATTTTCTTTATCTGAATGAATCGCTTTATGCTTATATATACATTGACTCATGAGGTTCAAAAGTATCCTGTCTCTCACTAAGTTCCTCAAACTCACCCAGTGGTTATTGTATTCTTTTCAGATACAGGTTCAGATTTGGGAGTCGATCCTCTTGCTCAGCATCATTAGATCCTTGTCGGGGTGAGCCCTATGTAGTAAGGGCCTTGATTTGTATTCTATTCGTTTATAATCTTAGTTGTAGCTCCATAGTACTACAGGCAGGGTCCGACCCTTGCTAGTGTATTAAGTTTATATTTAGAAATTGTTTAGACTATGTTGGATTTGATTATAAATTGAACTTGGATATGTAAATGTGATTTGAATGGTTGATTCTGATTATATATATGTGTTGTGTGCTGAGGGGTGCATTATGAGAATGCCTGGATCCCTGATGATCTGCATGACATGTACTCTTATTTGGGAAAATTCCTAAATATAGAGGAAACTTTACCTAAATTTTGTAAAATCTTGTTGTGTAAGGGTTGCTAGGGAGCGTGCTCTCTAAGCACCGGTCATGGCTTGGATTGGGTCGTGATAAAGTGGTGTCAGAGCCTAGGTTTTGCTGTATACTATGGAGCAAGTGTCCTTTAGTGGGATCATGATTGTGCAAATAGAAGCCAGCCCATTTTCACAAAATGTGATGCTACCAGAGGCCTTTAGGACTATCATTTTGGTGTTTATTCTTCAAGTTTTGTGCACTCCAAATGTTTTCTCATCTTGACTGTCAATTTGATGTTAACTTTGATAAACTCTTTCCTTAAGTGAAATGTCGCTTAGAACTCGCACCCATGTTGCAAGGGCAGAAGCCCATGAGGCATTTGACACTAAATTTGATGAAGCCCTCTCTCCTTCGAGGAGAGGGAGAGGCCATGGTCAAAGAGGAGGTTGTGGAAGACCGGCCAAGCAACCGGAAGGTCCCACTCTTGAAGAAGAGCCAATCAATTTGGCAACTAAAATGAGAGAAACTCTCAATACTCTAGTGGAAATCCTAGCTCATCAAAGGAAGAATGAACCCCAACCTCATACGGAGCCAACTCTACCTGTCGATGAGCCTCGTCATCAGCGAGAACGGACCGAAGTGCCAATCAAATCCTTTTTCGAACTGAATCCACCAAGTTTCTTCAAAAATCCCCTGAAGGATGATCCTCAACAATTTCTTGACCGCACCAATAAGGTCCTCAGGATCATTAGATGCCTGAGTGAGAGAGCAGTGGAGCTGGCAGCTTATAATTTAAATAGGACTGCAGAGCAGTGGTATGCCACACTGATGGGAAGCAGGGATGCCTCTGGTTTACCTCCCCTCACTTGGGAAGAAGAGGTTTTTATGATGAGATTCCTCCCAGTCAATAAAAAAGAGAAATATACTGCTGATTTTGAAAGATTAAGGCAAATGCCCCGGATGTCTATAGCAGAATATGAAGAGCAATTTACCAAATTGTCTCGCTATGCCTATCACCTGGTACCCAATAATACAATGAGAGCTAGGAGGTTTCTCCGAGGATTGCTTGACCCTTTATTTTCCAACTTATTTCCTATGTTTGGGAGAATATCTTATGCTAAAATTGTGGATGCTGCTTATGGTCTCGAGATTGGAAAGGAAGAGCGGAGAGCAGCCAAGGAGGCAGGCAAGAAGCAGAAAATAAAAGGGAATTTTTCTGGAGGATCTAATTCTAGGGGAGCTCAAAATTTCCAAGGCCGATGTCAGGCACCCTCAGGAGGGCCACTTCTTCAGGGCCTATTCCTATTGGGTGTGTTTGGCTTAGGGTCCCAAGCTGGCAATGCATCTCAGCCTGGCATGCAAGAAATGGGGCAATCAACTTACTCTAAGCCTCCATGTCAATCTTGTGGGAATTACCACTCGAGACAGTGTTGTAGAGCCACTGGGGCTTGTTTTGGATGTGGCCAAATAGGACATCTCAATAAGGAATGTCCTTATTCAAAGGGATCTTTTGATTCGAGTTTTGCACGTCTTGCCATGCCGGTGTTGTCTTACTCAGTTTTATCTCCAGGAGCCTCTCATGGACCCTCCAGAAAGGGTTCAGGTAGGGGAGCAGGCAGCTGAGGTCTGAGAGGTAGAGGAGCAGATAGAAGCCAGCCTAGAGTCTTCGTCTTGACAAGGCAAGATGCCCAGGCTTCGAATGCAGTAGTGGCAGATATTTTGCATGTTAATTCTTTTGAAGCATATTTGTTGTTTGATTCGGGCTCCACACACTCCTATGTATCCCCATACTTTGCTTCTCGTTTCAATCAGCAACTAGTATTGTTGGATCACCCTTTTTGGGTTGGAATCCCCATGGGAAAATCCTTAATGGTCCAATTAATGTTTCCCTCTTGTATGGTTAGTATCAAGGGAATGGATACTCTTGCCAACTTGTTGTTATTGGAGATGATGGACTTCAACGTCATCTTAGGTATGGACTGGCTATCCTGATGCCATGCCTCGGTGGATTGCCATTCTAAGGCAGTGAAGTTTGAGATGGCCGACGGTTCATCTTTTATATTTTGGGGAGATAGCGACTTAACCCCCACTAACTTAATTTCTTCTTTGAAGGCGATGCGATTGATGGATAAAGAGAATGAAGGCTATCTTGCAGTGGTCCACGATGTATAAATGGCTGTGCTTAGTCTTGATCAAGTTCATGTGGTAAGAGAATTTTCAGATGTGTTTCCTGAGAAACTATCAGGAATGCCTCCAGATAGGGAGATTGAATTTTGTATTGATTTGACTCTGGATGTCCGGCCCATTTCTATTCCTCCCTATCGCATGGCTCCAGCAGAACTTCGAGAGTTGAAAGTTCAGCTGCAAGACATGCTAGAAAAGGGCTTTATCCGTCCTAGCACGTCCCCATGGGGTGCTCCTGTGCTTTTCGTGAAGAAGAAGGATGGTTCCATGCGATTATGTATGGACTATAGACAACTCAATCTATTGACGGTTCGTAATAAATATCCCTTACCCAAGATTAATGACTTGTTTGATCAGCTTCAAGGGGCATCATGCTTTTCTAAATTTGATCTTCGATCCGGATACCAATAATTGAGAATTCAGGAGGAAGATATTCCTAAGACTACTTTTCGAACTCATTATGGACATTATGAATTCTTAGTAATGTCTTTTGGATTAACCAATGCCCCAGCTGCTTTCATTGACTTAATGAACAGAGTGTTCAGACCTTTCTTGGATCACTTTGTAATCGTCTTTATTGACGATATCTTGGTTTACTCAAGGAGTGAGGAAGAGTATGAGTGCCATTTGCGAATCGTTCTCCAAACTAAGGGATCACCAACTCTATGCTAAATTTTCCAAATGTGAGTTTTGGTTGGATCAAGTGACCTTTTTGGGTCATGTGGTATCAAAGGAAGGAATTATAGTGGATCCTAGGAAGACTGAAGCTATTCAAAGGTGGCCACGACCAACAACCGTGACTGAAATTCGGAGTTTCTTAGGATTGGCAGGCTATTATCGAAGATTTGTAAAAGACTTCTCTAAGATCTCTGCTTCTTTGACTAAGCTCATGCAAAAAATTGTGCCTTTTCAATAGTCTGATAATTGTGAAGAGAGCTTCTAAAGGCTTAAAACTTATCTTACTATAGCCCCTATGCTGGTTTTACCCTCAGGACCTGGAGGGTATTCGGTCTATTATGATGCTTCTCGAGTAGGACTCGGATATGTTCTTATGCAACATGGACGGGTCATTACTTATGCTTCAAGGCAATTGAGGAGACATGAGCAGAAATACCCCACCCACGATCGGGAGATGGCAACCGTGGTGTTTACACTGAAGAGCTGAAGACATTATCTTTATGGGGAATCATGTAAGATCTATACTGATCATAAGAGCTTGAAGTATATTTTCCAACAAAGGGATTTGAACTTGAGGCAACTTAGGTGGATGGAATTGCTTAAGGACTACGACTGCATTATTTTATATCATCCACGCAAGGCAAATATAGTGGTCGATGCATTGAGCAGGAAATCCATGGGTAGTCTTGCATACATAGCACCGGTGAGAAGGCTCATAGTGGAAGAGATCCACAAGTTAGAAGCTGAGGGTATTCACTTTGAACTTGGAGGTTCTGAGCCACTTTTGGCCCATGTTCGTGCATGATCTTCCTTGATTGAGCAAATCAAAATTGCCCAGTATATGGATACTCAATTATGTAACTTACGAAATGAAGTTTGCAATGTGAAGAAGCCTGAATTCTCCCTTGATCAAGCAGGAGCTTTGAGATGCAGAAATCGCTTGTGTGTGCCACATGTAGGCAATCTGAGGAGGACTCTTTTGGAGGAAGCCCACAATTCCAAATATACGATTCATCCGGGTTTCACTAAAATGTATTAAGATTTAAAACAAATGTATTGGTGGGAAGGCATGAAAAGGGATATAGGGGACTTTGTATCACGATGTTTAGTATGTCAGCAAGTCAAAGCTACACATAAAAGACCTGTTGAGTTGTTGCAACAGGTTGAAATACCTGAGTGGAAATGGGAGAGAATTATCATGGATTTGATGACCAGATTGCCTCGGAGCTTTAGGGGTTTTGATTCTGTTTGGGTGATAGTAGACAGATTAACCAAGTCGGCTCATTTCTCCTAGTCAAGATTACTTATAAAGCTTCCCATTATGCCAAACTCTATGTTGATGAGATCGTTCAACTTCACAGAGTTCCAACGTCCATTATCTCGGACCGTGGACCTCAATTTACTTCTCATTTTTGGAAAGTCTTCCAAAAGGCCTTAGGAACCTGACTAGATTTAAGTACGGCGTTCCGCCCTCAAACAGATGGGCAATCTGAAAGAACAATCCAAATCCTTGAAGATATGTTAAGATCCTCTATTTTGGATTTTGGTGGGAATTGGGATAGTTACATGCCCCTGGTTGAATTCTCTTAGAATAATAGTTATCAAGCTAGTATCCAGATGGCACCATTTGAAACCTTGTACGGAAGATGCTGTAGGTCTCCCATTGGATAGTTTGAGGTGGATGAGGCTAGAATTTTGGGGCCAGACTTAGTACAAGACTCCTTAGAGAAGGTTCAGTGATTAGAGAACAGTTGTTAGCAGCCCAGAGTAGGCACATCGTAGGCGAGACCTAGAATTCTCCATAGGTGACCTGGTGTTCCTTCGTATGTCCCCTATGAAAGATGTGATGAGGTTTGGAAGAAACGGCAAGCTCAGCCCTCATTACATTGGCCCTTTTGAGATTTTGGATAGAATTGGCCCAGTGACATACCATTTGGCCTTACCACCTAGCTTAGCCATGATTCATCCAGTATTTCATGTATCCATGCTATGGAAGTATCTCCCTGACCCTTCTCATGTGCTTACTCTGTACATCATCTAATTAAAGGAAGATCTAACTTATGAAGAAAAGCCTATAGTTATAATTGATCTTCAAGTGAGGAAATTATGCTCAAGATAGGTAGCTTTTGTAAAGGTAATTTGGAAGAACCATTTAGGAGAAGAAGCAACTTGGGAGACTGAAGAAGCTATGCAAGCCAAATACCCTTGCCTATTCGATTGAAGTGATTATTATTTTGTTCAGAATTCGAGGGATGAATTCTTTTTGAGGGGGGAGTATGTCACACCCTTGGTGTAGTTTCAAGTTTTTCTATGTTAATCATGTATGATCAATGTGTTTATGATGGAATTTAGTTGATATGTGATGATCTTGGGTGTTGGATGTCTTTTGGAATCAAGGAACCATGTTTTGGGATATTGTAATCGATTATCGTGTGGCTGGTAATCGATTACGAGGCTCTCTGTATGACTACGGGTTAAAAATTTTCATGTCGTAATCGATTACCAAATATGGTAATCAATTATCAGATCTGTGTTCGTGGTAATTGATTACCATGACTTGGTAATCGATTACTAGCCATATGTTTGTGGTAATCGATTACCAGAATGGTAATTGATTACAAGTTCTTCGTGGTAATTGATTACCAGCCCCTGGTAATCCTACGCCCTCATTTTTCGATTTTTCTTATCTCTCTAACCCCAAACCCTCTCCTTTCTCTTTAGAATTCCTTCTTCCACCATTCCTTGCTCCTAATTCCTCCATTCCATCATTTCCAACCAAATCAAGAACAACAACACAAGATCCATTCCATTAAACACAATCATCCATACTAATTATTCCTCCTTCTTTATTTTTGCTTGCGTGGATTTGAAGTAGGGAGCTCACTTCTACTCTTCTTCTCCTCATTCCAATTCTAGAGGTAATTTTTATATATTAATCTTTCCTTTTCCAAGCAATTCCAATTCCTTTGATCTTTAGACGAATTTTTGGAACCCTAGCATTTTAAGATTAGAGAACTTATGGTATGGAGAATGTTAGTGATCCAAAATTGATGCCAGTGTCCTGTTGTGATGTTAGATATTCCCAAGGAACTTCTCTCCAAGCTTGTGGATCCGAAGACTTAAGATTTTCCTGTGACTAGTGATCTGTGAGTAGATAAAATGCTTTTGAATTAATACTGTTTTAAATTTATAATGGTTTATTTACTTTAAGAAATGCTACTCATGAGTCAATGATGAATGAATTTCGAATATGTTATGATAATTATGATTTATGAATATCAAAGAATAGGAAAGTTTATAACAGGATCTATTTGCTAACGACAGTAGACGTTAGTCTTGGTGCAACTTAAACTATGATATTACATGGCCACCCAAGGGGGTGGTGTGTGACGAATATTTCATGGCCATACATATAGTGTGGTGCGTGCCTATACTTCATGGCCTTTCAAAAAGGGGGGCTGCATGCCTGATTTCGAGATTCACACGAAGGAACGACCACCAAAGTGTGAATCCTGCCTGTTTATCCTGTTAGATATTTCCACTATTTTCTTTATCTAAATGAAATCGCTTTATGCTTATATATATATTGACTCATAAGGTTTAAAAGTATCCTGTCTCTCACTGAGTTCCTTAAACTCACCCCGTGGGTATTGTATTCTTTTCAGATACAGGTTCAGATTTAGGAGCCGATCCTCCTGCTCAGCATCATTAGATCCTTATCGGGGTGAGCCCTATGTAGTAAAGGCCTTGATTTGTATTCTGTTCATTTGTAATCTTAGTTGTAGCTCCATAGTATTATAGGCAGGGTCTGACCCTTGCTGGTGTGTTAAGTTTATGTTTAGAAATTGTTTAGACTATGTTGGATTTGATTATAAATTGAACTTGCATATGTAAATGTGATTTGAATGATTGATTCTGATTATATATATGTGTTGTGTGCTGAAGTGTGCATTCTGAGAATATTTGGATCCCTAATGGAAATATGTGTTTGATGATCTGCAGGACAAGTACTCTTATTTGGGAAAATTCCTAAATATAGAGGAAACTCTGTCCAAATTTTATGAAATCTTGTTGTGTAAGGGTTGCTAGGGAGCATACTCTCTAAGTGCCGGTCATGGCCTGGATTGGGTCGTGACAATTAGACTTGGTAGTTATGACTTTGTATCATGCCTTTGAAAATGGTTTGATGGATTTCAAATAAGAGTGAGGTTTCAACATGGTGAGTAGCTTTCGATTGTTCGAATTATCTATCATGCACATAGACATGATAACTCTCATGGACGACCATAACTTTCGAGTCTCACTATTAGTTACACTTCGCGTGTTTTTGTTTTATCTCCTCTTTTTCTTCCTTTACCCTTTTCGTTTCATCTTTTTGAGAAAGGAAGAATCAAGAGCATAATTCCAAAATATAGTAATTTTTTTTAAGTAAGTGTATCATAAAAAACTCAAGTAATGACTTGTTTGTCTAATTTTTTATTAAGTATGGGGTAATTTGATGCTCTCATGTCAGGGGTTGTTGCATCCTATTGTGTTTCGGGCTATGTCCATTTTATTTTGTCTATTTTTATTTTTATTTTTACTTTGCTTGTGTACTTGCCTTCCTTTCATTAAGAGAATTTCTTGACCTTTTTCAACTATAGGAAAGAAAATCCTCTTACTTACTGTGTGTGTGTAATGCACAATATGTCTTCACCCTTTACACACATAATATTTCTTCACTCTTGACCATGCTTGTCTTCCTGAATAGGTTTTAATCTTTCTGTGAGTACCTATATCTCAGCCCCACTTTGATTTCACAACAAAACTGACGCTAATCAAATGAGCACTATACTCCAATACCACATAGTTTTTGCAACTACAATACTCAAATGGAACATTTTCTTGTGTTTCTAATTTCCCAAAAGCACCATACTCAACAATCTTATCTGACATGTTAACATTTTGAGAGCTAGATCAATGTGTTTTTGCTTGCAAATTCTACAATCAATAGCCACTCTAGTGATAGTTAGGATCTTTGTGACATATTTAGGAATGCAACATATTAGGAATACCAAACCACGACCCTTTTTTCATGGATATCTTGCTTGTTCTTGTACTTCCTAACATGAAATAGTGAAATATTTTTCAGCCACCCATTTGTAACATCCTAAGCTGAGGGTAAACCAGCATAGGAGGAAACTCGAGCCCGAGACAAGGGCAAAATTTTAATTAAATAAACTATAGTAAAAGTAGGGATGAAATTATAATTTTTATATTATAATGGCAAAGTTGTAATTAAGGGTTTACAGTTGTAGAGAGGGGTGATCGTAGAAAAATTTTGATTTTTCGAGATTTTGTGGACCCTACAACACTGGTAGATAACTAAAATACCTGTAACAACTTTAAACTAAGATTTTCTACTCACAGTTTTGAATAAACGTGTGGAATTACTCATACAATGCTACAATATCTCAGGTAACTTAGAATACCTGAATTGATAGCTGGATACCTTGAATTTATCCTCAAGAGTCCTACATTATTTTTAGGCATGACAAATCCAGGGGAATAACCCTGCATATATTTTATAAACTTGTCAGAGGACTAGCCAAATTATATGGCCTAAGATGAGTCACTCAAATTTAAGCTTAGGAGAATTTAATTTGTGCTTCAAATCTACCAATGATATTTAACCTACTAACTTAATAAGTAAGTCAACTTAACTTAGGAAGTTAGCCAACCTCTCTTCCTTCTTTGCCCCTCAAATTTTTTGCCACCCTTATAAATCGTCCATCCTCCATTTTCTTTTTCAAGACCTCCATGGCTATGAGCTTCAAGCGCATAATTGATGGTCTTCTTGGCCTCGAAACTTCTTACTCCTTTTATGAAAAGTAATCCTCATCTCCTTTTCTACTAAACCCCTCTATCAATTTAATGATTGAGTATCAAATGGGGTCTCCCCATCTCCATAGAGGTTGTATTCATGAAGGGAAAGAAAGGCTAAGAGTTGTTCTTGGGCTCCTTTCTTCTATAATTTCAAGAATCTTGAGGTAGGTAGCTCAAATTATTAGCTTTGATGTTTTCTAAGGTTATGTGGTTGATGAGGTTTTTTTGTGTCATCCTTTAATTTACCTTATATGAAGTTAATATGACCTTTTTCTAGTGAGTTAAGACAGGGAAAAATTGGTTTAGGTTAGAGATTATATTAAAAGACTAAGAAAAGCCCAAGCAAAGAAAGCTGTTGGAGATGAACACTAGCAACTATCTGTACAACGAACGATATTCCTCAACCTATATAACTCAAATTTTAGATGAAACTATACTTCAAGATCAATCCAACCATATAAATTATAGTCCATTGGATTTCAAATGAAATAGTTGTGATTTTTAGAAGCTGGTTGTTAGATTTCACTCTCTATCTTGACCAGAGTGTGATGTGAGGGACATAACTTGTCAAATATAACTTAAAATTAAGTGAAGCCAATCTTCTTAAAAGCCAACACATAGGGAAACATGTCCATAAAATTTCAGAATGAGATCGTGAGTAAATTTCTCATAGTAATTCCTTGAAGTTGACTTATGCTTAGTTCAGAGGGAAACAGGACAACCCACTTAAGGAGCCCATAACTCGACCTCTGCTTACCCAATTGAAATAAAATGTGTTGAGATTGAAAGAGGGTTCAAAAAGCTATATTTTGGTATAAATTTTGGATTAAAATTATGAAAAATAGATTTTTAGTAATTTACTAAGTTTAAGCGTGCAAGTCAGTCCTAAAATAGGATAGTCTTGAGTAAAACTCTAATAACTCAAGTTATATACTTCAAAATTGAGTGAAATTAAAGAAATTTAAAAATAGGCAAACAGAGCTACAATCTATAAAATTTCAAGATCAAAATGAATTAAAATAGAATTTTAGTGCAATTTAGAAAAATAAACAGATTTAAGGGAAGTGGAATAACTTAAGAGTTGCCTTGATTTAGGGGTCTCATAAGCTATGAGAAGTTCAACGGTATAAATATTTATGCAAATTCCATATCAAAGTGATGTATGTTGACATAATGTGGATGATGATTATGATTGATATGGTTGGTTAGTTGATTGCATACACTGCCTATTTAGGGACCCTCCATATTTCAGTTCTTATGCTACTGAAGTTTTGGCAAAAGTATGTGATGTGAAGCTATGAATATGTATGTATTACGTAACATCCATCAAAATTTTCTTATCGTTTTTCACCTAATTGTTCGATTTTATTGAGTAATTGAGATTAATTAAAATTTGATTAAATAATTATTTTGGATCAATTGATTAGTAATTGATTGATTTTAGATATGAGAGAATTAGGTTAAAAGTATAGAAGATTTCATAAAAATTTTATTGAAATCGATCTACCGATTTAAAAGAAATTGGTAAGATTACGGTATTTTAAACTGTCGGAACCGAACCAATAATATTTCAACTCATCAACCCTACTTTAAGTGGCTGAGAACTCAGCCACTTAACACCTAAAAGTGGTGCCACTTTGGCCACAAAAATGAGGAAGGTTGGCTGAATTTCAGCCTCTTATGTTTCAACCAATCAAATTTCAAGAATACAACTACCTCCTTCATGCTTTTATAACACATTCGTTCTCTTCCTTCAGCCCAAATTCTGCGCCTCTTCTACCCATGCTTCAGCTCTCTCCTTCTCTTCTCTACTTATCCAACTTCATCAAACCTTCAAGCTCAACAAGGTTTTGATAGCCCAAACTCTAAAATCAAGCCAAATCACTCATAACAAGAGGTAGAGGTTTAATTCTTGTCTTGGTTCTCTGGTTGTGGGTGGCTGGTAGTGGTTTATTTTCTCAATTTTTGATGAGATAATTGAATGATTATGATAATATTTGGCTGGTTTGTTGGTTTTTGTTGATGTTAAATTTGGTTAGGAGGTAAGAAAAGGTGAAATAATGAAGATATGAGAAGCTGGAAACCTAGAATCCCTCGACAGTCTATATGGCGGAGTATACGACTCCACCTACCACCATTTAAATTTGATGAAATCATTTTTATATGAAACTAGGCATCTAGGGCTTTCCATACATATATCATATAAGGCCATTGGATTAGTGTTGAGAGAGATATGAATTTTTGAATTTCAACCTAGGTTTTTGACTTTGATTCTGGGCAGACTGGGTTGTTCAGGGTAAAACTCGCCCTATACTACTTGGAAATGAATGAAACCAACTTTGTTAGAAAGATTATATATAGGAGAATGTCCCATGAAAATTTTAGAGTTAGATAAAGTCCCGTTTGCTCCCAGTGATTCAAGGAAGTTGCCCTATATCCAAACTAGGCCAAAATAGGGCAATCTAAAAAGGTCAAATTTCGAGGCTTAAAACTCGAGCCCTACTAAGTCAAATGAAATGGAACTTTTTGCAAAAGAAAGTTTGTCTTGTTATCTGTAATATGAGACCATTTCGTATGATTTGAATTAGTTTTCAATTTTTAGTGAATTTTTACTTTTAAGCGTGTAGTTCTGGCTAGCTTCAGGGCAGGCCAAGATAAAACCTAAATAACTTGAGCTATATTTATCAAAATTAGATTGGACCAAACAGATTAGAAAATAGATACATAACACTTTAACATATCCAAAATTGAGATCCAAATGAGTTAAATAGAAATTATGACTTGATTTACAAAAACTGGGTTGAATGGTTGTGCTGAGGCAGTAACTCTATCTTAATGGGATTAATACTTCTATGAGTTCAATGTTGAATTATGAATACAATATTGTGACTTCTATGAGAAATTGGTGTTCTGAGTATTGGCACTATTCATGGAGAAGTGGACACGTCCCGTTATGTTGCCAAAATTTTGGTAAGATCTATGCATGAGTTATGATATACATGTTAATACATGTGCATTTTTAAGAAAGTTATGAAAGTTATGTTATGATGAACATAAGAAATATGTGATGATGAAAGTCCCATGATACTTGGGCCAGCCTCGGATTAAAGTTAAGGGGAATAGATCGGTGGGGAGGTCGAGGAAAGTAAACCCAGCATTCCTGTATAGGAACGAACTTGATCCTGAAAAGTAGACTATTACCCAGGAGTCTAAATGGCCAAAAACTCCCAGGGGATCAAATAATGGAAAAGTTTATGAAGAAAGGTTCAAGAATGAGTTTGCATGATTACATGAATGCATGATTACATGGAATAGTTATTTCAAGATGTTTACAGTTGTTTGCTATATTTACTTACTGCTGTATGTTCGTTTATTCTGCTCAATGTTCTGAGTGTCACTATTTATTAATTTGTTCTACTTTTTATGCCGTCTAAAGTAAAACTGAACCTTGCCTCGGACCAGATGTTTTCTTAAATTCATTAAAATGGATAGTCCAGTTTGAGCACATGTTTTTATAATTAAATAAAAATTGAGGCAACTGAGAATGAATGTGACGTCAGTTAAACACCATACGCAAACCCTACTGAGAATTTCCTTAAATTCTCACCTCGTTTTGTATTTCCGCATCATTCTCAGACGCTGGCGATGGACTCGACGGCCACTCTCTTTATTGAGATTCCAGATCTGCAACTTCACCATGACCCCATCATAGACTCACTATATATAGCCAGTTCCTGTCATTTCCATCTTTACCTATTTAGTAATAGGAACTTTGTCGTCCCTCTATTTCATCTTGCTTTTGACCCTGCTGCCCCATACATTGCCATCCTACTGCACATGGCACACCCACCTCCAACACCTCCTGCACCACAGCGCCTGCAGCTCCTGCTAACCTTGCACCAGAGTCACCCCTGCAGGTGGTACCTCACATTTCGCTCAACTCCGAGAGCGACCCTTCTAAGGCCACCAGCTCATCATCATCCTCCTCGGGACCTAGTGTAGACTATTCTTCAGCCGAGCCTGGCATGGCTAACTGCTATTTGATTGAGTAGGTCAGCAACAGATGACGTTGTACAGCATGACCCTCTTTTGACAGTATATAGTTTTGGGCCATAGGCTTAGCAGTAGGTTTGAAATGTCCTCTGAGGACCCCATAGGATCGTTTGACTGACACTGGCCTTATGTCTTTTTGGTACACTGGCCCCACTTTTGTATCCTATTTTGAAATCTATACTAAACTGAAGCGTTGGCTTCTGATCTATATATGCATGTATATAGTTGATGTTATATTACTCATTCTTATCTTTTATGGCATTTTGTTAAATTTCGTCACACTCATTATATAACAGCGCGTTGTTTCATCTGTTTATAAAAAAAAATGAGATGTGATACGAATCATGAAAGGTAAGCAGAATATCAACACGGTAACACAATCTACTTAATTTCATACTATGACTTAAGCATAACATTAAATTAATAGGGTGTTACATATTATGTACATGGAAATCAAACATACAATAATGTTGAAAGTAAGATATGAAATATGTGCATAAATGCATATAACATATTTATGTATGTTTATGTACAAGGATGAAAAAGGATAACAAGAACTTACAAAGAGATGTACCAAGCCTCCACCTCGTAATAGGCTAGGGTGATAATATCTAAGAGAATCACTTGTATCAGCCCTTGAATAGATTTAAGGGGAATATGCCGATGTGCGAGTTGGGAAAAGTAAACCCAGCAATCATATATAGGAACGAGCTCGGTCCTGATAAGCAAACTATTACATAGAGGCGGGAGAGGTCATTCACTTGTAAGGGATCAAGAATAGAAGTTCAAGATGCAAGTTAAAGAAAGAGATAAGAAAGTCAAGTGCATTCGCATAAGTCAAGTATGCGCATTAGCATATGCATATTTAAGTATCTTATTATGTTGAAATGCCATTATAGTTATGCTTGAGACTTTATTCTGTTATGGCTATCATGCTTACTATGAAACAAGCTAAGTGATTATTAAAATATAACCCACTTTGAGAAATATATTTTCAAACTTAAAATTGAACCAGTGCCTATGTGTATATGTTCACATTTTCACAATAAATTGAAGCAGTTAGGATGTTTATGATGACACTCTATGTGCTTAGTAGATTGAGTGTACTTATTAAGAACTTATCGTTCTCACTACTTGTTTGTATATTTCGTAAACATTTTAGTATATATAGACTAGGCTTCAAGTTTGCAGTAGAGTACTGGGCTTGATGGCCTATTCAGAAGGGCAGAGCGGGCGGTTGATAACTATGAAGTGACCATTACAAGCTAATACAAGTTCTGTATACAATATTAGTTAAGCCTCTTGTAAATTGTAATTATTTTACTTTTGATGTATCGAATACTTGGGACTTCAAACCCCTACTCAGTCAAGCAATATGCACTTTGAAGGGCCACATATTGTATTTTTCTATTTAAAATTTTATAGCTCCCGTAGCAATTTTCAGATATAACCCTATGACCCGAGCATGACATATATGTTTTGGAGGGTGTTACATTATGGTATCAGAGCAGTTTAACCTATATAGGCTCGGGGATGGATTGACTATGCTTCTAAAACATACTTTAAGAGTCTAGATAAATTATGCTTTAGGTCATTGGAAGGACATACATAATTGTGCATAGTTGCCTTGTTGTGAGTATTGTGGACTATTTGTCACACTTGACTGAATGCTAAGTCTGATCACCTCAATATAAAGTTTTGTGTTGATAGAAGCCTATGGTATGCCACAGACTTATTAGGAACCTTCTCGATATACTTATTATGGAGGGAGATCTCAGAGAGGCAGATGGTTGGCAAGCTAAGGACTGTAGAGAATTAGGGGATATGATTTAAGGATTTACGTTGGAGGGTCTGTTATGGACATAGTAGACATTAGCAGAAAGCCAAAAACTCAAGCTATCAAGGGTGAGATCTCAACATGGGACCAGCGGGATGAGAACCTCCTTCACCTTGATGCGGATTGTCTTAAGCCCCATTAGTGTTTACCTAGTTCAAGGTGTTTTCTCTAGATTTCATCTAGAAGATTGTTTTACTTGGTTCTATACATTTAACGGATAATTGATAAAAGTAGGGTAAATATCCACCAATGATGTTTACATGCACTTATCAAGACCCATCGCTTTTGCTAATCATGGCCATTTAACCGAATAAGTTTAATATAAATTATGACTTTTGTAAACTTAGCCAAGCTTTAGCTAAATCACAATCATGCCTTCCTGTAAAATGAGATTCAACCCTGGATGAAACATAAATACATGCAATCAGGATGAAATGTCATGGATTAAAACATTAATTTATCAACTACAAGGTACATACCCAAGTATACGACACATCTAAAATATAGGATTCAAACATTCAGCAAGTATGATGCTATGAAACTAAGCGCATAGTTCGTCAAATTCTTAATTGACTCCAACAAGACCATTTGCAATGATCAAAACATCCAACATAGCTGCACTACTCAAGGTGTCTCCATAATTGACAAGAAACACAACAATACCTGAAAGAGAAATTGTAAAAACAAAGAGAAGGTAAAAAGGAAAGAACTTGATGACAAGAACTATATATATCAATCACTACCTATAGAGTTTCAAGGTGAATGTTACTCGCATCACCATCAAAGTTTTGAGGTGACAATAATTATGGAATGGTTTTTTAAAATTTTTCTTTAAAGTTATTTTATTACAAGGTTGAAGAAAAGGGAGAAAAAGGAAATGTTGAACAAAAGGGAAAGAAAGGGAAATCATTTATTATTATTATTATTTTGGAGTATGAAAAAAGGTGGGGGGGGAACAACGAATTAATTGTTTTAGTTGTTTGATATTTTGGTTAAAAATTTAAATATATCTTTATAAAATTAGTTATGTTTTTAATAATGAATTATTATATGAAATGATTTTATAAATTTTGCCTTCTTTTATAGAAATAGATTTTTTCAAAAAATTACTTATGTTGTTTGATAACATTTTAAAATTATTATTTTCATTTTCATTATTCTATTTTTTTATTCTTATAATTATTCTTTTAAATAGTTTTATATAGCCATATTTTAACATAAATTTTATGATTGTTTATTAAATTTATATTTTAGTGTAAAATTGTAATGATAAATTATTGTATTGAATTATATTTAATATATTAATTAATTATTAAATATAGTTTATAAATCATTTCCATGCACGAGTTCGCTAGTATAAGAAAAAGAAAACAAAAGTTGGGGACTTCAAAGAAAAGAGAAAAATTATCGGAGTTTTGAACAACATACATTTGGTATTATATATTTTATAGCCAAGTAACTGTTCTAGCTACTTGCTCATTCTTATAGTCCTTCCTTTTGAGATTTATAAATTTTTTTTTGTTATTCAGGAATTTTATTTTCCATTACTAGTATTTATTTGTGTTTCATTTTGACCTCTTTTTTATATTTTTAATTTGATATTTTTTTATTATTTTTCCCATTACTTTTTTTAAAAAATAATGCATTTCATTCATTATGAAACCAAAATAAACGTCTTACATTGAAATGATCTCTTTGCAAATTTCTACAAAATTTAGTATATCTACTAGAAACATAACTCTCTCTTTTCACCTTCTCTTCATGTTTTGTTACACTTATTTATTGGGGAACCATGTGTAAATCTCTAAGAAATTCGATTTATTTATTAAAGAATAAGCACGTGTATGAAAAATGAAAAAAAAAACGGAGTTCTCTAGTATTGAAATGAAAATTCTTAGATATTGATATATGGTTCCTTAGAAAACAAGATGAAACATGAAAAAGGTGGAAAGAGAAGAGTTTTATATCTCTAATAAATATATTGAATCCCCAAAAATTAACATATGGTTCCTCCGTGAAACTTGCAATGGTTGTGAGCATTACAATGCTCACAAATGCTCCTCACATTATTTGAGCATTGTAAATAAAGGAGGATTCTAAGTGCTTCTAAAATGTTGTAGATGTGTAGTACTCATAAATGTTGTAGAGCTTTCACCATTGATTCAAATTACACTAGTCCAATGGTTATTATTTCTTTGATGTAAGATTATAGATGAAACACGATATTAAATCCCTTTCTTTTTCTCTTCCCCCTCTTCCTGTTGATTTGCCAAAAACCACCAACACCACCATTTTCCCTGATTGAAACCCTCAACCCTTGTAAACCACCATCAACCTAACATCAAAATTCAATCACTTAGTAGTGTGACTGCGGATTGAATCAATGATTTGACTGGAGTTGTCATAGTTTGATTGCTACTCTCAATTGTTCATTGATGATTTGAGGCAACTCAATATGCCCTGTTCTTTCTCTAGCAACATTTAAAAGGAGAAAAAAATAATTTATACCATGAATCCTTATTATATCTCACAATTATCAAGATTAATATATAGAAAGATTGGTGGTTTTGGTGGAAGCCTGGAAAGTCAAAATAAGATATTGTTTGGCTTCTCAAAATTTGGTGTGATTAGGAGAATTATGGGTTATCGAAGGTGAAGTTCTTATAATCTAATTCAATAAATCAAATGGAAACTTTGAGTTTGTAGCTAGAATAGAAGTTAAGATCATACCATTAATCACAAACCCATAAATTTGACAAATTTGGGTGCCCTTTAAAGCTATTCCCCACACTTGGAGATAGTAAAAAATAGGTTGTTGCAGATGTGGCAAGGGACACATGAGGGATAGATGAATTCTTTTGCAAAGTTGCTTTCAATCATTGTGACATGGTGTGCTTGGGGTGTACAGTGTTTTTGTTTGAAGTTAAAAGGAAATAGAATGAAGCAAATGGTTGCTCAAGGGCATCATCTAGGCTCTTAGTTAAGATTCTCAAGTTTGCACGAAGGTTCAAGAAAGATCATTTGATTGCTGCTCAAGGCTTTGCTGGTCATTTTGCTGCGATGGACCTAAGCTCAAATTTGATTCTTGTTTTTTTTTTTTTGGGTCCTAAGTTCAAAACTAGTGGCAACAGAGGAGGTTAGCATTAATGAGAGAGGGATTGGGCTAGGGAGAGAAAAAGAAGGAAAGAGGGATGGAGGGGTAGTTTATTTTCAACTTTGAATACAATGTTTCATCTATATTTTACACTAAAGTAATAATAGCCATTATGTTGGAGGTGGTTTGAATTAATAGTGAAAAAATTTGCAAACATCATTGCTCTGCCACATTTTAGAAGTATTTAAGTTAGGCTCGAAAAAAGCGCACTACTTATTAATTCCAAATTTCAATTTGAGTAGCGGTGCTAGGATTTGAATTCTCTAAACTAAAATACCTTTTAAAGTGAAAAAGTCAGAAGTCATCTATATTTAAATTATTTTAGTGAGATCTACACATAATATAATATATTAATTAAAGAATAAATAATTTCTTATTTTATCATTTTATAAGAAATTTCACCTTAGAAGATGCTTTTGATTTAGATTTTGGTAGAATTACTTTTGAAGTAATTGAAGTTGAAAGAATTAATTTTCAAAGAATTGATTTATATATGAGAATAATTTTAAAAAGTGAGTTTAAAAGAATAAGAGATACAAAAAGAAAAGCTAATATTTCCATCTTCAATTAAAATAGATTTTCGTCAAAGCATGTCGGTGTGTGTTTGAAAAAATTGTAAGATTAAAATTATTTCAATAATCGTTGATTTATATAGTCACTTTTTTATATAATTGATTATTTGAGAATTAATTTATATTTGAATACTTTGATTGAAAAATAATTTTAAGATAATTTATTTTATTTGAATTGTATAAAAAATTATTTTTATATAATAAAATTATTAAAAAATATAAAATAATTGTTGTGTGTACTGTATGAACAATTTTTAATAAAAAAATTCAAATCCTAGCCTTTATTTTTTTCCCAAAGATGACTTAAATTCTTTGAAGTTGATGATAATCTATTTCAACAAAAATACCCAAATAAAATTTTATTTTCAAAACAATTTTATTTTAGCAAAACAGGTTTTTTTTTTTTTTTTTTGCTGTTTCCCAAACATGCCATTCAGTTCTACCCATCGCAAAGATGCAAGCCAACTAAAAACACTTCTTTTCAAATCAATTTGGTTGAACGCAATCGGACTTTGTTATTAATTTTTATGAATATGACAGTACTTTATGTGCAAATCAAACAGGCACTAATTTCCCATACTAGCAGGCCATATCAGCCTGACCGATCAAAGCAAGTTTGGCCCAGAAGGAGCCAGTGCTCCGGCCCTTTTTTAATTTATTTAATTTTTCATTAGTCTGTTGGAGCCACAATAAACCCCTAAAAGGTTAAACCCTTCTCTGTGCTCTCAGTTCCCTTCCGCACCCGCTGCCGTGAGCAAATCATCCGAATGAAGTAACGAACGACCCAACCAAACAAGTCCGAACCGCTTGGGAAGACCCATGGAAGAAGAATACACGGAGCCACTCAAGAAAGATGGGTCGGACCTCTGCCAGCAGCTAATGGACCGTTACGCCAACTCCGCAGCGCCGCAGCACCGCCACCTCCTCGCTACCGCCGCCGCCCTCCGCTCCAACCTCGCCGCTGAGTCCCTCCCCCTCACGCCGCCCGCTTACTTCGCCGCCGCCATCTCCGCGCTCGCCGACGACGTCGCTGCCGCTGAGGCGCTCGACCCCACGGCGCTTTCCGCCCTCGTCTCCTTCATGGCCATCAGCCTCTCCCTCGTGCCGCCGGGTGGCATCGCAGCCCGGAAGGCGCGCGACGCCGCGGCAGTCTTTGTCGCCCTGCTGGCGAGGGAGGAAGATGGGAAGGGGTTGGGCGTGTCGACTGTTAGGCCTGCAGTGAAGTGCTTGGGGGTTTTGGTTGGGTTTTGTTATTTGGAGGATTGGGATTCCATCAAATTAGGTTTTGAAACGTTGCTGAAGTTAGCCATTGACAAGCGCCCAAAGGTAACAAGACATTCTATGGGTAATTTTTTTTAATATATTTTTTCACTGTTGATGTTTAATATGTATGCAGTTATGCGTAGATTAATGCAAATGTGCTTGATTTGATGATTTTTTTTTTTTTTTAGCCTTGCAATACATTTGGCATTTTGTGACGTTGATCCTTGCATTGTAGTATTTCTATGATTTTTTCTTCACTCTCTGGTGGTGAATTTTTTTTTGTTTTGACGTTGTTATGGTTTGTTGGTTTGTTTGGTTTAGGTACGAAGATTTGCTCAAGATTCTCTTGAGAAGGTTTTTGGGTCTATTAGATCCTCTGCAGTTATTAAGGAAGCTAGCAAGTTGGTTTTGTCAGCGCTGAAAAGTTGGGTTGCTTTGGTAATAAAATTAATTGATACAAGGACTGCTGGTGATTCCAAAGAGGATAAAGTTTTGAAACCCGAATACTTGGAGCTCATTCATGTACTAAAAGTGGTTAATCTTACTGCTCCCCATCTTTCCGCAAAAGTCATTCCAAAAGCTCTTTTGGAATTGCATAAACTATTTGGTGCTCAGATCTCCGCACTTACAGGGCACATTCTTAAAAGTATTGAAGCTATTTTTGAAGCTTCGAGAGTCCAAAACATAGTCTTAGAGACAGAAGACATTGTAGATTCTCTAGCTTCATTTGTATCTCTGGGAGATAAAAATCCCTTGGATATCGTGATTTTTGCAGCAGCCTTATTAAGATGTGCAATGGACTTACTTTATACCGGACAATCAAGCTTGTGGATCAAGAATCTTCCTCTAGTTTGTAGATCTGTAATGGGTATATTGCTTCTTCCATGTCCATCCATTGTAGAAATCATTTAAATGTAATCAATCTATTCTACTTATTTTATTTTGATGGTTTTTCAGTTAAAAAAAATGTTGTATTAAGTTGCAAAGTGATCATATCCCTACATCATTTGTTAAATTAGAAATCAAATCTATTGATAATTTGATAGGTTCTTGTATTAACTAAAGAAACTAATTAGGGAAGACTGAAAAAATAGCTGCAATTGTTTTCAACAAGTAGGATGAAGATTGCAGAACAAATGTCTAGAAGTAGAGTGAAGAAAATCAGAGAAACAAGGTGCTTTCTCTGCCCAATGTGGTCTAAGCCGCCCCACATTCCCCAGATGGTTCTTGCCTTCCCTCACTACCTGCTACCTTTCTTCTATTCATGTTCCTTTGCATGGTAACAGAATTCCCCTTCACATTTCTGCCTTTTCTCATCCTTCCTTTCTTTCTTCGATGATATACTTCTACTGGAGGCCCATCATAATTCCTCTAAAAAACATTTTCTGTGTAGCTGTGGAGTGATCTCAGGGATTTTTCTGGCAAGTTGTGTCTTCTTCAAAGTTTAAGATTTCTGTAGTTGGAATTTACTGTAATTTCTGATGGACTTATTACTGATTAAAGTCAAACTGGCTGATTTTACTGATTATGTCATTGTAGGGACATTGTTATGAAATCTGTCTTGTGTTTAATTCCTGCTGAATAAGTCTCATGTTGTATTTAAATGTTGATTTTTTTTTTTTTAATATTTAGATGATGACTGTATTGAATGAAATGATGGGATTAGTGTTGCTAAGTGTTTTCTCTGTTTTAGTATTACTGCTTCTTTTTTGTGTTTTCTCTTTCCTATTTTTCAATCTTCTGATTCAAGCTGCCAATGTTGAACTTAGGTCTTTTGACTTTCGAGGGAAAGATTGCTTCACAGGCTTCAAATATTTTGATTGATGTGCTCACCCATCATGTCGGTCCCCAGTGTTTATCAAGTAGTGCAGATCAAACATTTGATAATAGTAGTCAGGAAAGTGTGGAAGGAAATGCAATAAATTCAACTTGTGCAGTTTTTGAGAATGCCCTTTCTGCTGCTGATGGAATTCCTAATGAGCAAGTCTTGTCAGTCATATCTGTTTTATTTCTTGAGCTCGGTATGGAACTGTCTATCGTTTTATTATTTTCCCATATAAGATTTTTCTTTTTCAATTTCTGTAATTATATCTAATTTGTCTTGTGGTTTTTGGGTGACACATAGACATTAGTTCATTAAGGATGATACTTCTTTGGCATTGCAAGATTTTACATTGTATCATCTCCTTTTAACCAGAAATTATTTCCCACATTAATTTTATGTTATATTGTCTTGTTTATCATGTCATGACTTGATTTTTAGTGCCTTATTTATTTGTTGAATCTTGCCACTATTAATGTTTATAAACAGTGAGGTGCAAGCAATATCTTATATGCCAGGTTCTTGCCTTTTGCACTGTATAAGGGTGGTGTGTTTTAGAGTTTGTGCACATTAATCGGTGAACTTAATATTGGAGTTGAATTTTGGAGTGGGGATATTGTTGTGGTCTGCAGCAGAATTGCAAAATATTGGGAAGTGTATGACTATATGTGGGGAAACCCTAGGGTAACATAGGTATTAAGAAAAACCAGAAGCCAATGAAATATTGCAGACTCACAGAGCTCCAACACATTTCCCCTAATATGTGTGTCATATGCACGTCAGTTTGGGAAAAAAGGTTCCCAATATTTTGCGTGCAGCTATTTTCTTGTGGAATAGTCTGCTTGGAGTTCTTGTGGAATTCTGTGTCTACTATTTCATGATGTGTTTGCATCCAAGGTTTCAGAAGGAATACAGAGCCTAAAAATTTGTCTTCCTGTGCAGTTTCTGCTGTATTTAGTTTGAGGCCAAGGATTTGCTGTCTGTTGCATTTCTTTGCTCTTTATATATGTTGTGAGATAGGGTTGTCTTTGTGCTCTTACTTTTGTGTTTTGCACATGTTTTATAAGTGCTGATATGCGGAGAGATTGGACAGCTTCATTGTAATTTTAAACTCTTTAGGCTTACCTCTCTCTCCCCTCTCTCTCTCTCTCTCTCTCTCTGTGTCTCTCTCTCTCACAGAAGTTTCTGTCTTTAGTAATATACCTTATCCACCCATTGCACTTCCCTCCTTCTTTTGTTATTAATACTTGTGAAGAGAAGAAAAAATAAAAGTACAAACACTGGTATCTCTGTATATATCTATTCAATTGTGCTGATGGATTGAAGTGTTTGATTTTGTTGACATTTATCTCTGTTTTTTCTGTTTGTTCTTTATTACTTGGTCTGGGAATAATCTCTTATCCTCTGCTACTGCATTTCTTTGTTTGTCAATAGTAAATTTTGTCTTACAAAAATAGTGTTAAAGCTACACGTTCATGACTTATTGTTCTCTTATATCTTTGCTTGTAGGAGAATTCTCATTTGTGTTTATGAGGAATATTGTGCTTAAGCTTACTGACTTGATGAATCAAACTTCTGGAGGCAAGGTTAATAATGAGAATGTAAGTACTGGTGAAAGTTTTTTGGCTATTTCTGTGCTGATCTAAATTTTTGAGGTTGAGCCTCGGTGCAATGGTAAGTTTGCTACCTTGTGACCTAGAGGTCATAGGTTCGAATCCTGGAAACAGTCTCTCTGTTTGCTGGGGTAAGACTCCGTACACTGACTCTCGCCAGACCCCACCAAGTGGGGCCTCATGCACTGGGCTCTCTTTTTGTCCATACTGATCAAAATTTTTGCTAGATTGGTCTTGTTACTGTATGTCAGCATGCCTTGGTAGTAACATAACACTGTCTATGTTGGATGCCCATATGGCAGGCTAGTTACAGAGGTCACTAGTTGACTCTGTTAAGTGTTGGAGCAATTCAGTAATGGCAGATACTGAATATGATTCAGAGAACTTGTATTTATGCTTCATGTATCAGTTCATTTAAACTTACATCCTATATATGTCTTACTTATATGAAACCTATATGCTTCCGAAGCTTGTCTCCATAGCTCTAGTTTCTTATTAAGCTAATCTCTCAATTCTCCTAATAGGACTACGTGTGTGTTTGGATTAACATTTGCAAACTTAAAAGTTTGAGTAAAATTGATTTTGATTAGAATTGATTTTGTAGTAATGTGATTTATGTTTGGAAACTTTTATATGAAAAGTGATTTTGATATAATAAATGTTGTTTGGATAATGTTCTTCAAAACCGCTTTTGAATGTGTAATTACTGAAAGGGTATGAGTTTTACAATATCTTTATTGTAATTTCTTTTTATTTATTTCATTATTTTTTAGTTAAATTTAGACATGTGATAAAATATTATAAAATAAAAAACTTTTATTTTATAAATAATAAAATTTGTTCTATTCTTAAATTTATTATGGTTTTCAAAAAATGTTTTAAATAATATTATTAACTAAAATACCACATGTAATAAACACTTGAATAATTATAATTATTATAATACAAATTTAATTGATTTAAAATATAAAATATGTAATAAATGAAATATTGTTGAAAAGCACACATCCAGACATTGCATATATAGAATCATACAAAGAAAAGTTAAAAACTATATAATAGTATCCTTGAAGGGTAAAAAAGGAAAATGCATTCTCAATGAATTTGGAACGTGGAAACAGTAAATGGATAAGCAACATCTTGTTGCTTCTACCACAACTGAGATTTGAATGAAAAACCCGGTGATTTGAATGAAAAACCTGGTGAACCAAATCCAATGCAAAATTATCCAAACGAGTTAGCTGCGGCGTTCGAGGACTGGAATGGAGGTTTGAGCGTGATGAACGCGTATCCAAACACGCACTATATCATCTTCAAAAAGCATGTATCATGGCACTAGAACTTGATTATGTTCAGTAACCACGACCAACACTAGTGTAAAAAGATAGGAACTCAGTTGTCCCTTAGTATGTTATAGAGAAATCCTCCATTGCTCTAGCTTGTGTTCGTACATTAGTTGTGAATCCATCATACACGTCATGCCTTTGATTGCTTAGATATAGGTAATCCAAACTCTTGTCTTCAATAGAACCTTCCATAAAACTTGCCTTGGCACTCTAACATACGCCTTTTCTAAATCAATGAAAGCTATGCATAAATCTCTCAAATCCTTTTGCTATCTCTCTATAAATCTCTGTAACAAGTAAATTACTTTTATGGTAGACCTTATACATAAAACTAAACTGATTCTCTGTGATGTGAGTCTTGTGTCTCAATGTCCGCTCGATTACCGTCTCCTATACCTTTGTAGTATGACTTATAAGCTTAATCCCTCTGTAACCTGCAGGGGTCTGTATGTCTCCCTTGTTTTTATAAACAGAAAGTAAGGTACTTTTTCTCCAGTCATCCTATACTGGAATAAAGTTATATGCATATGCAAAAACTCAGTAAATCCACTGTTCAGATCCTGTTTGACCCTCTAACCCTTGATTTTACCACTTCAGTTCACTAGTGCAATGAGTAGTTTTGGTTTTTGAAACATTGATTACTACTAGTAGGCTACTGTTCTTGTACAATTTCAGCTTGAGCTGCTTTACTGATTGCTGGTTCATCTGCTTTTCAATTTTGTGCAGCTTCAGAAATGTGTTGGCTCTGCTGTTTTCAGTATGGGAGTAGAGAGATTTCTTAAACTTGTACCTATCACTCTCAATGAACACAACTATACTTATTCAAATATTTGGCTACTGCCAATCTTGAAGCGCTATGTTACTGGATCCTCCCTTGCTTACTACATGGAGCATATTGTCCCTCTTGCAAAATCCTTTAAGAAGGCTAGTCGTAAAGGTATAATTCCAACTTCTTGTGTATCTCTGCCTATTGTCCAAAATGTGTTCTTATCATACTATTCCTCTCTTTTTGCCAATTGTACTGCTATGAGCAAGGTTTCTTTTACCTTTCCCCCTTGATTGGCAACCACATATAGAAAAGTAGAGGAATTAAACAGCCTGGGTTTATGGTTGGGAAGTTACCTGCACTGAAGGTATTTATGTTCTCCTGTTAGTTTAGAAACTGGTAGCTAAAAACTGCTGGAAGCCTGCTATTACCTAGTCTTTGTGATCAGAGTAAATTGTCAATATGCTGGTCATTTCCTTAGGTTAGCACTTATTACCTATGATACTCCTGTTTGGAAAATTACACTTTCCCCTTTTTTTTGGGGAACAAATAACAGTGAATGGTAACTAAATAGTAACAATCAGTTAATTTGGAATATTGAAATGCACTTTGTCTCAATGATTTGTTATTGTTCTTCTCACTGTACACATTTTTCTTTTTGCTGTTGTCCATGCAATTCCTATTCTATGACACAATCACTGATTTCATTAAATTCTTGAGCAAGTTTTTTCCTGTTTCTTTACAGTCAAAAAGCCAGGGATAAGTGAAGATCTGCTGGCTCGAGCCCATGAACTGTGGGGATTGCTACCTAGCTTTTGTCGTCATGCAACTGATACTTATCAAAATTTTGCAAGTCTCTCCGATGTTCTTGTTACTTTTCTTAAAAAGGAAGTCTTCATGCATGAAAATGTTCTCAATGCATTACAGGTCACTCTTCTTGTAAACTGATGGATGCCCATGAGCTTTTGGTGGTCATATTTGCTTATTTATTTATTTTTTTAACTGATTTTCCTCGTAAATGTTCCTGAACTGTCTAGATTCTTGTGAACGAGAACAAAGCTGCGCTTAGCCCTAAAAAGAGCGAGTTGAATTGCCATGCGTTACATGATTCTTTATTAGAGTTTGGCATGCCACCTGCATATTCAAAGAAAGCTGCTACCAGAAACATCAAGTCTTTGGCATCTTGTTCAAATCAATTGCTTTATATTTTATCAGATTTATTTATCAGTTCACTTCCTGAGATGCGCTTTTATCTAAAGGTTGGGCATTATTGCTTATTTGACTCATTCTTTCATGTACATGATACCTTTTGCTTATGTTCTTTTGTCCTAAAAAATTCATGACTTATTTGTTCCGCTCAATAATTTGAGCAGTATTCTACATGGGTATTCTCTTTAAAGTTATTTTGGAGAATTTTTTGGCTGAACAGTACTCTGTGGCTTGTAACATTGTATCTAGCTTTCCTTATTCTTAATACACCGGTTTAGGATTTGTTGCGGTGCTCTCTGCTTGTCTCTTTGGTTGCTATTTGGTTGATATTAATGAATGGTCAGTATTCAAGTCATTTGGTGTATATATATATATATATATATATATATATATATATATATATATATATATATATTTTTTTTCAGGGAGCCATTGGGTGCCTGGCTTCTATCAGTGATACCTCTGCAACCAAAGAGGTCTTTGACTCTTTGCTCAAGAGGTTTAAGTTTGCAGATTGTGAAGGCGAAGCTGAAATACTGATGAATGACAGCAGAGTGTTAGATAGTAATCCAAGTGAAATGGAGAGATATTCTCAGAGGTAAGGTAGTGATTGATTTATATAAGAATAATTGTGTCAATGGTGATACAGTGACAGGCAGCAATTCGAACATTATATTGTTCTAGCCGCCCCCCCCTCCCCCTCTTTTTTTTCTTTTTCCATGAACTGGAGGTGAAAATGTGTCAAAACAAGACATGATTTTCTTGGTGCTGTAATTATTAACCCAAGAAGCATGCCATGGATCAACATATATAGGAAATACCAATCCAAAGACTCTATCATTGTCCAGTTTCTGCTTTTCATAGCAATTTTTTTTTTGGAGGGTGTGTGTTTTTGGGGTTGGGGGGGGGGGTGTATAAAGTATTAGGCATCATCTGATCCATATTGCTGATTCCACATAGTGGGATAAGTCGTAATTGTTGTTGTGTAGGAATATTTTTTCCGTAAGTGGATAAAAATGATCAAGAGTTGTTCATTTATTAATCTTGTTCTAAAACTAGCCTTATATGTTGGCTGATTTAAATATGATGGAGCTGCTACAGCATCCTGGAAATGTTTACATTGGGAAATGTATAGCTATTGTTACTTGAATTGCAGAATTTGGGAACAGTAGAGCATAGACACTGAAAACTAGCTTCTGTCTTTCAATTTACTGTTATTATATAATTGGTGACAAGTCAAGAATGCTTTATTTTTCCAGGTGTCTGATGTTGGAAATAGCATCTTGTCTTGTTGATGGAGCCAAGGATAATCTTATAGAGATAATATATAATTTAACTATTCATTCGTTTAAGGTATTTCTCAGTTTTAGCAGTGCTTTCTCTTCTTATCTTTTCTTTTTTTATTACAATTCATTTTTATTCTTTTGACTATCCTATATAATTTTGTAAAATAATAAAATGCACCTTTGGTATGTAGGAAACTAATGAAAATGTTCATCATGAAGCATACAACACTCTGAGCAAAATTTTGGAGGTTTGCACTTACCCGAGATTTTTCTGTTTCATTTTCTCTTTTGTTATATATCTCAATATTATTGTTGAATGATGCAGGAGCACCCAAACTTTTCTTCTCCTCGATATACAGAGCTAATTGATTTATTGCTTCGTCTGAAACCTCCAACTGATATTGTATCTCTTAGAAGTCGATATGCTTGTTTCCACTCTTTGATGGTTCACATAATGGAGGTCAGAATCCTTTTCTTGTTACTAGTCTGAATTTTTATTTACGATGCTGTTATATTGTTTTAATATATAATTGATGTCTATCTCCATATGTCTTAGATGACAACAAGGTTTAATATTCTTGTAGAAGTTTTTTGGCAAATATTTGATTTTTGCAGAATTTCATTTTCATCTTTCTGCTCCATGTACTTTTAAGTCTGTATGACTCACTGTCAACTATTGCTTTATCTGAACCAACGAAAGCTGGATAACTGGCCTGGAAAAAATGGTTAGGACTAGTTTGGGTTTCGTTCAATTATGCTTCACATTCAATCTTCATCTTTTGTCTTGATGATTTATTGCGCTAATATACTATTCAATTTTCTCTAATAATACTCATTTAAATTGAATTAGAACTTTTATCACGAGCACCTTATATCTTGTGGATGAATATACCAGTAACATTAAAGTTGTTGAGGTGGACTTGCGGCATTGGAGCTTCACTTGCTTAGTTGGTTTGCATGTTTCCGCATGTATGATGTAGGCTTTTAGAATTTAGGATGGTAAACATATTTTCAGCATAACAGGTCTATGTGATTTTATGTTTATTAACAAATTTTCTGTCCCCCCCTTTGGCTATTGAAGTAACAGTGAAACTTAGTTAACTGATCTATGGAACTTATGTTTCTTATTTGCACGGTGGTGACATTTCTAATAGCGTGGGATATTCTTGCATGTTGAAAAAGTTTCTTGTTGAGTTTTGCTTGGGTGGCAGTTCATAATCAAGTTATAATGTTCTTCGTATTTCTCTGTTTCCCTTTCTGGTTATTGAAGTAACAGTGAAACTTGGTTGCACTTGTCTTTCATATTTGCATGGTGGGGTCTTTTTTTTTTTTTTTTAAAAAAAAAGTATTCTTTAGCTCATAGCCTGGTTCATACTCTTGCACATTGAAAGAAGTTTCTTGTTCAGTTTTGTTCCATTAAGTGAATTTGCCTTTATATGCATTCTGCAGATTAGTTTAGAAGAGGATGAGAACTCAAAGGCTTTTCTTATTCTCAATGAAATCATTCTCACATTGAAAGATGTAAGTATCAAGTGCATAGCATACATATTTATTGACTTAATTGGTTTTGAATCAATGAGTAGGGATGGTAGCTATACTAATTCATATCCAATTGAACTGTTTAGGGAAACGATGAAACTAGGAAAGAAGCTTACGATTTACTCTTAAATATAAGTTCTAGCCTGAGGGACTCGTCAACCGTTGATCCCATTGAACCATACCAGAAACTAGTTAGCATGGTAAGTGCATTGATGATTTTTTATTTTACTTATTTTTATCAGAAAATCACTAGGTGCTTGTTTGGATTACACCATTTATGACTTTTTTTAACTTTTTGAGAGTCAAAAGTCATATTTTTAACTTTTTATCCTATTTGGTTATACAGCTTGTTACATTTCAAAATGTCATTTTTAGTACTTTTTGAGAGATTAAAATATCTACCTTCTCAAGAAATACTTTTTGAAACACTCTAACAATAACTTCTATTACTTTGTATCCAAACACAAAATTAAGTTGTTTTTCAAAAGTTATTTTTACATAAAAGCTTAAATAAGCTATTTACCTAAATGGGCCCTAAGTTAAGAAAATTTGACCTGCTAGGCTGCTGCTATGGTATCGGACCTTACATAACCAAGTTTAACATGAATTTCCCACAATTGTGCATTTTTCCTGTTTTCTTTTGTTAAGCCAATAGTTAAGCAACCAATGTAGTGTTCATACTGTGTGTGCTGGATGAAATTGTTGCATTCACAAAAGTTTATATCTCATGGTGTAATAATTGGAGTTGATGATATGCATTTTGGGAATATATTATTGACTTATATGCAGCAATATACAGATCTTGGGATATCTTTCTGGTTCGTCTCCCCACATTAAAAGTGGAGCAGTGTCTGCGTTGTCTGTATTGGTATATAGGGATACAAATCTTTGTCTCTCTTTTTCTGGTCTTGTCCCTTCTCTTTTATCTTTGCTGCAAACCAAAGATGTGGAAATCGTAAAAGTAAGTGTGCTATTACTTTTTCAAGATCAGTGCATGGTTTGAGCATCTTTCTGTTATAGTTATGAGTTTAATCTTATGTCTATAATAGGCTGTCTTGGGCTTTGTAAAAGTGATGGTGTCTTGCTTACTAGCAAAAGAGTTGCAGAGTTTTCTGTCAGATGTTGTTGCTGCAATCCTCCCCTGGTCGTCTGTTTCAAGACATTATTTTAGATCAAAGGCATGTGCAAATTTCTAGTGTTAAACTCCAAAGCACACATGGTGTTCTTGAATAGATATACCTGGTCCTGCAGATCATGAACAAATTCATCTTTATACTTGCTAGAACCAAGAGTAATATGTTCTTGGTTTTCTACAGGTCACTGTCATATTTGAAATATTAATACGGAAGTGTGGTGCTGCTGCTGTCAAACCGGCTACCCCAGAGAAGTATAAGGGTTTTCTAAAGACAGTTCTAGAGGTAATTCCTTTCAGTATTTATTAAAGGGATACATAGGTATACCTTAAGCTTGGCCTGAACCTAGCCATATGTCACGGCCACATGCCAAAGTATGAAAGTTTGTGACATAGGGGCTTAAAAGTTCACATCGAGATTGACCTTTTGAATCATTAGGCTTTTCTTTGAAGAATAAAAATGACTAGAGTGAGACTTTAAATAATCTGTCAGCCACATGTTTCTTCAGTACCATAAAAAAAAATAAAAAATAAAAAATAAAAAAGAAAGAAGAAGAAAGAGGAAGAAAAGAAAGTTCTTCCTGAGTGGATTTCAGCAAGGTATACTTGCTGTCCCTATAATTATTTTTTTCCCGCTTTTTTCCTCTGAATATTAACTCCTGTCAGGGTGACTTGTTCTTTGAATATGTATACATTTGAAAAATTGGTTAAAGAAACTGATAATTTAAAATATGCACGGTGAATGGAAAAAGGGAAACCAGTTTGTATTAACATTTATACTATGCTTCCATGAGGATTCGGGACTTTAAAAAATATCCATGCAGTGAAAGTAAACTCAAAAAGGCGAGAAGAATCCTTATTTTGAAACTAAAATTAATGAATTGTGACTAAGGAAAATTCTATTTTGTTTGGATTTTCATACTACTTTTAAGCTCTTTTGAAATTTGTAATATTTGTAGATGATTTACTGCTGACTGGTTTTACTTGTTTGATGAAAATTTATATTATGGTGCTTGTGACTTACAGAATCGACATGGTAAATCAAGTGAAGCAGTCACTAATGGTACAGAAAATGTGCCTGCAGATTCATCTGCCAAGGGGTATGGTTTAATTGCTTGTGAAAAAATTTGTAAACTGATGTATTGTTTCTTGGAAGCTGAATTAGAGTCCTCTCTTCTCTCTTTTTCTTTCCTTGTAGGCCAGAGTCAAGGAAGCCCGAAAGTTCAGATACCCAAGAGGGAGCTTTGGTTAAACATAAAAAGAGAAAGAGGGAGAAGAAATTTGAGCCAGACTTGCCGAGTAAAAATGAACCCCTTAAGTCTACTAGCAACGGCGAACTAAGGTTAGCCAAGAGGAGTAGGCATTCTAGTGATAAAAATTCAAATGTAGGAAGGTCAGAAGGAAATAAGAAGGGCAAGAGAAGTCAGTACAAAAGTTTCACTGAAAGTGGTGGGAACAGAAAAGTAAAGCTGACAAGTATGGAGAAGGACAAAACAGCTTCTCATGTACCTATACGAGCTTCGACATCACACAAGTTGAAAGGGAAATTCAAAAGAAATTGATAGAGGAGATGCAATTTACTCAAGCTTGCAAAACTACTTCTAAAAAGCATGGCGTGTCTCTCTGTTGTGGAGGGGTGGAGGTGTTGATGCATAAGAATTAAAAGGAAGCTGGTCTCTTTTGCCCTAATGCATCTTATATCTATGACTGCATATATAAGCTGGGAGATAACAAGTAAAGGATAAGCAGGATTTTTTTAATCTTTTGACACGTGGTTCCTGCTGAGCAAGCACTATTGAGAGGAACTCGGCAGTTTTTGTCATGGTTGCTCCTGGTGAAAATATGGAAAGCTGCTTACTGAACGCATGTTCTGGAGGAAGATTAGAGAGGGGCGAGGAAAGCTGTTGCAGTGGATGATTGGAGTTCACTGATTATATATATGACCATATATATTGCCCTCTTTGGCACTTGGCAGGATATTTCGCTAGTTGCTATTTCGCACTGCGCGTAGCATGGCTTCATTGATGATGTATAACGGAGTTAAGTCCTGATTTATATTACCAAGAAGTTTTTCATAATCGGCATTTGTCGTGGACAGTGAGCATCATCTATACGTGTAAAATAAGTTCAGAATTGTTGTGATTACTTTATTCTACATGAGAAACGGATGTACACAAACATGTATTCTTTTCTTCTTTTACTAAATTTTGACTGTACTTTTTTTCCCCTTGTTTTTGCAAAGTAGCCTATATCGCACTCAATGTAAGATTCCTAGTTAACGCAGCATTCTTGCCGAAGTGATTAAAAGAAAAAAGGTACTAGTAAAGTCACCCTCCTATTCTGGCCGAAAAGAAAAAAGTTACCCTATCATACGCAGAAATTTGCCTCAATTCTCAACTAGCATAGTCAACTGTCCTATGCGCGGGAAAGCTTCACGTCTTCAATATGATCATATTTCTCCCATAAACACGAAGGTTGCCAGGGAAGGAAAATTAAAAATGTATTTTTTCTATTTTAAAATAATTGTCACTTTTGTTATTTGCATATGTATTAAGGAATTCAAAATCAATGATTAATTATAAAATATATTTATTAAAATACCTTTATTTAATAACTAATTATTATATTAATACTTAGGTAAAATAGAAAAATTTACAATAAAACTTTTTACTCAGTAGTAAATAATTTGAACTAGAGGGAACAACTTAATATAAGGTGTATCAACGGGCATGGAAACTGCTATGCATGGCCGTATCAACATTTTTTGCTATCAACAAATGAACTATTATTCTTATATGTTAAGCTTATAGTCATATATACTTAAGAGTTCATATTTCATTAATTTATATGTATTGAACTCTTGTATTCGTTCAATTTTCTACAATTCAAATATAACATTTTCCATCCAGTGTGTTTGGAAACATCACTTATACTCTAAAATCAGTTTCTTTTTTTCTTTTTTTTTTTGGGGGGGGGGGGGGGATAAAAGCTGTTTTGAAATTAGTTGTTATATTCGGATAAAAAGAAGCAAAAGGATATGTACTAAAAAAAGAAGCAAATGGATTATAAGCCAAAAATTGTAATTTTAAGCTAAAATACAACTCATAAGCAACTTTTTAAAGTTTTTGGTAATAAATTGAAAATATTATTTTAAAATTATTTGTAAGTTAATACACCCAAACATAAATTACTTCTTTTAATACACCTAAATAAAAATTGGTTTGTACATAATCAATTGTAAAAAAAAAAAAAAAAGGTTATACTTATAATCGATTACTGAAATAATTTAATTTTTTTTTTACTGGAAATAAATTTAATCTTACGATGTTTCCAAACAAATAGTTATTATCTATTTGCCATCTGTAGCTACATTGTCCTAATAATTACACCACATTGATTTGATCATTGAGCTCACTTAAATTACAAATCGACTCTATAGTAACTTGTAGCACAAGGTACAAATTGAGTCATCTCTCAAGGATAAAAGTGAAATTACAAGGTAATGCAGGGAGGATTTGTAAAAACAAGGAACAATCAAATAATCTAAATGGACTAAAATTAAGAATTAAACACAATCGATTAAAAAATTCATCATAAATTGATCTATCATTGACAACAACATATGTTTCAAATCTCAACATAGGTGGTTAACTTGAATTGAATTGAAATCCCTACATTCAAATTTGCATTCACACTAACAAATTTCTTAGAATTCAACTAACAAATGATCTAATGGATCAATAATATTAGAATTGCATCCATTCACAAGTTGGCATATTCGACCCTACCTGATAGTGAACTAGCTGTGTGATAACTTGTGGTGCATTTTACCCTACCTTGTAGTGGAGTAGCTATGCGACCACTAATCTGACTAGGGATGCCCGAGCAATGAGAACTCTGGCAAATTTGCTACGTTATAAAGACCCTTCTAGTAATAGATTAAAGTAAATACAACAACAAATAGACTCCAATTCATGACAAAAAGTTATGTTGCCATGGTGAGTGTAACATCCTCCCCAGTATAGTACTATGCTTAAGACATAATACCTTACCTAGGAGTTGTTACTGTCACTTAATTGGACATTGTCTGGCAGCAACCTTCGGCCAATTTCAATCTTACTAGTTAACTTCATCTCAGAGGACCTTCTTCGAAACTTCTGAACTATCTGGAGATGACACGGAAATAAATATCGGAGTGCAAATTATAAATTCTCAGTAAGATTCATTAAATTATCACATATAGTGTCATCGTTATCATTTCCAGCTGCTTCGGTCTATTATGAAGAAGGTGATCCTGCCAAGTAAATTGTTCAATTTTATAGTTTGAAAATATATTGTCTGAAGCAGATTTCTTTTTATTCATACACTTGAGATATAAGAGTTATTGTAAAATAAATTTACAATTCATAACTTAAACAATAGTTGTAATATATCCAAATATAATAATTCCAATATAATGAAGAAATAGAACAGATCATGCATATGTAAATACGTTCATTTGAGTTTACTCAAAATGCACTTGTGTTTCTTTAACTTTCTTTGGCACATCTAGGCGTTACATATCGCCATCTCCAGAGTTCTTACATATATTTTAATCTTTAGTCTTTACTGCCCTTAGGTAGTCTGATCTAGGAGTGAGCTCAACTCGTGACCATCGTCACACAAAACTAACCTACAAGGGGATCTACGTGCCTCTAGTCTTGGAGGGATTTCATTTTCGTCACGTGCCTCTAAATTGAAGGGATCTCTCCTAGTCACGTGCCTCAAGAATACAGGGATCTCAACTGACCATTTGCCTTCAATGTAGAAGGATTTCATCTGACCACGTGCCTCCAAAGTAGAGGGATCTCATAGTTTTATACTGCCTTCATAGGGAGGGACCCCATTAACTGCCTCCAAGTGAAAGGATCCGCATTTAATATATTCATGTCCTTTCATTCTCATACATAATCATGCATAGACATGCTAAATGCACTCATACATATGCTTCATCATTTACTTTCGTATGCCCTTGCATATAGAATTTTATGTTCATATCATGAATATTCATAACAGAAACTATCATAATTTCATAAAATTCTGCCGAAAATTTGGCAGCATAACAGATCAAGTCCGCTTCCCCATGAATAATGCTAGTACTCAAGAAATTTTAATCAAACAACAAACCCAATGTAGAACATCATATCTCTATTAGTTGTCAACAAAGTCTTATGAACAAAGCTTAGGTAGTTAGATGTAAGTTTTAAAATCTTAAGTATTAATCTATCTTGCAAGCTTTTAACTTCTATTGATGTTCCCGAGCTCGATTTCCAAGATTGAATTGGGTCTGAGTTCCGAGATTATATAAGATTCGACCTCCAGGGTTATTTCAATCTCCGAGTTTGATTCTGGATCAAATTTTGGAATTTTATGTATAAGAGTGTTAAAGCATCCTAGCTCTCGACTTTTGAGATTCGGGTATAAGGTCTCATATTCTAGTACCAACTTCCGAGTTTATATTAAAAATCCTCGACTTCCGGGTTTAAGTATTTTTAGGTTTTATATTCTTATCCTTGACTTTCGATTTCAAAGTGTTTTATGTGCCATGTGATTCCGATTTCTGACATTAATCCCTGCTTGGTCTTCCAAGACTTCTATGATTGTGTTCCCTAAGTTCCAAGTTCCGACATTATTTTTACCAATCTAGTTTTTTATTTGCTTAGTTCCAAATTTCTGACATTAACTATATCCGATCTAGTTTTTTATTTATTAAGTTCCGAGTTCAACATTAAGTATACCCGATCTAGCTCTCTATTTGCTAAGTTTTGAGTTCCAATATTAACTTAAGTTATTTGTATTTTATTCCAAACTGCCCTATTTCTAACTAGAATTGTTTTCCCATAAGAGAAAATTCACCAAAAATAGAAATCCAGGTGAAATCATGCGAAATTTATATCAATGTAAAGCTAATAAAGCAAGCTTTTAGATGAAAGAAGTTGCATATCATTTGAATGAGTATAATTCTAGATATAATCCCTGAAACTTGACCCTACTAGACTACCCTGTTTTGGCCCAGTTTGGACATAGGGCAACTTCTTCGAATCACTAGGAGCAAATGAGACTGTATCTAACTTTGAAATTTTTATGGGATGTTCTTCTATGTATAAGCTTTCTAACAAAATTGGTTTCATTCAATTCCAATTCGTATAGGGTAAGTTTTACCTTGAACAACCTAGTCTGTCTAGAATCGAACTCAAAAACCTAGGTCAAACTTTCAAAATTCATATCTCTCTCAATATTAATCCAATAGTCTTATATTATATATGTATAGAAAGCGCTGAATGTTTACTTTCATGTAAAAATAGTTTCATCGAATTTAAGTGACTGTAGGCGAAGCCGTACACTCCGCCGTACAGACTGCCAAGGGATCTTGATCTTCCAGTCCCTCACTTCTTCGTACTTTCACCCTTTCTTACTTTTTAATCGATTTTAACATCAAAAACAGCCAACAAATCAGTCAAAGATTATCATATTCATTCAATCATCGCATCAAGAAGTGAGAAAATAAAATTCTAAATCAGCCACCCATAACCAAAATAACAAGAACAAAATTGAATCTCTACCTTCTTGTATGTGATTTTGCTAAGTTTGAGCTCAAGTTGATGAAATCTTATCAAAGTTTGAAGGTTTGATGGAGTTGGTTGAGAGAAGAAGAGAAGAAGAAGGCTGAAACCAGGAGAGAAAGTAGCACAAATTTTGCTGAAAGGAAAAGAAAGGAATATATTGTTAAAGTTTAATGAGGTAATTGGGAACTTGGAATTTGATTGGTTGCTATTTTGTGGCCCATCTTCAGCCATGCTTCCTCCCCTTTGTGGCCTTGATGGCGCTACCCATAGGGGCTTAAATGGCTGAGTATTCAGCCTTGAGTCATAGGGTTTTGAGTATAAAATCCTATTGATTCGGTTCCGCCATTTTAAAATACCGAAATCTTACCGATTTCCTTTAAATTGGTAATTGGATTAAGAAAGTTTCTATGAAATCTTCTATACTTTTAACCTAATTTCCTCATATCTAGACTCAATTAATTACTAATTAATTAATCCTAAATAAATAGTTGAATTTTAATTAACTTCAATTATTCGATAAAAACCGAATAATTAGACGAAAAACGATAAGAAAAATTTCGGTGGATGTTACAGTGAGAATGTCCATTCTACATATAATTGCTGCTATGAGATGTAAAGTGTTGATTTATGTTCATGATCATAATTATGATATATTGGCTTGATGTGGATATGATTATAACTTATTCTGAAATTGTATGTAATTGTCACTAATAAGATGTGACTGACTTTTACGAAAAAGGATTTGTGTTTAATGGTTTTTTTTCTTGCTAAATGTTCTAGAAATTAGATACAAATATTTTTGTATATTAGTATTGTTCCTATGGTACCCATTGGAGGATTTCGAGTACTTGTAGCATATCATTGGAAACACCATCCCTACTAAGATTATGTTTCATCTCCTTTTTTTTTCTTGGTATTTTCAAAGGAACAATTTGATAGCGAGAATTGTGACTGACATGGATGCTCCATACATAGATGTTGTGTAGGGCCTACTTTTAAGGATACTTTACTTGATGAATGAATAAAGACCTAGTTGCACTCATGTAGTAGGATTTACTATGGAGATGTCTATATAACCTTAATTAGTTTAATAGCTGAATCTTGCTGTTAGACTTACCAAAATGATCTAATAAAGGATTGGTATGGTAGTTTTGCTAGATAATAGGGACAACTCTAATAAATAAATTAGATAATTTTAGCTGTGTGTTGAGGAAAAATAAATCTACACAAAATAGCTTCTACATGTGAAAAAGAAAAGAAAAAAAAATTCAAGGCTTATAAACAAAAACATGCATAGTAAGCTTTACTAGTTCATTATTAAATAAAATAATATGATAAATAATAATAATAATGATGATGATGATGATGACGACGATAATGACACTAATACTCATAAACTAGTAGGTTGTTACATCCACGTAAGCCATCATTCACTTCTTCATTATAGTGGTAGTCCTTCCATAGAAGGACCCAGGCCATTTCATTTTGACTTTGATGCTTTTGAACCTTTATTAGGAATTTCAAGAGGTTGAGGTTGTACAAGATGCTCCAAACAACGAGGTTGGAGAGGTGCCTTTTAAGCTTGAGTAGGTGAGACATGAAGCTGTCCTTTCTTACAAGAATTTTGCAAGACATATTTTCCAGCAAAAGAAAGAGGTGGAAGTGAGACTTAGAAGGGTTCAACAGAAACTTGAAAGGGTGCATGGACTCATTATCTCTAGACATGTTGAAAAGGAACTCCAAACACTGTATCCTTTATTTTTGAGGAAAGAGAACGTGTTATAGTATAAAAAATCTAGAGAAAATTGATTACATTTTGGTGATAGGAATATTTCTTTCTTTTTTCACACCCAAACTATTATTCATAGGAAAAAAAATTAGGTCAATGGGCATAACCATTCTTTTTGAAAAAATATTGATAGTTGGTGGGAGATGATGGGTGGAGGTTAGTAAAGAAGAATTTTATGTAAATATAATTAATACAAAAAAAATATAATTAAATTATTATGAACATAGAAAATAAATGTTATTTAAAATTCTAGCACAAACATGAAGAGTACAAGAAATTGAATTATATTATATTATTTTTCTTCTTATATTATAGGACATGGTACTTTTAATCCATCTTTGATGGAGATTCTTATTGTGGCTATTCTTGAGGAGGTTCATTTGACAAGATTGAAGGAGTTTATTACCCTGATTAATTAGCCTATGCAATGTCTTGAATAAGTTGATTACAAAAGTTTTGGTAGGCAATTTATCCAGATGCTAATTAGCATCACGTAGAGTGATTTTGTACCTAGGAAAGGGACTCAAGATAATATTATTGTTGCTCAAGAGGTGATGTATTATATGAGGAAGTCTAAATCTAAGAAAAACACAACAGCCTTTAAAATTTGAGTTAGAGAAAACTTATGATAGTCTGAATTGGCTCTTCCATAAAGCTACTTTGAGGAGTTTGGTTTCTCAAATAATATTGTTTGTTTAATCATGTTTTTGTGTTGCCTCTTCTTCTTTCTCTCTCTACTTTGGAATAGGATTAAACTGAATCAGTTTGCTTCCCTTAGAGGCTTGTGGCAAGGAGATCTAATGTCTCCATGTCTTTTTTTTTTTTTTTTAAATGTTTTTATAATGAAGTTTAGTGCCCTTATTTCTAGGATGGTTAACTCAGGGGCTTGGTAGCCTTTGAGGGTGTCCAAAGGAGGACCACTTATCTCCTATTTATTTTTTGCAGATGATCTTTTGCTTTTTGCTTAGGCCACCTCCTCCCAAAACATCTAATTAGGGAGGTTCTTTATATTTTTTTATAGAGCATTAGGTTCAAAGGTGAATTTTGCCAAATCTAAAGCCATAAGTTCTACAAGAGTAAAGGGGACTCTAATAGAGTTTTTTCTTTTTTTTTTTTTTCTCTTCAGGTATTTCCTCTATTAGACTTGTTTCTAATTTGGGTTAGTTTTCAGGATTTCCTCTTTTCTCCAAAAGAACTAGAAAACTGGATTTTCTGTTTATTGTGGATAAAATAAAGCATCATTTGGTGACTTTGAAAGGTAGACTTTTGAATATGGCAGGGAGGTAGAATTTGGCTAAATTCATATTGGATTCTATTCCTGTTTATACCATGCAGGCTCTTTGGTTGCTTTGGTCCATTTGTGATGAAATGGATAAAATTACCTTGGAATTTCTTTAAAGTGTGGATAAAGCATTTTAAAACATTGAAGAATTTGAAATGCAATGTAATTGAATTGTTATAATTCAAATACAAGTGATTATTAAATTTTTAGTTTGGATGTCTCTTGGCAATTAGTCAATAAAGAAAGGGAAGATTTTTTGGAGGTAGTTTTAGGAGCTTGCTGCATAGCCCTTTCATCTTCTCTGTTGCCGTTGCTTCAATATCTCCATCATCATTAGTGTCTTTATGCCAATTACCTTTACCACTCTTGGATCCTTGATGTATGTATCATCATTATCTTCCCCTTATCAAAAGGATAGATATCAGTGTTCTACAAGACTAAATCAATATGGCACAACTTGAAATAATTCAATCCTTCCAAAAAAATCATGTTTCCAAACTTGACTACACTTCAAAAACAAAAAAGTGAAAGAAGTGATAAATTTGAATCTCATGGTAAAATTCAAGTGAAGAGCTTAATTGTTGCACAATCTCTCATGGACATCAATTGTGTTTCTTCCTTCTCCCTTTTAACTTGGTCATTTATGGTTTTGAAGAAGTTATTTCCACTCCATCTCTTTGTTTTGCATTGTCAGAATGAGGTTTGGCAAAAAGTGAAGTTTGTTTTTGGGTGAAGTGTGCAGGCTATGATGTGTTACTCAAGTTAAAGAAAGAGATGATGGAGGAATGTTGAAAATTTGCTTCTATGAGATTATTTTAAATTCGTTGTTTTGGGCAAAACAAAATACCCGTTAAAAATGCTTAGGATTTCTAAAATGCTTTAGTCAATATCCAAATAGCATTTTGTGTTAAAGGATTTTAAATACTCTAAAAAATTTATATGGCTTCCTCTAAATACTTTATCCAAACACACTCTTAGAGTAATTAAAAGGATATGTCTAGAAGGCTCCATCTAGTAGACTAGGATAAGATTACTTTATGAAGTGCTATGATGGCTTGGGTATTTGATGAAGAAGATTGGTTAATATTTCTCTTCTGGGGAAACTTATTTGGGACTTGGAGCATGGGAAGAACAAATTCTAGGCCTCAATAATTCATCATAAATATAAAAAACACTCCAATGTTCTTAATAATATTTTTTTTTATCTAGTGTTGGCTCTTTTGTAGGGAAGGCAATTTGTAGATATATGGATGTTTTGTGTGTTGTGTGTGAAATATCTTTTTGTGCTAATTTGTCAAATGGATTTATCCTTCCTCCATTAGGCCTTGGAATCTATTGTTTGTGTTACCATATTGTGTTATTTTTGCCTTTTTTTTTTTTGGCTAAACATGAATACTTTGTGCTTTTTATTTGTCAGGTTTTAATTGTGAGCATTCCAATGGCCCTCTCTAAAAAGAAAAAAAGAGCAGCTAGAATGGTAGCCCAACTGCATTTGATGCATCCATATTCAAATTAGTGTATCATGAAAATAGATACATGAATATACTAAGAACAAAATCAATTATTCAGGAGAGAGGGTTTAACCTTTCTAAATATGACTATCTATAGATCCACTCTTATATCACCGAAAAAGGTTGGGGAATTCGTTGTGCAAAAGCTGAGAAAGCTTCTGAGGGTGTGGTTGGAGAATTCTATGCAAATGCCTTTATAGTGCCAAAACAGGATGAAGAAGAGAATAAAGAACATGTGAATCCTTCTATAAGCTTCGTGAGGGGAAAGAAGATTGATTTCTCCCTTGACATATTGAATGAACTTTTTGGGCTCACCGAAACTTATAACTACGTAGGGGAATGCAATTTCTCATATTATGAAAGCAAACCTCAAGAGGCTTAGCAAGTGCTTTGCAAACTATGCAAAAAGGTGCCAAATGGCACTTGAATTCTGAAGGCCAGCCAAATCATATTCGGAGAGCCGATCTTAAGCCAAATTCGAGGCGTGGTGTACATTTATTCAGTATTCTATTTGTCCTACATCCCACAAGCATATAGTGAGTCCAAAGAGCATTGATGATGTACACCATTATCGTTAATGGAATGACTAATGTAGGGGAGGTAATTGCCAACACCCTTAAAAATGAAGTCAAGGATTTTGCAGTGTTAATCTCTTTCCATCTCTTATTTCAAAATTGTGTAAAAATGGTGCAGTGTTAATTGTACAGGATGTTCTTATGAAAGCTATGGCACTTATTAACAATGAGACACTAAAGACATATTATCAGGAGGGCACTAGTAAATCACCACCATAGGCACCAAGTAGGCCAAAAGGATTAGCAATCACATAGTAGCAGCTTGACCAAATGCAGAAGATACAAAAGCACATTGTGCATGCTTTGTATGGTACTGTGGGAATGATTCGCAAGTTTGCAAAGCTTCAACATTCGGTAAAACATTACGAAGTAAATTTGTGAGATTTTCTATATCTCTATTCTAATCTTCTCAAGTTTAATCTCTTTAATTAACATCTAATTAACTTCTAATTAATTTCTAATTAACCTTACCTAATCAATAAAATCGAATAAATCGATTAATAGCATAGATTAAATGTTTTGCAAATCCAGAGCCTTTCTATTTCCTATTTTTCGTAGCTAATGGCATATCCGTAATTTTGAGCGAGTCCAAGGACATCTCACGTCATTTCACACCCGACTGCCTCCATGGCCCAATCGGCAAATATTTAAACTTCTACGGTTTCATCACGTGATTCTGCTCCATTTAAAATCTCATTCTGCTAATTCTTCGGATGTGAGGACATAAAGATCATTTCACAAAAAGTTCTAGAGTTATTGTGGAAATAAGTCTTTGGGGTCAAAATATAATTTCTAAAAATTCTGGACACCACTGCAATTAACAAAAGTTTACAGGGGCACTTTTGTCATTTTTTAATTTTTAACATATGGCAATGCCATATTTTCAATGGCAGTGTTACGCTACCCTATAATTCTGAGTATGACGATCGTTATGGCATAACGCTGCCTGAGAAATTCTCAAACTGCCTAAGGGAAAGAATTTCAAGTTTCCATCATGTTCTATTTACGAAAGTGGGGATGTTACAAATTGAGCATAGGATCATAGTGGAGCTATGTATCTGGAATCTCAAGGAAAAGCACGACTGTTGCATCCATCCCTGTAGTGTGAGAATGATGCGGATAAACACAATAGGGTGAGAATTTCGGAAAATTCTCAATAGGATTCCTATATCTATAAGATACTGACATCACGTTCATTCCCAATTGCTTTGATTTTTGTTTAATTATGAAAAAGGTGAATAACAAAATACATGATTCTTATTCATTAGATTTAAGAAATCATAATTCGAAGCAAGATTCAATTTTACTTAAGATAGCAAAACAAAATAGGCATCATATAATGTAAGGTGCAAAAATAAATAAGGATAACAATTTTAAAAGAGAATAGCATTTAAATCACAATTAAATGACAAGTTTATGTGATGCAATAATGCATGTGCATAAGACTCATGTTTCTTCATTGGTTTCTTAAATCATATATCCTTGGCTTTTCCTTACTTGGTCCTTTGGGAGTTTCTTTTTTTTTTTTTTTTTTTGTTTTGGCCATATAACTCTTGGGTAATAGTCTGTTCTCAGGATTGAGCTTGTTCCTATACAGGAGTGTCGGGTTTACTTTTCTCAATCTTCCCACTGATTTATTCCCCTTAACTTTAATGCGGGGCTGGCCTAAGTATTATGCAACTTTTCTCATGACATAACTCTTATAAGCTTCATGCAAGTAGCACATGTATCAATGTGTATCTCATAATTTATGCATAATTTCCGCCGAATTTCAGCAGCATGATGAATCGTGTCTGCTTCCCTATGAATAATGCCAGTATCACAGATTATTCAGAAAAGCTACAATAACACATTTATTTTCAATATCATTCAATAACATTGCCAAAGATACGACATTTATACCTAAGTATAAGCTTCTGCCTATATGCTTCATTTCTACCTGGATTTTGTAAAATAAGCCACAATTTCTATTTAACTCCTTTGGACTTGCAGTTTGCATATGTTGAAGTATTGTGTCTCTATTTTCTAACCTCTTTCATCCCATTTCAGGTAGTTTAAGTTATTAGGATTTTATCTTGGCCTACCCTGTAACAGGTCAGAATTGCACACACAAGAGTAAAAATCCATCAAAAATTGAAATATGAGCGGATGCCTACCAAGCCTAGTTATTTTAAAGCTTATTGATCAAATTTTCATATCCAAAAGGTCTCACATTAGTTGACTAAAGAGAGCTCAAGTTATGAGCTCACAAAGTGGATAAGTTTGGATTGTCCTATCTCTGTTCCAATAAAACAAAGGGCAAATTTAGGGAATTACTGGGATTTATAGAGAATGAATTTGACCATAAAATTTTGTACAGTATATTCTTCTATGTCTTAGCTTTTTAGTGAATTTTACTGCACCCCAATCCAAATTATATAGGGCAAGTTATGTCTCATTCACCCTTCCTTACCCAGAATCAAGGTTAGAAACCAAGGGAAAATTTAAAAAAATCATATCTGCCTCAATACTAACTCAATGGCCTTATAATTTATATATATCGAAAGTCTAGAAGTATAGTTTCATGTAAAAATAGTCTCTTTGAATTTTAAGGGCCGGATGATGGTCCATACATCTCACAAGTATGGACAGCTTAGGGTTTTCTTAAAAATCGTGATTCTATTTTCTAGTGATTTTCACTTAAGCTTCAAGCTAACCCAAACAAAATCATACCAAATGAATCTTAAATCACCCAATAAACATCATACAACATCATCTTCATGAGAGAAAAGAGATTAACAACAGCCACCAAGTTAAAAACAATAACCAAAACAAGTGAATCCTACCTCTAGGAAATGAGTTTCTTGATTAAGATTGAGGTTTGTGGATAAGGAAGTGGATGAGGGCTTGAAGGGGTATGAAATGGAGGAGTAGAAGAAGAAAGAAAAATAGAGAAGGAGATGTGTGTGTGTGGCCGAAATTGTGAAGAGTATAGGGGAAGGAATTGAAGTCAATTTAATGAGGTGGTTGACTTTCTTTGATTTTGATTGGTTGGTGCTTCAAGTGATCCACAAGTAAGCCAACAAGGCTCGTGTCTGGATGGCCATGGAGGGCACCACATTGGGGTTAAGGTGGATGGTTGTTGAGCCCTTCGATCTAGGGTTTTTTTGTGGTAATTTTTGTTAATTTGATTTAGCAATTTAAAATATTGAAATTCTACTAGTTTTTCCTTAAACCGGCAAGTCTTTTCCATCTATTTTTGCTAAGGTTTCCTAATAGTCTACTCTCATCTCCTTAACTCTAATCTATCAAATTAATGTGTATTTAGTTTCTAATCAATCTTTAGTCAACTCTTAACCAAGTGTATTTGTGCAAATTAACCGAATAATCCGATTAATAATATAAATCGAACATTTTAAAATTTTTGGATGTTACAACTCCGCCCTCACCTCCACCGTCTCAGCCTTCTCCACACAGCCACCCATTTGGAGTTAGAGATGACAATGACAATAACCACAATGATGATGACGACATCTCGGATACTGACGACGAGTAGTATTTATAGATTTTAAGGTTTTTTCTTTTTAGAATTATATTGTAAATATTTTTGAATGACATTGTATAATTTTTATTTAGTTAATTATTTTTTAAATTTCTTCTGCAATTAAAATCAAAATATAAAATTCTTTATTTAAATAACAAAAAAATTAATTTATTTACAATAATATTTATTAATAATTAAAAATATATAATCATTGACAAAAAATAAATAATTAATAGTTTTTTACCGACAGATTTTATGTTGGCAAATTTATAATATAAAATATTAGTTTTAAACTTACCAATGGATTATTCGTTGGTATTTATTACCAATTCGTTGGTAATACTGTCAGTGACGCTTTTTTAATCCATCAATATTTATTACCAATTCATCGGTATAATATTGTTAGTGACGCTTTCTTACGCTATTATTACTGATGTATTTTTATTTTTAGCGATGGATATATTCCGTCAGAAAAATTAAAAATTTACCGATAGATAAGTTTTCCATTGGTAATATTAATATTTTTTATTACCGACACGTCTTTTACTGATAGAGTTTTTTAGTTTTCCATCGATACTGAACGCATTTCTAATAGTGTGACCTGCTGATGAACTTGTAAATTCCTACTTAATCAAGCTTTACTCCACAATTGATGGTTAAATTTGCCAAACTAACTAGTAACCAATTCCTTAGAATGTTTATTCTCTTTTAACTAAATGAGATTCTCTAATCCCTTAGACAAATCCCACTTAGAAAAGGCTATACAAAACAACAAGGGAATTACACACAAACCACACAATCAACAACATCCATTCCTAGATAAGGTTAGATTATGGTGTTTATCACATGAGCAAGAACACATGTGATTTTCCAATTCAATATGTGAACCCTAGACCAATTCATGAGTGGCTAATTCATAGAAAGCATTAAAAACCTTGATAAACACTCAATTAATGGAAATAGGAACTTGTATTAAGTAAGAAAATTATGATAACATCTTCAATGTCAAGCCACATCATCAACATGCTAGAGAAGTTTAGTTACACATGGTTAAAGAAAAGCAAAAATAGAGGAAGGAGAAGGAAAGATGAGCAAACTCCATGGCCTCCTTATTCCCAATTTTGTAATGAAGCTCCCACTCCCTTGGATGTACTATTTTCCTTTCTTTTCCTCCTTTTGGGTTATGTTGTCGTACCAAAAGCTTACCTAATTAATGAAACTTTTCTATTTATAGTCGAGTGCCCATGTGTGATAGCAAATCAATGAGTACTTGGGCATTGGTTTGCATGCTTCGGCATTGCACAACCATAGAGCAAAATGGAAGCTATAGTGGATGCTTGGGCATTGAAGCAAGACATGATTCTTGAAATTCCAGTGGACATTCAAGCATTGAGTAGGATGCTTGGGCACTATATAGTTAGAGAGAAAATTTTAAATTGTAGTGAGTGCTTGGGTAGGCAGTCGGATGCTTAGACATTGAGATGCAAAACAAAATCTTCAAGAATTAGAATCTAAGCCTCTCCCAAGCCTCCAAATCTGAAATTAATTAGTAAAACACTGAGATTTAATGCACTCATGTAGAGATAAAGGAGTTTACTAACTTGAAATCAAAATTTGCAATTTTAAGAGTGAAAACTTGAATTTCAAGAACACTTTTTGGCACAAACTACTATTTTTCTTGAGGGAAATCAAAGATATAAATCGAAGTTATAAGTGTGGTGGCTTCGAGTTTAGAGTTATAGTTGGTAAATGTTTCTTTTGGCATATTACTGGGCGCATAAGGATGCTTTTATGTTTAATGGTCCTCTATATATGTGCATATCTCTAATAGCTACTTATAGGTTAAGGATTGTTGAAGAGAAGGGAAAGGGAATTTGAGTACCCTTTGTACTCATTTGAATAACATGATTCTAATCGTATTCTTGATGTTCCTCTCCTAGTGCATCTTTGATAAGGGATGTCTTTATATGGAAAGGATTGTTGGGAGATGTTGAGTCCCATATTAGCTAGATATATGGTCTAGATAATCTTTATAATTACTTAGGCAATCCTTTCCCCTTAAAGTAGCTTTTGCGAAGGAGTGAGGCCCACAATCAATAGGTTATTTACATAGCTATTGTAGCATACAAGAGGCTCTCTTATGCTCTTACCTAGGATATGGCATATGAAAGGGTCTTAGATATTACACATAATTAAAGTCCTAACAAAAATTATTCTTTTCATCTACTTAATCTTTCATAAGAATCTTCCAAAGCCTATCAAGAAGCGGTGGAAGATGTCTCATATGGATAATTGTCCTTGTTGTAGAGTTAGTGTTTTCATAATATAGCATTGTTGCATGACTTTCATCATGCTTTGTCAGTATGGTATGTTTTGGGTTTTGGCCATGTCCAAAATTTATATTCTCATGATCTCATCCCTTGGCTTCGTGAGTTTGCTGCAGGAACTCATGGTATTATTTTCCTTATGTCTCTTTGGCAAATTTGGTGTGCAGGAGTTTTTTTACTTTGACTTGGGATATTCTTAGAGGTAGAATCAATTAGTTGACTTTACCATGCAGTGTTTGGTTTTTTGCATGAAGGAACACAGCAGACCTAGGAGGTGGGTTGGAATTATGCCCTCCTCACTCCTTTGTGAAAGCCACTGTTGATGGCAATGTTGTTGGGAGAATGGGCCATGCAAATGGAGGAGTTCTCCAACAATGTAATTTGAGCTAGATAAGTGGTTTTCATGGCCACCTTAGGTGAATGGATAGTTTGTGCATTGAACTTATGGCTATAAGGGGTCTTCAAGTTGCATGGGAGTTGGGATACCATCATGTTGTTTGCTAGTCTAATTGTTGGGAAGCTGTGAGATTAGTTAAAGGGGAAGTTCAACTTCTACATCTTTATATAGCTATAATTATGGACATTGAAGGCATGATAGCTCAACTATTGGTTTGCAATATGGAGCACATTCTTCTAGTGGGAAATTATGTAGTAGATGCCCTACCCAAGAAAAGAGCAAAAGTATTGGCTTCCTTTGAGATAATGACCCATGTTGATTGAGCCTTCTTCATTTGTGTAGACATATCCTCCTTGCAAACTCCGCTAGAGCTAAGTTCACGAGACTTTAGGCTTGTTTGGTTTTTGTTTCCATTTCTTGTTTTCATTCTCAATTTTCAATTCGTTTCTTTTTTTAAGTATTTTATGAAAGAAATAGTGAAAATAGAAAATGAAAATAGGAAACATGGTTTGTTTTGGTTTCTATTTTCATTTTTTTGTGCTTCATTTCCTATTTGTTTCCTTTTTCAAAAGATTTTATAAAGAAAATAGTGAAAACAAGAAATTTTTTTTCCATATTTTATTCCTAATTTTTGTAGTTTCCTTCACAAAATCCTTAAAAATGGAAAACAAATTGAAAATAGAAAATGAAAATAGAAACCAAACAACCGAGTTTTTTAGTTTTCATTATCTCCTTCACAAAATCCTAAAAAATAGAAAAACAGGAAATAGAAATAAGAAAGGAAAATGAAAATCAATTTCTAGCTTTCTTTTGTTTCTTCCTTTTCCTTTTTTTTTTTTAGCTTTCTTTATCCAAACATTTTTTATTATTTTTTTTTAAAAAACACCTTTGAGCATTGGCATCTGCAAAGTTCCTCATCAAATACTTTTTTTTTTCTTAAGTTATTAAATAGTCATTAGTTTTATCTATTCACAAGTAACCATTTTTTGTACATTATTTTTGGATTAAAAACTAATTTTTGGTCCTTAAATATGTTATAGAATTTGCTTCTAGTCCCTACACTAAAAAAAAAATTTAGTTTAGATCCTTATCATGATGTTTTATTAAGGAATTAGTCCTCTGTCATTAGAAAATTACTAGATGGTATTAATTTTTATTGACGTAACTAGTAGGATCAAACATAGATATAATATGTTATTAATGTAGTTTTGAAACAATATCTTTTAAGCTTTTTTTTAAGATTGAAATGACCTTTTTTCAAAAACATAGAAGTGATTGATACTATATTAAAATGGTGTTTTTTTTAAGTCAAAATGAGCTAAACTAAGTTTTAACATGTCTCATATCAGCTTCCATTAACCACGTCAGCAAAAGCTAACACTAATTATTTTTTAACAATAGAGACTAAATTAATACCATTATAGAAATCTAAACCATTTTTTTTTTCATGTATAAGAATCTAAAGCAAAATTTTTCAATGTAGGGATTAAAATTAAAATAGAACATTTATAAAGACCAAAAACTAGTTTTAACCTTACTTTTATGTCAATTATCACATAATATATGTCAACTATATAGATATATGAGGATGTTTCTGAGAATGGCATCCTTATGTGAAGGATGAGAGGAAGTATATTTAGCCATTAGATCTGACTGAATGGCTATGATTAGATGGAAATTAAAAAGAGGCATGTGACGCAAAAAGATCCAACCTTCTCCTCTCACCATACTTGTGCCCCGCCATCCCTAATACCTAATCCCACTGCCCCTTCCCTTGCCACCCGTACCATCACCTCTTCCCACTGTTACCTGCCATCGTTGTCGCTATCTCACATGTGGCCGTCGTCTGTCATAAGCAATCGGACCCTCAGCGTCGATGATAGGACAGGGTGCCCTGCTTTAGGGTAAACCTCGTCCTCTACCACTGTGTGAACGCTATCTGTCGCGAGTTGGTCGATGCCAACCTCCTCCCACCTTCTCCAGCTCTCCGCCCTACAACGTTTGCAGTACTCTAAACTTGCTTTCTTTACCTTTTTTGGTGAAATCCCAATTCAAAAGACCAATATTGTTCTATTTGGAGATGGTATCGATGTCACTCATCATTCAAAATCCCAATCTAAATTGGTCATTTTGATTTTGTGTATTCTGGTTATGCCATTATTCAATTACATTAATCTGTTTATGTTATAGTATATTTTGGATTAGCTTTATTTTTCTATATGGGAATATTTTGGATTAGCTTTAGAGTATAGCCTATAACCTTATATTATATTAAACAATAATGTTATTTGTATATGTATTTGGGACGCATTTTCGACGAATTATCAACCTTTTTTTTTAGTTACCTACTTTTGGAACTAATATTACTAACTTTTTTGATTTAGTTACCAATCAATTACAGCATATAAATACCAATTTTTTTTCTCAATTATCAATTTTTTAAACTAAAGTTATCAACTTATTTGACTGAGTTACCAGCTAATTGAATGTAAAATGTCTTGTAATATTATATTGCAACTGGTTGGTAACCTAGTCGAATAAGTTGGTGGCTTTAGTTTAGAAAGTTGGTAACCAAAAAAAAAAAAGTAATGCATCGAATGTGTTCGTTTTTGTGTGTTCAAATAACACAATTCTATGTTAAATCATAGTTTATAATTTTTTAAAAGTTTAGCTTGAAAAGTGATTGTGGCGTGCTTGGGCTAATTCATGATAGGATAATATTGGGGGCAAGTAAACCTGCAAGAAATTATTAGTGTTGAAACCATTAATTACAACATTCAAATAAAAGACATCACCATATGGGACCTTTGATTTTCAAAAGGGGGTTACTAAAACTTCTCAACATAGTGGACGTAAATTATGACCGCAAACTCTGTCTATAATGTCTATAGTTTGAATTTTAAAATTGTCTTTTAAAGGAGGAGCTTTTATATAATTATCATCAGGCTATGGATGAACTGCATAGCAAGAAATAGTCCTCATTAAGACCCAAGTATCTTAATCCAAAACTACTCAGTTATAGCCACCATTGATTTGTATTCCAACTCTAGCATTTTCGAAGAGCTACTTTGGGAAGCCATGGAGGGTCAATTCTCGTTCTGTTTGGCTTTAGAGTTTTAGAGTTCATTCTAGACATCTCAGTATTGTCAATATTTGAAATTATTAGGATGCTATGTTTGTTAGGGACGTAAGCGGATCGGGTCAATTTGATGAACCCGACAAATTCAAACCGAACCAATTAAATTGGTTCGGTTCGGTTCGGTTTATCGGGTCCGATCCGATTGGAACCAATCAATATTCGGATTGGGTATTAGATTAAGAGATTTACAATCCGTTACCTGATCCAACCTGACCATATATATATATATATATATATATATATATATTATGAAAAAACATACTAATACACGTCACATTACACATGGTTGCAGACTTATTTCCCTTTCCTATTAACATTATACACGTTATAGACTTATCTTGTAATACCAGTTATATTGTATTGTTGTTTGATGTATGAACTTCAGCATGGATAATTTATCTCTTTAATTGTGTTAATAGATGTTAAAGTTGGACAATATTATGTTAATGCCCCTTGATGGTAATGGATTAGAATGAAAATTGTTTGTTTGTGTTTCTTTTAATTATGTTCATGATAATATTAGAATGTTTTATGTAACATCCCCAATTTCTTAAATAAAGAATAATAGAAACCTTGAATTATTTTCCTTAGACAGTGTGGGAATTTCTCAGGCAGCACTATGCCATGACGATTCGCACACTCAGAATTATAGGATACTATAATACTGTCATTGAGAATATGGTGCTGCCATATGTTAAAAATTAGAAAACTACGAAAATACCTTTGTGAACTTTTGTTAATTTCAAGGTTGCCCAGGACTTTAAAAAAAAAAATTCACTTTGACCCCACAAGCAGATTTCCATAAGGATCCTAAATCTTTTTAAAAAATGACATCTGTCCTTTCATCTATAGAGTTAGCAGAATAGGGCTTTAAGTGGAGCAGAATCACGTGGTGAAATCATATAAGTTTTAGTCTCCGCCGTTTGAGCCACGGGAGCAGTCAGGTGTGAAATGACATGGGTTGCCCCTGGATTTGCTTAGAATTACGAAAATACCATTAGCTATGGAAAACAGAATACAGAAGAGTTCTAAATTTGTAAAATGTTTAATTTATGACGTAATCGATTTATTCGATTTTATCCCATAAGTGAGATTAATTAGAAATCAATTAAGTATTTAATTAAAGCCAATTTGGTATTAATTAGAGAGATTACGATTAAAAATAATTAGAATAGAAACATAGCAAATCTCACAAAATTCTTCAAAATCATTTTGCCAATTTGAAGGAAATCGGTAAAGATTCGGTATTTTAAATCGTCAGAACTGAATCAACAGAATTATATACTCAAAACCCTAAATCAAGTGGCTTAAAACTCAGCCACAAGAGTGGAAGAGAGTTGGCTCCTTATGCTAAGGACCAGTGGGGTGCTTTCCTTCCAACCACCCCAAAATTCTGCTTGCTTTAATTCTTTTTCTGCACCCATTTTCATCCTCCCTCTTCCTACAGACTTCTCTCCTTTTTCTCTTCATCTTCTTCATCTCCTTCTTCCATTTCAGCCTCCCTCAAGTCTCTTGTACCCATATCTTTCACTAGAAATCAAGACTAGCTAGTTTTGCATCTAAATAAAGGAGGGATTTCTATTTTCTACTTCTTGCTTTCATGGATTAAAGCTGTATGAGAGTTCAACTCTCTTCACTTCTTTGATGATATACTTGATGTGTGTGATGATATATGGCTGGTTTATTAAGTATTCGGGGGGATTGAGATTGAATCTTGCATGGAACATAAGATAGAGAGCAAACCAGAATCTGAAAACCTAGGAGAACCTACGGCAGTCCATACGGCAGAGTGTATGGCTCTGCCTATAGTCGTTGAAACAAAATGAAACTAATTTTATATGAAACTAGACATTTAGGGCTTTCCATACATATAAATTATAAGGTCATTGGATTAGTATTGAGTGAGTTATAAAATTTTGAATTTTAACCTAAAAATCTGGGTTTCCTTCTGAGCAGTACGTGTTAGGAGGGGTATAACTCAACCCACACACCTTCAAATTGAGTGAAACTAGTCTTGCTTGAAAGATAACATGTAGATAAATATCCTATAAAATTTCAAAATCAAATTCATTCCCAATCACTCCCAGTAATTCAATGAAATTGCCTTAAGTCTAAACCAGGCTAAGATAGGGCAATCTAGAAAGGTCAATTTGCAGGGCTTATCACTTGTGTTTTGCTTATGTAAATGATATGCAACTTTTGGAAGTAAAAGCTTGTCCTATTATATTTAATTTGGTATAGGTTTCGTATAGTTTCACTTAGATTCTTATTTTTAGTGAATTTTTACTTCCAGGAGTGTAATTCTAGCTAATGACCAAATAGGCTGAGGCAAAATTTAAATATCTTGAGCTACACATATCAAAATGAGATGGGACCAAAGGGGTTGGAAACTAGACAACCAACACTATAACATATCCAAAATGTAGGCCTAAATGAATTCAAATGAAATTTTGGTGAGATATACAAATTTCGGGCAGAATTGAATAAAGGAGGCAGAAAACCCCATTCATGTTAACTTGTTATATTGTTACATTGTTACATTGTTATTATGAATGTGATGCCCATATTGGAATTATTGCCTGTTTGAATCTTTCTGGTAGCCTGACACTATTTATGGTGAAGCAGACACGATTCGTTATGCTACTGAATTTTTGGTAGAAAGTACAAGATTGATGGATTGATAGTTTTTACCAGTCAAGTTGATTATTTATGAATTTAAAATTATAAGTAAGTATATGTGGTGACTATGATAATCATACATGCAAATATGATTAAAATATAATGTGAGTCATGTACAAGAATGTAGAGCATTCACATGCATGATCAAAGGTGAACAGAAAAGTTAATAAGAAATTGCAAAAGAGGGACATACCAAGCTACCACATGAGGCATGGCATACACCAAGCTAACGTGGGCCAAAACGATATTGTCTAAGACTTGGGCCAGCCCTCGACCATATTTAAAGGGAATAGATCGATGAAAGTAAACCCGTCACTCATATATAGGTACGAGCTCGGACCTGAAAAGTAGGCTATTACCCAGGGATGAGAAAGGCCATTCACCTCCGAGGGACCAAGTACAAAGGAGTAAGATCAAGATGTAAGTTAAAGAAAGAGATGAATTAAGTCAAGTGCACTTGCATACAGTCAAGGACAAGCATCTACATGTGCATCTCTAATTATCTCATTATATCATAATGTTATTATGATTCTTATTGAAGTATATTACACTATTCTTGCTTCTATGTCTGTCATATAATATGCCAAGTGGTTGTTAAAATATAACTCGCTTCGAGAAAGATGTTTTCAACTTAAAATTGAACCACTAGTTGTATATATGTGCTCATATTTGTAACATCCAGATTTCCGAGTTCCGGCTTCGTCAGCAGGATTGATCAATTCCAATTTCCGACTTCATCTTTGGATTTCAATAAGATGATTATTTCCGAGTTCCGAGTTCATTCTTGCCCAATTTTCGACTTCATGTCTCAAGGGAAATGTACACGACTTCCGATTTAAGTTTCAATTTTGATTGTGACCGATTTCCGACTTAGAGGTATATTGGGCATGATTTCCGGCCTACGACTTCAAGTGGCTTAATTTACTTCTTCACGACTTCCGACTTAATTTCTCAAAGGTATTTATACACGGTTTCCGAGATTAAGTGCTTGGGTTTGGAAATGTGACTCGCGTTCCCGAGTTCCGACCTTAGTGTTGAACTCAATTGGAGTGGACACGAGTTCGAAACCTTGAGCCAATTCTCACAGACAATCTAGTTCCGATATCCGATTTTATATCCAGCATTGGCATTCCCGAGTTCAAATAGGGAGTTCCGAGATTATAGGATTACCAGAGGCATGTCTTCCGACCTCCGACCTAAGATAACAAGGTTCAAAATAGTGTACGTGGTTTCCGAGTTTGAATTGGGAATTCCGAATTTATGTGATTGTAATCTTTCGACTTACGGCCTCCGACCTTGATTCAAGATTTCCCCAAAGTTACAAACAAGCTGGTACGAGTTCCGATATTAGGCTTCAGCTCCCAGCACAAGTAAAAACGACACGAGTTCCGACCTCAAGTATAATAAGGACGAGTTCCGACTTGAAATAGAGTAAATGCGAGTTCCGATTTCAAACAGTATGGCGGCAAGTTACACTGAAAGGGAGACGTAGCTAAATTCTGTCCACAAGAGAATTCAGCCAATCAGAACCCTCCAAGTTAACTACCACTCATGCCTATATAACGCCTTCTTCTCTGCTCATTCAGACCCATTTTCTGCGCCCTCTCTTCTCCCTCACTGCAGCTCTCTTTTCCCTTCTCCATTCACCCAACCCCATCACTCCTTCAAGCTTAGCCAGGTCCTAATAATTCAAGTTTCAACAATTAACTCAAGATCACACTCCAAAGAGGAAGGATTCAATCTCTAATCTTAATTTTTCTAAACTAAGGATGCATGAAAGATTACTTTTTATGATTATTTGATGACATAGTGGATGTGTATGATTGGATTAATATGGGATTAATATGAAATCTTGAGTGGCAATTAGAATTAGAAGAAGAAGAACTAAGAGAAATGGATGGATGAGGGTGCTGCCTGAGTGAGAAGTCCACGACAGTCCGTACGGCGGAGTGTACGGCGCCGCCCACAATCTGTCAAATCCGATGAAACCATTTTTAGATGAAAGTAGACCTTCAGGGCTTTCCGTGGATATATCATATAAGGGTATTAGATTAGTATTGAGAGAGATACGAATTTTTGAAGTTTGACCTAGGGTTCAGAACTTTCATCCGAGCAGGGTGACATGAGGAGGGTATAACTCACTCTATACAACTCCAAATTGAGTGAAACCAGTTTTGTTAGAAAGCTTACACACAGAGGAACACCCCAATATAAGATTCCGAGTTTGTTATGGTCCCAATTGTTCCCAGTGATTCGAGGAAGTTGTCCTATGTTCAATCTAGGCCAAAACAGAGTAGTTCACAAAGGTAGACTTTCAGGACTTATAACTCGAGGTATACTTAAGCAAATAGAGTGAAACTTGTGGCAAATGAAAGGTTGTCCTGTTAGCTTCAATATGAGACCAATTTCGCATGATTTGAGCTTAGTTTCTATTTTTAGTGAATTTATACTTCCAAGAGTGTAGCTCGGGTTAGTGACTGAACAAGCTGAAGTAAAAGCTAAATATCTTGATTTATATAAACCAGAATGACATGGGACCAAAGAGGTTAGAAAGTAGACATATAGAGCTATGACATATCCAAATTTCAGATTTAAATGAGTTGAATAGAGATAAAGGTGGATTATACAAGATTCGGGCAGAACCGAATAGAATTGGCAGAATGGCCAAGATGATGATTTTACAAATGTTAGTGGAACACATAAAGTTTGAGTTGAGGATTGCCAGCTTGACATTGACATATATGTGTTAAGTTGATTATGTAGCTATGACTGATTTGTCCGTGAAATGCTGGCACTATTCATGGGGAAACGGACCTGATCCATTATACTGCCGGATTTACGGCAGGAATCTAAGAAGTTATGAATATTTAGATGTACGGATGAGTTGAATCATAAATGAGTATATAGAAATCCTATATTCAAGAATGATATAATTATGTTATCAGGCATATGAGAAATATTGATGTAGCATGTGTACGAGTACATTTATCATGACTATGCTTAACGATACATGAGAATGAAAAGATATAAGTATATTAAGTGTGAATATAAAGATGTGAATTCCCTTGTGGGTGAGTCGGTGTGACAATAGTCACGAGTTGAGCTGACAAGCTCACTCCAAGGCCAGACTACCCAAGGGCAATAAAGGCTAAAGAGTAAAGATTTAAAGTCTAAAGATTTAAGAATATGCCCACTCACATCAGGCATGGCATTGACCCAGCTAGTGTGAGAATATGGGGGGTAGGACTTACATGAGGTATGGCATGACCCAGCTAGTGTAAGTACCGAATGAAGATCCTATATTCCTAAGGAACGTGACATGGCGATCACGCTCTGATGGGGTATGACATGGCGATCATACTCTGGAATATAGCATGAAGATCCCATATTCCTAAGGGACGTGACATGGCGATCACGCTCTGACGGGGTATGACATGGCGATCATACTCTGGAATGTGGCATGTAAAGATATAATGATGAGTCTATATTCCTAAGGAACGTGACATGGCGATCACGCTCTGATGGGGTATGACATGGCGATCATACTCTGGAATATAGCATGAGGATCCCATCTTCCTAAGGAACGTGACATGGCGATCACGCTCTGATGGGGTATGACATGGCGATCATACTTTGGAATATGGTGTGATGCTGCACTTGAGGACGGCGATACGTAACGCTCAAGTGTAGACAGATCCAAGCACCCTAGGGACGGCGATACGTAACGCCTAGGTGTGCCGAATGAAAGAAAAGTAAAATTTTATGTATATGTATGAATTCAAGTGCAAGTTAAGTTAGGTACAGACGTTATGTTTCCAGTAGATTAATGTTATGTGCGTTTTATATGTTGATGTTATTATCCCTGGTATTATTCATGAATAATTTTGTGTACGTTTCCCCAAAGGACCAGTATATGAGTAAAAATGAACTTTGCTTCGGATAAGACATTTTTCGAAATGTAAAATTAAACAGTTTGTGCTGCATGTTCATCTTTTTCAAAATAAACCGAAGCAAACTGGAGACGACCATGATGACATTATGTATGAAGATTAGAGAATCCTACTGAGAATTTTATAATTCTCACTCCTATTTCCATGTTGTCTCGGATGATTGTAGGAGTTTAGAAGGCATTTGAGATTCTTTGTCGGATGAGGTCCGCTCAGTAATGCGATACTTGACTCCAGGGTGTGGTACTATGACTTAAGTATAGTACTGTGCCTAGGAGGGTGTTACAATATTTGCATAAGAAATCGAAGCGGCTAGAATGTTTATAATGACACTATATGCGTGATGGTTCGAGTTTACCTACTGAGAACCTTAGGTTCTTACTACTTGCTTGTATATTTTTTTTTTTCTGTAAACATTCCAGATCCTAAGCTAAAACTTAAGAACAAGGCAGAATCTTGGAATGTTCATCATGCAAGACTCAGGCTTGAGTCAGCCCGGAAGACTATAGAGGCCGGTTGAAATTCAGTGAAGGCGACAGCCGCAATGTAAAAGCAGTTTCTATATATTATATTAGTTATAAAATTTTTTCTTAAATTGTAATTATTTTGTTCTCTATATATCAAAGATGATGAAATTTATGAACTATATTCAGTAATAAAGTGTGCAATTAAAGGGACATGTGTTATATTTTCCACATTTTAAAGCTTTCTTAGCATAGTGATAACCTTTTAATATAACTCTATGACTTGAGCATGACTTATATGATAGAGGTTGTTACATTTATTGGTATCAAAGCTGTTTGTCCTATATAGGCCCATGGATGGACTGATTATGCTTCTGATGCATACTCTGAAAATCTAGATAAACCATGCTTTAGATCCTCGCGTGAAGAGGACATAGAAATATTATGCATGGTAGCCTTGTTGTGAGTGTTGTGGACTACCTGTTGCACTTGACTGAATATTGAGCTTGATCACCTCAATATAAGGTTTTATATAAACAGAAGCCTAAAACACCCTGTAGGCTTATTAGGAACCTTCTAAATATAATCATTAGGGATGAGATTCCTAGAAAATAGTAATGGCAATAGGAGGTAGACGATTGAGCAAGTTAAGGGGCGCAGAGAATTGGGATTTTGATCAAAAGAATTGTGTTGAACGGTTTGCTATAGACATAGTAAACCTAATTATATCGAAAAAAGGTTGTTTGTAATGTGTTGCCGGGTAGCCGAAGATTTCCCATCATCAAGGGCAGGATCTTAGTTGGAGACGAGCTGAGTAAGAATCTTCTTCACCCTGATAGGGCTTGTTTCAAGCTTCATTGTGATTATATGACCCATGCCATCTTCTCTAGATTGAATCTAGGGGGTTCTTCTGCCTAGTTTTGTAACTTTAATACTTGATAAGAGTAAGATTATTATCTGCTGATGAGGTTATCTCATGTGGCATGGATAGTACCCTTATTTTCTTCATAAATGAGACTACCCCAAAGGTACTTCGTTAGCAAATTTAGTCAATGGTTTTTATTTTGGATTGTGGTAATACTGTATTATGAAGGCCTGATCCTTCATTAAGAAATTTGTAGCGTAGACAGATGAAGCAGAGAATCAATGAAAGAAACTAAAGGCAGAAGCTTCAGTTTGGTATATAGGAGACTTTTGTAAGTCCACATCCAGAGGATGAAGTGGGTTTTTCCTCAAGAATACTTGAAATCAACACTGTAGTAATCACAAATTAGAGAAGCATTAAGTGAAAACTCAGTTTCAAAGGGGAGCTGTTGGATAAACTTTGAAGGAACCTACCTAGCTATACATTGCATCAAGATAGAGATACAGTTATACACGGTACGAAAAGTGGAGAAAGTTATAAGAGTAACAGAGGAGAGTCAGTATATCTCCTACTAACCTAAAGTAGGGACATTTTTAGTCTAGGGGTAACATGCGAAGAATGTGTAATATTTCCTGCCTGTCAAGGATAAAGGAAATGTTAGAAAATTTAGTCATGCTCAAATTCTATCAACCTCAACCACCATAGAAACTGGACGATAGGATCATCTTCAACATGTTGTTAGTAGAGGAACGCGGCTATTCAGAGAGGGAAGGCGAAGGTTAATGATCACCTTTAGGCACCATTGTGTATGTTGTGGGAGGAATAATTTGATGAGGAATGTATTCAGATTCTAACAGGAATGACAAAGACTTAAAGTGTGCAGCTGATTTCGGTAGCCTAAGATAGTATTAAAGTGGGAGGTTCTAATGGACTAAGATGAAGATAAACTTCTGTAGGGACAATGGATATTATAGGAAAGAAATAGAAGAAGAGAAAGTTTTGATTTCAAATGGCTTATATGATAAGGGATGTTACAATTTAACCTTTAGATATTAGAATAGAATTTAAAATTTACTTATATGAAAATTTGATACTTGTTTATTTTTTATTGTATTTTTTTTTGCTAAATTGAAAACAAAAATTTTAACAGGTAATCCAATCACCCAAACCGAACCAACCCGAATTTAATTGATTCAATTTGGTTTGGATTTGGTCAAAAAAATTTATAAATCCAAACCAAACTAAACCAATTAAAATTAAATTGGTTCGGATTTATTTTCCCTTCAAATCCGATCCGAACCAACCCGTTTACAATCTAATGTTTGTAGTACTAATGTGAAATTGCTTTTTTGATATGGTTTGCTACTGCTGTTTGAAATTAGGATTTTTTGGTGAACTTTCATAACAGGTTAGCCACCATTTGCATACCAATTTAATTATCTATAGAGAAACTCATTGCTAATATAGTGTAACATCTGCTGAGCCGTATCAATAACTGCAAGAATTTCTGGAGTTCTTGTTTTTCCATTTTTTTTTTCATTTCCACTTGACCAGGCAAGTAGCATCCTTGAAGCTAAAGGCAATATTTACTCATTAAAGGTTGATTTGCATGCCACGGCATATGTTGAAGCAAATAACACTGAGATGCATAATTATTACAAATAATCAGAATTAATATAGTGCGCATTAGCAAATTTTTTTTTCGGTTGTAGCCTAATATCCTTTTCCAGTAATATTCATTCCTTCAATCATCTCTTATTCCAAGAGTCACTAGAGTTTTTTTCCCCTTTGTTTATAATACATGTTATAAATATAAGATGCATAATTATTACAAATAATTAGAATTAATATAGTGCGCATTAGCCTTTTTTTTTTTTCGTCTATAGCCTAATATCCTTTGCCAGTAATATTCATTCCTTTAATCATCTCTTATTCCAAGAGTCACTACAGATTTTTTCCCCCCTTGTTTATAATACATGTTATAAATATACGATGCATAATTATTACAAATAATTAGAATTAAGAAGAAGAAGAAGACAGTCTTCATTCTTTGATTTTATTTATAATTTGACACTTCAAAATTGCAGGTCATGACCATTGACCATTTCTCATTTTTAACGAAATGGTTGAAGTGCCAAATTTATAAATAGAACAAGATGAGTATTTCTTTTTTCTTATTTACTTTAACATATACGTGAAATTTTCTCATGATTATAGGAGTCCAGAGCCGATTTTAGTTATTTGTGGTCTTCGTAAATTGCATTACATAATCAGAGCTATAAGTGATCGAGATCTTATAGGACAAACTGCATTGCTATTTAAAGATTATCACTTTTCAGTAACTATGCTTATATTTCACCCGTCTATTTGCACGATTGAGACAGCAAAGTCCTCGTGCTTTCATTTAACTCACCTCTCCTCCTCTTCATCTCCCTCTCTTGTTGAACTTCAAGTCTTACCCCAAACACCATTGGCCTCTCATCTTTCTCCTCTTCTTTTGCATCCGAATATTTGGCCACCAAATCAAGCAGTTCCCTGCACTTCCTTTTCATGCTTGTGAGCTCTGAGCTCAACACCCCATTCTCCTTCCTGAGTCGCTTGTTTTCGTCCATGAGAATAGTGTAATCACGCGAAGAGGAAGAGGTTGACGAGGACCTTTGATGATCTTCATGATCTGAATCTTGAGCTGAAGCTTTGATTGGTGCTGTTGGACGATGTTGCTTGACGGCCAAAGCTTTTCTTCGCTGAATCTCACAGAGCAGTTCTTTCTCTCCCTTCCTAAACCGGTCATTGCAGAACTCCCATCTCGTCGTTGCAACTTTACGGAAGCCCTATATATATGTGCATATATAGGATGATAAAGGAAATGCATTGTCATTTTTCAGCTAACATGGAAAGATGCTTAGAGAAAAGCAATGTGATATGTATATGTATGTGTATGATGAACAAGCTCTAATCTACGCATGAAAATGAACAATGCCTAGCAAGTGAGCCAAAGAATATGAAAATTACCTTTTCATTTGGTTATAGATTTGTCGTCATGTTATTCAAGAATCTTAACTCAAGTGATAACCAAGTCAAGTCAGTTATCTTCATCCTAACTAGGTCATAGAACGCTGAAATAAATTCGTTAAATTCACAAATTCTCACACGAATCAAGCAAAAACATTCATTGCTCACATAAATTCCTAAACGGTTTTTCAACTTTGCAGTCCATTTTTCCGTCGTCGGGTGAATATGGCCTGTTATAACTTTCTCGTAATGGCTGTGACAACGTGTGTTCTAAAAATATATTTTAAAGGATAAAAACATTATTAATTTTAATTAATCGTTTTAAAAAAGCATTCAATATTTTTGAACTTTAAGATAACAAATGTTCGTATATTTTATTTAATAGCTTATATTTTTATTCTTTAAATTTTACGTATAGATCAAAGTTAACCAAACCCTTTCGTGAATTACATCGATAAAAAAGAGCATGGTTGAATAAAGAAAATTGGTTAACTATGACTCATTCTATCAAAGTCAAATATGAGTTTCTCAGGCCGTGATAAAATAGAAGAGACATGGTGGTCACGTGATCAACTGTATATAACAAAAGATTAAAAAAATAAAAAAAGGTGGACGGCAGTCAAACTAGATAACTTCTACTTTAATATACATCTCGAAGCCCCCTAGCGTAATTCACGTGGTCGATACCGACAAAGATTTGCGCCAAGGTCATTAGTTGAACTCAGTAGGAAAATATTATCTCTATAACCTGAAATCAACTACAAACGTATGATTATTCAAACAAGACTAGTATGAAAACAACGAGCAGTACAACAAAGTTTCATACACCTACGCATACGGTTTATAGAGTTTCTCGAGCTACAGCTGTCAGACTTGTAGATTACTGCCGTAGTTTTTATTTGACTATATGCTATCGGCCTCGTTGATTTTAAAATTATTTTAAGTACGGTCTAATCTTAACTCAGGCGTTAAGTTGCACATGTATACATATACAACGTTAATTTGCATATGGAAATTACGAAGGTGACACTTAATTATCTTATCTAACAAACATGGCACATCAACATGTGTTATGTGTGTTTCACCTTTAATAATTATTTGCCACTTGAGTTCAATGCGTGACGTCGATACTTTTTATCCATAAAGTAATATAAAAATGCTACATGCCCATCCTTTTTCTTTTTCACAACGCCAGCCACATTGCAAACAAAGAAATATAAAAATAAATGATGAGATTGAATTTTTATTAAAAATAAATAAATGATTTGTGCATATAATATCACTGTATTAATGTTCTCTTTAAGTATTGAACAAAATTTGAAACAGAATTAAAAGTATCGAACCAAAATTATACAATTGAAACAATAATGAGATTAGAAATGTTCAAGCCCTTCCAGTTTTCTATAAGCTAATTAAAATTAAAATGACTGACTGTATTATACTTCTAAAATTACTTATTTTGCAGTAGTCTGCCGAATATGCAATTTTAATTTGCAGAATTAATTTACAAGCTGATTTGGAAATATAAATTTTACATTTATCAATCAGTATTCTTCTAATAACTACATATGTAAATAACTTGGATTAGCAATTTTGATCGGTTAATCACTCTTTCAACTTCTGCTTCTAATGATTTCAGTCATTTTTAAGATAATAAACCAAAGCCTGAACGAGGACAAACAAATGCAGCTAACACGTTTTCATCTTCAGTAACACAAGAAAACAAAACCAATCTATTTACTTTCAAGTTTCCTATGATAAAAACTTCTACCAAAACAAAAACTTATTCTTCAAACATAGATACCCTTCACTTTTGTCCAGTTTATGCATATTGGCTTCTGTTTAGAATTAATTCTTTTGAAATTGATTTGATTAGAATTGATTTTGAGGTAAAGTGATTTATATTTAATAATTCTCCAAAAGTGATTCTGACATAAAGTAAAAAATTTTTATTTCTTCTAGAATCAATTCTAGAGATAAAAATTGAATCTGAAAGTCAACAATCAAACATCATAAAAAATTGATAGAATCAATTTTAAGAGACCAAAATCAATTCTATGGATATCAAATATACTCCCAAACATGCTATTTATCTTTCTCTAATTTGTTAATTTTAGCGCTGTGTTATGTCCTCTATGATGCTGACATGACTAGATTAAACAGCAAGTTATCTCAGTATACCATAAAAATGTACCCCATATATACACATATTCAGAAGTATACGTACATAGGTATTCAGCTGCCGAACAAAGCTAGAGAAGTTGCTGTGCTTGAAGAGTTTTGGTAGTAGATCACGGGCAAACTCCGCCGGCTGCAACACCACGAACGCCGTGCCGTCGGCATTCCAAGAAACGATGTCGTCAGTGGCCGGATCCTCTACCAGCATGTAAGTCTTCAACAAGAAGGGTGGTGGATTGGACTTCCTTACATATTCCATCAACCCTTTATTGCTAATTTCTCCCTCCGTTAACATGGAAATTGGATTGTGTTCATTTTTTTCCTTTCTATTCCTTAATTTGGTGAGAAAGAAATTGAAGTGAGAAGAAGGAGAAGGTTATAAGGTGATAGTGATGAGGATGATTAATTATTTTATTGGGCAAAAGAGAAGAAGAGCGGTTGAGAACTCCCAACCTCACCGTTGTAGAAACCCAACACGACTCCACAGTTCATGAGAAACGCAAGAGCTTTTCTCCTTCTTCCCCTTTCTCTCTTGATGAAGAAATAGTTTGAAACGTAGGAACTAAGCCTACCGCTCTTTATATAGTCACGTGGACGCGCGTTTCATGGCATGAGTTATTCTTTTTCGACTGAATAATTAATTGATATTCATTACATTATTGTGTTTTGGGACTCGGAGTTACTTTTTCTTTTTCTTTTTTTAAATTTTTTGCTAATAAGGTCATAAAATTTAACCTTTTTAACATATTTTGTACTAAAAATTCAAAATTCAAAAGCTTAACATTTTATATAGTCATTTTCATTTTTAATTCCTTAAATACACTTGTTACGGAAATCTTGTTTTTGGGGGTTTAACCAATGAATTATTAAAGGAATTATTAAACATTGATCTTTTGCCTACTATTGTGATTATTATATCTTCGTAACAATGGCGCGTTTTAATATGCACCGCCTTCATAATAGTGCATAATAAATCATGTCCACCATAGAATTTTACCCTAGAAGTCCATCTGTGGAAATACAGCTGCATTTTCTCATGAATCACCATGACCAGCCACAAAAGTGGCGACCAGAGCGTATAACATTCACCCAGCGACGACGGTGTTGCAAACTCCACTGCAGCCTCCATATGAGCCACCGCCTATGCCCCATCCTCCCCTCATTATTCTTTCTTGTAGCCCAAGACATGCTGCAAAGCCAATGACCATGCTCATCTTTCTCAATGGTGGACACGCAACGCTGCTCGGTGGACAGCAGAAGCACGGTAGCACCTGTTCCTTGCGGTGGAGGTGCAGCGGCCACCTTCCATTCTTTTTGCGAGACAGCGAGACCCACCTTGCGCAGCCAATGGGAATCTTAACCCAAGCGGCAAATGTTGAGAAAATACAGAGAGAGAGAGAGAGAGAGAGAGAGAGAGAGATGATAAGTAGGGCAGTAGCGGTGGTAAGTCATGAAAGAGGAAGAAGAAAAGAGGTTACTACGACGATGATTCCTTCTTATAGTGTATGGATGCTCTAATCTAATCTTGGCCGTCAAATATTAAATTGCATAGTGCACTATTATTAACAAGGGGTATTACAGATGGGGCCTGTAACAATTGTCTTATTTAAATTTAAAATTAAATTTAAATTCTCTTTTAAATACTGAAGCTCAATTTGCATTGTATTCAACTTCTACTGATAAATTGAGTATTATTATAAATATTATTAATTAACGATAATGATAAAAATATTTTACCTTCATCTCACAAGTAGCACCGAGCGATGATCAAAATGACATTAGCATGGCTAAATTTGGCCATAATCTTCCACTAAGAATTTCATTGTTTGATAGGATGCCTGTTTGTATATCCTTAGATTTTCTAGCAGATTGTGTTGGGCATAGTAGCTTTGTAATTTTTCTTTTCTAGGTTTAGACCCTTTGTTAATAAAAAAATTTTATAAAAAAACCGAGCAGCTACGCATCATCTTTGTTAGTCAATTAAGTATTGATTAATCAAAAAATGAATTAAGTATTAAAAGTCAAGAATTTGAAGTAGACTATGACCTGACTAATAGCACGTTTGACGTAATTTTTGAAATTTCAAAATTATGGTTTAAATAAAAATAACAAGAGACAAGCTTTTATCCAAAGTATAGTTCGTGGTCTTCCAAAAACTAAACAAAAAACTGCTACAAGTTGATTGCCACATCAGAATCAACATGTTGGAAAATCATAAAAATAAGATGTTGAATTATTTATATTTTTAAGATTGAAAATATATATGAAAAAAGGAAGATAATAAGAGGGTTGGCTCAGCTACCGTGGATCAAAACATTTTCTTTGCAAGGTTAAAGTTCAATTCACGTTGTTATATATGCATTTATTTTAGTAAATGATACACGAATAAATATTACAGTATGTTTTTGTTAAAATCAATGGAATATCTTGACTTTAGAATGGATTATCGTCCTTTTGTCTAATAAAAAATTTGGCAAACAAAAAAGATATTATGAAAAATGAGCGGTTGAGATTAATTTAACCCGGCCCAGAGATTGTTGGTAGGGTCATCTCAAAGAACAATTTTCAGCTACATAAACAATGTTAGTTTGGTTTAGGCGTGTTCATACATTCTATGGGTACGATTGTTTCACCATTAAAAAAAAAATGATTATAAAATTTGTATTTTATATATAATTAAAAAATTAAAAATTAATTTTTTTTTCAAATATTACTTTTCTTAGCTTTGAAGAAAAGTTAAAAATAAATTTGTTTTTAAAATTCTTATTATTATTAAAAATTATTTAAATATATAAAAATTAATTTTTTAATTAAAAATATTTTACTAAAAAAATCGCAAATAAACGCAACCTGCATCTTTCTGTCGACATCTTACGCGCAAATTCCTCTATCGAAGGCTTTGTCTCGCCGTTGAGTTTGATTTCATGCTAAACTTGATCTAAAGCTTGCGAGATTTTCTAGGGAGAAAGCTACTTTATTTGACTTTGTGTGCTATTTAATCTTTAATCTTTAATATTTCTTACTACTTTATTTTCACTATAAAAGCCACGCGCGTGCCGAAGCAAAATGAGTGCGCTCCTTTAAAAAAAAAAAAATATTAATAATAACGAAGTTTAAATTTAAAATCTTATATAAATTACTTAAACCTCCTAATATTAGATCACCCCTAATAATTTAGTGTTTCTTTTTCTTTTACTATGGTCAAGTAGTGTTAATTTACTTTATTAGAGTTAAAAAGTAAATTATCTAATTTATGATTATGAAAATCACGAAAATAGTTGTTAACTAATTCAAACATACGATCCTGTTATTATAAAGTAGTAATATATTATTTTTCTTGATTTTTTTTCATAATGATTACTTTAACAAATGAATGATAATGATAAAAATAAGAAAGTTTGTGATTGAATACAATTTTGTGGACCCAATTATGTTGGGTGAGATCTCTAACGGGAAAAAATTATAATAAAACACTGACTGGTGGCTTGTTTGGTAATGTTTTTATTTTTTTGTTTTCTGAAATATTTTTTAAAAATGAGTCTGAATACAATTATAAAAAATAAAAGAATAAAAAAAATCTGTTTGGTAACTTTGTTCTCAAAATAATTTTTTAATAATAAAAAATAAAAAATCTATTTGAAAGGTTATTTTTAAAAATAAATTTTAAAAATAATAAAACCAAAAACTTATTTGGTAATACACTAATGGTCATAAAAATTTAAAGGTAACCTTTTTAAAATTTTGTTTTTTCTGATACTTTTTTTTTGAAAGTTTGATACATAAATGTAACATAGATGCATTATTATAAATAATATAATTTATTCCGTCTTAATAAACAAAATCTAATACAAACTGGCATATTGACATATTTATAAATCTATTCCCTCCTTGCATTATTTTCTTATTATTGCTTCAATTTATGGATGTGTGCATTTTAAAATAATATAATAATAGTAATAATAATAATAATAAATAAATAAAACCAAACCATTTAGCATGCTAAAACCATGATATCATTCCACTTTTAAAGTAGGGGTGTCAAATATGCTAGTCCACATCTATTGGACCTTGACCCATGTGGGTTAGGGCCAAAAAGCCCATGTTCATAAAAGTGCATAGACCAAGAGCCCACATGGGCCAAGTGGGTTTGGCCCGCTTATGAGCTGGCCCACTCATAAAAATTTTTTTTTTCTTCTTTTTAAGGGGCTAATCTTAGCTTATGGGTTGATCCACGTAAAAAAAAAATAAATTAAACTCTAGACCACCTATGGCCCATTCCTAATTGATTGGATTAGCCTACTTTTTAAATTTTCAAATTTTACTTACTTTTTAATTTTTTTTGAATTTCTAACTTTTTAATGAGTTTTAAAATATAGGCAAAAAGGCTCACCTTCAAAAAAACAACATAGGGGCCAAAAAGCCCACATTTGGAAAAAAAAGCCTAGGGGCCCAAAAAATCATGCTTTAAAAAAGCCCACAGGGCAACAAATAACATTTATGTCTAATTTGTTTTGGGGGTTTCATACTTTATTACTAAATATATTTTAATGATTATATTTCCAAAACCATAACTACATAATTATTACAAAATTTTCATTGAACTCAAAATGCCTAAAACTAATCTTAATAACTAAAAATATGATAATTTCTTCATTCTTCATCTTCACATAGCTATTACATAATGCACATTGGACTCTACTAATAAGGCTTCATCGTCAAGAGTGTTGCAATCATTTTCATCTAAAACTCAACCAATTGAGAAACAACTTAAAAATCAACTAAGATTATGTAAAATTATATATTAATAAAAAAGATACGCAACAAATTAAGACATTATCATCGGGATGCAAAATAAAATCGTGTAACCAATTCGTGGTGCAAATAAGCATTTGGACATGCTTATGACTTCTATACTTCGTTAAACCCCGTCCAGCAATGCTAAATGTAGATTCTGATGCCACAGTAGTAATCAGAATACTTAATACATTTTTGGCCATGATCAATAGTGCAAGAAACCTTTTTTTCATTAGTCTTCTAGTAGTTTAACACATCAAAATCTTCACCATCATCAAAATAAATTGGGGGTTCATCCAAATAAAGATTTAATTCATTCTTTCTAATGTTAGATTTGGTTTCATTTTAAAACATTTAAAACTCCTGAAAGATGTAATATATGAATCATTTGAACAAAACAAAAGTAAAACTAAGAAAAACTAATAACCAAATTGGCATAAAATAACATACACATAATATTTTAGATCTCTTTGGTTTGCTTCATTCTCTGATTGACTTATTCAACATATTGGATTCATTAGATGATTCAAAATAGTGTCCAAACAATTAAAATAAAAAAAAAGTCACAAAATTTTTCTTACAACTAATATTTCCTACAAACATAGACTTTATTTATAATATATAATTTATAAAATTACTATCTTATCATAATATTTTTTCTTTCTATCTTTTTTTGTAAAAAGTCGAAAATATAAAAAGAAAGGAAAAGAAAAGAAAGAGTATTATATATTGTTGATTTTTTATATTATTAAAATAACAAATAATTATTAAAAATATATAAAAATAATAAATGTTATTTAATATAAACAATAATTGTATATAATTAAACAATAAGGAATGTTTAAGATAATTATACCTAATAAATAAAAAGTATTTGAATAATGATATTATTTATTAATTTATAATTAATAAAAATTATCATTTTTATTATATTTTTAATTTAAATTATTTTTTGATACATCGGTGATACAAAGATTTAAACCTATAATCTCATATATATTATTTAATTCTCTTATGACTAGCTGACTTTATTTTGATTAGAATTATTATAATAGTAAAAGAATAATTTTTTTATTAACAAAAGTTTAGGCTGAGGGAAGACTAGTCCCAATTCAAAGTTAAGGTATACTTATAGACTTATTGAGCATTTACAAAAGTATTTATAGATTACATACTAACGAAAAAAAATATAAGAATCAAATCTAAATTATAACAATACAATACATATAAGACATTATTTTATATAAAATAACATCTAAACAACAACATATCAAACATTACATAAGATTAAATTTTCAAAATGGTCCTTATCAAAAAATATTATATAACAAATTCATCCATAATAAATGAAAAGTCTCAAATTAGTCTCTAAGCATTGTTCTTTTTGTGAGGGAGATAGTAGTGTAGCATAGTTGCTCTCATTGAAATGATCTCGCTTTGGTTGAAGGTTGAACTCTTTTCCATCACCACTAACACATAATTTCAGCAAAATACACTTACATGATTAGTCAGGAGTATAGCCACGTATTGATCCTGAATCATGTAAGTATTTCTCTTCTTTCCCCTAGAGTTTCTTCTCTTTCCCTCAAATTGCGAGGCTGCGAGGCAGCGAGGTATGTCTCTCTCTTTCTCTCTCTCTCTCTCTCTCTTTTTGTTTTTGGGATCCCTTCTTCTTGTTTCTTTCTTGGCCTTATATTGATTCACTGTCAAATATGGAAAGAGGGATAGGATTGAGAAACATATGTTAGAATGTTCCTTCTATTCGATTTTCAATTGTATTCCCTAGCTGTTCTAAACGACTAGAGCATTATTATTATGAATTTAATTTAAATGCATTGATAGTGTAAAATAGTTTTACACTATCAGTCAATAGAAATAGTAGAAAATATCAACTCCTACAAATAATCACACATTATAATGAGGGATCCACCATGATTTCTCACTTTCCAGTATTTCTATTGATTGACAGTGTAAAATTGTTTTACATTATCAGTATGTACCAATTAAACTCTATTATTATTGTTATTATTATTATTGTTGTTATTATTTTCGCTCACTGTCAACTGAATACTTGTTGCAACTTGTGACAATGCTTCATTTACAACTTGCAAGAGTTTATTTCTTCAAATACAGATGAGACCATGAAACAATTCCAAAAGAAATTAACAGAGGTGGAACTAGAAGCTATACATCTTCTTTTAGCATGACATCAGGTAACGACTTCATTAACACAGGAAAACAAAACATGCTATGCCATGTCCCTAAGAACCTTCAACTCAGTACTATCATAGTATTAATTGAGAAATCTTCAATTCATTACGTTAGTTGACAAAAACTATTAGGGTCTGTTTGGGTTCTGTTTCGATCTTTTATTTTCATTTCCAGTGCTTCCTGTTTTCAAGATTTTGTAAATGAAATAGCGAAAATAGAAAATAAAAATAGAAAATAGGATTTTATTATTTTTATTGTATCCTTCACAAAATACAAGGAACAATAGAAAATAAAAATAGAAACAAAACAAGCTCTTATTCTTCTACTAGATCCCTTGTCTAATGGCTTTTCCATGGAATTAAGTGGGCACTTAACTGTTCCATTTGTGGGGAACAAAAAATGCAGCTGGTTGAGAATGATAAATTGAGAAATGGGAATAAAGAAGCACTTATTGTAGTAAGGAGAAGGGTTCAGACAATGAAGAGTAGTGTTTCGATGCCTTTTGAATCAATGATGAGGGGAGTTGTAGGGAACAGCTTAAGACCTTTGGTGCAAGAGGTGTGTACCACTTGTGGTAACCATGATTCTTGTAAGCAGACATGGATGATGTTTCTAGGAACTGATCTGATCCTATTCCATGCTACTCACACTATATTGGAAATAGGTTCTTTATTCATTTCTGCCTACACTATCCTCTAACCCTGAAAAAAATAATAATAACAAGAAAAAATGAAAGAAAATATGGTAAATGCATGCCTCTGTTAGCAGCCTTTTTTCATGTCCTGGGGCAAAATTCTTGCTTACTATTACTTCTGTGTTGTGGGCATGGTAGTGTATGATAATCACTCCAAATCAATGCAAGCTTAAAATGTTTACTTTAGTGCAATTTAGGAATACTTGTGAGATGATTGTTTTCATCTTGTATGGTACTGTCAATTTAGCCCCTACTAGTGGGCGAGCCAACTAACCCCCAATTATTATGGCCCACCTTAATAGAGGCTAATTAGGGCCCCAAGCCCCATATCTTTGTGGGTTAGGGCCATATGAGCCATGGGTCAGCCCACCCAAAATAGAAAAATTAGAAAAGACTTATTTCAGAATTTGCTATTCCTGCATTTCACCGTCTTCAAAAGTGAGAAACCTAATTCAGAGAAATTCCCAATCTTTTCCACCATAGCGACGCTTGTCATAGCTTCTCTTTTCTTCTTCAACCTCATTTTCCAGCTTCTCTATTTTTGTCATAGCTAGTCACGAGGTCACTATGTCCCGAGTTCGACGTCATTACTGCCATCGTTGCTTCTTCAAGCTGAGGCCACTGCAACTGCAATCTCCATTATTGAATTAGAGGTTCAATTCTCCACTAGCTTCTATGTTTCATTGTGCTTCACTGCTTCTTCTTTTTTTCATTTTTTAATTTTCATCTTTTTGGGTTTTTTTCTTAATTTTATTTACAAGTATGCCATTAGATTTTCATTGTAAATTGCTTTTTAAGTCTGAGATCACTGTGGAAACCCATTTTAGTTAAGAAAAATTGTTGAAAGAAAATTGGCATATGCCAAATTTGTGGATTTGAAGTGAATGCCCTTGAAATGTTTGGTAAAATTTTTCTTAAACCTTAAACCTGTTTGTATAGATGAGTTTTTTTTTTTTTTGGTCTTGCTTTTTGATTTTAGGATATGAAATTTATTCACGGTATATTCTACTACAGGTTTTTGGTCCTTCTACATAGCAAAGAGATCATTATGAGCAAGCTCTTGTTCCTAGAAATGCATACTCATCAATAATGTTTAAAGGAAATGTTCTCATTGGTTAAAGGTGGCTGTTACACATCTATACTGTGCCAATTTTTTTTAGACCCTGCTGAATACATGCTGTGAATAAATACTGTTGCTATTTCTTTTAGACACCCTATCGAGCATTAGTATAGTTTACCTCTTAGTTGTGAAGCTGATTGGAATTTAGGACTAAAATGTTCTTGGCTTTAAACTTTATTTTAGAAACCAGTTTCATGAAATTCAGTATTGATGTTTGAGAGTTCTCACAAGGGTATCTAATTTGGAGTAAATAGAACAAAGAAAGGATATCTAATTTGGAACTAGATATTTATTTGAATTGGTTATGTATGTATGTATTTCATTTCTAATCCACTTCCATTAATTGAAGATGCTATTTATATGCGACTAAATGGTGTTTCTTTAACCACATGCAAACTATATCTTCATAGCAAGATAGTGGAGCCATCTCATTCTTTTGGAGCTGGTCACATTGGAGCACTTTTTTGCTTACCTAGTATAAGTTTTTCATTGCTTTGAAAATGAAACATTTTGTTCAGGCTTTTATGGGATTTAAGTTAATTAACTATTAATGTTAATGCCTATGATTTCTGGCAACATATATTTGATTAAATTAAGATTATTTTCTTTTGGTTGATACCTGTTACTGCAATCTAGTATCTCTAATATTAAATTTGTTAATTATGCATAGTATGTGCATGAACATTAATTAAGTGCTGGCATTTTTACATTCTATCATTTCTATGCAGTATAATCTGTTACTATAATAAAATAGTAACCACATGTTCACATTCACTCTCACACAACATTCTCAAACCCCAGGCATGAACCAACTCTTGTTCCCAATTCCCATCCCAAATAGTGAATGGCTCCCAAAAAACCCTCACCATGGCGATGATGCTTGCAACCTCTGAAGCTCCCAAACACTCACAACACACCATTTGAAAACTAGATCGTTCTTCGCTTTCCAATCTCCAGAGCATGAAGAAGCGCAAGGACCTTCAACTCCACCATTTTCTCTCCCTACCACCATCCCTCCCTCCAATTCGTCCTAGAAATCCCGCAGACTGGTAACTAACTCGCCAATTAACTTGATTTGTTCAGTTACGAACGAAATGAATGATTACTAAGTAACTATTTTTGTTGGTTGAAAATTGAAGGACGCTGAGCTATGCATCATCATGGAGGAGGAAGAACCAAATATGATAGTGCACGAGGATCCTGCACCTGCACCTGCATGTGCGGCACCATCATCTTTGGAAGACAGAGCCCTCGTGGTGTATGACCCCACAAATACACCTGACTTATCCACCGTTGTCAAGCTGACTTGATTCCCGGTTTGAAGGGTATGCACTGTTTATGTTTGCTCTAATCTCAAAATGCAGAAATTATGGATGTTAAGTGTTAAAGGTATAGTAATATAAAGAGAAAACATAGCATACCTGCGAGTTTGTGACTGCATAAAATGTGTGCTAGCCTAGCTCGTTTCGAACTTAGAAGTCAAATTTAGTTATTAAAAACAAAAAATCATTATGGGATTTCCATGAATTTCTTTTTTCAGAATGAGCTTAAAACATTGGAATTTGTCAATAGTCAATGACATGGACTAGGATGTGTGGGTTGACCATGAGATCAATTTTGTCCAATAAATTTCATAATTGTACTTGTTTCCAAACTTGTCAGTTTCTACTAATGAGCTCCTAAGTCACGGCACACCAACCATTTAATCGTTTCTACGGGCTTGATCCTTAATCTAATTCCTTTTACAGGCTTGTAGGTCTCTAATGTAATGAAAAAATTGTAAGTTTCTTGTTTAGTTCTATTCTTCTCTTTTGGTGGCCTATGAGTTTAGCGTTCTCTATTTATTCACTTGCATATTGGAATGCCTACAAAACTTAAAATCCCTTGCTGCAAAGAAATCTGAAGGCATATATGGTAGGGAACAAAAACAATTATGCTTTGTGTTATAATTAGCTAAAAACTTTCTATATATTAGCCAAAAATAGACTTTTCTATATAATTCTCTTAGATTTAACAGTTCAGTTAATAATATCTCACAACGTTTTGATGATGCTCTTACCGTCAATTCAATCTAGGCTGGAAACTAAAATTCTATTTGATAATGTTGGAACTATAAATTAGGATAGTTATAGGCTGACAAATGACCCGAAATTGGGCCTAGTTAGAGGCTAGAATGAGCCAAGAAAAGTAGTTGGAGACTGAAGCCATGATAAAGCAGCAATTATCATTACTAAGAATATGGGTGCATAGAGGACCACTACATGCATAAAATAAGGAAGTGATGAGAGTCAAGTAAGATTGTAAAAGGCTTATACATAAAAAAATGATCACACAGATCAGACACACATAATGTTATTTTAACTATTAGCTTTTATTTTCTACTTTTCAGTTTTCCTTTTAGCTTTATGTTACTTTTTTAATCAATCTTCAAAGTTTTGTATGAACTTATGGTTGATTAATGGAAGTTCAAGTTTCTATTCAATTCTTCGTTGACCGATCTTACTCAAAGGCTTGTTGCCATGAGTCGTTTGAGGAGTCCATTTGCTATGGAGCAGACTACCTTCCTTAGACTAAATTTTCTGAACATTGGTAATCTTTGGGATGTTGCTTTTTAGATAAGTTTCTTTTTAGAGATTTAGCCGATTGCATATCTCTATCCAACATAAAATTGGCATATAAATCTGGGATCTGAGAAGGTCATCAACATGAGTTCAACAAATCCTAATCCGACCCTAAGGCAGAAAGTAGGGGGCAATCAGCTACGTATGTGGCAGCCTTGACTACACCCCAAGGGGTGACTTCAGAGTAGCGGAATACAGCTGCTACCTCTTAATCGTCGAGGGATCCAAGTTCTACCCCAAGGCAGAAAGCGCAGGGGGGAACCAGCTACGTATGCAGCAGCCTTGACTACCCCCCAAGTGGTGACTAAGAGTAGACAAATACAGCTGCAACCTCTCAGCCGCCGAGGGCCTTGGCAGCCTCTCCTGACGTGACTAGCTCCATGCAGCCTGGACGTGAGGAGAGGCAGTTGTTAGTGATGTCCACATCCTTTCTCCGGCAATAGATCGAAGCAAGTGTTAATGATCTAATGCAGGAAGTGTCTAAGTAATTAGCTGAGATAGTGAAGTCAATGGTATGAAACAAAATGCAGCTAGTCCAGCAATAGCAAAAGGAAATATCCCAAACTTATGGCCATTCAGTTGTGGCCATGCAATGAGGTGGACGTGAAACTGCTAGTGAAACAGTGACTTACGCTGGGGGGCATTTAGGACCTCAATTAGGCCAAGTGCAATTAATCAAAAGACCTCCCAATGTGCCAGGGAACTTGGGACTACCTTCTGGCAATACAAGTTCTTGGAATAGTTCCAATAGTAATTGGAAACAACATACTGCACTAGCCCCGTGCCCACTGTTGATCCAGTAGGCGAAGTTAATTGGCCTCAGGGAGATAACCAATGGAACATTTACAATCAAGGGCCTAATATTCAGCTGATTGATGGTTACTCAACTCAGCCCATAGGATCCGTGTAGTCGACATATATACCACCAACAAATTATGCTTCGCAACCAATAAGTATATCTCAACAGCTAATATACCCTCTACTCTATATGCAGCCTCAGAACATAATGCCTTAAGGAATTGAACCAAGGGACAATCAGCAGACAACATCCGTTCAGCCTTAGCTATGTGCTGAGCCAAGGGAAATGGTACCTCAGCTGATTGATCCCAATATGATAGCCGAGACTATGAAGAGGCATTTTGGTGTCCAATTGAGACCCTTAGAAAGGTCGGTTTACTGGAAACCATACCCAGATTGGGTGGATAGGGTCCAATTCCCAAGAGGTTTCAAAACCTCAAACTTTACAATATTCTCTAGCGAAGATAGTAAATCAACTATAGAGCATATTAGCCGATTTGTAGCTCAATGTGCTGAGACTGGTCAAAATGACTTTTTAATGTTACAATTGTTTCCCTTATCCTTAACTGGGACAACATTTACTTGGTACTCATCATTGTCCCCAAACTCTGTGCAAAGCTAGGTCGATATAGAGAGGGTATTCCATGACAGATTTTATAGACCTTAGCCAGAGGCCTCTGTGCTAAAGTGGGCATTAAACAACAAGCCAGTGAGTCTGTGACAAAGTTTTTTGAAAGATTTAGAAGGATAAAAGAAAAATGCAGCGTACAATTACCAAAGGCTGAATGCGCCTCTATTGCTGTGAACAATATGAATCCTCAGTTAAGAGAAAAATTTATTGCTTTTGACTATTGTGATTTGGCTCAACTGTCATGGAAAGTAGCTCGAGTTGAGTAATTCATAATAAAAAGAAAGCAGAGAGATCTAATAGAGTAGGACCTAGAGGTTTTCAGCTGGTTGCTTTAGTCGATTGTGATTTAGCTGATGAGGAAGTAGTCGATGAAGAAAAAGGCTTATATTGATGGCAAACCAATCAGCTGAGTATTGGTAGATAGTGGCACCATTATAAATGTTATCTCATTGGGAATTTTAAGGAAGTTGGGCAGGGCTCAAAAGTATCCTAAAGAGATTAATATGGAGATGACCAACTTCATAGGAAAGAGCATAGCATGCCTCTCGATATAGACTCATGATGTGTAATATCAATACTATAGAAAATGATGATCAACTATTAGTTGAGGGCATCGGCCGATTGGAGACAAGGATTAATCCAATATTTGGCTGATCTATTAGTTCAAGTTGATTTCAAGCTTAAGACGAAAAGCACTAAAATATGTATTGATTAATGGTGAGTTGTGCAAACGAAGTCAAGAAGGGGAATTGCCCAAGTGCTTGGAGAAGGATGAGGTCCATGAAGGTGCCTGTGGAACTCCTAAATCTGGCTTTAATATGAAATAGCTGATTGTCGATATGAATATTGTTGGCCAACTATTATAGCAGATTAATTTTTTTTATGCTAAAGATATGAAGCTTGCCAACTCCATGGACCAATTCAGATAGTCCCAGTTGAGGAGTTGCACATAATTGTTAAATCATGGCCCTTTAGAGAGTAGGCAATGGATTTCATAGGGAAAATATATCCTCTTTCATCTAAAAGGGCACACTTTATTATAGTTGCCACTGATTATTTTACAAAAAATGGGTAGAAGCTCAGCCGATGACAAATATATCACAAGCTGATGTGATAAGATTTATTGAAAGACAAATTATACATCATTTTGGCATTCCAAAAACCATAACGAATGACCAAGGCAGCATGTTCACAGGAGATAAGAACCATCAAGGATCAGTCGAGGAAATGGTATGAGGCATCATCCGAGGTTCTTTGGGCTTATAGAAATTCAAGAAACAAGGCTACAGGTTTAACTTCTTTTAGATTAACCTATGGCCAAGATGCAGTTTTGCCCATAGAGATTAATATCAAGTCATTATGGGTGGCAAAACAAGCAAGCTTGCAACTTGAGGAGTATTCTCAGGCTATGTTCTAAGAATTGGAATCAGCCGATCCAGCTATAATAGATTTGGCAGCTGCCTTTACAACAAGTTTTTCTTCCAAGAGTGTGGTCAGAGCATCCCCTACAGCAGACAAAATGTTGTCCTGAAGGGCTTCAGGCTTGACTTCTAGGATCGAAAGAGCAGATGTTTCACCCACAAAAGAGATAATAGCTGAGCTAGGATCTCGAGCCATTTCTATATAAATTAGTAGTAAAAATCAGAAATGAACTCTCAGAAGTTTATGACATAGATTATGAAAAGCGTAAGTAAGAAAGTTGATAAAGTTACTTGCAAGAGGAGGGTGCCAAGCTGTTTGAAATTTATGGAAAAAGGAAATCCATGATGGCTCAATCATGGCTAGGCCTTTGTTGCTAGTTTCTACCACATGCTCCAACGGCTTCCGTTTCTCAGCAAGAGGGATGATTCTATTATCCAAGACCTTAGCTTGGGTATAGAGTTGAAGTTGTTAAGCATCTTTAACTTTAATTTGAACAATCACTTTAGCTAACTCAGGTTCCAGAGTACCTAGTTCAACTCATAACTTGGCAATCTCTTCATGGATTGATCCAATCCTATGAGTCAGCTGAGTTTGCTGCTCTTGATGTTGATCTCGACTGGACTCTACGGCTTTTTACTAGGAAAGATAAGGAGAGTACAATGCCAGCATAGCTTGTTGAAGAGTAGTAGGGACAGTAGAATATTATAGAGAAGAAGCTTTGTTTCTTTCCAAAACTTGACCTGGCTAGGCATCATCAGCTACTACAAGTTCCCTTAGATGAGACATTGGTTGATTATCATCTACCTGAGATTCATTGGCTGGAAGGGGAGTCACTTGTACGATAGCCGTGACGAAAAGAATAATAATGGTAATGAGTTTAAATATATTACCTAGCTAAGTAACTAGCCAGTCACTAGGTAATGTATGGGGGGCATATGTTGGCACTATAAATTAGGATAGTTATATGCTGACAAATGACCCGAAATTGGGCCTGGTTAGAGGCTGGAATGAGTCAAGAAAGGCAATTGGGTCCAAGACAAATGTTTATCAGCGGAGAAATAATGGTAGGCTTAAAAGTGCTGCATCAGTTGAATAGAATGTTAAGCTAAGAAAAATGATTGAGCATAATGGTTGATGATAGAAGAGTAGTTAGAGAATGAAGCCATGATAAAGCAGCGATTACCATTACTAAGAATGTGTGTGCATGGAGAACCACTACATGCATGAAATAAAGAAGTGGTGAGAGTCAAGCAAGATTATAAAATGCTCATACACAGAGAAGAAAATAATCACACAGATCAAATACACATCATGTCATTTTAACTATCAGCTTTTATTTTCTACTTTTCAGTTTTCCTTTTAGCTTTATGTTACTTTTTAAATTTTTTTTATCAATCTTCAAGGTTTTGTATGAACTCATGGTTGATTAATAGAAGTTCAAGTTTTTATTCAATTCTTCGTTGACCGATTTTGCTCAAAGGCTTGTCCCATGAGCCGTTTGAGGAGTCCATTTGCTAAGGAGCAGAGTACTCTTCTTAGCCTAAATTGTCTGAATATTGGTAATCTTTGGAATGTTGCTTTTTGAATAAGTTTCTTCTTAGAGATTTAGCCGATTGCATATCTTCATCCAACAGGTAGGTTAGTATGGGACAGAATACTCCTCAATTTTGAATAACTTGGAACTTTTCAAGCTTGATAATTGTAAATATGAGATTCACTCTATCACATCATCCGCAACTTTTGATTATTGCTTCATGAAAATTATCAATATAACTAACAGCTATGAAGTCATTTTTGGATTTTTGTGGATAGGATATACAAAATTGTTAGAGAATTTAAGATATTGCTATGGAAATCATAATGATCAATAACTACCACCATTTACTGATGAGAAGATAAATGCATGGGAAACGTTGTAAGGAGCCGTTGGAACATGAATCATCCCACATGCACCAAGTATGTATGTTTATGTTTCAGTGATCTTATGTTTCACTAGTTCATGAATTTTCTCAAAAATCCACTACCAAATAGGAGTAATAGGTTTCTACAAACGAAATTTTATACTCATGAAATGTTGCCAATTCTCCCCTGTATGATATTTAATTTCTTGAATTAATAGGACTTGGTACAATTTTGACCCCTAGTGGCATCTCATTACAACTATTGTTCTCCTTTGTAATTGTACTGTTATGGTGAATGTTGCTAATTGGCCTGGTGAATTAACTATTGCCTATTAATAACATTCATACTTGAACATTGAAAGCCAGGAGAACATAGATATTTGTCCAGTTGCCTTTTTAAGTGGAATTTAGTGAGATTGCTTATATTAAATCATTCATAACAACTGATAAGCCTTTGGCATCAACCTGACTATCTATTGTCCTATTCTTTCTAAATGCATTATTTGATCCCATCAGGGTTTGTTTCTTGTCTGTATTCTGTAAATTCTAACTAACAGTTCAACTAGACCAAATTTCTCATGTTGCCTTTCTTTTTGGGTTTTAGAGATTCCTTTGCTTTTTCACTTGTGAAGTTAGAACCACATGTTATTTGGGCCATTGCATTAAATACAGAGCACAACTTTGGTATGGGTGTTAAAAGGTGAAGTTATTGATGTGCCTAGATTGCCATATTTTGTAGATTATTTGTTGTCATGGGGAATTGCAATGCCAAACAACTCTGAAGAAAATGAAATGAGGAGGGAGAAGAGCTCTGAAGTGTCAAATCACTGTATGGCTGTTGTACCATGGGTTGCATTCAATTCTCTTATGGAAAGTGAAGGAATAGTACTAGAAACAGGTCAACTTTTAGAGGTAGAAGAAGGTGAAATGATGGACATGGGTGAACCCTATGTCAATAACAACAATGCAAAGGCTATGGAGATTGGTGAGAAAGTAGAGACAGTTGGGTTATTATCACCATGGCAACAACAACAACACTATATGATGCTCAATATCTTGCAGAATGCTTCCACTCCAATCCACTGGTGTTAGTACTCTTGAGGCCTAGGTTGAGTATGTGTTTTTAGTAGTTTAACCTTATTTTGGTTACTAACCCATTCAAAATAGTATTTTATGTACATAATGAGACCAAGTTTTGGAGAACTATTGAACAACTGCTCAAATTTGACAATAGTCAGTAGGACAGGGTTTACATTTATTGCGGTAGGATGCCATGTGTATATTGCCATTTCCAAGACCCTTTTCAAAGTCGTTACCCTTCTTTGAGTTTTAACTTGGATTACGTGTTGAATATTAGAATGTCAGCATTCTTTACGAAATTCCGTAGGACTATCTCTATTCTTGCATTTGAATATTTACATGGGGACTATGTTCAGCGCCTGGTTCTAGTTTATCGGTCATTTTCTTGGGGCGCTAGGAGGGGGACCTGGGATCTCAAATCCTAGGAGTCGAACTTGCTCCTCTCAGGTCTTGGGGGTGATACTTCTTAGGGCTGGGAGTTGTACCAACTGAGCACAGGCCCAGGAGCTTTAGTCAAGGTTAAAAGATTTGAACAAATTTGGGAAATAATTCTCAATTCAACGTTACTTGTTCGATTTCCGAAGTTCTATTTTAACTTTGCACGATAAAAGTTATGGATCCCCTTCCATGGTTAAGGATGCGCATAAAATTGATAAAGTAAGGATGACATTCTACCTTAATTAATATTTAAATATTTAGTTTGTTAGAATTTTGATTTTGTTTATTGTATCTTATCCTTAGTTTTAGATCTTATCCCTATCTTTCTATTATCTATTGATTTTATCTTCTATTTTATTGTTATTCTTATAACTGCTTTATCTATATAATAAATTTCCTGATATGACTTATACTTGAATTTAACCTGTCTTTCATTCAAAAGGTTTTCATGGTACAGAGCCTTTTTATGGTTAACACAAAATCAAACACCAAAATTCTTAGTGTCTTTTTTAATGGAGAAACTCTAATATCCCTCAACCCTGGTGGCTTTATTGGAGAAACTCCGGCGCCCCTCCCAATGATGCCTCCCCTCGAACATATATGTAACTAGGCAAGAGATTTGATCATCTCGTCATTGGCTTTTGCCACTAGCGCATCTCTTTTTATCTTGTTCAAGCAAGACTCACAAGACGTCTTATTGAAGACCCCCCGTTCTTTGTCTATGGACGTAAAATTTTTTTAAAAGATTTGGTTGATACTCCAATATATATTTCATGTCTACAGCCGGAATTTCAAGACTTGTGATGATCTTATGGTTATTGGCAAGCTGCTTTCTAATCAAGATCAACTTAATCACCTTCACTGTGATTTGGACTCACCACTCATTTCTACTGCCATCATTATCTAAACATGGCCTTTGCAAGGCGATGTTCAGTTTGAAGGAGGGTGATAATACAAGGATGACACCTTATCTTAGTTAGGATTTAAATACTTAATTTATTAGGATTTTGATTCTATTTACTGTATCTTTTCCTTAGTTTTAGGTCTTATCCTCATCTTTCTATTATCTGTTAATTTTATCTTCTATTTTATTGTTATTCTTGTAATCACTTTATCTATATAATAAACTTTCTGATATAACTCATACTTAAGTTCAGTCAGCCTTTCATTCAAAATATCTTCAAAAACATCGTATTTTTTATGCAAAAGTAGGAAGTTGAAATGTTACTGAAGAGATATTTGTTAGTAAATGGAAGTGATTCAAATGAATTGCTATCCCAGCGGAAAACATAGTCCAAATTCATTCCCTCGTTAATCGATCGGTGCAGAGAAATTCCAATAGCAAGAATTTATTTTTTTTAATGGAACACTAAATACAACATAATTAGAATAGGAGGGGAAAGGATTTATGGAAGAGTGATATGGGAACTCCTACCCGTGCCACATGTATCAACTAACAAGCAACAAGCTGACTGAAAGTTGAGTGGAGTTTGTAATGATCAAATGGGGCCACAAACTTATAATCAATTATTAATTTCTAGCAAGAGGTTTCAGTTTGTAGTTATGAGGAAAAATAAAATAAAATTCTTGCTAGGAAGTTCTTGCCCTCTTCGTGGGTCTTTATCAGGTCAGGCTGAATTAGTCATATTCGTGGTAATAGGGTCCAAATATTATTGGTTCTATGGGGATAATTTACACAAAAAGAAAAACAGAAAAATTATTAATCTCTAAAACATATTCATAACTTATCCCAATAGCGAAATTAAACTTTTAAGTTATGGTGAAATATATGTAAAGTGTCGACCGAGTAAACCACACACATCCCATTAATTACAATTCCCTTGGGTAACAACATACCTGCCAAACAAAAATAATAATATGGTGCAATTGAATAAATGAATAATGCTTCTTCCGATGCACTTCTTTTCATTTCGGTGATGGCAGAATCACATGTTAGTTATGCAGAAATTTCAACGAACTCAACAAAATTATGTCATAATAAAAGCTCTTTAAGCATATTTAAACACAAATCATTTTAGATCTGCACAATTTTCACTATATTACATCTTGTTGTTTTTCATATTTATTTGCCACCTACACGTGATACGGTGAAATGATACAAGGACAAGTGTGGAAGAAGCATTAGTTTATGAGTTTATCTCCATAGTTGACAATATTTCCCAACATTGTTAGTTGCCAATTACCATTTTCAACTCAAAATTTCTTGAGTAATTTTTAAGAATTGAAAAAAAAAAAATTTCCCATTCGCCATTGTCTACCTTCAACTGCATATTTTCATTTGCATATATTAGGATTTTCATTTGCCATCTTCTACCTCCTAAAAATATGAAAGTTATTTCTTGATGTGGAAATACAATTAATGATTCTGTATATATAAACATAAAATCCTTCCCACATTTGATATTGTTAATGTTCGGTACATACTGTTCATATTGAGCTAGGGATCGAAGTTGAGGAAATAAGAGGGAAATGGGGATGAAGCAGCAGGAGGAGTGTGATGGATCGTCTGCCTCCGTGTCCAGGCAGAAATTGGTATTCGCTGTCTATGTGACTGGTCATGGTTTTGGCCACACCACTCGTGTCGCCGACCGCATGCACACTCATCCATGACCTTATTCATTTTTTCCTTTCAACTTCTTTTTTCTAACTTATCCTTGAATTTTTACTCTCATTCTTTAGGATATAACAGATGAAATGAATGCCGTGGCTCGCGGCTACCATAGAAACTTTTTCTTTTCTCGGCTATGATGAGAAGTGTTTAAATTTAGCATAATTTCCTAACCTAGAAATAAAAGGAAGCTAGGGACTGCTGGGAACAGTTCGCAAGGTCTATAAATAGAATCATCTGCTTCTATTTGATAATTAACTAGTACCCCTTTCCTTTTTTTTTTTTTTTTTTTTGGGGGGGGTTTGGGTTTCTTAGACTGTAGTGACCACGTTAGTGGTACATGTATACATCCACAGAGAACTTTCTCCAATTTGTATATGTAATAATAATAATAACAATAATAATAATGCTCTAGTAGTTTAGAACAGCTAAGGAATACAGTTGAAAATCAAATAGAAGGAACATTCTAACATGTGTTTCTCAATCCTATCCCTCTTTCCGTAATTGACAGTGAATCAATATAAGGCCAAAAAAGAAACAAGAAGAAGGGACCCCAGAAACAGAGAGAGAGAGAGAGCCATACGTCGCTGCCTTGCAGTTCGAGGGAAAGAGACGAAACTCCAGCGGAAAGAACGGAAAAGAGTGCAACCTTTCAACCAAAGCGAGATCGTTTCAACTGCAGCTACGCCATACTACTCTCTCCCTCATAAAAAGACAAATTGGGCCCACATATCCCGTGCTTAGAGGCTATTTTGAGATTTTCATTTATCACGGATGAATTTGTTATACAATATTTTTTGATAAGAAGCATTTTGAAAATTTAATCTTATGTAATGTTTGATATGCTCTTATTTAGATGTTATTTTATATAAAATAATGTCTGATATGGATTATATTGTTATAATTTAGGTTTGATTCTTATGTTTTTTTGTTGACGAATTATTTATAAATATTTTTATAAATATTTAATAAACTTATAGGCATACGTTAATCCTGAATTAGAACGAACTTTGTTCAATCTAAACTTTTGTTAATTAAAAAATTATTCTTTTAATATTATAATAATTCTAATAAAAAATGAAATTACTAAGAGTGTGCTAGTCATAAGTGACTTAAATAATATGTATGAAATTATAGGTTTAAATATTTGTATCATTGACATACCAAAAAAAAATTAAAAATATAATAAAAATAATAATTTTTATTAATTATAAGTTAATAAATGATATTATTATTCAAATACTTTTTATTTATTAGGTATAATTATTTTAAATATTCCTTATTTTTAAATTATATACAATTATTGATTATATTAAATAACATTTATTATTTTTATATATTTTTAATAATTATTTATTATTTTAATAAATATAAAAAATAACAATACATAATACTTTTTCTTTTTTTTTGTTGATATTTTCAACTTTTTACTAAAAAAGATAAAAAAGAAAAAAAATGTTAGGATAAGATAGTAATTTTATAAATTATTTAATTATAAATAAAATTCATGTTTGTAGGAAATATTAGTTGTAGGAAAAATTTTGTGACTTTTTTTTTAATTGTTTGGACACTATTCTAAATCATCTAGTGAATCCAATATATTGAATAAATCAATTCGAGAAGGAAGCAAGCCAAAAAGATCTAAAATATTCAGTATATGTTAATCTATACCAATTTGGTTATTAGTTTTTACTTAGTTTTATTTTTGTTTTGTTCAAATGATTAATATATTACATCTTTTAGGAGTTTATAATGTTTCAAAATGAAACCAAATCTGTCATTGGAAAGAACGAATTAGATCTTTATTTGGATGAACCACCAATTGATTTTGATGAAGATGAAGATTTCGATGTGCTAAACTACTAGAAGACTAGTGAAAAAAGGCTTCCTGCACTATCGATTATGGCCAGAGATGTATTAAGAATTTCGATCACTACTGTGGCATCGAAATCTGCATTTAGCATTTAGCATTTAGCATTGGTAGATGTGTTTTAACGAAGTACAGAAGTTCGAATCGTCCTAAGCTTGTTCAAATGCTAATTTGCACCAGGAATTGGTTACACGACTTTGTTTTAAATCTTGATGGTAATGTCTTAATTTTTTGTGTCTCTTTTTTTTAATATATAATTTTACATATCTTAGTTGATTTTTAAGTTATTTCTGGATTGATTTTCACATGAAGATGATTGCAAAACTCTTGGTGACAAAGCATTACTAGCAGAGTCCGATGTACGTTATGAAGATAAAGATAAAGAATGAAGAAATTATCATATTTTTAGTTATTAAGATTAGTTTTTAGATCTTTTGAGTTTAACTAAAATTTTGTAATGGCTATTTAGTGATGATTTTGGAGATATAATCATTAAAATATATTTAGCAATGAAGTATGAAGCCTCAAAACAAATTAGATCTATGAGTCATTTCTTGCTTGTGAGCATTTTTAAAGCATGGATTTTTTGGCCCCTAGGGTTTTTTTTTCCAAATATGGGCTTTTTGGTCCTTATCTTTTTTCAAATGCGAGCTTCTTGGCCTACATGTTAAAACTTATTAAAAGGTTAGAAATTCGCAAAAAAAATTAAAAAATAGGTAAAATTTGAAAATTTTGAAAATGGGCCAATCTAGTGAACTAAGAATAGTTCACGGATGGGCTAATTTTGTTTTTTTAAGTGGACCAACCCATGGGCTAAGATTAGCCCATTAAAAAAGTAGAAAAATTTTGATTTTTTTTATAAGTGGGTTGACCTATGGGCTAGCTCAGGCCCACTTGGCCCATATGGGTGTTTGGCCCTATCTGGGCTTTTATGAACATGGGCTTTTTGGCCCTAGCCCGCATGAGCCAAGGCCAAATGGGTGTCGATTGACCCATTTGACACCCTTATTGAGAAGCAATTAGAGCACTAAAATTGTTTGTATATTTCCTATGTAGTTTTTCAAATTTTTCCCTTACAACTTTTACCTTATTTTATGAGGTTGACGGATCTAGTTTTCTATAGCAAAAATTCAAAAAATCCAACTTTAATCGGGGGTCAAGAATGGCTCCAAAGGCTAAGACTATGCTATAATCCTTCCAATACTTGTTAAATTTTCCCTTCATGCTCACAAACATGTCCTTGATCACATCTTCATTAAATTGGTTTTCTTCCAACAGACATTGAATCTTCCAAACTTGCATAAAATACAAGCTTGAAGTTGAATAAGATGAATGTAACATCCCCATATAACATAATAGGAAATAATAAAAATAAACTTTTATTATTTACAATTTTGCCCCTAAACTTTTAAAAAAATGACCTTTAGGTCCTTTTTTTTAATTTACAACCTTATCCCTGAACTTTTAAAAGAATGACCTTTAGGTCTTTATATATTATTTACAGCCTTGCCCCTGAATATTTTAGAAAATGACATTTAGGTCCTTATATCAACAGGACTAGTAAAATAAGGTTTTAAACGAAGCAGAATCACGTAGCGAAAACGTAGAAACCTAAACCTCAGTCGATTGAGCCACGGAGGTATCCATATGTGAAATGACATAGGATGCCCCTAGACTTATCCATAATTACAAAAATACCATTAGCCATGAAAAATAGAAAACAGAATGGCCATCAATTTGTAAAACGTTTACTTTACACCATTAATCGATTTATTCGATTTTAATGCATAAGTAAGTTAAATAGAAGTTAATTAAGGATTAATTAGGTATTGATTATATGCTAATTAGAGAGTTAGAATTAGAAATAATTAGAATAGAAATATATAAAACTTCACAAATTTCTTCAAAATCGATTTACCGATTTAAAGGAAATCGGTAAGATTACGGTATTTCAAACTGTCGGAACCGAACCAATAGGATTTTACGCTCTAAACCTTGCATCAGGTGGCTAAAAACTCAGCTACTTAACCCACCAAAGTGGCACAAGACAGCCACAAAAGGGAGGGAAGCATGGCTGAATATGAGCCATACAAACTCCAACCAATCAAATTACAAGATTTCAACCACCAATACTTTCATAATATATTTCTCTCTTCCTTCAGCAAAATTTTCGAGCTCCCTCTTCCAGCAGCCTTCCTCTCCTCTTTTCTTCATCTTCTTCATCTCCTTCTTCCACTTTCAGCCTCCCTCAAGCTTCTTGCATCCCTAGAACTCAAGACTAGCTAGTTGTTGCTTCAAAATAAAGGTAGGATTCCAATTATTATCTTGTTATTCTGATCATGGGTGGCCATTGGTGACTCGATTTACTCAATTCTTGATGAGATAATTGAATGATTATGATGTTATTTGGCTGGTTTGTTGGCTGTTGTTGGTGTTGAATTCATTTAGGAGGTAAAAAAAGGTGAAAGGATGAAGAGGTGAGAAGCTAGAAACCTAGAAACCCTCAGCAGTCCGCACGGCAGAGTGTACGGCTCCATCTACAGCTGATTAAATTTGATGAAACTATTTTTATATGAAACTAGACATCTAGGGCTTTCCATACATATATCATTAGTATTGAGAGAGTTATGAATTTTTGAATTTCAACCTAGGTTTTTGACTTTGATTCTGGGCAGACTAGGTTGTTCAGGATAGAACTCACCCTATACTACTTGGAAATGAATGAAACCAACTTTTTTAGAAAGCTTACACATAGGAGAATGTCCCATAAAAATTTCAGAGTTAGATTAGGTCCCAATTTCTCCCAGTGATCCAAGAAAGTTGCCCTATGTCCAAATCGGGCCAGAGCAGGGCAGTTTAGGAAGATCAGAATTCGGGGCTTGTAACTCGAGCCCTACTAAGTCAAATGGGATGGAACTTTTTGTAAATGGAACTTTGTCCTGTTAGCTTTAATATCCGATTTCGTGTAATTTGAGTCAGTTTTCGATTTTTAGTGGATTTTTACTTTTAGGTGCCTGATTCTGGCTAGCCACTGGGTAGGCCGGGATAAAACCTAAATATCTTGAGCTATAGATATCAAAATTAAATGGGACCAAAGAGGTTAGAAAATAGACACATAACACTTTAACATATCCAAAATTGAGGTCAAAATGAGTTAAATAGACATTATGGCTTAATTTATAAAAATCGGGTTGACAGACTTTGCTGAGGCAGAAACTCTGCCTTAATGAGATACATGTTATTATGAGTTCAATGTTGAAACAAGTATGCAATGTTGTGATCTCTATGATACATTGGTATTTTGACGTACTGACACTATTCACGGGGAAGCGGACTTGATCCGTTATGCTGCCAAAATTCCGACAGAAATATGTGAATTATATGAATATGATAAACATTTATGTGTTATGCTCATAAAATCTCATATATGCAAGGCTGATTTAAGTATGATATGAATATATTGAATGTGAATCCCTTCACTTGGAGGCAGTTATTTGAGATCCCTCCTTGTGAAGGCAGTTAAATAAGATAAGATATGAATCTCTTCACTTGGAGGCAGTTGCACTTTGAATCCCTCCTTGTGAAGGCAGCTACCCTCTACCTTGGAGGCATGTGGTCAGATGAGATCCCTCAATTTGAGGCACGAGACCAGAATGAGATCCCTCTAAGACTAGAGACATGTGAATCCCCTTGTGGGTGAGTCGGTGTGACGACGGTCACGAGTCGAGCTGACGAGCTCCCTCCAAGGCCAGGCTACCCAAGGGCAGTAAAGACTAAAGACTAAAGATTAAAGCCTATGCAAGTACCCCACTCACATCAGGCATGGCATCGACCCAGCTAGTGTGAGTATAGGGGATACGACTTACATGAGGCATGGTATGACCTAGCTAGTGTAAGTACCGAATGAAGATCCCATATTCCTAAGGAACGTGACAGGGTGATAACGCTCTGATGGGGTATGACATGGCGATCATACTCTGGAATGTGGCATGATGCCGCACTTGAGGACGGCGTACGTAACGCTCAAGTGTAGGCAGATGCAAGCACCCTAGGGACGACGATACGTAACGCCTAGGTGTGTCGGATGAAAGAAATGTAAATTTTATGTATATGCATAAATTCAAGTACAAGTAAAGTTATGTGCAGATGTTATGTTCCCAGTATATTGATGCTATGTGTATTTTAATATGTTACAGTTATTATCCATGGTATTATTCATGAACAAATTTTGTGTAGGCTTTCCCAAATGACAAGTGTATGAGTAAAATGAACTTTGCTTCGGATAATATGTTTTCGAACTGTAAAATTAAACAATCCACATAATATGTTCACTTTTTCCATAATAAACCGAAGCAAATTGGAGATGACAACGATGACATTATGTATGATAATTAGAGAATCCTACTGAGAATTTATAATTCTCACTCCTATTTTTTCGTGTTGTCTCCAGAAAGTTCAAGAAGTTCCAAAGGCGGCTGAAGTTGTTGTCAGATAAGGCCCGCTCAAGTAATAGTAAGAACTCCAGGGTGTGGTGCTATGACTTAAGCATAGTACTGTACTAGGGAGGATGTTACAATGAACCTGAAATGAGGTTCGTAATCTCATAGAAGGGTTCCAAGAATTCACAAATCTTCTCTGCCGTTTTCCATTCTTTATCTTATGGACAATAATTGTAGTTTGTGTCTATCACATTAAAATTATCAAAAGCTTTCTCAAATTTGATTGCACTTTCATCATATATGTTGAATTCCACCGAGTTGAAAGATTTAATTTTAAACAGGTGCTATCATCAACTTTAGCTTCCTACATGCACTCTTTGAATTTTATTATCCTTGCATCTGATGCCGTCACATGCTTTACACTTTCTCTAATCTTAAATAGTGCTTCACTGGCAACTTTCAAACCCTCTTGAATAATCAAGTTGAGTATATGAGCAGAGCACCATGCACGAAAAAAAATCCTCCATCACAAAGCAAATTATTCTACAAATGTAGTACATGATTTCTCAAAATAGTCTACATGGTATCGTTTGCAAAAGCATTATCCAAAGTAATGGAAAACACCTTCTTGTCAATCCCCCATTGCTTCAAACAATCAAATAAGGTGGCTTCTAATTCAACCCTGGTGTGTAGAGGCTTCATTTGACAGAAATTAAGAATTTTACTCACTAGTCTCCAACTTTCATCAACAAAGTGAGCAATTAAACAAATGTAGCCTTCTATGATAGATGTTGTCCACAGACTAGAAGTTAGACAAACTTGATTGGAGATCCTAGATATCACTTGCTTGAGTTTGTCCTTCTCTTTCATGTAAATTTTTTGGACATCTGATACCACAGTGTTCCTAGAGTGCTTCACAGCACTAGGGTTCAAATAACTAGTCTATTCTCTAATCTTCTCATATTCAATGGAGTTAAATGGAAGATAATGTTGGAATATAGCCTGGGCAAGCAAATTAGGATGGGACTTTTGATTAATCCCAATCGTGCTAGATTTCCCCCTAGCATTTCAACCCTATTGATTTTTGAGTTTGCAATGGATTTACATGTAGCTACATGACAATTTAAATGAGAAGTCCCATAACTATTCTTAATCTTAGGATTTCTCCCAATTAATTACATAGCTTTTTCAATACCTTCCTTATCCTTCCCAATTTTTGTAAAATCTCCAAACACTAGATGTTTCTTTCTTAGCAGAGTCAACACTAAGAATTAAAAGTATAAAATTTGATTATATATGTTAAAAAAAGTGTGAAAGAATTATTTTCTTTTAAAGATAAATGAAAAAGGTCATCGATTTTAATTTGTAATTGTAATACATAATCATATATGAATCCTTATTTGAAAAGGAAAATTAGAGTTAAAAACATACATAAGTTAAGGTAAAAATTATATCGTATTTTTTAGTTGCAAAATATGCACACTATTATATTAATACAATAATAGGAAGAGAATGTGTTGGAATGAATTTGCTGCAAGGATATTTGCATTAATTACATTTATTGTCCCATTTCTATACATTGTGTTCCTATTATTTTGTGTAGGGAGGATCTAATCTAGGTAGGTGTGAAAATAGGATAATAATTAGTAGGTTCAAGGAAGATTGAGGATTTAGAGTTTATGAAAGTGAAGAGGATAAATTTGGGATTTGAGACTTTTTTTGGCACATTTTAGAAGTTTCAGGGACTTTTCTGACTCATTTGAAAATTCAGGGACTAATGTGAATCTATATAAAATCAAACCACGTCAGATGATGTAACGTCCGATTTCCGACTTCCGATCCCATCTAATGTTGAAAATTCCGAGTTCCGAGTTTGTCTTATAATTCCGCTTCCGACCTCAGTAGTATCTTCGACTTTCGATTTCGTTCCAAGGCCTACAAGGGATTTATTCCGATTTCCGACCTCATGCATGTAGCTTACGATTTCCGACCTTATGCTCAAATAGGAACGAACGTGATATCCGAGTTCCGATATTAGGTGATTCAAAATAGACACGAAGTGCGACCTCCGAGTTTAGCTAAATTGGATTCCGAGTTCATTACCAAGATCTTTTCTCCTCGTTCCCGAGTTCCGATATCGAGTTGGAGTGCCAGGTTCTATAAATTCCGAGTTCCGGGTACACAGAATTTATGTTTTGGATCCTTATATCCGGTGCTATGCTTAAAAATCGATTCAAGTTTACAGGATGACCCCGACTTCCGGGTTTGAGTGTTTTGGTTTCACGTTCTGGCCCTGACTTTCGCTTTTAAGGTAGCTGTGCCTTGCGATTTCTAGATTACGACTTTATACCTAAATTCTGATTAAATGAGAAGATAATCACGAGTTCCGACTTCATCCGAATAGCTATGCATGAATTCCGACTTTAAGAATCTCACGAGTTCCGATGTCACATTCCTATGCGCTGGTAGCGAGTTTCACTTCTTAAGCGACGTGGAGAGCATTTTTTTCACACAAGAAGGAGACATGGCTGAATTTTACCCACAAGAATTTCACCCAATCAAAGTCACATATCCTAACTACCACTTCAGAGCCTTGTGTATATATATCCTCCTCCTGCCTCTTCAGCCCCACTCTTCCCACGTTGTCTTCTCTTCCTCAATTCAACCCTCTTTTCTCTTCTCCACTCAACCACTCCATCCAACTCTCATTTCAGCTACCAACTCAACAAGTTTAACCTGATCATAAAGGTAGAGGTTTTCTTCTTGCTTGATTTTCTGACTCTTGGATGATTGATGGTGATTTAAATCCTTAATTTTGATATGTTGATTGATTGATTATGATGAATTATAGCTGGTTTATTGGCTGTCTATGAGATTAAAACTGAATTAGACACAAAGAAGGATGAAGATAGGAAGAGTTGAGAGGCTGGAAGACTCAAAACCCTCGGCAGTCCGTACGGCGGAGTGTACGGCTTCGCCTTCCGCCGTTCAAAATTAATGAAACCATTTTTATGTGAAACTAGACATCTAGGGCTTTCCACACATATATCATATAAGACCATTGGAGTAATATTGAGAGAGATATGAATTTTTGAAGTTCGACCTAGGAATCAGAACATCCACCCGGGCAGTATGGGTTGAGAAGGGTGTAACTCACCCTATACAACTCCAAATCGAGTGAAACTAATTTTGTTGGAAAGCTTACACATAGGAGAACAATATCCAAAGAAATTCTGAGTTTGTTATCATCTCAGTTGTTCCCTGTGATTTGAAGAAATTACCCTATGTCCAAACCAGGCCAACACAGGGCAGTTCAGGAAGGCTAAGTTTCGGGGCTTGTAACTCGAGCCCTACTGAGGCAAATGAAATGGGAATTTTTGTATATGAAAGGTTGTCCTATTAGCTTTAATAGGAGGCCAATTTCATATGATTTGAGCCAGTTTTCGATTTTTAGTAGATTTTTACTTCTAAGTGTGCAATTCTAGCCACCCACAGGCGGTAGGATAAAACCCAAATATCTTGAGTTATGGTTATCCAAATCAGATGGGACTAAAGAGGTTAGAAAATAGACACATAACACTTCAACATATCCGAATTTAGATCCAAACGACCTAAATAGAAATTATGGCATAATTTACAATAACTGGGTTGAATACAAGCAGTGAGGCAGTAAGCATATTCTAAAGTGCAATACTTATATCTTGAATTGAGGATTGAAGCATGAATGAAATATGTTGATTCATGTATGAAATGAAGTGTTTCTCTTGACAAATTGATATGCTAAATACTGGCACTATTCATGGGGAAGCGGACACGTTCCGTTATGCCGCCGAAATTGCGGTAAAGCTTATGCATGAATTATGAGATACATGTAGAGGCATGTGCATTTTCAAGAAAGCTATGAAAGCTATGTTATGATGAACTCAAAGAATATGTTATGATGAGATTTCCATGCTACTTGGGCCAGCCCCGGATAAAAAGTTAAGGGGAATAGATCGGTGGGAAGGTTGGGGAAAGTAAACCCGGCATTCCTGTATAGGAACGAGCTCGATCCTGAAAAGCAGACTATTACCCAGGAGTCTAAAATGGCCAAGAACTCCCAGGGTACCAAGTGATGGAAAATGATGAAAAGTAAGAGGAAAAGTTATGAAGAATGAGATTTGCATAATTACATCAAGTGCATGGCTGCATTTAACATGTCATTGCATACTGTTTGCAGTTTGTCCGTTGTGTTTACTTGTGGTTGCATATTCACTGTCTTGCCCCTTTGTCCTATGTATTAATGTTGATGGTTTATTCTATTTCTTATGTTATTTAAGTAAAACTGAACCTTGCCTCGGACTAGACATTTTTCTCATCCTTACTAAGTATATGTAGTTAAGTTTAATCTCATGTTTTAAGAAAATTTCATAAAACCCGAGGCAACTGAGAATGAACGCGAGGTCAGTATACACTATATGCAAACCCTACTGAGAATTTCTCCAAGTTCTCACCTCGCTTCGCATTTCCGCCTCATTCTCAGAAGTGGACGATGGACACGACAGCTACCCTTTTCGTTGAGATTCCAGACTTGCAGCTCCACCATGATCGTGAAGAGGCTCATTGTATATAGCCGGCTCTTGCCAGTTTCGCTTGTATCTATTTAGTGATAGGGATTTTACTGTCCCCTTACACCATCCTGCTTTTGATCCTACCACCCCATACTTTGAGGTCCCGTTATGCGGCACATCCTCCACCGCGTGCACTGCGGCACTGTAGCCCTGCGACCACAGACCGAGTCACCTCCGCAGTAGTACCGAACATTCCGCTCAGCTCGAGAGCGACCCCTCGAGGCCACCGCTCATCTTCCTCCTCCTCCGGATCGGTTCGACTACTCCCCAGCCGGGCTCGGTGTGGCCAACCACTACCTGACTGAGTAGGTCGACCACAGCCGTATTATGCAAAGATGACCTGTTTTGGTAGTATGCGGCTTTGGGTCATACATGTTGATAGATTTGAAACGTCCATCGAGGACCACGTGAGATCGAATCGTGACATGGGTCTTATGTTTCTTTATGGTACCCGACCCCACTTATGTATCCTATTTTGAAACTTGTCTGTAAATCAAAACAGTGGTTCCTGTCTATATATATATATATATATATATATATATATATATATATACCTATATGCAGTTGATAGTATGTGTGTTATTTATGCTTACTGTGTGGTTATAACGAAATAAACTCTATCACGTTCATTGTATGGCATCCCATTTCCCCCAAATGATTCGAATAAGTGAAACGTAAATAGAATATTAACACAGTAACACAAACTACTTAATTTCATGCTATGACTTAAGTATAACATTAAATAAGTAGGGTGTTACATTTTGGTATCAGAGCAGTTCGTCCTAGCTAAGGCCTGAGGATTGGACTGACTATGCTTCGCGCATATTCTGTGTTTTTAGCTGATGACATGCACTAAATCTTGCCATTATGGTTGAGATATAGTGGTGCATGTGTATGAAGTGTCTGACCGTGTGAGCCGTTATTTACTAGCACATTAGGCATAGTATTGAGCCTGATCAACTCAATAGCTTTTGTTTTGTGTGCTCAGAACTTAATGGCTTCCGGAAGGCAAGGTAGGCCACATTCAGAACCTGCTCCAGAGGTCCCGACTGACTTCATGGCCACAATGCAAGAAGTGGCCCATGCGATGCGAGAACAAGCCGCGGCAGCCCACCAGATGATGGAACAACTAGGCAGGCGACCTGCAACCGGTTGTGAAGGGAACCCACATGGCCCAGAGGTTAACCTGGAGTATCTCAAATTTGCTGAATTTAGAAAGGCAAATCCGCCAAGTTTTCGAGGGGTGTATGACCCGGACAAAGCTGACGAGTGGATCAAAGCCATGGAGAAGATTTTCTCTGTCCTAGATTGCTCGGATCACCAGAAGGTGACTTTTGCCACTTACATGCTTGAAGCAGATGCCAAGTTTTGGTGGAACGACGCGCGAAGATTGTTCGAGGGATCTCAGACGGTAGTCACCTGGACGATGTTCAAGGATGTATTCTACCAGAAGTACTTCCCTGCTTCAGTTCGTAATGCCAAGGAACTTGAATTTATGCAGCTGCGTCAAGGAAATCGGACAGTATCCGAATATATTGCCCGATTTGCGGAGCTATGCAAATTTTCTACAATTTATCAGAGGAATCCAGATGAAACCTGGAAGTGTATTAAGTTTGAAGGAGGATTACGAGAAGATATTCTTACCGCAATCGGGCCAATGGAGATTAGAGATTTTCCCACGTTGGTAAACAAATGCCGACTGGTGGAAGATTGCAACTCGAAACTAGTGGCAGCCAGGGCATCTAGCGGTGGATTCAGGAAGGGGTTAGCTCCGCAAGGCCCAAGATTCAAGCCCAACTTTCAACATCAAAGGAGATTCCCGCCGACGGGGAACAAAGGCAAGCAGCTTCAAAGGCCCCCTCCGAATCCAACTTGCAAGAAGTGCGGTGGGAATCATGGCGATCGGCCGTGCTTGGCAGGCCAGAATGTTTGCTTTGGGTGTGGCAAGCCAGGCCACAAGGTTTATGAATGCCCAACCAGGAATCCACCACAGTCGTCCCGACCACAACGTCAAGGACGAGTCTTTACTATGAATTTGGAGGAAGTTGATAAGTCTGAGGGACTAATCCAAGACACCTGTGACGTGAACGGTGAGGCCCTAACTGTACTCTATGATTCGGGTGCTTCTCATTCATTTATTTCTCATAGTTGTGTAGCTGCCTTGCAATTGCCAATCTCTGAGTTACCTTATGATCTATTGGTTTCTACTCCTACTAATGGGCCTGTTAGGACTAGCCAAATATGCCCCAATGTCCCTCTTCGAATTGAGGGTAGGACTTTTGCCGCCGATTTGATTTGTCTTCCTCTATCTGGACTTGACATAATTCTGGGTATGGATTGGCTTTCTGCCAATCGAGTTGTACTCAATTGCTCCGATAAGACAGTGGTACTTCCCTCTGTCTCACCTTCTGCATCCCAGACGGCAACACTTCTCTATTTGAATTCTTTTGGGCCAAAGAAGCAAGGGTATATCCTTTTGTCGGCTAATGCGACTGAAGCCGAGCAAGAACTAGAGGAAATTCTCGTTGTCAGAGAATATCCGGATGTTTTTCCAGAAGACATCCCTGAATTTCCTCCAGAGAGAGAAATTGAATTTACCATTGAGTTGGTTCCAGGTACGGGACCAATATCTATAGCTCCATACCGAATGTCACCTATGGAGCTGACGGAACTAAAAAGACAGATCGAAGAGCTTATAGAAAAGGGATTTATACGACCAAGCGTGTCGCCATGGGGAGCTCCGGCCTTGTTGGTCAAAAAGAAAGATGGAAGGATGCGCTTATGCGTGGATTATAGACAACTGAACAAAGTGACAATTAAGAACAAGTATCCACTGCCAAGGATTGATGACCTCATGGACCAACTACAGGGTGCAGCAGTATTTTCCAAGATCGACTTGCGTTCTGGATATCACCAAATTCGAGTTCGGGAACAAGATATTCCTAAGACAGCTTTTCGAACTCGTTACGGACACTATGAGTATACCGTAATGTCGTTTGGGCTGACGAACGCACCAGCGATATTCATGGATTACATGAATCGAATATTCCGCCCATATCTGGACAAATTTGTAGTGGTCTTCATCGATGATATACTTGTCTACTCGAAGACAGAGCAAGAGCATGCGGAACACTTACGGTTAGTTTTGCAAATTTTAAGAGAAAAGAAACTCTACGCAAAATTATCCAAATGTGAATTTTGGATGAAGGAGGTAAGATTTCTCGGCCACGTAGTGTCATCTGGAGGAATCTCTGTCGACCCCAGCAAAGTAGAAGCAGTTCTGAACTGGGAGAGGCCAACTACAGTCTTTGAAGTCAGAAGTTTTCTGGGCTTAGCTGGATATTATAGGCGATTCTTTAAGGATTTTTCTCGAATAGCCTTGCCCTTGACCAAGCTAACCAGAAAGAATGTCCCTTTCGAGTGGACGTCGGAGTGTGAACTGAGTTTTCAGGATTTGAAGAGAAGGTTGACCATGACACCAGTGCTAGCTTTACCAGACCCTCAAGGACCATTTGAGGTCTATTGCGATGCTTCCCAACAAGGGTTAGGATGTGTGTTGATGCAAGCTGGAAGGGTGGTCGCGTATGCCTCCAGGCAATTGAAGCCACACGAAAGGAATTACCCGACTCATGATCTTGAATTAGCAGCAGTAGTGTTTGCTTTGAAAATATGGAGACATCACCTGTATGGAGTAAAGTTCGAGGTCTTTTCTGATCATAAGAATTTGAAGTACCTTTTCGATCAGAAAGAATTGAATATGAGGCAGCGGAGATGGATGTAACTCCTTAAAGACTACGAATTTGAATTGAAATACCACCCAGGTAAGGCGAACATCGTGGCAGATGCGTTAAGCAGAAAATCATTGACTGTCGCGTGGATGATGATTAAAGAGACAGAACTTATTGAAAGTTTCCGAAATCTTAATTTGGGAATTCTTATAACTCCCAAGACTCTTCAGCTACACCAGATTCAGATAATCAGTAGCTTCAAGGACCAAATTCGGCAAGCTCAGCAGCAAGATGCTAATCTCGAACGTATAATCAAGCTCGTGTAATCAGGAAAATTAACGGGTTTTACTCAGGATAAAGAAGGTATCTGGCGACATCATGATAGGGTATGTATACCTGAGGGGGACGATCTTCGGAAAAGAATCTTGGAGGAAGCACATAAGGGTGAGTTCACTGCACATCCTGGCATTACTAAAATGTACCAGGATCTCAAGAAAATGTTTTGGTGGCCAGGCATGAAGTCAGATGTAGCGAGCTTCGTAAGCAAATGCTTGGTCTATCAAAAGGTGAAAGCAGAACATCAGAAACCCTCTGGGACGCTTCAACCTTTGGAAGTTCCTGAGTGGAAATGGGAAAGTATTTCCATGGATTTTGTGTTGGGATTGCCAAGAACGCCAACAGGATACGATGCCATATGGGTCATCGTGGATAGATTGACTAAGTCTACCCACTTTCTACCCATCCGAGCGAATTATCCGTTGGAAAAATTGGCACAACTGTATATTCAAGAGATTATAAGGCTGCATGGAACCCCTTCAACCATTATCTCCGACCGAGACCCAAGGTTTACTTCGAGATTTTGGGGAGCCTTACAAAAGGCATTCGGTGCTAAGTTATGCCTAAGCACTGCATACCACCATAAGCGGATGGCCAAACAGAAAGGACAATTCAAACCTTGGAGGATATGTTACGAGCTTATATACTGGAGCAACGCGGAAATTGGGATCGATATTTACCATTGGCCGAGTTCGCATACAACAATAGCTATCACGCTAGCATTGGTATGGCTCCTTATGAAGCATTATATGGGCGAAAGTGCCAATCGCCCTTATGTTGGTATGAGACAGGAGAATCAACTCTATTGGGGCCTGATTTAGTTGAGCAGACCACCGAGCAGATCAAGAAAATACGAGGCAAGATGCTTACTGCTCAAAGCCGCCAGAAGAGTCACGCGGATACCAGGAGGAAATCTCTGGAATTTCAGGAAGGAGACCATGTATTTCTGAAGGTTACTCCTACCACAGGGATTGGTAGAGCTGTCAAAATCAAGAAGCTAAATCCTCGTTTTATTGGTCCCTTCCAAATCCTAAAGCGAATCGGGTCAGTGGCGTACCGAGTCGCTTTGCCTCCACATCTATCAAACCTCCATGATATTTTTCATGTCTCCCAACTCAGAAAGTATCAACCTGACCCTACTCACTCCCTAGAACCCGAATCAATAAAGTTGAAGGAGAACCTGACTTTCCATGTTCAACCAGTACGGATTGTAGACAAAAGTAGCAGACAACTCCGAAATAAATCTGTGCAACTAGTGAAGGTAGCATGGGGAAAAGAAGGTGTTGAAGATTACACTTGGGAACTGGAATCAGAGATGAGAAAAGGATATCCTGAGTTATTCACAGGCACTAAATTTTGAGGACAAAATTTTTAAAGGAGGGTAGTAATGTAACGTCCGATTTCCGACTTCCGATCCCATCTAATGTTGAAAATTTCGAGTTCCGAGTTTGTCTTATAATTCCGCTTCCGACCTCAGTAGTATCTTCGACTTCCGATTTCGTTCCAAGGCCTACAAGGGATTTATTCCGATTTCCGACCTCATGCATGTAGCTTATGATTTCCGACCTTATGCTCAAATAGGAACGAACGTGATATCCGAGTTTCGATATTAGGTGATTCAAAATAGACACGAAGTGCGACCTTCGAGTTTAGCTAAATTGGATTTCGAGGTCATTACCAAGATCTTTTCTCCTCGTTCTCGAGTTCCGATATCGGGTTGGAGTGCCAGGTTCTATAAATTCCGAGTTCCAGGTACACAGAATTTATGTTTTGGATCCTTATATCCGGTGCTATGCTTAAAAATCGATTCAAGTTTACAGGATGACCCCGACTTCCGGGTTCGAGTGTTTTGGTTTCACGTTCTGGCCCTGACTTTCACTTTTAAGGTAGCTGTGCCTTGCGATTTCCGGATTACGACTTTATACCTAAATTCTGATTAAATGAGAAGATAATCACGAGTTCCGACTTCATCCGAATAGCTATGCATGAATTCCGACTTTAAGAATCTCACGAGTTCCGATGTCACATTCCTATGCACTGGCAGCGAGTTTCACTTCTTAAGCGACGTGGAGAGCATTTTTTTCACACAAGAAGGAGACATGGCTGAATTTTACCCACAAGAATTTCACCCAATCAAAGTCACATATCCTAACTACCACTTCAGAGCCTTGTGTATATATATCCTCCTCCTGCCTCTTCAGCCCCACTCTTCCCACGTTGTCTTCTCTTCCTCAATTCAACCCTCTTTTCTCTTCTCCACTCAACCACTCCATCCAACTCTCATTTCAGCTACCAACTCAACAAGCTTAACCTGATCATAAAGGTAGAGGTTTTCTTCTTGCTTGATTTTATGACTCTTGGATGATTGATGGTGATTTAAATCCTTAATTTTGATATGTTAATTGATTGATTATGATGAATTATAGCTGGTTTATTGGCTGTCTATGAGATTAAAACTGAATTAGACACAAAGAAGGATGAAGATAGGAAGAGTTGAGAGGCTGGAAGACTCAAAACCCTCGGCAGTCCGTACGGCGGAGTGTACGGCTTCGCCTTCCGCCGTTCAAAATTAATGAAACCATTTTTATGTGAAACTAGACATCTAGGGCTTTCCACACATATATCATATAAGACCATTGGAGTAATATTGAGAGAGATATGAATTTTTGAAGTTCGACCTAGGAATCAGAACATCCACCCGGGCAGTATGGGTTGAGAAGGGTGTAACTCACCCTATACAACTCCAAATCGAGTGAAACTAATTTTGTTGGAAAGTTTACACATAGGAAAACAATATCCAAAGAAATTCCGAGTTTGTTATCATCTCAGTTGTTCCCTGTGATTTGAAGAAATTACCCTATGTCCAAACCAGGCCAACACAGGGCAGTTCAAGAAGGCTAAGTTTCGGGGATTGTAACTCGAGCCCTACTGAGGCAAATGAAATGGGACTTTTTGTATATGAAAGGTTGTCCTGTTAGCTTTAATATGAGGCCAGTTTCATATGATTTGAGCTAGTTTTCAATTTTTAGTAGATTTTTACTTCTAAGTGTGCAATTCTGGCCACCCACAAGGCAGGTCGGGATAAAACCCGAATATCTTGAGTTATGGTTATCCAAATCAGATGGGACCAAAGAGGTTAGAAAATAGACACATAACACTTCAACATATCCGAAATTTAGGTCCAAACAACCTAAATAGAAATTATGCCATAATTTACAAGAACTGGGTTGAATACAAGCAGTGAGGCAGTAAGTATATTCTAAAGTGCAATACTTATATCTTGAATTGAGGATTGAAGCATGAATGAAATATGTTGATTCATGTATGAAATGAAGTGTTTCTCTTGACAAATTGATATGCTAAATACTGGCACTATTCATGGGGAAGCGAACACGTTCCGTTATGCCGCCGAAATTGCGGTAAAGCTTATGCATGAATTATGAGATACATGTAGAGGCATGTGCATTTTCAAGAAAGCTATGAAAGCTATGTTATGATGAACTCAAAAAATATGTTATGATGAGATTTCCATGCTACTTGGGCCAGCCCCGGATAAAGAGTTAAGGGGAATAGATCGGTGGGAAGGTCGGGAAAAGTAAACTCGGCATTCCTGTATAGGAACGAGCTCGATCCTGAAAAGCAGACTATTACCCAGGAGTCTAAAATGGCCAAGAACTCCCAGGGGACCAAGTGATGGAAAATGATGAAAAGTAAGAGGAAAAGTTATGAAGAATGAGATTTGCATAATTACATCAAGTGCATGGCTGCATTTAACATGTCATTGCATACTGTTTGCAGTTTGTCCGTTGTGTTTACTTGTGGTTGTATATTCACTGTCTTGCCCCTTTGTCCTATGTATTAATGTTGATGGTTTATTCTGTTTCTTATGTTATTTAAGTAAAACTGAACCTTGCCTCGGACTAGACATTTTTCTCAACCTTACTAAGTATATGTAGTTAAGTTTAATCTCATGTTTTAAGAAAATTTCATAAAACCCGAGGCAACTGAGAATGAACGCGAGGTCAGTATACACTATATGCAAACCCTACTGAGAATTTCTCCAAGTTCTCACCTCGCTTCGCATTTCCGCTTTATTCTCAGACGTGGACGATGGACACGACAGCTACCCTTTTCGTTGAGATTCCAGACTTGCAGCTCCACCATGATCCGGCAGTAGGCTCATTGTATATAGCCGGCTCTTGCCAGTTTCGCTTGTATCTATTTAGTGATAGGGATTTTACTGTCCCCTTACACCATCCTGCTTTTGATCCTACCACCCCATACTTTGAGGTCCCGTTGTACGTGGCACATCCTCCACCAGCGCCGCACTGGCAAAGACTGTAGCCCCTGCTGACCCTGCACCGGAGTCACCTCCGCAGGTAGTACCAGACATTCCGCTCAGCTCCGAGAGCGACCCATCGGAGGCCACTGGCTCATCTTCCTCCTCCTCCGGATCAGTTCCTGACTACTCACCAGGCGGGCCGGGTGTGGCCAACGCCACCGACCGACGAGTAGGTCACCAAGTGTATTGTACAGCATGACCCTGTTTTGGTAGTATGTGGCTTTGGGTCATACATGCAGTGATAGATTTGAAACGTCCACTGAGGACCACGTAGGATCGGATCGACTGACATGGGTCTTATGTTTCTTTTTAGTACCCGACCCCACTTATGTATCCTATTTTGAAACTTGTCTATAAATCAAAACAGTGGTTCCTGTCTATATATATATATACCTATATACAGTTGATAGTATGTGTGTTATTTATGCTTACTGTGTGGTTATAACGAAATAAACTCTATCACGTTCATTGTATGGCATCCCATTTCCCCCAAATGATTCGGATAAGCGAAACGTAAATAGAATATTAACACAGTAACACAAACTATTTAATTTCATGCTATGACTTAAGCATAACATTAAATAAGTAGGGTGTTACAGATGACATGTGGCATGCCACATGGCACCAATATGCCATGTCAAAGGCCGTGTTAGCAAAACAGTGACGATCGACTAATAGATATAAATGAGGGGCCTAACATGACTTACGTTTTACAAAGTTAGGGACTAATTTGACAATTTCGCAAAGTCAGAGACCAAAATGACTTACACATGAAAAGTTAGGGACCAAAGTGAGCATTAACTCTATATTTTTAGTCTTTGAAAATGTTGTAAATCCTGGTTTTGATCCCTATAAAAAATAATATCTGGTTTAGATCCAAACATTCCCAAAAACATCTGGTTTAAGTTCCGACTGTTATTTTGTTTAGTTTTTAGTCCCTGTACTAAAGTAATATGTTTGTTTTAAGTCCCTAAAAAATTATAATAATTTGGTTTAAGTCCTTTTGAATATAAGTTTAAGCTTTCTGAAACCAAAGTATCATAATTTTCAAGGACTAAAACTGAATATTTTTTGAAATATTTAGATCTACGTTAATACGAAATTTTTATAGGGACCAAAACCAAATATTTTTAAAAATATTTGGACCTAAATAAAAAAAATTAAAGGGACCAAAACAAAAATTCACAATATTTACTCGAATTAAAAATATATTTAAACCTTTTATTAATAATCTTACCAAGTTTTGTCTTTTCATAGTAACTGCCAAGATGTTTTGCTTTATCTCGGGCAAAAACAAGACTCATTCCTAACCTCTTCCACTCAGAATAAAACCTTATCAATTCCTATAAGTTTTGTTGGCCTTAACAGTCTCTACGTTGTAAGAAAGCCATTGCATCTATGTTCTAGTACCATTTAATTTAGAGATCTGACTTGATTTATAATTTCTATTACTTGCCCTTGACATTGGCTACCATTTAGGTTACAAGTTGTAGGAAATTATAATGAAATGTAGTGACAACATGATGTTTCAATTGACATAGAAGACCAACCTTTAATAACACACATGACAGTGATGTTTTAGAAGCTATAAGTTCCAGAACAATCTAAATCCAATATTCAATGAATTTATGGAGTACTACAAATAATTCACCAAATTAATGAAAAGGCATACACTCCATCAGTTGTTACCATACACCGCTTAAACATATCAATTTAATCTGGTGGCAAACTTTGATTTGTTGGATTACGTCATATGTATGAATAACAAGATCACACTTAGAGAGTTGGCTTTCTATTTTTTCAAACGATACAACCTCCAAAACACATGTAGCATAAAGATGTTGTCAGATCAATGTATTTATCTGACAACATGTTTAGGCTCTATGTTTTAGAGAATTTAACTATTAAAATAGTATTAAAGTAAACTCTAGAAATGAGATATTATTATTCATATGTATCTAAATCTAATAAACCAATTTGACACCATATTCAATTAATTTGTGCAAAAGGCCAACAATAGCAACTGAGGAAGTATATGCATCTTCATTTGTTTGTTGAATTCTTTGTTAGACCAAATCTAGTTTGGACACTTGATTGATGACTTGATGGGGAGTTGTATTTTTATTCACTATTCCTTCAATATAAACTTTGTTATAGGAATTGAAGAAAACTAAAATATAAAAGGAGAAAATTAGTTATTAACTTGTAACTATCATTTGTAGTAGCTATAGTGCTTATGACTTTGCTCTGATAGACTAAGTTGTAACATCCACCATGAGTTCCGACCTCATCTTCAAGTTTCAAATATAATGGACATTATTTTCGACTTCATCTTCGAGTTCCAAATAAAACGGGATAATTTCCGATTTCCGACGTAACCTTTAAAGTCCAAACAAAATGGACGTGATCACGATATTCGAGTTTATTTAAGTTTCAATCTCTAAGCTTATTTCAAGAGCATTTTCATTTCTATTGATATGCCTGAGATTGAGTTGATGACCAACTTCCAAGATTGATCCTGGACCAAGTTTTAGCATACGTGTGAGAGCTTTTAAGTGTCTTAATTCTTGACTTCTGATATGCGGGTATAAGGTTTTATGTTCTGGGACTAACTTCCAAGTTTATGTAAACATCCTCGACTTCCGAGTTTAAGTCTTTTATGTTTCATAGTCTTGTCTTTGAATGCCAATTTTAGGGTGATTTGTTTGCTGTGAATTCTGATCTCCGACTTTATGTTTCAAAGAAAACGGACATGATTTTCGATCTAATAACCTATTTCCAAGTAACTCAAGTTTCGATATCCGAACTAATCTCCAAGTTCAAATAAGATGGACCAGAGTTCCGACTTTACGCAAGATGGATACGAGTTTCGAGTTCAGACAGAGTGCAACCGAGTTTTCATTTTGCGTGGAGGATAATTAAGCCACATTAAGCCATAAAAAGAAGGAAGCATGACTGGAAATCAGCTACAAGAATTTCAACCAATCAACACTCACAATTCTAACTACCCTCTTTATGTTTAAATTAGATTTTTCTTTCTTCATTCAGCTGACTTACATAGCCCTTTCTCTCTTCACTTCAATCTCTTTTTCTCTTCTCATTTCCTCTTCTCTTCTCCTCTCAACCAACCTCCAACACTTAGCAAAACCACACACAAAGAGGTAGAGGTTTAATTTTGTTCTTATTATTCTGATTATAAGTGATTAATTTTTGGCTTTATTTTCTCACTTCTTAATGTGATTAGTGAATGAATATGATGATTTTTGGATTGGTTGTTGGCTGCCTTGTGTTTAAATTTGATTGATTAAGGAGTAGGAAAGAGTGAGAATAAGAAGATGTGAGGGGCTGGAAAACCAAATTCCCTCAGCAGTCCGTATAGCGGAGTGTACAGCTCCATTTATGACTTGGTATATCCAATGGAACTATTTTTAGATAAAACTAGACATTTAGGGCTTTCCATACATATATCATATAAGGCCATTGGATTAATATTGAGAGAGATATGAATTTTTGAAATTTGACCTGGGAATCAGGACTTTCATCTGGGCAGTGTGACTTGAGAAGGGTGTAACTCACTCTACACAACTCCAAATTGAGTGAAACTAACTTTGTTAGAAAGCTTACACATAGGGCAACATCCCATAATAAAATTTCAAGTTAGTTATGGTCTCGTTTGCTCCTAGTTGTTCAAAGAAATTGCCCTATATCCAAATGAGGCCAAAATAAGGTAGTTTAAGAAGGTCAAATCTCGGGACTTATAACTCAAGCCCTACTAAAGCAAATGAAATGAAACTTTTTCCAAATGAAAGCTTTCTTGTTAGCTTTAGTATATACAATTTTGCATGATTTGAGCTGGGTTTTGATTTCTAGTGAATTTTTATTTTTAAGTGTGTAATTCGAGCTAGCTACAGGGCAGACTGAGATAAAACTTGAACATCTTAAGCTATACAAGTCAAAATGAGATGGGACTAATGAGGCTAGAAAATAGACACATAATACTCTAACATATCCAAAATTGAGGTCCAGATGAGTTAAATAGAAATTTGACTCGATTTACAAAAATCGGGTTGAATGAATGTGTTGAGACAGCAAGTACATGCAACATATATTCCTATGAGATTTATGATTGAATTCTAAATAAAATATTATGATATCTTTGTATAATGGACTGTCGGAGTACTGGCACTACTCATGGGAAAGCAGACACATTCCGTTATGCTGCCAAAAGTTTAGTAAGTCTATGCATGAGTTATAATCTATATTCAATCCATGTGCATTTGCAAAAAGTTCATGAAGATTATGTTATAACGAACATAAAGATTATGTTATGATGAACATAAAGGTTATGTCATGATGAAATGTTCCATAATACTTGGGCCAGCCCCAGATTAAAGTTAAGGGGAATAGATCAGTGGGAAGGTCGGGGAAAGTAAACTCGGCATTCCTATATAGGAATAAACTCGATCCTGAAAAGCAGACTATTACCTAGGAGTCTAAATGGCCAAGAACTCCCAGGAGACTAAGAAATGGAAAAGTTTATGAAAAGAGTTTCAAGAATGAGTTTTACATGGTCACTTTTGTCACATTGAATAGTCATTATAAATTGGTCACAGTATGACTGTATATTTTCTTACTACTGTGCGTTCATCTATTCTGCTCATGATTCTGTTTCTTATACTGTCTTAAGTAAAATAGAATCTTGCCTTGAACCAGACACTTTATTAAACTTATTAAATATGGATAGTTCAATTTGCTCCTATATTTTCATAATTAAATAAAAACCGAAGCAACTGAGAATGAATGTGATGTCAACCATGCAAATCCTACTGAGAATTTCTTTAAATTCTCACCTTGCTCTGTATTTCCGCATCATTCTTAGATGCTAGTGATGGATTCAACCGCCACCCTTTTTATTGAGATTCCCAACCTACAGCTCCACCATGATCCCTTCATGGATTCACTGTACATAGCCAATTCCTGCAATTTCCGTCTCTACCTGTTTAGCAACAGGAATTTTGCTATTTCCCTATTCTACCTTGCTTTTGACCTTGCCACTCCATACTTTGCATTCTTGTTACATGTGGCACACCCTCCTCCTGCACCTCCAGCGCCCGCAGCACTTGCCGCACCTGCTAGTCCTCCACTAAAGTCACCTCCATAGATGGTTCCAGACATACTGCTCAGTTCTGAGAGTGACCCATCGGAGGCTACTAGCTCATCATCCTCCTCCTCGGGATCTAGCATGGACTACTCCCTAATCAGGCCTGATGTGGCCAATGGCTACTGGACCGAGTAGGTCGCGGGCGAGAACTCTATTGTACAGCATGGCCCTTTTTTTGCAGTGTGCAGCATTGGATCGTAGACTTAGCCACATGTAGTAGTTTGCAATGTCCTCTGAGGATTGCATAAGATCGCTTTGACTAACACAGGCCTTTTTTTTTTGATACACAGCCCCACTTATATATCCCATTTGATATTTGTACATACACTGAAGCGTCGGCTTCTACCTACATATATATATATATATCTATGTATATAGTTGATGATGTATTACCTATCTGTATCTTTTCTATTGTGCTTTTAAATTTTGTCATGTTCTGCGATGTTAATCACGTTTGTTATACACAACGTGCCGTTTCGCTCATTTGAACAAAAAAAAAAAAAGAGAGAGAAAAAGAAGGGATGTGACATGATAAGTAAATGAAAAGCAGAGTATCGGTAACACAACCTACTTAATTTCATGCTATGACTTAAGCATAATATTAAATTGATAGGGTGTTACATAGGTGATAATAGATTACATTGAAGTATCTTAATCATCCTTACCTTTGTGATCTTCCACCCAACCTTTTAGAATATGGTTTTGAACACCTTAGTAACATTTTATTATGCCTAATCTCTTTATTATTTTACATTGAAATTTACAACCAAAACTAACATAGTTGGCCGAACTTTAGAATATCTAAAACAGTTAGATTGAATTCACCTACATGACCACTATCAACCTTTGAATCTTGAAAGGAACAAGAATGTTGGTTAAATTAATCGAAATCAAGACAAATAATATATACATAAAAATAAAATAAAACCTCCATATGATTAAAAATAGGAGAACACAAAATTATAAATGAAAAATAGAAAAAGCAATAAAAAATAAATTACTTATCATATTAAGGCTGAGGTATACAAAATATTGAATTCTCAAGATATGACCACCACTTCTTGCTAAACGGACAATTTTCTTGAATTGCTTGAGGGAAATAAAAAAAGACTATATAGAGAGTGATAAATTTTGTACATTTAGTCACCAATCCTTTATTCACTGCCATGGACTAACATTTATAGCAGTTGCAAGAAGAAAAAAGATGTTAGATCTACAGCACCTTTTCCAAAGAAAGACAAGGTCAGGGGTGGAGGAGATTGTGTAATCTTCTCACTCATGTACAAGAATTAGTCCAATATTAGAATATGTGATAAAGAACATGAATTTCCATCGTGAACAACTGCAATTTTCCTCCATGTTTTTTGGTTGAAATACTTAGTGAAACAAAAAATAACATTAAGTAATTCCATCGTATAAAAAAGGTATCCATGAGGGAAAAATCAAAATAATATCAACTTTGAAATAAATAAAATATTATGGAAGTATCAACAAAATTACAACAAAGAACACGGATAAAATCAAAGTTTTACGATTGAAACCAAAATGAATAAATAATAACCAAATTGTGTTTATACGAATAACTTTATGTACCAAAAAAATATATGCATAGTTTCATTTGTAATGTTCTACTACATAGTAACTTTCCTTTTTTTATGGGTGTTGCCATTTGCACACTTTGTTTACACTACAAATTACACTATCCTTTTCCTAGTTGAAGTATTAAATCAAGTGCAACTTACTACCAACTTTAGAGAGGTACAAATATGCAAAGAATACGATTGCAAGATCACTAAATTTGTTGCAAATTATGCAAAGCCGTTGTTTATGCTACATTTATCAAGATTCTAATCTTGGCTAACCACTTTCAAGCTTGAGCGACAAACCACCGTTGACCTAGGAAATAACTCAAATGAACAGAGCCAACACTATATTTTAGTGCAACTCATCACTAGTCTTTGATCAAGTATTAGTTCAAATTCTGTCTAATTGGAGTGAACTCAACCATCAATGTCGGTTGGGTAACTCATTCTATTAACAACCCAATATCCCTTGGTTTTTAGGTTGAGTAAAATGCTATAATAGTGGTGCTTAGCATGGATTTGTGACATTTGTAATGATTCAAGAGATATAAAAAGGAGTCCCAACTTCCAAGATGTAACGTATAGAGAGTGCGGGAGGTTGCATAAACAAATATTAGTATTTAGATTGTCCAAGGTAATAATAAAATATCATATATTAATATTCATAAATATATTATTGAAACCTTAATCATCAAACGAATGATTCCAAGAGAACCTAGAGATTATTAACAGTGAATAGTATGGTTCTTAATTAAACCATACAACAATGCAAAATGCATACATAGTTCAGATATTTTTACAAAATGTAAATATCAAGTCATGACTTAGGTTGCTTATCGTTTTCTTGCTTATAGAAGGATTCATAAGTTTGAACTCTTGGCTTTGATTCTGGCAACTCCAAGTTTTGTATAAAACCATCAGTCATCTTGATGAAATCATTCATGTGAACTTGTTTCCATTCCTTTCAAGTAACAAAATCCGAAAGAAAATAAGAACTTGCAGAATAGTGAAGGATGCATAAAAGGGGAATTTAAATCTTCATTTAGAGCTTAAACAAAAAAAATTAGATGTACATGTAAAGACAAAGGATATTGGCACAAACTATGCTTGTATGACAAAATGAACATATTCAATATATATGCAGAGATAATAATCACATCAGCAGTAAGGCCTTTAAAATTTCACCCTTGAATAATTTGCTTTATCATTAATGCAATGAAATGACCTCCAATATGTTACTTCCCTTCTTAACCACAAGATCAGACTTATGTTGCATGACTACTAATGAACCGAGAGGCTTGAAGAATAGGAAAACCTGCTTTGATGGATAATAACCTAGACAAAAACCTCAAAGAAAGTTTCAAGCACTTATATAATCATTTCTCTTCAAATGATCTCAAAATCTTACCAAATAAAAATAAGGAAAAGAAAGGGGAAATCATATAGGGTAGCTGCTCAACAATGTAACACTACCAAGCTACAAAGTGTAACTAATAAAATGCCAGCTGCCTTTTAATTTGTATACACAAAAGAAGTGCCCAAAAGTTGCTCATCAAGGAACTTAAATAGTCACATCTGATTTAGAAATTCTTTCCTCCTCACACCCAATCGCCCCAAAAAAAAAATATAAATAAAGAACCTAGCGGCACAATTTTTTGGTCGTCAGTGATATTCTGCCCAAATTAACTCCATTTCCTTTTGACCAAAGTGCTTTATAATGCATCAGTAAACATTTATAGCCAACAAAGGCTCAGATCACAATTAGCTGACATAATGAATTGACTTTACTAACATATGAAGGAGAAAACAAATTGATAAACAAATTTGAAGATCATTTCATGCTTTTCTTTTGTCCCTATAACATATTAATTTGGTGTTTGGAAAATTAAAATAGGCAAGATAACATGCTTACCTCAAAAACCCACTCTCCATATAAATTTGGATCATTTTGGTTGCTCCAAACATAAGCCTGAACTTGTAACTTTTCAAAAGTTTCCTGTACATTTTTAACTCTTCAAGATCATATGATGTATTTCATACAATGTCTTCAAGAAAACATACTATGTGCCTCATTTGTCATGAAAATTTTAACTTGAATATCAAATTAACTTTCATGTTTCTAATAACAGTAAACTAAATAAATGACACTTTTTCTATGCAATGTAGGATTATCTAATATCCTCTTGAGTGGTAATTCTACTTAAAAAGCTATGATGCATACAAAGACAAATAACAAATATTTGAGTTAGACTTACCATCAAGAAAACCTCAGTATTAGTTTTATTATATTCAACATTCTCAAACTCATCTAAAATGTCTAATTCTAATCCTCAGATCCCTCAAAGGACCTAACCAAATAGGAGTCAAAAGAAAAATGTTAAATGGTTTCCTAGGGAACTATCACAAAACAAATCCTCAAAAAGCAATACAGTAAATGAAAAAAAGAGAGGACCTAACCATGGCAATGAATTATGCATGCATGACACACACCTTCAATAAATTTACACAAGGCTCAATTTGTGTAAGAAACAAGTTTGTCCAAGAGCTAAATTATAGTAAAGGACAAATTATTCAAAGCAATTACATTTAATTAACAATAGCATAAAATAAAATCCAACTTCACCTAACTTTGATGAATGAATTAGGTCCTTCTATACAACTAAACTAAGCAAGATTAAATGATCAATTAAGTAAAAGTAAACGCTCAAGATAAGTTGGTTTCAAGGTAAAGATAGTTACAAGTATTCATATTTGAGAAGTAGAACAACCTAGAGACACCCCCCCAATAAACAACAAAAAAAAAAAAAGAAAAAGCTAGCATGACATGGATTTGGATATGCTAAGAAAAGAAGGTACAATGAGATACCAACCCTGCCGGTAACTTTCTTATTCTCCACAGGCAGAATAGCGGGATAAACATGACCTTTGATCTTATACCTATGATTGACAGTGGAAAGAACACAACATTAATCAAATCAAAATAGAAAAAGCATGAAAGATGACATTTTTGGTGGCAAAAATGATGACCCATTGGAGTAAATATAAACAAAAAAGTCAAAAAATAAGATTTGCGGTTACGATTGATGATGGCATATTGATGAGAATTGCAAAGAAAAGGTTGATAGGGGGGAGAAAGAGAAACTAACTAGCCATGGAAGGTGGCATGTATTGACGGAGGGATGCACTTCAAGAGGACGTGGACAACCTCATCAGCTAAGAGGCTACCAGACACGAACATGTTGTGAGTCTCACCACCCATTCCCACTCCCACCCCATAATTCAGGTTCACACTCATCTTCTTCGTCTTAGACTCAGTAGCTCATTGGATTCACCTCGTGCTCTTCTCCTCTCCAACAATTTGGCTATCTTATATTCTATGCAAGATTATTAATAATTAATTTATATTCATATTCATGATTTATGTACCCTATAAATAATTGAATATCATCGCTTTAGTGGAAGTATTTATGCCAAAATAATAATAATAATAATAATAATAATAATAATAATAATAATAATATGTTTGTGATTGTCTGAATGCACACATGTTCTCCATTAATTGGTCTATTAGCTGCTTCCATTTTGTACCTGTTACTAGTTTGTTCCAAGTGTATTGCTTTTCACGAAATTTAACAATATTATGATTATGATTACATTGAAATTATAGTTAAATAAAATTCAACACCAATTTGGCTACTATCTCTTCGGGTGAAGATCGTCCTCTTACTTTGTTAACTATTTACAATTTAACATCTAAAAAGAATTTTAAAATTTTAAAATTACTGCAGTTCATAATATGTAAATTTTTTTCTCTAAATATCAAGTTTTAAATAAGTGGATGAAAAAATATAGAGAAAAAAGAGCATATGATTTTGAGAAAAATCTCAAATTAGTACTCGAAAGAATTGCGGGACATCGATTTGGTCCCCAAAAGACTTGTGATATTAATTTGATTCTCGAAAGACTTATGGCATCAATTTGATTCTCAAAATATTAAAATTCATTTCAAGTTAATCCAAACTTCTTTTAACCTTTTGGACTAATTTGAAATGAATTTTAATCTTTAGAGGACCAAATTAACGTTACAAATATTTTGAGAATTAAATTAATGTTGCAACTTTTTCAAAAGTCAAATTGATAATCCACAACTCTTTCAAGGACCAATCTATGCTTTTTTTTTATAGAAAAAGAAATTTTATTAAAAGAGAAAAGAATGTACAAAAGAGGATGAGACATCCTCATACAAAATGTATGGCTAAGACCTAATTGAATGAACCATGTAATAAAGCATGCCAATCCTTTTGAATATCAGCTAAAGGAACATGTAACATCCGCGAATTCCGACTTCCGATCCCCATTATTGTTGACATTTCCGATTTCCGAGTTTCCTTACACTTGGCCTCCGACCTCAACACTAGCTTCGACTTCCGACTTCGTCTCTAAGGCTCAGATGAACTGAATGTATTCCGAATTCCGACATTATGATTCACAACGCGTACGAGATCCGATCTTGAGTTCAATATTAGTAGCTCTCACTTCTATATCTTTTCGAGTTCCGGGATAGAAAGTTAATGATTTCCGAGTTACGACCTTAATTGCTTGGCTTCACACCAGGCTCTGCTTTCAAGTTTAAATTAGACTGGATGTTTTTTTTTGAGTTCCGACTTCATATACAGGAGGTTCACGAGGTCCGACTTTATGTAGCGTACGAGTTCCGATTTTGTTTCCAGAATATGCTAGAAACTGCTACCACTTAAGCGACGTGGAGAGTGATTCTACCACACAAAGAGGGCAACCAATCACAATCTTCCAAGTTAACTCCCACTCATGCCTATATAACACACCATCCTCCTTTGAATCAGACCATTATTCACGTTGCTTTTCCTCTTCTCCATCAGCTCTCTTTTCTCTTGCTCACACATCCAAGACTTAAGCAAAGTTCCAGCCTTGTTTATCCAAATTTCAAGAGCTCAGCACCAAAACACTTAAATCAAAGGTAGGGGTTTTAATTTCTTGCATCAACTCCATGCACTTGGCTGGCTGGACTGAATTAGTTTCACCTTAATTGATGTGTGAATTGAATAATTATGCTTGGATTAATAGAAGATTTTGAGTTAGAAGTAGAATTAGAAGAAGAAAACTAAGAGGATTAAATGGCTGGAGGTGCTGTCTTGGTGGAGAGTCCACGGCAGACCATATGGCGGAGCGTACGGCGCCGCCTATGATCGGTCAAATTTGATGAACCTATTTATAGATGAAACTAGACATCTAGGGCTTTCCATAGACATATCATATAAGGGTTTTGGATCAGAATTGAGGAAGATATGAATTTCTGAATCTCGACCTAGGGTTTTGACTCTGGCTCTGGGCAGATTGGGTTATTTAGGGTAGAACTCGACCTATACTACATGAAAATGAGTGAAACCAACTTTGTTGGAAAGCTTACACATAGGAGAACAACATCCAGAGAAATTCTGAGTTTGTTATCCACTCAGTTGTTCCCAGTGATTTGAAGAAGTTACCCTATGTCCAAACCAGGCCAACACAGGGCAGTTCAGGAAGGCTAAGTTTCGGGGCTTGTAACTCGAGCCCTACTAAGGCAAATGAAATGGAACTTTTTGTATATGAAAGGTTGTCCTGTTAGCTTTAATACGAGACCAATTTCGTCTGATTTGAGTGAGTTTTCGATTTTTGGTGAATTTCTACTTTTAGTTGCCTGATTCTGGCCAGCTAATGGGCAGGCCGAGATAAAGTTTAGATATCTTGAGTTATAGATACCGAAATTAGATGGGACCAAAGAGGTTAGAAAATAGACACACAACCCTGTAACATACTCAAATTTGAGGTCCAAATGAGTTAAAATGAAATTGTGGCATGAATTACAAGAACCGGGTTGGTTGTATATGCTGAGGCAGAATTTCTGTCTTAATGAATTTGATATGAATTGGAGTTTTATGTTGGAGTATACATGTGAATTTGTGCTTCTTGTGATATATTGATGTATTGATTGGCTGGCACTATTCATGGGGAAGCGGACACGTTCCGTTATGCTGCCGAAGTTTCGGTAGAACCCATGGATAAGTTATGAATTTCATATGAATGCATATACATTCTTAAGAAAGTCATGAAAGTCATGAAAAGAAGCATGTTATTATGCAAGTTCCATACTACTTGGGCCAGCCCCGGATAGAAAGTTAATGGGAATAGATCGGTGGAAAGGTCGGGGAAAGTAAACCCGGCATTTCTGTATAGGAACGAGCTCGATCCTGATAAGCAGACTATTACCCAGGAGTCTAAAATGGCCAAGAACTCCCAGGGGACCAAGAGAGATGGAAAAATGATAGAAAGTAATGAAAGAGTTTATGAAGGAAAGTTCAAGAATGAGTTTATATGATTACATGAATGCATAAATACATGGAGTAATTACATCAGGATGTTTACAATTGTCTGTTACCATTGCTCACTGCTATTCCTTGATTTATTTCATTTATCATTCTGTGCATTAGTATTAGTGATTATTTCGTTTCTTATGCCAATTAAAGTAAAATTGAACCTTACCTCGGACCAGATATGTTTTTAAACTCATGAAAATGGACTTTTAGTTTGAACACGTATTTTAATAATTAAGTAAAACCCGAGGTAACTGAGAATGTATGTGATGTCAGTCCCAGTATAACCGAACCCTACTGAGAATTTTCCTGAAATTCTCACCCCGTCTTGTGTATTCCGCATCATTCTCAGATTCAGGCGATGGACTCCACAGCCACCCTTTTTATTGAGATCCCTGCACTTCAGTTCCACCATGACCTGGAGTTGGACTCTCTGTACATAGCCGGTTCGTGTAACTTTCGTTTGTACTTATTTAGCGACAGGAACTTTGATGTTCCTTTACACCATCCCCTATTCGACCCTGCTACCCCTTATATTGCCATCCCTCTACATATGGCGCACCCACATCCTGCACCTCCTGCACCCGCAGCACCCGCTGACCCTGCTCCTGAGTCACCACCGCAGGCAGCCCCTGACGTCCCGCTGAGTTCCGAGAGTGACCCCTCCGAGGCCACCGGCTCGTCGCCCTCTTCCTCCTCGGGACCTAGCGTGGACTATACTCCGGCCGAGCCTGGCATGGCTAACGGCTACCTGACGGAGTAGCTTAGCGGCAGTGGATGTTGTACAGTATGACCCTCTTTTGGACAGCATGTAGCTTTGGGTCATGGGTTTGATTGTAGAGGTAGTAGTAGATTACGAAATGTCCTTTGAGGACCATAGGATAGATTGATAGATGAGGGCAGTATGGTCTTTTGATACACTAGCCCATGTATGTGTTTTACTTTGAAACTTTGTACATAAACTAAAGCAGCGGCTTCTGATATATATATATATACATATGTTTACACGCATGCTTACCTTATTGTACCATACTTATTTGATGATATTCTATTCGGTTCGTTTTGTTGATATTTTGTTTATTTTGTTTTTAATATAATAGCACGCCGTCTCGTCAATAGAGACGAGTTAAAGAGAACTTAAAGATAAGAAAGGTAAGTAAAGTATCAACACGGTAACACAACCTGACTAGTTTCATGCTATGACTTAAGCATAACATAAAATTAGTAGGGTGTTACAGAACACCCCTAAACAAACCATGAGCTGAGCACCAAAGGGAGGCTAAAAAAGTAATCCTATCCTAAATAAAATCAATAGATGAAAAGGAGTCATTAAAGACCCTAGAATTCCTTTCCAATCAAGTACACCAAAGCACTGCAAAGATTAAGTTCTGCCATAATATCTTAGCTTCTTTACACAAACCAAAACCTCTGAACTTAGTCAGAAGAAACTGATGAATATCTTTAGGGGCAAACCCACGATTCTCCAAAGATCCCAAAAAGCCTGATCCAAAGAGATCTCGCCATAGGGCAACGCTAAAAAAGATGAGCACCAGATTTGGAATCTAAACCGCATATTAAACATATATTAGGAGTCAAAGCTATCACGACCCAACCAAGGCCGTGACCGGTGCTTAGAGAACGAGTTCCTTAGCAAGCCTTTTACAGGAATATTTTTCAGAAAATGGACAAAGTTTCCCTTGCATTTAGGATAATTCCCAAATAAGTGTACTCCTCCTGCATAATAGCAACCATATACTTCCATTGGGGATCTAGACATTCTCAAAATGCACCCTTCAGCATATAATTCAATCCATACTAATTCAGGACATAATTCCATCACAATTTGTCCAACCAATCCAGTCTACATAATTTCACAAATACTAAGACTATTACAAACTAGCAAGGGTCAGACCCTATCTATAGTACTGTGGAGCTACAATTCTAAGATAACAAAACAAAAAAAGATAACCAAACCGATGCCTTTATCTAAGAGGGCTGGCCAAGAGAGGTTGTCAACTACTATTAAGAAGGGGGGTCGGCTCCTGGATCTGAACCTATATCTAAAAAAGATAAGATTGCCACGGGGTGAGTTTATGAAACTTAGTGAGAGATAGGACACCTTTGTATACATGAGTCAATGCACTTTTAAAAACTATAGTTCCATTCAATTTAATAATTATCGAAACTATCTAATAGGATAATCCATTAGGATTCACACTTGGGTGCCCCTTTCTTCGTGTGAATCCCGTAAACAGGCACACACCACTATTCGAGTGGTTGTGAATAATCAGGCACACACCACATTATATGCATGGCTGTGAATATCAAGCACGCACCACTCCCTGGAGTGGCTATGAATATCATAAAGCAAGGTGCATCAGGGCTAACATCTACTGCTGTTAGCAGATAGATCCTGTATAGACTTTCCTAGCCCTTTTTCATTATATACATGCATCATTTTCAAACATTTCTCATATTTATTCACCATTGACTCATGTGAAGTTTCTAAAATAGTTTCAATATACAAATTTATTTAAATAATGTAGATTTAAGGTAGTAAACAAGACAAAGGAATTCTATCTATTCATAGATCACTAGCCCATAGAAGGATATCAGTACACCGGAACCACAAAGCAAGAAGGGTATCCCTTAGAGCAATCTAGCACCATAACCACAACCATATGATTGGATATTAGCTTCTAACATGGAGAATTAATCCTACCTATACTCAACTCCCAAAGCATCTAACCTAGGGTTTAAGATTGAACCCCAAACCAATAAGAATTCAAAATCTATATGAATGGAAAGAGGAAAAATGTTAGAAATTACCCTAGGGAAGCCAATGAGGATGAGAGGAAGGGTAGATTCAAGGATTCCTCCACCTCCAAGCTTCAAAGTCTTCAATGGAGTTGTAGAGAGAGAAAGGGATGGATTTGATGATGGTTGTGATTGATTGTTATGTTTAATACGTGTTTATAAGTGGTTAATGTGATAGAAGTTGATGGGGAAGGGTTAGGATGAAAATTGGGCAAGTTTTGGAGGAGAAAGAGACAAGTTCGAGGTGAGGAGAGAGAGAGAGCATCGCGAGAAAATAAGGGAGAACCGTCGCTGGCGTTTATGTATACACATGGTAATCGATTACAATTCATTGTAATGGATTACATTACACCCAGAATTGGTAATCGATTACAAGCCTATGTAATCAATTACTAAAGAAGATGTCACTGGCATTTATATATACATGTGGTAATCAATTACAATTCGTTGTAATCGATTACATTACACCTAGAATTGGTAATCGATTAATGTAATTGATTACAAGCCTGTGTAATTGATTACTAAAGAACATGTGGAACCTTGGAAACCCATTCAACCTTATGTAATTGATTACGTAATCGATTACATGAAGAAAAAACTTGGTCTTCACGTAACATGATCCTTGGTAATCGATTACAATACTGTGTAGTCGATTATAACAGGGAAAAATGCAACAGTAATATCGCATTAAAAGGAAAGAATCTAGAATTAAACCATAGACATTACATTCTCCCCCATTAAAAGAATTTGTCTTCAAATTCTAAACAAAAGAAATTACGTCAAGAGTCAAAGGGGTAGGGGTACTTTGATCTCATCGCTTCTTCAACTTACCGAGTCACTTCCTCTCTTGAGTGATTCCTCCAGATCACCTTCACCGATGCCACTTCTTTCGTGCGTAGCTTCTTCAATTGACTACAGGTTCTTCTTCATAGGTTAAATCTTCCCTTAGTTGAATAGTATGCTAAGCGAGCATGTGAGATGGATCGGGGAGATACTTCCACAACATAGACACATGAAATATAGGATGAACCATGGACAGGTCAAGTGGCAGTGCTAAATGGTAGGCCATTGCACCTATTCTGTCTAGAATCTCAAAAGGACCAATGTAGCGGGGGCTGAGTTTGCCCGTCTTCCCAAACCTCATCATGCCTTGCATTGGCGACACCCGAACAAATACATGGTCCCCTATAAAGAATTCTAGATCACGTCTCCTATGATTAGCACAAGTCTTTTGCCTACTTTGGGCTGCTAGAAGCCACTCCTTAATTAAACAAACCCTTTCTATGGCATCTTGTACAAGATCGAGTCCTAAAAGTTTGACGTCACCAATCTCAAACCATCCAATGGTAGATCTGGAATGCCTCCCATAAAGTGCTTCAAAAGGCGCCATCTGGATGCTAGCTTGATAACTGTTATTATGGGAGAATTCCACCAAGGGCAAAAAACTATCCCAACTTTCACCAAAATCAAGAATGTAGGATCTCAGCATATCTTTTAGTGTCTAGATGGTTCTCTCGGATTGCCCATTAGTCTGAGGGTGGAATGCTGTACTAAGGTCAAGTCGGGTCCCCAAGGCCTTTTGGAAGGCCCTCTAGAAATGAAAGGTGAATTGAGGTCCCCGATCCAAGATAATAGATACTGGAACCCCATGAAGTCGAATAATCTCATCTACGTATAGTCTGGCATAACAAGGAGCACTATAGGTAGTCTTGATTGGTAGAAAATGGGTTAACTTGGTCATCCTATCTACTATAACCCAAATGGAATCAAAATCTCTAAAACAACAAGGTAGTCCGGTCACGAAGTCCATGGTAATTCTTTCCCATTTTCACTCAGGTATTTCTATCTGTTGCATTAATCTAGCGGGTCTTTGATGTTTAGTCTTGACCTGCTGACACAGTAAACAATGAGACACAAAGTTTCCTATGTCTCTTTTTCATGCCTTCCTACCAAAACAACTGCTTCAAATCCTTATACATCTTAGCGGAACCAGGATGAATCATATACCTAGAGTTATGAGCTTCTTCCAAGATAGTCCTCCTCAAATTGCCTACTTTAGGCACACACAACTGGCCACCATACCTTAATACTCCTACTTAATCAAGAGAAAGTTCAGATTTCTTTCTATTATAGATGTCTTCTCTCATCTTGCATAGCTTCGGGTCCTCGTATTGCACCGCCTTGATCTGCTCAACTAAGGAAAAATGAGCTCGAATATGGGCTAGGAATAGCTCGGAACTTCCAAGCTCAAAGCGCACACCTTCAGCTTCTAATTTGTGGATTTCCTCCACTAAAGGCCTCCTCACAAGAGCAATATGAGCTAGATTGCCTATAGACTTTCTGCTCAAGGCATCCGCCACAACATTAGCCTTCCCCGGATAATATAAGATAGTACAATCATAATCCTTGAGCAGGTCTATCCACTAAGTTGCCTTATGTTTAAGTCCTTCTGTTGAAAAATATACTTCACATGTTTCGTCATAAAGATAATGTCTCCATATTTTCAATACCAAAATAACGGCTGCCATTTCTAGCTCATGGGTTGGGTAATTTTGCTCATGTCTCTTTAACTAATGCGAAGCATAGGCAATGACTCTGCCATGTTGCATAAGAACACATCCGAGTCCTACCTGAGGTGCATCACAATAGACTGAGAAACCCCCAGTCCTTGAAGGCAAAACAAGCACCGAGGTTGAGGTCAAACAAACCTTAAGGTTCTGGAAGCTCTATTCACAAGTGCCGGACCATTGAAACAATACTCCCTTTTGAGTCAACTTGGTCAAAGGGATAGAGATCTTCGAGAAATCCTTAACAAACCTCCGATATTAACCTGATAAACCCAAGAAGCTACGGATTTCCATCACAGTCGTAAGCCTTGGCCAGTTTTGAATAGTCTCCACCTTCCTAGGATCTACCTCAATCCTTTCTCTAGATACCACGTGGCCTAGGAAGGTCACCTGGTCCAGACAAAACTCACATTTAGAGAACTTCACATAAAGCTGGTGATTTCTCAAAGTTTGCAAGACGATTCTTAGATGATGCTCATGCTCTTCCTGACTCTTGGAACATATGAAAATGTCATCGATAAAAATAATCACGAAGTGCTTTAGGAATGGCTTGAGCACTCAGTTCATCAAATCCATGAAGGCAGCTGGGGCATTGTCAAACCGAAGGACATTAATAAGAACTCATACTGTCCGTAACGGGTTCAAAAATTAGTTTTGGGAACATCTTCTTCTCGAATCCTCAACTGATGATATCCGAAACAGAGGTCTATCTTAGAAAAACAGGATGCTCCTTGGAGTTGATCAAATAGATCATCAATTCGGGGTAAAGGGTATTTATTACGAACGGTCAATCGATTTAACTGTCGATAATCTATACATAGTCGCATCGTCCCATCCTTTTCCTTCACAAAAAGTATGGAAGCACCCCATGGAGAGGTACTTGGGCAGATAAAGCCTTTCTCCAGAATACCTTGCAATTGAACCTTTAACTCTCATAACTCGGTCGGAGCCATACGATAGGGAGGGATGGATATAGGTTGGACATTTGGGGCTAGATCAATACAAAATTCAATCTCCCTGTCATGAGGTATTCCGGGTAGTTCCTCAAGAAATATGTCGGGAAATTCCAGGACCACAGGGACCTGGTCAAGACTCAAGACGGCAGCCTCCACATCCCTTACCATAGTGAGATAACCTTCATTCCCTTTGTTTATTAAGTGCGTAGCACTCATAGAAGAAATTAACTTGGCAGGAGTTAAGCAGCTATCCCTATAGAATACAAAAGACGACCCGTTTGTAACATCAAACTTTACCAACTTAGAGTAACAATCCACTGTGGCATGGCAAGAGGATAACCAATCCATACCCAGGATAACATCAAAATCTATCATCTCCAGTAGCATTAAGTCGGCCAAAGTAACCACACCATTTACACTGACAATGCATGAGGGAAACATGAGTTGAACACTTAAAAATTCCCCTACAAGAGTACCAAGCCAGAACGGGTGATCCAATATCACCGGTTGTTTGCCAAACTGAGGGGCGAAATATGGAGACACATATGAGTGAGTTGATCCCAGATTAATTAATGCATAAACCTCTAAGGAACAAACATGTAAGGTACTTGCAACCACCGCATTCGATGCCCGAGCATCTTATCTTGTCAAGGCAAAAACTCTTAAGCCAGCCCCTCTACCACCTGAGCTTCTACCACTGGCTCCCCTTGCTGAACCCCTGCCCCTGGGTCCAGATGAACTACCAGGAGATAAAGCTGAATATGATGGTATTGGCACTGCAGGATGCACAAAACTCAGGTCAAAAGCCCCCTTCGAATAACGACAGTCTTTTCTGAAGTGCTTTGATTGGCCACACCCAAAACAAGCTCCAGTGGCTTTGTGACATTGCCCCGAGTGATAATTCCTACAAAATTGACAGAACTGCTTGGGGAGATTTGATTGTCCGGATCCCTGCATACCTAGTTAGGATACATTGCCCGCTTGGGACCTAAAAGCAGACACACTCATTGGAATGGGTCCCGAGGAAGTGGCCCCGCCCAGTGGTGCTTGGCGTCAACCTTGATAATTCTGGGCTACCCTAGAGCTAGATCTCCCATAGAAATTTCCTTTCATTTTCTGCTTTTTCCCTGATTCCTTTGCAGCTCTTCATTTTTCTCTCCCAATCTCAAGACCATAGGCAGCATCTACTATCTTGGCATATGATATTCTCCCAACCATAGGAAATAAATTGGAGAATAGAGGGTTGAGTAGGCCTCGAACAAATCTCCTTGCCCTCATGGTATCAGTGAAGACAAGATGATTGGCATAGCAGGACAAATTAGTAAACTACTCCTTATACTCTGCCACAGACATTCTCGGGGTTTGTCTCAATCTTTCAAAGTCAGAAGCAAATTTCTCTCTTTTGTTGCCCGGAAGGAACCTCATCATGAAAATCTTAGTGAATTCCTCCCAAATGAAGGGAGGTAGACCAGAAGCATCCCTTCATCCTAGGAGGGTTGCATATCACTGCTTAGCAGACCCATTTAGATTGTAGGCCACCAATTCCACCGCCTGCTCACTCGGATACCTGAGGACCCTGAGAACCTTGTTAGTACAGTTGAAGAATTGTTGAGGATCATCCGTCAAAGAGTTTCCAGAGAAGTTTGGTGGGTTTAGTCTAAGGAACGATTCAATTAACACCCCTGTCCCTTCACGTTGATGACCATGCTCTCTGATCGGTGGAGTTGGCTCTGCATAGGGTGGTGATGGTTCATTCCTCCTTTGACGAGCTAGGAGTTCTACTAGAGTATTAAGAGTTTAGTGAACCTTTCTCATTTCGGCTGCTAGGTTAATTGGCTCTCATTCAGGTTGTCTGGCTGGTCTTCCTCGACCTCCTTTCCGACCATGACCCCTCCCTCTCTGGGGAGGAAAGGGGGCTTGGTTAGATTTAGCATCAAAAGCCTCATGGGCCTTTACCCTTGCAGCACGCGTGCGAGTTCTAGGCGGCATTGCTCCTAAAGGAACGACCATTGAATTAGAAGCCAATTTAGGCCATAAGAGAAAACAAGTGAGGAACAATTACTCATGACAATAACATTTACGATGACAATCCTAAAGGCCTCTAGTAGCATCACGCTTTGTGAAAATGGGCCAACTTCTATTTACATAATCGTGATCCTACTAAAGGACACTTGCTCCATAGTACACATGGAAACCTAAGTCTGATACCAACTTTGTCACAACCTAATCAAGGCCGTGACCGGTGCTTAGAGAATGAGTTCCCTAGTAAGCCTTTCACAGAAACATTTTTCGGAAAACGGACAGAGTTTCCCCTGTATTTAGGATAATTCCCAAATAAGAGTACTCCTCCTGCATAGCAGCAACCACATACTTCCATCGGGAATCCAAGCATTTTTAGAATGCACCCCTCAGCACACACGCACACATGCACATGTACACACACACACACACACACACACACACAGACACATATATATATACACCATTAGACATAATTCAATCTATACTAATTCAGCACATAATTCCATCACAATTTGTCCAACCAATTCAGTTTACATAATTTCACAAATACTAAGACTATTACAAATTAGCAAGGGTCAAATCCTGCCTGTAGTACTATGGAGCTACAATTTTAAGATTACAAAACAAAATAAGATAACCAAACCAATGCCCTTATCTAAGAGGGTTCACCAAGAGAGGTTGTCAACTACTACTAAGCAGGGGGATCGGCTCCCAGATCTGAATCTATATCTGAAAAAGATAAGATAGCCACGGGGTGAGTTTATGAAACTCAGTGAGAGATAGGACACCTTTGTATACATGAGTCAATGCACTTTTAAAAACTATAGTTCCATTCAATTTAATAACCACTGGAACTATCTAACAGGACAATCCATCAGGATTTACACTTGGGTGGCCCTTCCTTTATGTGAATCCTGTAAACAAGCACGCACCACTATTAGAGTGGCTGTGAATAATCAGGCACGCACCACACCATATGTATGGCTGTGAATATCAGGCACACACTACTCCCTTAAGTGGCTGTGAATATCATAAATCAAGGTGCACCAAGGCTAACGTCTACTACCGTTAGTAGACAGATCCTGTATAGACTTTCCTAGCCCTTTTTCATCATTGACTCATGTGAAGTTTCTAAAATAGTTTCAACATACCAATTTATTTAAATAACACAAATTTAAGGTAGTAAACAAGACAAAGGAATTCTATTTACTCATAGATCACCAACCCACGGAAGGATATCAGTACATTGGAACCACAAAGCAAGAAGGGTATCCCTTAGAGCAATCTAGCACCATAACCACAACCATATGATTGGATATTAGCTTCTAACATGGATAATTAATCCTACCTATACTCAACTCCCAAAGCATCAAACCTAGGGTTTGAGATTGAACCCCAAACCAACAAGAATTCGAAATCTATATGAATGGAAGGAGGAAAGATGTTAGAAATTACCCTAGGGAAGCCAATGAGGGTAAGGGGAAAGGTAGATTCATGAATTCCTCCACCTCCAAGTTTCAAAGTCTTCAATGGTGTTGTAGAGAGAGAAAGGGAGGGATTTGATGATGGTTAGGGTCGATGTTTGTGTTTAATGCATGTTTATAAATGGTTAATATGATAAAAGTTGATGGGGAAGGTTAGGATGAAGATTGGGCAAGTTTTGGAGGAGAGAGAGACGAGTTCGAGGTGAGAAGAGAGAGAGCGTTGCGAGAAAATGAGGGAAAACCATCGCTGGCATTTATATACACACGTGGTAATCGATTACAATTTGTTGTAATCGATTACATTACACCGAGAATTGGTAATCAATTACAAGCCTGTGTAATTGATTACCAAAAAACATGTCACTAGTGTTTATATATACACGTGGTAATCGATTACAATTCGTTGTAATCGATTACATTACACGTAGAATTGGTAATCAATTACAAGCCTATGTAATCAATTACCAAAGAATATGTGGAACCTTGAAAACCCATTTAGCCTTATGCAATCGATTACGTAATCAATTACATGAAGAAAAAACTTGGTCCTCGCATAACACGATTCCTGGTAATCGATTACAATACCGTGTAATCGGTTACAACGGGGAAAAATACAGCAGTAACATCGCATTAAAAAGAAAGATTCTGGATTTAAATGATAGACATTACAAAAGCCAGAAGGGGCCTATGCTTCTGGAGCATGTCGTTAGTGTTAATCCGATTAAGAATACAAACAAAGGCTTTCACATTAGAGGGAGATTTAGATTTCCAAATGGGTTTATCTAAGAGAAACTTGTCTGTGTTAGCAGAGGAAGTCAGAAATTCAAAATAGGATTTATAAGAGAAAATACCAGAAGAGTCAAGAGTCCAAATCCTAGTATCATGGGTATTGGATAGATGAAAAGGATTGAGCAAGGGAATATGGGACTCTAATTCATTAAACTCTCTATCATTCAAGTTTCAAATAAAATGGAAGTTCCAAGAGAGGTTATCATGAGAAAAAAAATTGATAAATAGGGGCATTGTGTAGGGATAATAATTGAAAAAGTTGAGGAAAGGTAGCAAAAAAGGGGGCATTGCTAACCCATATGTCTTCGCAAAATTTAATACAGAAACCATTACCTAAGCGGAAGGATAAGAGAGAACAAAAAGGGGGTAACCCTTGAAAGATGAATTTCTAAGGACAACTGTGAGTTACTCTACTTGCGGATTTGGTGTCCCAACCATTCGGGTGCAAACCATACTTACTTCAAATGGTTTGGTGCCATAAAGAATTAAAATGTAGAGGAAACCACCAAAGCCACTTAGCTACCAATGATTTGTTCTTAGAAACAATATTACCTAAGCCCAAACCCCCTTCCTTCTTAGGTTTACGACAAACCTCCTAATTAACAAGGTAATTTTTTCTGGCTTCCCCAGCCCTTAACCACAAGAAATCCCTCATGAGTTTATCAATATTATTGGCTACTGCCACAAGAATATGAAAGAGGGAGAGGAAGTATAAGGGAATGCTAGATAAATAAGGATGAATGAGGGTTATCCTACCTTCCAAAGAGAAATAAGCACCTTTCCAATAGTCTAACCTCTTAGAAATTTTACGCACCACAAGATCCCAAAAAGAAATAGCACAGGGATTACCTCCCAAAGGAATACCTGGATAAATGAAGGGCCACTAAAGCACTTGACATCCTACCAAAGAAGTGAAAGCATTCATACTTTGACTATCAACATTAATACCTGCTAAACTGCATTTGGCTAAGTTAATCTTAAGACCTGAGATAGCTTCAAAGAAACCTAGAATATTTAATTGACAAAAGAATCTTCTTCAGGTTCCAAAAAGAAAATTATGTCATCAGCAAATTGGAGATGGGAGACTAACACCTTCTCCCTACCAATAGTTAGACCCTTCACCAGCCCATTATCAACAGCTCTTGAAACTAAATGACTAAGAACATCAACTACCAAGGTGAAAAGAAAAGGAGATAGGGGATCTCCTTATCTCAAACCTTTTTTACCTTTGAACTAGGATCTAGGTTTACCATTAACAATAATTGCAAAAGAAGAAGAGAACAGGCATCCTGAAATCCAATTTCTCCATCTCTTTTTAAACCCTTTCCTATCCAAAACTTTATCCAAAAAACCCCAACAGACTTGATCATAAGCTTTCTCAAAGTCCAATTTAAAAACAAGGCCGATATTCCCTTGAGATCTAATGTCTTCCACCACCTCATTAGCAATAAGCGCTACATTTAGAATTTGCCTACTAAGGATAAAAGCACTTTGGTTTTCAGAAATGGTATAAAAAAGAACCTCACTGAGTCTAGTAGCAAGCACTTTTATAATTATCTTGTAAACACTAGACACCAAACTAATGGGACGAAAGTCCTTAACTTTAAGGGATTTATCCTTTTTAAAGATAAGGAAGATGAAGGTAGAATTCATGCAGACTCCAATTTTACTATTAAAGAAGAATTTAGTGAACACCTTTAGGAGATCATTCTTGACAATTTCCCAATAATCTTGAAAGAACGCAAAGGTAAAACCATCAGGACTAGGTGCTTTTTCTCTCCCCGGACTAACAACAACCTTACGGATCTCGTCCTCTTCAAAAGGCCTCTCTAACCAAGATGCTTTGTTTAGAGAAATAGGGCACCAATCCAAGTCCTCAATGAAAGGTCTGCTAGGCAAATCTTTTGTGAATAACTTAGCATAAAAGCTAGAGATCTCAGAAGTAATAACCTCCATATTTCTAGAAATACCGCCACCCTCGAGCTCCAACTCTTTAATAAGGATTTTCCTACGCCTACTAGAAGCCACCCTATGAAATAATCTTGAAGTGGCATCCCTATCCTTTGCCCATTGAAGCTTCATCTTTTGCCTCCGACTAATTCTTCCTTTGCCAAGATATCATCAAGATCCAACCTTAACTTCTTCAGCTTTTCATTAAGATCCTCTGAAAGATTTCCTTCTACCTCCAAACTATCCAGAAAAGCAATCTCTTTCAAGATCCTATCTTTTCTAACACGAATATCTCCAAAAACATATTTGTTCTACTATTTCAAATTATCCTTGAGAACCTTTAATTTCCTCATAAATTTAAATCTTTCCCAACCATTAACAGAAGTAGAGTTCTAAACTTCCCTAACAAAAGGAAAAAAGAGTGATGGTTGCACGACATGTTTTCAAATCTAAAAGGGGTAGGACCTCAAGACACCTTACATGATTCCAAAACAATAGGGAAATGATCAAATCCATGACAGGGAAGACTTTCTTGGACAAGGTCAGGAAAAGCATCCTCCTATGCCAGGAAGAAAAGGAACCTATACAACCTAGAAGCAACTGAATAGTGTCTTCTAGCTAACCAAGTGAACCTAGCATTAGAGAGAGGAATATCCCTTAGGTTACACTCCCTAATGACGCTATCAAAATCTCTCATGGAAGAAGTAAGATGATCCCCATCCAACTTTTTAGTTGGAGACCTAACAACATTGAAATCACCCCCAAGCACCAATGCAAACCACAAAAACCACACAAAAAACCCAATTCATCCCACAGGAGAGATCGCAATCTGGGGCTATTAGGACTATACACTAAAGAGATCCATCATTGGCCTCTCCCTTGAATATCTAACAAAACAGAAACAGAAAAGACTCCATGAATGGAATAAACCTTAGAAGCAAATCTAGTATCCCAAATGACTAACATACCACCCGATGCGCCAATTGAAGATAAACATTCCCAACCCTTAAATCTAGATTCCCAAATATCCCTAATAACAAGATCATCCAGAACCTCCAACGTAGTTTCTTGCAACAACACTATATTAGTGGAAGCTTTAATGATAGTCTCCCTTACTCATTTACACTTTGCCCTACTACCCAACCTTCTAACGTTCCAACTAAGAATCTTCATTAGTATCCTTGCTCACCTGCTTACTACCCTTGCCTCCATAATTAATATTAGAAGCCAATTGACCCAACTCTTTAATCAACCTCTTTTTCTTTCTAGTATAAGTTGTCAGGGAATCAAGTAAGGGACTAGAGAGACCTATTAGGTTGACAACTTTAACCCCCGTGAATTAAGGGATGAGAACAAAGATTATTTTGAACCATTTCATGGTAGCTAGTGGCTTCAACATTTTCCTCAACTTTGTTCCCTATGGGTGCATCATGTAAATTCAAAGAAGGGTTTGACTCTTGAATGGAGAGGAGACCATCTCCTTGAGCTGAGCTCTCACCTTTGTCACTTGAAAAATTACACAAGTTTTGAAAACCAGATGAAGAAAAGGCGAAATTCCGATTATCAACATAAGGAGTTTTGGAACGGTTAAGAAAAAAAGAGATAGGATCACTCCCTGTGTAAGGAAAAGCAGGACTCTGACCGCCTATATTTTTAATAGGATTAATACCAACTTCTGTACCAGAATAAAGGCTCTCATCCTTTGTTCTTCTTTTATGCTCAAAACGTTGTAGAAGGCTCTCATCCTCCACTTTTCCTTTCTGATCAAAAGGTTGTGCAACTCCTTCCAACTCCATTTCTGGTTGGCAATGGCTCCGGTCATGTTTTGGAACCTCCTGATCAAGTTCTAGTAATTCCTACTCAAGTTTTTGCAAATTGTGAGTGAATAAACCTTCCCCATCCTGATCTTCTGAAACATAGCTTAGATTGATACCTAAGTCTTCATCTTGAGATGAGGAATCCAAAGCGGAGGCAGCAAATATCCTTAGAAGCTTAAGTTTCTGCCACCTTCTCTTCTATATCTATGTTCCTCGTTTGTAAATTTTTCTCTAAAGAAGGTGAGATAGGGGGATTAGCTACATAACCCTCAGCTTGAGAGGCATCCTTCAAAAAAAAATGGAGAGGATATTATCTTGTTTGAAGTATAAACTACCAAGCCAGAGGAAGTGTTGGAATGAATGCCTAAGGGGGCAGTTGGTGGGTTTTTCCCCTTCACCTTGGGCACCCAAATTTGTCTAGTAAACCCCTTCTTCTTCCCTTTTTCTTGTAAAAGAGGTTAATGAAGGCAGAACTTGAGAAAAAGAACCTAGACCCAATATTGAAAATACACTTAACTTGGGTCCTACTCTTAAAAAGACATTGCCTTTTGATGTTTTAGAGGCATTACTTTGACTAACCCATCTAGCCAATCTTTTTCCATCAAGACTAATCTCAATTCTTAAAGACTATTTCTCCTTCTCAACTCCCTTTTTCACCACTTCTGAATAAGATAATCCCTAGACTAGACTTCTTCTTAGTTGACAATAAGGTTGTTCTTAATTCAAGGAAATTCGTTTTAAAGGATTTACCACCAATAAATCCGATAAGGCCCTACCAAAGTGATTCTAACCTGCAAAAGAGCGGCCTTTAGGAACAATTATCAAACTCCTCCTCCCATTGCCGAAGAATTTAGTCACTAGCACATAATGCCCTCTGTGGTTATGACCACGGTATACAACAAACACCTTGCCATTGTCTTCAAAATGCCTTATGAAGGAAGGACAAGAGAACAAAGCTTCATCTTTGAAAGTAGACAGGAGCCAAAAGGAGGCGTCTCTGTCTAGCAGTAGTGATTTTATAAAGCCTCGACCTCTTTCCATTATTTGGCAAAAAGAAGGCCTTCCCGCCATCCTCAAGATTAAAATCGAAGCACTTGGCTTCAATGGCAATTAATTTAACTCCCCCCATTGAGAATAGCAGAAGAAACGGGAGGAGAAATCAGCATATCCTCGAGAAGAAATGGGAATAATACTGTCCAAACTCTACCCCAGCCAAGAGAGAGAGAAGGGCTTCACAGAAGTCAAGACAGTAGCAATGGGTCAAATCTAGAAGATGGATGTCGTCAGAAAATCACCGAAGAATACCACCGGAGGAGAAGGAAGCAATTAGAGATGGAGAAGCACTCGCACACGCGACGCATAAGACGGAAGTGCCGGATGGTAAAACAGCACATGAGAGGACATCAGGTCTTCACCAGAAACAAAACTCCAGTGGTGGGCTGGACCACTGGTAGGGACTCAAGGGCGGTGTCGTGTGTCATTGGAAACTGCCCCTACGAAGGAGTTCTTGGTTGATCTTCTGGCCAGAGGTGGGTAAAAGGTGCGCACTATTTGTTTTAAAAACATCGTTCGTAATTCAGTCCTACAATATTTTTAAATTTGTGCTACTTAGGTGTCTAACTTTCCTAGGTTTGAGAATGTTGTGAAAGAGTGAATGTGAATATGTGTTGCGCCTCCGGCAAGTATACTGGATCGTACAAGTAATAAAGTGATGAGAAAAGTATCGTTCCCACGAGGATAGATCAAATATCGGATAGTTTAAAGGTGACTATTTGGAAGGAATGAAATTATGGATGTAAAGAAATTTAAAATAAAAATAAGCATTTAATAACTACGAAAAATAGTAACCAGGACGGATTCAAGAAAGGTTGGCTAAATATAATGGAATGAACGCTAGGGCTAATTAACTTCACTTATTGTAGACACATTGCCTATAAATTTCTGTTAATCTATTCTATCCTAAATTACTCACGGTCAGTTCCCCTTAATTTATTCTTAGCCTCTCTCGAGGTCAAGCAATACTCTTTATCCTAAACTGATTGCCTAATCTCTTAGCACAAACTAATCTAGGAAAAGGTTGAAGTTCTATGGGTTCCTATGTTGACCGCATGAACCGCATTTGTCTATTTCTAGTTTTCGCTCAGCTCACGGTGTTTATGTTCAGAAGCTTTGTTTACAAACCCTATCTTTAGTTATTGCAAACCAATGAATCAATTGAATGGTGGCCAATCAATCAAAAGCATTAAGCACACACAAAAACACTAAGCAATTGAAATAGAAACAAGATTAACATTAATCCATAAAGAAATTTGTCATATAAAAGGGTCCATTAATGCCCTAGCAAGAGAAATTTAGCTCATGTCTAAAGAAAGGAAAACAATAACAGAGTATAAAGATGAGGAAACAGAAAAACAAAGAGCCATGGAGAATTCTGGCTAGAAATAAGGAATTCAGGAAAATTTAGATCTCTCCGTGTTCATGATTAAGCGCCGAAATCCTTGAATCTTCACCTTCAATCTCCTTGGAAGAAATCTTCTGTCTTGGAGAGGGTGTGTAAGTGTCTCCGGATCCCCTTTGTGATATGTGTGACCCCTTTTTATAGTGCGTATGTCCCTCTTTTAACTCTAAGCTCGAATGGATAATCTGCTGCAAACGGGCTTGCGCTATAGCGCAAGGGGTTGTGCTGTAGCGTAAGCCTCAATTCTTGGCTCATTTGTGAAATCCGGTGGCGCACTATAGCGCGCTGGGTTGCGCTATAGAGCAACGAAAATTTGTTGACATTTATACGAACACGGCAGCGCGCTATAGCACGTTGGGTTGCGCTATAGTGCAACATGAAACCTTGGAAATTTGACAAAACAGGAGTGCGCTATAACGAAACATGAATGTGGCAATTTTCTTCCTTATGCGGCAATACGCTGTAGCACACTGGCTTGAGCTATAGCGCAAGGTGCTGAGTCTGAATTCATGGCTTGGCTCCTTCAACTTCTTTTGGGCCCATTTGTATCTACAATAAATCAAATAAACCTAAAATAAGTATCCAAAAGATAAGAAAATAATAGAAAATGAGAATACCACCTAATCTAAACTACTTAACTAAAATAAAACAAAATAGAAACAAAGCTAAATAACTACGTTCTAAATCAAATAAAAACTAGCTAAAAATATAACTCACCAAAGGGAGTTATCACAACCCCCAACTTAAGTATTTGCTTGTCCCCAAGCAAAACTCAAAACAAGGACTCAAAACAGAAAAACAAAAGACTCAACCAAAAACACTTAAAACAAAAGGACTTACTAGATAAAATGGTCAAGATAGAAGCTGTTGTCTATGAGATTCCTCATCATTGCTCCATAACTTAACTCAAAAGTTACCAGGGATCAAAGTCTAAGTACCAAGACCATCTAATTGTGCAATCACATTGTCAAAAGAATGGATCAAGTGTGTGTGTGTATAAGAGAAAAGCAACAAAGAATTGACTCACCCTATGCTTATGTCATGTTTAAGAAAAGACAAAAATATCACACTATTCACAATCCTCTCTCTCTATTTCTACATGAATGTCACTTAGTCAAAGATCAAAAGAACTTCTCTTAGCTTGTAACGGTAGGCCAAGGTAAGAGGTATGATGGAATAGTCATTTAAGCTCAATTAATTCCCTCAACTTAGGGAACCCTCACCCCTAATTCATTCTCCTTGAGGTACCCCCAACTTAGTTGCTTGGCAACCATCATGCTTTTCTTGTTGAAACTTGGCATTATATTTTCCTTGTATTGCCAACTTTTCTCTATTTTTTCTTTTTTTTCTTTTTTTTTTCATTCCTCCTTCCCTTTTCTTTTTTTTCTTTATTTTTTTTCAAATATTCACCCACTCCGCTTTTAACTTTAGAAAGCATGAGGTTGGTGTAGTGGAGATATTACCCTATTCAAATGAGTTTAGAAGTTAAGGCTTGAGAATAAACCATGGGATCAAAAAAAGAAAAGCAAGGAAGAGCATTAGGCTCATAACGTGGTTCAATCCAAGAATAGGTTTTAAGGCTCAAATAGGTGACTAAGGATCAATGACCAAGGATGGGAAATAAGGCTCAATTATGGCTACCAAACATGGCCTAAATCACTTCGAAGGCTAAGATTCGCTCACATATATTTCAAGAGAGATTCGCATGAATAAGAATGCATGTCTGAACCTAAATAAAGCATAAAAAGCATAAAGACCACCTATCCTAAGTTGCTAACCCTTATCAAAGTGCAAGAAAATAATCCTTCTCAATTCAAAAGTAAAGGCATAAGAAGATTTTCAAGACTTAAATTTGGATCCAAAGTCACTTAAGAGTCAACAAATAGAGCAGTCTTTCATATCATAGGCATAGGCATAGCATCTATTTGACTGACAAACGACACTAAAAAAAAAAGACTGAAATAAAAAAATCCTTTTGGTTTTTTTTTTTTTTTTTTGAAATAGAAACAAGACAACTAGAAGATTAGAAAACTAACAATAACTAAAGGAAAATAAGCAGGAGCAAAACACAAAAGTACATTTATGGACTTTCCCAACCCCCAACTTAAAAATTGTGCATAGTCCCCAATGCACTAGAATAGAAGCAAAAAAGGAAAGGAAAGGAAAGGAAAGGAAGGGAACTCCCCAAATCTAGTCTTCCTCAGACTCCTCAGCTGCACGCCCAATTTCATCACCTCCTCCACTTATGAACTTCCTGATAGCTCCATGAACCTAAAAAAAAACAAAACAAACCAGACTTGAATAAACTAAATTGATTCTAAATAAAATTATACCCAAAAAAAAAAATTAACAATAATAAAGAAAAACTAAAATGATCCTAAATAAAAAAAGTTAAAGGAAATCAAAGAAAAGTTAGAAAAAGTTGGGTTATCTCCCAACAAGCACTTTGATTTAATGTCCCTAAGTTGGACATGACTCTATCTAACAGCATGGATCAGAGAGAAGAGCTAAAGCCTTGAGTTTGTCATAGCTTCCATCAACATATGGCTTTAACCTTTGGCCATTGACTTTAAAAGTGCCTTTGGTAGGATGTGTGACCTCAATGGCTCCAAAAAGGGATACTTTAGTGATCTCAAAAGGTCCGGACCACCTTGATTTCAGCTTCCCAGGGAATAGCTTCAATTTAGAATTGAAGAGTAGGACTTTCTGACCTATGTGGAAGTCTCTCCTTAGTATATGCCTATCATGCCACTTCTTGGTTTTCTCCTTATAGAGCTTGGCATTTTCATAAGCTTCCTGTCTAAACTCATCCAACTTGTAACATCCCCATATAACGTAATAGGAAATAATAAAAATAAACTTTTATTATTCACAATCTTGCCCCTAAACTTTTTAGAAAATGATCTTTAAGTCCTTATATATTATTTACAGCCTTGCCCCTGAATATTTTAGAAAATGACATTTAGTTCCCTATATCAACAGGATTAGTAAAATAAGGTTTTAAACGAAGCAGAATCGCGTAGCGAAAACGTTGAAACCTAAACCTCAGCTGATTGAGCCACGGAGGTATCCATATGTGAAATGACGTGGGATGCCCCTAGACTTACCTATAATTATGAAAATGCTATTAGCCATAAACAACAAAAACTAGAAAGGCCCTCAAGTTGCAAAATGTTTAATTTACACTATTAATCGATTTATTCGATTTTATTGAATCCTTAAGATTAATTAGAAATTAATTAAAGCTTGATTAAGAGTTAATTAGATGTTAGATTAGAGAGATTAGAATTAGAAATAATTAGAATAGAAACATATAAAACTTCACAAATTTCTTCAAAACCATTTTACCGATTTAAAGGAAATCGGTAGGATTACGGTATTTTAAACTGTCAGAACAGAACCAATAGGATTTTACGCTCTAAACCCTGCATCAAGTGGCTGAAAACTCAGCCACTTAACCCACCAAAGTGGCACAAGACAGCCACAAAAGGGAGGGAAGTATGGCTGAATATGAGCCATACAAACTCCAACCAATCAAATTACAAGATTTCAACCACCAACACTTCCATAATATATTTCTCTCTTCCTTCAGCAGAATTTTTGAGCTCCCTCTTCCAGCAGCCTTCCTATCCTCTTTTCTTCATCTTCTTTATCTCCTTCTACTTTCAGCCTCCCTCAAGCTTCTTGCATCCCTAGAACTCAAGATTAGCTAGTTATTGCTTCAAAAAAAAGGTAGGATTCCAATTCTATCTTGATTTTCTGATTATGGGTAGCTGTTGGTGACTCTATTTACTCAATTCTTGATGAGATAATTGAATGATTATGATGTTATTTGGCTGGTTTGTTAGCTCTTGTTGGTGTTAAATTCGTTGAGGAGGTAAGCAAGGGGTGAAAGGATGAAGATGTGAGAAGCTGAAAACCTAAAATCCCTCGGCAGTCCGTACGGCAGAGTGTACCGCTCCGCCTACAGCCGATTAAATTTGATGAAACTATTTTTATATGAAACTAGACATCTAGGGCTTTCCATGAATTTTTGAATTTCGACCTAGGTTTTTGACTCTGATTCTGAGCAGACTGGGTTGTTCAGGGTAGAACTCACTCTATACTACTTGAAAATAAATGAAACAAACTTTTTTAGAAAGGTTACACATAGGATAATGTCCCATAAAAATTTTAGAGTTAGATAAGGTCCCAGTTGCTCCCAGTGATCCAAGAAAGTTGCCCTATGTCCAAACCGGGCCAGAACAGGGCAGTTTAGGAAGGTCAGAATTCGGGGCTTATAACTTGAGCCCTACTAAGTCAAATGGAATGGAACTTTTTGTAGATGAAACTTTACCCTGTTAACTTTAATATGAGTCCAATTTCGTGTAATTTGAGTCAGTTTTCGATTTATAGTGGATTTTTACTTTTAGGTGTCTGATTCTGGCCAGCCACTAGGCAAGCCGGGATAAAACCTAAATATCTTAAGCTATAGATATCAAAATTAGATGGGACCAAAGAGGTTAGAAAATAGACACATAACACTTTAACATATCCAAAAATGAGGTCCAAATGAGTTAAATAGAAATTATGGCTTGAATTATAAAAATCGGGTTAGTTAACTATGCTGAGGCAGAAACTTTGCCTTAATGAGATTATTGTTGTTATGAATTTCATGTTGAAATATGAATGCAATGTTGCAACATTTGTGATAAATTGATGTTCTGGTATACTAGCACTATTCACGGGGAAGCGGACTTGATCCGTTATACTATAAAATTAAGCAGAAATATGTGAATTATATGAAGGTGATAAACATTTATGTGTTATGCTCATAAGATTCATATATGTAAGGATGATTTGAGTATGATATGAATATATTGAATGTGGGTCCCTTCATCTGGAGGCAGTTACGAGATCCCTCCTTGTGAAGGCAGTTAAATAAGATAAGATGTGGGTCCCTTCACTTGGAGGCAGTTGCACTTTGAATCCCTCCATGTGAAGGCAGCTAAAACTTTTGGGTCCCTCTATGTTGGAGGTAGATAGCCAACTGAGTCCCTCTGACCTAGAGGCACGTGGGTCCCCTTGTGGTTGAGTCGGTGTGACAATGGTCACGAGTCAAGCTGACAAGCTCACTCCAAGGCCAGGCTACCCAAGGGTAATAAAGGCTAAAGACTAAAGACTAAAGACTAAAGATTAAAGCATGTGCAAGCACCCCGCTCACATGAGACATGGCATCGACCCAGCTAATGTGAGTATAGGGGCTAGGACTTACATGAGGCATGGTATGACCCAGCTAATGTAAGTACCGAATGAAGGTCCCATATTCCTAAGGAACGTGACATGGCGATCACGCTCTGATGGGGTATGACATGGCGATCATACTTTAGAGTGTGGCATGTAAAGATTTTATGATGAAAAGGAAGAAAAAGAAAGAAAAGTAAACTTTATGTATATGCATGAATTTAAGTACAAGTAAAGTTATGTGCAGATGTTATGTCCCCAGTATATTGATGCTATTGCATTTTATTATGTTTCAGCTACTATTCCTAATATAATTCATGAAATTTGTTTCATATGGGCTCTCCCAAATTGCCAAGTATGTGAGTAAAATGAACTTTGCTTCGGACATTATATTTTCGAACTTTAAAATTGAACAGTTTGTATAGCATGTTCACCCTTTCATAATAAACCGAAGCAAACTGGAGATGGCAACGATGACACAGCTTATGTTAGTTTAATAAATTCTACTAAGAATTTATAATTCTCACTCCTATGTTTATTTCCGTGTTATCTCCAGATAGTTCAGCAGTTTTGAAGAAGGTCCTCCAAGGCGGAGTTGACTAGTAAGATTGAAGGTGGCCAAAGGTTGCTGCCAGACAAGATCCGATTAAGTGACAGTAACAACTCCTAGGTAAGGTATTATGACTTAAGCATTGTACCATACTCGGGAGGGTGTTACGCAACTCATTAAGCTGTAGCATTCTTTTCTCACTTGCCTCTTTGAGATGAAAATTGAGCAGTTTTGTTGCCCAATATGCCTTATGCTCCAACTCAATTGGCAAGTGACAAGCCTTCCCAAAGACCAATCTATATGGAGACATCCCAATGGGAGTCTTGAAAGCTATCCTATAAGCCTAAAGAGCATCATCCAACTTAACTGACCAATCCTTTCTTGAAGAATTAACAGTCTTCTCAAGGATCCTCTTCAACTCCCTGTTGGACACCTCCACTTGGCCACTTGTCTGAGGGTGGTAGGGGGTGCTAACCTTGTGCTTCACATCATATTTGGCAAGAAGGGCTTCAAATTGACGGTTGCAGAAGTGTGTACCTCCATCACTGATTATTGCTCTCGGGGTGCCAAATCTTGAGAAAATATTCTTCTTTAGAAACCTTGTGACGACCCGAGCATCATTAGTAGGAGATGCCATGGCTTCCACCCATTTGGACACATAATCAACTGCTACCAATACATATTTGTTGCCAAAGGAAGTGGGAAAGGGACCCATGAAGTCAATACCCCAAACATCAAATAGCTCAACCACCAAAATATTATTCAATGGCGCCACCTAGAAACATTCCCAGTCCTTTGGCAATCATTGCACCTTCTCACATAGTCATTGGCATCTCTGAAAATAGTGGTCCAATAGAACCCACATTGGAGGACCTTAGTAGCTGTCTGGGTGGCTCCGAAGTGACCCCCAACTGGTGATGTGTGACAATGGTAAAGAATGCTAGCCACCTCTTCTTGAGGAACACATCTTCTGATAATCTGATCTGAGCAGTGTCTATAAAGAAATGGGTCCTCCTAGAAGTAGTACTTGAGGTCAGAAAAGAATTTCCTCTTTTGGGAGTGTGAGAGGTCCTCAGGCAGAATTCTCTTCACTGGATAATTGGCATAGTCTGCAAACCATGGTGTTACTTGTGCTATCCATAGCTGCTCATCAAGAAATGTCTCTCTAATCTCTTCTTCCTCATGCAGAAAGGGAGAAGTCAATCTAGAAAGGTGGTCAGCTACCAAGTTCTCTGCTCCCTTTTTATCTCTGATCTCCAAATCAAATTCATGAAGCAATAGAATCCATCTAAGGAGCCTAGGCTTGGCATCCTTCTTATCCAACAAGAACTTCAGGGCCGCATGGTTCGTGTAAACAATCACCTTAGCACCTATCAAATAAGAACGGAATTTGTCAAAAGCAAAAACAACAGCCAAAAGTTCTTTTTCAGTGGTAGCATAATTAAGTTGTGCTTCATTCAAAGTTCTACTGGCATAATAAATAACATGCAACAACTTATTCTTCCTCTATCCTAAAACAGCACCTATGGCATAATCACTAGCATCACACATGAGCTCAAATGGCAAATCCCAATTAGGTGTAACAAGAATGGGAGCTGAAACTAATTTGTTCTTCAAAAGTTCAAAGGCATGCAAACATTCATTATCAAAATTAAAAGGAACATCCCTAACTAACAAATTACTCAAAGGCTTAGCAATTTTAGAGAAGTCCTTAATAAATCTCCTATAAAATCCAGCATGGCCTAAGAAACTTCTAACTCCCTTCATATTGGTTGGTGGAGGTAACTTCTTAATGACTTCAATTTTGGCTCTATCCACTTCAATTCCTTTAGTTGAGATCCGATGTCCAAGAACTATGCCTTCCTGCACCATAAAATGACACTTCTCCCAATTCAAAACAAGGTTAGTTTCCTGACATCGTTTCAAAACCAAAGATAAATGATACAAACAATCATCAAAAGAAGAACCAAAAATTGAAAAATCATCCATAAAAACCTCTATAAACCTCTCCATCATATCATGGAAAATAGCCAGCATGCATCTCTGGAAGGTGGCTGGGGCATTGCACAACCCAAATGGCATTCTCTTATATGCAAATGTCCCATATGGGCAGGTGAATGTAGTCTTCTCCTGATCCTCTGGGGCAATGTGTATCTGGTTGTACCCAGCGTAGCCATCCAAGAAGTAATAGTAAGCATGGCCTGCTATCCTCTCCAACATTTGGTCCATGAAGGGTAGTGGGAAATGGTCCCTACGGGTGGCGTCATTAAGCTTCCAGTAATCAATACACATCCTCCACCCGGTGACCGTACGAGTTGGAATGAGCTCATTATTCTCATTCTTCACCACTGTAATTCCTCCTTTCTTGGGTACCACCTGAACTGGGCTCACCCAAACACTGTCTGAAATTGGATATATGATCCCTGCATCTAGGAGCTTCACCACTTCCTTCTTCACAACCTCTTTCATGGTTGGGTTTAGCCTCCTTTGTGGTTGGACCAGTGGCTTAAAGTCATCTCCCATGAAGATTTTATGTATGCAAAAGGTGGGACTGATACCCCTCAAGTCTGAAATCTGCCACCCTATAGCTGCCTTATGATCTCTTAGTACCCTTAGCAACTTATTTTCTTCTACACTACTTAGTGAGGCACTAATAATAACAGGATACGTGTCACCCTCACCAAGGAATGCATATCTCAGATGGATAGGAAGTTGCTTGAGCTCTAATTTTGGTGGCTCCTCACTCATTGGTTGTAGTTCCTTAGCCTGTGTTAGAGTGTCAGAAAAAGGCTGGGAAACTACCGGTTGAGCTTCCAAAAGTTCATGGCACAGCTGTAAGTTGCTATCCTCCAATTCTTCTGCCATTTTAGAGTTCAGCAGGTATGCCTCTAAGGGAATGGTGGTGGAAACAGCTCCAAAGGAAGAGGTCACCACCTCTTCAACGACATCCACTTTAAGGCAAGAATCAGCTTCCAAGGGAAACTTAGTTGCCTCAAAAACATTGAAGGTGACCTTCTTATCTTGTACCCGCAACTCTAACTTTCCCTCTTGGACATCTATGAGAGCTCTCCCAGTGGCTAAGAAGGGTCTCCCAAGAATAAGGGGGACTTCCCTGTCTTCCTCCATGTCAAGCACTACAAAATCCACCGGGAATATGAGCTTATCCACCTTTACCAGAATATCCTCAATAATGCCTCTTGGATGCTTGATTGATCTGTCAGCCAGCTGTAGTGACATCATGGTAGGCTTGACTTCTCTGACTCCAAACTTCCTGAAAATAAACAAAGGCATTAAATTAATATTGGCATCAAGATCTCAAAGAGCTTTATTAAAATAAACATTATCAATGACACATGGAATAGTAAAACTCCTTGGATCTTTAAGCTTGGGAGGTAGCTTGTTTTGCAAGATGGCACTGCACTCTTCAGTAAGTAGGACAGTCTCATCATCTCTGATTTTTCTCTTTTGAGAGAGGATTTCCTTCATAAACTTAGCATAACTAGGCATTTGAGTCAATGCCTCCACAAAGGGTATATTAATTTGCAGCATCTTGAATACTTCCAAAAATTTTGCAAATTATTTATCATGCTGCTCTTTCTTCAGTTGCTTCACCCTCTGTGGATAGGGAATGGGAAGGTCATAGGCAGGTGGTGCCACATACTCTGGCGTCTTTTCTTCTTCTCCCATTCCCTTGCTACGCCTCATAGGAATCTCATATTTCTTCCCTTGGGTAGTTTGCACTTCAGTCTCAGCAGGTTGCTCTTCTTCCACTTCTAGCATCTCAGGTTCTTCTAGTTCTTTGCCACTTCGCAGGATAATTGCCTTAACTTGCTCTCTTGGATTTTTCACTGTGTTGCTAGGCAAAGTACCCTGTGGTCTTTCAACTAGTTGTTGGGATATCTACCCCAATTGAGTTTCAAGGTTTTTAATGGAAACCTCCTGGTGCTTGAATTGTGCTTCAATTCTGTCCATAAAATTAGAATGAGTCTGCATGAATTGTTGGAACATTTCTTCCAAGTTAGATTTCTTCTCTTGGATAGGTGGGTTGTATGAATGCCTGGGAGCACCCTGATTCCCATGGAACTGACTGGAATGACCATAGTCTCTGTATCCAGGAACATAGTTATTGGGATGGAAGTTGTGCCTCTGACCATTCATGTAATTGACTTGTTCATCAGAAGTAGGCTCTGTAGCACATTCTTCATTAGGATGATTCCCTTGGCAGAAGTCACACCGCAAGATCGGTGCTGGGGGAGTGGTATTGAGCATATCTAATTGCTTCTAAATGGCTGTGTTTTGGACAGAGAGAGCTTGCATCTGGGCCAAAAGGGCAGTGGTAGTGTCGACTTCCAAAACTCCCCTCTTCTGAGTTCTCTCAAGGCCTCTGGTAATTGTTGCTAACCATTGTTTCAAATAGCTCCCATGACTGCTCTGGTGTCTTATTATTCAGAGAGCCATTAGCTGCTGCATCAACCATGATTTGGGTGGACATGAGGAGACCATTGTAGAATGTTTGGATTTGCATCCAGAGCGGGATGCCATGATGTGGACACTTGGCCAATAATTCCTTATACCTCTCCCAAGACTCATAGAAGGATTTTCCATCTTCTTGGGTGAAGGAAGTGATATCATTCCTTATCTTAGCAGACTTGGCAGGAGAGAAGTACTTCTCCAAGAATTTTCTAGCCACCATATCCCATGTAGTGAGAGTCCTTGTGGTAGAGACTTCAACCAAGCTCTGGCTTTGTCCCTCAATGAAAAATGGAACAGCCTCAACCGAATAGCATCATCCGTGGCACCATTAATTTTTATGGTGTCACAGATTTCCAGGAAGTTGCTGAGGTGTTCATTTGGATCCTCACTAGGTAGTCCCGCAAACTGGCAGTTTTGTTGCACGAACTGAATCAGTGATGTTTTCAGCTCAAAGTTGTTTGCTTGGACAGGCGGTCTCATAATACTTGATGAGCACCCTTCAAGAGCGGGTGCCAAGTAGTCCTTCATGACTCTATCATCATGCTCATTTTCATTGGCCATGGTAACTTCAAGGACTTCTTCAATTGCTCTCCGTGCTTTCCTGAGTTGACGCAAGGAACGCTCGATTTCTGGATCAAAGAGCAAGTCTTCAACAGATTGGCTCCTTCGCATAAACTGCAAAAACGGAACACAAGAACAGGTGAACAAAATAACAAGGCTAAATAGAAATAACTAACAAAATAAAATAAAATATCCAATCTAGTATCCTTTCAACTAAAAATGATATTGATACTATACCCGGCAACGGCACCAAAAACTTGCTGCGCCTCCGGCAAGTATACCGGATCGTACAAGTAATAAAGTGATGAGAAAAGTATCATTTCCACGAGGATAGATCAAATACTGGATAGTTAAAAGGTGACTATTTGGGAGGAATGAAATTATGGATGTAAAGAAATTTAAAATAAAAATAAGCATTTAATAACTACGAAAAATAGTAACTAGGACGGATTCAAGAAAGGTTGGCTAAATATAATGGAATGAATGCTAGGGCTAATTAACTTCACCTATTGTAGACGCATTGCCTATGAATTTCTGTTAATCCGTTCTATCCTAAATTACTCACGGTCGGTTCCCCTTAATTTATTCCTAGCCTCTCTCGAGGTCAAGCAATACTCTTTATCCTAAACTGATTGCCTAATCTCTTAGCACAAACTAATCTAGGAAATGGTTGAAGTTCTATGGGTTCCTATGTTGACCGCATGAACCGCATTTGTCTATCTCTAGTTTTCGCTCAGCTCACGGTGTTTATATTCAGAAGCTTTGTTTACAAACCCTATCTCTAGTTATTGCAAACCAACGAATCAATTGAATGGTGGCCACTCAATCAAAAGCATTAAGCACACACAAAAACACTAAGCAATTGAAATAGAAACAAGATTAACATTAATCCATAAAGAAATTTGTCATACAAAAGGGTCCATTAACGCTCTAGCAAGAGAAATTTAGTTCATGTCTAAAGAAAGGAAAACAATAACAGAGTATAAAGACGAGGAAATAGAAAAACAAAGAGCCATGGAAATTTCTGGCTAGAAATAAGGAATTCAGGAAAATTTGGATCTCTCTGTGTTCATGATTAAGTGCCGAAATCCTTGAATCTTCACCTTCAATCTCCTTGGAAGAAATCTTTTGTCTTCGAGAGGGTGTGTAAGTGTCTCTGGATCCCCTTTGTGATATGTGTGACCCCTTTTATAGTGCATATGTCCCTCTTTTAACTCTCAGCTCGAATGGATAATCTGCTGCAAACAGGCTTGCGCTATAGCGCAAGGGGTTGCACTGTAGCGCAAGCCTTAATTCTTGGCTCATTTGTGAAATCCGGTGGCACGCTATAGCGCGCTAGGTTGCGCTATAGCTCAACAAAAATTTGTTGACATTTATACGAACTCGGCAGTGCGCTATAGCAGCATGGGTTACTCTATAGCACAACATGAAACCTTGGAAATTTGACAAAATGGGAGCGCGCTATAGCGCGCTGGGTTGCACTATAACGCAACATGAATGTGGCAATTTTCTTCCTTATGCGGCAATGCGCTGTAGCGCACTGGCTTGAGCTATAGCGCAAGGTGCTGAGCCTGAATTCATGGCTTGGCTTCTTCCAGCTTCTTTTGGGCCCACTTGTATCTACAATAAATCAAATAAACCTAAAATAAGTTTCCAAAAGATAAGAAAATAATAGAAAATAAGAATACCACCTAATCTAAACTACTTAACTAAAATAAAACAAAATAGCAACAAAGTTAAGCAACTACGTTCTAAATTAAATAAAAACTAGCTAAAAATATAACTCACCAAAGGGAGTTATCAATATGTGATTATTATTTTTTTATAGTAACAGATAATACTAGCATAGAAATGATAGAATAGAAAAATGTCAGCACTCAATTAACATTCATGCACACTATGCAAAATTAACAAATTTAATATTAGAGATACTAAATTGCAGTACCAAGTATCAACCAAAAGAATTTAATCTATACTAAATTACAGTACCAAGTATCAACTAAAAGAAAATAATCTTACTTTAATCAGATATATGTTGACAGAAACCATAAGCATTGACATTAGTAGTTAATTCAACTTAAATCCCATTAAAGCTTGAACAAAATGTTTCATTTTCAAAGCAATGAAAAACTTACATCAGGCAGGCAAAAAAAGTGCTCCAATTCGACCAACTTCAAAAGAACAAGATGCCTCCACTATCTTGCTATGAAGATATGCTCTGCATGTGATTAAAGAAACACCATTTAGTCACAGATAAATAGTGTCTTCAATTAATGGAAGTGGATTAGAAATGTAATACATACATACATACATACATACGTACATACATATATAACCAATTCAAAAAAATATCTAGTTCCAAACTAGATAACCTTTCTTTGTTCTGTTTACTCCAAATTAGATACCCTTATGAGAACTCTCAAACATCAATACTAAATTTCATGAAACTGGTTTCTAAAATAAAGTTTAAAACCAAGTACTTTTTAGTCCTAAATTCTAATCAGCTTCACAACTAAGAGGTAAAGTACATATGTCATGACCCAACCTAGAGGTCATGACCAGCGCATAGGAAGAGCTAGTCCTCTAGCAAGCCTACTGAAAATCTTATAGAAAAATAGTCAAAATTTTTCCTAAAATCAAACAATTCCCATGAACACAGTTCCTATTATAGACTCAGAATAATAATACGACCTCAAAATCAGTTAGGCATTCTCAAAATACATTACAGAGATTGAAAGATTAAACTATAATACTTTATAAAGCAACATAAGGGAAACAAGACCTTGCTTGTGAATTAATGGAGCATAACCAAAGGCTTAGTGCTTCTAACTAGTCGAAAGACCTAAGCACGGATCGAAACGTGCGTCTGAAGCATAGAGAGAAAGGAAAAAAAAAAGGTGAGTCAAACGAATTAAGTGAGAGATAACATAACTATAGTAAAAGTGTAAAACATGGAAAATATCTAAAATATAGCTATTCAATAATGTGAAACAAGATACAGTAATTGAACTATGCCAGGAATACATTTATCAAGTAAGTATCTATACGGAGCTCTCAATTATCAAAATATCAATCACATTTGAATTTACAAAAATCAAGTATCAGAATTCACAGCTTACATAACATGACTAGAATCTAAGAAGTGGCCCCCGGATGCTTGTTTGGTCCATGGCACTTTATTCCTAGCCCTGACCAAAATTCAAGTGGTGGCCCTATTTTATCACCCGTGGCACTTTGTTCCTAGCTCTCCTAGAACTCAAGAGGCAGCCCCCAGATACTCGTTAGGTCTATGGCACTTTGCTTATAGAAGTTTAAGTGCCAAAACTAACGTATAGCTATTCCTAACCCTTCTAGGATCTTAAGAGGTGGCCCTCGGATAATTTTATAAGCCATGGCACTTTGCATCCTAGAGGGTCATAGAGCCAATATATCAAAATCTTCACATATATTTATAAAAATAACATGTTGATCAAGATATCATGGCTCAAACTATCATACAGATCAAAGTTCAAGCAATAATTCTAATGCCATTTCATAAGAGATTATCCTATTCTCAAAATTCAAATTCACATCCATAATAAGCATCATTCAACAATTTAATGAACACACTAAATAAACCAACCACATCATACACTCACAAACCAAATAGTATCATTAATAATAACATGCTCTTACAAAATAACACATTAAATAAGTTATAGATATCCTATTACTCTCACAATTAACCCATTTAAATGTGACAAACAAAAGGGTTGCCGCAAATAATTACCCTATCATTAAAAAAAAAAAATCAGCTCTTTTGTCATAGCTTTAACCTTCAATCCTTTAAAAACTTATATAAAAGTAAAATTAGATATCTAATAGAGTTGTGTTCAAATATATAAAAGAAAGACTCTATACATATGTTATCATTGTACACTCCAAAGGTGACAAAGTAGTTCTCACTGTCCTGAAGCCAAAGTCTTGTTCCGAGATAGTGTTGAGCCTCAAAGCTGTGATGCATGAATTGCAGCGAAGGGACTCATCACCGCTTGATGGATTTACAACTGAGGTGAAGTCAGTGGAGGCTGTGGGTTACTGCTTGACATGGACCACCACACGTCCCTCCTGGTGATGTAGGTGGCAGTGAGGGGAAAGAGAGGAAACAAAGCAAAGGGTTAACAGGGAGAGAGATGAGGCAAAATTGAGACAGAGAGAGATAAGATCAAGCAAGAGTAATGAGATAGAGACGATGAAGGTAGGGTACCGTGAAAGGAGAAGAAAAGAGAAAGAGAGGTTTAGGGTGTTTTATATCACTTAAGGTGTTGGTGGTCTCAACTTCTTTTTCTTTTCTTTTCTTTTTTCCTACATACTCTTTTCATTTAAAGTTTTATCCCCCTTAAATTTAATTCAATTCCTCTATGACTATAAAGCTTAATGTAAACATTAAAAGTTCCTATTCCCAACGTTTTATTTTAGATAGGGTGTCATATTCTCTCCCTTTTAAGAAATTTGGTCCCCAAATTTCAAAGGTAGAACCCATAAAATCTTCGAGTCAACCATTTCACTTCTTAGCAGCAACCAAACAATTTAGTTTCAAATGATCACAACAGAGAACATTCTTAGGCTATTAACTGGCCATGTATTATAGTGTCAAGCATCAAATCACATATTGATTCTGATAACCATCCCTATGCTTTTACTTCTATAAAAAGAACAACTACACATACAAGAAATGCACTAACATCACCCAACTATCCATGAATTCATCATAGACTCCTTTAAAACTTATTTTAAAATCCTAATTATAGAATACTAATTCAAATGGATGAAATTCCTTCAAGAATATGGCTTAGGGCTGAAAATCAAAGTATCGTTAGACCTGGGATTTATTTTCTTTTTTAATTATATATTTTAAAAACACATATGAAATCATGTCAAAATACTAGAAATCCAAGATATCACTTGTAACACCCTAATAAACTCATACTACGCTTAAGTCGTATTACAGTATTTTATTAGTTGTTACTTATGCTCGTGGAAAATTAAACTTCACTTGAAATTAAATTACGCGGAAAATACAGTAGGATTTTTTTTTTTTTTGAAATACGTTGTCGCTTTTTAGCGTTTTGAAAGGTAAAGCCTTGAGCAAGAAGTCAGGTAAAGAAAGAGCGTGTCGCATAAGATACATAACCCAATCTCATAAAATAAGAGAAAGATAAATAAATAGTAATTTACAAATACATTGCATTGCATAACTAATCATTACATCCATATAGGTTCATAATATTTATATATACATACATATATATAACAGCATTACATCGAAGGAAGCTTATGGTCGTGCCATAACCCAAGTACTAGGTACTAACTACAAACTTCAATGACAAAGCTCCTCTCAAAAAGAATATGCGAAGATGTAGAGTGACAGTCGCTATGAGTCCCACAATAGCTTCGTCTGGCATCCCACGTCATACGTCCGCTTGTAGTGTGGTGACTCCAGGCTCCACTCCATTGGATGTGCTAACAAAATCTGGTGACGATGCGGGAAAGTAACTAGAGTGAGAAATAAGATTTCTCAGTAGGACTCGAACCCGACACGGAGGTGTCATCGTCATCGTCCCAGCCACTTCGGTTTTATAATGAAAACAGTAAGCATGCATAAGGTCCAATTCTTAGATTTTCGAAGACATGGCTATTCGAAGTGGGTTCAATTTTAAGCACATATTCTTGTTATGATAACAACATCATGGTATACATAAAGGCATATATGACAATTCATAATATGCATGAACATGTTGAGAGTTTCATTCTTTACTTGGGTCGGACCGAAGTCCCTTTCTTTTCTAAACTTGACTTTCTCTTAAATCCTTTTCTTTCCTTAACTTGACTTATCTTAAGTCCTTTTCTTTTCATCCACTAAACATAAGTGGTAATGAGCTCATACCGTGGCTGTCGCCACCACAGAATTTCGATACTTACACTAACTGGGTCATGCCATGCCTCATGTAAGCCCTATCCCCTATACTCACACTAGCTGGGTCATGCCATGCCTCATGTGAGTCGTGGGTGAGGGGAACTTACTTTGGGTCACCTTCCCTTTTGAAGGATCACACCCTTAGTTACTTTATCTTCTTAGTAAGGCTTATGATGCAAAATTATTTTAATTCTCTTCCCACATTTAGGCGTTACGTATCGCCTTCCCCAAATGTGGTTCCTTTAATGTATATCATTAACATATTATATTCGTATCATTATCATATCACCATCGTATCACTATCATAACCATCATACCATCATCATCATTTTATCATATCGTATCATGATCATCATCATATCATTATCATAATCATCATCATATCATTATCATGATCATCATCATATCGTTATCATAATCATCATCATATCATTATCATAATCATCATCATCATATCATATCATATCAGTGTCATCCTGTGGACACATAAGGGCATACATATCACACAAAATCTTATGAGCTTAGCTTAGCAAATTTGGTGCAAGCTTTTAATTGAGGTTGCCTCTTGTATAAATTCTTTTATTTGGCCTAGGGCCAACCTTATATATTGTCCTCTTTAAAACTTTTTATGTTGGATTATGAAGGTTTTCCAATACTTAATGTAAGGGTATTAATGTCTTAAAGCTTATTCTTTATTAATCTTTAACTTTTACCCTAACCAGTTTTACTTTTACAGTGGGGCAATAACTTCAAAAATTCACCATAATTTCATATTTTACTCTTTTATTTCGAATTTTGGTATGCTTATACTTCTCTGAGTCTATTTTTAAACAAAAGAAACCCCACTCAAAAATTCATTTTGTAGCTTGAGTTATACACATTTTATTCTGACTGTTCAGACTTGAAAGTTCATCTCGGGTCAGTGACTTTTAAATATTACTGTGAACTCCTCACAAGGAATCTGACAAAACTGTTTTATGGAGATATTCCTTTATGTCTTAGCTTTCGAACAAACTTGGTCCCACTCAAAAATGTTCTGTATAGCTTGAGTTATACACGTTTTATTACCTACTGCCCGGACAGAAACCCATCCAGGAATAGCAGACTTTAAAAATTCATATCTCTCTCATTTTAAGGCCAAATCTCGCACTTTATATGTGTGAAAAGCTCTTTGAGTCTACTTTCACAGAAAATTAGTTTCATTGCATTTCGAGTTTTGTGGAGTGAGTTATACCGCACGCTTTACAGACTGCCAGAATTTCCAGATTAACTCATTTTTAAGTTTTACATATCAAGCTTGTGAACATGTTGTTATACCACTTCAAATCACTATTTTTATGTTTTAACTCATCACCATATCCAAAGTTTCACTTACCAAATCAGTATTTTACCACAAAATAGTGCAAGATACATAAAACCATTATGCCACATAATCTCATTTCAAAACAACACTTTCACAAGGTAAGAAAACCCATAGGGAAAAATATGGTCATGAGACCTTAGAGCAAGATTTAAAACCACCTAACTATGAAGAGATTAGGGGTTCTAAAACTTGAAAAAAAAACACATGGAAAAGAAGGATAGAGTCACTACCAAAGGAGTTTCTCTTGGAAGCTTGGAAGATGAAGTGGTTGGAGATGGCCTCCTTCCTCTTGAGCTAGCAAATGGGGCTAAATGAGTGTTTGTTTTGCTCTACCAAGGACCAACGAATGTGATCCTTGATAAGTTAGTGAGGGTGGTGATAGAAGATGAGGGTGATGGTGGTGGAAAAGTGACGACTTAGAGAGGTGAGAGCTTTTGTGTGTGTGTCTTTGTGAGAGGAGTGAAAAAATGAAATGAGGAGAGAAGAGGGGCTGATGGGTGGCGCAAACGAGGGAGGAAAGGTGATGTGATTTTTGCTTCTTACACAAGCTAGAGAATGGGAAAAACCATAGGGCAAAAGGGAGTGTTGTGTTTCCTTTGAGTCTTGGCACTTGGGTAAAGGCTTGGTAGTGTTTTTGTCAAATGGTTAAAAGCATGAGCTATCTTAGGATTGGCATTGGATGATTGTGATCACTCCAAGTGTCACAATCTTGATGAAGGAGAGTACAACTCTTGTCATGACTTAAGGAATCTACTAACATGGACTCTTGATCTAGTGGTGTATGATGAGAAGGCAATTGAATAGTTGGATTTGGCTCTTGCTTGACCAAACTTTCAAACAATAATTAAAGGGAAGTTTCTACATCTTTATAATTGTTACAATTGTCTAAATGTTAATTAATTCATTTGGTTTGATTACACATTAGCACATCCTCAATGAAAGGATTTTCCTAATTAATTATGTAAAGAAGATGTGAGGGTTAATATGATTAAGGTGTGATACTTATATGCTCTTAGTTAATTAGGCTAGATCACCTTGATTTTATGCTCTAATTCATGAATGAATGAGGATTGGGCAATTAGGCTTTTAAGCATAATCTTTAATACATTATGCTTTAATTGTTGAATTTTCTAATTAATCGTTGACTTGCACTTATCTTATTGACTTGCCTTTAATTTACTAAGCCCTTGCTCTAGAGATTAATCGATTAATTTTTCAATTAATCGTTAACCTCTCTAATTAGCCAGGATCACAGAGTTAATTAGTTTAGACAAAAATTGGGGATGTTACATCACTTCAAAAGATCAATCTTCATGAAAAGCAAGACATGTCGAAATTAAGGGCAATCAACATAGGAATTCCTATTTTCCTTTATTACAACAAAAATTATTCCTGCTTCCATTAAAGTATTGTGGCAACAAACTAGTGTTTACCAATCCAGATCCTCCCCAGCAAACAATCAGTAAGCTTTTTGCATTATAACTTTTTCTAAATTGTATTAGCAGCAATTCTTCCATAAAAAGCAAACCTAGATTTCTTATAATAAAGTTTAGTCTTCGGCTTACCATTACATAAAGAGGAGTAGAGTTGCAAAACAACATAGTTGTCAAGAGCAGGTTGCTGCAGTTGTTCCCAAAAGAAACTAAAAGATTGCAATTATAGCAGAAACAGTAGCAAAATTAAGGAAACAATTCAAGAAACTTGCAAATTATAAGGGTAAAAGTAAGAAGGCCAAGACTAAACAAGAAAATTTTCACCTAATAGATTAAAATGGAGATATCCATATCAACACAGTTGATAGTGTAACACCCTACTTATTTAATGTTATGCTTAAGTCATAGCAAGAAATAAAGTAGTTTGTGTTACTGTGTTAATCATACAATGAACATGATAGAGTATATTTCGTCACAACCACACAGTAAGCATAAATAACGCACATACTATCAACTGTATATAGGTATATATATATATAGACAAGGACCACTGTTTTAATTTACAGACCATTTTCAAAATAGGATACATGAGTGGGGTCAGGTACCAAAAAGAAACATAAGACCCATGTCAGTCGATCCAATCCTACGTGGTCCTCAGTGGACGTTTTCAACTATGTTACTGCCCGTATGACCCAAAGCCGCCTACTACCAAAACAGGGGTCATCTTTGTGCAATACTGCCTGTGGCTGACCTACTCAGTCAGGTAGCCGTTGGCCACACCGGGCCGGGCTGGTGAGTAGTCAGGAACTGATCCAGGAGGAGGAAGATGAGCGGTGGCCTCAGAGGGGTCGTTCTCGGGTGGCGGGATATCCGGTACTACCTGCGGAGGTGACTCCGGTGTAGGATCAGCATGGGCTACAGTCTTTGCAGTGTGCGGTGGTGGAGGATGTGCCGCGTACAGCGGGACCTCGAAGTATGGGGTGGTAGGATCAAAGGCAGGATGATGTAAGGGGACAGTAAAATCCCTATCACTAAATAGATCTGGTAAATCGGCAAGAGCCAGGCTATATCTGATGAGCCATCACTGGCAGATCATGGTGGAGCTGCAAGTCTGGAATCTCAACGAAAAGGGTAGCTGTCGTGTCCATCGTCCACGTCTGAGAATGAAGCGGAAAGGCGAAGCGAGGTGAGAATTTGGAGAAATTCTCAGTAGGGTTTGCATATAGTGTATACTGACCTCGCGTTCATTCTCAGTTGCCTCGGGTTTTATGAAATTTTCTTAAAACATGAGATTAAACTTAACTACATATACTTAGTAAGGTTGAGAAAATGTCTAGTCCGAGGCAAGGTTCAGTTTTACTTAAATAATATAAGAAACAGAATAAACCAGCAACACTAATACATAGGACAACAGGGCAAGATAGTGTATATACAACCACAAGTAAACACAACGGACAATTTGCAGACAGTATGCAATGACATGTTATATGCAGCCATGCACTTGATGCAATTATGCAAATCTCATGCTTCATAAGTTTTCCTCTTGCTTTTCATCATTTTCCATCTCTTGGTCCCCTGGGAGTTCTTGGCCATTTTAGACTCCTGGGTAATAGTCTGCTTATCAGGATCGAGCTCGTTCCTATACAGGAATGCCGGGTTTGCTTTCCCCGACCTTCCCACCGATCTATTCCCCTTACTTTTTATCCGGGGCTGGCCCAAGTAGCATGGAAATCTCATCATAATCATAACATAGCTTTCATAGCTTTCTTGGAAATGCACATGCCTCTACATGTGTCTCATAATTCATGCATAAGCTTTACCGCAATTTCGGCGGCATAACGGAACGTGTCCGCTTCCCCATGAATAGTGCCAGTATGTAGTATATCAATTTGTCAAGAGAAACACTTCATTTCATACATAAAGCAACATATTTCATTCATGCTTCAATCCTTGATTCAAGATATCATTGTTGCACTCTAGAACATGCTTACTGCCTCACTGATTGTATTCAACCCGGTTCTTGTAAATTATGCCATAATTTCTATTTAGGTCGTTTGGACCTAAATTTTGGGTATGTTGAAGTGTTATGTGTCTATTTTCTAACCTCTTTGGTCCCACCTGATTTGGATAACCATAACTCAAGATATTCGGGTTTTATCCCGGCCTGCCCTGTGGGTGGCCAGAATTGCACACTTAAAAGTAAAAATCTACTAAAAATCGAAAACTGGCTCAAATCATATGAAATTGGCCTCATATTAAAGCTAACAGGATAAACTTTCAGATACAAAAAGTTCCATTTCATTTTCCTTAGTAGGGCTCGAGTTACAAGCCCCGAAACTGAGCCTTCCTGAGCTGCCCTGTGTTGGTCCGGTTTGGACATAGGGTCACTTCTTCGAATCACTGGGAACGACTGAGTTGGTAACAAAATCGGAATCTTATATTGGGGTGTTCCTCGGTGTGTAAGCTTTCTAACAAAATTGGTTTCACTCGAATTGGAGTTGTATAGGGTGAGTTACACCCTTCTCAACCCGTACTGCCCGGGTGAATGTTCTGATTCCTAGGGTGAACTTCAAAAATTCATATCTCCCTCAATATCACTCCAATGGTCTTATATGATATATGTGTGGAAAGCCCTAGATGTCTAGTTTCACCTAAAAATGGTTTCATTAATTTTGAACGGCGGACGGCGGAGCCGTACACTCCGCCGTACGGACGGCCGAGGGTTTTGAGTTTTCCAGCCTCTCAACTCTTCCTATCTTCACCCTTCTTTGTGTCTAATTTAGTTTCAATCTCATAGACAGCCAATAAACCAGCTATAATTCATCATAATCAATCAATTAACATATCAAAAATTAAAGATTTGAATCACCATCAATCATCCAATAGTCAGAAAATTAAGCAAGAATAAAACCTCTACCTCTATGATCAGGTTGAGCTCGTTGAAATGAGAGCTGGATGGAGTGGAGAGGAGAAATGAGAGTTGAATTCAGGAAGAGAAATTAACGTGGGAAGAGTGGGGCTGAAGAGGCAGGAGCAGGATATATATAGACAAAGCTCTGAAGTGGTAGTTAGGATGTATGGCTTTGATTGGGTGAAATTCTTGTGGGTAATATTCAGCCATGTCTTCTTCTTGTGTGACAAAAATGCTCTCCACGTCGCTTAAGAAGTGAGACACGCTGCCAGCGATTAGGAACGTGACATCGGAACTCGTGTTATTGTTAAAGTCGGAATCCATGCACTGCTATTCGGATGAAGTCGGAGATCGTAATTATCCTCACATTCAGTGAGAATTTGGGCATGAAGTCGTAATCCGGAAATCGCAAGGCACAGCTACCTTAAAAGCGAAAGTCAGGGCCAAAACGTGAAACCAAAACACTTAAACCCGGAAGTCGGGGTCATCCTTGAATCGATTTTTAAGCATAGCACCGAATATAAGGATTCAAAACATAAATCTTTGTGTAAATTAACTCGGAATTCATAAAACCTGGTACTCCAACTCGATCTCGGAACTCGGGAACGAGAGAAAAGATCTTGGTAATGAACTCGAAATCCAATTTAGTTAAACTCGGAGGTCGCATTTCGTGTCTATTTTGAATCACTTAATATCGGAACTCGTATATCACGTTCGTCCCTATTTGGACATGAAGTCGGAAATCGGAATAAGTCCCTGTAGGCCTTGGAACGAAATCGGAAGTCGAAGATACTACTGAGGTCGGAAGCAGAAATTTAAGACAAACTCGGAACTCGGAATTTTCAACATTGGATGGGATCGGAAGTCGGAAATCGGATGTTACAGATAGCCCATTCTAATGTTTTTATAGTTGGTGAATAAAACATTGCATAGGAAATAAATAATATTTTATAACAAAAGAAAATTAGATTCCACAATAGCACAAAGTATGAAAGGTCAAGTAGTAAGAATAAATATCCATCAAGAGCAGCTACAAATCAACATAAACCAGAGCAAAAAATGCAAAGGGGAAAAAATTGCAAGCATCATTCTCAAATTGCAGTATGATGCTATGATGCAAAAAATACAAAGCTGTAATTAGGGCGATGTAATGGCTGGGTAATTACAAATGAGATTTTGATAAAAAAAAAAATAGAAAACATTCGCCCCTTTTAGACTTCCTAATCTGTTTGGAATTGCTTTAACATGCGTAAACAATATAGTCATTAGTTAGACCATCAAATTAAAAATAAGACTCTTCTATGTTTGCTAGATTGTGGCTTGATTAAACATGCAGGGAATACTTGTTACTCAAAACTTGCAAAAATATCTTTAAGATTATGAATAGATAGCTCCATACTAAGATTACTCATTTTATCCAAGGTCCAAAACTAAGTAAGACTTGGTTGGTTAAGTCAAAATAAACCAATAAAATCATCCAAGGATAGTCACATTAAGTCACCACACAAATATTCTGACTAGTTGTCCAAGATTTACATACACTTCACGAAATGGTAAGGTTTTGAAACACCATACATGCTCGAACTTAAATTCAAATTGACAAACTTTTGCAGAGGAGCTTAACTCTAAGAAGGTAGAACCAAGCTTTAAACATAAGCTAGGGGCTACTTAGAATAGAATAATAATAATAATAATGAATTTCTTCTCAAATGGACTTCCCTTCTCAAACACATTTTTATTACATATTACAAAACGAAAATAGCCTTGAAGTTAAGTAGTGCAGAACCAGAGCACATATCATTAAGTCCCAAAATTCCCGTTAGCTCTGTACATATGCATAATCAGCTCAAAATAAAATCGCAAGAGCCATTTGAATCATGTAAATCAAAACCCACTATTCCAATTGCCATAAAGCTCAGAAAATTCATGCCAGTCTACACAATCCATCCAACAATCATTGTACAAAATAAAAGTGGATTAATGGATATGGCAATTAACGAAGATCCCTTTAGCTTGACTTCTGTAGTAAATAAAAAAAAATTGGCCAGAATGATGACATGATCAAACACCGAATTCTCCTTTGAATGTTAATATAGCTATGCATCTTAAAATTTCTTATATTTATTTCTTTTTTCCTATGGAAAAAACTTTTGGTCTATTTACCCCTTTGATAGAACTTACAAGTTAAGTTATTGTCAAAATTGATCTTAGGTAAACCTTTAACAAGCTCTTTTGAGAAATCGAAGAGATTAATCTCATATGAGCATGATCAAATTTCTTGTGCCACATCTATTTCTCATCCAAAAAGTATGCCAAGCATTTTACATCTTGATCTAGAAGGTCATCTAGATATAATACATAAGTATTATCATACCTTCTAGTAGTGAGAATAATTTTATCTGATGTGGAGTCTTTTATGATACAACGAAAAGGTTGTGAGTCAATCTTTCAACCAACATAACATCAGTAATCAAGTCAGAGTCGTTCTTACTACCTATACTAATGATCTTAGACTTGATACCATCAACAAACTTTACACCTTCTCCATCTTTGGGTCCGAGGTTTCTAAATCAGGACTTGTTTCCAATCATATGTCTGGAGTGACCACTGTCCAGATACCATTTCATCTCACTTTGGTGGTGTGATTTAAGACACACCTATATCAGAAACAACTTTCACTTTAGGTACCCATATCTTTTTGGGTCCTTTTGGATTAGTTTTCTTTTAGGGATTTTTTCACTTTCTATCTTTTTTCTTTTCTTCTGGAGAAGCAATTTTCAAAAGAATGTCCCTTCTTAAAGGAGCATATACAAGTAGAAATTTTGTTTAGAGAATTTTTGGTCGATTTCTCATTATCTTCCTTCTTAAATCCAAGTCTTATTTTATCAAAATATAACCTTTCACTACCAAGCATCAAATCTAGATTTCTGGAGTCATTTGCCATCTTCTTAAGATTTGATTTGTGAGGTTTAACTGTTTTTTAAAGTTCAGAAACATCAGTTCTCAGGCTAGTTACATCCTTATGGAAAAAGGGTGTTTTCTTTTAACAACTTAGATTTTTCATGTCCCAGCTTTTCTTTTTCATTCTTAAGGTTTTCAAACTCAAGGGACAATTTCTGAAAATTTTTCTTTAAAGAGGCATAATGAGAAGCAAGTGTTTGAGAGTCATCCAAAAGTTCATCATATGCTTTCTAAAGATCATCATATGAGAGTTCAAATTCAAAATCTAATACCTCAATCTCTTCCTCAAAGATTATATCTACATGAAGTAACGATTTGTAATTATCTTTTCTTCTTCTTGGGATTTTATTCTTTCCTGCTCCTCATCTAAGTCTTCCTATGTAGCCACCATGGCCTTCTTCTTGGGTGGCTTCTTCAACCTTGGGCATTTTGACCTTACATGTCCAGGCTCTTTACATTCAAAGCAAATAACTTCACTCTGCTTAGCCTTTCCTTTTTTGTCCTTTTTAGGGACAAAGCATTTCTTCTTTTTTCTTCTAATCCAAGCTTTGGATATGCTTTTTGCTAAATGAGCAATTTCATCTTTCTCATTATCATCATCATCATTAGAGGAATCTTCTTATTCTTTTGCAGCTTTTATGGCCTTCGAAGAGTTGGGCTTTCTTTGAGTGGTCTTCAAAGTAATGGATTTACCTCTTTTGTTTGATTCCTCAGAGGCTTCATTTAACTTATCTCATGAGTCTTTAAGGACTTGATGAGAGCATCAAGATTGACCATATTCAAATCTTTGGCTTCTTGAATGGCTATCATTTTGGGATGCTAAGCCTTTGAAAGACTTCTCAGAATCTTTCTCATAGTTTCTTTCATTTGATCAGTTCCTTCATGGAGAGCTGGAGTCTGTCCTAGATCTCTTTAGCAGAGTCACATGAAATGATATTGTAATATTCACTCTTACTCAAAGCACAGGTGAGGAGGTATTTTATTTTGGCATTCATTTGTACTTTAACTTTATGTTGGTCAGTCCACTGACTTCTTGGAATAGTTTTGACCACTACTAGTAGGGCTTGATCTGGATCAGCAACCACTTGAGGCACTGGTTGCTCTATGGTTGGAACATAGTTACCATTTTCTATGATCTCCTACATGTCAATGCTGGTAAACTCAATAAAGAGTCTCATTCTATCCTTTTAGTAGGGATAATATTCACCATTAAAGTATGGAAGGCAGTCGATGGAATATCCCTCAACAACATGATTGGCCTTTTGTGCCATCATCAAGATCTTTTTACCTCAACAAACATTTGGAAGCTCAACCTTAGAGGCTGAGCTTTGATACCAATTATAGGAAAAAGTAGCATGAGAAGGGGGGTTGAATTATGTTTCTAAAACTTTTTAATTCCTTAAAACTTTAAACACACTTTTCTCAAGTCTTTGGACTTGGAATATGGAAGCATTGAGTTAGATAACAAATTGTATTAGTTTTACAATTATTTAGTGAAGCAACAGATAAATGATCGATCACAGAAAAATGAACTATGTGAGGAAAGCTATAAAGAATATAAGGATAGAAAATTGCATAAGGAAATTTACAATGTTTCGTCCAAACCATGTGCCTACATCCAGTCCCCAACAAAATAGTTGAGATTTTTATAAATCAAGTATTCTTTGTCCAAGTTTCTCCAAACTTTCACAACGGAGTAGTTCTTCCTAGCCTCTCCAAGTGAACCAGATGAGTACTGTTTACTAAGGCTCTCCAAGCTACAATGAATAATAGTATTTTATCCTAGCCTTTCCAACTTCACAAAGACCACTATTGGGTCTGGTTATAATATAAGGATTGAATGGTTTGTGTTTGAATAACACTCACACTAAATCACTCTAAAGTATATTATCATGTAAGTATAGTGTACAATGACCTCTCAATAATCAGAGTAGAGGATATTGGCTAATATGAAGCAGACGAGAAGATTTTTCTATTTAGAAGTTACAACAAATAACTTTCTAGATGTTCAGAAGGTTAAAAAAGATGAAGTCTTTTGCAGAAATTTGAATGCATAAATAACTTGACTAACCAACGACTCTTCATCATTGTTTAGGTTTGTATAGGCATAAAAAATCTAACCATTGAGACTTTCAAATCTTGAGCCTAGAGCCCATTGATCCATTGGTCTAAGGCTAGACAGATAAGGAGTTGCTTTCTTTCTTAACAAGTAAAAATGTCATAGAAGAAGAAAAATAGCCATTGATAGTTCGCTAACATTTCATACTTATCAACACTTCTATTGGATCTTGTCTTGCTAAGTTTGACTTTTGGAAATGATCCATAAATCATATAGAAGAAGCTTTTTAGGTGAGATAATTCATGTGAATCAACTTTCTAGAAGTTATCTTTCTGGATATAGATTTTTGGATTATTCACCCTTCTGAAGTGCTTATTCCCTTTCTAATGGCTTGATTTCCTTATGAAGACATAACGTTATCCTTCTAAACTTCTTGATATGCATTTTGAGTGAGAGAGAGAGAGAGAGAGAGATCGTAGATATTTGCTTAAAAGTTCTTTCCATGGAAATATGTGCGAGATTCATAAGAACTTTTAACTTTATATGATATAATTCTCATCCTCATGCGTATTTTCATGATCTAATGCACTTGTAGTCAAACACTTAAACAAAATGTTGGAGCTTACACTTCATAAGAGAAAAACCTAAGTATTTCCATAGATTTCATCGTGGGTTAGATGGATGCTATATGAGCAAACTTGTCACATTACCTCTAAGTAAATTATGAGAAGCCACAAATTTAGATTTTTTAGATTGACTTTTACCTGAAGTAAGACAAAACTCCTTCAACACTTTACCAACTAAAGGAACTTTCTTAGCCATAGTTTTGACAAATGGTAAGCAATCACCTGCGAAAAATAAATAAGGTATTATTGGATAATTCCTTGAAAATTTTATAGGCTACCAGATATCCTCATCAACTTTCTTATTGATCAACAAGGCTAACTTCTCCATGAACATAATCAATAAACAAGGAGAAAGTGAAGGGCTCTCCTTGCAATTGACACCAGGAAGGAGTAGAACTCTCTAAGTTTGTTACCATTTCATAGTACGGGGAGAGAGGAGGATGTGATTCATTGCATAGTAGGGATATTGATGTTGTGATTTTCTACATGATCATCATTCATTAGGTCATGCTTTGACTCTTTGCCCACGTTATAGTGGTTGTGGATTAGAATTGATTCTATCAGTGTTATTGTTCTTACCTGAGAACACATGGTCAATGAAGTCCTTAATAGTGGTCAATATCTCTGGTGGAGACATATAAAGACACTCCAATATGGTCAAGTCATAAGTGGAAGTTTTTGATATGTCATTCAATTTTAATGAATGACTTAAATTGTTTCGGATTTATGATAGAGTATTCCTCACTATTGAAGCACCGACCTCAAGAGTGGATTGCTAGAAAGTAAGGATTCTCTATAATAACTTGAACTATCTTTACTTTCAATAGGTACTCAACAGTTGATCAAGATCCAATTGGTCTTTGACAAAACCCCAAACTTGTCCCTCTTAAATTTCTTGTCGAACAAATTGGTCCCTCTAGAACAAAAAAGCTCCCCGTGGTCTTTGACAATTAAAAACATTGGACAAATTAGTCACTCCATCAAATCTCTCCATTACAAACACTGACGTACTCGTTAAGACGTTGACTTGGTCCATTAGAGCACTGACGTGCTCCGTTTTATGCCACGCTAGCAAGAAAAAGGACAAATTAATCCCTTGAGAATTTTGAAGAGTGCAATTTGGTCCCTATAATCATTTTTCTCCTTCTCAAACTTGTCAGCAAATAACAGAACAAATTAGTCTCTTAAGAATTATGAAGAGTTCAAATTGATCCCTATTATCATCTTCCTCTTTTTCAAAACCTAAAATCCAAATTTCATCTTCCTTTTTCTCTTCTTGGTTCACCTTTCTTTCTATGCTTCACTTCTTCATCATTTACTCTGGTAATTCACTCATTATCTCATATTCTTCTCCCTCTTACATTCACATTGCTTTTGTTCTTCACCCGATTTGCTCAAATATCTTTTTCCCATCTGCTTTCATTCTTACCCACTTTTAACAATTACCATTACTTTTCTGCTTCGAATATAAACCTAGCAAGCTTAGAAGCACCTTCGAAGCAAAGCCATCCCATTTTCACTCACACCTTTAAGAGACTCAAACTCTTCAATTTCATATCCTTTCCTAGCCTACCATTAATTTAACAACTATGGTGTAATAGGTGTGTTGTCATTTTTCAATGTTATTTTACTCATTCTTTCTTCCTTTTAGCCTTGTCCATTTTTAGTTAAGTTGGTTGACTGATAAGAAAAGAAAGGGAAAAACAAAAGGAAGAAAACATCTATTTGGGATCATGAGATTTAGTACATTCAAGTTGAACATTGCCCTGTCCTAAATCTGAGCTCTTACCCCTTTTTAACTATATTTGATTTATTCGAATATTTCTTTCACACTCTCTTTGACATAGAAAATGCCACGCTAACTTTCAAGTCATCATCAATGTTGTGCAAGTTCAAGGCTTAAGGCTTGTGTTATCGAAAATTTGCTTTGTCTATTTCAGTATCCTTTTATTAATGTAGTATTCTAAATCCTCTTCTTATGGAATCAATTTGTAATGTCGTTTTCAAGGCTCTTTACTTTCTATAAAATTGTGCTTCACTTTATTCTAATTTGGGTCCCATCTCTACCTAAGGTTCCACTTTTTAGTGCTAATATTCATCTTTTGCAGTTATTTTTCACAAGAATAGCAGAAGCTTCCATTCTAGAATATCTTTTGCTCATTTTGCATTTATAAATCATACATAGCTTTCTACAATATCAAGCTCCAAGTTGTTTTTATCAAATTTATGGTGTTACCTTATGAATTTGTTGTAAAATTTTTGTGATGATCATGGTAGTCATTATGGTGGCAATTTGCTAAGTTGCGTTTTAGCAGAGAGGAAATAGTGTTTGAGCAAGTAGAGGGAAGAATAGAAGCAATGTGAGTGTAAAATAGAGAAGAATATGAAATAATAGGTAAGTTGTTAGAGTAAATAATGATGATGAAGAAAAAGAAGAAAAAGTAAGAAGTGAAGAACAAAAGGCAAGAAGTGAAAAAGGAAGATGAAATTTGGGTTTTGGGGTTCAAGAAGGAGAAAGATGATGATAGGGATCAAATTGAACTTTTCAAAATTCTCAAAGGACTAACTTGTCCTTTTTTTGCTAACATAACATAAAATAAACCACGTCAGTGCTCTAACGAACCAAGTCAGCATTTTAACGACCACGTCAGCATTTGTAATGGGGAGATTTGATAAAGGGACTAACTTGTTCGATGCTTTTAATTGTCAGGGACCACTGGAAGTTTTTTTGTTTTATAGGGACCAATTTGTCCGACGCGAAATTTAAGAAGGATGAATTTGGGGGTTTTGTCTTACTTTAATTACATTGTTGTGGAGTTAACACTCCTATATCTGTCTTAATGTACATAATATGAATTGAATTCTTTCTAGTCCAAATTATTTTTAGACACTTATAACTTTTGACTATAAAATTGTAACTTTTAACATTACTTACTTCTAATTATCTAATAAAATTTAAAAAAAAAATCTAAAACTGAATTAATAGGCATGTACTAACTGTTTATTTACTGCTAATAGTAATAAATACAGTTAAAGGTTAAAAAGGCTTGGAAGATAGTTGCAAAGGAAAAATTATAACTATGTAAATGATTGTATTATATTGAAACTTTTAATTAGATAATTAACAAAAAATTATTCATTCATCATATTTATTTTTAAATCTTCAAATAACTAATAGGTTATATGTACTAATATCTTGTTTAGTAAATAATAAATAATTAATAATAATATAATAATAATAAATTACAATGACGTTTTGAGCAAAGTAAATTATGATCAGAACCATCAATCTCTTTCATTATTAGTAAGTATAAATTATTCTCACTTTTATCTCTCCATTAAAATACTAGCAAATAAAACAAAATTAAGCAATTGCCATAAAAAAAAAGTTTAGCAACTAACAAATACTACCAAATAAAAGTTGTGTGAATTACTTATTTAAGTAATAAATAAGTTATAGGGTGCGTTTGTTTTCTTTTATGAGAAAATTTTTTTTTATTACTAAAAAAATTACTTTTTATATAAGTTACTTATTTCATTTTTTATTTCAAAGATAAAAATAATTTTTTTAACTGTTGAGTAGAAGATAAAATAGCTTCTACAAAATTGATTTTTTAATTAAAAATATTTTTTTGGGTGAAAATAAATTAAATCAAATATACCATAATCAAATAAGACGATTCTCACTTGTTAAAGATTAATTTTACTTTTTTAAAAAAAATGCGTAAACACCTTATCAGAACAAAATAACTTGTGTAATCTTTTATTAAAATAACGATAATAAATTCTATATCATTTGATCTATTACTCTAATTATTTAAGTGATATCTATATTTCATTTTAATTTTATTGTATTATTATAATTATAATATTATGATTAAAATATTACTTTCTTTTTTTAATAAATTATAAGCAACGTTAAGAAAATCGGACCGAGTATCGAATTGGTCAAGGTAGGAGTTCAAAGGTTTATAGGTTCAACCGAGGATCCAATTGAGATATAATAAAATATATATATATATATATATATATATATATATATATATGATTAATTAAAAAATAAAAAATTATATTAAATTATTAACAATAACATAATTAATGCAAAATAATATTTATTATGAGGTATTTTATTAAATATCTTAAATATAAAATTTATTTATTTTAATTTTTATTTATATTTCTTTTGGAAAGTACTCACAAACAGTATAATAATCATTTTTAAGTTTTCATTTTTAAATTAGTTTAAGAGTATATAATAAATAAACATACTAAAATAATCAAGATTTGAAAAAAAAAATTTTGTTTTGATTGAGCTTTGTCTTTTTTTATAAAAGAAATAATAGTATTTTTATCAAAAGTTAAAAAAAAATAAAACTGGTCAACCAGTTTGACCGGTTTGATTTACACCGGTTCACCTGTTTTGATTGGTTTTTGATCGATTTTGACTATAACACGTTTTCTGATGAAGATCGGATTGGTCTGGGTCTGGTTCCCAGTTAGACTGGTCCGACCGGCCGATGCGATCCGGTTCTCTCTTTCTTGGTTATAAGTGTTTGAAATATATTATATTTTAATTAATTTGATTCAAAATAACTTAATCTATTATAAAAATAAAATATTTTTAGTATTAATTTTTTTATCCATAAAATTTAAATTTAAAATTTTATTTAAGAAAAATAAAGGACAAAATACTCGAATAACCGGACACGGTTGTGTGCATGCTCCACACCCAATAGCCAGAAATATACAAACAACAACGAAAAGTACAACTAGCCTTTCTGTGCATGTTCCACACCCAATAACCAGAAATACATTTATTACATATTAAAAAATTATATAAAAGAAAAAATTTGATAGCCTCACTCATTCGCTCACTCGCTTAGTCACTATTCACATTGTATGGTCTGAAAGAAACCAATGGCTACTGCGAGGATAGGACTCGGCGTCGGAGCCGTCCCGACTCACCGAGTCACCACCGTCGTCACTCTCTCCCCAGCCGCATTCGCTTCTCCTCCTCCTCCTCCTCCTCCGTCGCAGCACCGCCTCATCTTCATCAACACGCGACGCCAGTACCGAGTTGACTCGCTCCGAACTCGTCCTTACCGGCTCAGACTACGAGCCTCCTCCGTTGACGCACCTTCCTCACCAGGTCTAGTCGCAGCAACAACTACTCTCTCTCTCTCTCTCTCTCTGCTTTTTTGAACGCTGGTAGTGAATGAATGTGGCTGTAATTTTTGGCAAGTGAAGGCGGTGAATTCAATGAGTGTGTGCAGTTTATTTTTAATTTTTTATTATATTTTGGTGTTGAGTTTGGGTGAAAATGAGCTTGAGATGCATTTTTGTGAGTACCTTTTCTTGGCTTAAGTGTTGCAATTTGGTTATGGAGGATTGGTATTGTTGACTGATGGTAATGTAGAGTGAGAGTAAATAGTGATGGTGGTCACGTGGGAGCGAAACTGAGATTGTTAATGTTTTGTTGAGTAGCATGTGCAGTTAGGAAACTTGTTTGTTGTTTAATTGATGTTTTGAATTGGTGATTCTTGTTCTGCCTTACTAGTTACTGAATGAAATTAATATTTTGACCCTTAAAAGATTGATATGCTGACAAATTAGTTCGTAAAAGATGTTTTATTAGGCCATAGTACCCCAATGGTCAATTCTGATATTGCTAATAGGCTCCATTAGTGTTAACAAAAGATATTTTAGAGACTAATTTATGAACATATTGATCTTTTAGGGACTAATTGTTCAGTATATTGATCTTTTAGAAACTAATTTGTCAGCATGCTGATCACTAAAGTACCACTGGCTAATAAAACATATTTTAAGGACTAGTTTGTTGGTGCATTGATCTTTTAAGTATCAAAATGGTATTTTATTCGTGAGTTCTGTCTTTGTACTTATTGAATGTTGATGTAATTCTTTTATTTTAGATAGATAAGCAAAGTGACAATGACACCTTTTAATCTTACAGGAAAAGGTCTTGAGAATGTTGTTATCATAGGTTCAGGCCCTGCAGGCTACACAGCAGCAATATATGCAGCGCGTGCCAATTTAAAACCTGTGGTGTTCGAGGGTTACCAAGTGGGTGGTGTTCCTGGGGGACAGTTGATGACTACAACTGAAGTGGAGAATTTTCCGGGATTTCCTGATGGGATAAGTGGGCCTGATCTAATGGACAGGTATTAAAAATAGAAGTTAAAACTTGTTATAGCTCATGTTACTTTGTGATTCATTTTGCACACATAAACCTTGGAGTTCAGACATTTTCTTCTTATTTAGGATGCGACAGCAAGCTGAACGTTGGGGAGCAGAATTGTATCAAGAAGACGTTGAAGCTATTGATGTGAAAAGTAGTCCTTTTATGGTCCAAAGTAGTGAACGTAAGGTGATATATTCATTAGCAGCAAGCTGATTGATATGGATATCTTTTACTTCAATTGGGTCTTTGAATTTGCTCTGTGATGCTCTTCTTTTAGAGAGTTGAATTAATGTAATTTGTTAATTTGCTCTGTGATGCTCTTCTTTTAGAGAGTTGAATTAATGTAATTTGTTATATATCTTTGGTATTAGCTTGTATTTAGAAATTACAAATAAATTTGTTTAATGGTTTTTTGCCGACCCCACCTATTGGGAGAAAGTCTTGGTTGTTGTTGTTATTGTTGAGTGTTTTTCTCATAATGTGTGTGCTCAAAGTCATTTAAATTACAGAATATCTGCTGAAATTAGTTACAGCAATTTTGAATTTGATTTATATAAACTCTGAGCTCTCACATCAATTTGTTGTTTGATATCTTTCTAGTTGTCTTTCTTTGGGAGAAATGTTGTCACTGTAGTTATGCCAGGTTTTCTTGTTTATATTATAATTCAGGTGAAGTGCCACACTGTCATTGTTGCCACTGGAGCTACTGCAAAACGACTTAGGTTACCCCGAGAAGATGAATTTTGGAGCCGAGGAATTAGTGCTTGTGCAATTTGTGATGGAGCATCACCTCTCTTTAAGGGTCAAGTTCTTGCTGTTGTTGGAGGTGGGGATACAGCTACAGAGGAAGCATTATACTTGACAAAATATGCTCGTCATGTTCACCTACTTGTACGTCGGGACCAGCTAAGGGCTTCCAAAGCTATGCAAGACAGGTATGTCTGATTAATATTTCCCTACTCTTGTAGTCTTTGTAACACACAGACACACTCACACACACCTGTGCATTTATTGTTACTTGGACAGTCTTTACAACTCATCGACTATTGCCAAGATCTCTATTAAACTTATATATTTTTAATATTAGACATAGCATGTCCTTTCATGTGCCTCTTTATGTTCAATTGAGGTTATGCAACATGTAAATTGTTGTTGTCTCTTTCCCATATATATTTTTTTATCTTTATTTACTTATTTGGCTTCATTCTTTTTTGTCAATAATTTTTATTGGAGATCATCAATAATTTCTAAAACTTTTGCTGCGAAGCTCTAGTTTCTTTTGGCTATAAAACTTCAAAATTATTTTTTTCGATTGAGGTTTGCACGTGCTTTGATTTTTAGCATATAGGTAAAACTATATATTTGTTGTAAACAATATGACATTTTATCATAATTCTCGATTACATGAAACCAAGCGCAGTCTCTTGCCATATACACCAGAAGACTCATACACAAAGATGTATTACATGACCACAATCCCATGTTCACAAAATGCTGCATCCAATAACGAGTGTGGTATTCTAGCTTGACGAGGTTCATCATTATGACTGTTGTTCGCCCTATTGATATTGAGAAATGATTGTATCATGTTATGATACCAATTTAATGCAGGAAAGTAGATGCAATTTATTTGGGACATGAGGTTTTTACCTTACTGGCCAAATACTAGAAGCTTATTGGATTTCTAGTTTAAATAATCATTCTATAGTGGCTCATGAACTCGTGTTATGATATTATATGTCTATATTCTAATATGATGTATCTAGTGAGCAAAGTGTGTTTACTTTTATATTATATATGTTGAAAATTTTTTGCCAACTCTAATACTTTACAGTCCATTGTCTGATGATGAACTCAATGATATTGCATTGTCGAAATATTCTAATAAAAATAACCCTTTAATTGATCTTTTTGAAGGATAGAGAAAAGAGAAGCAGAGAGATGTTGAAACTGTGTCTCTTAATTGCACACCATAGAGACGAAGAGAGATGAACATGTGTTGTGTTAATAAATACATGGGTTTACAATAATTACAAGATATGAGCTAATGGGTAGCTATTGTATGTACAACAAACCTATACAAAGTATAACACTTCCCTTAAGTTCGAACATATAGATCATATGTGCCAAGTTTGTTAAACAAATAACATTTGAGGATTAGGGATTTGGTGATGACATCCATTTGTTGATTATTGGAAATGACAAAGCTAGTGATGAATCTCCTAACAGGATATCTCCTTGACGAAGTGATTGTCTACCTCAATGTGTTTGATCTTCACATGAAACGCTAGCCTGGAGTCAATATGCAATGGCACTTGGTTGTCATATATAAGTGTCATTTGCATAAACCTGCACTGAAGTTCTTTCTGGAAATTCCTTCAACCAAATGTATTCAGGATTAGTTGAGGCCATGGCTCGATATGTTGCACATTTTTATCGACCATTTGACGTGTAAACACAAAATTCTAGCCTTTAGAGATGTTGAAACCATATGTCTTAAGTTACACACCAGCAAGCTGAATATATTGAAATCTGATAATAAATACATCGGTATGCAATAAATACAAGATATGGGCTAATGGGTTGTGTTCTTTATGTACAAGATAACAGATCCTAAATTAGAGCTTGTCTTAAAGGAGAAATCAAAGAGAACCTTCTCTTGGGCATTTCTGGGTAATCTCTAGATTCTAGGTACTCAAGAAGTTGCTTATTAAAGGAGAAGTCAAAGAGAACCTTCTTTGGGGCATTTCTGAGCAATCTCTAGACTATAGGTACTAAACAAGTTGCCTAAATATTTGTTAAATTTTGTATTAGAAAAAGGGGGAAAGGGGAGTTTGTGTTATGTATCCTCTTTTGTCATCGTCCTAATTAGTCCGTGTTTATGTGGAGTTTTCTATTTGGATTTGTTTAGATGGTGAATTATGAACTACTGAACATTTAGTATGTGAGTTTTCAACTCCCTGAATGTTTGTTTAACAGGTTGATTATCACGAATGTTTCAGAGTGTTTGACAATCCCAATGTCACCGTGCACTACAGTACAGAGGCGGTGGACCTTGTGAGCAATACAAAAGGACAAATGTCTGGCATTTTAGTTCGAAAGATTGATACTCAGGAGGAATCTGTGCTTGAGGCAAAAGGGCTATTTTATGGCATAGGTCACTCACCAAATAGCCAAATTTTGAAAGGCCAAGTTGAACTTGACCAATCTGGCTATGTACTAGTTGAGGAGGGCACTGCAAAAACTTCAGTTGAAGGTGTATTTGCTGCTGGAGATGTGCAGGTAACCTATTGGCTGACTTCCGCTTATATTGTTGATTGTTCCAGCAGATTTGTATTAACTATATGCTGTCTACAATAATTTTGAAAAAAAAAAAAAAACGTAGAATTGTTTTAAGGAATACCTGCATGAGGTGGAGATCTGGAGGATACCATTTGACCAACTTCTTATGAATATATTTTGTCATTTTTTTTAAACAGTCATTGACATAGCAACATTGTAGCATTTGATCTATGTAGCCATCGTCACTTAGTAAGATAAGGCATGGTTACTATTTGTTTCTATCCTCTTCTTCATTTGAACTTATTGAAATGCCATGTTAGGCGGCAGAATTTTGACTCTTCTCCTTAAATTAGTTATGATTGCTGTTAATATGAACGCTGGGCATGTATATGATTATGAACTACCTAAATTTTTCAGGAAGTTTATTGTCTGGATTTATCTTGTGATTTACTGTTATGTTTTGTTTGAAAAAGAACATAGTAACAGTTGTAGGCACCTTTAAAAAGGTTATTTCTTATTTTAATAGGATCATGAATGGAGGCAAGCCATAACTGCTGCTGGATCTGGATGCATTGCTGCTTTATCAGTTGAGAGATATCTTGTGAGCAAAAATCTTCTTATAGAGTTCCACCAGGTATTTGACTTCTAAGAATTCCAATTCTGTGTGCACTTATTGTCCTATGGATGTATAACACCGCACCTGCAATTTATACATATCATATCATCAATTTATACATCTTTATCTTTTATATTCTTTGCTATTATACATTCCATAGAAGCAGCTGCAATTTTAACAAGATTTGTTTGTAAAACTATGTTGTTCTATAAATTGGATGAATTTACAGAACTTCATAACACTCATGTAACTAATTTCTATATAATTATAGAATCTAGTTTACTGAGTTTCTCAAAATTTATTTGTGGGAAATGTTGATTAGCAGTTCTCAGTTGGCTTTAGAGGTCACTTACATGTATAATAGTTATGTGCAATCGTACGGGCTTCTCTCATCCCCTCAACATGCAATTAACAGCTATTTTAGTGACATAGTGAGGTGCCAAATGAGCACTGTTTTAGCGGAGAAGTCACAAAGTAACAAATAATGTGCATAACCCATTCTCTTTCTTGATTATTGCACGGACAACCTTTGACACTTAGAAGATCTTTGTAAGAAGCTCATTTAGTTTTAAAAATTAAGTTGACCTCTCTTATTTTTACATTTTAATTTTCATTAGACTAAACTTTCTATTGTAATTTTTTTCTCAGCACATTTTCCTGGGGTTTAAGATTTTCAAATAGGCTCTAGTTTCATATTATAGAGGGACCTTGTTATTTTTTCATGGGTTATATGTGTTGGAAAACATTTAAATAGGGGTTTTTTGTCTAATGAAAATTTAAAGTAGTGAAGGGTACTGTAATTTCTGAAATTAAATAATTAAAAACATTTTGTGAACCTTAATTTGCTATAAATTATTTTAGATTAAACCTTCAAATTTGTCCTTGACAAAAACTGTGTGGGGCACATTATTTCCTGGGAAATAAAATTCCCTCTAAGAATTGAAAATATTGGTCATGTTGCTCCTTTATAGGGACTAACGTGTCTGGTAGTTAAGGATTAATATGGCTTACATTTTTAATTCTTAGGGACTATACTGGGAGGTTTGCATTTCTTTGAGACTAGTGTGTCCAATGCTGTTTTAGAGTCAGGAATGAATTTGGGGGTTACTCTTCATGTTACCCAAATGTTATTTATGGTAGCCACTATCAACTACTCTTAGTTTTATCAATATGCTCTTAATGAGCAACTCGTAACTTATGTATTGCTCTTCAAGATTTATCAAAGGAAGGATGTAATTGAGAGCAAATATCAAGAGAGTAAATCCCTAGTTTCATCCTCAAAAGATTAAAGCATCATTACTTTAGTCATCTAGAGCTTTGTGTCATTAATTTATTCTCTAATAATACAAAGTATCGCCACTCTCGTCTTCAAAAAGATTTTTGATAACAATTTAGTTCCTCAATAATGCAAAGTATCATTAATTTAGTTCCTCAATCATTGCAAAATGTCATCAAATGTGTCCCTAAATTAGGGTCCTGTGACAGTCATTTCTCTCAGTTTGACAAGGAGCTAATTTGTTAAAGCTTTGCATGGTTGAGGGAGTAAATTAGTGACAAAAATTTTTAGAGGACTGTAGAGATGTCACTTCTATCTTTCATGACAAAAAATAAGGGATTACTTTTACACTTATTTAGCGGTAGGGAAATGTTTCTGTTTGGCCACAAGATTTTACGTTCTAGCTGGTATAAAGCTGTTGCTAGTAAATAGCAATATACTAAATATGGGGGAAATGACATTACATTAAATCAGTTGATTCATGCTGTTTATTACACTATGAATCTCAGCCTTCCAATTTTGTTACGTGTAACAGCCCAAAACTGAAGACGTTAAGAAGGAACTGACAGACAGGGATGTTCAAGAAGGCTTTGACATTACACTTACGAAGCATAAGGGGCAGGTATATGCTCTGCTTCCTTATCAAGTGCTTATGTTAATGGGATTAAGTCTTAGCATTTGTTATGTCCAATTAGTTGCCCTTTTTTTTATAATTTAATTCTTTGGTTTGTATTATATATTTTCTTATTCTGTCTGATTTCCTTTTTACAGTATGCCCTACGAAAATTGTACCATGAAAGTCCAAGGCTTATATGTGTATTATATACATCACCAACGTGTGGTCCGTGTAGAACGCTGAAGCCAATTCTTAGTAAGGTATGTGAAAAGAATGGGTATTTAAAGTAACATTATGATCCCTGAAATTAGATGTCATACTACTCGTGGGCATTGTAGAGGCCTGTGACATGATACATGATACATGATACATGGGCACCTACTACGAATGAATATACAGTTATGTATTTGGTTATATGGTGCTGTGGCACAGCGCTTCTATTTTTCTTATATATACATATACACATAACTCTGTTGCATGACACAGTGAGATATATGCACATTAACATTATTATTATTCTTATTCTTATTATTGCTGTATTAAATCAAAACTGTAATAGAAAAGAAAGAAGAACCTCTTAGAGGAGCAGAAAAGATGTCTTGAAAGATATCAAGGAATACAAAAACCGAAAGGATTGCACATCAACTGAGCGAAGTACGCTGGTCTCATTGCTTGTCAAATAACCTTCAAAAACTACTCCAACATAGACATTAACTAATCACTATTGATTTTGTTGTAAATATAATTGATTAGGCTGTAAATAAATTGATATACTATGTAAATGGAATAGGAAAAAGGATATTAATTGCTAGTTAGTCAATATATATATATATGGACTGAGGGGGTTTCTCTCAGGTCAATATAAACTCAAAATCAGTGTTTCAGGTTGGCATCTAGATCCCAGAGAGAGGCAACTCTAAATCTTGTGCATCAAGAGGATGCACTGTCCTCTGACGGAAATTTTATGGCCAACCGTGTCAGTCACTTTGGTTGGCCAGCCTTGTTGTTGCGTCATCACTTCGGAAACTCCCATTTCTCTTAGTCGTCTGCCGCTGTTGTAGTTGCTATCGGCAACTTTTGCAGCATGTTTTCCGATCAGCAATACTTTGTGCGGCTCAACACTGGTGACGGCACCCCAATTTGGCCAGTCCTTGCCATCCCTGTTGTCAGCCAGGCAAACCTTGGTCTGCCACTGCTGCCGCCTGTGACGGTGCGTACAACTTTCTTTTTGGCAGCCATTTGCAACATCTTGCTTGCTTCCCTCTGCGTGGCCCATCCTCATTGACCACACCTGGATCCGACCAGCCATGCGTTTTTATGTGCCAACAGACTCGTCAACTCTTGTTGGCAAAGTGTAGGTCATGCGCCACCATCTTGGTCTCCAAACATCACACCATCACCATCGCTGAGATTGCCTGCATCCCCTTCTTCTATTCCAATGGGTCATCTCCAAACATGTAGGTCATGCCACAGCCCTATTTGGGGTTGTTACAGCAGTCGGTCATCTCTACCCAACCTTTCTCATCCTAGTTTTGTGGTAGCCAATTTGTTTCATGGTTTTCTATGTCAGAACTCATGGCTCCCGCAAGGAGCTCTTCTTTTGCCACCTCTGAATCTCCTTGCTCTGCTTGTGGGATTAGTAGCTAGAACATTCTGTTAGGTAAGGAGTATAAAGAGTATCTCCAACTCAATGCAGCCTGACAATCCTCATCTTCAGCCATTGTAGTCCGCACTGGTAATTCTACAGTTTGTCTCTCCCACTCATCGTCTTTTTGATCTTGGATTTTGGATTCTAGTGCTTCTAATCACATAGCTGGTAATTCTTCTCTTTTCTCAAAATTTTTGTCTATCTAAGCACCATATCACATCACCCTCACTGATGGCTTTAAGGTTAAGGCCATTGGCATTGGTCAAGCTATGCCTCTTCCATCTTTATCCTTGAATTCTGTTCCTTTTGGACTTGGATGCCCATTTAATTTAGTCTCTATTAGTCAACTTACCCAAACTCCTAACTGCTTTATAACCTTTACTGCTGAATCCTTTCTTATACAAGACTGGAGTACAAGGCAGATGTTTGGCGCAGGATACGAGTCACATAGGCTTACTATCTTCACCCTTCTTCCTCTGCCATATGCATTGCCATAGAGCCTCCAACTCTCCTTCATCATCGTCTGGGTCATTCGAGTCTCAAGAAATTAAAGAAAATGGCCTCATCTTTCCCACTTACAATCGTTGCAGTATAGTGGTGTCTGTTTGAAAAACATGATTGAGCATCCTTCCCAGTCTGGGTCAATAGTCGTGTAGAGTCTCCCTTTCTTATTGTTCATTCTGACATTTGGAGTCCTAGTCGTGTCAGAACCATTTTGGAGTATTGGTATCTTGTTATTCATTGATGACGTTTTAAGATGCATGTGGATAATTTCAATGAAGGATCGTTCTAAATTTTTTACTGTCTTTCAAAACTTTTGCAAAGAAATCCAAACCCAATTTGGGTATATTATTCGCATTTTGAGTGACAATGTCAAGGAATACTTTTTTGCACCTTGTACATGATATGGTTGAACAATCCACTTGTCCCCATACTCCACAGCAAGATGGTATAGTAGAAAGAAAACATTGTCATATTATTGAGACTACCCATACTCCTTTGTTGCATGCTATTGCCCCTTCAAAATTTTGGGGTGATGTTGTTCTCATTGCCAGTTAATAAATTGCAGCCCATCTTTTGTTTTAAATAACCAATGCCCTATTGCCTTTTATGTCCAAAGGATTCTCTTTACATTGTCCCCCTCATGTTTTTGGTTCCACTTGTTTTGACCATGATCTCTCTCCAAGTTTAGACAAATTGTCTGGTTGTGCTATTAAGTGCATCTTCCTTGGGTACTTTTGAGTCCAAAAAGGGTGTCAATGTTATTCTCTTTCTACTCATCGTTTTTACATGTCTGAAGATGTCACCTTCTTTGACCAGACACCATCTCCTAAGTCTTACCAATCCCCTACTTTGATTCTTCATTCTTTGTCCACACACCAGTCTCTTTGTGTACCTCAGTCTGCACATGTTTCACAGTCCTCTTGCTGTCCACTTATCACTTATCAGCATCACTCACGTTTGGAAAATCTAAGGCTGTTCTAGCTTTACTACAGGTGACTCATCTCCTACTCCAGCTAGGACCTACCAAAACCTCCACAACCTAGCCATAGCTCTTTGAAAAGGTATCCGCTCCTCCCGTAATCCTCATCTTATTAACAATTTTTTTGAGATATCATTGTTTGTCTTTTTCCCATTATACCTGTGTCTACTTTGTCGCCTATTTCTGTTCCTAAAACTGTTCATGAAGTACTTCCAATCCAAGATGGCGACAAACTATGATTGATGAGATGGCAGCCTTAGATTTAAGCCCCACATTCCACTACCTCCTGGCAAGTCTACAGTTGGTTGTCGTGGGGTTTTCATTGTCAAAATGGTCCCTAATGAGCAAGTGGATTGCTTAAGCTCATCTTGTGACAACGGGTTATACCCAGATTTTAGGGCTTCACTATGGTGATACCTTCTCTCTTGTTGGTAAAATGGTGTCCGTGCATCTCCTTTTGCCATGGCTGCCATGAACCATTGACCATTATATCAGTTGTATATTCAAAATGCCTTTCTCCACGGTGACCTAGAAGAAGAAATCTACATAGAGCAACCACCTGGGTTTCTTACTCAGGGGGAGTCAGTTTCTTGTTTGCAAACCAAACAAATCTCTATATGGTCTAAAGCAGCCCCCTTAGGCATGGTTTAGCAGATTTAGCAAGGTCATTCCGCAATTTGATATGGTCTGAAGCGAAGCAGATCGCATTGTGTTTTTTAGGCATTCATCTTCAAATCAACGTATCTATCTTGTTGTCCATGTAGATGATATTGTTATTACAAGATATGATGAAGAAGGAATCAAAAGCCTCAAACAACATCTGGTTTATTTAGCACTTTCAAGCTAAGGACTTGGGCCAGTTGCAATACATTCTTGAGATTGTGGTGGCCCAATCAAAAATAAGGATTGCCGTCTCCCAAAGGAAGTATGCTGATAAGAACCTTGGGAAATCATACCACAAAATCTAATTGTTGTGATTGGAGAGCCCAAGGCCATATAAACCCCACACGAGAATCCTATACTTTTGGTGAAGGACTCAAGGGTAATATTTGTAACAAGCTAGACGCATATGACATATATGCACCAGCTTGAGGGGGAGTATTGACCCTGTTGTAAATATAATTGATTAGGCTGTAAATAAATTGATATGCTATAAATAGAACAGGCAATAGGATACTAATTGCTAGTTAGTCAATCTCTATATCTAGGAGATTTGATTATGTACATAATTATGTATTTAGCCTATATAAATTCATGGATTGCGGTTTCTCTCAAGTCAATTGACACTCAGCTGGTATTTCAAGTGTAATTAATGTCTTTAATGCTACATGGCAGGTGATTGATGAATTTGATCAGAATGTTCATTTCGTTGAAATCGATATAGAGGAAGATCCAGAAATAGCAGAAGCAGCTGGAATCATGGGTACTCCATGTGTGCAGTTTTTCAAAAACAAGGAGATGCTTAGGTTTGGAATATTTTATCTTTCTTCTTCTTATTTTCGTATTTATAATCTATGCTGATATATATAATTCAGGAACAGTTTGGTAGTATGCTATCCCCAAGATATAAAAAGTAACTGTTAATTGCTATCTTGCTGTCCCTAAATAATTTGATAAATGTACAAATAAACGCTATCTGAAGATACTAATTGACATCTTTATTCTTAAGAGACTGATAGGCCATTGTTGTAGACTTGCTTCATGGATATTCTCGCTGGTTTTTGACTGCTGATGGCTGTATGCTAATTTTGCAGGACCGTCTCAGGAGTCAAAATGAAGCGAGAGTACAGAGAATTCATTGAAACGAATAAGTAGAAGTACTTGAAAACATTCAAGGGTGATACCCAAATTCTGTGATTCAATTTTGTTTTACATATCGGCCAGCTGAATAGCGCTGTCAATTTTGACAACTATTCATTGAAGTAATCAGCAACACCACAGATTGTACATTTAGAGATGTCAATCACTAGCATAATTTTGATTGTAGAATATTATATTTTTCCTATTTGAATTCAGCACGTCTCAACAACGAACTTCTCGTTGTCGTTGACTACATTGTGGTGAGTTAAATGACGCCCATCATATCACCATCCAACATGAAACAACTGTTGCATGTATTTATTATTCAGTTTTGATATTTGTAGAGACGTTCTTTTGTACTCTACGGAAAAAGAAAATTCTCTCTCTATGAAGCATCTTAGCCCTGAATTTTAGGTGTGAAAAGGAGAGGAAGAGTAGGAGTGAGAGAAGAGTTAAGGGTAGATATGCGTGGTAGCGGAAGAAATTTTCTTCCTCCATGGTTAAGAGAATATTTTATATCACTTTTTTTAACACTATACGCTACACAGCTAGGCCATGCTGACATCACAAATGTGCCCGTTGACATGGGTTGCTCTATTTGCGGTCGTGGATCTACATGGCCATGGTGTCTAAAGCCATGTCCAAGTCCATAGCTGTGTGTATGCTCTCTAGTCAGTGCGACTACGCTGTGATGTCAACATGTTCTGGCAGGTGTCCAAGGCCAAGGCTATGTAGACTGTGGCGTCAAAATGGAGTTGAGGAAAAATGGTGTACCATGATCTTTTCCATTTACTATTTTTTGGCATTCCAATTGAGAATATCTTGTCAGATGCAGTAATGCTTGTAAGGTTATTTAGTCACATGTTTGAGGGGTTTCGATCCTTCACAGTTTGAAATACTCCGGATGATGTCAGCCAGCAGGCTTTGAAAGTGAATTTTTTTATGATAAAATACTTAAATAAAATATAGTTCAAGAAATTCCAACCGATGGATTACTGATTGCACCTTATCCTGTTCTTTTTAGAACTGCTGATAATTGGCATTCACATATATGATGCTTGTGTGTTTGATCCCCCCCCCCCCCCCGGCCCCCCAAAAACAAAAAAAAAAAAAAACCCCTTCTCTCTCCTTTTGTCTTCTCTCTCCCTTCTTCTCTCTTTTTTTTTTTTTTTTTTTTTTTTTGTTGCTGGTCAACATATATGATGTCTCTTGTAAGCTAAGAATACAATCATTAATATCTGTTTTTTCCTTTCCTCTTGTCATAGCATAGACTGATGTTGATCCCGCATCCTAAAATAAAGAGGTTTAGGATTTTTTAAATTTTTATTTTTTTTACCTTGTCTTTGGCAGGAAAATAAGAAAAAAGTTAATTTTAATACTTGTAAAATTATTACTGGTTGTATATGTCAAGCATGAACTCTTAAAAATTTTAGCTGATATGTGGACGACGCATAGAGTCAACCCTTAGGCACTAAAGAGGGTTATACTAGCTTTCAGACACTAAAAGAGGGGGAAAGAAGCATTTACATGCTAAGGTTAAAGGTAGAAAAAGAAAGGGGAGAGATTTAGACTAGGTAAAATTCTTTCGTGTTTGGGTTTAGTTTTCTTTGGTGTTCTACAATTTATTTAAAAAGATCCTCCATGAAAATGCAATGCATACAAATACTAGGAGATATTTCTTTAAGATGATTTATGCTATGGATAATAAACTTCTTATATATCCTAAGCTCTCTAAGTAACTTATCTTCGTCATCTACAGTCAAATCAACACCAATAATCACAAGATAAGCAAAATTAGGTCCAAGAAAAACACACCTATGTTTATGAGGAAGAGGTTTGAGTTCTAGTTGTGGAATATTTTTCTTTGAGATTTTGCTTAATTAGAGGTAAAAGAGTTGGCTCTAACTCATTAACCTTTGCTTGCGAGTGGTTATTTGAGTACTGAACTCAATCAAATTACAAAATTGGTTCCTACTTTAAAGTGTAGTATATGAAACAAATCAAGTTGTCTCACAGGGATCTTAAAAGCTATCTAATTACAAATAAAGGGGTTTTTCATCGAAAAATATGTAAAAACAATGCTCATGAAAAAAATCATATAGTTATGAAGCTCGATTCATCAGAGGCAAGAAACACTATATCAAACAGCATCATATTCCAAGATCATCTGGTTAATCCCTACCAAATCAAATCCTCTGCATTTGATTAGGGGTTCTTATAAGGAGATCTCTTAGAATTTGACTAATATACAATCAATTAGATTTGAGATCTCAAAACCAAAGAGATTCATATTAGTTGATAGCATTAGAACTATATTAGCCTAGACTTCAAATCTGAACCTAGCTTCTTCAATTCATATGCTCAAATTTACTTCAACTGATCAATTAACATGAGTTTAAACATAAGTTTGATTTGTAGTATGCATCAACAATAGAAATCAAGTCTCAAGAGATCAAACCATTTCTCCTTTGAATCCTAACTAGCAAGGAGTTCCTCACACCTTCATGGATCAGATATTTTAGAAGAGGAAGTGAAAATTTACATAGGAGAAGAGGAGAGAAGAGAGGGAAGGGAAAGCATGCACTAGAAGCTATCCAATCCTCTACTCTATTCTAGAAATTTGAGAAAAAAATGAGAGAGTCCTTCTTATGCACGACCTTGGACCTATTTATAGGCACTCCAAGTGATTAGTTCCACATTTGCTTAATCCTTATTCTTTAAGTCTTAACTAAACATATCATTTGCCTTGATTGGTGCCTTGATAAGAAAGTTATACCCAAAATACTTCACTAATATCCTCTACAGAACCTAGGAATTTCAAGCAATAACAAGGCCTTCATACCACAATCTTTTGGTTTGGTGCTCTAAATAAACCTTGCAGCCTTTGTCTTAAGTTTCATTTGGTACTAGTTTTACCTCAATTGGATGTGGCTCAGGTTATGGTCCAACTACTGACCTTCGCCTGTGTTCAGCAACAAGAAGTTTTTAAGGCAAAATTACATTATCTAGATAACTTAATCAGTTTTTGACCTTTGTATGAAAGTTCTAGGGATTCTCTTATCTTTCCTAGAAATTAAAGATTATAATTTTTAGATGCCCAGAACTCAAGATAAGGCCAAAATATTGAAACATTGATAACAATGCTGAAAAATGAGAATAGGCTCAAATGAAACCCAAACATCAATTGTTTGAGCATACGATGCTACTTCTTTGTCAACTTCATTAGCATCAAGGCTCTCTGCTAAGCATTTCTCAAGTGCATATCTAACAGTTGAAGTTACTCTAGCCTATTTAATAAAAACATCTATGATATCTACTCTTAAGCATGAACTATCAATGGAAAGATGCTTCACAGAAGGATTAATTGTACCTTCTATCCTTTGACTTCAAAGATGAGCGTCCCTTTTCTCATATCAATTCTATCAACTGTAGTAGCTAAGAAAGGTCTACCAAGAAGAATTGAGACTTTTGTGTCCTCTTCCATTTGTAAGACCATTAAATCAATAAGAACATACATGTTGGCCACTTGACAGAGATGTCCTCATACACTTCTGGGGTACTTAGTGAATACATCTACTAACTGAATAGTAATAGTAGATTCCTTTAATTCCCTTATGTCTATTTCATAAACATCAATAACGGAATTAAGCTAACACTATCTCCTAAATCACAAAGAGTAGCATCAATAGGATAATTACCAAACAAACAAGGGTGTATTATAACTCCTTCGATCTTTCGACTTGCATGGAAATTTCCTTCGAATTACAACACTTGACTCTTTAGTAGGTTCCATTATCCCACAATATTCAATTTTACGCTTGTTACAAAGAATCTCGTTGATGAATTTGGTATAGGACTACATTTGTTTAAAATTTTGTTAAATATCACATTGATGTAAAACTTTTCTAGCACCTTTAAGAACTTACTGAATTGGGTATCTAGCTTGGCTCTTTATTGTTGATGAGGAAAAGGTAGTAAAGGCTTATAAGTTAGGCTACATAAGGCTTTTGTTTGCTTTCTGCCTTGGCTTCAGTTTTTGGTGTTTGTTTTCTCTTCCTTAGGCACTTCTTGCATAGGAGGTTCAATTTCTTCTTCCATCGAAGATTGCTATTGTCTTTCAGCCTTAAATTTATATATTTCAATCTCCTTTTTGCTTCTCATCACAATGGATTTGCTTTACTCCTTAGGATTAATTTTAGGTTGACTCGACGACTATCTTTGACTGTGTTCTGAATAACTTGCTTATTGAGCTAACTGGTTTGTCCAAGATTTTCAAATGAGAACTGATCCTTTACAATTCTTGGGTGCAGCCTTCCATTTTTTGGCAAATGCTTCCATGAAGGAGGTTCTTGATTCAACAAAGGTGGATTAGCATGGTTAATGTTGGCTCTGCTAACTCCTCCCGAAAGTTGTTTTAACAGTTCCTCCAGTTCTGATTATAATTCCTCAAATAATCTCCTTTTCTTCTGAAATTATTGTTGATAGGCATTCATTTACTTTATTCAGGACACATCAGATATTGTTTGACCAATAATGGTTGTTGGAGACAACGATTTCAATAAGTCTATGCGCTTCCTCAACTAACGTTTTCATAAAAGATCAACCACGCCCTACATCAAGTATCAATTTAATGTTATTTGGGACCCCATTGTAAAAGGTCTGGATAACAAGACATTCTGGGATTCCATGGTGTGGACATTTCCTTTGTAAATCCAAATATCTTTCCTATTCGTTGTAAAGAATCTCATAGAATGTGGAAATGCCAACTTTCAACTTTGTAGTTTTCCTTGGAGGAAATATTGGGCTGGAAAGAATTGTGACAATTGCTCCCAAGTTGTGAAGTACCTCGAAGTCATGGAGTTCAACGAGGCTTTAATTTTATATCTCAAGGAAAATGGAATGAGCATGAGTGGAATTGCATCTTTTGAGGCTTTGTTAATGTGGATGGACATGTGTCACAGTTCTATAATGAATTTTCAGCTCAAAGCTGTTAGCTTGAACGATAGGTGTGGTTACAGTAGACAGGTACTCGTAGCCGTTTATGATGGAGTATTCTTTATTCGCAATTTCATTATTTTCTGCCATGATTTGCTCTTGGCTTCCTTCTTTGGTGTAACTATGTTGTAATAAAGGCAAGGTCTTGTTGATTTCTCTATCTAATTTAGGTAACTTTCTTGACGTTTTGTCATTTTTATGATCCTCATGCACCGAGAGTAGTACCCAAAATAAATGAAAATAAAATAAAAATAGAAAAAAAAAAATGTTCAGAGCAATTGTGTTATACAATGTAATAATGCTAAAACACTATCCCTGATAATAGGCTAAAATCTTGTTTACCACCGCAAGTGCATGGATCGCTAGACAAGTAATAAAATGATTAGTAGTATCGTCTCCATGAGTATTAAGATCAAGTAATGAATTATGATAATTTTAATTATTTCTACTAGCTTAGGATTAATAAGAGAAATTAAAAATTAACAACGAAGTGGATTAAATTAAATCAATATAAACTAAATGAAACTTGGTTTAAGTTTAATTAATAGAAATTGTCTACTACATCGGGTTCTGTACACCAATTATTTGCAATTATCTGTTTACTCTCTTGGTTAGGTTCAAGATGGTCTATATTGATGTAATCCAGCTGCTTTCTCTCGTCCTAAAGAAGGTGTAGAATTTAGTATAACCCCACTATTGAAACACGATGTTATCTCTAACCCGTTACGCTTTGTGGCAGTCATTTCTTCTTGATAGCTTTAGCCCTTCACAAATGATATAAACTCTCTTAGGCTCAAATTCTTGATTTTTCAATATTGGATTCCACCATGCAGTCCTTCACCTAATATTTATAATCATGCAAATATGGAGTTCAAGATAATTGTAAACATTTGTTCATTTCTAAGAGACGTGAATCAAAAATCAAATTCAATTTCAATGTCAATTAGAAGCTACTTCCTTATCCTCGATACCAGACTATAGCAACTTATAGTTATGTAGCAATCAAGACGACGATAGACATGATAGAAAAACATAAGGCACTAAGAAATAAATAAATTACAAATCTAGAATGACAATTTATTTTGTAGATCTCCTCTAAATTCTTCTACGGTTGAAGCATGGTTCCTTTCTTGATCCGTCAATCTTTTTGCTCATATCAAAGCCTTCATAAATGAGCTCTTTTGGTTGTAGGCATGTGAATTTGTAGCTCTAAATTTTTATCTCTTGGGTTGAGCGATAACGCTTTGATATATAGGAGAAGTCTCCTATATTTTCATTAACGTCTAAATTTCTCTAATATAAAAAATTCTTATTTTCATTCATTAGAATAATTGTTGGCTTAGATTTCGATCCTCTTGCCCATCATCTTACATCGGGCTGGATCTGCGTTTTATTTTATTCTTCATTTAAAGGCTTATTAAAAATAGAAAATATTTGGAAAACCAATCAAATAGATGCAAACCAAATTTATTAAATGAAAATCTTATAAAAATAAGCCAGAAATAGTGTTGTTTTATATGTAAACAAGTTTTGAAAAGGGTTAATAAGATTAGTTAGCATTTTTATCAGGAAAATCAGGTCGTTCCAATGGTCCTATCAAAACCTAATGTGTTGCCTCAAAAATATCAAGATGAGTTTACATGATCGATGCACTTTATCTCTTCTTATGTTCTCAATGTTGGCCTATTTCAAGATATTTTACTAATATCATTGCAAATGTATCATTATTCAAGTATCAAGCTCGATCAAATTACCAAGTAAACCAAGTTATACTAGCTTGTAGTAATAGCGCAACATAATCATCTCTCAAGGATGATCAATGTGTTCAATAAAAAACATTGGGGAATTTTAACAAACAAAATATAGATAAAAGAATTTAAAAGGAGAATTCGGTAGTTAAGAAGCATTAGTTCAAGAAACCAAAGGAAAACCGTAGCAGATTCCATCATAGATTATAAAATAGAACCAAATCACAATCATGTGAGGTTTATCCTCTCTAAGCTGGAATCCCTGCATTTAGATTGGCATTCTCATTAGGAGATCTCCGAACATTTGACTAGTAATGCAATCAATGAAAAATTTGAAATCTCAAATCCAACAAACTCATGTTAGTTTAAACATCATAACTCAACATATAATTCAAATTAGAATTATAATCTCTTGAATTCTCAAACTTAGATCCATATTCATCAATCAACGAATATGAAAATAAGCCCAATTTAATTCCCATTAAGAATCACCATCGTGCATTCAAATCAAAAATTGAAAAGGAGAAGAAGAAGAGAATCACAGAGTTGTAAATTTGATTAAACATTCAAAACAGATCTTAAGAATACAACCATGGGATCCAATTAGATCTCAAATTAGTAAAGAATCTCACACCTCCATTAATGAAGGGATGAATACAGAAAATAGAGAAGGAAAAGAAAGGGAAAGTCGAATAAGGGAAGAGGGAGAGGGAAGATGAACTCCTACGTTAGCTATAATTTAGAACTAAACTAAAAGGTCCTTCTCTTGTTTCCCAAGGCCTATTTATAGGCTCAATCCATGATTAACTAAGCATTCTTTGGACTCATCATTTGCTTTATTTGGGTTTGTGTGGAGAAAATTATGTCCAATTTAAGTCTTCAATCTCCTTTACCTAATTTGCCAACTTCAAATGAAAATTTTGCCATCAAAACAATCTCGTTTGGAGAAATCTTCTCAATATGACATGAAGCTCTGGATGTTAGCTCTTATTTGGCACCAGTTTGAGGTCAATTGGGCTCCTATAAATTGAGTTATGGCATAAACTAAAGACTACTTAGGATGTCACGATTGCACCACTAACCTTACTTCCAAACCCTTTTTGAGCTCAAAGACATCCAAATTGGTCTTTGATGTCTTCATGGAAGTTGTAGAGCAATATCTTAACTTTCCTACAAGCCAAATCAAATATAGCACTTCCAAAATTAACTTTTAGTTGTAGAACTATTCTCACTTATTTAATCCTGGTTAACCCAAAATATTTTTTTTCAAAAAAAAAAAAAAAAACACTTAACCAACTTTAACTTATATAGACTCATTATTTGATCATGGCTTATCCTCACTCGCATTTGTTATATATCTTATTAAAAACTCATAAAAAATAAGATGAAGCTCTTCATATTCTCATTCTTTCTATTTTTGAAAAAATTCACATGCATTTTATTTTCTTAAATTTTTTTTTTTATCTTTTGAATACATGAAATTTGTTATTGGGTCTATTGCTATTAAGCATTGCTCATTGGTTGGTGGCTTGATGAGTTCTTATGTATGGGTTGTTATGGTAGATAGACTTAGCCCATCAAATTACTGACACAAGAGAAAAGCTCCTCTTGCTAATCATAAACAAGGTGTTTGGTTGCTGTTTCATACTGACACACATAATACTTATTGTTGGAGTGGAAGGAGTTTCTTTCCCTCTTCTCTGGCCTTTCTTTTGTCTGTGTTCTCTCTCATTACATCCCTCATATCTGTGTAGCTAGTGATTGTTAGGCATGTAATATTTAGGATTAAATTAATCATTGGGAAGTATTTTAGAATGTTGCAGCATCATTATTAGGATTCGAAAAACTTAACATCTTGATCCATGACATTTTGTAACGAATACAACCCCTTGTGTTATATGCAATTATGAGAAGCTTAAAGAAAATAAAATTATACCTTTACCATTAGTTATAAGGAGACCATTGGCTTTGTTTAACATTATTTGGCCAACAATAAATAAACTTGAACAAAAAGTTTCTAATAATAATTTCGGCAATTTAATAATTTTTTTTGTTAAAAAATATTCTCTACTCAACTGACTCATATCTTTTTCTTTTTCTGTTTTTTGAATTTAAACTATTAATATCTGAAATCTACTGAATTTCAACTAATATTATCTGAGAAGCGTCGACTAATTAAAGAGGTAATGCTCATTCAACGTTAATTTTTTTATTCATAAAACTCAAACATGATATCTTACTTAAGGAGAAGAAGTTTAAATCCCTTAAATCAACCAAGTATTTTATTTCTTTTTCACTACAAAATCAACATCACAAACCGGAAAAAGGAAAAAAAGAAAAAAAAAAAGGGGGGGGGGGGAAGGAACGAAATAAAACTGGCGTCAAGAAGAAACCTAAGTCCTTCTTTTTCATTTAGCCTTATTTTATTATTGTTTTTTTTAATTATATTAATGTAGAATTCACCCAATTACTTTGGGCCTCAGCTAAACCAAAGATTAGAAACTGGGCTCATCATCTGCATGGGTTTTCTTTTTTTTGGTTGATATCATAAATACAAGGAAAGCTATTGGTGCCCACAAACAAAAAGGAAAAATAAAAATGAAAGCAATGACCAAAAAAAATAAAAAATACACATGAAAGCTAAAATGAGAAAAAAGAAGAGAATAGAAAGATGAAATAAATGAAGCAATTTTTACATAATCAGCGTATTCCCAAAGACTTGTCAAAAAAAAGTGTATTCCCAAAGAAAGATAAGCATCACAATTGATAAAATAATTAAAAATTAACTAATGAAATAAAAAAGGATAGATTCGGGTGTCAACGTATAGTAATAAACAATTGCAAGTGATTAAGTTCATTCTTATTATATATTATTATTCGAGATCTTCAACAAATTCCAATGAAAAGATTTTTAACTATTTTTTGCGATAAAATTTTAAGTTATATTATGTGTCAAGTTAATATTCTAATACTTGAGAAATATTTTTTTAACATAGCGTTTAGACGCCTGAATCGATACTTGTAAAACAGTATGTAGATAAATGTACATTTTAGATATATAATTATTGAATCGGTTTCAAATAATAATGGATGAAAATTATTTTTAAAGGTATTATGTTAAATTAATATTTACAAAACTGAAATCCATATTTATTTACACACAATTCATTATATGTCAATTTTGGTATCTAAATCAATACTAGAAATAATAATAGATCTCTTTAATATTTTCTGAAGTGTCTAAATTTTAATTTGTGGGGTATATCCGTTACATGTGTTAGGTATATTGCTCCTCGAGTTGTTCTACGCACATCTCGGGGTTTGCCTGCTATTATCCTTTATTGAAAAAATAAATAAAAACCTGCGTATGTTTGAGGAATCTATGGTCAACGAAAGATGGCTGAAGAGAAAAACAGATTTTTATGCAAGATCTGCTACTTTCGGCTATCTGCCTCTTCACTGACGAATTACAATCGAATTTTTTGGGTTATATACACGTTGTCTTAGCTGTGGTCCTTTAAACACACTTAACACAGCTCATTCCTTGTCTGAATCTTCGCTGCAATCTTGACAAGATTTTCCTTCCCATGTGATGATCGTGCTATCCTTCATCCACTACTGCAAGTGCAACGTACTTGTCACTACTCAACAGTTCTTGCACATTGATTATGCTATTTGTCCTTCTCGAACCTCAGCAATTGATATTTCCCGCAAAAACAATTATTCTTTTTTGACTTACAATATCAAACATACTAAAAAAGATTAAGATAAACAAAAATTAACCTTTTAAGTATATCAAGAGATTATTTTTTTTGGGGTTTCCTAGAATCGAATATCCCTCCCATAAGAGGTGAGAGACTAATATTCCATGATATGCTCAGACAACTAAGCTCGGATACCTTCCAACCATATGTTTAAGGGACCCAAATCTCTTCTACTCAATCTAATACCTTATTGGTTATTAAGATATTAATTTTGATATACTTTTAGTGTACAAAATTTTACACTAATAATCAACCATATCTTGTCATATATTTTACTTTGGAGTTAGTTATAAAAAAAGAAACACTTTGAATAATATGACAACTCACTATTAGATAACCAGGTAAAAGTTTTTGTACTAATTGTATATTAAAATTAAATTCTTATATTAGTTAATACATCTCATTATATAAAGACACAAAAATCTCGCTTCCTTTTTGTATCAAATTCTGGCGTAGGAGTAGGACTTTACTCTCCCATCAAATTCTCACAACGTCTAAGAGCATAGCCTCTTAAACCCTTGTATTCTTTTTGTTTGGCGGTTATTAAGTAATCGGGGCAATAGCCCAAAACAAAGAACAAACTAAACCTAATATTCTTAAATCCTTGTATTCTAATCGTGCTATTAGTAGTCACTTTTTCCATTCTTACATGATTAACTCTCAAACTATATCTAACAAGCCCACGCGGAAATTTTGTAGAATGACCACCCGCAAGAAGGAAAAGTGTAAGAATTTGTCTAAATATATGCTCAGAAGCATAAAAGGAGTCGTATTTCTTATATAGTCGGGACATATATATTGGGAATCTTATCGATATTTGATAGATTGTGTGCCACAAAGGTGACATTTTTCCACATTTGCTGGAAAATTTTATCTTCCGGCAACACAATATGCTTACACTTTGAACAACTTGCATTGGTGCTTTTGCGTGAGTGAGTAATCATCAACTTGTGTATTGAGGATAGGAGCGATTGAGTGCATAGCAATTAATAAGCAGTTAACGAAATCACTATTTCCTCTTTTTTTTTTTTCTTGGAAAAATTAAAGGCTTAAATATGTTTCTAATCTCTATAAATATAGGTCATTTTGGTTTTGATCCTTAAAAATTTCTTGCTTTGATTTCAGTCCTTTATTTTTAGTTGTTAAGTTTTTGGTCCCTATCATTTTAGATCTAGTGTTAAAATGTGATATTTATAAGGATCAAAACAAAATTCTTAAATATTTATAAGAACCAAAAACAAAATTTTTAATACTTGTAAAGACTAAATGCATATTTTAAAATATTTATAAAGACCACCTTTAGAACAATCGAAACTGAAACAAAATACAGAAAAAAAATGAACCAAAATCAAAGCAAAAAATTTAGAGGGACTAAAACTAAAATATCCTACATTAATAGGGCCTAAAGACATATTTAAGCTTACTAATTTGGATTCCCTAAAATGGCGATAATTATAAAATGAGAAAGTGAGGGTTTATTTACCTTTAGATCATTCTGATGGAACCCACCCAGAATGGAAGTTATTGATCTAAAGATGAGTAAACTCTCATTTTCTTACTTTACAATCATTTTTACTTTAGAGGATCCTAATCTTAAGCCTTAATACCAATCAACATTACGGAATAGTATTTAACATTATCAGACAAAAACATTAAAATTATTAACAAGTACTATTCTAATTTTAATAACAGTGAAGAATTATCCAATCTTATTTAAGAGTCATAGTTATCCTTATTATAAAAAGTTGTCACTGATCTATGATTCGTACTTCCTTCATTCCATTTTATCCGTCACTTTAGCCATATATACTAGACTTAAGGAACTCAAAATTAAGGTATAATCATGAAAGTTTTTATCAAAATATCTTTACTCAACTTTCAACATCTAAATAATTCATCCAATTAATGTCACACTATATTTTGAATAGTAGTATGCTTAAAATATTATGAAGGACAAAACTGAAAATTTAACCATAAATGTTTCATCGATATGTGAAAATAGCAAAGTGACAGATAATAATAATTAGAACCAACAAGTTGTTGGACGAGTGCTAAGTCGCTTAGTCCTCCATAAGGATGAGGACACAAATTCGATTTTCAAGAAGCGCACTTAATGGGAGAGGGAGTAATCGTAAATGTTCTAACCCTCAAAATTGGGAGAGCAATGTCTTTCACAATTTTTAAATAAAAAATAAAAAGATAGCAATAATCAGATTGAGTAATTAATAAGGACTTTATTGCTAACGCGTCAATGGTTATAACCTATTATGAGTAGACAATATTGATTATGAAGTGGTTAATAATCTAATAATGTTTGTCAATGGCTATCTATTTGGCTAATAAAAAAAACACTGAATGACTATTATATACATGGTTATTACTCATCTGTGAGCGGTCGATAATAGGTATTAAGTGATTAACAATCTAACATTTGTTATCAACTACTATCTCTAATATTGATTGGCCAATGATATAATCAAAGTCTCAAACTATCTCTGAAATTATAAGTGTCAATCAAAATAATCCTGATATTTGAAAATTACCATTTTAGTCCCTAATATTGTAATTCATTAATCAAGTTATCCCTACTCATTTGACTAATTTGTATACATTGTCGAGCCTAAGTTGACCAGCGAGAATACAATGTTAAGAGACAAATTTGACTAAAATAAAATATCAAGGACTGAAATGATGCTTTCTTGGTTTTCCAAGAGTATATCCCTCACTATTACCAAGAAAAGAGGCTAATTATTTTTCAAGCATAGTTAAGCTTACCTTCCTAGCTGATATTCTTTCCAAAAATTGAATCAAAGTTCTCTTGGAGCCATGTGTGCCTCTACCACCTCTATGCCAACTCCCTTATTGGCATTGAAATGATACTTTTTAAATGTTAGGGACTATTTTGATTAATGCTTATAATTTTAGAGTGCAATTTGAGTTTTGCTCGACAATAACCATATGGCTATTATGATAAGTCTTTCCTTGTCTAAACCTCACTCTTAACTTGAAGGCTATGCCATCCTAAGGTGCTGCCAGATAGAAGGATCTTATCAATGTCCATGGATGATAAATCATAGCATAGATCAAACTGCTGAATTGAAAAAATTGGGTGCTATCATATAGCTTTGTATCGGCTAAGTTCATGAGTTGGAGATAAATGAACTCAAACCATTAACATCCACCACAGGGTAAACCATTGCTTTTCAAGCTTCGATTGATTCTACCATAAAGGACATTGATAGACAATAACTCCCCCTCGAACATATCTTACAACTTTCATCATACTGTGCTCTCCAAAGAGCAACTTTTCTCAAAATCTCAAAAGATGCTAAGTTGGAACCCCATTCAACTAGGGATTCTTATGGTTCTGGAGGATCCATCTACAGGAGAACCAGGAATAGAGAAACTTTACCCCTTCCTCTAGGCTCTTTGGTCTTAAGAATGCTACTTTTAAGAATGAGTAATTGCCCTTCTCTGACCCTTACCGTCCAATTTCAGAGTAGATAGCTAATGCATACTGCTTTTTGAACAGGGTTCTATTGTCAGTCCACGAATTTTCTTTGTTTTTGCTACATTTCACTCAAAAGGTTAAAGGTAGATAATGTATGAAGTTGTTCACAAGGGCCAACTTAATCCTCTTTCCCAAGATTCCAGATGAGGAAACCCTAGGAGAGTTGTCGACTCCAACTGCCATCCATGTATGGTCCATACTAGATTTGACCAACTACCCATCCTGCCTCCTCTACATTCTTGATAGCCTATCTTTGTCTTAGTAGAGTCTTTTAGTGGCATGCTTTGGTCCTCTTTCCCATTACTTAGAAAAAGTGAGCCACTAGTTTAGGTATAAGAAACTATCATTACCGCTTCGACAATTAGAGCATGCATGAAGGAGTCAGTCTTCTCTTCTTTTCCTTGGTGCAGCTGGGCTACCCTGGACTTGAACTAGAGACCTTACTTGTGAAGTAAATCATTGCACCTAAGTCTAATTAATTAGGGTTCATTTTCGAGCGTGATTGATCCTTCTCGAATGCAGCATACAACTATCCGGTGTATTACGCTCTCCAAGTGTGCTTGTTCCCCCCTTCTTCCTTACCATGCAAATTTTTGTGAAATAACTCCGATGAAAAGATAAAAGAAGGCGTTAAGAAACCCTTCTAGCCTTACCCTAGACATTTTGAGATCTTTTTTCAAACTTGCTCCCTTTTCAAGTTAAGAGATAGATAAATAGACATATCCCATTGCACTGATTAGGGGCATTCATAGTGATTGAGGCGGGTCAAAGACCAAGAAGTGAGTTACTTATCAGCCAAGCATTCTATTCTTCTTACAGCTAGATCCAATCTCCTAGTCCTTATGAAACGGAAAAAGAATTTCACATTCTTCCTTTTAGGAAGGAAGGATTAGGAAAATCCTATTGATTGCAATTTTCTCTAGACTCTCGAGAAAAGCATGAAAAAAAAGGCTCGAATGGTATGATCTTGCCGTCACCCTAGAATGAAAGGGGCAATCTCATAGTTCTTGGCCTATAAATATACGCTATTAGGTGCTCCATTTTTCTTTTTCTATTAAGGTTGAACCTAAACCTATGCTCGAGAGATAGCTGTCTATATATACTGATAAGGAATGTATGAATTCTCGAGAAGAGAGGAGCTGTGGTGGTCTCCCCTAGACCACTCTGATCCCAAGAGTGAGTAGAAAGTTGGATATACATTGGATCTCACTTGAATTGTCCCATCTATCCTTTCAAACCCTAGTTCGAACAGGAGAAGTATTGTAATACCTAAGCCGAGAGTTATATGAATGGGAATACTTTGTCCTGTCGGATCTTGTAGAAGTTTTAAGGTTGAACCCTATGCCACCTTGGAGGGCTATATGATTAATACATTTTCATGGGATCAAAAGTCTTGATAATTGTTCCCTAGATATCCAAGAGTTGAAGAGTGATTTTTAATGAATTTTAGGATGTCATTGACTATTTCATTTTTAGCCTGCAAGTTTAAGAAAATGTAAGTTTTCGAGAATTTGTACTTGAATCCAAAAGGTGGATTTTGATTCTTAAGGAGTGATTTTTCTAATATTTTCATTGGATTAAAATAGGGGATATTCTCTTCTTTATATTTATATTTATATTTTAAAGTTAATAGAGAGCAAAGTTATTTACATTTATGTTTTAAATAAATGTAAGACCATGACTTGATGAACATTGCGGATTTGAAAGGGAAGAAAAACCAACTCAAGAAGTCTGGAAGCCATGCTCAAGCGTAGCTTCCTGCGCTTAAGCATGGAGGCACGCTTGAGCGTGCACCCTGGAGCTCCAGCACGCTCCTAAGACAGCAAAAGGAAGAATCTGGAACCCGGCCACCCTCGAGCACGGCTCCCTATGCTCCAGCATGCCCAGGTTGGTGCGAAAAATAAAAACAAGGCTTCCAACCCCATTCTCTCACTTTTCTCTCATTTCTCTCGCCTTTCCCTTGATCTCTCCCTCTTTTCTTCCAAATAATTTCTCATATATGGTATTTTTACCATTTTATACCATCGTTTGTCCCTATCCATTTCTTACCTGTTATATTTCTAGCTTTTTTACCAATTGATTTTTCCTTTTGGGCAAGTATATAGAACGTCTTAGGAGGAGACCCAAGCTCTCCACTATGTCTCTTTCCATTCTTTGGAACTCCAAGGTAATTCTTAAGCTTAAAACCTCTTCTATGTTAAGGTTTAGGAAACTTTACCTGAAGGATTTGCTCTTGGGATTGGATCTGAAGTCTTGAAGTCCTAGAGTCCTAAGTCGTAGTGTTTTTCATGTTAAAGGGAGTTTAAGTTAATCTCTTTCCTTTCTGGGTGAGGTTTAGTTATGTTATCTTGTTATGGTATCATATATGCTCCTAGAGCAACGAGATGGCTCGATGGCTTCACCAAGGAGCTTCTATCTCTACTGGGTAGAGTACTATCATTAGATAGTTTATCTATAGTAGATTTCAAAATAGATATAGATATAAAATTCATGTATGTTATGTATGTATGTATGTGTATATATATATATATATATATATATATATATATATATTATGAATTTACCATGGAAGTGGGCAATACAACAAAGGTTTAAGAAATTAGTTTTCCTTAACTGAGAAGCGAATAAAGAAAATGCTATAGTTTTTCTTTATATAAAGAGCATGGGATTGACTAATCTATATATAGTTTCTAATTGAATTTGAAATGGTTATAATTTCCAAAGTGACTAGCTATTTGTATAAGGAAATGGATAATTTATTTCAACTATATTATGTTAGAAAAGTTTATGTTCATTAAGAAAAGGAATTCATTTATGTTATGCTTCAAAACAACTTTGAAACTAGATGTATTTTGAGGAAAGGAAATGAGTTTTGTGGGATGACAACTTCACAGAACTGCAGCTAACAGCGGGTACGTTAGACATGGTGCACCTTGCATGAACTTCAGCTAGCAGGGGAGGTGCTAGCCCGGCATGTTAGGTTGACACGGCCAGCTTATAGATCATTGAGGGCTATGCTGATGTTTCCGCTCAAGATATTACAGTAAAAAGTCTATAATTGTGACTTCCTGTAACATCCTCCCAAGCACAGTACTATGCATAAGTCATAGTACTATACCCTAGAGTTGTTACTGTTACCCGAGCGGACCTCATCTGACAGCAACTTCAGCCGTCTTTGGCAACTTCTAAAATCATCTGGAGACAACATGGAAATAGGAGTGAGAATTATAAAATTCTCAGTAGGATTCTCTAATTTTCATACATAGTGTCATCATGGTCGTCTCCAGTTTGCTTCGGTTTATTTTGAAAAAGATGAACATGCAGCACAAACTATTTAATTTTACATTTCGAAAAATGTCTTATCCGAAGCAAAGTTCATTTTTACTCATATACTGGTCCTTTGGGAAAGTGTACACAAGATTAATTCATGAATAATACTATGGATAATAACTTCAACATATAAAACACACATAGCATTAACCTACTGGAAACATAACATCTGTACCTAACTTAACTTGCACTTGAATTCATACATGTACATGAAATTTACTTCTCTTTCATTCGGTACTTACACTAGCTGGGTCATGCCATGCCTCATGTAAGTTCTGTCCCCTGTACTCACACTAGCTGGGTCGATGCCAAGTCTCATGTGATTGGGGTGCTTGCATATACTTTAATCTTTAGTCTTTAGTCTTTTACTTGGCACACCTAGGCGTTACGTATCGCCGTCCCTAGGGTGCATTTACTGCCCTTGGGTAGCCTGGCCTTGGAGTGAGCTCGTCAGCTTCACCCGTGACCGTCGTCACACCGACTCACCCGCAAGGGGATTCACGTGCCTCTAGTCTTGGAGGGATCTCATTCTGGTCACGTGCCTCTAGTTGAAGGGATCTCTTCTGGTCACGTGCCTCAAAATTGAGGGATCTCATCTGACCACGTGCTTTTAACATAAAGGGATCTCATTTGACCACGTGCCTCCAAGGTAGAGGGTAGCTGCCTTCACAGGGAGGGATTCAAGTGCAACTGCCTCCAAGTGAAGGGATTCATAGCTTTATCATTTAACTGCCTTCACAAGGAGGGATTCAATTAACTGCCTCCAAGTGAAGGGACTCACATTCAATTTATTCACATTCCTTCATTCTCATACATATTCAAGCATAGTCATACTGAGCGTACTCATACATATACTTTAATTCATCCTTACATCTAAACATTCATAGCTTCTTAGACTTTTGCCGTAAATCCGGCAGCGTAACGGATCAGGTTTGTTTCCCCATGAATAGTGCCAGCTCTCACGGACAGCTCAACCATAGCAACATAAATCAACTTAACACATATATATCAGTATCAAACTGGCCATCCTCAACTCAAACTTTATATGTCCACTAACTCTTGTGAAATTATCATTTTGGCCATCCTGCCAATTCTATTCGGTTCTGCCCGAATCTTGTATAATCCACCTTTATCTCTATTCAACTCATTTAAATCTGAAATTTGGATATGTCATATCTCTATATGTCTACTTTCTAACCTCTTTCGTCCCATGTCATTCTGATTTATAGAAATCAAGATATTCAACTTTTACTTTAGCCTGTTTAGTCACTAGCCTGAATTACACTCCTGGGAAGTATAAATTCACTAAAAATTGAAACTAAGTTCAAATCATGCGAAATCAGTCTCATATTGAAGTTAACAGGACAACCTTTCATTTGCCACAAGTTTCACTCCATTTGCTTAAGTATACCTCGAGTTATAAGTCATGAAATTCTACCTTTCTAAACTACTCTATTTTGGCCTAGATTGGACATAGGACAACTTCCTCGAATCACTGGGAACAATTGGGACCATAACAAACTTGGAATCTTATATTGGGGTGTTCCCCTGTGTGTAAGGTTTCTAACAAAACTGGTTTCACTCAATTCGGAGTTGTATAGGGTGAGTTATACCCTCATCAAGTCACCCTGCCCGGATGAAAGTCCTAAACCCTAGGTCAAACTTCAAAAATTTTTATCTCCCTCAATACTAATCCAATAACCTTATATGATATATCTGTGGAAAGCCCTGAATGTCTACTTTCATCTAAAAATGGTTCCATCAGATTTAACCAGTTGTAGGTAGAGCCGTACTCTCCGCCGTACGGACTGCCGTGGAATCTCCACCAAGACAGCACCCTCATCCATCCATTTCTCTTAGTTTTCTTTTTTCTAATTCTAATTGCCACTCAAGATTTCATATTAATCCCATATTAATCCAATCATACACATCCAATATATCATCAAATAATCATAAAAAGTAATCTTTCATGCATCCTTAGTTTAGAGAAATTAAGATTAGAGATTGAATCCTACCTATTTGGAGTATGGTCTTCCTGAACGGATGTTTTGGATTAATGGAACTTGCCAAAGCCTGAAGATTTGATGGAGTTGGATTTGAGAGAGGAAAGGAAGACGAAGGCTGGAGCAAGGAGGAGAGAGAGACGTAAATCAGCTGGGAATGAAGAGAGAAGTCTGACTTAAATAGATGGGGGTAGTTGGAATTGTGGGTGTTGATTGGTTGAAGTTTTGTGATTGAAGTTCGGCCATGTCGCCTGTTTTTGTGGCTGTGTTGCTCTCCACGTCACCCAAAAACTAGAATACGCTTTCATCCTACATGAAACCGGAATTCGTCCCTATAATACTTTAAGTCGGAACTCGTGACATTTTACATTGCTTGAAGCTGAATCGGGATGTCGGAACTCGTACCATGTTGTTTGTGACTTGAGGAAATCTTGAATCAAGGTCGGAGGTCGGAAGTCATGTAGCTGGCAATCATAAAATCTCGGAACTCCTTATTTGAACTCGGAAATGTCAATGCTGGATGTAAAATCGGATATCGTAACTCGTGTGAATGGAAATCGGCTCAAGGATCCGAGCTCGTGTCCATTCCAATTGAGTTTAGCTCTAAGGCCGGAACTCGTTATATTAAACTCGGAGTTCATAACTTGTAACCATTGTGTTAAACTATAACTTCTGAGGTCGGAAACCACGCACACTATTTTGAACCTTGTTGTTTTAGGTCGGAACTCGGGTACCTCAACTGAAACTCGAGACTATATTGTGAGATCAGAAATCGGTACATGAAGTCGGACATTCTTTTTTCTAATTCTAATTGCCACTCAAGATTTCATATTAATCCCATATTAATCCAATCATACACATCCAATATATCATCAAATAATCATAAAAAGTAATCTTTCATGCATCCTTAGTTTAGAGAAATTAAGATTAGAGATTGAATCCTACCTATTTGGAGTATGGTCTTCCTGAACGGATGTTTTGGATTAATGGAACTTGCCAAAGCCTGAAGATTTGATGGAGTTGGATTTGAGAGAGGAAAGGAAGACGAAGGCTGGAGCAAGGAGGAGAGAGAGACGTAAATCAGCTGGGAATGAAGAGAGAAGTTTGACTTAAATAGATGGGGGTAGTTGGAATTGTGGGTGTTGATTGGTTGAAGTTTTGTGATTGAAGTTCGGCCATGTCGCCTGTTTTTGTGGCTGTGTTGCTCTCCACATCATCCAAAAACTAGAATACGCTTTCATCCTACATGAAACCGGAATTCGTCCCTATAATACTTTAAGTCGGAACTCGTGACATTTTACATTGCTTGAAGCTGAATCGGGATGTCGGAACTCGTACCATGTTGTTTGTGACTTGAGGAAATCTTGAATCAAGGTCGGAGGTCGGAAGTCATGCAGCTGGCAATCATAAAATCTCAGAACTCCTTATTTGAACTCGGAAATGTCAATGCTGGATGTAAAATCGGATATCGTAACTCGTGTGAATGGAAATCGGCTCAAGGATCCGAGCTCGTGTCCATTCCAATTGAGTTTAGCTCTAAGGCCGGAACTCGTTATATTAAACTCGGAGTTCATAACTTGTAACCATTGTGTTAAACTATAACTTCTGAGGTCGGAAACCACGCACACTATTTTGAACCTTGTTGTTTTAGGTCGAAACTCGGGTACCTCAACTGAAACTCGAGACTATATTGTGAGATCGGAAATCGGTACATGAAGTCGGACATTCTGTAAGACGATATCGGAACTCGGAAGTAATTCCTTCTGTTTGAGTTTCAAAGGTGAAGTTGGAAATCGGGGTTGATCAATCCTGATGGCGAAGTCAGAACTTGGAAATCGGGATGTTACACTTCCCACCGGCTATAAGCATATATTTTAAATTTCTATTTTATGAAAATAAGGTTTCCTTAAATGTGTTATAAGACGGAAGGGTTACCAAATGCCTTATACGGCAAATAGGCTTTTAGATATTCTAAAAATATTTATAAGAATTATTTTCTCTAGTGATTTTCAGGATTAAAAAGGGGACTATTTTCCTCAGATATTTTATATATAAAACATAATTTCATTGACTCTCTTGATACAAAAATATTTTCCTATATTTACTAAATTGAATAAATATGTTTTGGCTTTCTCCCATTCTAGCTACAAGTAAATTATCTCTCACTAAGTTGTTTAACTCACCTAGTTGCCTCCCCGTGTTTCAGGTACCGAGTTAAGTTAGAGTTCAGCTGCTAGTTATTTTCCAGTAAGCCTAATGCTTGAGTAGGCCTTCTCTAATCATTTGAAGGATCATGGTATGGTCTAGTGCTTCATTGAACTGTAAGCAGAGTCCTAAACTGTGGTAGTTAGGGCCTATTTATGTTGAAAGACTTATATTGTATATATTTTGTATATACCTAATTAAGTATTCAGGAATTATTTATAGAAAAAGATCCTTTTTTTTTTTTTTGTAAAGTTTCAGCTGAGACTTGCTTGGGAACCAAGGCTCCCTAGATGCCGATCACGGCCTGGTTGGGTCATTACAAGTATGCCATGCTAATGTGCCTTAGATGATCCATATCTCAAGGTCAAGCGCCCTTACAATCCAGGCACAACGATGCAATTATTTGGGATGCACTCTACCATTGAGCTAATAGCCTGTCATGTGGGCATCCCTCTGGGGCCTACTATGCCAAAAGCGAGAAAAACCCTATCCCTCTCTTTCTTTTTATTCGCCCTCATGTGGCGACATGGGGACAAAAAAAGGAGCTCCTATCAACTTATTCCAACCTAGGATAATAAGCTCATGAGCTTAGTCTTACTTTACCTTCAAGAAATGAAAAAAGACTTCCATCTCCAAATTGCACTCAGATGTAGCCCACTTCTTTGGCTGTGAAACCGTATCGAATCAAACTACCCAACAAGTATTATATTTAACACATACTAATTAAGATATTAAATATAAAAAATAACTATTTTTAATATGATATGAAGAGAGGGTTATATTTTTGTTTGATCAAACTTAATAAGTTATTTAAATTTATTTTACTACATTTTTTTATACAAGTTAATTAGCAGATTTAGGTAGGATTTTTTTTCGTTGAATTAAGAGTTTAATTATAGTCAATTTTTGTATTTAATATTAATTGATATGAATACTAAATATAATTTCGGAATCTGAGAGTGGCAATAGAAAATGGTTTAAAATAAGTTTTCTCAAAAATTGAAAAATAAATTATACCTGATATCTAAAGTATATAAAAAATTCAATCTTAAAAAATTAAAAAAAAGTATAAATGTCATGAAATCATATGAAGAAGAAGTAATATACTTTGCAATATTACCTTATGTCAAAGGATGAAAGAAATCTTGCTTTTCTTTTGTCAAAAAAAGTGATTGAAAGTAGTCAAAGGGTTAAAAATAAAAAACACTCAAAGGAGACTAAGCGTTTGTGAGACTAACAATATAGGATATATATGGCCATAAGAAGGTAAGTACCTAGAAATATTGTATTAGGAAAGGTATCAAATAGGATTCTATCACAAAAGGTTTTGATTTCGTGTGTAAACAATTTGGGCTTAGAATGGGCTTGACTTGATAGATTAATTTTATTTTAAATTTTTAAATTATTAAACTAAAATAGTTAATTTTATATTTAATATTAATTAGTATAATTATTAAATATAATTTAGAATACAGGTGTAATAGTAGACAAAAGTCTAACACAACTTTTAATTAAGGATATTTTAGAAATATCAAAATGAAAGCAACTAAAAAGTTGTGACAATAGACATTAAAGTGTAGTAATAACTACTCCCAAATAATTATTGCTTATTTTTTAATAGTCAATAGTAACCCTCAAGCATTCGATATTACATGATAATTACATATAACAATTATTACTTATATCTGGTTGGTAAATAATGGGCACTAAGTGACAACTACATGAATGCTTATCACCTGGCACCCCCCAAGACACACACATCTTTGAGTGGGCAACAATAGTAGTTAATAATATTTTTTGGTATATGATTTAATAATGTTTCAATGAGAATAATTTTGGCTATTAGATGAAATTAGTTGTATGCTTGGGAAATATAATTATAATATAAAAACAGCCTTATTTTGAGGGTAACAAAATCTGTTTTGAAATAAGTTATTATGTTTGGGTAAAAATGCAAATGGACTATAAGCAAAAGGAAAATATTATTTAGTACAAAACTATTTTCGTACATTTGGCACAAATAGTGTTAACATAAATCAGTTTTTTTTTTTTTCTCAACCTCCTATCTCCTTCATTTTTTCAACCAAAGAAAGCATTTCATTGGTGCAAAACTTTTTCATGCAGTTTCATCAAGCTGCTATTTGTACTAAATAGCAATGCTCTAAACAAAAATTATAATTTTAAATTGAAAAATAACTTATAATTATAAGTAAACTTTTTAATTATAAGAAGAATGGACTACTTTAAAATTACTTTTAAGTTAATATATCCAAACATAAATTATTTCGCAGTTAATTTATCCAAACATATTGATTATACAAAATTGTTATGCTTATAACCAATTATTGAAATAATTTTAATCTCACAACTTTATGAAGCAAACACTAGATAGGCATTCTCTTTGAATAAAATTTAAATGGTCTTACTTATTAACTTTAACTTTTTTATCCTGTTCAATTAAATAAATTAATTTTTATATATTATCAATGTAAAGAGTTTTACATTTTCATCCAAAAGGTGACAATTGCAAGAGTAAAATACTTTTGCAGATATGTCCATATATGATTGGATAATCTTTTACACTAACAATGCATCATATTTAAATTCTAAGTTAAATATTACTTCTTAATACTTCTTTAATAACATTAAATATCCCATTTTTCTTTCTATTGCTTAAGTTATCATTGCAGTCAAAAGCAACCAAGCCATTACTAATTTGAGCATGAGATTTAATTTTTTACTCCTTTGGGTTATTTTATTTATCACTTTAGTAAAAAAAATTTGGTTCATAATATCTATGATTCTCACATATCAATGAAGTATTTGTAGTTAGCTTTCTAATTTTACCACTTCAAAATTGTGATGCCTTAGAGTTTATGTAATTGTGTGAGTTTTAACTTCTTTGAGATATGGATGTTTGGTTAATTTTATGAATGGTTATTCTTGAGTATTTGATGGTTACTGGAGTGAAAATATGCTTAGAAGTATGAAATAGGGCGTAAGAATGCATGTAGGAAGGTGGAAAAATGTTGTTGTGTATGCAAGGGCCAGTGCCTAGGCGCTAGCTTTCCACTACCTAGGTGCTGGCATGGTTGAAGCAGGGATAAGTTTTAGGCACCAGAAGCCACCGCCTCGGCACCCGCTGTCAGTACAAAAATGAGAGTTCAGGCTCTTGAGCGCCCAGACGCCCGCAAATGGCCGCCCAGGTGCCCATTGTTCGATTTTATGAGTGAGTTTTGACTCTCTGTTCCCTATTTTCACTCACACACTCACTCTCTTAGCTTTCTCTCTCTAGAAACCCTCCTTCCTCACATACCTTATCAATCCATCATCTTCTGCTTTGATTTCCCTCGCAAATTTACCTTTCTCCACATCATCATCATCATCATCATCATCATCATCATCCTCTAACCTTTCTTTTTCCTCTTGAAGTAAGAGAAAGTGAAGAGTAGAAGCAATCCATCACTTCTTTCCTGCTCAAATCCTCCTTCTAAAGTTTTGAAGTGGATTGTTGGTACTTTCTATTCCTTTCTAACTACATATTGTTTGTCTCATTCATAGATTTAGATTTGAGTTAGTGAGAGGTAAAGATTAGGTCTTCAATTTGGGGATTTTGAGATTTTGGGTAGATTGAGGTTATGTTTGGTTTCATGATGTTTGATTATGCTAGTTTAGTGCATTTTGTAGCTTTGGAATCTTCCCAGGAGTACCAGAGGCATCACCCCACTTGAGCTCTTGATTTGGAGTCTTGTTTGTGAGTGGATAATATATTTGTAGCTAACCTTTAAGTAAAGTTATGCATGGATATATGAAGTCATGTTGCCAATTTTCTCGAATAATTGTTAAACTGATTTTATCTCTAAGACTTGGAAGTATTTACTTATATATTTATACTTGAAGTTCTTCATTAGTTACTCAATCATTTCAAACTTGATATTATGCATGTTGGGCATGGGACAAGACTACATAACTAAGTTCTTGAGTTCATGTGTTATCTATGGAAATTTTGTTGAAAATTGATTATATGCATGACAGTGAAAAAGGAATGGAAGTTTTAAGTAAAAACAAAAATGGGAGAAACTGTGTCAGAAACTGCTTACTAATGGTAGTTAGCATTAGCCTTGTTGCACCCTGAATAGCCCAGCTAGTGAGGTGGTTGCTGGCCTCGTGTGTTTGGCCAACATGTCCGAAAAGTTCAGGCATGCTGAGGTCAGGTTGTTGGTGTAACATCCGCATATAATGTAATAGGAAGTAATAAAAATAAAATTTTATTATTTACAATCTTGCCCCTGAGCTTTTTAGAAAATGACCTTTAGGTCCTTATATATTATTTACACCTTGCCCTTGAACTTTTTAGAAAATAGCAATTAGGTCCCTATATCAACAGGATTAGTAAAATAAGGTTTTAAATGAAGCAAAATCATGTAGAGAAAACATAGAAACCTAAACCTCAGCTGATTGACCCACGGAGATATCCATATGTGAAATGACATGGGACGCCCCTAGACTTACCCATAATTACAAAAATGCCATTAGCCATGAAAAACAGAAAACAGAAAGGCCCCCAATTTGCAAAACGTTTAATTTACACTGTTAATCGATTTATTCGATTTTATTGAATCTTTAAGATTAATTAGAAATTAATTAAAGGTTAATTAGGAGTTAATGAGATGTTAATTAGAGAGATTTGAATTGCAAACAATTAAAATAGAAACATAGTAAACCTCAAAACCATTTTACCGATTTAAGGGAAATCGATAGAATTTTGGTATTTTAAACTGTCGGAATCCAACCAATCGAATTTCAACTCACAAACCCTACTTTAAGTGGCTGAGAACTCAGCCACTTAACCCCTATAAGTGGCGCAAATAAGGCCACAAGGAAGGGGAGTGATGGCTGAAGTATAACCACAAAAATCCTAGCCAATCACAACTCACACTTCCAATTATCTCTTTGTATTTGAATCAAATTTTTTTCCTTCTTTCTTCACCCATTTTTCGAGCTCCCTCTTCCAGCAGCCTTCCTTTCCTCTTTTCTTCATCCTCTTCATCTCCTTCTCCCACTTTCAGCCTCCCTCAAGCTTCTTGCATCCATATCCTTCACTAGAACTCAAGATTAGCTAGTTGTTGCTTCAAAATAAAGGTAGGATTCCAATTCTTGTCTTGATTTTCTGATTTGGGTGGCTGGTGGTGGTTTATTTTCTCAATTTTTGATGTATTGATTGAATGACTATGATGATATATGGCTGGTTTATTGGCTGTTTGTGAGGTTAAATTCGAATTGGAAACAAGAAAGGATGAAAATACGAAGAGCTGAAGGGTTGGAGAACCAAAAACCCTCGGTAGTCCGTACGGCGGAGTGTACAGCTCCATCTACCATCGATTAAATTCAATGAAACCATTTTTATGAAACTAGACCTCTAGAGATTTCCATACATATATCATATCAGGCTTTTGGATTAGTATTGAAAGAGTTATGAATTTTTGAATTTCGACCTAGGTTTTTGACCTTAAATCTGGGCAGACTAGGTTGTTCAGAGTAGAACTCACCCTATACTGCTTGAAAATGAATGAAACCAAATTTTTTAGAAAGCTTACACATAGGAGAATGTCCCATAAAAATTTCAGAATTAGATAAGGTCCCAGTTGCTCCCAGTGATCCAAGAAATTTACCCTATGTCAAAACTGGGCCAGAATAGGGCAGTTTAGAAAGGTCAGAATTCGAGGCTTATAACTCGAGCTCTACTAAGTCAAATGGAATGAAACTTTTTGTAAATGAAATCTTACCCTGTTAGCTTTAATATGAGTCTAATTTCGTGTAATTTGAGTTAGTTTTCGAATTTTAGTAAATTTTTACTTTTAGTTGTCTGATTCTGGCTAGCCCCTGGGCAGACCGAGATAAAATCTAAATAACTTGAGCTATGGTTATCAAAATGAGATGCGACCAAAGCGATTAGAAACTAGACACAACTCTCTAACATACTCAAAATTGAGGTCTAAATGAGTTAAATAGAAATTATGGCTTGAATTATAAAAATCGGGTTGGTTGAATATGCTGAGGCAGAAACTCTGCCTTAATGAGTTTGATGTTATTATGAGTTCAATATTGAAATATGTATGTAATGTTGTGACCTTTGTGACAAATGGATATTCTGGTATACTGGCACTATTCATGGGGAAGCGGACTCGATCCGTTATGCTACCGAAATTTCGGCAGAAATATGTGAATTATATGAAGGTGATAAACATTTATGTGTTATGCTCATAAGATTCATATATGCAAGGATGATTTAAGTATGATATGAATACATTGAATGTGGATCCCTTCACTTGGAGGCAGTTGCACTTTGAATCCCTCCTTGTGAAGGCAGCTACCCTCTACCTTGGAGGCACGTGGTCAAAAGAGATCCCTCTATTTGAGGTACGTGACCAAAATGAGATCCCTCCACGGCTAGAGGCAAGTGAATCCCCTTGTAGGTGAGTCGGTGTTCACGAGTCGAGCTGACGAGCTCACTCCAAGGCCAGGCTACCCAAAGGCAATAAACGCTAAAGACTAAAGACTCAAGACTAAAGATTAAAGCATATGCAAGTACCCCACTCACATGAAGCATGGCATCGACCCAGCTAGTATGAGTATAGGGGCTAGGACTTACATAAGGTATGGCATGGACTTACATAAGCATGGCATGACCCAGTTAATGTAAGTACCAAATGAAGGTCCCATATTCCTAAGAAACGTGATATGGCGATCACGCTCTGATGGGGTGTGACATGGCAATCATACTTTGGAATATGGCATGTAAAGATTTTATGATGAAAAGGAAGGAAAAGAAAGAAAAGTAAACTTTATGTATATGCATGAATTTAAGTACAAGTAAAGTTATGTGCAGATGTTATGTCCCCAGTATATTGATGCTATTGTATTTTGTTATGTTTCAGCTAGTATTCCTAATATAATTCATGAAATTTGTTTCGTATGGGCTCTCCCAAATTGCCAAGTGTGTGATTAAAATGAACTTTACTTCGGACATTATATTTTTGAACTATAAAATTTAGCAGTTTATATAGCATGTTCACCCTTTTCATAATAAACCGAAGCAAACTGAAGATGACAACGATGACACAGTTTATGTTATGTAACACCCTTGGTGTATTTTCAAATTTTTGTCTGTGTTAATCGTGTTTGATCGATGCATTTAATTTGTTTATGATGATTTTGGGTGTTGGATGTCTGTTGGAATCAAGGAACCATGTTTTGGGATGTTGTAATCGATTACCGTGAAGCTGGTAATCGATTGCAGGGATCTCTGTGTGTCCTTGGGTTAAAAATTTTCACGTCGTAATCAATTACCAAATATGGTAATCGATTACTAGTTCTGGGTTCGTGGTAACCGATTACCAGCCTTTGGTAATCGATTACCAGCCATTTGTTCATGGTAATCGATTACCACAGGCCAATATATATACGGAGACGCGTCCCACACCCTCATTTTTTGATTTTTCTTCTCTCTCTAACCCCAACTCTCTCCCTTCTCTCTAGAATTCCTCCTCCCACCATTCCTCACATCTATCAACTTCATTCCATCATCTTCCCAACTAAATCAACAACAACAACTCCATACTCATTCCATTAAACACAATCAACCATACACATTATTCCTCTTTCTTCATTCTTGCTTGGATGGATTTAAAATGGGAGCTCACCTTATTCTTCTTCTCTCATTCCAAATTCTAGAGCTAAGTTTTATGCATTGTTCTTTTCTTCTTCCAAGCAATTCCAATTCCTTATATCTTTAGTTGAATTCTTGGAACTCTAGGATTTTAAGACTAGAGAATTTATGGTATGGAGAGTGTTAATCATCCAAAATTGATCCTAGTGTTATGTTGTAACGTTTGAGATTTCCAAGGAACTTTCTCCAACCTTGTGGATCCGAAGATTTAAGATTTTCTGTGCCGGTGATCTGTGAGTAGATAGCATGCTTTTGAGTATATTCTGTTTTGAATTTATAATTGTTCATTTACTTTAAGAAATGCTACTCATGAGTCAATGATGAATGGAATTTTGATGTGATATAAGATTTATGATTTATGAACATGAAAGAATAGGAAAGTCTGTGACAGGATCTGTTTGCTAACGACAGTAGACTTTAGCCTTGGTGCACCTTGGACTATGATATTACATGGCCACCCAAGGGGGTGGTGCGTGACGGATATTTCATGGCCATACATATAGTGTAGTGCGTGCTTGTACTTCACGGCCTCTCTAGAAGGGGGGTGCGTGCCTGATTTCAGGATTCACACGAAGGAACGGCCACCTAAGTGTGAATCCTGCCTGTTTATCCTGTTAGATATTTCCACCGTTTTCCTCATTTGAATGAAATTATTTTAAACTTATACATATATACATTGACTCATGAGGCTTGAAAGTGTCTTATCTCTCACTGAGTTTCTCAAACTCACCCCGTGGTTGTTATATTCTTTTCAGATACAAGGTCAGACTTGGGAGCCGATCCCCCTGCTCAGCATCATTAGATTCCTTCTGGGGTGAGCCCTATATAGTAAGGGCCTTGTTTGTATTTCATTTCGTTTGTAATCTTAGTTGTAGCTCCATAGTACTACAGGCAGGGTCCGACCCTTGCTAATATGTTAAATTATCTTTAGAGGTTGATTAAACTAGTGGATTGATTATTGTATGTTCACCTGATGAATAGTTTAGGTTGGATTTGATTATGAATTGAAACTGGATATGTAAATGTGACTTGGATTATTGACTCTGATTTTATATGTGTTGCGTGCTGAGGGGTGCATTCTGAGAATGCCTGGATCCCCGATGAAATGTGTGTGATTGTTGAATTGCAGGATAAGTACTCATATTTGGGAAATATCCTAAATATAGAGGAAACTCCGTCCAAAATTTTGTGGAATTTTTTATGTGTGAGGCTTGCTAGGGAGCGTGCTCTCTAAGCACCGGTCACGGCCTGGATTGGGTCGTGACATGTTAGTTTAATAAATCCTACTGAGAATTTATAATTCTCACTCCTATGTTTATTTCCGTGTTATCTCCAGATAATTCAGCAGTTTCGAAGAAGGTCCTCCAAGGCGGAGTTGATTAGTATGATTGAAGATGGCCGAAGGTTGTTGCCAGACAAGGTCCGATTAAGTGACAGTAACAACTCCTAGCTGAAGTATTATGACTTAAGCATAATACCGTACTCGAGAGGGTGTTATAGTTAGAGCCACTCAATCATGAGATTTATTTGATACTAGAAGGGTCAGGTTGTCAGGCCACCTAGTTAGGAAGTTTTTTCTGAAATAGAATCCTCCTTAAAGTTTTAGTATGACATTGAATTTAGCATCTTACTTTCTTTGTTATAAAGTAATATGTTGTACCATTTATATGATTTTAATCCTAGTTAGAGTTTAAAGACTTGTCTCATGCTAACTATGAATATATTATTCTTCACTGAGTTTCATAACTCACCCCATGATTTCCTTATCTATTTCATATTCAACCGTAGAGACGGCTCCTGCTCCACCTGTTCAGTAGAGTTGCTCCTTATTACTTTTTGGTGAGCCCATTTGCAGGGCCCTGTTTATTCTTTTTGTTACATTTTATATAGCCATGTATGGCTCCTGGTTGTATAGAACTCCATGAAACATAGGCAGGGTCGGGTATTGGGTTTATTAAGTATTTTTTATTAAGCAGGTCCTTTTCATTTTGACTAAAGGAAGCAAATGTGCGTGTATATATATATATATATATATATATATATATATATATATATATATATATATATATATATATATATATATATATATATATATATTATTGAAGTCGTTTTAGCTAAATAACTCTTTAATAGCCTTGTATATGTAAGAATTTCCAGGCTCTATAATTATGTTCATGTATATATATGAATATGTATATATGTTTGAACTATGCTGGAATGTTTGGATGAATTTTTGCAGGTTTAGAATATTCGTGAATTTACTAGTTTTAGAGGAAACTCCGTCAATTTCCATGAAAAATTTAGATTTAGGCTTGCTAGAGAATAAGGATTCCCTATGCACCGATCACGGCCTTAGGAGGGTCGTGACAAAAATATTCTAAACTTACCAGTAATCGAGAGATATAGTGTGAAATTTATTAGAAGAGATAACACAAGAAAGGAGGTTTGAATTGTGTTGTTTCAAATTTAAGAGTAACCTAAAAAGTTGAAATTGAAATTTTATCTCAAGTCCTAGACTTGGATTGTGGAAGCTTAGTATTAGTTAATGAAAACTTATATGTTTAAATTATTTAAGATAATGAACATATTGAAGTTAAAAAAAGCAAATAATATGACTTATGTGATCAAAATAAAAAGCTCAGTAGCTAAGGAATAAACACACAAGAAATTTTTATACTGGTTCAGCCAACTACTTGCCTACTTCTAGTCCCCAACTTTGTTGAGATTTTATAAAAACCTGAGTATTCTTTATTCAAGCTTCTCCAAGTTTCTTACAACAGAATAGTCTTTTTCTCAAGCTTCTCCAAGCTTCAACTTGAGTATTCTTTGTCCTAGCTTCCCCAAGCTCTACCTGACCACGACTAGGTCTGTGTACAAGTTTTGAGATTTGAAAACAATCTATGAACACTTACACTAACTCTCTTTACAGAGGATAAATGATATTATTTCAGTGTGTGTGACTTATCTAAATTCTCAAAGAGAGAATGATAAAGCATTCATTTATGCATTATTCTAGTGTTATTCCTATCTTTTTTTACATCATAATTGTGCTTTAATTGATGCAAATAAATAAATTTGATGACATTGACCTTCATTGAGAACTTGTATAAATGTGTGTTAATTTTCAGATTTCATACTTATTTTGACCTTTTTATGTTCTGTAGCCCATATCTTGAGCTACAAATATCGGAATTAAGCAATCTTTAAGTCTTTGGAAAAATAACGAAAAATCCTACAACTTTGCTAAAGACCTCAAGACCGAAATCTATCAGATTCTAGATGCAATTTTCATTGCAAAGAGGCTATAGTAAACAGGCCCAAAATTGAGTCCTTCTTGGGCCTATTTGTTTCAGATGGGCTTGGCCCTCTTTTGACGTTTTTAGTTTTATGAAAACACTATTAGAGAGGGAATGCATGAGGAGAGAGATTATTGGGAATTAAAGGAGTTTAGGTTTCATTAGAAAGTAAGTTTTAATTATTTTTTTCGATTTTGATACTTTTTCTGGATGTTTCTATTTTATTTGTCCATGGAGATGGAAGGCTAAATTTTCTTTCAGCTTAGGAGATTCATCACTCAATGCATGGATTCTGAGGTTTAGTGTTTAATTAGATTCAATTTCAGTTTCTATTCTTCTCTCTCTTTCTACAATTCTGATTTTCGTTTTGTCTCTCAAATATTGATCAATACTTGATGAAGCTATTCTGATTAGAATAGAATTCTTTGTTTCAGAATTGAATCCTAATTAGATTTAGATTGATTAATTCGAATTGTATTAGATTAAAATAGAGGCTAATCTCAGATTTGGGAATTAGGTTAAAATTGAATTAAAAACTTAAAGATGTTCTTGTGTTTAGTTTGAAATTAGAATGGAACTGAATGCAAAATGCTTCTTCTGAATCTATGATGAATCCTAATTGATGTGAATGAATTTCCTAAGTTGATCCTTAATCAAGTGATTTTTCTACAACTATCCTTCATTCAATTAGATTTCTGAATCCTTGTTAATGAAAACCCCCCAACCTTGGTTAGCCTAATGTATTCATGAAATTTAGAGTAATTCCTTGGGAAACGATCTAGGTTTGCACCTATTACTACATTCTTTTGTTCAAAACCTAGTCTATTTGAGTGCATTGTGACCGTGCGCATCAAAGAATCTTATCAAATACAAAGCAAAAGAGAAGATTTTCTGTTCGACAAAAGTTACAAGTTCAAAAGGTTGAGGAAGTTTACAATGAAGCTCTACAAGCGAAGAAGATATTCAGTTGTTCTAACCATTCTTTCTTCGATATCCAGCCTTTTATAGACATTGAAATATATCCATTGAAGCTTGTAGTTCTTGAATTTTGAAGTTCTCTTTGGACTGCTAGTCTAAGACTGGACAGTGAAGTAATAGTCTTCCTTTTTCTCATTCTTTCAAGCTTGTGCAGAGATAGAAAAGTAGCTATTTGTTGATATAACAATTGTGCAGACTTGTCAGCGCTTATTCTGCATCTTGTCAAATCACCTTTTTGACTTTTTAAATTTGTCTATGAATCGTGCTGAGGAAGCTTTGAAGGTATGACACATATGAGAAGTACGTTTCTCGTTATATCCTTTTTGGATAGGGTCATCCCTCTGGACAGAGTCATCATTCTAAATTGGCATAATTTAGCTTTCTAGGCTCATCTTTCCTTTCTAAAGTGTAGCTTCAACCTTCTGAAATTCTTCTTTTCTGTTTCTAAACAAAATAGCTTGAGAGACACAAGGCATAAATTCTATATAAAGCTTATTCTAGTATAAAGCTATGGACAATGATGCTTTGATGAATTTTTTTTTAAAATTTTTTAAGCGCTTAAGCCATTAATTTAAATTTATTTTAATAGAAGAATTTATTATTCGAATTAGCTTTTTCATTTCAAAAGGATTTGCTTGTATTCTGATCTGGTATTTATCAAAATCTAAAAAATCAATTTGGTTCATAGCCTCGGAATAGTTTCTAAGAGACATTAGAGCTAAAAAAGTTAATAGAATGAATTGATTAGATATTGAAAATTGAGTAATGGTATTTTGGTAAAAACATTTCGTAATCAAACCTTGATTTTATGTTCGTTATTTCCTGGGCATTTGACTAAAATGACAAATACAATGAATCGGACTGAGTATTTCACAATTAAGAAATGATATTTCTTTGTTGGGAAGTGAAAAGAATAAGAAAGAATAGATTTTTATGTTTCAATTTTCTGTTTTAGCATATACTAATTATTAAGTTAAAATTATAGACTAAAACTTGTTTTAATTATCTTAATTAATTATGTATTCTCATTGTCAATCACTTTCACATGTAATGCTCCATGTTTAAAGATTTTATTGGCATTTTTCTTTAAGTAGAAAAAGATGTAATGGTTTAAAAGACTCCAAAATAGAGAGATCGATCCAAAAAATCAAAAAGAAGAAAAAGAAAGAAAATAAGGACATGTAAACAAAAAAGGTTAATAACTTATATCAGCCTTGAAGTTTGTTGAAAGCACACTTAGTCTCAATCTTCTCAGAAATTCATACTCCATCTCATCTTTACCCAAAAAATCATAACTCGCTCACTCATCACAAAAGAGTTAGTTTTACTATTACTTGAGTAAACCATGGTTTGTTGAATTAAATGAGCCTTTTACATAAAGTTAACCACACACTATCTACCTACGATTAAAGAAGAAATTATGCAGGAAAAGGAAGAAAGAACATCTCCTAACCTTAGTTAGTAAGCTTGTAACCCCCTCATCTCATTTCTTCAATTCACCTCTTCCATTCCCATAATGTTACCCTCGCCTTATCTTAGAACCTTTGCCTTTATCTCATCGTACAACCTTTACCTTTACCTCTATTCTTTCCTGAGTTATTCTTGCATCCTTAACCTCTTCATGTAATCCTTATCTCACACGACAACCACCCGAAAAAGATTATTAATTTTTCCCCATAGGTTTTTTGGAGTTTTAGTTCTTCTTCTAATAACCCTAAACACTTCACTATGTGGTTCATTAGATTGGTAACTTCTTCATCATGAAGAAGTTTGATACTAACTATTTCTATTACATGAACGTAGTTATCCAAGTGCATGTGAGGTTAGATTGGATTGTGAGAAGAAGCTTCAGATAGATTGAGAGTTGCTATAGAATTATAAGATTTTGTTCGGAAATGATCATGCACCGGTAAGATGGTTTAAGAAAAATGAAGATAAAGGCACTGGCCATCTACATTTGTTTGTACACCCAACAAATGACACACTTGAACCATTAATTATTGGAGGAGCCTGATATACATTTAACTAACATTGAGACTAAATATAATAGGATTAGTGAATTTGGTGATGAAACCTATCGGACTTCTAATGAGGATAGTTTTAGTGTAGAGTATAGTGACTTAGATGACTTTGTTGTGTTTGAGAATTATGAGGATTAATTGGTTTGATAAGTCAGACTATGACCCTGGCAATTTCTTAGATGGCATTAATGCCTCTGATTCTTATGAGGACAAGCCTTACTTAGACACAACATATATTGGTATTTTATATCATGAATCAAGTAAGTGTAGGATTACATTGGAGAAAAGGATGTTGTTCGAAAATGTGAAAACTGTTAGATAGATACCTAGAGACTATATTATTTAGGAGTGTTTCAAATGTGTTGGGATTAGGAATGAGAAAATAAGAATAATTGATGTATGTGCTAGTTGTAGATGTGAGTGGTATTCACATGCAATTTTAGTCTAAATAATACCACTTTTAAGGTATTCGAGGAAGGATAAATGTGTTAAAAACTCAACTAATTCATGTGTGTGATTTCCACATGGATAACTAACAAGATGGCTACTAAATTCATGACTGACCCTTGTCTTAGTTATGAAGCAATTCATGAGCATTTTATTTACATATACTTGTGGGGTTGAAATGTCTAGAACTCAAATGTATCATGTAAAGAAGATAGCAAAAGAATAGAAAGAGTGAAACCATGCAAAAACCTATAGCAAACTAAAGCATTATACTAAAATGGTTGGGATAACAAATCTTGAGTCTATGGCCAACTACTAGGTTGAGAGGATTAATCCAACAACCAATCCAATTTTTATTTTTTTATTTTTTGGTGTGTACATGTAAAGAAAAATGATTTTATGATAGGATGTATGCCTTTTGTAGGGATACATGGCTGCCATTTAAAAGGGCTATATGTTGGGGGTAATATTTTCAGCTATGTTTGTGGATGTAAACAATGAGATATTCCCAATGGCATTTGCTATAGTTGAAGTAGAAAACATGAACAATTTGACCTTGTTATATAGCACTTGGATTCAATGATTGGACATTCAATAGAAAACAAGCCCTGTGTCCTCATGACTAACAAGCAAAAAATATTTCTTGTCTCTTTGTTCCTTCCAAATTACACTATTTCATGGACATTTTCACTATTTTTGTCTCGCACATTCATTCACTTGTTGTTGTTGTATGTAAGGACTTAACTAAGCAACCAATGAGGTATTCCCTAATGCTCAATATAGGTGGTTTTTCCAGCACCTTTATGCTAATTTCCAGGAAAAATTCCCAAGCATGTTGCTGCAAAGCTTGTTCTAGAAGGCTGCTAGGATTTATTGCAATTGGGAGTTCAAAGAGACAATGAATCAAATAGAAAAAAGAAGATTCCAATGCCTTTGAATGGCTAGAGAAAATTCCTACTTGTATGTGGTCAAGGCAGACCATTGATGCATGGGTGATGTTAAATCATATAACCAATATAATATGACTGAAAGTTTCAATAAATGGTTAGGACTATCATGAGGTAAACCTATTTTGACATTGTAAAGTGTTAAGAATATGAAAAATAGTACTAATATATGTAATTTAGCCTCTGCTGATCAAATGGAATTTGTCATCAATGATAATGGGAAAGAGGTATCCTATGAATTTAGAAAATGGTATGTATCAATGTAGATATTAAGAAATTTCTAGTAGGTGAACATTTTTAAACCGTTACATACTACTTGATTGTAATATTGGAATAGCAAATTAATTGCTAATTGAAGTTGACTAATTTATATTATGTTACAAATGGAGGACTGCTTTGTAAACATGCATTATCATGCATTCTTATTTTAGGCTATATGTGGAATAATGTTGTGATTGTACTTATTATAGAGTTACTACCAGTAGACATATAGTGATATTATTCACCCTCGACCAGACCTCAGTATAGTGGAAACTCATGAGACTTCAAATGGTACTATCCTACCTCCACTTCTTAAATCCTAGGTAGAGAAAAGCATAAGAGAAGCTGCTGGCGAACCTTCAAGTCTTATGCCTGCAAGGAGGTTTGCCACTATGAGATGTGACAGATGCAAACAATTTGGGAATAATAAAAGGACTTTCAAAGAGCTCTTGTTGCGGCTAGAAGCGCTAGAAGTATATCTTCCATCAAATCAAAGAAGGTAATTTTACTATTTCAATTATTGTAGCTTAGTAATTGTTGCTTAATAATTACAACTTAATAATTGATGCTTACCTATTTAGGGTAAAAAAATATGTTGCCACTAGATGTACAACAATTAAAAGATCATGGGAAATAAGGGAAAATGGACCATATGTATAGAGCCAAGCTTCAATTGCTACAACTTTCTCTAAATCCAATCACAAAGGAAAAGAAAGTTCCATGCATAAAGCATACTAAGTTTAAAAGTGCTCGAGTCCATGAACATAATATGATACTATTTCAATTAGGTGAAATCCAAGGTTACATTAATGGTGTGAGGACATATACTATAACTCAAAATATGGGGATATCTCTAGCAACATAGAAAATGCGGGGCAACTTCTAAAGCATGCTTGGGGCTTTTGTTGCTACAAGTCATAATGTGGACTCTGCTAGAGTGTGATGTGTCGGATGATGCATAAGGGTTGGGGTTTAATCTTTGATTATTGTATTTTGGCATAAGATAAACCATGGTTGTTATATTGATCATGAAGAAGATGGAGAAATCTTGGTTTATGTATTTTGGACAAATGTATGTTTCTTGGTTTTTGCAATTGTTTAACTATATAAAATAGCATATTCAGATATGCTTTTGAGCCTGCTATTATGAGCCTTTTTTTTCTAAGGAAGGGGAATTAATTATGTTGTTTTAAGTTTATTTTTAGTTTATTTATTATGGTTCTAGATTATTGAATCAATAGCATTGGTTACTACTAATTATATGGAGTTGTTCTAGATTATTGAACTTGGCTTATTGAAGCTATTCAATGTTCATGATGTTAGTTAATTGAACTAGAATCTTAATGGTTTTGCATCCTATTTTATTGAACTAGAACTTAATGCTTCATTTATTGTAACATCCCGAATTTTAGTAAAATTTAATTTATACTATTAATCGATCTATTTGATTTCAATAATTATACTAGAGTAATTGGAAGTTTCTTAGAAGCTAATTAGAGAGGTTAGAATTATAGAAACTCAAATAAACATGCAAGAAATTTTAACCAAATTTTTTTGTGAGAATTCGTTAGTTTAGAGAAAATCGGTTAGAATTCGGTATTTTAAACTGCCAGAACTGAATTAACCCAATTCATTACATCAAAATCCTAAGTTTAGTGGCTAAAAATTTAGCCACCTCATCCCATAAGTGAAACCACCAACAACCACAAAAGAGGAGGAAATATTGGACAAACACTAGCCACTCAAGCCTGCAACCAATAGAAATCAAGAAATCTAAATACCATTACCATCAAACCAGATTTTTCCTTCTTTCTTCCCTACTTTCTGCATCCTATACAGCAGCCCCTCTCCCTTTTTTCTTCCTCCAGTTCATCTAATCTTATCTTGCTTTCAAGCTTTAATCACTCCTATCCTTCAAGATTTCCAATTCTTGCTACTAGATTCACTAAATTGAGATAGATTCCACCTTATTGATTGAATTCTTGTGATTGGTGGCTATTGATTCATTCAAGCATATGCATGTACTTGATATCTAATTGAGATTTTGTAAGAGTTTTTGGCTGGTTCGGCAAGTACTTGGTTGGATTAGAATTGGATTTTGCATGAAAAACAAGCAAGATAGCCAAATAGATTATGGAAACCTAAGAGATCCTACAGTATCTGTACATTTAGAGTGTACAACTCCATCTATGTCCACCAAAACTTGATGAACCTATTTTTATGTGAAACTAGACATCTAGAGCTTTCTAACCATATAAATTATAAGGCCATTGGATTAGTATTGATGGAGATATGATTTTTTGAAGTTTGCCCTAGGTTTCTTTCTTTAAATTTGACCAAAGTGGATTGAGCAGGGCATATCTCACCCCATACTCCTTCAAATTGAGTGCAACCAATTTTGTTAGAAAGTTAAGACAAGGATAACTTGGCATAAAAATTTCAGAACTAAATTAGACCCTTGTTATTCCCAATAATTCATAGAAGTTGTCTCGAGTCCTAACTAGGCTAAAATATGACAATTCAAATTAGCCAATTTCAAGAGCTCATATCTTGAGTTCTACTTATTAAAAGGAATGCTACTTGTTGGAAATGAAAGTTGGTTCAGTTAACTTTAGAACCATATAGGTTTTTTATAGTTCTAGTTTTCCATTTTTAGTAAATTTGTACTTTTCAGAGCTTAAATCTGCCTAATACAGGATAGGCCTAGGTCAATCTTCAATAATTTGAGTTATATGTACCAACACTTAATGGGACTAAAGATTTTAGAAACTAGATACATAACAGTTCAACATATCCAAAATTCAAGTCTAAATGTGTTAAAATGGACTTACGACTTAATTTACAAAAATTGGGTAGACGTGAAAGAAACCTAATTCAAGACCAGGGTTATGGAACTTTATTTGATTATTGAAATATATATATATATATCTTGCATTGATTTTCTATATGAATGACTATCTAGTTGACTGATACTATTCATGAAAAAGTGGACTTAGTCCATTATACTGCAGAATTTTTGGCAAAAAGCTTAGGAAATTACGAGTACTTATGAGAAATTTACGATACAATAATGAATATTCTACATGCAAGGATGTTTGATAGTAAATGTACAAGCCTGCATCATGGATATGACTCCTCTAGCATAAGCATTCATGACTTCATGATTCAAGACATAATAATAGTTCCATATTACTTAGGTCAGCCCCTGAACAAATTTAAGGGGAACAAGTCGGTGGGAGTATTAGGGAAAGTAAAACCGGCAATCCTGTATAGGAACAAGCTCGATTTTGAAAAGCAGGCTATTACTCAGAGGTGAAAGAGGCCATTCACCTCCAGAGAATCAAGTATAGGTGAAAGATAAGTTAAGGGATACACATGAAGACAACGATATGTAATGCCGAGGTGTGCCTAGGAAAAGAAGTTAAAGAAAGTAAAAAAAAAAAAAAAACATAAGTGCATTTGTATGAATTCAAGTAAAGTATTTATATATACATGTTCTATTTTTCTTACTATAGTGGGATTGTTATATTTGAATATATTGCAACTATTGTTCAAGTCATGAGTTGCGAATTTATTTTGTAATAACTCATATAACTCAAATGTGTGAATAAAATGAATTCTGTTTCCGATAATATATTTTCAAACTATAAAACTAAAAAGTTTAACAATATGTTCAACTCTTTCATAATAAACTGAAGCAGCTAGAGATAATAATGATGACACTATATGTGATGGTTTAGATAATCCTATTGAGAATTTTAAATTCTCACTCCTATGTTTATTTCCGTATTATCTCCAGATAGTTCAAGAAATATTGAAGATAGCCAGAGGTTGCTGTCTGATAAGATCTGTTCATTTAATAGTAACAACTCCTAAGTATGATGCTATAACTTAAGTATGATATTGTGCTAGGGATGATGTTACATTTATGGTTTTATTATCCTAGTTTATTGAATGAACATCACTAATTACAATCAACCAACTAATCAACTCGATTAAACCCAATTAATAACAAGTGTCTTTAACATAACACTAACCAATTCAATTACAATCAAACTCAATTACATTCAAGCTCAATTATAATTAAACTCATTCAATATCTAATTAAAACTTAAAATCAAATTAATATTTATATGCAATCACACACATACACAGAGGGCATCATTTGCACTCCTGACATATAAATTGTCTTATCTAATGAATGCAAGTGATCCATTTTCTACTTAATCACACTAATCTCTCCTTATATTATTCGAAGCTTCATTAACATTCAGTTTTCATCATTTACATTTGCAACATTATTTGCACTGCTTCTTGTGTGGCATTCGTCATCCTTGCCTCCCACTAGTTTCATTCACTCAAAGAATTTGCATGTCTTTTCTTGGAAACTATAATTAAGCTCGTGCTTGTCTACTTTAGATTTTGCAAAACCTATGGCCCCATGCTCCCACAATAGATAAACCTTAATCTTGTACAAATTGAGTTTGACTCTTTTATGTTCCCTGCACTCATCTTATACAAACTTTGAAACCCACTTTTACATCCCCTATAGTGACAATCAACAATTAGGATGGAGGAAGGACCAAAGGAGGGGATAGAGGGTTTAGGGTTTAGGGAGATCTAGAAAGAGATTGATCCCGTGAGTGATGGAGATGTTGGAGATGGAAAAGAAAAAAGGAAGTAGGAGATAGAGGGTTTAGAGTTTGCTTTGGCCTTGATTGAGACAAAGATGAATATGGAGATGGAGATGATGATTGAGATAAAGGTGGTCTTTGTCTTATGCATACAATAGGTCTGCATTAATAAGAACTCGATGGAGATGAAGATGGCATTCAATAGTAATCTCTCTCCTAACTGTCAATGAGATGTGAGAGTGAGGTAGAGTGTGATTTTTTGAGAAGATCTGACTGAATGTTGTTTTAACAAACCTCATGGGTAATATGTGTTATTTACCCAAAAGAAATATCAAAATTGCAACGGTCAAGCACAATATTAAATAATTAGTTGGCCTTCAAAAGTTGCTCCAAACTTTGCCCAAATGCATTCTATGTGCTTAGTTTTTGTTTTTTGGTGAACAAAGCATAAGTCATTGAAAAACATCTTAATAGATTGAAGCTTGTTCCAATGAAAATGAAAACTCCGTGAAACATTTTTATCATTACCTAGATATAGGAAATGTTGAACTAGATTAAATAACAAGTGAATCATTTAAAGTTCAAGACGTTAGAAGTAGTGCTTCAAGAGCAAAAATATATCCATAATCATAGGTTCACTTGCTTCACAAGATTTCGCATAAGTAGTAAAAAACACATGATCTTTTCATAATCATCATTAAGATCACCTCCAATGCCAACCTTGCCCATATTTTCGGGACGGATTTATATGTATAGGGGTAGGGGCGCATGCCTCCACTGAGATTTGGGAAAATTTTTAGAAAGTATACATGTATATCTGCCCTCATTGGTTTATTACATTTGACCCCATGCTAAGATTTTTTTTTCAAGAGATCCTACACTTAGATAAAAATTATTTGTTAAGTTTAATATCACATTAAGACAAAAAGTATTTTATCAAGTTTGACCCAATATTAAGAGAAAAAACAAAATAAACACCCTATTATACCCGCTCATTAGATCCAAAAGAATTTCTAAATTATTGTATGGGAGATGAATGGTTGAATGATTGCTTAATGAAATATATAGAAAATTAGACATTTGATTGTGTTAATAATGACAAGATCATTTAACATTTTGAAAATATGAAAAAGAGAAGAGAAGAAGACAATTGTCTATTGATCGTTTTTCATTTTTTATCAATATATTTTTAGATGCCTAAATATAATTATGTGACACATTTTTTTCTTTTATCTTTATGTAATATCTTTGCCCCTATTAGCTAAATTTTCTACATTCGCCATTGCATATTCCCTTTTAAGAAATGATCAATACTCTTTTGAAGAGCACCCAACAAAGGAGGAAACCAATCAGGGCTTGTTGTCTTGGAATATTAGCCTTTCCTATCTCTTTACCTCTACAAATTAGGCACCAACATTTATGGAGTAAAAAGAAAAGAGAACACTAAACAGCATCCCTTAATCTAATCGAAAAAACTTAGATCAAGGTCCTTGTATCCATTCCATCCTATTCTTAAACCAAATAAAGACAAGTGCATATTTTTCTTGAGAAAAGTGTATACTTTTAAGTTTTAAATTACTCATTTCAAGAAAAATATCTACATGTCATTATTTAATTCGAGAATTGGTTGAAATAGATATAGGAACTTGATACAAGTCTTGTTCTAATCTAATTAATACCCAAGTCTCAATTTGATTTCGTAAGGGTTATTTTTATTTTTATTTTTATTTTTAAGAAATAGACATTATAGCTACTACTTTGTTGAATAACTGCTATATATTTAATTTTTCGATATTTAAGTAAATAGGCTTAACACCCTTCAATTGAAGGAATAACAACAATACATTAGGAAAATATCAACTCACAGACTAACACCCACAAAAAAAAAGGGACCTAAGACTGCTCATAACCTAGAGTATAAGCATAACTAAACCATCAACAAAATAGATAGGCACATAATTGGCCATATTTTTCCCTTTTTGTTTATCCTCCATTCTGCTTCATAGTTGTTGCACTGCATGCATATTCCTGTTCTTACCATGCGCCCAGGAAAAATTTTGGTCCGAAACTTTGATAAAGGTTCCAAAACCTCAAATCCTAGCAACTAGGACCATTATTTCCAAAATTTGACACGAGCATAAGAGTGTGAGCTTGCACTACAATTGGTTGTATAATATTAGTATCCTAAGCAGAGTCTAGGAAGCACAGACACAAGTGGGGCACCGACGCGCATTGGACACCAGTACGACATGTGTTCGACATGCGATTTTATGTGTCCAATTTAAAAAATATTATTTTTCGGCTTGGACATGCATTGGACACGACTAAACATGGCTTAAATATTATATGAACACAGCTTAGACATGGTTGGGACATGTCCAAGTTTTTTTTTTTTTTTGACAAAAAGAAGTCAAAATAATAAAAAGTAAAAATGCAAAGCATTGAAAAAATAATAATAAAAAATAACTTTAGTATAGTACGAGTAAAGTTACCTTTTTCTTCTAGATTCAAGAAAAGAACCTATGCTTTTCATTTCAAAAAGCAGAGCTTCAGTCCCCATATTTCCCAACGACGTCCTATCTCCTTCCTTCCACTACATGACAACCCAAGGTGCTCTCTCATAGCTTGCCATTTGCGGCCGCACACACTGATCGGAGAGCTGTTCTTTCGCACATTGCTTGTCAGAGCGGTGCATGTTCCTTGCTCCCCCACAACTGCTTGCTAGAGTGGTGTACATTTGTTGCTCCTTTGCACAACACTATTTCTCCACTTCTTCCTGTGCTCCTTAACTTGTCTTCCTTTGCACTAACCATAGCCTAGAGGTAAGAGCTATTATAGCTGCATTATTACTCTGATGTTGTGTTGTTGTTGCTCTATTGTTGATGTGCATTTCTGCTCTATTTTTTGTGTTGTTGCTCTATTTTTATTGTGTTGTTGCTCTGGTGCTATAAACTTGCTCATTGTAATGTTTAAAAAATTATTATTCTTTATTATGAAATCATGATAATATTTAGAAGATGAGTTCTAATGGTGCTGAATAGAAAAATGATGAGAATTTAAAAAAGCCTCTTTGGAGTTTTGTAGTGAAGAAAAGTAAAGCTGAAGGTGGTGGGAACTTTGAGTTTGAGTGCAAATTTTGTCATCTTTTATTTAGAAGCTCCTATACTAGCGTGAGAGCACACTTGTTGAAAATTTCTGGGAAGGTAATTAGAGTTTGCCAAAAAATCATAACTTCAAAGCTTCAAGAACTCAAAAAATTAGATAGTGAAGCTGCATTGTTGATAAAAAGTGCAAAGCCAAAACTTGCTTCTCTTCCACCCATACCCACTCAATCTAACAATCTCTCTACCACTGGAGGAAGTAGTCATGATTCAAGAAAAAGAAGAGCTATAGGAACTTTAGAGAATGCCTTCAACATGTAAGCTAGAGAAATCTCTAGATTTAGAGATTACTAGAATGTTTTTCCTTTTGGACTACCATTTCATCTAGCAAGGAATCCTCATTTTATCAAAGCTTTCTCTTATGCCGCTAATAATTATATTGGTGGTTATGTTCCTCCAGGCTACAATAAGTTGAGAGCAACTTTACTTGAAAAAGAAAGGGAGCATGTGGAGAGCATATTAGAGCCAATAAAAAGTACATGGAGTCAAAAAGGGATTAGTATTGTAAGTGATGGATGGAGTGATCCACAAAGGAGGCCTCTTCTTAATTTTATTGCTGTGACTGAAAGTGATTCTATGTTTTTGAAAGTCATTGATTGCTCAGATGAGATCAAAGATAAAGACTTTATTGCTAAACAAATGAGAGATATGATTGCAGAAGTTGGTATCTCAAATGTAGTGCAAATTGTGACTGACAATGCACCAATTTGTAGGATGGTTGATTTGTTGATTGAGGCTAAATTTCCTACTATTTATTGGACTCCTTATGTTGTCCATACTTAATCTTGCTTTGAAGAATATTTGTGCAGCTAAGAACATAGAGAAGAACAATCTTGTTTATCAAGAATGTTCTTGGAGTACATAGGTGACTGAACATGCTTCTTTTATAAAGAACTTCATTGTGAATCATCATACGAGGTTATCAATTTTCAATGAATTTGCAACACTAGAGTTGCCTAATGTTGCTCCTACACGATTTGCTTATACTATTGTGATGCTCAAGAGGTTTAAACTTTTGAAACATGGACTCCAAGAGATGGTGATAAGAGAAAAATGGTCTTCCTACAAGGAAGATGATGTTGGGAAGGCTAAATTTGTTAAAGAAAAAATTTTGAGTGATATTTGTTGGCAAAAGGTTGATTACATCCTCTTTTTCACCAATCCTATCTATGATGTTCTAAGAAGCACTGATATGGATGCATCTACTCTCCGTGTAGTGTATGAGATGTGGGATTCAATGATTGAGAAGGTGAAAAAGGCCATATATCACTATGAAAGAAAAGATGAAAGTGAGGTATCAACCTTTTACAATGTTGTGCACTCAACATTGATTGACAATTGGACAAGAAGTAGTACACCTCTTCATTGTTTGGCACATTCGTTGAATCCAAGGTAGTTATTCAAATTTAGAATTTTACTTTACATTTAACCAATTAGAGATGATTGAATAATCTATAAAGAAATTTCTTGTCAATTATATAGGTATTATAGCCGCCAATGGTTAAGATAAGACTCTAGACGAGTTCCTCCTCATCAAGATATAGAGCACACCAATGAGAGAGTTAAATGCTTGAAGAGGTACTTTCCTAATGCGGAAGATAGAAGAAAAGTGAATTTGGAGTTTGCTAATTTTTTAGATGGTAGAGAGGGGTTTGATAATTGTGACTCTCTAAGTGATATAGGTGTGCTTGACGCAAAAGCTCGGTGGCTAGTTCACGGTGTTCATGCTCCAACTCTTCAAAAGATTGCTCTTAAGCTACTCTCCTGAAGCACATTTCAACAAATCAATTTTAAACCATGGACACAACCACTAACATAATGATAAAAAGCTCTATTTTCATCTTTGATGTTTTTTCAATTTTATCCCAAAAGTTTTTGTGATTTAATTTTATCCGTAAGGTTTTGATGAAGTTTTATTGTTATCCTTTTCACTATTTTGCTAAAGGAGACTGCAGACCTAGCCATGACGTGACTGTTTTTGTCTCATGTGGATTGTTTTACGTGCAAAAACTCAATGACGAGTTCGTGGGCTTCATTTGTTTTGTTTCGGTTCTTATAAAAATGTATTGGAACAGAAGATATTGCATCATTTCAAAGTTAGAACGTATACAAGCCTCAATAGAAACATACCAACTAAACTTATAGTAAATAATTATTATTAAAAAGCCTAGACTTTGAATCTCACAATTAATGTTGCTATTCTTAAGCATAGTTTAAAAAACCATTACAATAGCACATGGATGTTACGTTGACTTAAATGACTTAGAAGACATTTTATCTCGCCCCCTTCTTTTTCAAAAGGACAAAATTAAGAGAGGTGATTTTAGTAGTAGGATTACACCTTCGATTTAACTAATTTTCGAAAGAAATTTAATGTGGCTTGAGTTAGACTAAGAGTGTACATTTACTTATTTTTTAAAAGAAAAATAAAAATCTTAGTGCATTTGCAATGATTCATTTTTGGAATTTTATATAGAAATTAGGGAAAATAGCACAAACCCTCCTTGAGATTTCTCAAAATGGCACTTAACCCCATTCTTGTTCAAAAATTGCATTCCACTCTATTATGAGAATATTTTAAATGAATTATCACTTATTTAACCATGCTTAACCTAGAATACATTTAAAAAAAAAATAGCCAACCTTAACTGACATAGTCTTATTCTTCAATCACTACTTATCTTCACCCTCCTCTATTATATCTCCTATTAAAAACTTGTAAGAAAAACTTTTTTATCTTAATTTTCTCTATATTCTCATTTTTGTAGTAATCTCTTTCTATTTTTGAAAATTTTCACATGCCTTTTATTTTCTGAATTTTTTTGCCTTTTGAATACGTGAAATTTGTTAAAAATGTAGAAAATTTAATGAACGATTGTTGAACACCTTAAAAGATACTTTTCTAATGTTCTAACCTTTTTTTTTTCAAATAAAAACAGTATATTTCATGATTTTAACATATAAAAAAGGTTAAAATAATTTTTATAAAATATAATACAAATAATCTTTGGAAAGAAATTTTAATATTCATGATCTAATTGAAAGATCAAATAAGTTTGATACCAACATAGTAAATTTTGAAGGTTCAGTTCAATTTTAAAAATGTTGATTTATTTGTAGGCAAAATAAATAAATTATCTACATAAAAAGAGAGAGAAGGAACGAGAAAATTATCCTTTTTTGGTGTGAGAATAAATTGTCTGTGCAGTTAGCTAGAATTCCATATTGAACTTAATTAACATAATTCCATATTTTAGCACATTTTATATAATGAGAACATAGACAAAATTAAAAGATGAAAAAGTTTCATCTTGTTTCTTATGAATTTTTAATAAGAGATATAACAAAAGCAGGTGAAAGTAAGTGGTGATCGAAAAATAAGACTATGTGAGTTAAAATTGGTTAAATTTTTTTGTTTTAAATAGTTTGGGTTAATCATAGTTAAATAAGTGAGAATATTTTGTTAAAATATTCTCATAATGGAGTGAAGGACAATTTTCAACCAAAAATAGAGTTAAGTGTTATTTTAACAAACCTAATGGATTTATGCTGTTTACCCTAAAAATTATTTGTCGTAGAATGTCCCACGTGAGACCTGGACAATATAGCGATCACAGATCTGCAACAACATTGACAAGATAGTAGATAATAATTTATTAGTGCTACACAAGATTACTTCAACAGTTCAACTGTTTGTTGCAGGCCACGAATTAAGCTCACATACGTAAGGAGGTATCAAATGAGTATCCAAGGAACCCACTTCATATATTGAATTGCCAAATAAAATACGGATAATAGTTTATTTACACAATAAATTATCTCACCGCTTGACGTCAGTGAATTATTGATACTTTAATTATAAATCTTCTCGATTAAGATCATGGCAAGCATGCCAATTAGCCTACAAGTGCAAGTATTGCGCACTTTAAAATGCCTGCATTGCCTGCACGTGCACGAGCAGTTAAGCACGCCACAACATTCGCAATTACTTCAAACTTCTCAACCATAATTATTGACCTAGCTTATTGATCAAAATTAAATGAATGTTAATGAAATATAGTTCAAGTGACAATTAATTTTTGTGGCCAAAATGCTAATATGATTTAAATCGTGAGTTCGATCTCCTATTTACCTATTTCCTACTAGTTTTTATAGGAGCTTCCAAGGGAAAAAATTTTTTAAAAAAAGTCAAATGAACCTTATAAACTTCTTTTTAACTTTAATTTGCTTGAGAATTAAAATAAATACTTATCTATTTGAACCAATTCCAGCTCCTCCGATTTTTTTTTTTTTTCAGTTAAACGCTATTATTTCTACATATAAGAACTGCCTTAAACATCAACAGAAAAGAAAAAGTATACATATCTGTTGTGACAATAAATCACATATTATATGGTCTCATCGTTATATATGAACAAAATTAAAAAAAGAAAACAGCAAACAAGTCATCGTCTCTAAACAATAACAATACATCAACCTTATAGACTTCCCTAGCTATTTTTTCTTAAAACTATATCAAACAACAAAGTCTTTTGCCATTTTTTTCCTTCGCCTTACAATTTTCATTCTTATCATATTCTCAATAGAAAAATGCTAAGTTCAGGTCCTCCATTACCATCAGGGTTCAACATGTAAAATGCCTCCGAGTCACGGCTCCCAACGACTCGTTCAAACCTCGCTCTCATGTACATCAACTCGCCCTCCGACCCGCCACCGCCACCGCCACCGCCGCAGCCTTTCCTCCCCTCTCCGCCGTCCTCCAGCAGCGGTATTACGCCGGCACCGACCGACACGCTCTGCACGGTGCTCAGCACGTGCCAGTCGCGGTCTCCGCACCTGCGCGACACCGCGTAGCCACACTTCCTGCCGTTGCAGTACATGGTCCAAGCGGGCTCCTGGAAGAGCTTCCTGTGGCGGCCGGAGCCGCCGTGCGCTGCGGCCGGGACCTTGTCGCACTCGAGGGCGATGCGGACGAGGCCGGATGACATCTCCTTGACGAGGGAGGCGGTGGACATGGCTAGCTCCAGGAGGAGGAAGGGCTCGGCGCGTGGGTCGAGCTGGACGGCGAAGGAGATGTGGCCCCGGCGGTGGCCGAAGAGGGTTCCGGTGACCTTGCGGCCGAGAGAAGGTGTAATGGAGAGGTTGGAAGGGATGGCGAGCCACTTGCATGCCGGGATCATCGTCGGGAAGGTGAAGATGTTAAGGAATGAGCGCACGAGAATTGAAAGCTTGTTGTTGCTTCTTGTTGATGTTGGTTTGGTGCGGTGGTTGTTGTTGTTGTTGTTGTTGTTGTTGTTGAAGGAGGAGACGGAAGGGGAGGAGCCTCGGCGTATGAGGAGCTTGTCGGCTACAACGTCGGGATCGGAGGCTCGTAAGAGGGCGTGGTGGCTTGAAGGGATGATTCTTCTGCTGCTCAATCTTGCCGTGGTGGTGCTGGTGCTGGTGCTTCTTTGGAGGACGAGGTTTTGGTCTTGTTTTCTCATGCTGTGTCAGGAAACTGAGAAGGTGGGGGGTGCTATAGAGAGAGAAGGAGAGAAAGAGAGATATGAGGGTTTTGGAAAGAACAGTGTGGAAAGCAAGAGTGTGATTCAAGCCTCCAACAACGAATGAGAAAGAGAGAGAGAGAGAGAGAGAGAAAGAGAAGGATGAAAGGGGCCGACAAAGGTGATAATAGTGTTGGGAGAAGGGAGGAATATAAAGGCGGTCTGTGGAGGCTTGTGCTTCTGGTGATGATCACTTGTTGGACTTTAGTTTTGTACATGGTGCGCGATTTTTGATTTTCTTTTTTTTTTTTAACTTTTTTTTTAATGGTCCTACATTCCTACACTATATATTAATAAAAAAATATTTTGTGAACATTTTAGTATAAACAATGTATGCTATTATAAGAATGAATGAATGTAGTAAATATATTATACGAGGGATATTATATTTAATGTTTAATTAATAATTTGCAAATAGTGAAATTATATTAGTAGCAAGTGGCCAATAAGAGTTCTGATTCGATTCTCAAAGAAAAATATCAATTGAAAGATAAGCTTGATTATATTTGAAGAAGATTAGTCTCCTTCCTCGCAATAGAGAGGTGGATACTTTTGAGAGAAAATAAATTATATTAGTAACACGTGATATCTCGAAGTGAAATAGAGAGATATTTTATTTATACATTTAATATTAATGCATTATAATGTGACTGTATTTAAGAACAACCATCATTTGTGTCCGTATACTGTTTCATTCACCCGAGGCATAAGTTCTTGAGTTGATTGAACTATACCCTTCATCTCTGTGGGTCCAAATAGCTAAGTTTATTAGAATAGTATAATTTCATCAATACCCTATGTACGCAAGCTTTTTTTCAAATATGAAAAATGTTTTTTTTTTTCAACTATGAAATAATGACGTATATATTAACATAAGAGTGTGAGTATGAGTAGTGACATATACCTATATCAAAATAAGATGAATATAATGTATATTTATATGAGATTGATATTAAATATAATACTCTATAATAATGTGCAAATAACACTTATTATATATAGTACTGGTCATTATAAGAGAATGAATCATTAAACAAAGAGATTTTCTTTAGCTACCAAAAATTTTAAAAATATTTTTACATTTAAACGCTGTACCAAATCTCAAGAATACTGTAGGCAGCAATATATTGTTGAATGGTGCAAATTAAACAATAAGGCGACTGCGGATTGATAAGTTCTCATGTGTGAGCTGGTTTTGATGCTCAGTTAATATTCGCTAGGACATTCAAGTTTTGTTTATTTCTCTGATTTCACGTTGACCGTTAGATTAAAATCATGAAGGGACATGATAGTTATGGTTGAAACATACGTTATGGGGACCTGGGGAAATCCGCTAGTAAACAAAAACTCGGAAAACTAATAAATAGACAGTCGTCAGACATATTGATTTGGTGTGTATTATAAGGAGTAAGTATTTAAATTAGCCTTTAAAAGATATGTGAAAGATTAAATTAATTTTTTAAAATATTCCTTATATCAATTTAGTCTTTTATAATATAGTATAATTATTAATTATAAATTAAATTAATATTAAAATATATATTAAAGAACTAAATTCATATCTATTTTAAATATTGAGGGACTAAATGGATGTTTAAAATTTTTTAAAAAAAAGTAACCTAAAATTAGGTACAGTTTTAGAGTATTAATTTGAGTTTTAATTCCTACTACATGGTTCGTTTGGATTTAACAGAAATAAGTTTTTTTAATATTTTTTATTTTTTAAAAAAATTTATTTTTAAATTTTTCAAATGTATTTTTTTAATTATATAAATGCCCCTTTACTCGAAGAAAAAGAAAAGCACACATGAATGGCCCTATATATGCATGCATGCCTAACCAGGGCCTGAAACAGTTGCAAATATCCCAAACACTATAACTATTAATTAAAGAAGAGATTTTGTTATTGACCCAAACAAAAGGGTTTTGTCTATCTTATCGCATAGTTTCTAGTCCAATAATATGCTATTAAGCTATCTAAAAGCACTTATGGGTAATCTTACCTGCACGTTCGTGTCAGCTAACAACAACAACAACAACATAGGTTTGATTATATTTTGCTAGTCCGACACTGAGAATAACGCGGTATTCAACACTTTACTTTACATAATTATATAATGATATTTAATTAATTGCACAAAGTACAGCAAAATACTCGTTTAGAGAAAAATTCTTGATATATAGTATTTATTGTTTTACATATTAATAAAGCATTTATAACTAATTTTAATTAATTTTACAAGCCAGAATATACAAAATATGTTATTGTTGTCAAGGCTCTGGTTAGAGTATGCAGTGTAGTATTTAGGATTAAGCTGCCTCCTCCTTGTTTGGTTCTTAGTTCTTATAGGTCAAGGAAGGAATCTAGTCGTTAATGTAGGTATCCATCAAATCCTTTTGATTGGTTGATTGAAGAGAATAGGGCCCTTAATGGGGTGGTTTCCTATTAAGGGGAAGGCATGTGGCCGGCAAGGGTATAGGGGGATTGATGGTGCAGGATCTTCTAAGAGGGCATTTGCCTAGGGTTCTCGAGAGGGAATTCTAGCGGGAGGTTCTCCTAAAGGTCACTTTACTCGATCACAAGAAAAGAGACCAGGGGAGGGCTTGCTCAACCGCTCGACTAGTCCACAAGCCTTCCTGACGCGAGCTCAAAAGAGCAAAAGGTCATAAAGTAGAGAAAAGCCGCAGGAGGGCTTGCTTGATCATCCGATCGGTCCACAAATCCTCCTAACCTAAACTTGGAAGAGCAAAAGGTCATAAGTAGAGAAAGTTCAAGGGACTACTTGCTCAAACATATGACTAGTCCACATGCTAATATTCAACAATTTGATGTAAAAAACTACTAAATAATCATAATAGTAAAATACTTCTCTTTTTCTCCCTTTTTATTTGACAAAACCCTAGAACACCAAGAAAGGGCCATGGCTAGCCCTTAGACTTGCCGCGAGCCCTATATTCATTTGGCTTTTTCTTTCCCTATTTGTTTTCGATATATGTCTCCTAGTCTTCCCTTTAGTTCTTCCTTGCTCATGTTTTGTTAGTTTGGCCTTTCAAGTTCCGTTCTTGAGCTTGACGAGGAGGCCATGTTTGCCACCCTGGTTTTTTGTTGTTGCCACCTAGATCGTTGACAGTGCTACCTATAACATCTCCATTTTCTTAAAACGTCATCATGGAAACTTTAAATTATTTACCGTAGGCAGCACTATGTCATAACGATTCTTACTCTCAAAATTATAGGTAGTAAAATATTGCCGTTGAAAATATGGCACTACTATATGTTAAAAAATTAATAATAAAAGTGCCCTTATAAACTTTTGTTATTTGCAGTATTACCCAAAATTTTTAATATTACATACTGACCCCCAAAGATTCTTTCCATAATGCTCCTCGAACTTTTTAGAAAATGATATTTAGGTCCCCACATCTATAGATTAGCATAATAGGGTTTTAACTAGAGCAGAATCCCATAACGGAGATGTAGAAACCTAATTCTTAACCAATTGGCCCATGAAGATGCCCACATGTGAAATGACGTGAGATGCCTGTAACACCCTACCAATTTTATGTTATGCTTAAGTCATAGCATGAAACTAGTCAGGTTGTGTTACCGTGTTGATACTTTACTTACCTTTCTTATCTTTAAATTCTCTTTAACTCGTCTCTATTGACGAGACGGCGTGCTGTTATATTAAAACAAAATAAACAAAATGTCCACAGAACGAACCGAATAGAATATCATCAAAATAAGTATGGTACAATAAGGTTACTGCATGCGTGTAAACATATGTATATATATATATATATATATATATATATATATATATATCAGAAGTCACTATCTCAATTTATGTACAAGGATTTAAAGTAGAAACATATACATGGGCTAGTGTATCAAAAGAACATACTGCCCTCATCTACCAGTATACCCTATGGTCCTCAAAGGACATTTCATAATCTACCACTACCTCTACAATCAAACCCCTGACCCAAAGCTACATGCTGTCCAAAATAGGGTCATACTGTACAACATCCACTGCCGCTAAGCTACTCCGTCAGGTAGCCGTTAGCCATACCAGGCTCGGCCGGAGTATAGTCTCCGCTAGGTCCCGAGGAGGAAGAGGGCGACGAGCCTGTGGCCTCAGAGGGGTCACTCTCGGAACTCAGCGGGACGTCGGGTACTGCGGTGGTGACTCAGGAGCGTGGTCGGCGAGTACGCAGTGCAGGAGGTGCAGGATGTGGGTGCGCCATATGTAGAGGGATGGCAATATAAGGGGTAGCAGGGTCGAATAGGGGATGGTGTAAAGGAACATCAAAGTTCCTGTCGCTAAATAAGTACAAACGAAAGTTACACGAACCGGCTATGTACAGAGAGTCCAACTCCAGGTCATGGTGGAACTGAAGTGCAGGGATCTCAATAAAAAGGGTGGCTATGGAGTCCATCGCCTGAATCTGAGAATGATGCGGAATACACAAGACGGGGTGAGAATTTCAGGAAAATTCTCAGTAGGGTTCGGTTATACTGGGACTGACATCACATACATTCTCAGTTACCTCGGGTTTTACTTAATTATTAAAATACGTGTTCAAACTAAAAGTCCATTTTCATGAGTTTAAAAACATGTCCGTCCGAGGTAAGGTTCAATTTTACTTTAATTGGCATAAGAAACGAAATAATTACTAATACTAATGCACAGAATGATAAATGAAATAAATCAATGAATAGCAGTGAGCAATTGTAACAGACAATTGTAAACATCCTGATGCAACTACTCCATGTATTTATGCATTCATGTAATCATGTAAACTCATTCTTGAACTTTCTTTCATAAACTCTTTCATTACTTTCTATCATTTTTCCATCTCTCTTGGTCGCCTGGGAGTTCTTGGCCATTTTAGACTCCTGGGTAATAGTCTGCTTATCAGGATCGAGCTCGTTCCTATACAGAAATGCCGGTTTACTTTCCCCGACCTTTCCACCGATCTATTCCCATTAACTTTCTATCCGGGGCTGGCCCAAGTAGTATGGAACTTGCATAATAACATGCTTCTTTTCATGACTTTCATGACTTTCTTAAGAATGTATATGCATTCATATGTGATTCATAACTTGTACATGGGTTCTACCAAACTCGCAGCATAACGGAACGTGTCCGCTTCCCCATGAATAGTGCCAGCCAATCAATACATCAATATATCACAAGAAGCACAAATTCACATGTATACTCCAACATAAAACTCCAATTCATATCAAATTCATTAAGACAGAAATTCTGCCTCAGCATATACAACCAACCCGGTTCTTGTAATTCATGCCACAATTTCATTTTAACTCATTTGGACCTCAAATTTGAGTATGTTACAGGGTTGTGTGTCTATTTTCTAACCTCTTTGGTCCCATCTAATTTCGGTATCTATAACTCAAGATATCTAAACTTTATCTCGGCCTGCCCATTAGCTGGCCAGAATCAGGCAACTAAAAGTAGAAATTCACCAAAAATCGAAAACTCACTCAAATCAGACCAAATTGGTCTCGTATTAAAGCTAACAGGACAACCTTTCATATACAAAAAGTTCCATTTCATTTGCCTTAGTAGGGCTCGAGTTACAAGCCCCGAAACTTAGCCTTTCTGAACTGCCCTGTGTTGGCCTGGTTTGGACATAGGGTAACTTCTTCAAATCACTGGGAACAACTGAGTGGATAAAAAACTCGGAATTTCTTTGGATATTGTTCTCCTATGTGTAAGCTTTCCAACAAAGTTGGTTTCATTCATTTTCATGTAGTATAGGTCGAGTTCTACCCTAAATAATCCAATCTGCCCAGAGCCAGAGTCAAAACCCTAGGTCGAGATTCAGAAATTCATATCTTCCTCAATTCTGATCCAAAACCCTTATATGATATGTCTATGGAAAGCCCTAGATGTCTAGTTTCATCCAAAAATAGGTTCATCGAATTTGACCGATCATAGGTGGCGCCGTACGCTCCGCCATATGGTCTGCCGTGGACTCTCCACCAAGACAGCACCTCCAGCCATTTAATCTTCTTAGTTTTCCTCTTCTAATTCTACTTCTAACTCAAAATCTTCTATTAATCCAAGCATAATTATTCAATTCACACATCAATTAAGGTGAAACTAATTCAGTCCAGCCAGCCAAGTGCATGGATTTGATGCAAGAAATTAAAACCCCTACCTTTGATTCAAGTGTTTTGGTGCTGAGTTCTTGAAATTTGGATAAACAAGGCTGGAACTTTGCTTAAGTCTTGGATGTGTGAGCAAGAGAAAAGAGAGCTGATGGAGAAGAGGAAAAGTAACGTGAATAATGGTCTGATTCAAAGGAGGATGGTGTGTTATATAGGCATGAGTGGGAGTTAACTTGGAAGATTGTGATTGGTTGCCCTCTTTGTGTGGTAGAATCACTCTCCACGTCGCTTAAGTGGTAGCAGTTTCTAGCATATTCTGGAAACGAAATTGGAACTCGTACGCTACATAAAGTCGGACCTCATGAACCTCCTGTATATGAAGTCGGAGCTCAGAAAACATCCAGTCTAATTGAAACTTGAAAATAGCGCTTGCTGTGAAGCCAAGCACTTAAGGTCGGAACTCGGAAATCATTCGCTTTCTATCCCGGAACTCGAAAAGATATAGAAGTGAGAGCTACTAATATCGGACTCAAGATCGGATCTCGTACCAGTTGTGAATCATAATGTCGGAATTCGGAATACATTCAGTTCATCTGAGCCTTGGAGACGAAGTCGAAAATCGAACATTTTACTCTTTGAGCGATAAGATCGGAAGTCGTAAAGCGTGCTGAAGTCGACAACGAACTCGTAAGTTGGAAGCATCAGTCACCCTCATTTCATCTCACGAAATTGGAAGTCGGAATTCATACCGAGGAGGTCAAAATTTATCCACGCTTACAAGGTCGGAAATCGTAAGCTCCATCCATTAAATCGGAGAGTGTAAGCTGCATGCATGAGGTCGGAAATCGGAAGAAGTCCCTTGTAAGCCTTGAAACGAAGTCGGAAGTCGAAGCTAGTGTTGAGGTCGGAGGCCAAGTGTAAGGAAACTCGGAAATCGGAAATGTCAATAATAATGGGGATCGGAAGTCGGAATTCGCGGATGTTACAATGCCCCTTGACTTGCTCAAAATTATGAAAATGCCATTACTTATAGGAAGCAGAAAAATAGACAAAAAATATTAAAGGATTTACAGAAAACTAAAGTATAGCAATCCCGAAAAAACAGTGCTTCTGATTAACACTATTGATTGAATTATTTCATTTCATTAGAGAGATACACTTGATTAGGATTGAAATATAAACATTCGGATTAGAAAACTTAAGTTTGTTAAATAGAAAATTTAAGAAGATCATTGGCAATGTTTTGAAAATTTAAGAGAACTAGTAACGATTTCTGGGACTTTCTAAATTGCAATATGTTTAATTTACGTTGTTAAAAAATTTATTTGATTTTATTGGATAGGCAAGAATAATTAGAAGTGAATTATGAAGAGATTAGGGATTTGAAAATTTGAAACAACTATATGGAGAATTTTAGAAGGTTACTAGTCAGGTTTCACAAGTTTAAAGAAAAATATGTTAGATTTCAGTATTGTATAATATAAGAACCGAATTAGTAATATTTTAGACTATAAAACCCTAAGATGGGTGGCTAAGATTCAATCACTCTCACCCCTCAATAGTGGCACCACATGTAGCCAATGAAGAAGGAGACATTGGGCTCATCCTCCACCACTAAGCCTACAACCAACCACAAGCCAAAACCATAACTACCTTACACTATAAAACTTCATAATTTCCCTCTAACCCCCTCATTTGGTTGCCCCCTCCAGTAGCTCTCTCCATCCTTTCATGTTCTATTTCATCTCATCTTCAACCCACCTTTAAGCACTAACCACTTCCTCCATCAAAGAACCAAACTCTAGCTATCTATTTCATCCATTTAAGGAAGGATTCAACTTCCTTGCTTGAATTTATTAAATTGATGGTGGTTGGGAAACTTTTCTTTCTTCATTTATTTGATGATATATGTGTGTATGTAATGATTTATGGCTGGTTTAGTAAGTATTCACTTGGTTTGGATTGAGAATTGAATGAAAAACTAAAGAGGTAGCAAAACAGATTTGAAACCATAGAAAACCCTATGACATCCATACTTGTGAAGTGTACGGCTTCACATTTAGCCATCAGAATTTGATGAAAAAATTTTTAATTGAAACTAGGCATTTATATTTTTCCATCCATATAAATCACAAGGCCATTGAATTAGAATTGAGTGAGATATAATTTTTTGAAATTTACCCTAGGTTTCCACTTCTGGATCTTACCAGAGTAGGTTGTGCAGGGCATAACTTGCCCTATATAACTTTAAATTGAGTGCATCAAATTTTTTTAGAAAGCTTATGCATAGAGAAATATTCTCTAAAAATTTAGAGCTAAATTTGGTTCCTGTTACTCCCAGTAATTTATTGAATTTGCCCTATGTCTTAATTGGGTTAGAACAAGGCAGCTCAAGTTAGCCAAATTTAGGAACTCATAACTTGAGCTCTGCTTATGAAAATGAAATAAAACTTGCTGGAAATGAAATCCAGTTCAGTTAGATTTAAAATGATATAGGTTTCGTACAATTCCAATTAGTTTCCTATTTTTAGTGAATTTTTACATTTTAGTACCTAAATCTACCTAGTAACAGAATAAACTTAGGTTAAACCTTAATAACTTGAGTTACACTTATCAAAATTTAATGGGACCAACGAAATTGAAAACTAGACACATAATACTTCAACATATCGAAAATTCAGAATTTAACAAGCTAAGTATAAATTATGTCATAAATTACAAAACTGGGAAGAATTGAATGAGGGTAGTAGAATCCCCAAATTGAAGGTTTTGTTACCTTAGTACATGTATGAAATTCAATTGGAGTTTGAATGTTGCAAGATCCATGTTATTCCTGAAATGTTGATACATTATATTGGTTCTGCTATTGTGACTAGCTGCCTGATTTAAGTTGGTACTATTTATGGGTAAACGGATCTGATCCGTTATGCTGCCAAAATTCCGGTAGAAAATATACACATCATATGTTATACATACAAGTACACATGTCATTCAAGTTGATTTGATCATGATATAAAGATTATATGAATTCTATTTGCTTGAAAGAATGCATGCAAGTATGCATGAGACATATGACATGAAATATAGACACGAATGCGCAAAGTATCCGCATGTATGATAAGATATAGAAAAGAAGGATGAAAACTATAATCACTTGCAAAGGGACATAACGAGCTATCATGTGAGGTATGATATAAACCTAGCTAGCATGAGCATGTGAGGCATGGCAGAGACTCAGCTAGCGTGAACACATGAGGCATGGCAAGACCCAGCTAGCGTGGGTTAGAGTGGTATTGTCTAAGGCTTAGGCCAGCTCCTAACTAGATTTAAGGGGAATAGACCGGTGTGAGGGTCGAAGAAAGTAAACTGGTCACTCATATATAGGTACAAGCTCGGAGCTAAAAAGTAGGCTATTACCAAGAGGTGAGAAAGGTCATTCACCTATAGGGGACCAAGTATAGAGGACTAAGGTGCAAGTGAAAGAAAGATAAGTAAAGGATGCACTTGAGGACGATAATACGTCACGCTTAAGTGCAGACCCTTATAGGCATCCTAGAGATGGTGATACGTAACGCCTAAGTGTGCCAAGGAAAGAAAGTAAAGAAAGCTAAAGAAAAAACAAGTGCACTCGCAACCAACAAGTCATATGCATTCATTTATTCATGAAAATCAACTATTCCTTATTTTATTGTGAATCTATGCACCTTATTCAAATGTCTTTCATGTTATTAAGTTAATGCTTAGATTTTCTCTCTATTTAACAAGCGTATGACCAAAATAAACTCTACTTCGGGCAATATGTTTTTGAACTATAAAATTGAACAGTTTATATAACATGCTCACATTTTTCACAACAAACCAAATCAGTTGGAGATAGTAGCGATGACATGGTATGTGGTAGTCTAGGGAATCCTACTAAAAATTTAAAATTCTCACTCTTATGTATATTTCTGTATTATCTCTAGATATTTCAGGAAAGCTATAATATAAGAATACTAGATAGAGTCAGGAAGTTTGAAGATGGCCGAAGAGTGCTGTTACATAAGGTCCGTTGAAGTAACGGTAATAACTCTTGAGTGTGATACTATAGCTTAAGCATAATACTGTGCTTGGGAGGGTGTTACACAACCATTAGTCATTTGAGTGCTCCTCTCTGGCATCGGTCCAGGCTCTTCAAGATGGCGCCTTTCTATCTATCAGTAAGGAGCAGCGACGATGGATTTGGCAAGGAAGATAAGCAGCAACTTTGGTGGTGCGTAGCTTTAGACCACAGTTGGGGTTGTGGTTATTGCATCACGGTTAAAAGAGGAGGATTTTTGTGGTGATATGATCTTTGTGGTGGACAGTGTGGTTCTATCATCATTCTCTCCCCCACTTTCAAAGAAGCAGAACCGACTCTCTTTACTAGTGTTATTAGGGTCCGTATTCGTGATGGCTCTTCATGGTATGATGATGCTGTGGTTTTGCATTTATGGTGTCATTTTCAGAAGTTGGGTTTTGTTTCATGGACGTGCTACCTCCACTTGTTCGAGCGTTGGGATTTTGTAGAATGGTGGTGAGAACGGACAATGAGCCATGGCAAGGTCATGGACAGTGTAGCAAGCTCGTGTTCTTTCAGTGTAGATTTGCTTGTGTTCTTCTAGATTAGGGGCGAGTCCCTTATCAAAGGAATTTCAGAGTGTTGGCATGCTTTTAGTACTGTCCAAAGTTTGGCATGATCTGCATAACTTACAAAATGGTTTTTATGTGATTTGCTTGTCACTTTTGAATTTTATTGGTTTGTGTGTGTGCCTTAGATCCTGGTTTAAGGGCTATTTGTTTTTCTTTAGATGCTTCGTGTTCATCTGTGTATATAGAGAGTTATATATATATATATATAGGTGGCTCTGTGCTATACTAGACTTTACTCCTCTCCTTTAAGAGTTTTGAGTGCCTTTCACTTATCAAATAAAAAAAAAGTTAATAATTGGATTTTGAAAATTAAGCAAGGATATTTAGCTCTAAATATTTTAAAATTAAATTTTAATTTTAATTTTGAATTTTGATAAATATATATAAACACAATGTTAATTTTGATCAAAATTAAGTTTATAAATTAAATTAACTCAAAATCAAATTTGTAAATTCTAATGCGAACACACATTAAATCTCTTATTTATTAAGATGTAATCGATATATATGTTAACTAAAATTTGAATTATTTTTTATATATTAAATAAATGCAAGTTAGTAAATACAAAGAGTGTACATCTGACTACTTTGTACCAACAAACACGTCAATCAGCTAGCGAGGATCTGTTAGAGGTCTTGGGTTCGAGGCTTGGGTATATGGCTACATTAAAATACCTTCGGTAGAAGGATATTTGTGATTTCGACTAAAAAAAGAAATGACTACTTTGTTTGTTATTGGATGCTTCAACACGAAAGGCTAGTATTAAATAGACATTGATAAGAAATTTCTGATTGATTTATTTTCGATAAATCAAAAACAAATTTGTAATACATAAAGTGCTAATCTCATCCAAGAGCTGCCATTTATTTAGTTTATAATAATATTTATTAAAATTGTAGCATTTAAAAAGGAGATTAATTTTTATGTACTGATAGTATAAAAAAAATTTATATTGGTAACTATTAGAATTGCAAGAAATGACAAATTATAGTGGATAATTATTGTAGTGGTTAGTTATCCACCTTGATTTGGTATTTTATTGCAATTCCATTGGTCGATATTGTAAATTTTTTTATACTATTGGTGTATATAAATTAATTTTTTTAAAATATATTATTAAAAAATTTCAAAAAAATATTGCTAAAATTCTTTATTAACAATTTTTATAAATGTAGTATATAATTTTATGTAATTAAAGCGTTTAAACAATTCTTTTTTATAATTTAATATCATTTATAAATATTACTAAACTTAAATTGTGAGTACATATTTATTTTAGTCTCTAAAGTTGCATGCTTGAGTCATTCTGATAATCAATATTTAGAAATTAACTTTTTAATCATTGAATTTGTACAATATGAGTCACGTTAATTCTTGAGTCTATTTTCATTATTATGTCATCACATTTTTCCTGGTATATTATGTTAAGTGATATGCTAGCATTCCACACAGCCTTTGACATAGTCTGTGAAATTTCTAAAAATGTGTAAGAAGTGTTCAACTCCCCATATTTCTCATCTTCTCTTCTATAAAACTTAAATCTTTCTTAAACCCTCTTATTCTTCTCCCAATTTTGCAGCTAATACAATTTGAACTATGTTCAAATAAAATTATAAGTTATATTAATTTATATTTTATATTTTATATTTTATATTTTTATATATTATATATAAGATTATCAATACACAAAAAAGTATAAAAAAAAAAAACACACACACACACACACACACACACAAAACCGTCTTTCTTGTAACACCCTCCCAGGTACAGTACTATGCTTAAGTCATAGTACTATACCTGAGTCATTCTTGTTACTGAGCGGACCTCAATCGACAAAGAACTTCAGTAGTCTCCGGAAACTTCTGAAATTATCTGGAGACAACATGGAAATAGGAGTGAGAATTATAAAATTCTCAGTAGGATTCTCTAATCTTCATACATAATGTCATCATGGTCGTCTCCAGTTTGCTTCGGTTTATTTTGAAAATAGATGAACATGCAGCACAAATTGTTTAATCTTACATTTCAAAAAATGTTTTATCCGAAGCAAAGTTCATTTTTACTCATATACTGGTCCTTTGGGGAAATGTACACAAGATTAATTCATGAATAATACCAGGGATAATAACTTCAACATATAAAACGCACATAACATTAATCTACTGGAAACATAACATCTGTACCTAACTTAACTTGCACTTGAATTCATACATATACATAAAATTTTACTTTTCTTTCATTCGCCACACCTAGGCGTTACGTATCGTCGTCCCTAGGGTGCCTGAATCTGTCTACACTTGAGCGTTACGTATCGCCGTCCTCAAGTGCAGCATCATACCATGCCTCATATAGGTTCTATCCCCTGTACTCACACTAGCTGGGTCGATGCCATGCCTCACATGATTGGGGTGCTTGCATATACGTTAATCTTTAGTCTTTAGTCTTTTACTTGGCACACCTAGGCGTTACGTATCGCCGTCCCTAGGGTGCATTTACTGCCCTTGGGTAGCCTGGCCTTGGAGTGAGCTCGTCAGCATCACTCGTGACCGTCGTCACACCGACTCACCCGCAAGGGGATTCACGTGCCTCTAGTCTTGGAGGGATCGATTCTGGTCACGTGCCTCTAGCTGAAGGGATCGATTCTGGTCACGTGCCTCTAGCTGAAGGGATCGATTCTGGTCACGTGCCTCAAAATTGAGGGATCGGTTCTGACCACGTGCCTTCAACATAGAGGGATCTCATCTGACCACGTGCCTTCAACATAGAGGGATCTCATCTGACCACGTGCCTCCAAGGTAGAGGGATCTCATTGTCTTAACTGCCTTCACAGGGAGGGATTCAAGTGCAACTGCCTCCAAGTGAAGGGATTCATATCTTTATCACTTAACTGCCTTCACAAGGAGGGACCCATGTGCAACTGCCTCCAGATGAAGGGACCCATGTCTTTATCATTTAACTGCCTTCACAGGGAGGGACCTCAATTAACTGCCTCCGAGTGAAGGGACCCACATTTTATCTTATTTAGCTGCCTTCACAAGGAGGGACCTCGAATAACTGCCTCCGAGTGAAGGGACTCACATTCAATATATTCACATTCTTTTATTCTCGTGCATATTCAAGCATACTTATAAAGAGTGTACTCATACATATACTTCATTTATTTTCATGTATCATTGCACACATGATCTTCACGTACATATTCGTAACGTATAAAGGCTCGCAGCCTCTCTACCATTCTACCGACACTCATGCATATACTTCATCCTTTACTTTCATATATCTCATCTCATACTTATGTCATTGAATATAGGGTTTCTATATACCCATTCATACCCTACTTCATTCTTACATATAAACATTCCTAGTTTCATAGACTTCTGCCGTAAATCCGGCAGCATGACGGATCAGGTCCGTTTCCCCATGAATAGTGCTAGTTCACATAGACAGTTCAGTCATAGTAATATAATCAATCTATTCATATATATGGATTAATATAAAACTGGCAATCCTCAACTCACACCTTATATGTTTCACTAACACTTGTAAAATTATCATGTTGGCCATTCTGCCAATTCTATTCAGTTCTGCCCAAATCTTGTATAATTCACCTTTATCTCTATTCAACTCATTTAAATCTGAAATTTGGATATGTCATAGCCCTATATGTCTACTTTCTATCCTCTTTAGTCCCATGCCATTCTGATTTATATAAGTCAAGATATTCAGCTTTTTCTTCAGCTTGTTCAGTCACTAGCCCGAAGTACACTCCTGGGAACATAAATTCACTAAAAATCGAAACTAAGCTCAAATCTCACGAAATTGGTCTCATATCAAAGCTAACAGGACAACCTTTCATTTGCCACAAGTTTCACTCCATTTTCTTAAGTACATCTCGAGATATATGTCCTGAAAGTCGACCTTCCTGAACTACTCCATTTTGGCCTAGATTGGACATAGGACAACTTCCTCAAATCACTGGGAGCAATTGGGAAAATAACAAACTCGCAATCTTATATTGGGGTGTTCCCCTGTGTGTAAGCTTTCTAACAAAATTGGTTTCACTCAATTTGGAGTTGTATAGGGTGAGTTATACCCTCCTCATGTCACCCTGCTCGGATGAAGATCCTGAACCCTAGGTCAAACTTCAAAAATTCGTATCTCTTTCAATACTAATCCAATAACCTTATATGATATATCTATGGAAAGCCCTGGATGTCTACTTTCATCTAAAATTAGTTTCATCGGATTTAACCGATTGTAGGCGGCGCCGTACACTCCGCCGTACGGACTGCCGTGGAATCTCCACCAAGACAGCACCCTCATCCATCCATTTCTCTTAGTTTTTCTTCTTCTACTTCTAATTGCCACTCAAGATTTCATATTAATCCCATATTAATCCAATCATACACATCCAATATATCATCAAATAATCATAAAAAGTAATCTTTCATGCATCCTTAGTTTAGAGAAATTAAGATTAGAGATTGAATCCTACCTCTTTGGAGCAAGACTTGGCTAAGTGCTGAAACTTGGAGTTTGGATGAGCAAGGCTGGAACTTAGCTTGAGTTTTGGATGTGTGAGCAAGAGAGAAAGAGAGCTGAAGGAGAAGAGGAAAACAACGTGAATTATGGTCTGAATCAAAGGAGGAAGGATGTGTTATATAGGCATGAGTGGAGGTTAACTTGGAAGGTTGTGATTGGCTGAATTTCTTGTGGACAAAGTTTAGCTACGTCTCCTTTTCAGAGTAACTTGCCGCCATACTGTTTAAAATCGGAACTCGCTCCAATTCTGCTTTAAGTCAGAACTAGTCCCTCTTATGCTTGAGGTCGGAACTCATGTCGTTTTTACTCGAGCTTGGAGCTGAAGCATGATATCGGAACTCGTACCATCTTGTTTGTGACTTGGGGGAAATCGGTTTATGTTGAGATTTGGAAATCAAGGTCGGAGTTCGTAAGAAATGCTGCTGACAATCACTGATCTCGGAACCCCTAGTTCAAAGTCGGGACTTCATGAAATGTCGGAACTCATGTGATTCGAATCACATTTCCAAACCAAGTACTTAAACTCGGAAGTCGTGACTTATATACAGTGTGCTTGGTGACATCGGAAGCCGGTTATATTTTCCTTGAGACATGAAATCGGATCTCGTGGGGTTACGTTCATGTGTTCGGATGAGAGGTCCAAGTCGGAAGTCGGAATCCATGCATCTCCATTCGAATGATTCGAACTCGTAAACCAATTTAGAGATCTGATCCTTCGTTCCCCCGCTTGAAACAAAGTCGGATATCGGATTTCCTGTCCATCCGGAGACTAAGGTCGGAAATCGGAAAATCCGGCCAGCCACAAGACCTTAAGTTGAAGTCGGAAGTCGGAATGAATCAGTCTTGACGGCGAAGCCGAAATCGGAAATCGGGAAGGACCTGAAGTCAAGACTAACGCGGAATTCTGAAGTAATTAATCTATCTGAGTTTCAAAGGTGAAGTCGGAAATTGGCCAAAATGAACTCGGAACTCGGAAAATAGTCATCCTATTGAAATCCAAAGATGAAGTCGGAAATTGGAATTGATCAATCCTGAGGGCGAATCCGAACTCGGAAATCGGGATGTTACATTTCTCAAACCTTAAAACCCTATTTTTGGAACCTAATTCCACAATAATAAGTATCTTTATCAAAGTTTTTACCCAGTCATTTTATAACTAGCAAAAGAATGAGTCATAAATACATTCAAATATTAACATTTAATGTACTCAATCGAGAGTAACTTGGCATTATTATTGATCGATTCTGGCTAAAATCTAGAAGACTGCTGTATTTCTTATAAATAGCTTTTGCATTGTATTTTTATTTCTATATTTTTAATTTACATTCTTTTTATTTACAATACTTTTGTTAACACTAGAATTAAGGAAACAAAGAAGTTATTTATGAAGCTCGCATAAACTGTTATGTAATAATTAAGATGGATAACTTTAGGAGAGCAAATAACAAACCACTTGAATCAATCAAATACTAGTCCATTGATTCTTTTTCTAAGCTTACACCATTATATCCTCCCTTCACAAAATATATAATTGGAGCTCAATGCACATATAATAGCCTTCTACAAATACAACAATACTTAGTTGGTTCACGTAATTTAATACTTGTTAAACAAGCTCTCAGGTTCAAATATTATGAATAAAAAAAATTAGTACTAGAGAAGCTTTACTTTTATATCGGGTTGACCCGACATAAAATAAATTAATTAAAGTCCAATAAATTTTAAATATTGATAGTCTAAATTTAAAAAGAGTTTAATTGGTATGCACTGACAGTGTAAAATAATTTTACACTGTCAACCAATAGAAATAGGGGAAAGTGAGAAATCATGGTGGGTCCCTCATTATAATGGGTAGTTATTTGTGTGAGTTGGCACTTTCCACTGTTTCTATTGACTGACAGTGTAAAATTGTTTTACACTGTCGATGTATTTAAATTAAATTCATTTAAAAAACCAAAAAAAGAAAGTTGCTACAAATACTAGCCAGTAATATAACCTAACAGAACAAACATTCATTTTTAGAGAAAATGAAATTGTATATGTTTAATGGGGTGAGATACTCTAGGACATAACAATTGATGGAGCCAAGTGAAAATGTATTTGCTATGGAGGCGCGTGCTCTGACACCCTAGAAAGTAGGGAATATATGAGAAAGTTGCATGACACGAGGGGACGAGCATGATAAGGGAGGTCAATGCAGAATTATGCTGTTTTAGAAGCCACTTTGTCCCCATCCATTTGGAAACCAAAGCTAGTATAAACAAAGAAATTAATACTTCGAACTAATCATGTGGTTAAGCTAAACTGTTCATATATAAGTAACGCATCATCGTTATCATTAGCACTACAAAAAATTAAAGTATCTTAATAAATTATCATTTGGACGGTTCCAAACCCAGCAGAGTTTGTCCCAAGGATCCATTGGATTGGTGAACTAACCATTTTAATTTGATGAATGGCCGAAAAAAAAGTTTGTCATTTGATGCACGGGGCAGAATAAGCACCACTAGCTGCAAAATCTTTCTTTCTCTTCAACGTGGACATGACTAGTTATTTATGTTATTCAAATTTTTATTTGCGTCAGCACTATGAACTATAATTTCTTTTGTCAACTTGACAAGGCCTTTTAAATAAACAATCTGGATTAGTAATATAATTGTTCAGATTTTGCTTAGTCATTAAAAGGAAAGAATGACATTATTTGCATCATACCAATCATAATAGGACCCACCATTCGTGTGTGGTTCATTTGAAACCTCTTGCTTTGATCCCCCCCCCCCTCTCTCTCTTCCTTCTGGCGGGGGCGGAATGCTTATATTAAGGAGCATATTATAGTTAGGATGTGTCCCCGGAAGGAAAGGTAAAACATTGAAAAGCTGACAGTACTTGCATTCAATGGTACCTTAGGCTTAAATTTATCGAAGAGAATGATCAGTGTTAGGTTTATATATGAAAGAATATACTACACTTCGTTGTGTAGTCTTCCCACTAGCCAAAACATCGTTACATACTTACATATGACCTCTATATATCTTTTTGGATAACCTGCATTGACCTCCTTTGAGTTAGGTTATTTTACATATAGCACCCCTCAATTTTTCATGCCTACACCAACCTCCCTTTAGTGTCATGTAAGGGAGGTTAGCATCATATTTACAGAGGTGTTTAGTGCCACGTTTTACAAGATACAAGGGTGTTATATGTAAGATCACCTACACCTCAGGGAAGGTTATTGTATATTTTTGAAAATCAAGATATGTCATATATAATATCACCTAACCTTAGGTGAGGTCAGTGTAATTTTTACCCTATCTTTTCTTATCTATTTGGGTGCTGACCTCCAAAGATAACTCCTTTCAGCAAGAGTTGGAGTAGCTTAATAGTGAGAACTTGGATTCTTTTCATAAATGAAGGGGATATTTATAAAGGAAATGGTAATTGAATAAACTTTTTTTTTTTGTTTATTCTTACAAATATATTATACACTCTCAAACAAGTTATTTAATAAGACTTTAATCTTACTATTTTGAGATAAATTGTATGAGTATCATAACTCATTTCAAAAAAAGAGAAAGAGAAAAAAAAAAACAATTCTTTCTAGGCTACTTAATGTCTTCGATTCACAATATTCAAATCCAAGACCATATTTAAGAGAAATAAGTACTGACTCACTCAAATCAGTCATGTGTTGGTGATTAAACCATATTTTGGTAGGTAATCTTAAGCACAATTGCCTTCCCTTACACATGAACAAACTTCAGGATCCAATTCTAACCATCAAGTTCCAAATTCTCACAATCTGATTAGTGCCTATAAATTATTGTCTTGTGAACCCAATGGATATAAGTTCCATCATGGAAGGTGAGTTAGTTAAGCTAGTGGAGAATGGGTATGTCAACAACACAACAATGTTATAGTTAGTTAGTGGAATGAAGCAAGTGGTTGTAGATCCAAGATTTCAAGGTCATAGGAGGAACTTGAGGCTACGAAAAATTAATTCGCTTCTTAGTGATTATGGTTTGGGTAATGCATTGGACGTAGACTAGGTAGGAAGAGTGGAAAGCCATATGAAAATTGTTAGTGAAGTCTGTATCTCCCTTTACAATCTCTCTTTCTCCTTTGAATTGTTTCTCTCAAATTTATGAGTAATTTTGCACTTGCTATTGATAACTCCTATTGGTAAACCACCTTCATTATACAAATTCATAATTTCATTTTACAAAGAAGGATTGTTATACAATATATGAGTGTTATTTGTTTGTTCCTATACTTTGGCGCTTTCATTGTCACTATGACTGAGAATATTGGATTAAATTAATGTGAGATAAATTCTAGAGTGGATGGATAAACAAGACCATCATTCTAAAGCCTAGGAGCAGGAGATGGTAGCTCCTGTCTATTGTGGATGCTCGCTTCCAATTGATACCTACTATTGGTTTGAATCGATACCAACCCTTTTTGGTAAGGAACATCAAGTTGGATTACACTGGCCAAGATGTCCTTAATTGGGTTTTCAGGGTTGAACAACTATTTGATTTTTATAATACCTTGGGTGAGCCAAAAACTAATAATTGTTGTAGTTCACATGGGCAAGGATGTTGCTCCTAGGTTCCAAATGGTGACCAAAACTCGCCCATTTCAATCTTGAGTAACATTTACTAGAGCCATAGAATTGAAATTTAGCCTTTCTCATTTTGAATGCCCCCTTTACATTCTTTAATTAAGCTAACACTATCAGGTTATGTGAATGACTATTATATGGAATTTACTATATGAACCAATTGAGTTTATGACCTCAACTATAATGCATTACAAGACTATATGTTACTTGCCTCATATACTGAAGAGGTCATTGCCTAAAGTCATATTTCATTGGTCAAAGTTGTGGCCCTCATCAAATTCTTTGAAGAAAAGTACACGTAAGCCAAAACAATATTTTACCACAAGCCTAGACAAATACCACACCTTTAGCCCAAATACAAACCACTAACCTACAAATAGCAAGCTTCCACAACTAATCTACAGCATGACATAGACCACTAAACCAAGTAAACAAACCCACTATTGTATAAAAGATAACCCTAGCATAGAAGCACTTATGAAGGGAAAAGGTCTTTGTTGCACTTTTGATGAGAAATTTCGCTTTACCACAAATGTCTTGATAATCATTTCATGGTACTGTAAATTGAGTAGAAAGGCAAGTTACAACTAGACCTAAAACCACCTAACAATATATCTTGCCCCAACTCAAATCCAAACCTAGATCACCACCTTTCATACAATGCTCTTAAAGGAGCTAATGCAATGGGTACCATGAAATTTTAGGGCAGGTAAATGGATTTAACATGCAAATTTTACTATAACGACAATTTGAACAATTTCTTGCAACCTAGATTAGTTATATCTATCAAATAGCTTATTGAACCTACTGCTATGTTTTTAGTCTTAGTTGGTGATGCAAGAGCTGAGCATGATCAAATTACAAAGCTAGTTCTTCTTGTAGCATAAGGCTTAAACCAGGTCATTTCTTAGGGATCCTTAAATGAAATTTGATTAATCAAGGGGAAACAAAGGTTTTAAAATTTCAAAATGAAAAATGAACAAGTAAAAATGGAAGAAAACATGATTTAAAGCAATCAATTCAAAACATCCATCCAAAATTACAATCAGCTCATTATTGACCACTAAATATATATCAAATCTCTAGCAATATGATTAATCTGCAGTAGATCAAGATCGTTGCATCTAATTTTACATGAACTACTGTATGTTCATATAGAATTCAATTAGCTAATATGTAATGCCCAAAAAATTTTATCGTTCATAACCGAGTTATTCAGTTTTTATCGAATAAGTGGGTTTAATTAAAATTTAATTAAACATTTAGTTAAAAACAATTACATGTGATTTAGAAGTGATTAGGCTTGATGGAATTAAATTAGGAACATAGGAAACCTCAAAAAATTTCTCTAAAACCGGTTCACTGATTTAAGAGAGATCGGTGAAATTTCGGTAATTTAAACTATCAGAACCAAACCAATAGAATTTATGTTATGAGTGCCCTAGGATAAATGACTAGGATTTAGCCAAAACACCCATACATGTGGCACCACTTTCAGCCAAAGATGGCGGCTACAAAATCAAGTTGAAACTCTAACACACATCCACCAATCACATAACTCCTTGCTCCATAAGTTTGTGTTCAATTCCTTCCTTGCCCTTGGTAATTTCGGCCAGCATAAGGAGCTGATCACGCTCCATTTCTCCTCCATACACACTCATCTCCACTCCATCTCCAACCTCTCTTCAAGTCTCATCAAGAGTTGCTTCCATTTGAGACATTAAACCAATAAGAATTCAACTAAACAAAGTAGGAATCCAACTCCTCTTCTTATTTTTATTGATTTGGAGCTATGTAAGGATCTTATCTTCTTCATGATATCAATGTGATTTGGAGTGATGATGATGGTTTATGATTGAATTTGCATGTATGTTGTGATTAGAAGTGGAATTGGTATGAAAGAACTTGAAGAAAAGAGAAAACTCAAGAAGCTGTTACAGCTTTTCCTCGATAGTCTGTACAGCAGAGTGTACGGCTCTGCTTGCAACCGTTTAAAGTTGATAAACTATTTTTATATGAAACTATACATTCAGGACTTTCCATACATATATAATATAAGGTCATTGGATCAATATAAAGGTAGTTATAAATTTTTAAAATTTGACCTGAAAATCAGGACTTTTATCTGGGTAGTGTAGGTTGAGAAGGGTGTGACTCACCCTACATAACTCCAAATTGATTGAATCCAATATTGTTTAAAAGCTAGCATATGAGGTAACATCTCATAGAAATTTCAAAATCAGATTCATTGCCAGCTATCCCCAGTACATCAATGAATTCATCTTAAGTTCAAGCTAGGCTGGAACAAGGTAGTCCAGTAGGGTCAAGTTTCAAGGCATATATCTTGAATTATACTTATTCAAATGATATGCAACTTATTTCATTTGAAAGCTTGCTCTGTTAGCTTTACATTGATATAAATTTTGTATAATTTTACCCAGATTTCTAATTTTGGTGAATTTTCCCTTATAAGAGTGTAATTTTGGCTAGAAATAGAGCTAGATCAGGTATACTTAAAGCTGAACTCGGAATGGGTATACTTAAGGGTGAACTCGGAACTTAGCAAACATAGAGCTAGATCGAGTATATTTAAGGTTAAACTCGGAATGGGTATACTTAAGGGTGAACTCAAAACTTAGCAAATAGAGAGCTAAATCAGGTATACTTAATGTCGAACTCGGACATAGTGAAATAAGGGAACTAGATCGGGTAAGGTTCATGTCGAAACTTGGAACATAAGAAACACCTTCACGAATGTCTTAGGATGGCAATTGTGGCATAATGTCGGAAATCGGAAATTGGTATCAGAATTAATCTCGGAGATTGAACATTATCCAGGAAGTCGGGAATCGAGGCATTCATAATCCCGGAAATCGAGAATCAAGACATTGACTTTTATGTACATAATTTGTATAAGCCTGGAACTCGGAAGCCGTTCCTAAGCTTGAACTCGGGAACATCATTAGAAGTTAAAAGCTTGCAAGATAGATTAAGACTTAAGAGTTTAAAACTTACACATATTGATATTATTATATTCATGGTATGACTATAATGTTCTACATTGAGGTTGCTATTTGATTAAAGTTTCTTGGTTAGTGGCACTATTCAGAGGGAAGCGGACATGATCCGTTATTCTGCCAAATTTTCAGCAGAAGCCTATGAAATCATGAGTGTTTATTTTACGAGAGATTTATGATATGAACAACTATACAATTATGAATATGTTAAGGTGATATGATCATGAATTAGTCTTATGAGAGCATGCATATTTGCATATGAATACAGAAAGAATGTATGAGATCCCTTCACTTGGAGACAATTATTCAGGTGAAGGTAGTTAAAAGATAAAGATGTGGGTTGCTTCACTCGGAGGCAATTGCACAACGGGTCCTTCCCTATGAAGGCAACTAAAACTTTTGGGTCCCTCTATGTTGGAGGCAGATGGCCAACTTAGTCCCTCTGACCTAGAGGCACGTGGGTCCCTTTTCGGGTCAGTATTGTGTGATGACGGTTATAAGTTGAGCTCACTCCTAGAACAGACTACCCAAGGGCAGTAAAGACTAAAGATTAAAACAAGTGCATAGGCATAATTTTATGATGGACAGTATATAGTCACAAATAATGTTTGTTATTATCATCATTATGATATTGCAAGTAGGCTCCTGTTATCAATATTATTATTATGAACTATTGTTGTACTCATGTTTGCAATCCTTACTTTGTCTAACAAGTGCATGAATAAAATTAACTTTACTTCGGATAATACATCTTCAAACTATAAAACTGAGTAATTTACTTGGTATGATCACCTTTTTTACAACAAATCGAAGTAGCTGGAGATAATAACGAAGACATAGCATGGAATTTCTTAATGGAATCCTACTGAGAACTTAAAGTTCTTACTCCTATTTCCGTATTATCTCCAGATAGCTCGAGAAATCTTGAAGATGGCTGAAATTACTATCAGAAAAGGTCCGCTCAGATAATAGTAACAACTCCAGAGTATGGTATTATGACTTAAGCATAGTACTGTACAAAGGAGGATGTTACATAATGAATCCTCTACATCTATAATCACATGATCCATTGAGACCTATGCTAGTTTGAAGAACAAGATTGAATGCAAATAACTTGAATAACAAACCTACAAGTCAATATCTTGCGATGATATACATATCAATTAATCAAATAATTAAAGTTCATCACAATCCTCAACCAAGAACAAAGCAAACAGAGATCTTCATTCATATATTTCAAGATCAAGAAAAGTGGATTAGAGAGTGAGACAAATATCAACAAAAATTCAACTAAATGAAGTACAATATCTCAAATTTCAATCACAATTTTATCTAGGTCTTTGAATTGATTTAAAAGGCTTAGAAACCTATGAATGCAAATCAAGTCATAGAAGAGGCAAAGGGGGAAGAGAAAAGAGAAAAGAGAAAAGAAAAGGGAAGACCAGCAACTCCTAAAATATCAAAATTCTAAAACAAAAGAATAGGTTGGTTTTGGACTTTGAAGTTCTCCTTTTATAACCGTATTTAAACATCAAAGAAACCCAAACAACCTATAGCTAGAGTTAATCCTTTGTATTTAAACTTTAGCGGACTCCTTATTTGCCTTAGTTGGACTTGGAATGAAGGAGTAACAAGCAATAGCCCTTGAAGATCTCTTGAACCTTCTACCAATTTTAGCAATTAAGAGCACCACATAAATGACCCAAATCTTCCAAATTACTCAATTTCTCGCGATAGTTCCTCTAATTCTATTTCCTTGCCCAATCTCATTACTAGAAAAGCATCAATTACCAACAGATTTACCGACAGAAACAATCCGTTGGTAAAGAACGTGTCGGTAATAAAAAATATTAATATTACTAATGGATTTGCCTTTCCATCGGTAATATTCCTGATTTTACCAATGAAAATATTCATCGATATTATTTTAAAAAAGTCTGTAATAATAACGTTAGAAATCATTACTGACCAAATTATATCGACGACTTGGTTTATAATTATTGATGGAAATTTCGTCAATATTTTTAATTCATTTTTATAATTTGTTTATAATACCAACGTATTATCCGTCAGTAAAATTAAAAAATAAATTTTAAATTTTTATTATTACCGACGAAGTTTCTGTCGGTAAATAAGATTTTTGAATTTTTTTCTGTCGGTAAATGAGATTTTTGAATTTTTTAGTTTTTTTATTGTTAAAATTTGAAATTAATATTGAAATATTTCAAATTATTATTTTAATTATTTATTAAGCATTCACAGACCTACTCAAGTTTGATGCATAACTATCCAACATTTTTAACTCTTATACCCACTTATACATATCTTGTCTCTGTACAGAGGTCAATGTATAATCGGCTTTAGGCTAACACCAATGACCATCTCTTAAGGGTTGTAAATTTAACTCAGGGCATCTACAGTACTCCTCTAAATCCATCCTTGCTTTCTCATTGTCTTTAGTTCTGTCACTATTTATCACAGTTTGTATAATATTATCAAATACATTCTTCTCAACATGCATCACATCTAAATAATGACTAACTAAGTTCTCCTTCTAATAGAGTAATTCCCAAAATAAACTTTGTTTGGTCCAATTGTGTTCTACCCCATAGCCAGGTAATCTAAAGGATTTGTCAATTTCTATAATCTTTGGAAGTCGCCTAACCCTGTCCCAAATTTGCTGATTAGTATGTCTAATAGAAGCCTCCTCATTTTCTATGGTGTTCTTTCTGAATTTATACCTACTGTGCCTATACATATGATTCATATCCAAAAACCTTCTATAACAGTCAAACCAAGAAGTCTTTCCACCATGCTTTAGCATGAATGCTTTTGTATCCTCCATACATATTGGACATGCGAATTTCCTCTGCGTCATCCATGTAGACAACATCCCATAAACTGGAAAATCATTGATTGTCCACATCATTGCTGCCCTTAACCTAAAATTCTGCTTGGTTGAGATGTCATAAGTCAAAACACCATCATACCATAACTCATTCAATTCATCAATTAAAGATTGGAGATACATATCAATCTTGGCCTTTGGATTATTAGGACCAGGGCTTGTGCAAGTTAAGAACAAGTAACGATCTTTCATGCACATTTTAGGTGAAAGATTCTAAGGAGTAACAACCACAAGCCTACAAGAATATGATTTACTAAATTGATTGTTAGAAGTAAAACCATCAGCACATAGCCTTAATCTAATATTACGGGGATCAGATGCAAAATCACGATAAGTTCAATCAAAATGATGCCAAGCTTCACCATAAGAAGGATGTGTTATTGCACTATCACTCTTTTAGTTCTAAAAGTATTGCCTCATGTAAGGTGCTAAACTCATTAATGCATACAACCTTTTAAGTTTAGGGATTAAGGGCATATAGTGCATTCTTTTATGCAAAATATCCTGATACGTTACACTTCCCCCTCTCTTCAGCTTAAACCTAAGCTTTCCACAGAATTTATAATGAGTTAAGGCAACATCATCTTTGTAATAGAGCATACATCCATTCAAACAACAATCAATCTTTACTTCATGCAACCCTAGCTTAGAAACTAATCTTTTGGCTTGGTAAAAGTCCTTTGGGATATTTTCTAGTTGTGCATTAATCTGACTCATCAACAAAACCCATTGAACTTTGGCTTTGGTTCATATCTGACTTATTACTCAATATTCTTACCAGCAAGGACAACTGTGAATGCACGAACCCCTGCCTTTAACAAACTATAGAATCTTCTGATCATTCGGATTGGGAAGCTCTTCTAAAAGTTCGGAATACATTCCAAACTCATGGCCAGCAGTATCAAAAATCATTCTCTGATAATGATTAAGGTTATTTTCCCAAGTGATATTATTACCCTCTTCATTACCTACATTGACCCTCCAATTGAACTACTTCTAACATAATTGACACCAAATTGATTCTCTAGTGGTAGGGTTTCCCCATGTTCAGTCCAAGCCCAGTGATCAGGCTTAAATCCATCCTTGTACAGGTGATATCTAACAGACTCTATATCTAAAGCTTCCTACATACAAGGATACCTAGATGTCCTTTCACGAGTAAATTGCTCTGTTTGAACATAGGCTATTATGAATTCCTCAACTCCCTCATAAAATTTTGGTTTAATCCCTCGCTAACTTGGTTGCAATCTATCATAGATTCATGCTCGATTTGGAGCAAAATTGTAACATCCCCATTTTGTTAAATAAAATGTAATAGAAACTTTGAATTATTCCCTTAGGTAGTGTGAGAATTTTTCAGGCAGTACTATACCTTGATGATCCTCACACTTAGAAGTAGAGGGTAGCATAACACTGCTGCTAAAGATATGGCGCTGCCATATGCTAAAAAATAGAAAATTGTAAAAATGCCCCCTGTAAACTTTTGTTATTTGCAGGGTTGCCCAGAACTTTTAGAAATTTCATTTTGATCCCACAAGTTTATTTCCATAATGACCCTAAAAATTAAAAAAAAAAAGACATTTATGTTCGCGCATCTGTAGAGTTAGCAGAATAGGGCTTTAGAGGGGCAGAATCACATGGCGGAATCATAGAAGTTTAAATCTTAGCCGATTGAATTGTAGAGGTATTCAAGTGTGAAATGACATGAGATGCCCCTGGACTTGCTCAAAATTATAAAAATGCCATTAATTACAGAAAATAGAAAAATAGAAGAGTTCTAAAATTGCAAAACATTTAATTTACGTTGTTAATCGATTTATTCGATTTTAATAATTATGTAAGAGCAATTATAAGTTAATTAAAGATTAATTAGGAATTAATTAAGTGTCTATTAGAGGGATTAAGCTTAGAAAAAATTAAGATAGATACATAGGAACTCTTACAAAACTATTCAGTCATGATTTACCGATTTGTAGGAAATCGGTAAAGATTCGATATTTTAAACTGGTAGAACTGAATCAGTAGAATTGCACACAAAAAATCCTAACATGAACGGCTAAGATTCAGCCACTCCTCCCCCCTATGAGTGGCGCCAAGCTGTTGCCCAAAAGGTGGAGAAAAATGGCAAAACCACCACCACATACACACCAACCAATCAATAACCGTAATTCCTGTAACATACTACTAATTTAATGTTATGCTTAAGTCATAGCATGAAATTAAGTAGTTTGTGTTACCGTGTTAATATTCTACTTACGTTTCGTTTATTTGAATCATTTCTCTCTTATATTTTTTTTTTTTTTTGTAACAGGAGGAATGGAATGTCGTACAACGAATGTGACAGAGTTTATTTCATCATAACAAAAAGGTAAGCATAAATAACACACATGCTATCAACTGTATATAGGTATATATATGTATATAGATAGGAACCACTGTTTTGATTTACATACAAGTTTCAAAATAGGATACATAAGTGGGGTCGTGTACTAAAAGACATAAGACCCATGTCAATCAATCCGATCCTACGTGGTCCTCAGTGGACATTTCAAAATCTACCACTGCGTGTATGACCCAAAGCCGCATGCTACCAAAAGAGGGTCATCTTTGTACAATACGACCTATGGCTGACCTACTCGATCGAGATAGCCGTTGGCCACCGGGCACTGGTGAGTAGTCAGGAGCTGGTCCAGAGGAGGAGGAAGATGAGCTGGTGGCCTCTGAGGGGTCGCTCTTGGAGCTGAGCGGGATGTTCGGTACCACCTGCAGAGGTGACTCCGGTGCAGGGTCAGCAGGGGCTACAGGTGCTGCAGGTGCAGGAGGCGCTGGCGGAGGATGTGCCGCATACAACGGGACCTCAAAGTATGGGGTGGCAGGGTCAAAAGCAGGATGATGTAAGGGGACAGTAAAATTCCTATCACTAAAAAGATACAAGTGGAACTGGCAAGAGCCGGCTATATACAACGAGCCTACTGCAGGGTCATGGTGGAGCTGCAAGTTTGGAATCTCAACGAAAAGGGTAGCTGTCGTGTCCATCGTCCACGTCTGAGAATGAGGCGGAAATGCGAAGCGAGGTGAGAATTTGGAGAAATTCTCAGTAGGGTTTGCATATAGTGTATACTGACTTCACGTTCATTCTCAGTTGCCTCGGGTTTTATTTAATTTTCTTAAAACATGAGATTAAACTTAACTACTCATAATCAGTAAGGTTGAGAAAAACGTTTGGTCCGAGGCAAGATTCAGTTTTACTTAAAATGACATAAGAAATAGAATAAACCATCAATATTAACACATAGGACAAAGGGCAAGATAGTGAATATACAACAACAATTAAACACAACGGACAAGCAACAAATATCTTGTAATGACATGTTCAATGCAATCATGCGCTTAATGTAATCATGCAAACTTCATTCTTGAACTATTCTTTGTAACATCCCGAGTTCCGAGTTCGTCTTCGCCCTCAGGACTGATTCATTCCGATTTCCGACTTCGTCTTTGAAACACAGATAAGAGTATTATTCCCGAGTTCCGAGTTAGTCTTGCTGGATTCCCGACTTCATGCCTTGTACGACTTCCGACTTCGTCAACGACTTCCGAGTTTAATCTTCAAGTCCAAACACATGAACGTAATTCCATGAGATCCGACTTCGTGCCTCAAGGGAAGTATATCCGACTTCCGATGTCACCAACCACACTGTATATGAGTCCCGACTTCCGAATTTAAGTACTTGGGTTTGGAAACGTGACTCGAATTCCAGAGTTTCGACCTTAATGTTGAACTCAATTGGAGCAGACACGAGTTCGGACCCTTGAGCCAATTGCCGGTCACACGAGTTCCGGTATCCGATTTAACAACCAGCATTGGCATTTCCTAGTTCAAATAGGGAGTTCCGAGATTATAGGATTGCCAGTTACATGAGTTCCGACATCCGACCTTGATACAAGATTTCCTCAAGTCACACACGAGATGGGACGAGTTACGACATATGAGCTCATCTCCAGTCTCAACTTATATAAAACACGTTCCGACTTCAAGTGTAATAGGGACGAGCTCCGATTTCAGATAGAACAGAAGTGTATTCCAGTTTTGGGACGACGTGGAGAGCAATTTGGCCACAAAAGTGAGAGACATGGCCGAACTTCAATCACAAAACTTCAACCAATCAACACCCACAACTCCAACTACCCCCATCTATTTAAGTCAGACTTCTCTCTTCATTCCCAGCTGATCTACGTTCCCCTTCCTCTTGCACCAGCCTTCTTCTTCTTCCCTTCCTCTCTCAATCAACTCCATCACTCCTTCAAGCTTAACAAGGTTCTAACACTCCAAGTTTCAGCACCTAGCTCAAATCATACTCCAAAGAGGTAGGATTCTACTTCTACTCTTAAATTCATTGCCCTAAGATTGCATAAGATTGAATTCTTCTTTGTGTATGTGATGAATTACTGGATGTATTATGATGGATTATGATTAAATTCATAGTAGATTTTGAATTAGAATTATGATTAGAAGGAGAAAATTAGAAGAAATGGATGGGTTGGGATGCTGCCTGAGTGAGGATTCCACGGCAGTCCGTACGACGGAGTGTACGGCGCTGCCTACAATCGGTCAAATCCGATGAAACCATTTTTAGATGAAAGTAGACATTCAGGGCTTTCCATAGATATATCATATAAGGTTATTGGATTAGTATTGAGGGAGATACGAATTTTTGAAGTTTGACCTAGGGTTTAGAATGTTCATCCGGGCAGGGTGACATGAGGAGGGTATAACTCACCCTATACCACTCCGAATTGAGTGAAACCAGTTTTGTTAGAAAGCTCACACACAGAGGAACATCCCAGCATAAGATTCCGAGTTTGTTATGGTCCCAATTGTTCCCAGTAATTCGAGCAAGTCGTCCTATGTCTAATTCAGACCAACACAGGGTAGTTCAGGAAGGTCAACTTTCAGGACTTATATCTAGAGATGTACTTAAGCAAATGGAGTGAAACTTGTGGAAAATGAAAGGTTGTCCTGTTAGCTTCAATATGAGACTGATTTTGTATGATTTGAGCTTAGTTTCTATTTTTAGTGAATTTATACTTCCAGGAGTGTAACTCGGGTTAGTGACTGAACGAGTTGGGGTAAGATTTAAATATCTTGAGTTATATGGATCAAAATGATATGGGACCAAAGAGGTTAGAAAGTAGACATATAGAGCTATGACATATCCAATTTTCAGATCTAAATGAGTTGAATAGAGATAAAGGTGGATTATACAAGATTCGGGCAGAACCGAATAGAATTGGCAGGATGGCCAAAATGATAATTTTACAAGTGTTAGTGAAACATATAAGGTGTGAGTTGAGGATTGCCAGTTTTATATTAATCCATATATATGAATAGATTGATTATATTACTATGACTGAACTGCCTATGCGAACTGGCACTATTCATGGGGAGGCGGAGCTGATCCGTCATGCTGCCGGATTTACGGCAGAAGTCTAAGAAGCTATGAATGTTTAGATGTAAGGATGAATTAAAGTTTAAATGGGTATATAGAAACCCTATATTCAAGAATGACATAATTATGTTATGAGGTATGTGAGGGTAAGTGATGTAGCATATGCATGAGTACCGGTAAATTGGTAAGGAGGCTACGGGCCTTTATATGTAATGAGCATGTACGTGAAAATCATGTGTGCAATGATACATGAAAATAAATGAAGTATATGTATGAGTACACTCAGTATGACTATGCTTGAATATGCATGAGAATGAAAGAATGTAAATATATTGAATGTGGGTCCCTTCACTCGGAGGCAGTTAATTGAGGTCCCTCCCTGTGAAGGCAGTTAAATGATAAAGACATGGGTCCCTTCACCTGGAGGCAGTTGCACATTGGGTCCCTCCTTGTGAAGGCAGCTAAAGACTTGGGTCCCTCTATGTTGGAGGCAGTTGCACTTTGGGTCCCTCCAACCTAGAGGCAGTGGGTCCCCTTGTGGGTGAGTCGGTGTGACGACGGTCACGGGTGAAGCTGACGAGCTCACCCCAAGGCCAGACTACCCAAGGGCAGTAAATGCACCCTAGGGACGGTGATACGGCTAGATGTGCCAAGTAAAAGACTAAAGACTAAAGAGGCAGTAAATGCACCCTAGGGGCGACGATATGGCTAGGTGTGCCAAGTAAAAGACTAAAGACTAAAGATTAAAGTATATGCAAGCACCCCAATCACATGAGGCATGGCATCGACCCAGCTAGTGTGAGTACAGGGGACAGAACTTACATGAGGCATGGTATGACCCAGCTAGTGTAAGTACCGAATGAAGATCCTATATTCCTAAGGGACGTGACATGGCGATCATGCTCCTATGGGGTATGACATGGCAATCATACTCTGGAATATAGCATGAGGATCCCATCTTCCTAAGGAACATGACATGGCGATCACACTCTGATGGGGTATAACATGGCGATCATACTCTGGAATATGGTATGATGCTACACTTGAGGACGGTGATACGTAACGCTCAAGTGTAGACAGATCCAAGCACCCTAGGGACGTCGATACGAAATGCCTAGGTGTGCCGAATGAAAGAAAAGTAAAACTTTATGTATATATATGAATTCTAGTGCAAGTTAAGTGAGATACAGATGTGATATTCCCATTAGACTAATGCTATATGCGTTTTATATGTTGAACTTATTATCCATGGTATTATTCATGAATTAATATTGTGTACACTTTCCCAAAGGACCAGTATGTGAGTAAAAATGAACTTTGCTTCGGATAAGACATTTTTCGAAATGTAAAATTAAACCGTTTGTGCAGCATGTTTACCTTTTTCAAAGTAAACCGAAGCAAACTGGAGACGACCATGATGACACTATGTATGAAAATTAGAGAATCCTACTGAGAATTTTATAATTCTCACTCCTATTTCCATGTTGTCTCCAGATGATTTTAGAAGTTTCCAAAGGCAATTTGAAGTTCTTTGTCAGGCGAGGTCCTTCAGTAACAAGAATGACTCAGGGTATGGTACTATGACTTAAGCATAGTACTGTGCTTAGGAGGATGTTTCATTCTTCATAAACATTTTCCCATTACTCTTCATCACTTTCCATCACTTGGTCCCCTGGGAGTTCTTGGCCATTTTAGACTCCTGGGTAATGATGCGCTTTTAGGACCGAGCTCGTTCCTATATAGGAATGCCGGGTTTACTTTCCCCGACCTTCCCACCGATCTATTCCCCTTAACTTTCTATCCGGGGCTGGCCCAAGTAGTATGAAAATTTCATCATAACATATTCTTTGGGTTCATCATAACATAGCTTTCATAGCTTTCTTGAAAATGCACATGCCTCTACATGTATCTCATAATTCATGCATATACTTTACCGCAAGTTTGGCGGCATAACGGAACGTGTCCGCTTCCCCATGAATAGTGCCAGTATTTAGCATATCAATTTATCAAAAGAAACACCTCATTCCATGCATAATTCAACATATTTCATTCATGTTTCAATCCTCGAATTCAAGACACAAGTATTGCACTTTAGAATATGCTTACTGCCTCACTGCTTGTATTCAACCCGGTTCTTGTAAATCATGTCATAATTTCTATTTAGCTCGTTTGGACCTCAATTTCGGATATGTTAAAGTGTTATGTGTCTATTTTCTAACCTCTTTGGTCCCATCTGATTTGGATAACCATAACTCAAGGTATTCGGGTTTTATCCCGGCCTACCCTGTGGGTGGCCAGAATTGCACACCTAAAAGTAAAAATCTACTAAAAATCGAAAACTGGCTCAAATCATATGAAATTGGCCTCATATTAAAGCTAACAGGACAATCTTTCATATACAAGAGGTTCCATTTCATTTGCCTTAGTAGGGCTCGAGTTACAAGCCCCGAAACTTAGCCTTCCTGAACTGCCCTGTGTTGGCCTAGTTTAGACATAGGGTAATTTATTTAAATCACTGGGAACAACTGAGATCATAACAAACTAGGAATTTCTTTGGATATTGTTCTCCTATGTGTAAGCTTTCCAACAAAATTAGTTTCACTCGATTTGGAGTTGTATAGGGTGAGTTACACCCTTCTTAACCCATACTGCCTGGGTGGATGTCCTGATTCCTAGGTCGAACTTCGAAAATTCATATCTCTTTCAATATCACTCCAATGGTCTTATATGATATATGTGTGGAAAGCCCTAGATGTCTAGTTTCACATAAAAATGGTTTCATCAATTTTAAACGGCGGGAAGCGGAGCCGTACACTCCACCATACGGACTGCCGATGGTTTGAGTTTTCTAGCCTCTCAACCTTTCCTATCTGCATCCTTTCTTGTCTCTAATTCAGTTTTAGTCTCACAACCAGCCAACAAACCAGCTATAGTTCATCATAATCAAACAATCAACATATCAAAACTAAGGAATTAAATCACCACCAATCATCCAAGAAAATCAGGCAGGAAGAAAACCTCTACCTCTTATTATCAGGTTAAGCTTGAGTTGGTAGCTGAAATGAAAGTTGGATGGAGTGGGTGAGTGGAGAAGAGAAAAGAGGGTTGAACTAAGGAAGATAAAACAACGTAGGGAAATGGGGCTGAAGAGGCAGGAGGAGAATATATATATATACACGGCTCTGGAGTGGTAGTTAGAATGGGTGGCTTTGATTGGGTGAAATTCTTGTGGGTAAAATTCAGCCATGTCTCCCTCTTTTGTGACAAAAATGCTCTCCACGTCGCTTAAGAAGTGAAACTCGCTTCCAGCGCATCTGAACATGACATCGAAACTCGTGAACTTCTTAAAGTCGGGGTTCATGCATATCTATTCGGATGAAGTCGGAACTTGTAATTTATAAGATCTGGCACTCCAACTCGATATTGGAACTCGGAAACGAGAAGAAAAGATCTTGGTAATGAACTCGGAATCCAATTCAGCTAAACTCGGAAGTCGCATTTCGTGTCCATTTTGAATCACCTGATGTCGGAACTCGGATATCACTTTCGTTCCTACTCGAGCATAAGGTCGGAAATCGTAAGTTTCGTGCATGAGGTCGGAAATCGGAAGATACAGCCATCCCTTTGTAAGCCTTGGAACGAAGTCGGAAATCGAAGGTAATATTGAGGTCGGAAGCGGAATTATAAGACAAACTCGGAAATCGGAAATTTCAACATTGAAGTCGGAAATCGGACGTTACAATTCCAACTACCAAGTCTCATAAAACTTCAATATTTCCTCCTAAATCCTTCATTTGGTCACCCCCAAGCCAACATCCTGATCTCTTCCTTCTTATTCTACCTTACTTCGCTTTCACTCCATTTTCAACCTCCAACAATGTCTTGCACCCAAAACACCAAACCTAGCTAGATCTGCATCAATTTGAAGGTAGGATTTGTGCTATTCCCTTCTGATTGGGATATGAAGGTTGTGTGAGATTTTATTTCTACTTGGTTTCTTGATGATATAATATGTTCATATGAGTGGTTATGGCTGATTTAGCATGCAATTATTTGATTTGGATTGGAAACTTAGTGAAAACTCAAAGGATAGCTAAAATAGAATCTGTCCAAAGTGAAATCCTTAGACATGTCCATACTTCAAAGCGTACGAATTTGTCTATAGACATAAAAATAAGATGAGACCAATTTTAAATTAAACTAGACATTTAGAGCTTTCAAAACATAAATTATAAGACCATTGGATTAGTATTGAGTGAGATATGATTTTTTAAAGTTTATTTTAGATTTCTGCCTCTGGATCTGACCAGAATGTCTTGTGTAGGGCATAACTTGGATTATACAACTTCAAATTGAGTGCAACTAATTTTATTAGAAAGCTTATACATAGAGCAATATCTCATAAAAATTTCAGAGCTAAATTCGATCCTTGTTACTCAGAGGGCAGCTCAAGTTAGCCAACTTCAAGAGCTCACAACTTGAGCTTTGCTAAATGAAACTTAATGAAAATGAAAGCTGGTTTAGTTAGCTTTAAGATGATATAGGTTCATATAATTATAACTAGTTTAATTTTTACTTTTCAGTGTCCAAATCTGCCTAGTAACAAGGCAAACTTAGGTTAAATTTTAATAACTTGAGCTATACTTATCAAAATCTAACGGAACCAGAGACATTAAAAACTAGACAAAAAAAAACTTCAACATAGTAGAAATTCATAATTTAACAAATTAAGTGGAAATTATAGCATAAGTTACAAAAATTGGGCAGAACTGAAGGTGGACAACAGAATTATCAAATTTCAAAATTATGCACCTTAATGCATTATGAAGCTTGATTTAAGTTTAAAGGTTGCCAATTTACACCGATGTTGAAAGATTTATATATTATACTGAAGATACTATTGTGACTGATTGTTTGGTTGAATAATACTATTCATAGGGAAGCGGACTTGATCTGTTATATTGCCGAAATTTCGGCAGAACTTATGCACACAATGCGAAATATGTGAAATCCCTATGATATTCAAGTTGAATTAATCTTTGGTTATTTAATCTATAAGGACTAGGTGAATGCCATTTACTTACTCATGAGTGTTATGATGGTATGTTTTGTGTTATGTATATGTGAAAACCATACATGCAAGGATGAGTTAAGCATGACATGAAGTATATGGGTAAATGCATATAGCACACGCATGCATGATCATATCCAAAGAAGAATGGAAAATTATGAGAACTTGCAAGAGAGACGTACCAAGCCTCCACCTTGCAGTGGGCTAAGGTCAGTATTATCTAATGCTTGGGCCAGCCCTCAACTAAATTTAAGAAGAGTAGACCGGTGTAAGGGTTAAGGAAATTAAACTTGTTACTCATGTATAGGTACAAGCTCGGACCTGAGAAGCAGGCTATTACCCAAGGATGAGAAAGGCTATTCATGTCCCGAGACCAAGTACAATGGAGCAAGATCAAGTTACAAGTCAAAGAAAGAGATAAGTAAAGTCAAGTGCACTTGCATAGAGTCTAATATAAGTATCGACAAATTCATCTTTACATATCTCATCATGTCATAATGTTATTATGATTCTTATTGAAACGTATTATATTATTCCTGTTATTATGTATGCCATAGAATATGCCAAGGGGTTACTAAAATATAACCTGGAAAGGTGTTTTCAACTTAAAATTGAACCACCAATTATGTGTATGTGCTCACATTTTCATAAGAAACCGAAGCGGCTGACATGTTTATGATGACACCTTATGTGATTGGTGATTTGAGTTACCTACTGGGAATCTTAGATTCTCATTACCTATCTATGTGTTTTTCCATAAACATTCTAGTACCTAGGCCAAGTTTCAAATATGAATCAGAGTTGTGAGACAGTTATCATGCATGACTCGGGTCTGAGCCTAGTCCAAGAGACTACTGTGGGCAACAGACAAGCAGTGAAAGCGACAACGGTAGTTCTGAAGCAAGTTCTGTACTATTGTCAGTTATCAATCCTCTTAAATTTGTAATTATTTCAATCTACATGTATCAAGGATTTGGATTTAAATTCAATAAGAAAGAGTACAATTTAAGGGCCATATGTTATATTCCTCCCATTTAAACTTTTTGTGGCACTGTAATAACCTCTTAATATAACTCTATGACTCGAGCATAGCTTATCTGATTGAGAGTGTTACAAATATTATGTATCTCAACAATATCACACACCTACAGGACAGTACAATCACTTATCAATAAAAAAAATTTAGGCAAAGTCTTCCCTTAAATTAGGATTCTCCACAAAAAGTTCATTTATTCCCTAAACACACCTGCCAATTACTAATTTCATTATAATAATTATTTAATTTAAACAATATTCTAAATGATCAACAAAATTTGGGTAGAGTCTCCCTTTATTTTAGAAGTGTACACAGAAATTATTTTATCAGTCAAACATAAATAACAAATAAATGCTGCCACACAAATTAATCAACTAATTCTAAAAACCATTTTAGAGAGCATTTCCTTACTTTATATCATATAAGCATACAACACCATAGCACAAAATTCAAACAATGGGAATGAACTCTAAGCCTTCTCCTAATCATGCAATCCTATCCTCCTTCTTCCATCCTACAACTCTACCCTAGAAATTTTAAATCTCAAATATTTTAGAAAACAAAAAGCATAACAAATGGGTCCAATGTACATACCTAAAAGCTTCCCAACTCAATCTAGTCAGTCAATACACCAATCACCAAGTGCTCCAAACAAGATCTTTAACAATCAACACAATAAACTAAATTAGTTAATTAACTCAGAAATTAAAAACTTTGAGTAAAGAAATGGAATAGCAAAAAGAGGTTAAACATAAAAACTAAACAAATTAAAATACTCATTAACATACCACGAACACAATGACAGTATCCGGCGGCAAAATATGGAAGCTCCAGCGGCAAGAAAATGGCCTGAAGTCATAATGAGGATTGAGTGTAGTGAGAGAAAGGTTATCATGAACAATGAGGAAGAAGGGAGCCGTTCGCATTTTAGTGTTCAGTGTCAATATTACCTATGAGTATTTTGTCGGTAATATATTAATTGAAACGAATCGTTTCATTAAAAATTTTACCAACAAAAAATCCTTTGGTAAAAAGCATTCTGGTGGGAATTTATTGTTCAAATATCGACGAAAAATCTGTCGATAAAAAAGTAAAAAAATAATAATTAATATTTATTTTATCAAAATTATCAACAAATTAGCCGTCAGTTATGATTTACCGACATTAGAAGCAAACATTTATCGATGGTTTCACCGATAGATATATAAACCGTCGGTAATATTCCACCTCAATAATTAACTTTTGTTTACCGACCGATAATTCATCAATAAAATCGACGGAATTAATCCATCGGTAAAATCCATTGGCTCTAAATTATTTTCTAATTGTGTTTAATCCTTTAAACATCCGATCAAACTTCAGGCTTTATATCGAGGTTGTAGATAATCTTCTTAGTTTTCCTACAATAAAAATTCATTTGTAGCATCTTTTTAAATTTTGTAGCAGAAAATCCGCCGCAAATTGTATGAGTTCTTTTTTTGAAATTCGGTAAATGTTGCAGCAGATTTTTTGACACAATTTTTTTTCTAATTATTTTAATTTATTAGAAAATTAGATGTTGCTTTTTCGCCACTAATTACAAGAGTCTTTTTTTTAATAAATTTCTTCCACCACAAAAAAAATAACTTTTTCAAATAAATTTGTTTAAATTTCATAGAAAATTAGCAACAAATTTTCTACTACTAATTTTACAATCATTTTTTTTTATAAAAGAACACCATTAACGGCAGATTTCCATCTGCTGATTTTACACTTGGCTCTTTTTTTTTTTTAAATCGATCTAATTAGCGGCTGATTTTCTGCCACTAATATGTCTCAATAATTCTTTTGTCTACATGAGAACACCATTAATAGCAGAATTTTCACCACTAATTTTACAATTAGCTTTTTTTTTTTTTTGTAAATCATAGTCACCACTAATTTGGCTCAATAATTTTTTTTGATATGAGAACACCATTAGTGGCGGATTTTCTGCCACCAAATTTTACACTTAGTTCTTCTTTTTTTTTTTTGGGTAAACCATTGCAGTTAGGGGCAAAATTTACATTGCTAAATGTCTCAATATATATTTTTTTATATGAGAAAACCATTAGTGGCAAATTTTCCACTGTTAATTTTTCACTTAATTCTCTTTTTTGACCCACTCTAATTAGTGGCGAACTGCATAAATTCTACTGCTAAATGTCTCAATAATCTTTATTTTAATATGAGTATACCATTAGCGGCAGGTTTTCTGCCACTAACTTTACAATTAGTTTTCATTTTTTTGTTGCAAACCATTGCAAATGTCTGAATAATTTTTTTCTTTTAAAGTTTGAGGACACCATTAATCCACTACTAATTTTACACTTAGTTCTCTATTTTTTTAAACCACTCTAATTAATGGCAGAAATGTTGCTGCTAAATGTCTCAATAATTTTTTTTTTCTTATGATATGTGTACAACATTAGCTGCAAATTTTTTGCCACCAATTTTACAATTAGTATTTTTTTTTTTGGTAGACCGTTGCAATTAGTGGCAGAAATTCTACTGCTAATATTTCTCTACAATTTGTTTTTTATATGAGTATTTGCTGCTAATTTTACAATCAATTTTCTTTTTTTTAATTTCATTTATAGTTAGTGGCAGAAATTTTACTGCAATTTTTCTTTTTTTACTGTCAATTTTTTTGATGACGATGTGGCCAGTTTCTGCCATCTGCTGCAAAAAAAAAAAAAAAAAAATCGGCTGCTAATATTGGTTTTTCTTGTAGTGACCATCAATTTTCAATTATATTTTTTTGGTTTGAATTGAATTTTATCATCTCTAAATATAAGTCAATGTGTCTATATTTTATTCTATGTAAATATATTATTTTTAAAATTTTACTAACAAATTTTGTAAGGGTACTTGGTAAGGATTAAAAAAATACATAAAAATTGAACTTTTTAAAATATTTAATACATCAAACTTTATTTATAATTTTTTTATATAATTCTGTATAAAATGCTATTAAAACTTTTTAGTGCACGCAAACATTATATATATATTCATATTTGGATGGAGTAAACGGCAAAATGTATTTCATCATGGTACCATGTGAGCTTCAAAATGGAATTCTTAATTTAGCTATCAAACCCATGGCCACAAATTTATTATGGAATAAAGTAAATTGGCTTAATTGACCTGAAATAAATATTTGTATAAGCTAAACTGAAAGCGACCAAATAAATAAAGAACTAGGGTATGCTTTCCAATTTCAAGAGATAAATTTTTAGTATAAAAATATCACTGTGAAGCCACTTGACTACCTGAGTTGTTGCACGGCTCTGTCTTCAATGCTTTCCTCTTGTGATCATAATCTGTTGACAACCTGGAACAACAAGAAGAAAATTTATAAACTCAGAATGATTTCGGATTGAACACCTCTGGCACAGGCTCAAAGCAACATTGAAATTTTAGACCTAGAAAATCATATTCATTTCTAAGGTCAAAGCTCTACGCTACTTAATTAAAACGTCAAAAGTTAAGTTAAAAAAAAAAAAAAAAAAGACAATCAACCACAAGTATAGTTTAATTAATTATGTACCGGAAAAATAAAAGCACGAATACTTCCCATGATAATGCAGGAAAGTTAGTTATCACAATAGTCTTAAGGCTTATTGCATTTTATAGCCTATATGGTGTTCAAATTAAATTATTTTGATTAAGTATTGGCCAATATAAATGAAATTAACGTTGCCGTTCAAATAATAGGTTTCAGTGAAAACAAGACCGGTGAGAAGGGAGATACGACATACCCTATAACTGCAAGGAAATCTGAAAACTCATTGTCCTCTGCAGCACAATTGAAAAGGGATTTCGATCCGCTGATGGAAATTGCCCTATCTAAAGAATTGAATCCAAGGAAATGTGTCTTTGTCTTATTTTGTATCTCTTCAACCTGTTTACAATTAAATACCCAAGATGAGCAAGAAGAAAGGTTTTCATTGGACATACAAAATTAAATTGAAATATTCCATAGTTACAGTCATGTTTAATTCTTAATTGTTTGCTCGGAGCTTCATTGTCAAGCATGGCCTTTTGCTCCGGTAGATAAAATTGGAAAACTTAATAAAATAAATCCTCAACATAAAAAGAAAGGTGTATTTATCAGTTTCTTCCACTAAAGCTAGAAGATTTATATCCTACAACCATGAAGAAAACATACCTGAAGAAGAGTGTAAATTAACTTCTTAAATTATTCATTGAACTTTTGATTTTGGTGGGAATAAATTGCCAAATATAGTGCCTCTTTAATGGCTAGTATTTTGGCAGGCGGTAGACGAAGTTTATGACACAAGTATATCATAAAGTAGTTGTAATGCCAAAACTATCCATTCTTTCTTGTATCTGTTCCTTTTTACTAATATTTTCTTAGAAAATGAAAACCACATAAAATTGCAAGTGACGCCATGTACCTGTAGTCTGGACCCCCTAAGCTGTTCTAGAAGTACTTTTCATGCAACAATCTGGTGTGAGTTAATAAAGATAATGATAGCACAACACATTAGCAAGTCTAGAGTTGAAATTAAAGTGATCGAATTTGGTAATCGATAGAAATTTAAAAGCAATCTAATTTAACTAAATGCATGGGAATCCCCAAGTTACTGACTTTGACCAATTCACATTATAAGAAAATGCATCACTCTGGCCAGTTGCACCTAAAATGATTAAGCTCTTATTATGCAGTTATTCATATTAACAAGAGCTTCATTATGTCCCCCCCCCCCCCCTCCTTCTTTTTTTGGTTTCTAGAAATACAAAGGTTATTTTTTACACTATTTATATCAAAAGTCCCCGCCCCCTCTCTTCTTTTTTTGGTTTCTAGAAATACAAAGGTTATTTTTACACTATTTATATCAAAGTCCCCCTCTCTTCTTTTTTTGGTTTCTAGAAATACAAAGGTTATTTTTTACACTATTTATATCAAAAGTCAAAACACTTGAATATGTTCTATATAACATTTGATGATATTAACAGGATCAGCGAATAGAAAATATTAAATATAATCAATAACACTACTGTTGGTCTTTGATATTGTTACCTTCTTGTTCTTGATAGCGACTGTCCCTTCGGATAGTTGATTTTCTAGTTGCTGCAATTCTTTAAGGCTCAATCCATCAAGTTCCCTACCCATCATCCTTATGCTCAACATGACAAACATATCAGAACAAAATCTAAAGGCACATTATAGAAAATGTTAATTTCATTAATCTAGTTACTTTTTGGGATAAAAATTGCAACAGCAATTGCCGACATAAAGTTCCTAAGAGATATAACATGTTCAGCATAACTTACAGGTCTGTTGAACAAAGCTTCGTTTTTTCTTCTGTTAAAAGGTCTATATCAGGCTCCATAACGTGAATAAAAGTAAAATGTGTGAATAAAAAATGATTAGAACTTCATAAGAATGAGAGAATAAAGAAAAGGTGATGCTTTAAGATATTAGAGGGACAACAAAGTCAATACGTCTGTTGGGGGCTCATCTTGCTCTCCACAATCCAATTCCATACCTCTGCTGTACCGTGAAAGGGTATGCTCCATGCTTCATGAATGAAAATAATTTATATGATCGGAAGAAAATAGATGCCCCCGTTATAGAAACTGCGTTAACATTTAAAAAAAGGAGTACAAACACTTAAATTTTATTAAAAATAAATCTCGAGCTTTGACTTGCAAATTAACATTACTTTGATGGAATGAAATCCTCTATCCCTATTCTATCATAACCTTTTCTCTCTAATTAAAATTGACAACTAACACTATATTTAGATGGTGGTAACTAGAGGAATGAAAAAAAAGAGACAGAAAATAGAATGAGTTCCCATATTTGAGATTTTAAATGCACATAGGAAATGAAAGAAACCAAGGGGATCTATTCCCCTCTTTTTCGCTCAAATGCTCATTTTTATTTCCCAAAATTGAGGTGGGAGATAGCCATGTTAGCCATATGTTTATATTGGCAACTTTGTTAGGGTGTCGGCCATAAATTACCCATATCGCTCAAAAGCATTCTTATTTCCCAAAATCAGGAAGTTAGGGGACTAGTCCATATGGGTATGGCTGAAATGAATTGATATAAGTAAAGACTATTAACATGAGGAACATGATAAGGTGAGAGAAAAAAAAATAGAATTAAAAAGTTAATTTTAAATTAGTTCTTAGAAAACCAGACTGAACTAAATTGTTAAATAAAAACCAATTTTAAAATATCTAATAAGTTTCCGAATACTATTTGCCTAAAAATTAATCTTATTAAATTAATTACCTGATGCTCCAATAAAGTGAGTCAAATTTCTTTGTTAAATGGCATCTAAATCCCTGAAATAAACTTATCATGAGTAATTTTTGTTTGCTTTTTTAGTGTTTAGGGTTTTTTGGCATGATATTTGGCCTGGTTATTAATTCTTGTGGTCTAGTTAGTTTTTATTATTACATTTTCAAGCTTATGCGATAGCTGTGGTTAGTTGGGTATATGAGTAGTTGAGCACCCAAGCACCCAAGATCCAATGCTTAGGCAGTGGCGCAGTGTCAGGAACGTGCATTCTGCAGCCAAGCACTTAAGCGCCCAGTGTCTAGCACCCAAGAACTGGCAAGTAGCTTGCAAGCATTTTTGCTTCATTTATAAATAGCAAAAGAAAGGATCCGATGGGCGACAAGGACAAAAGCAAGCAGAGGAACAATCCTTGGTGCTGGTAAGTAACAGCCGAAGACCAATTAGAGTAGGAGAGATTGGAGACTCTTAATCATGTTGTGCTTACATAATTAATTTTTGATGATTTGACAAAGAAACTCTACTTAGAAAGATATTATTGCCAAACAAGAGATACTTGTATTTTTTAATTTAATTTTTTTAAGCTATTCAATCCCTGATACATATAATGTATGTACTTAATTGAAAATCAAAAGAGAGAAGTTATGTTTTATAAGTAATTCTTTTCCTTTTCTCTCCACTTTCATAATTAATCCTCTCATGATAAGTTATATTTCTTTCTTAGCTTTCTTGTACAACATCACTTCATACTAAATAGTATGTCACTATATTAACATTTAACAGTGCTCCGAAAACAAATAACAGTAATTCGGTTTACTTGATCAATAAGATGTCCACAAAAACATAGCTATCAATAAAAATACTTTATTGCAATCGAAAGATGAATGAAAAAAAAAAAAAATAGCAGCCAGGTAAAAAAAAAAAAAAAAAGGCAAAAAAGGCACATAGAATTATGTACAACAATTAAAAAGACCATCCGATATCCCAAAAATTAATCACATTCTCCGAAAAACTACGCTCCGTGGGCCATAAATTTAAAGGTCCTAGAGGCTCACCTTGTGTTTGAAAACTCGTAGAACTTCCCAGTGCTAGAGAATATGATGACAGCAACCTCTGCATCACACAAAATAGAGAACTCCTTGGCTTTCTTAAGCAACCCATTACGCCACTTGGAGAACGTAACCTGCCTGCTATCCAAATTCTCAATCTTCTTGATCTCAGTCTTTCCTCTTCCCATGGTTCCCTTCTTCCCTCCTGCTTTGACCTTCTCAAAGTTCCTTCCCTTTATTTGCCAAACACTTGAACCACCAACATTTAGAACAGAGACAAAAGGATCTAAAAGAGGGTTCTCAAGAGCACAACTATTTTGTTGTTGGAAAGGATTGAGATTCTGCAGAGACCACCAGGGGAGGAAAGAGTGACCAAAATTAGGATTTTAGAGCGAAAGGTGACAGAGGGATTACTATGTGTGGCAATGATCCGAGTATGGTATTGTATTTGACTTGGGGAGTAGGTAATCGCCACTTTAGGAACGTTTGTCTGTTTGGATGGGACTGGTAATTCATACCATATTTTTAATTGTTAATTTTTTTTCCTTTGAATTTAATTTGCAAGCGCTTTTAAAAAAAAGCTTTAATTCATACTATTATTAGTATGTTTCAATCTGCTTTTATAGAATTGATTTTAAATAGAATTAATTTTGCTGGAATTAATTTTGAGGTAAAGTGATTTATATTTTGTAGTTCCTCTAAAAGTGATTCTGACATAAAATAAAAAATTTTCATTTATCCTAGAATCAATTCTAGAGACCAGAATTGATTCTGAGAGTAAATAATCAAATATTATCAAAAACCCACAAAATTGATTCTGAGGGTCTAAAATTAATTTTGGGGAGCCATATGCTAAATATAAAGATATTGCTATTTCAATTATATTTTTTTTCATATTATTTCTTATTTTATTTATGTATATTATATATATGTATTTGGTGTACATTATATTATATATATTACCAATAGTAAAGAAGATAATTCTTTTAGTATTCAATTTCTTTACAAAGATAACTTAGTTAGCACATTAACATACACTATCTATTATCGTTTTACCACTTTTAAAATTACTTGAGTGTTAATATAGATAATGTATTAACTTTTCATTTAATAAGTTTAACATTTAATATGAATTTTAATATAAACTAAACTTATATTTATGAGGTATTATTAATGCTTGGTTGATTTATGTAGTTTGACACTTGTTTCCTTAAGTAAAATCTTAAATTTGAGTTTTGTGGATAGAAAAAATTAACGTTAAAAGAGTTTTAACCTTATAGTAAACTGACTCGAATCAGATTAGTTTAAAGTTTAGTAAATTTCGAATACTAGTAATTTATATAAACGAAAAAAGAGAAAAGAAGTACTTTTGTCTTCACTTAATTTATAAGAAAATCTCTTTTTTAATTAAAAAAATCACTTCTTAAATTTTTATAGACCATTTATATAATTTTTTAATAAAACATATAATTAGAAAATAATTAATTTTTTATTTTTTTAAAAGTAACTAAATTTTATTTCCAATAAAATTAATTTTGAAAATTTAATTAAAATTATTGTCTTCAAATCGTTTTTCCCTCTAGTGTTTATCTAAATGCTAGTTTTTCCCTTTAGTGTTTGTCTAAATGCTACTAAGATTTTATAATTACATAATAAATGTTATACCAATAAAACATTAAAGACAAAACCGCCAAATTGGTCCTTGTAAAATTTATCATCGGACAAATTGGTCCCTGTTAAAAAAAAAAAGTCAACCAGTGGTCCCTGTCAATCAAAATCATCGGACACATTGGTCCCTGTCGTTAGTCCTCGCCCACAAGCTTGATGGAATTCGCCATGTGGTCGTTAAATCCGTGATATGGCACTATCCCATTGTTCCTTGTCTCCAGCTCAGCTCCCCAGTCAAAACGGTGTCGTTTCCTGCTAATGATGAAAACCTTTGACTCACCCCCATGCACCAAAAACGCAGCGTATCACCAAAGAGCCCTAATCCTCTCATTAATCCCTCACAAATTATCACGCGCCAAATCCATCTCTCACTGTCTTTATCACATATCGTCTTTCTCGTTCCCTCCAAACCAACATCAGTTCTTTTTCCTTCGAAAACAATAGTGCGAGCACGTTGCTATTAAGAAAGGAAGCAGCATTTTTGGCAGAAGAAAGTGACACATCCTTGAAGGTAACTTTTCTTCCGCCCAAAATATTCTTTTGCTTTGGTGGTTCCAAGTGCAAAATAGATAGTTAATATTGTGAGGTACTTGATTTGTGTGTGTTGGTAGCTATTTTATTGTAATTTATTGGTACTGAAAGTGGTTATTTGCACAGGGGTGGCCTTAAGTGAGGGTTTTTCTGTGATGGTCCGCCAGGGTACTAGAAAACTGGGTATAAAAAGTGGATGCATGTGCCATTTTGTGAACCATGTGCTTTTGTTTTGTTAAAGTTGACTTTTCTATTTGCGTTGTATGTATCGGTGCATATATAGGAGTATGGGTCCAGTTGATAGTGATTTTTGTGAAAAATGTGCAAAAGATGGGTGTGTAACATGAAGTTTTATTTGTTTCTGTGTTTATTAATTTTTCAGAGATGACCAAATATTTGGTACCTATTTTTCACCATGGGGGTCAGTTTGCAAGGGATGAAAAAAGGATTCTTGTCTATTTATATGGCAAAGTTGATAGATTTCCTAGGATGGATGTTGACCTTGTTAATCTATTTGACTTGGTCACCCTTTTTAAAAGCCTTGGGTGTCATAAGTATAAAACAATGTTTTGGATGGACGACAATAGCCATGATATAGAATCTGGACTTCATGTTATAAAGGGGGATAAGGAATTGAATGAAATGTGTGATTATAGATTGAATAATAGGGACTCTAACGAGGTCCATATTTACTCTGAGCACGGTATTTCAGAGCCTGAAATTATTGATGTTATGGATGTAGTTGACTCCTTTTATAAGGACTCATCATTAGATGACTATGAGAGTGCAGAGGATGAGGTTTATAAAGCACCTCCCCCTGGATTGGAAGCTGAGTCTGAGGCGGAAGTTACTATTAAGAGAACCAGTAAGAACAAGGGTGGGAGTAAGAAAGGAAAGAGTAAAAAAAAACATGCTACTAGAAAAGAAACTGATCAGAATATGGGAAAGGTATCCCCTACAAACATAGGACCACAATAAGAAACCATTCGAAAGGAGACAACCCCACAGAAAAAAACAAATAAGAAATCGAAGAAGAAGAGCACTCCAAAGAAAAATGCTGCAAGGAAAAAAACCACTGCAAAGAAAAAAATAGTGGGGGCTGAGACTGATGTGGTCCTAAGTGAGGAGAAGCAAGAGTTTGAATACAAAAGTGAGGACTTACACAGCCCTTGGTCCTCCGAGGATGAGGGAAGGCCTACCCTTCCACAATTCAATGAGAATGCTGAATTTGGTCATGTGCATGTGGAAAAAAGGATTTAGTTTGCCGCTCTTGTTCTATTCAAGAGTGTTGTGAAGGACTACATAGTTGCTTTGGGCAGGGAGGTAAAATGAGTGAACAGTTATAAAGTCAAGGCTAGAGCAAGATGTAGGAGTGAGGAATGTGAATGGGAGATTATGTGCTCTTGGAATAGTGTATACAAGAGCTTTCAAGTGAAAACCTACAAAGAAGTTCACATATGTTGCAGGACTTTTAGGAATAAACAAGCTGATAGATATTGGGTGAGTAACAAGTTAGAAAAGACACTTAGGACTCAACCCTTACTAAAGCATAGAGAGGCTGTTGATCATATGAAGGAGGATTACAATGTTCATTTGGATGACAAGAAAATATATAGGGCATTGAAAAGAGCAAGAGAAATGGTTGAAGGATATGAGAAAAAACAATATGGAAAGTTATGGGACTATTTGGGAGAAATTCTGAGAAGCAATTTGGGTAGCACTACAAAGATGGCCACCACTGTTCTAAAGGCTGTATATATGCCTAAATGCTTGCAAAACTGGTTATAAAGCTAGTTGTAGGCCATTAATTGGCTTGGATGGGTGTTATCTAAAGGGCTATTATGGAGGATAGCTCTTAGTAGCTGTTGGGCAGGATGCAAACAATCACTTGTATGTGATTGCTTATGCTGTTATTGATAGTAAGACCAAGGAAAATTGTAAATGGTTTCTAGAACTTCTACGTGATGATTTGGGAGATTATTTAATATTTGGTTGGAATTTTATATCAGACCAAAAAAGGTACCAGTGTAAAGCTTATTTTATCTTGGTTTTGTACTTTTTAACCACTATTTTTATTATGCAACTTAAATCTTTTTGTGGGTGTTATGCAGGGTTTGCTTCCTGCCCTTAAGGAAGTCATGCCATATGCTCATCATAGAAATTGTGTCATGCATATATGGAAAAATTTCATCAAGTAGTACAAAGACAAGCAAATAAGAGGTATAGTTTGGGAATGTGCTAAATGCACAACTGAGACCGAGTTTAAGGCATGCATGGATAGGCTAAAAAGGGTTAATGACAATGCATGGGTATATCTCAATAAGCTTGACCCCTCCACATGGGTGAAGGCTTACCTCACCCACTATTGCAAAGTTAACAGCCTTACAAACAACATGTGTGAGGTTTGAAATTTTAAGATCATCCACTATAGGACCAAGCAAATATTGACCATGTGTGAGGAGTTAAGATGTTATATAATGCAGAAGATGGCTGGATGCAAGAAGGTGCTTGGTTCTTATACTGGGAAGATTGCTCCTATCCAGCAGAAAAGCTTGACAAGCTGAAGGTTGACAGCAACAAGTGGAATCCAGTGTGGAGTGGAGATGATAAGCATGCAAGATTTGAGGTTCATCACCACTCAAGTAAGCTTGTTGTAAATTTGGACCTACAAACATGTACTTGTAATGTCTGGCAACTCACAGGTAAATAAGAATTTGCATTATGTAGTGTTTTTCATAGTATTCAATTTCCTTTCATTAATACTTCTTATTGTATGTGACAGGGGTTCCATGCCAACATGCAATTGCATGGAAAAATGAGAGAGTTAAAGATTATGTACACCAATGGCTAACAATGGATGCATTCAATGCCACATATGCAGACTGCATTCAGCCAGTAAATAGTGAAGAATATTGGGCCATGTCTGAGTACAATCGACCTATCCCTCCCATCATCAAAAGACCAATTGGCGGACCCAAGAAGCAAAGAAAGAAAGATCAGGATGAAGATGTTCCAGGCCATAGGGTTAGGAGAACAGTTGAGGTAATCTGTCCCAAATGTGGACAATCTAACCATTATACAAAGACTTGCAAATGAATAGGAGCAGAAAAGCCAAAGAGGAAGCGAGTAAAACTGGGTGAGGGTGAAAACCAAGAGGAAATTCCTTTGACTTAGTCCCACTCTCGAGGTAGGGGCAACTCACAGGTAACCATTTCGAACTAGGCAGAGGGACTAATTTGGTATATTATTTTTTTTATTGAGGGACAATTATGCGTGTACTTAAAATTTGTGAGGGATTAATTTGTCCGAATCTAATCGTTGATATCACTGTGTTTTTATCTTGCACAAGGAAGTGCTACAACTAATGAAGGCAATGGCAATGTTGGATCAGTCTCAGTCTCAATCTCAATCTTAGTTTTAGTTTCAGTTTCAGAGCCCAGCATATGGTTGACTCTTAACTAGCCATTTTCTTTTATTTTTATGCTATAATTTCCTTTTACAAATGATTTTTTTTTCTTTTTGTGTTTAGGGTAACCTCACTACCAATAAAGCTAACCAAGATACTCTCCCCTATTCTGACTATGCTCCCCCCAACCACCACCAAGAAGATCTCCCAAGATAAAGTATTAGGTTGTCAAAGTGTTTTTAATTTGTGTTTTATGTTTCCTGGTTTCATTGATCTGTCATTATTTTATTTTCAGGTCTATGATCAATCTAAATTAGGGCCACCATCATTTAGGCCACCACCAAGAAGACCACCTCAGGTAATGTCTTTACTGTCATCAACATATAATTTTTGATTCGCACTTAAACCAAGAGACTAACATATCTCTTGTTTCAACAAGCAATGGCAAGCACTCCATTCAGGCCCCCTATAGCATCCACCTTGTTCAGGCCCCCTACTCCATATATCCAGTTGAGGCCCCCTGCTCGAACCGAAGGACATCCACCATGCCCAACTCCACTAATCCCAAGTCAAGGTGAAGTCCACTAAGGTAGATCTAATTCCCTGCACCCAGAGCCTCCTACACAAGGCCAGGCCCAAGATCATGCAATTTCTGCAGAGACCATGGCAGCTGCAAGCCCTGGTACAGCAAAAAAGATCTTCAAGTTTATGCCTACTCTAGGATTTGGGCCTACAAAGAAATAGATATTCACATTTTTGGTGGACTGGACCTTTCTTTTTGTAAAGGATTATGGTCATCTGTTGTAATGGGTTACTGGTTATTTTTGGTGGAATGGTAGCCATGTGATTGTTTTGCAATTTGGAATTTGGGCTGGGTTGTGAATGATATGGTTACTTTAAGAGTGCATTTTGTTTTTTGTAAATGGTCAGGTGTACTATAAGTTCTATTATTAGTGAACAATTCATGTAAATGCCATTTTCAGACAATATAAATGAATGAAAGTTGACATCCCTTCCATTCCCAAACAATATCAACTGTCATTGCTATTATTGTTATTCTTATTTATGATAAATGTTGTTAGCGTTTGTTGGTGATTGAGTATATAACAGGTGCAAATTTGTCACATTTATAAGTGCATCATCTACACAAAAATAGATGCATCGGAATTGATGTTGATAGGTGCAATTTGTCACAAATACAAGTGCATTATGTGGCAATTTCACAGGATAAACATGTGCTTAAGGAAAGTGACAATCTTACATTATAAATATATACTCTTCGCAAATTGTCGCAAAGATAGGTACATATAGTAAAACAACTCATTCACTCGCAAAATACCTTATACATCTTCATCATCATATTACCTATACACTATTTCAGCATCCCCTTCACCAAAACAGCCACCACCATTACTATAATCAACCCTAAGCACATAAACCCTATCTTTAAGAATCTCACTTACTTGTCTACACTAGCAAATGCTTCCTGTACCCCAATAAGTTCTTCATCTACCCTGGAAATTTCTTCCTCCATCTTCATCTTCATTTCCTTATCTATTGCTTCATGCATCTCACATGAAATCACATTTAGATTATCATTAGCCTTATCCACCCAAAAGAAATAGCTACAATAGGGTTTCTTTTCCGAAAAATTGCAAGCGAAGATTTTGATTAACTTTAATCAAGGGGAATAAGATATAGGGGAAAATGAATTTCTCAAACAAACCCGGAAGTATGGGCATCCATAGAATGGTCTATTTGGATTTGTCGAAGTCTTGGACAGATATATTGTAGCATTCAACCCACATAAACACTTGGGAGCATTACTTCTACCACTCATTCACATTCCTGCTCCACCACTTGACACACTACCACTCCATCTACCATCACCATTGGCCTGACTTTGTCTTTGTACATGACGGTTCAAAACAGGTGAATTAGTTGCACTGCTCATTTCGATTTGGTCGATGGTTTCTCCTTCTGGTTGTAGTGAACAAAGCAATGGGTGAACTGAATTTTAGGGCTGCTAGGTTTCTTCTTCCATTATATGGGTAACGTGGTTTGTAATTGATGAAGAAGCAATGGGGAAATGACACCATTTTGGCTGGGGAACTGAGTTGGAGATAGGGAACAATGACACGGTGCCACATCGCGGATTTAACAACCACGTGGCGAATTCTGTCAAGCTTATCGACAGGGACTAACGATAGGGACTAACGTGTCCAACGATTTGATTGATAGGGACCTCTGGTTGACTTTTTTTTTTTTAACAGGGACCAATTTGTCCGACAATAAATTTTATAGGGACCAATTTGGGGGTTTTGTCAACATTAAAAGTAAATTCATGTTCTTTTCCATTTTTAGGGCCTTTGAGGAGATGTAGATCAAGTAGTTCACTCTTGGAAATTTATCTATATCCAATTACAGAGGCTCTTGAGATGGAACCGTGATGTTGTTGATAATATCTTTCGCAAAAAAACATTCTATTCTCAAAGCGCCTGAATGGTATTTCAAGAAGCCGGGAGAAGGGCACAATGGGTACCTAGAAAGTATCTAAGTTGACCTCTGGAAAGAGAATGAAGAGATTCTATTTCAAGAAGAGATACTATGCTATAAAAAATCTAGATGCAAGTGGCTTCAATTTGGTGACCGTAACACGAGATTATTCCATGATTCCACGATTTTGAGGCAGCAAAAAATAAAATTGAGTCCATGCAGAATCAGAATGGTGAATGGCTATTGGGATTTTCCATTCAAACCAGTTAGAGAGCATGGTCCTTGAGATTTTCCAGAGGTTGTATAATGATGAAATGGGCGACATTCCCTTTATTTTAAGAGGTTGCTTTCCGTTTATGGGTACTGAAGGTATTCAAAGCTTATGGAAGCAGGTTACAAATCAGGAAATTAAAAGAGCTATATTTGACATAGGTCGCTTCAAAGCCCCGGGAAGTGATGGTCAAAGCATTTTTCACCAAAGCCAGTGGGATTTTGTTGGGGCGGATGTAAAGTTGGTGAAACATATCTTTATAAATCCTGAAAAGGGAGCCGCTCTATATGAAACTGTAATTTCTCTTATTCCCAAAGTAAAGCCTGCTGAAAATTTGAAATAGTTTAGGCCCATCTGTCTTTGCAACATTTCCTATATGGTGATCACTAAAATACTTGCATCTAAAGTAAAGCACTATATGGCAAATCTTGTTGCTTCAACCCAGTGTAGTTTCCTACCCGGAAGACATAGCTCTGATAACATCATCATTGTTCAAGAGGTGATACACTCAATGAGAAGAAAGAAAGGCAAGAAGGGGATGATGGTGATAAAAATGGACTTGAAAAAGGCATACGATAGACTTAAGTGGTGGTTTACTCGTGATACTACGGAGGATGTTGGTTTCCCTCTGGAATTTGTTAACTTAGTTTGGCATTGTATTTCTACCCTTTCCATGAAGATCCTATGAAATGGTACAGCTCTGGACCCTTTCTTCCGTTCCTGTGGGCTTCGTCAGGGGGACTCCTTACCCTATATTTTTGTGTTATGCATTGAACGACTCTCTCAACTTATTAATGCTATAGTTGATCATAAATTCTGGAAGCCAATCAAATTGGCTAGAGATGGTCCAAGTTTATGTTTTGTCAATGATCTAGTGCTCTTTGCAGAGGCTAGTATAGATCAGTGAGTGTAATTAAATAATGCTTAGACATCTTCTGCATAAGCTTAGGAAAAGAAGTCAATAATCACGTGAAAACTCGTATATATTTCTGTTGCAATGTTAACCATGTGATTAGAGATGATTTTAGCCAAGTGTTTCATTTCTCTAGAATAGATGATCTTGGGAAGTACCTTGGCGTCCCTCTGCTTCATAAACAAGCTACAAAAGCTTTATTCAAGTTTTTGTTAGACGAGGCCACTAATAGACTGAGTACATAGAAGACTTCACGAAGATGATCATCTTTATCTCTTGCTGGCAGACTAACTCTGGTAAGCTCAGTTGTTCTGGCGTTGCCTATGTATACTATGCAAACCACCTCCCTTCCCAAGGGCATTTGCCAAGTGTTGGATAAAAAGGGGCATAACTTCTTGTGGGGTGATATGGTTGGTAGAAGGAAAGTTCACCTTGTGGATTGGGGCTCAGTTTGTAAACCCAAAGTTAATGGTACGTTGGGCCTCAGGCATGCACGAGAAATGAATATCACTTTTTGTGTTAAAGGTAGGATGGGGACTAATTTAGAATAGAGAAGCTTTATGGGCGAAGGTCCTTATATCAAAGTATAACTGTGGTGCTGATCTTTTACCCGCGGATGGATAGGAAACGTCACTAATCTAATATCCAGATGGGTGTTTGCTCTCGCTAGAGCAATCTTTTAGAAAATATTATTTAGAGGATTGGTAATAGGAATTCTATTAATTTTTGGAGTCATAATTGTGTCCTAAGTTTGGGCCCCCTTCATGAACTAGCTGCCTCTTCCATCTCTGATAAGGAAAGAAATGCAAATCTGAATGATTTTCTGACCATGGCATATTCTTGGGACATGGAAAAATTACATGAATTCTTTCCTCTGATTGTCTGCAATGGAATTTTGGGCACGATACCTCCCTCCCCTTAGAATGAGCCAGATCATAGTGCATGGAGGCTCATCAATGATGGTTCCTTTTTGACTAAGTCTACTTAAACTGCTGTAGTGAGTTCATATGGTCCTAATATTCCCCCTCTCTTCACGATTATTTTGGCACTAACCGAGCCCTTATAGAGTGCAATTATTCTTGTGGTTGGTGGCTAGGGATGCACTCTTTCGAATTCTTCTAAATGGCATATGGCTCCAAACTCTTGTTGCCCATGTTGCGCAGAGGAGGAAGAGAAAATTTTGTATGTGTTGCGAGATTGTAAGAGAGCTAATGAGATTTACAGGAGGCTGGTTGCTAGTTCTGAGTGGCTTGATTTTAATTCCATGGACCGACTCAGTTGCTTGGTGCGGAATTTGTCATCGAGGATAGGGAAGTATAATGCAAAGGAATAAACCACAATCTTTTCTACAACAGTATCTGTGTTATGGTACCATCGCAGCAAGCTATTGTTTAGAGGGAAATTGGGGAACCATGTTGGAATTATGTGTCAAATCTGGTCCAAGGTTACAAAAATCAGTATAGCTTTTAGTCTACATTGTAAGCTGACTTCAAATGCTAATAATGTTACTATTAAAATTGAGTGGTGTCCCCCCCACCCCCCAACAGATTAGGTGAAGATTAATCTTGACAGCTCTGTCAATATGCAAGATGGACTGGCAGCTTGTGGTGGGGTAGTCAGAAACCATGAGGGCCAATTTATCTTTGCGTATGCTGGTAATCCGGACTCATGTTCCATTAGGCATGCAGATTTGTGGGGTATAGTGCGTGGTATGCAATTGGCTTGTTGCCTTGGAATAACAAGAATTATGGTGGAATCTGATTCCCTCTCAGTTGTTCGTTTAATTCAGCATGGATGGTTGGACCTACGCCCAACAGCATCACTACTATCTAAAATTCAGCTGCTTATTTTTTGAACAAAAGTGTTTTCATGCATACCCTTAGGAAGCGAACTTGGTTGCTAATCAACTTGCCGAATATGGTTACATCTTATCCTTTGGAGTGCATTACTTTGACTTTTCTCTTCCCTATTTTTCTGTTAAGCTTTTTAATGATTGTAAACAAACCCCATTTAGTAGGAACCGTCATTAGCTAGCTGTTTGTTTGGGGTCTGGTTAACCCCTTTCTTTCAGCGCATATATATATATATATATATATATATATATATATATCCAATTACAATATTCAATAATTGTTTGGATTGGTTATTCAAGAAACACTTGGTTTATTATTCAAATTTAAAAGGAGTATCGATATTTGCGGTTTGGTTTAGATTAGTTTTGAAAGAAAAGTCTAATTGATCCAAACAATATAATGTATATCGGTTTAGATGGATCCATTTAATTTAAATTTCGAATCCAATCCAATCCAAGCTAATTCTTATTAGTTTGGATTAAATCAGTTTAATCAACTTTTAACCCAAAAAAACAGTTTAGAATAATGTAAATTAAAAGTAACATAAGTCAATAGAATGAATAAATAAAAACAAAAGATAAAAATAACTCATTTATTGTGCATAAAATAATATTTAAATAAAAATTACATTATAAAAAAGGTGAAAGCATTGTTATAAGCCAAAGTATGCATTTAATAATAAAACATAATATTATAGAATATTATTTAATTTAGACTGGTTGAATCAGTTTTAAAAATTAAATCCAAAATCTGGTAGAATCCAATAGGTTTTAAAAAATAAGAACTAATATAATCCAAGCTTTTGCAATTTTTTTTCTTTAATCGATTTAGCAATTTTGATTAGGTTGGATTAGATTTGAATATTTCTAAAAGGGAAGATTTTCTGAATATAAACTCAATCATATTTGATTATTATTTTGCAAGTAGTTGCACTCTTAGTATTATATTTTGAGTACAAATATTAGCAAGAGACCATTTCTATTTCTTTTGACCATTTTAGGGAAGAGTGTAACACCCCAAAAAAACTAGAAATTACGAGTAAATTAAGATAAAAAAGCCTTTTAGGACATAAACTCCAACTTTGGTATAATTTAAGGTACTGTAAGTCAAGTCTCCGCTTAACTGACGATTGGTGGCAATAAGTATGGTGAGTCAACTTTATGATGAAAACAAATAGTCAAAATTAAATGCAGACAATAATTTAAATTACGGCGGAGTTGCTTGGATTTTGAAGGAATTAGGGGTAAAATTGTCAAAAGCCCAAAAAAATTCTAAAAAATTTATACTTAGATATGCAATATGTATTAAACATATAAAATTTAATTCTAATGAGTTTGGATATCACTTGCCTAATTTACTAAGAATTCGAAAAACTAGGTATAAAAACCCCTATACTAACCATTGATTTAGCACCGATTTTTACCGAAAAATTTAATAACAATACAAACTAGGCTTGGTTTATGGAAGAACTAAATTAGGCCTTCATGATAGAAAATTTTGTAGTTTTGTAAATAACCCTTATTTGCAAGTGCACAAGATCAGTACAGTAGAAAGCAAGTATATGGGTGTCGTTCCCACAGAGAATGAATTGATTAATTAAAACTAATTATCAACCTAATTAATTTGGAAAAAATAGAATATAATATTGGAATGAAAAGAGAAAGTAAAACAAGGAATTGAATTAAACTTGGCAGACTATTGGAATGCACAAAATTGCCCTGTTGATGGATTAAATGTGCCAAAGTAGAGTTTAAGTTAAAATTTAGTTGAATTAATTAAAATCTCAAGGTCTTACCATATTTTTGTATATAACATGATCCCAAGTACCTCTACTTCATAGAGTTATGTTGAATGGGCTGAAAACTAACCCCAAACCAGATTAACATTTGTGACTAAAATTAGGGTTTGAAAAATTCAAACCATGACATCATTTGGTTTTAAGACATCAAAATGAATCATGCTTACCCTTTCTAAACCAAATGGCTTGTGGGTGATAACTCTATGAAATAAAGCTACTTAGGGCTTATATTATGTACAAAAATGTGCTAAGACCTTGAGCTTTTTTAATTAGGTCGCTTAATTTTGACATAGACTTTACTTTGGCATATTTAATTAATTTAATTAATTCACCCTTTTTGGAATTTTGTTTTAGCTTGTAGCTTTAATGTTTGATGTGCTTTATCATTAATATTTAGTAATTGTGGCATTTGATGGTGTTTTGAAGATCCAATATTAAGAAGAAATCAAATTAGGTGAGAAATCCAAGTTAGGACACATGCTAATGTTGTAGTAGTAATTTGAGCATAACTGGAGCTACAATATTTGGATTGAACTTATTCTAGTGGTATTGGAAAGTTAAGACAAAAATCTACAACTTTTATGGAGATGCTGAAACCTAATTCAAACATCTGAGGGTGAAAAATTGCATACAAGTCCAAAGTCAAATGTTGTTAGAACTCCAATAGTAAGGCAATTGTGTTTCTGAGCATGTTGCTGACGTTGCAAGATTGAGATATAATGATGCAGCTTCGGAAAGTATACTGGATCGTACAAGTAATAAAGTGATAAGTAAAGTATCGTTCCCACGAGGATAAATCAAATACCGAAATAGTCTAAGGGAATAACTATTTGGACAGAATGGAATTACTGATGAGGAAATTAAAATTTAAATAAAATAAAATAAAATAAATAAGAAAAATACTAATGCAAAAAATTCTAACAGTATGGATAAATGCAATGGGATGGATGCTAGGGCTAATTAATTTCACCTATTGCAGACACATTTACTATGAATTTCCGTTAATATGTTCCTATCCTAATTGACTCACGGTCGGTTCCCCTTAATCTATTCCTAGCCTCTCTCGAGGTCAAGCAATACTCTTTATCCTAAACTGATTGCCTAATCTCTTAGCACAAACTAATCTAGGTAAAGGTTGAAGCTCTATGGGTTCCTATGTTGACCGCATGAACCGTGTTTGTCTATCTCTAGTTTTCGCTCAGTTCACGGTGTTTATGTTAAGAGGCTCTATTCACAAACCCTCTCTCGAGTTATTGTAAATCCCTAAATCAATTAATTAGTGATCAAGCAATTAAAAGCATTAAGAACAAACAAAAACACTAAGCAACAGAGGTAGAAAACAAGATTAACATTAATTCATGAGTAAACTTGTCATACAAAAAGGGTCCATCAACGCCCTAGCAAAAGAAAACTAGTTCATAACTGAAGAAAAGAAAACAATGAAAGAGTATGTAGATGAGAAGATAGAAGAAACAAAAGCCATAAAATATTGAAGCTAGAAACAAGAGATTTGGAAGAATGTGGATCTCTCCATGTTGAAGTTGAGCTCTAAAATCCTTGAATCTTTGCCTTCAATCACTCTGGAAGAAGTCTTCTATCTTGGGAGGTGTTTTGAAGTGTCTGGGGATCTCCTTTGTGATATGTGTGACCCCCTTTTTATAGTGCGTATGTCCCTCTTTTAACTCTCAGCTCGAATGGATAATCTGCTGCAAACGGGCTTGCGCTATAGCGCAAAGGGTTGCGCTATAGCGCAAGCCTCAATTCTTGGCTCATTTGCAAAATCCGGTGGCGCGCTATAGCGCGCTGGGTTGTGCTATAGCGCAACATGAAAAACTTGGGAATTTGACAAAACCGGAGCACACTATAGCGGGCTGGGTTGTGCTATGGCGCAACATGAATGTGGCATTTTCTTCCTTATGCGGCAGTGCGCTGTAGCGCATTAGCTTGCGCTATAGCGCAAGGTGTTGAGTCTGAATTCATGGCTTGGCTTCTTCCAACTTCTTTTGGGCCTACTTGTACCTACAATAAAACAAAAAAACCCAAAATAAGTATCCAAAATATAAGAAAATAATAGAAAATAAAAATACCACCTAATCTAAATTACTTAACTAAAATAAAAACAAAAATAGCAACAAAACTAAACAACTACGTCCTAAATTAAATAAAAACTAACTAAAAATATAACTCACCAAAGGGAGTTATCACAACCCTCAACTTAAGTACTTGCTTGTCCCCAAGCAAAACTCAACTCAAAGACTCAAAAATAGAAAAACAAGACTCAACTAAAAACACTTAAAACAAAAGGAATCACTAGACAAAATGGTCAAGATAGAAGTTGTTGTCTATGAAATTCCTCATCACTGCTCCATAACTTAACTCAAAAGTTACCAAGGATCAAAGTCTAAGTACCTAGACATCTAATTGTGCAATCCCATTATCAAAAGAATGGATCAAGTGTGTATGTACAAGAGAAAAGCAACAAAGAATTGACTCACCCTATGCTTATGCCATGTTTAAGAAAAGACGAAAAAAACATCACACTATCCACAATCCTCTCTCTCTGTTTCTACATGAATGTCACTTAGCCAAAGATCAAAAGGACTTATCTTAGCTTGTAATGGTAGGCCAAGGTAAGGGGTATGATGGAATAGTCATTTAAGCTCAATTAATCCCCTCAACTTAAGGAACCCTCATCCCTAATTTATTCTCCTTGAGGTACCTCCAACTTAGTTGCTTGACAACCATCATGCTTTTCTTGTTGAACCTTGGCATTATATTTTCCTTGTATTGCCACTTTTTCTCTCTTTTTTTTTTTCATTACTCCTTCATTCTTTCACCCTTTTTCTCCTTCTTTCTTTTTTTTTCTCATTTTTTTCATATTTTCTTACTCCACCTTTTGATTTTAGCAAGCGTGAGGTTGTGGTAGTGGAGATATTACCCTATTCAAATGAATTTAGAAGCTAAGGCTTGAGGGTAAACCATGGGATCAAAAAGGAGAAAGAAAGGAAGGGCATTAGGCTTATAACGTGGTTCAATCCAAGAATAGGCTTTAAGGCTCAAATAAGGTGACTAAGGATCAATGACCAAGGGTGGGCAATGAGGCTCAATTATGGCTACCAAACATGGCCTAAATCACTTCTAAGGCTAAGATTCACTCACATATATTTCAAAAGAGATTCACATGAATAAAAATGCATGTCTCAACCTAAATAAAGCACAAAAACATAAAGATCACCTATCCTAAGTTGCTAACTCTTATCAAAGTGGAAGAAAATGATGCTTCTCAATTCAATAGTAAAAGTACAAGAAGATTTTCAAGACTTAAATCCAGATCTAAAGTTACTTAAGTGTTAACAAACAGAGCAATATTTCATATCATAGGCACAGACAACAACAACCAATTGACTAAAATAAAAATACAAACAAAAAAAAGAGACAATTTTTTTTTTAGCAGAAAATTGAAATAAATAAAAAAAAAAACACTAACAACCTAATCAACAGAACTAACAAAATGAAACAGGAACAAATAAGAAAGTGCAATAATGGATTTTCCCAACCCCCAACTTAAAATTATGCATTGTCCCCAATGCATGAAAATAAAATCAAGAGGGAAAGGAAAGGAAAGTTACTCCCCAGCGCATGTATCTCTGCTGCATGCCCCATGTGGCTTCTTCCTCTAATGCATTTCCTAATTGCTCCAATAAACCTAACAAAACAAAATAAACAAAATTAAATAAATTAAAATTAATCAAAACTAAAATTTTACCTAAATAAATAAATAAAAAAAGCAAAAAGATCCTACATAAGAAAAACTAAAATTAAAGAAAGGTTAGAAAAGTTGGGTTGTCTCCCAACAAGCACTTTGGTTTAATGTCCCTAAGTTAGACATGGTCCTGTCACTCATGGTGGTTTCTTCCTCCCCTTCTTTGGTGACTTGTCACCAAGATAGTGGTACTTCTTCCCAAAAATCAATGAGATAGAATTAGGCTCGAATGACAAGTGGAAAGCTTCTGGCGGCTTCTCAGGTGGCTTAAGATCATCATCCTCTATCCTTTTCTTTTTCTTCTTTGTTTCACTTTTCCTTAATGGAGGCTCCCAAGGAGGTGTGGCATGTGATACAGGTATTGAAGTACTCAAGTTAGCTTCCACTACATCCACTTTATAGGATTAAGCTGTCTTTGTGGTAGAGTCCATTGCTTGGAACACTTTGAACTTCACTTTATTGTTTTGAAATCTTAAAGTTAGCTCCCCCTCTTCTACATCTATCAGGGCTCTGCTAGTGGCTAAGAATGGACGCCCAAGAATTAGAGGGAGATTGACATCTTCCTCCATATCAAGAATCAAAAAATCAGTGGGAACAAAGAAACGATGCACCTTCACCAAAACATCTTCAATAATACCATATGGAAGTTTGATAGATCTATCAGCCAACTGCAGAGATACCCTTGTAGGCTTCACTTCAGTAATACCCAATCTAAGCACAAGTGACAAAGGCATCAGATTGATACTTGCTCCAAGGTCACATAGTGCCTTGTCAATCCTCAAATCACCGATGGTGCATGGAATAGTGAAGCTCCCAGGGTCCTTCAACTTAGGTGGCAGTTTTCTTTGAATGATTGCTGAGCACTCCTCAGTACGTGGTACAGTCTCATCAGCATCCAATTTCCTCTTCTTAGAGAGTAGCTCCTTCATAAACTTGGCATAGTTTGGCATTCGCTCCAATGCCTCAGCAAATGGAATATTGATGTGGAGCTTTTTAAGCACATCAAGAACCTTAAGAAATTGCTGCCCTTCTGGCTCCTTCTTTTGTTGCTTCACTCTCTGAGGATAAGGATGGGAGGTTCATAAGCAGGAGATGCCACATATCCTTTCTCCTCAGGTAGTGCCATATTGGAATCTTTAGCAGGCTTTTCTTCTACCCTTACTTCTTCCTTTTCAGATTCAGCCAATTCTTTACCACTTCTTAGTATGATTGCATTCACATGCTCCTTTGGATTTTTAGTGGTATTGCTAGGTAAGGAACCTAGTGGCCTCTCAGCTAACTACTTGGAAATTTGTCCCACTTGATGCTCTAAGTTTTTGATTACAGCATCATGAGCTCTAAATTGAGCCTCTGTTCTCTCTATAAAAGCTTCAGTCTTTTGCACAAAAGACATATGCCTCCTCATGAACTGCTGAAACATGTCTTCCAAGTTAGGCTTCTTCTCTTGTGGAGGTTGATTGAACTGTTGCCCAGGAACATAAGTGTTGGAGCAGAAGTTGTGCTTTTGGGCATTCATGTAGTTAACTTGCTCATCAGCAGAAGGAGTTGTAGTGCACTCTCCGTTCGGATGGTTCCCATGGCAAAAATCACAACGCATGACATGTGTTGGTGAAGTGGTGCTGAGCAAGCCCAATTGCTTCTGAATGGCTGCATTTTGGACAGAAAGGGCTTGCATCTGGGCCAAGAGGGCAGTGGTAGTGTCAACTTCCAGAACTCCCCTTTTCTGGGTTCTCTCACTAGGCCTTTGGTAATTGTTGCTAGCCATTATTTCGAATAGCTCCCATGACTGTTCTGGTGTCTTATTATTCAGAGAGCCGCCAGCTTCTGCATCAACCATGATTTGGGTGGACATGAGGAGACCATTGTAGAATGTTTGGATTTGCATCCAGAGCGGGATGCCATGATGTAGGCACTTAGCCAGCAGCTCCTTATACTTCTCCCATGATTCGTAAAAAGATTCACCATCTACTTGGGTGAATGAGGTGATGTCATTCCTCATCTTGGCAGACTTCTAGGAGGAAAGTACTTCTCTAAGAATTTTCTGGCCACCATATCCCAAGTAGTGAGTGTCCCCTGTGGTAGAGACTTCAACTAGGCTCTAGCCTTGTCCCTCAATGAGAAGTGAAACAATCTCAGCCGAATAGCATCATCCGTGGCACCATTAATTTTTATGGTGTCACAGATCTCCAGAAAGTTGCTGAGATGCTCATTAGGATCTTCACTAGGCAGTCCAGCAAATTGGCAATTTTGTTGCATGAATTGAATGAGTGACGTCTTCAGCTCAAAGTTGTTTGCTTGGACGGGTGGCCTCACAATGCTGGATGAGCACCCTTGAAGAGTGGGTGCCAAATAATCCTTCATGGCCATGTCATTTTGCTCATTTTCATCTGCCATGGTAGCTTTAAAGTCTATTTTAACTGCTCTTTGTTCTTTTCTGAGCTGACGCAAAGAATGCTCGATCTCTGGATCAAAGAATAAATCTCTGTGAATTGGCTTCTTCGCATAAACTGCAAAATAAAACACAAGAATAAATGAAAGTAGGAATAAAATAAAATAAAACAACAGCTAAATAAAATAAATAACGAAAGAAAAAGAAAGAAAAATTAAACAAAAGGAAAAATAAATAATAAAACAAAATAAACAAGACAAAAATAAATATAAAATAAAATAAAAATAAAAATAAAAAAAAATCCAATCTAGTATCCCGTTAACTAAGAATGATATTGATATTATCCCCGACAACGACGCCAAAAACTTGATGCGGCTCCGGCAAGTATACTGGATCGTAAAAGTAATAAAGTGATAAATAAAGTATCGTTCCCACGAGGATAGATCAAATACCGAAGTAGTCTAAGGGAATAACTATTTGGACAGAATGGAATTACTGATGAGGAAATTAAAATTTAAATAAAATAAATAAGAAAAATACTAATGCAAAAAATTCTAACAGTATGGATAAATGCAATGGGATGGATGCTAGGGCTAATTAATTTCACCTATTGCAGACACATTTACTATGAATTTCCGTTAATCTGTTCCTATCCTAATTGACTCACGGTCGGTTCCCCTTAATCTATTCCTAGCCTCTCTCGAGGTCAAGCAATACTCTTTATCCTAAACTGATTGCCTAATCTCTTAGCACAAACTAATCTAGGTAAAGGTTGAAGCTCTATGGGTTCCTATGTTGACCGCACGAACCGCGTTTGTCTATCTCTAGTTTTCGCTCAGTTCACGGTGTTTATGTTAAGAGGCTCTATTCACAAACCCTCTCTCGAGTTAGTATAAATCCCCAAATCAATTAATTGGTGATCAAGAATTAAAAGCATTAAGAACAAACAAAAACACTAAGCAATAGAGATAGAAAACAAGATTAACATTAATTCATGGGTAAACTTGTCATACAAAAAGGGTCCATCAACGCCCTAGCAAAAGAAAACTAGTTCATAACTAAAGAAAAAAAATAATGAAAGAGTTTGAAGATGAGAAGATAGAAGAAACAAAAGCCATAAAATATTGAAGCTAGAAACAAGAGATTCGGAAGAATGTGGATCTCTCCGTGTTGAAGTTGAGCTCTGGAATCCTTGAATCTTCGCCTTCAATCTCTCTAGAAGAAGTCTTCTATCTTGGGAGGTGTTTTGAAGTGCCTGGGGATCTCCATTGTGATATGTGTGACCCCCTTTTTATAGTGCGTATGTCCCTCTTTTAACTCTCAGCTTGAATAGCGCAAGCCTCAATTCTTGGCTCATTTGCAAAATCCGATGGCGTGCTATAGCGTGCTGGGTTGTGCTATAGCGCAACGTGAAAAACTTGGGAATTTGACAAAATGGGAACGCGCTATAGCGCATTAGCTTGCGCTATAGCGCAAGGTGCTGAGTCTGAATTCATGGCTTGGCTTCTTCCAACTTCTTTTGGGCCCACTTGTACCTACAATAAAAAAAATAAACCCAAAATAAGTATCCAAAATATAAGAAAATAATAGAAAATAAAAATACCACCTAATCTAAATTACTTAACTAAAATAAAAACAAAAATAGCAACAAAACTAAACAACTATGTCCTAAATTAAATAAAGCTAACTAAAAATATAACTCACCAAAGAGAGTTATCATATAATTTGACAAATTTTATTTTGATTGTTATTTAGTTCGGCTTTTATTGGCCTAAGATTGTGTAACAACCTCTATCATATAAGCCATGCTCGAGTCATGGAGTTACATTAAAAGGTTGTCACGATGCTAAGAAAACTTTAACTTTTGGAAAATATGATACATGGCCCTTTAACTGCTCACTTCATTACTGACTAATAGTCTTTGATACATAGATAATAAAATAATTACACTTTAAAAGAAATTGTGATTGAGATAACTAGCTTCGATAGTCTCTTGATTTGGCTAGCGCCCAATTCTTGCTCAATGAGTGGCCCTGCACTCCGCCATAGTGCTTGACTTCCACTTGAGTACTGGAATGTTTACGGAAAAGGAAAACATACAAGCAGGCAGTGAGAACCTAGGATTCTTAGTAGGTAAACTTAAACCAATCTTATAGTGTCATCATAAACATTCCAGCCGCTTCGATTTGTTATGAAAATATGAGTACATATAAACAAATAGTGGTTCAATTTTAAGTTGAAAATACCTTTTTCGAAGCGGGTTATATTTTAACAATCACTTGCCATATTAGGTGACAGATATAGAAATATGAATTAGTATGACATGCTTCAATCAGAATCATAATAATAGTATGACTTAATGAGATAACTGAAGATGCACTTATAGATGCTTATACTTGACTGTATGCAAGTGCACTTGACTTAATTCATGTCTTCCTTTAACTTACAACTTGATCTTTCTTTTCTATGCTTGGTCCCCCGGAGGTGAATGGCCTTTCTCACCCCTGGGTAATAGCCTACTTTTCAGGTTCGAGCTCGTACCTATACATGAATGACGGGTTTACTTTCCCCGACCCTCACACCGGTCTATTCCCCTAATCTGGTCGGGGGCTGGCCCAAGTCTTAGACAGTACCGCTCTGGCCCATGCTAGCTGGGTCTGTGCCATGCCTGGCATGGTAGCTTAGTACGTTCCTCTTGAAAGTTCTTATCATCTCTCCTTTCCATATCTTATCATGCGTGCAGATGCTTTGTGCATACATGAATATGCCTCATATCTTATTTTGCATATCATATTCTAATTATGTTTGCATGCATGGCATACATGAACATAACATGTGAAATATATTTAAAGTATAATCTCTCATAACTCATATCATACTTAAATTCATACTTGCATATCTAAACCTTTTGGGCATAACATTCATAGACTTCTGCCGTAAATTTGGCAGCATAACGGATCGTATATGTTTTTCCATGAATAGTGCCAGTTCTCACAGGCAAATCAATCATAGCAGTATAATCAATCTAAAATATCTATCAGGGTAAAACTTAAAACCGTCAACTCAAGCCTTATATGTTCACTAACACTTGTGAAACCATCAACTTGGTCATTTCTGCCAATTCTATTCGGTTCTGCCCGAATTTTGTATAATCCACCTTTATTTCTATTCAACTCATTTAAATCTGAATTTTGGATATGTCATAGTTCTATATGTCTACTTTCTAACCTTTTTGATCCCATATCATTTTGATTTATATAACTCAAGCTATCTAACTTTTGCCTCAGCCTATCGGTCACTGGCCCGAATTACACACTTGAAAGTATAAATACACTAAAAATCGAAACTAACCTCAAATCATACGAAATTGGTGCCATATCAAAGCTAGTAGTACAAAATTTCATTTGCAGTAAGTTTCACTTGATTTGCTTAAGTATACTTCGAGTTATAAGTCCTGAAAGTCGACCTTCCTGAACTATCCTGTTTTGGCCTGGACTGGACGTAGGGCAAATTCCTCAAATCACTGGGAACAATTGGGACCATAACAAACCCAGAATTTCATATTGGGATGTTTCCCTATGTGTAAGCTTTCTACCAAAGTTGGTTTCACTCAATTTGGAGTTGTGTAGGGTGAGTTATACCCTCCTCAAGTCACCCTGCTCGGATGAAAGTTCCGAACCCTAGGTCCAACTTCAAAAATTCATATCTCCCTCAATACTAGTCCAACAACCTTATACGATATATCTATGGAAAGCCCTGAATGTCTACTTTCATTGAAAAATGGTTTCATCGGATTTAACCGGTTATAGGCGGAGCCGTACGCTCCGTCGTACGGACTGCCGTGGAATTCTTCATCCAGACAGCATCCTACTTCTCCATTCCTTCAAATTTTCTCCTTCTAATCATAATTCTAACTCAAGATCTCCTATTAATCCAATCATAATCCATCATAGTACATCCAATAATTCATCAAATACATAAAGAAGAGTACAATTTCATGTAATCATAGTGCAAGTAATTTAAGAATAGAAATAGAATCCTACCTCTTTGGAGCGTGATTTGGCTAAGTGCTGAAACTTGGAGTGTTAGAACCTTGCTAAGCTTGAAGGAGTAATGGAGTTGATTGAGAGAAGGGAAGAAGGAGGCTGGACCAAGGGGGAAGGGGAGAACGTAAATCAGACCAAAATGGAGAGAAGAGTCTGATTTAAATACATGAGAGTTGTGGTGTTGATTGGTTGGAGTTTTGTGGTTGAAATTCGGCCACGTCTCCCTCTTAGTGAAACTCACCACCATACTATTTGAAATCGGAACTCGCCTCTATTCTGATTGAAGTCGGAACTCGTGCCATATTTAATTGAGCTCGTAGCTGAAGCCGGATGTCGGAACTCGTCCCTTCTTGTTTGCGACTTGAGGAAATCTTATCTGGTTTATTTCGAAACTTGGAAGCAAGGTCGGATGTCGGAAGTCATACAGCTTACAATCACCTAATCTCGAAACTCCCCATTCAAACTCGGGAACACCAACAGAAATGGAAAGTTCCTGGGAATGAACTCAGACATCGGAACTCGTGTATGACCGGAAGTCAACTCAAAAATTCGAACTCATGTCCATTGAGTTCAACTCTAAGGCCAGAACTCGTTATATTGAAATCGGAGGTCGGAAATTATACCCAATATACTTTAATTCAGAGTCGGATATTGGAACTCGGAAGCCACTCCATTTAACTCGAAACTAGAACATGAAGTCGGAAATCAGGAATAATCAAAATTGAAGAGGAAATCGGAAATCAGGCATGACATGAAGTAAGACGAACTCGGAACTCGGTAATTATCCCATTTCATGTGAAATTTGAAGATGAAGTCGGAAATCATGAAAACTAGTGAAATCGGAATCGAAAATCGGATGTTACAGATTGTGGACTTTTAAGGTAACTATAAATAGATATTTATGTACATGATTGGAAATTTGTTGGCCAAGATAAGAGGATTGTAATACCCTGTTTGAAATAAAACATAGGTAACAGAAAAATTTTAAAATTTCACATTAAGTTTTATGCTAATAGAGAAATTTAAGTAATTTAGAGTTGGATAAAATTTTAAATATGAAGTGTATATAAGAACAAGAAGGAAAAAAAAAAAAAAGAGAACGGGTAAGGACCACCAACACCTTAAGTGTGCTAAGCCTCCCTTCTTCCCCCTCTTTTCTTCTTCACAATGAAGCACCAAGCTTCATATCTATGTCAATCTTCTATTCCCTTATCTGTCTTTTTCTTGTTCTCTCTCTCTCTCTCTCTCTCTCTCTCTCTCTCTCCTTTCCTCACCACCATCTCACAGCTCTTCCCTTCCGCCACACCACCACTACCTCACGGCTCTCCCTCTCCGCTGGGCCACCATTACCCCACAGATCTCTCCTGGCTTCTCTCTCTCTCTCTCTCTCTCTCTCTCTCTCTCTCTCTCTCTCCCCGCCATCACTCTTCCTCCATCATGCTCTCTCTGGGTCATTTTCTCCATCATGTGTTCCCTCTCTAGGCTTGGCGGACCTTTATTCTGCTCCCTTCTTGGGTGACTGGGCAGCTTCTGCTCTTTCCCAAATCAACCCATAGCTTATTAGTGAGTGTTACTTATATTTGAACAGGATTAGTGAAAATAAGCTCATTTTGTAATTATTTTTATGTGGTGGGTTGTGATAGTCTGATTTTATGTTAGTTAGCTAAAATTTAGTTTTACCTTGGGTTAAATCACAATACCGAGTTGTTTTAGTTGCTAAAGTTCCGTGCTTTGATAAATGATGAGTTAGATTAGTTAATTTTGGGTCACGTATATAGATTTATTATGAACAACTTTAATCGTTATAGTAATTTTCTTTGCAGTGAAACCTTGTAATTGATGGACTCTAAAATTTATTAAAGATATTGTTAGTATATATGTTTCGAAAGAATTGTAAAAGTAACTGCCATGTAATATGTTCTTTCTTAATCCTTATCCTTACTTATAGATATATGGATAATATTATAAAATTATTAGTCTTCAAAGCAACTAAAGAATATATAATAGATAATAAGGAACTTACATGTTAATTGGTAAAGTTGTAGAAAGACGGTTGGGATTAGATTCGAACCATAGTGTTATGTTTAAATTGAAAATACTTGATTCGGGGTTGATTACAGATTCTTCAGGTGATTGACTTTCAATTCAGCGGCTCCTAGGATGCAGAATTGATGTCCTCTTTTGTTTTGTGAGTGGACAATACTTCTATGGCATATTTGTTTTATGCATTAGTATCAGTTTGGTTCAAAATATATAGTGTTATTTAAATTTGTATATATCTCATTATACTTAATTCATTGCATATGTTGTTTTAATTTTGTGAAAACCAACTCGTATTATTTTATTGCATGTTGGAAGAATTTCTTTGAAAATAGATTTCCCAAATACAAAAAGACAAGCTCGATAAATAATTGTTTGAGTTATTAAACTTAATTATTGAGTAAATGATATTCCAGATTTTTGAACTCTGCTAAGCACTTCTGTTCATCGAAAATTTGATTGATATATATTACTTTGGTTTTTATATATTTGGTGGGAGGAATCTCAATTTATCGGTAGCTAGCGGTCGCTGACGCTAGCCTTGGTGTACCTTGATCCAAACCCAACTAGCAGGGGTGTTACTAGCTCGATGTAAGTGTATGGCCAATGCATATCGCCAACTTAGTTGACTTTGAAGGGAGCTAATACCCTATCTGAAAATGTCTTGGAATTGGAAGCCTCCCTATTTGATGCTTATGTTTGTGAAATATGTTTTTAAGGTTTTAAAATAGTGTGATTCTTTATACATATGCATAGTTTTATATATATATATATATATATATATATATATATATATATATATATATATATATATATATATATATACTCTTTACTTAAGCATTGTTGCTTTATTTTAGAGCTTGTCCTTGTATGATATAGTTTCGTTGTCCCTTATTGAGTTATGTAACACCTTACCAGACAAAGTACTATGCTTAAGTCATAATAATCTATCTGATAAGAGATTACGTGTAACACTGAATAAATATCTCTTCCAGTATTAGTATTAATTGCTCGACTAAGATTACCTGATCTCATCACAAAATTTTCTTCGGAATGGTGCAATAAATACAAATCAATCGGCAAACTGTAAATAATTTAATACATAACAAAAATTATAATAAGAACAGAATAACTGCAAATGACGTCATAGGTATGTATATAGATTTCTGATTTCAAAGTTTGCTAAAAAGTACAAGGTGTCAAGATGAGGCCGCTAATACAAAATGAAACGGCCATTACCTACGGACTGGTCCCCATGGGACATTTCATGTACATTCCTAATACCTGCCCATCCCACCATGACCCAAAATGTCAAAAGAGGGTCATTCTGTACATCCAATCCTACTACAGCATGCACGCTATCTAAGCAGAGTCTGAAGAAAGGAAACCGTTCGCCATGGCGGCGTCAGCTGGAGGGTGCCCGGCACTGGGAGCAGATGACGACGAAGAACTAGCAACCTCGGACGGATCCTCCTCTGAGGCCGAGGCCGATGACATCGGCTGTGGCGGCGAAGCAGGGGGAGCCATGGGAATTGGAACTACTGGTGCGGCTGGTGCTGCTGCTGGTGGTGGTGGAAATGGATGGGCCATATGAAGAGGTATAGCAATGTAGGGGACAGCAGGATCAAAAAGAGGATACATAAGGGGTACAGCAAAGTCCCTCTGGAAGAAGAAGTATAAACGAAACTGGCATCTACCTGATATGTATACAAAATCTAGAAAAGGGTCGAGGTGGATGTAAAGCTCGGGAAACTCAATAAACAGAACTCTGGTCGCTGCGTGCTCCATGGTCTGAGAATGACGCGGAACATACAAAAGGGTGAGAAATGAATATTTCTCAGTAGAGAATTCCAACTTCCATATATCTGTCATCGCTGTCATTCCCAGTTGTTTCGGTCGTACAAAATGTTCACATAGTACAATAAAATGATACTATTTAACTCTAATATTCGTTTGTAAATCATACACCGAAACAAGTTCAGTTTTAATTAACGGATATACTAGTGGACTCACACAGTAATCAGAGTGGAACAATAACATCTTATAAATAATAAACAGAGATCTAGAACAATCTATAGAAAAGTATTACACTGTACGTATGCATGTATAATGAGAAGATGCATCTTTTTATTGGAGGCTTTTGCCTTTTATAACTTATTTCCATACTTGGTCCCCTGGGAGTCATTGGCCATATACTCCTGGGTAATAGTCTGCTTATCAGGATCGAGCTCGTTCCTATACAGGAATGCCGGGTTTACTTTCCCCGACCTTCCCACCGATCTATTTCCCTTAACTTCTTATCTGGGGCTGGCCCAAGTAGCATGGAACTTTCATAGCAATAAAATCCTTTTCATAACTTTCATGGCTTTCATAAGAATGTATATGCACTAACATGAAATTCATAGCTTGTACATGGGTTCTACCGAAATTTCGGCAGCATAACGGAACGTGTCCGCTTCCCCATGAATAGTGCCAGCCAATCAATATATCAATTTATCACAAAGAGCATTACATCACATTTATATTCCAACATATGATTCATATCCACATCAAATTCATTAAGGCAGAATTCCTGCCTTAGCATATCCAACCAACCCTGTTTTTGTAATTCAAGCCATAATTCCTATTTAACTCCTTTGGACCTCAAATTTGAGTATGTTCAAGTGTTATGTGTCTATTTTCTAACCTCTTTGGTCCCATCTAGTTTTGGTATCTACAACTCAAGATATCTAGACTTTATCTCGGCCTGCCCATTGGTTAGCCAGAATTAGGCAACTAAAAGTAAAAATCCACTAAAAATTGAAAACTGACTCAAATCATACGAAATTGGTCTCTTATTAAATCTGATAGAACCATCTTTTATTTGCAAAAAGTCCCATTCCATTTGACTTAGTGGGGCTCAAGTTATAAGCCCCGAATTTTCACCTTCCTAAACTGCTTTGTTTTGGCTTGGTGTGGACATAGGGTAATTTCGTTAGTTCACTGGGAACAATTGGGACCATAACAAACTCAGAATTTCATACTAGTATGTTCCTCTATGTGTAAGCTTTCTAACAAAACTGGTTTCACTCAATTTGGAGTTGTATAGGGTGAGTTACACCCTTTTCAACCCCTATTGCCCGGATGAGTGTCTTGATTCCTAGGTCGAACTTCAGAAATTTGTATCTCCCTCAATACTACTCCAATGGTCTTATATGATATATGTATAGAAAGCCCTAGATGTCTAGTTTCACATAAATATGGTCTCATTAATTTTAAATGGCGGGAGGCGGAGCCGTACACTCCGCCGTACGGACTGCCGAGGGTTTTGAGTTCTCTAGCCTCTCAACTTTTTCATATCTTCATCCTTTCTCTCTTTCAATTCAAGTTTTAACCTCATAAACAACCCATAGTTCAGCTATAATTCATCATAATTATTCAATCAACACATCAAAATAAAATTAGACCACCATCAATACTTCAAGAATCTAAAAGTCAAGTAAGAATTTAGAACCCCTACCTCTTATTATGAATGATCTTGGGTTAAGTTTGTAGCTGCAACTTGGTAGAATTTCAAGGTATGATGGAGTTGGGTGAGAGATGAAAAGAAAAGAGAGAGTTGGAGTGAAGTATGCAACGTGAGAAAAAAAAATCTGAAGAAGAGAAGGAGAGTGTGTTATATAAGCATGAGTAGTAGTTAACTTGGAAGGTTTTGATTGGCCTCTAAACATAAGGCTGAGTTTCAGCCAACCTTGCCCTCTTCTTGTGACCAAACTACTCTCCACGTTGTCTTATTTGTGCGGTAGATTTGCTCTCCACGTTGCCTAAAGTGGAACTAGTTTCCAGTACATTCTGGAAATGAAATCGGAACTCGTACTCTTTATAAAATCGGAATTCGTGAACATCCTGCATATGAAGTCGGAACCCGGGAAACGTATTTCAGTTTAGTTCGAAACTTGAAAGCAAAGCCTGATGTGAAGCCAAGCACTCAAAGTCGGAAGTCATGAATTGTAGGACCTCGATATCGTAACTCGGTGGGATAGAGAAATGAGAACTCTTGGTATTAAACTCGAGACCGGAACTCGTGAAAATTTGACTCGGACCTGGAGACAAGTTCAAAAAATTTGATTCTCGTGTCCATTTCTGGTCCGATAAAATCGGACGTCGGACTTAGTGTTAAGTCGGAAGTCTCGGGATCGGAAATTGGAAACATCAGCCACTTAAAATTAAATCAGAAATCGGAATTCATACTGATGGGTGCGGAAATTCATACATGCTTACACAAGGTCGGAAATCGAAAAATTTCAACATCAAATTAGGTCGGAAGTCGGAAATAGGACGTTACAAGTTATTGGACTTACCCCCTTTCCCTTCCTATTTCAGACTCTAGCACAGCACCTGACTTGAGTCCTCCAACTTTTTTAGAGTTACTCCACCATCCATAAGCAGGATCTTGCGATCTAATGATTTATTTATTTTATGAGATATTTATATAAATGTTTTTTGGTTTTTTGAAACTTGCTTCCTTATTGAATGAGATGTAAATAAAGAGTATAATTGGGGAATATATAAGTGGGTGTTGTATATATAAATGTGAATTACTGGATAGTGCTCTGAGAGCCTCAAACTTGTATTTGTTGGTTGGTTGTCTGGAATAGGCTTGGCTAATTAAGGGAAGTAAGGAAAAACAGGGGAAACTCTGTCCGTTTTTTCGTAAGAATAGTTATAGTATGCTTGCTAGAGATTTGCTATCTCTAAGCACCAATCATGACTCCGGGGTGGGTTGTGATAAGGATCAAAGGCATCAAGGAGAGTAGGGGCTACATAACTTTGGAGATTTCTACCATCAATGGCTTCTTCTTTCTGCTTTGTGTTTGATTCATTAGTAACAACTTCTGTTAAGGCATAGATGAATCCAAAACCAAGTGATTTGGGGTATTTCATATTTCTTTTGAGTGTGGATTGTTTGTCTAGTTTTATAATTGCATAATCCTTTTAGACATGATGTTGACATTCGATCTAATTGTTTATTCAATTGAGACTTGTTGATTATTATTGTGCAATTGTTTGATGAGTTACGATTAATGTTCATTTTACATGGCTAATTCTTGTAGTCTTAGGTGTGTAATTATGTAAGTGTAATCTTAGAATTTGTGGTTTAGGGATTGAATAATTCATTTTTGGGTAAATGATTTATATCATAAATTGAATTCGTCATGCTGCATTGGATTAAGTCATGAGTTAAATTGCAAATTAAGCTTCTCCGTTAGCCAAAGATTGTAGGTCATGCCATAAAACTAGTAAATGCCCTAATCAATTTAATATTTCATTATCACGAGGATGCTGGAGGACTCGAAACCTTAAGTCTATTCCATTATTGTCTTCATCTTAAGTTTAGTGCATACTTAAATCATTCCTTTCTTCTCAAGTTTACTTCTCTTTTCAAACTTTAATTTAGGAGGATCATTGGTTTTAGTTAACCAATTCACTCTTTGTGGGTATGACACCTTAATATTTGTTTTCTACTACAAAATTTTTTAAAACTACAAAATTTTCAACTAAGTTTTTGGTGCCATTGCTGGGTAGTGGTTGTTGATTGCTTTGATTTAAAAAATATTTGCTACTTTGTTACTTTATTCATTTGCCTTAATGTGAAGATTGTAGAGAATCAGTCCCATTCAGACTTGTAATATTCAAGTGCTTTTACTCCAATTCTTTCTCTAAATTCTGCTTATGTTTGCTAGATGTTCTTTCTCACTTGACTTAAATGAATATGATCTTGACATAGAGCACACATATGGAACACATAGGGCACAACATAGAATTGCATCCATTTACATTAATTTTGAAATGGTGGATAAACCTAGAGCACTTAGGGAGCACATTACTTGAAATGCATATAATTCTTCTACATGCATTCATTTGGTTCATGCTAGGGCAAATCAATTTGAAATCAAACCTAGTGTAACGTCCCGATTTCCGATTTCGGCTTCGCCGTCAAGACTGATTCATTCCGATTTCCGACTTAGTCTTTGAAACACAGATAAGAGTATTATTCCCGAGTTCCGAATTAGTCTTGCCAGATTTTCCCGACTTCATGCCTTGTACGACTTCCGACTTCGTTCCAAGGCTTACAAAGGGATGGCTATATATCTTCCGACTTCCGACTTCAACTTAAGGTCTTGTGGCTGGCCGGATTTTCCGATTTCCGACCTTAGTCTCCGAATGGACAAGAAATCCGATATCCGACCTTGTTTCAAGCGGGGGAACGAAGGATCAGATCTCTAAATTGGTTTACGAGTTCGAGTCATTCGAATGGAGATGCATGGATTCCGACTTCCGACTTGGACCTCTCATCCGAACACATGAACGTAAACCCACGAGATCCGATTTCATGTCTCAAGGAAAATATAACCGGCTTCCGATGTCACCAAGCACACTGTATATAAGTCACGACTTCCGAGTTTAAGTACTTGGTTTGGAAATGTGATTCGAATCACACGAGTTCCGACATTTCAAGAAGTCCCGACTTTGAACTAGGGGGTCGAGATCAGTGATTGTCATTGCATTTCTTACGACCTCCGACCTTGATTCCAAGTCTCAACATAAACCGATTTCCCCAAGTCACAAACAAGATGATACGAGTTCCGATATCATGCTTCAGCTCCAAGCTCGAGTAAAAATGGCACGAGTTCCGACCTCAAGCATAAGAGGGACTAGCTCCGACTTAAAGCAGATTTGGAGCGAGTCCCGATTTTAAACAGTATGGCGGCAAGTTACTGTGAAAGGAGACGTAGCTAAACTTTGTCATAAGAAATTCAGCCAATCACAACCTTCCAAGTTAACTCCCACTCATGCCTATATAACACATCCTTCTCCTTTGATTCAGACCATAATTCACGTTGTTTTCCTCTTCTCCTTCAACTCTCTTTCTCTCTTGCTCACACATCCAAAACTCAAGCTAAGTTCCAGCCTTGTTCATCCAAACTCCAAGTTTCAAAGACTTAGCCAAATCTTGCTCCAAAGAGGTAGGATTCAATCTCTAATCTTAATTTCTCTAAACTAAGGATGCATGAAAGATTACTTTTTATGATTATTTGATGATATATTGGATGTGTATGATTGGATTAATATGGGATTAATATGAAATCTTGAGTGGCAATTAGAAGTAGAAGAAGAAAAACTAAGAGAAATGGATGGATGAGGGTGCTGTCTTGGTGGAGATTCCACGGCAGTCCGTACGGCGGAGTGTACGGCGCCGCCTACAATCGGTCAAATCCGATGAAACCATTTTTAGATGAAATTAGACCTTCAGGGCTTTCCGTGGATATATCATATAAGGTTATTGGATTAGTATTGAGAGAGATACGAATTTTTGAAGTTTGACCTAGGGTTTAGAATGTTCATTCGGGCAGGGTGACATAAGGAGGGTATAACTCACCCTATACAACTCCAAATCGAGTGAAACTAAGTTTGTTAGAAAGCTTACACACAGAGGAATACCCCAATATAAGATTCCGAGTTTGTTATGGTTCCGATTGTTCCCTGTGATTCGAGGAAGTTATCCTATGTCTAATTCAGACCAAAACAGGGTAGTTCAGGAAGGTCAACTTTCAGGACTTATATCTCGAGATGCACTTAAGCAAATGGAGTGAAACTTGTGGCAAATGAAAGGTTGTCCTGTTAGCTTTGATATGAGACCAATTTCGTGAGATTTGAGCTTAGTTTCGATTTTTAGTGAATTTATATTCCCAGGAGTGTATTTGAAGAAAAAGCTGAATATCTTGACTTATATAAATCAGAATGGCATGGGACCAAAGAGGATAGAAAGTAGACATATAGGGCTATGACATATCCAAATTTCAGCTCTAAATGAGTTGAATAGAAATAAAGGTGGATTATACAAGATTCGGGCAGAACCGAATAGAATTGGCAGAATGGCCAAAATGATAATTTTACAAGTGTTAGTGGAACATATAAGGTTTGAATTGAGGATTGCCAGCTTGACGTTGTTATATGTGTGTTAAGTTGGTTATGTTGCTTTGACTAATTTGTCCGTGAAATGCTGGCACTATTCATGGGGAAACGGACCTGATCCGTCATCTTTGCGGATTCTGGGAAGTCTAAGAAGTCATGAATGTTAGGGGTATATAGAAACCCTATATTTAAGAATGACATAATTATGTTAGGAGGTATATGAGAGTAAGTGATGTAGCATATGTATAACTATGCTTGAATATGGTTGAGAATGAAAGAATGTGAAAATATTGAATGTGAATCCCTTCACTTGGAGGCAGTTATTTGAAATCCCTCCCTGTGAAGGCAGTTAAATGATAAAGATGTGAATCCCTTCACTTGGAGGCAGTTATTTGAAATCCCTCCGTGTGAAGGCGGTTAAATGATAAAGATGTGAATCCCTTCACTTGGAGGCGATTATTTGAAATCCCTCCTGTGAAGGCGGTTAAATGATAAAGATATGAATCCCTTCACTTGGAGGCGGTTGCACTTGAATCCCTCCTGTGAAGGCGATTAAGACAATGAGATCCTCTACCTTGGAGGCACGTGGTCGATGAGATCCTCTATGTTGAAGGCACGTGGTCGATGAGATCCTCTATATTGAAGGCACGTGGTCGTAACCGATCCCTTGACTAGAGGCACGTGACCGAATCCGATCCCTTGGCTAGAGGCACGTGACTGTAATCGATCCTCCAAGACTAGAGGCACGTGAATCTCTTGCGGGTGAGACAGTGTGTCGACGGTCACGGGTGATGGTGACGAGCTCACTCCAAGGCCAGGCTACCCAAGGGCAGTAAATGCACCCTAGGGACGATGATACGACTAGGCGTGCAAGTAAAAGACTAAAGACTAAAGATTTTATGACAAAAAAGAAGATGAAGAAAGAAAAGCAAGTTTCATGTATAGGCATGAATTTAAGTACGAGTAATTTATGTGCAGATGTTATATTCCCAGCATATTGATGCTATCTGTGTTATAATATGCGACAGTTATCATTCATGGTGTTATAATTGAATGAGTTTTATGTGTTCTCCCAAATGCTGAGTATAGGATTAAAATGAACTTTGCTCCGGATAAGACACTTTTAAAATGTAAAATTAAGCGATTTGTGCAGCATGTTCATTCCTTTCAAAATAAACCAAGCAAGCGGAGCGAACATCATGACACTATATATGAAGATTAGAGAATCCTACTGACTATTTTATAATTCTCACTCCTATTTCCATGTTGTCTCGGACAATTTGAGAAGTTTCAGAAGGCGGTGAAGTTCTTTGTCGATTGAGGTCCGCTCAGTAACGATAGACTCAGGGTATGGTACTATGACTTAAGCATAGTCTGCGTGCACGGGAGGGTGTTACATTAATGGTATCAGAGCAGTTCTATCCTCTCCGGACCTGAGGATTTGGACTGACTACATTTCCAGTGTACTCTGGAATTTTTAGAAAATGAGAGAATGCCATGTGAACGATCTTATCTGCTTAGATAAGATATAGGATAGGAAATTAAATTAGATATGCATGACCACCTAACTGTGATTGTTATTGGTTGCTGTCACACTTAACTTATTGTTGAGCCTGATCAACTCAATGCTTTGTTGTGTGTGACTAGGAACTAATGGCTTCCAAAGGGCGCAGATGAGCACGAATCTGTAACCACCCGTAAGATCCTGCTAATCTTATGGATACCATGCGTGAAATGGCTCACGCCATGCGGGAGCAAGCCGCTGCAGCTCATCAAATGATGGACCAGTTGGGTAGGCGACCCGAGGCCAGCCGTGTAGGAAATCCACATGGCCTAGGATTAGACTTGGAATATCTCAAGTTTGCGGAATTCAGAAAAGCAAACCCACCTAGTTTTAGAGGAGCTTTCAACCCTGACCAGGCTGACGAATGGATTAAGGCAATGGAAAAGGTTTTCTGCTTTGGATTGCACGAGACCGTAAGGTAGCATTTGCCACTTATATGCTCAAGCGGATGCACTACGGTGGAATGGTGTGAAAGCGGCTATTAGAAGAATCCCGCATGCAGATCACCTGGATTGTATTCAAGGATGCTTTCTACCAGAAATACTTTCCTCCATCAGTCCGAAATGCTAAGGAACTGGAATTTATGCAACTCCGCCAGGGAAGCAATAGCGTGTCAAAGTACATCGCTAAGTTTGAGGAGTTATGTAAGTTTTCCACGATCTATCAGCGAAATCCAGATGAGACGTGGAAGTGCGTCAAATTTGAAGGCGGATTGAGGGAAGATATCCTCACCACAATATGCCCTATGGAAATCAGGGATTTTCCTACATTAGTAAACAAGTGCAGACTTGTGGAGGATTGTAACAAGAAATTGGAGAATTCCCAGTCTAATACTCATGGAAAGAGGCTTGCACCTGAAAACCAGGAACTTGAATATGCCTCACCACCAAAGAAATTGCATCAATTTAATGGACGTGGGGATAAACAGTTTCAAGGGCCAAGCGCAGGGCAAACTTGCTCTAAGTGTGGAAAGTATCATGGAGGAAGGCCTTGTCGGACCTGAATGTATGTTTCAGGTGTGGCAAGCCAGGGCATATGATCAGAGAATGCCCTGAACACCAACCATCGACTTTTAAACCACAACATTAAGGAAGGGTCTTCACTATAAACGCGGAGGAAGCGACATCCCAGAGGAGTCATCGCAAAGATTAGGGATAACCTAGGACAAGGATCCTCTTTTTGTAAAATTTCGTTATGTTAAATTATATAACTAGGCCGACTGTATTTCCCCTGACTATGTTTGTTCAACTTCAGTATGTTTGTGTGTGAATTTTCTTTCAAACTCTTACGGCAATAGATAGCCAATTTTGTAATCAAATTTTGAGGACAAAATTTTTAAAAGGAGGGTAGTATTGTAACGTCCCGATTTCCGATTTCAAGCCGACAAGACTGATTCATTCCGATTTCCGACTTAGTCTTTGAAACACAGATAAGAGTATTATTCCCGAGTTCCGAATTAGTCTTGCCGGATTTTCCCGACTTCATGCCTTGTACGACTTCCGACTTCGTTCCAAGGCTTACAAAGGGATGGCTATATATCTTCCGACTTCCGACTTCAACTTAAGGTCTTGTGGCTGGCCGGATTTTCCGATTTCCGACCTTAGTCTCCGAATGGACAAGAAATCCGATATCCGACCTTGTTTCAAGCGGGGGAACGAAGGATCAGATCTCTAAATTGGTTTACGAGTTCGAGTCATTCGAATGGAGATGCATGGATTCCGACTTCCGACTTGGACCTCTCATCCGAACACATGAACGTAAACCCACGAGATCCGATTTCATGTCTCAAGGAAAATATAACCGGCTTCCGATGTCACCAAGCTGCTGTATATAAGTCACGACTTCCGAGTTTAAGTACTTGGTTTGGAAATGTGATTCGAATCACACGAGTTCCGACATTTCAAGAAATCCCGACTTTGAACTAGGGGTTCCGAGATCAGTGATTGTCAGCTGCATTTCTTACGACCTCCGACCTTGATTCCAAGTCTCAACATAAACCGATTTCCCCAAGTCACAAACAAGATGATACGAGTTCCGATATCATGCTTCAGCTCCAAGCTCGAGTAAAAATGGCACGAGTTCCGACCTCAAGCATAAGAGGGACTAGCTCCGACTTAAAGCAGATTTGGAGCGAGTTCCGATTTTAAACAGTATGGCGGCAAGTTACTCTGAAAGGGAGACGTAGCTAAACTTTGTCCGCAAGAAATTCAGCCAATCACAACCTTCCAAGTTAACTCCCACTCATGCCTATATAACACATCCTTCTCCTTTGATTCAGACCATAATTCACGTTGTTTTCCTCTTCTCCTTCAACTCTCTTTCTCTCTTGCTCACACATCCAAAACTCAAGCTAAGTTCCAGCCTTGTTCATCCAAACTCCAAGTTTCAGCACTTAGCCAAATCTTGCTCCAAAGAGGTAGGATTCAATCTCTAATCTTAATTTCTCTAAACTAAGGATGCATGAAAGATTACTTTTTATGATTATTTGATGATATATTGGATGTGTATGATTGGATTAATATGGGATTAATATGAAATCTTGAGTGGCAATTAGAAGTAGAAGAAGAAAAACTAAGAGAAATGGATGGATGAGGGTGCTGTCTTGGTGGAGATTCCACGGCAGTCCGTACGGCGGAGTGTACGGCGCCGCCTACAATCGGTCAAATCTGATGAAACCATTTTTAGATGAAATTAGACCTTCAGGGCTTTCCGTGGATATATCATATAAGGTTATTGGATTAGTATTGAGAGAGATACGAATTTTTGAAGTTTGACCTAGGGTTTAGAATGTTCATTCGGGCAGGGTGACATAAGGAGGGTATAACTCACCCTATACAACTCCAAATCGAGTGAAACTAAGTTTGTTAGAAAGCTTACACACAGAGGAATACCCCAATATAAGATTCCGAGTTTGTTATGGTTCCGATTGTTCCCTGTGATTCGAGGAAGTTATCCTATGTCTAATTCAGACCAAAACAGGGTAGTTCAGGAAGGTCAACTTTCAGGACTTATATCTCGAGATGCACTTAAGCAAATGGAGTGAAACTTGTGGCAAATGAAAGGTTGTCCTGTTAGCTTTGATATGAGACCAATTTCGTGAGATTTGAGCTTAGTTTCGATTTTTAGTGAATTTATATTCCCAGGAGTGTATTTGAAGAAAAAGCTGAATATCTTGACTTATATAAATCAGAATGGCATGGGACCAAAGAGGATAGAAAGTAGACATATAAGGCTATGACATATCCAAATTTCAGCTCTAAATGAGTTGAATAGAAATAAAGGTGGATTATACAAGATTCGGGCAGAACCGAATAGAATTGGCAGAATGGCCAAAATGATAATTTTACAAGTGTTAGTGGAACATATAAGGTTTGAATTGAGGATTGCCAGCTTGACGTTGTTATATGTGTGTTAAGTTGGTTATGTTGCTTTGACTAATTTGTCCGTGAAATGCTGGCACTATTCATGGGGAAACGGACCTGATCCGTCATGCTGCCGGATTTACGGCAGAAGTCTAAGAAGTCATGAATGTTAGGGGTATATAGAAACCCTATATTTAAGAATGACATAATTATGTTAGGAGGTATATGAGAGTAAGTGATGTAGCATATGTATAACTATGCTTGAATATGGTTGAGAATGAAAGAATGTGAAAATATTGAATGTGAATCCCTTCACTTGGAGGCAGTTATTTGAAATCCCTCCCTGTGAAGGCAGTTAAATGATAAAGATGTGAATCCCTTCACTTGGAGGCAGTTATTTGAAATCCCTCCCTGTGAAGGCAGTTAAATGATAAAGATATGAATCCCTTCACTTGGAGGCAGTTGCACTTGAATCCCTCCCTGTGAAGGCAGTTAAGACAATGAGATCCCTCTACCTTGGAGGCACGTGGTCAGATGAGATCCCTCTATGTTGAAGGCACGTGGTCAGATGAGATCCCTCTATATTGAAGGCACGTGGTCAGAACCGATCCCTTCAGCTAGAGGCACGTGACCAGAACCGATCCCTTCAGCTAGAGGCACGTGACCAGAATCGATCCCTCCAAGACTAGAGGCACGTGAATCCCCTTGCGGGTGAGTCGGTGTGACGACGGTCACGGGTGATGCTGACGAGCTCACTCCAAGGCCAGGCTACCCAAGGGCAGTAAATGCACCCTAGGGACGATGATACGGCTAGGCGTGCCAAGTAAAAGACTAAAGACTAAAGATTTTATGACAAAAAAGAAGATGAAGAAAGAAAAGCAAGTTTCATGTATAGGCATGAATTTAAGTACGAGTAATTTATGTGCAGATGTTATATTCCCAGCATATTGATGCTATCTGTGTTATAATATGCGACAGTTATCATTCATGGTGTTATAATTGAATGAGTTTTATGTGTTCTCCCAAATGCTGAGTATAGGATTAAAATGAACTTTGCTCCGGATAAGACACTTTTCGAAATGTAAAATTAAACAGTTTGTGCAGCATGTTCATTCCTTTCAAAATAAACCGAAGCAAACTGGAGACGAACATGATGACACTATATATGAAGATTAGAGAATCCTACTGAGAATTTTATAATTCTCACTCCTATTTCCATGTTGTCTCCAGACAATTTCAGAAGTTTCCGAAGACGGCTGAAGTTCTTTGTCGATTGAGGTCCGCTCAGTAACAAAGAATACTCAGGGTATGGTACTATGACTTAAGCATAGTACTGTGCCTGGGAGGGTGTTACACCTAGCATAATTCAAATGTTACCATCATTTCATGTGCTTAATTCTGAGAACCCATCTTGAAATGTGTTCCACTTTTCATATCCTTCTTTACCCTTTTTCCTTGAAGGATAAGGCCAAGATTAGCTGACCACATGCTATAATATTTCTACTTGGGCACAAATGGTACAAGAGTATCTAAGAAAAATTTTCCTAATTAGTAAGCTCACAAAATTAAGGTAAGAAATCACCACTTTTTCTCAAGGCAATAATGAACTTTTTCATGAGAGTTAGGATAGATTTAAAGAGCTACTGCATAGTTGCCCACATCATGTTGTGCACAAATGGTGTTAAGTTTTTATAGTGGGCTAGATGAGCATAATTGATAGATGGTTGATGCATCTTGTGGAGGTACATTTTTACAATATGAAGCATGGGAATTATATGAACATTTAAGTGAGCATTCACAACAACATGAGATTTCATCACGTCTAGGCATATTTATGCAAGGGGAAATAATAGGGGAGTTTATGGAGTTTCTCAAACATCTGATTCATCACACAAGGCAGATGCTTTGTTTAGGAAGTTTGATCAATTTCTATTAGTGAATAAGCTACCTGTGGTTATAGGAAGCATCATAGGAGAGGATATTTGCCTATAAATAAGAGAAGACTTACCAGTTGCAAGGGATCCCTGGACACAACACACAACACATTTATCATTAACTTGTTTGCTTGACTTTGCTTTACCTTAACCTTTATTTTTTAGCCTTTAAACCTTTTAGTATTTGCTTTTCCTTTACTTTTCATATTATTTTGTTATCTTATCATTAATCCGCTAGAATTGTAATTAGATTTCATGGGATCTCTGTCATAATTTGTTTAAGTATCAATAGAAATTTTGCCAATTACATTCCATTTCTTTTTATCTTTGGTCTTGGTTACATTAAATTGATTTTAGCCAAGTGGTTAGCATTAAGTATTTTGGAAACCCATATCTAAGGAGTAGATTTCCCCTCTTAGAGTAATCATTTGATTCTTGGAATCAAGAGGACTAACTCGGCTAACTGATTTTAAGGTCTAGCACTCCTAGCACTCAATTCAACATTATCTTAGCCGAAATTTAAAACATCCTAATCCTTAGGCAAAATTTGAGCTTTTTTTTTTTGGTTGAAATTACAAAACTCTTTTCTTTATTTAGTTGGTTTCATCTATGATTTTACCCATTATATATTAAATCCATTTATCAACTCTAAGCATAAACTAAATAATTACTTTACATTACATACCATAGGTAGCCGAAGCTTTAAACAATTGACCACTACAAATGTGTATTAGTCAAATACAATTCCAAAATTACAATGGGGACATCTAAGTTACAAGCCAAAGGATAGATGCAAATAATTTCTCATGAAGCTAATGCTTTACAGAATATAACTTAGTTGCATAGTCTAATTCCTCCTAAGAACATGGTCTTATACCACTTCTATCTTTACCATCATGGCGATTCCTGCTATCTAGAAACACCAAGAAAAATAAGGTGAGAGAAGTCTCCCAATACATTGGTGTTTCTAGGGGAGTCCTACTTCATCCCAAAAGTCCAACGAATAAGATGGGAGAGCAGCAATATGCAAAGTATTATAATAATTCACATATAACATTAATAGAACATTTAGTAGCAAAATGTGACATCTATAAATTATAAATAGTAACTAATGACCATATCAAGATAAATTATTATTCCCAGCTATTTATTAATGTCAACAAGATGGCAATGCATAATAATAAGAATAAATAATAAAGCAGCAACATAAGCACAACAATTATAATTAATTAAATAAGTGTACTGTTATATTCTTAAACTATGGCCTTTTGCTCCATTTTGATGGCTAGAGTCTGCAAGGTCTACAACATATATTACAATTTATGAGAGCTCTTATTGCTAGAGCGTCCCTTAGTCAGATCAGTGATTACCATGTCTTTGTCTGCTACAAAGCGAGACCCAAGTGTCACTTTATGACTGCCAAGTCCTGATCTACAACAAGATAGGGCCCGAGGTGTTGTTTAAACGACTGCAAGACTTTGTGATCATCAAGTCCTGATCCACTACAAGGTAGGGCCCGAGGTGTTGATTTTCAATTTATTTTCATACCAACCATATATTTCATATTCAATCATATAGTGCACATATATTTCATATCCGTCACTTAGTGCACAAACATTTCATGTCCATCACATAGTGCATGAGTATTTCATAACCATCACATAGTGCATGAGTATTTCATAGTAATTGTGAGAATTGCATAATTCATGCCATAGGATCACATATTCAACATATAGTGCACAATATCATATATCATATGCCATGGAATTTCAAATGCTTGAATAAAGATGTATATGCCATACTCAAAACTTGACCATCAATCAAACATACTCAAAGTACACACAACATAATTCAAGTCTTTGAACTTCACTTTCCATGCCATAAGATAAACTTATTATTACTCATATATTTTCAATGTAAAGTGCACATAGCTTATATTTCTTCACATCTTGTTCAATTATCATAAGATTCTGTAATTCCCTTATAAAAATACTAATCACAGTCACAAATATTCATAGGTTCATAAAGCATGGATATTTACCAAGGCAACATAACATTAGCCTTTAAAATAGCCATATTCACACATCATAACCAAGCCAAATGAATAATTCGTTTACTAATTCACATAGGTACTAGGCGAATTACACATACATCCATGCCATAAAGAATGCTTGCCTTAAGTAAGAATGCTAACACAAATCAAACAAAGGATAAGAATGAGTAAAAGTAATAATTTAAGTGAAAAACCTATTGGAAACACGTAAGTTTTAGAAAATCACTTCAAGCAAGGAACTAACAAGTTTATATAAAATTTCTAGTGGGACCTTAACTTAAATCTTTATGATTAAAGTTTATTAGTGTGATTAGAAGTGTATTAAGTCCAATGGTTCATAGTCAAAAATCCATAGTCCATAGTCCATGTCCATAGCATGTGCACTCCATAGTAAAGGTCTGACTATAAATGGTCTCAAATTGGTCCAAGTGATTCTCAAAGACTCATAATAGTCCAAATATAGTCCATACAAGGTCCAAAAGAATAGGTATATGTCCAAAAGGTCATAAACTCCATGGCAAAGGCCATGGTTCATTTTATCGAGTTTTATGTGTCTTTTAAAAGCTTATTAAGTCTTGATGGTCCCCCCAAAAAAACTATCACATAAATAAGCTAATTCAAACATGCTCAAAGTTTTGAAAATATTTAACCATAGTAAATCAAATATATAAATTTCCATGAACAAGGGTACATGGCCGAGGCATAAATAAGGCCAAAACTTAGCTATATTGTTTCAAAACTTTTCAAACTTGTGCTCAAAGCTTCATCAAGCAAAAAATAATTGAGGCATCAAAGCAAGTTCATAAAATATTCAAATAAGTGAAATAAAGATGAATGACCTACTGCCCAAAACGAGGTAGTTTTGAAAGTAAGCTTAATCGTATAGTTAAAGTGCTCAAATCAAAGAAACTTTAACACCTTACTAATTTATTGTGATGCTTAAGTCATAGCATGTAATTTAGTAGTTGTGTTACCATGTTAGTATTCCGCTTTTTTTTTTTACCTTGACGAAGTATACCTTAGGGCACAAAGAGTATATAAATAGAAGACACGGCGCTTTGTATATAATAAACATGATTAGCATCGCAGAACATTAAAAATGAATAAATAATATAACAGAGAAGATGAGGTAAAGTAGTATAACATCTGCTATATATATGTATCGGAAGCTAAAGCTTCAGTTCTTGTTCAATTGCAAAAGAAGGATACATATGCTGGGCCAGTGTACACTAAAAAGACCTATGACCTATGTCAGTGAAATGCAATTCTGTAGGATCTTCAGAGGACATTTCAAACTAGTGGATCTAACTAACTACATACGTATGACTAAGCCTATGGGCCAAATGCTGCATACTGCCAAAAGAGGACCATACTATACAATGTAGTTTGCTGGTCGGCGTCTACTCTATCAGGTAGCCATTAGCCATATCAAGCCCGGCTTGAGCGTAGTCTGCGTTAGGTCTAGATGAGGAGGAAGGTGAATTAGTAGCCTCGAAGGGGTCGCTCTCAAAGCTGAGTGGGATGTTCGGGACCACCTGTGGAGCTCAAGCTGGTGGAGAAGCAGCTAGGGCTGCAGGTGCTGCAGGTGTTGTGGGTGGTAGAGGAGGTGTAGGGTGTGCTACATGCAGAGGGATGGCAAAATATGGAACAATATGGTCAAATGCAGGGGGAATCGCAAAGTCTCTATGACTAAAAAGGTAAAGACGGAAACAATAAGAGCCAACTATGAACAGTGAGTCAAACAACGGATCGTAATGCAGCTGAATATCAGGGATCTCAAGGAAAAGTACTATCGTAGCCTCGATTGCTAAAGTCTGAGATTGATGCGGAAATATAAAACAAGGTGACAATTTGAAGAAATTCTTAGTAAGATTCGTGTGTTGTGTGATACTGATGTCGACTTCAATCTCAGTTGCTTTGATTTTCATTTACATAAAAAAAATGTAATATAGCCATAATATTCTAATTAATTATTATAAAGAAAAACATAACCCGAAGCAAAACTTAGTTTTACTTAAAATAACAAGAGGTGAAAACAGAAACACATTCCTAATTTAGGCACAAACCATAGTATAAACAAGAATATAAGCACAAGAGATATACAGGCATTCAACTCAGAACTAATGAACAAAGTTATATAAAAGCATAAATGAAAGTGAAATGCACTTAGCTTTAGTGATCCTTTAACTCAAATGACTTATTATTTTCCACACTTGGTCCTCTGGGAGTTCTTGGCCATGCAACTCCTGGGTAATAGTCTGATTTTCAAGACCGAGCTCGTTCCTATACAAGAATGTTGGGTTTACTTTTCCCAACCTTATCACTGATCTATTCCCCTTAACTTTAATTTCAGGCCGACCCAAGTATTATGGAACCTTTCTCGTAACATGACTCTTATAAGTTTCATGCAAGTATGCATATGTGTCAAGTGTATTTCACAACTCATGCATAATCCTTCGTCGAAATTTCGGCAGTATAACGAATCATGTTCGCTTCCCCATGAATAGTGCTAGTACTCAGACAACAAAATATCTAGAAAACCCACAATAGCACATTCATTTATCAATATCATTCAATAACATTACCAAAGACATAACACTTTCACCTAAGTATACTTTCCTTCTTACGTTATTCACCTCTGCCCAATTTTTGAAATCAAGCCATAATTTCTATTTATGTCCTTTGGACCTCAAACTTGGATATGTTGAAATATATTTGTCTAGTTTACAATTTTTTTGGTCCCATCTAATTTTGATTCAGGTAGCTCAAGTTATTGGAAATTTACCTCAGATTGCCCTGTAACTAGCCATAATTGCACACTCAAAAGTAAAAATCTACTAAAAATAGAAATCTGAGTGGATTCCTATCAAAACTATGTGGATTTAAAGCTTGTTGATTAAATTTTCATATCCAAAATGTTTCACTTCATTTGTTTAAGGAGAGCTCAATTTATGAACTCACAAAATTGATAGACTTGAATTGCCCTATCTCTGCTCCAATAGAACAAAGGGCAACTTAAATAATTTACTGGGAATTATAGAAAATGAATTTGATCATGAAATTTTTGTAGCATATTCTATTATGTCTTCCGTTTCTAAAAAAATTTGTTTCACTCCATTCCAAGTTGTCTAGGGTAAGTTTTGCCTGAATAACCTTCCCTGCCCAAAATCAAACTTAGAAGCCTAGGGCAAACTCCCAAAATTCATATCTCCTTCAATACTGACCCAATATCCTTATAACATATATGTATGGAAATTTGTAAATGTCTAATTTTATATAAAAATAGTTTATCGAGTTTTGGTGGCTGGATTTTGGGCTGTACATGACGCATGTACGGACATCATAGGGTTTCACCCAAACAACATTCTGCTTCTTTCTATTTCCTAATTCTCTCATTCCAACTTCCATTCTAATTCAAAGACTCCAGTTACAACAACCGTAAACCATCATCTACACCTAATATAGAATCAAAGGAATGAATAAAAATGAAATCTCATGCAGCCACAATCCAGAAATTTCAAAATAGGATTTGAGTCCTACCTCTAAATTGATGGGTTTCTTGATTGAGATTGATGTTTTTGGGCAAGGAAATGGATGAGGGCTTGAAAGGGAGTGAAGTGAAGGAGGAGAAGAAAAAGAAAATGGAAGAGAAGAGGCTAGAGAGAGAAGGAGCCGTAAAACAAGAAGAAAGGAGGAGAGATTTTTTTTTTCTTTAAAGCAAGGAGTAGTTGAAAAGAAAGCATTGTGATTGGACGAGAGGTTAAGTGGTGGATATGAAGCCAAGCTCTTCCTCATCTTGGGCAGCATGTGGCATCCTCTTTGTGGGTAAGACTGTTTAAGTTTTAGCCAGTCACTCTAGGGTTTTAGGCACATAATTTTGTTGGTTCGGTTCTAGCAGTTTAAAACACCGAATCTTTATCGATTTCTCTCAAATCGGTAAAATAGTTTGGAAAATTTTTTTGTGAGAGTTTCCATGTGTTTTTTCCAATTCTCTCAAGTCTGATCCATTTAACTAGCATCTAATTAGTTTCTAATTAGCCTTTAATTGACTTTTAATTAAATATATAATTGCTTTCTAATTAATTTCACTGATTCGTTAAAACCGAACAAATCGATTAAAATGATAGAATTTTTCGAGTGTTATAGAAACAAACATGTATTTTTAAGTTTCATGCCCTAAAGCTTCATCAAGTGAAAATTCATCATTCAACACACTAAACCAATATTTTGAACACTTAAAACAAGCGAAATAAAATCATTTAAGGTGCTGTCCAAAATAAGGCAGCCCTTAAGTTTTCTTTTAAAACACTTAGTTAATGCACCAAACGCAAGCAAAATCATCATGCAAGCACATAATATCAAAATATAGGTTTTGTAACTTCAAAATAACATTTTTGCTCACTTTATTTTCATGAAAAACATGCTAACAATAAGAGAACAAAACATGGTAGTTCTTAAAGAAAGTAAAGCTTTGGGTTATAAAATTAATCCTTTTTTATACAAGCCTTTGTATAGATTCTTCAAAAACCATTTGAAAATATCAAAACCATAAACATCATTATTGTAGAAACTTGACTAAGGGTTTACTTAGACATTTTATCAAATAGTTGATGTGCAACTCCATAGTTTTTCACGTGTTGCATGCACTACCTTCACAAAACATCACCAAAAACATGAATTTTCAAGCTTTTAAGCATCATAAGCAAGAGAATACTTATCTATATGGACCAAGCACTTAAATTTTCATCATAAATCAACCAAAAGCTTCTCATGAACATGACTTTTGGCTTACTACCCCCATATGGTTGAGAATGAGTTTTCATTACTAGTTTTAGTTATTTTGCTTATAAACTTCAAAACAAAGCACACAGGGCTTCTTCACATAAAAATATATCATCTAAGGCATCAAACCAACACTTTAATATCATAAAATAGATGGGAAAGGATGAGGCTATATTCTGTCCAAAACAGGGCAGGTTTGAAGAGTTTAAAGAGATAGGATTTAAAGTTTTGAAATTCAATTCCTTTCAAGAACCAAGCTTCTAACAAGCAAAAGGATTATTTTAAAGGCTTCAAACCTCATCATCTAGCCTTCAAACTCATGAAGAACACAAAGCACCATCGAGACCCTCTATAGGCATTGTAACACCCTCCATTTTATAAGTCATGCTCGAGTCATGGAGTTATATTAAGACGTTGTCACGGTGCTTAAGAGAATCTTAAAATGTGGAAAATATAATACATGACCCTTCAACTGTATACTTTATTACTGAAATATAGCTCATAAATTTCGTTGTTTCTGATATATAGAGAATAAAATAATTACAATTTAAAAAAAAATTTATGACTAACATGTCATATAGAACTTGCCCCTACTGGTCGTTAATTAGCTTCGGTAGTCTGTTGATTTAGTTTGCTTTCGAGTCTTGCTCTGTGAACGTCCCGGTATTCCACCTCACACTTGATTTTCAACTTAGGTCTGGAATGTTTACGGAAAAGAAAAACATACAAGCAGGCAGTGAGAACCTATGGTTCCCAGTAGATAAATTCAAACCATATAGTGTCATCATAAGCATTCCAGCAACTTCGGTTTCTTATAAAAAAATATGAGCACATATTCACAACCAGTGGTTTAGTTTTAAGTTGAAAACATCTTTCTTGAATCGGGTTATATTTTAACAATCACTTGCCATGTTATGTAACATCCGATTTCCGAGTTCCGAGTTCGCCTTCGGATTCCACATAATTTCCGACCTCCGAAGTTATAGTTTAACACAATGGTACGGCCACCAACCTCCGAGTTTAATGTAACAAGTTCCGGCATTGGAGTTGACTCAACTAGAATGGACATGAGCTCGGATCCTTGGGTTGATTTCCAAGTCATACACAAGTTCCGATCTCCGAGTTTGTTCCCAGTAGCTTTCCATTCCTGTTGGCATTCCCGAGTTTGAATGGAGAGTTCCGAGATTATATAGTTATAAGCTGAATATTTCCGACCTCCGACCTCACTTCCAAGTTCCGAAATAAACCAGACAAGATTTCCTCAAGTCACAAACAAGAAGGGACGAGTTCTGACATCCGGCTTCAGCTACGAGCTCAATTAAATATGACACGAGTTCCGACTTCAAGCATAATAGAGGCGCGTTCCGATTTCAAATAGTATGGCGGTGAGTTCCACTAAGAGAGAGACGTGGCCGAATTTCAACCACAAAACTCCAACCAATCAACACCACAACTCTCATGTATTTAAATCAGACTCTTCTCTCCATTCTGGTCTGATTTACATTCTCCCCTTCCCCCTTGCTCCAGCCTCCTTCTTCCCTTCTCTCAATCAACTCTATTACTCCTTCAAGCTTAGCAAGGTTCTAACACTCCAAGTTTCAACACTTAGCCAAATCCTGCTCCAAAGAGGTAGGATTCTATTTCTATTCTTAAATTACTTGTACTATGATTACATGAAATTGTACTCTTCTTTATGTATTTGATGAATTATTGGATGTATTATGATGGATTATGATTGGATTAATAGGATATCTTAAGTTAGAATTTTGATTAGAAGGAGAAAATTTGAAGGAATGGAGGAGTAGGATACCGTCTGGATGAAGAATTCCACGGCAGTCCGTACGATGGAGTGTACGGCTCCGCCTACAATCGGTTAAATCCGATGAAACCATTTTTAGATGAAAGTAGACATCCAGGGCTTTCCATAGATATATCATATAAGGTTATTGGATTAGTATTGAGGGAGATATGAATTTTTGAAGTTTGACCTAGGGTTCAGGACTTTCATCCGGGCAGGGTGACTTGAGGAGGGTATAACTCACCCTACACAACTCCAAATTGAGTGAAACCAACTTTACTAGAAAGCTTACACATAGGGAAACATCCCAATATGAAAGTCCGAGTTTTTTATGGTCCCAATTGTTCCCAGTGATTTGGGGAATTTGCCCTATGTCCAATCCAGACCAAAACAGGATAGTTCAGGAAGGTCAACTTTTAGGACTTATAACTCGAAGTATACTTAAGCAAATCAAGTGAAACTTATTGCAAGTGAAATTTTGTCCTGTTAGCTTTGATATGACACCAATCTCGTATGATTTGAGCTTAGTTTCGATTTTTGGTGAATTTATATTTCCAGGAGGGTAATTTGGGCTAGTGACTGAACAGGCTGAGGTAAAAGTTGAATATCTTGAGTATTATAAATCAAAATGATATGGGACCAATGAGGTTAGAAAGTAGACATATAGATCTATGACATATCCAAAATTCAGATTTAAATAAGTTGAATAGAGATAAAGGTGGGTCATATGAAATTCGGGCAGAACCGAATAGAATGTGGCAGAATGGCCAAAGTGATAGTTTCACAAAGTGACCCAATTGAAGATTTCACAAGTATTAGGGAAACATATAAAGTTTGAGTTGAGGATTGCCAGTTTGACATTGATATATATGTGTTAAATTGATTATGCTGCTATGACTGATTTGTCCGTGAGAGCTGGCACTATTCATAGGGAAACGGACCTGATCTGTTGTGCTGCCGGATTTACGGCAGAAGTCTAAGAAGCTAGGAATGTTTAGAGGTAAGGATGAATTTTAAAATGATATGAGTTATCAAGGATGAATTAAAGTATGAATGGGTATATAGAAACCCTATATTCAAGAATGACATAAGTATGAGATGAGATATATGAAAGTAAAGGACAAAGCATATGTATGAGTGTCGGTAGAATGGTGAAAAGGCTACGAGCCTTTATACGTTACGAGTATGTACATGAAGATCATGTGTGCAATGACATATGAAAATGAATGAAGTATAGGTACAGTTAATATGACTATGCATGACCTTATATGAGAATGAAAAGCCATGAGTATATTAAATGAGATCCCTCTACCTTGGAGGCACGTGGTCAGATGAGATCCCTCTATATTGAAGGCACGTGGTCAGATGAGATCCCTCAGTTTTGAGGCACGTGACCAGAAGAGATCCCTTCATTTAGAGGCACGTGGCCAGAATGAGATCCCTCCAAGACTAGAGGCACGTGAATCCCCTTGCGGGTGAGTCGGTGTGACGACGGTCACGGGTGAAGTTGACGAGCTCACTCCAAGGCCAAGCTACCCAAGGGCAGTAACAGCACCCTAGGGACGGCGATACATAACGCCTAGGTGTGCCAAGTAAAAAGCTAAAAATTTAAGACTAAAGACTAAAGATGACAGCATATGCAAGAACCCCACTCACATCAAGCATGGCATCGACCCAGCTAGTGTGAATATCGGGGATAGGACTTACATGAGGCATGGCATGACCCAGCTAGTGTAAGTACCGAATGAAAATCCCATGTTCCTAAGGAACGTGACATGGCGATCACGCTCTGACGGGGTATGACATAGCGAGCATACTCTGGAATATGGCACGTAGAGATTTTATGATGAAGAGAAGGAAGTAAATTTTATGTGTATGCCTAAATTCAAGTACAGACGAAGTTATGTGTAAGTGCTATGTGTAGTTTCATATATTGCAATTATTATCCATGATATCATTCATGAATTGGTTTTTATGGGTTTTTCCCAAGTGACAAGTGTATGAGTAAAATGAACTTTGCTTCGGGTAATATATTTTCAAACTGTAAAATTTAATAGCCCACATGATATGTTCACCTTTTTCTTAATAAACCGAAGCAAACTGTAGATGACCATGATGACACTATGTATGAAAATTAGAGAATCCTATTGAGAATTTTATAATTCTCACTCTTATTTCCATGTTGTCTCCAGATAATTTCAGAAGTTTCCGAAGACGGCTGAAGTGGCTGTCAGATGAGGTCCTTCAGTAACAAAGAACATCTCCAGGGTATGGTACTATGACTTAAGCATAGTACTGTGCTTGGGAGGGTGTTACATGTTATATGACAGTCATAAAAATATGAATAATAAAATAAGCTTCAACAAGAAACATAATAACATTATGACTTAACAAGATAATTGAAAATGCACATAAAATGCTTATACTTGACTGTATACAAGTGCACTTGACTTAATTCGTATCTTTCTTTAACTTGCAACTTGATCTTCATAAACTTTTCCATTACTTGGTCCCCTGAGAGTTTTTGGCCATTTAAACTCCTGGGTAATAGTCTGCTTTTCAGGATCAAGCTCGTTCCTATACAGGAATGTCGGGTTTACTTTCCCCAACCTCCCTACCAATCTATTCCCCTTAACTTTAATTCGGGTCTGGCCCAAGTATCATGGAACTTTCATCATAACATACTCTTCATGTTCATTATAACATAACCTTTATGATTTTCTTGAAAATGAACATGTATCTACATGTATATTATAACTGAAGCATAGACTTTACCGAAATTTTCGTGGCATAATGGATCGTGTCTGTTTCCCCATGAATAGTGCCAGTACTCAGAACACCAATTTCTCATAGAAGTGATAGCATTGCATTCATAATTCAACATTGAACTCATAGGAGCATTAGTTACATTAAGACAGAGTTACTACTTCAGCACAATCATTCAACCCGATTTTTGTAAATTAAGCCACAATTTCTATTTAACTCTTCTGGACCTGAAATTTGGATATATTAAAGTTTTATGTGTCTATTTTCTAAACTCTTTAGTCCCATCTAATTTTAAAAAATATAACTCAAGTTATTTAGGTTTTATCTTGGCCTGCCCTGTAGCTAGCCAGAATTATACACTTAGAAGTAAAAATCCACTAAAAATCGAAAACTAGTTCAAATCATACAAAATTGGCCTCATATTACAATATTTCATTTGCAAAAAGTTCCATTCCATTTTCCTTACTAGGGCTCGAGTTATATGTCCTGAAATTTGACCTTCCTAAACTGACCTATTTTGGCCCGGTTTGGACATAGGGCAATTTTCTCGAACAACTGGGAACAAACGAGACCTTATCTAACTTTGAAATTTTTATGACATATTCTTTTATGTGTAAGCTTTCTAAACAAATTCATTTCATTCAATTCCAAGTAGTATAAGGCAAGTTTTGCCTAGAACAACCCAGTCTGCCTAGAATCAAATTCAAAAACCTAGGTTGAAATTCAAAAATTTATATCTCTCTCAACACTAATCCAATAGCTTTATATGATATATGTATGGAAAGCCCTGGATGTCTAGTTTTATATAAAAATGGTTTCATTGAATTTAAACTACGATAGGCAGAGCTGTACACTCCGCCGTATGGACTGCCGAGGGTTCTTGGTTTTTCAGCTCCTCTCCTCTTCCTACTTTCATCCTTTCTTGCTTCCTAATCGATTTTAACATCACAAACAACTAACCAACCAGCCAAATATCATCATATTCATTCAATCATCACATCAAGAATTGAGAAAATAAGGCCACCACCAGCCACCCACAATCAGAATAGCAAGGTAAGAATTAAACCTCTACCTCTTTGTATGTGATTTGGTTATTTTGGAGTTTGGATTAACAAAACCTTGTTGAACTTGAAGGTTTGATAAAGCTGGGTGAGTGGAGAAGAGAAGAAGAGAGCTGAAGCAAGGGAGAAGGGGGCGTAGATTTGGCTGAGGGGAGAAAGAAAGAAATATGTTAACAAAGCTTTGAGGTGGTAGGTGAAATCTTGCAATTTGATTGGTTGAAGAACATAAGGCTGAATTTCAACCAACTCCTTTCATTCTTTGTGGCCTTTGTGGCGCCACTTTCATGGGTTAAGTGTTGAGTTCTCAGCCACTTAATGTAGGGTCAATGAGTTGAAAATCCTATTGGTTCGATTCCAACAGTTTAAAATACCGTAATCTTACCGATTTCCTTTAAATCGGTAAATTAATTTAAGAAAGTTTTTATGAAATCTTCTATACTTCTAACCTAATTCCCTCATATCTAAACTCAATTAGTTGCTAATTAATTGATCCTAAATAAATATTTAGTCGATTTGTAATTAATCTTAATTATTTGATAAAAACCGAACAATTGGATGAAAAATAATGAGAAAATTTCCGGTAGATGTTATAGGCATAGCCATACATGTGGGGTTTGGTGTGATTCTCCATGAATTTAGGCTTGATTATTGAAGAAACTCAAAAAAGTAAGAAAAGAGCATATAGTAAATCAAAGATATCACCATCATAACTTACAAAACCACATAGGTTCCTCGCTACGCTTACATGCTATGAGTCACCTCAAGGAAAAACATGGAGTTTTATTTCATAAAAACTCTAAAGGACAAATATATGAACATATGAACTCATGAATCTATAATCAAAACTTCAAAAACCCAAGAGAATCCATCAAATCCCAAACCCTTCATGAGCTTCAAGAAGCTTTAAAAGACAATAATAATTCTTAAAATAATGAAGAAATAACTCAAAGAACAACAAAAACCACATAAGACTCATGCATGATGTAACACCCTTCTAAGTGCAATATGATGCTTAAGTCATAATATCATACTTAGGAGTTGCTACTAATAAATTAGTAGACTTTGCTTGGTTATTTATGTATTCTCAAGAAAATAACATGATATCTATTTTGTAGTTCTGAGAAATACAAGCAAATGAATAGAGAAAATAGAAACTTTCTTATATTTACAAACATTTACATCATAGTGGCATTTGCTAAGTTATATAACAAGATACTTAATAGTATTTCAAAATACATAAAAGAGCTCTACTAAAAGCTTCTGCTAGCATACCAACCATCTAGTGCTAATATTTCTAACAATAATCTATAGCAACTAACATAGCCTCAATCAAACTCTACGAGAAAGGTCACCATCAGGGTCTTTTGAGTTATCTAAAGATAACATGGTAACACACAAAAGTGACAATTTGACGTTCTCAGTAGGTATTCCAACGTAACAAATAATCAGTGTCATCATCATTGTTTTAGCTATTTCAATTTATTAAAAAAATGTGATCTCATACATAGGGATAAAGGTATTTGTTTATTAAGTTCAGGAAAACATATTCTTTTGAAGTAGGTTACTTTTAATCATACACTTGTAGTAATCAACTCGCCATATAGAAACTAATCGTAATGCCTTGGTCATGACAGATTATGCTATCAAATAAAAGCAAATAAATTGCATGCTCATGAATGCATAACTTGTTGAATTTTTCTTATTTATTTCCTTAGTTAGCACATGCTTTTAAGCTTTATTGCCCTTGACTAGACTATTCTAGGATATGAACTCATTCCATGATTGTTGTTACACAATACTAATCTCGAGTCAAACTTAAGCTGACAAGGGGATTCACGTGCCTTTGATTGGAGGGATGTCATCTTTTAGCTAAATGCTGGCCATCAGAGGGGTTGCATAGTCTTAATATAATTGTCTCTAAGTGGACGAATCTTTTCTTCTCATATTTTTAGCTTGCACAATTTGTTCATGTGGCATAACATGTACTTCTATCATGCTAAGTCAAGAATGAATTTATTGAGAATCCGGCAGCATGACCGCCATAACATGGGACTACCAATTTAAATGGCTCATAATTTAGCTAGTAATCTAGAGAATCAAATCCTATCAATGATATATCACAGAATTTCAACATAAATGTATCCATATCAAGCACAAGCTGCTCCAATTTCAGAAATTCCAAGTAAATGGCTATTACATGGTACACACCTCTAGAACATACAAAATCAATGCATCATACTAAACTTTCTAATTGGATTTGTTCTCGAGTCCTTTGGACCTCTAGCTTGAAATATGTCCTCTTGCATTACAAGTTGAGGTGTGATATCTCAAATCTATCCAAAACTTCTAAAATACACTAAAATTTCAATTTAAGTCATTTTATTCTCAAATTTTACAAAAAAGATACTCCACTAACCTATTTTTAAACCTTTTTAGTCCCACTTAAGTTATTTAGATTTTCCCTACTACTGCCCTCTTATGAAACAGACTTGAGTAATCAAATGTGGAATATCACTAAAAATTCATCTTCTATTACTATGCCCTAAAATTTTACCGGCATATACCCATATGAACCTTTTTAAAAACAAAATTAGTTCCACTTAATTTAACTAATCAAAGCTTAAGTTATAAGCCCTACACTATGGTTGCCCTATATTAACGCCTAGAGAGCATAGGGCAATTTTGTGGATTTAATACGAATAATTCGCTGGGATTTTGAATCTAGTATTTTACAACCTTATTCTCCTACTTGTTAGCTTTGTAACAAAAGTGGTTGCACTCAAATTGAAGGTCCATAGAGCAAGTTATGCCTATTAGATGACACCCTGCTCAGCTTTATCCTTCTCAGCTCAGTACTTAATTGAAAAATCCATAACTTCTTCGTCTTAAATCTAATTGACCTCAAATTTCATGGGTATACTCTCTTTAAGTTTCAACTAAAATTGGTTCCTTTTCATTTTGAATTTCCTAGCTTGAGATAGAATTCATGGATTAGTTGTTGTCTAAATTGGCTTAGCATAGTCAAGTTTCTGTTTTGTATTCTTTTGATTTCCTAACTTAATATTATTCACTAATCAAATTTTGCTACTTATAAATCATTGAGACAAGCTCATATATCATCATATCTAGACCTAAATCTGTGCGGTAAAATAAGTTGAAAACCCTAGCTGTATGGAAACTAAATCAATATAAGACAAGTTCTATGAACCCTACCTCACTTCCAATTCTCAAACCCCTCTAGTTTTGATCTCTTGAAGCTCGAAAAGCTCCCAAACAAGCTAGAACAACAACTCCTCCTTTTCTTGCTTATGACTGAAACTTCTTCAAATAAAAGAGGGAGTTTTTGGCTTTAATATGGTGCTATATGATGGTGGTGAAGGTTGGAAATGGTGTAGTTTTTAAAGTGTGTGAGAAAGAGAACAAGAATGGATGAGAAAAGAAGCAAAAAATGAAATAGGATAAAGAGAGAGGTCCACAGCTAGGAGAGAAAAGATAATGAGATTTTTTTTGTTGATATTTTCTACTTTTGAATTTATTTTATAATTGGTTGATGTGTAAAAAGTGGAGTTCAGTAAACTGTGGCCATAATTCATTCTTATTTTCACTATCTAGATGGCTATTTTTGAACCACAAAAATTAATTTTGTCACATGATAGTTAGGCTTTTCTGTAGATTAAATTCCTATCTGATCACTTTCTTGTGTTCTAAAATACTATTCTTAATACTTTTACAATGCGATTAAAATTTATTACGAACAAATGTTAATTGCATTATATTATTCCTATTATTATTATTATTATTATTATTATTATTCTGCCTTCCCTCTTCTATTTATAAACTTAGTGTTAGTCAATCCCTAACATATTAATTGTTGACATGGCTAAATCGGGGTGATACATGTGAAGCCTATAAGTGGAAAAGAAAAACCCTACATGATTATGGAGCTTGAAACTCGAATACACCAAGGGCTAGACCAGAACTTCTTCAAGGTTTTTACTTTTATTTGAGGGCTAGAACTCAAGCTAGGACGGTGGAAAGTGTTGGTGTTTGAGGGAGATGAGAGTTGATGAAGTTTAGGTGCTGTTTTAATAGAGCTTCTTGAAGCTTTTGAGTGAAAATGATGGAGGTGGAGGGAGATGATTGTCTTGGCCAAAAGGACAAGTTTTGGGCTGAGTTCTAAAGTGTGGAATTGTATTAGGATAGGTTCTATTTATAGATAAAGGCTAGGGTTAGTGATAGGTTAATTACTTGATTAATTTTTGTTTAATTAGTTAGCTAATTTAGTTAATTATCAAGACTATCTACAGCTAACCTAGAAGCTTCACAAATATTATTTAGAGACCTATTAGACTGATAATCACACGAATCATAATGCTTTAAGAGAGTATTATATAAGTTACTCATCAATTTAGTGTAAATATGATAATTTGACCTTAACTAGCTAAGCTTGTTTATGGTTAATTTCTTCACATAATTAGTAAATGATAAAATTTTTGTATTCTACTATCAAAACCATATTTATATATGTATATTAGAGGATTATATGCCCTCAATTAAAATTTTAGCCTTAATTTCTAAATTTTAGTGTTTCACGTGTTTATTCACTTAATTAAGGCAAATTGGTTCAACTTGTTTTAATTTTAATCTTTGAAAAATATACTTACATGATTTCATATGGGTCTACATGAATTTTAGATGATTAAATGTGTTTAGGTGTGTTTGACACATTAAATGTAGTAAAAAAAGGTAATTTTGACTATGTTATCTTAATCCTTCTGCATAATTCTTCAACTTCCTTTATTCTTCTTTCAAGTCACTCCATTTTTCTTATGAAATTCTGATTGTTTAGGATTTAATTTAAGTGTTAATTCAGCCATTACAAATTCATTGGCTATTAGTTGTATTTTTTTGTGCATTTTTATCCAATTTCCTAGCTCAATTAGTTAATTTACTATCTATAATTCATATATTAATTTATTGTTTCATAAAATAATCATTCCATGGGAAGATATGATGAAGATGGTGTGAATTAGGGCTGGAATAGGCTAAGTAAGTTTTTGACTCATTAAATATGGTAAAAGGAAATCTTTGAAAATTCAAAACTATCTTAATTTACTTGATTAGGTTAAACTCTTTAATTAATAAAATATTCATCATTCATCACATGGCTTATGTAGGTTTGGTGTCATGGTGAGTGATTAATGAGGCTAACTAAGGTTTAGTTGACTATCTAGACGATTAAGAAGTTAATTAGGTGATTTATGCATAATTAAGCCCAAAAATAACTAATGAAGCTCAAATAGTTTTCAACCACTATTCATGACCCAATCATGAAGCCCATTTTGTATAGCCCAAGGCCAAAACTCCATTGAAACATTTTTCCTACTACAAGTTTAAGTGGTCTTATAGGTTTTTTGAGACTTGTTATGCACCCTAATAGGGTCATTTTTATGTAATTATGTAAATATTATTTAATTATAGTGCACCGTGCAGTGGAGGACTATAATGCCCAGGTTGAGAGTCATACAAATTGTGACACTTTATTTTGTTGGACCCTACGAAAACTTTAAGTCTAGACCCTAAGCCTCCTTGGAGGGCTATATGTTTGGGACATTTTCATGGGATTAAAAGTCTCGGTAATTGTTCCTTAGATATCCAAGAATTAAAGAGCGATTTTTGATAAATTTTTGAAAGTTATTAACCCTTTTCGTTTTCAACCTTGAAGTTTAAGAAAATGCAAGTTTTCGGAAGTTTGTACTAAACTAAAATCCAAAAGTTGGATTTTGATTCTTAAGGAGTTTGATTTTTTCAATATTTTTATTGGATTCAAATGGGAGGTATTCTCTTATTCACATTTATGTTTTAAAGTTAATGGATAGTAAAATAAGTACATGATGAAATTTTAGAGGTGGAGATGAAAAAAAAAAAAAGTGGATCGGGTGCCTAGCCGCCTAGGTCCAGTGCCCAAGCGCTGGTTGTGCTATGAAATGGCTCTGTTTTAGGCATGCGGGCACCCAAGCGTGAAGTTGTAGCGTCCAGGTGCCCATTAGACAGAATTAAAAGGAGAAGCTCAAACCTTCTCCCCCAAATCTACCATCTCACTTTCTCTCTTCTTTCTCTTCCCCGACATGGATTCTGCCTTTCCCTCACTATTTTCTACTCAAATCCATCACTAATCCATCTTCACTATCATATTTTATCTTCATTCAGCTCTCTCTCTCTCTCTCTCTCTGGCTTCCTTTAGTGAGAGAATCAAAGGTTAGAGGAGACCCACTTCTCCCCTCATGCTCCTCTTCCTTCCTCCACCTCCTAAGGTAATTTTTGACCTCTAGCTTCTTTATTAATTAGACCATGGATTAGTTGAATCTATTATGGATTTAAGATTGGGTCAAGTAAGAGGGAGTTAGGGTTTGGAATTGGGAATTTTGAATAGGGAAGATAGTTTAAGTAAATCCTTGATCATAAACACTAATTTGTGTTTGGTTTATGATCCTTATGATGTTAGATACACGTGAAAATCATCTATGAGCTTAGTGGCATCATCAGTAGAGATCTCTTCCTCTTGGCCTAGTATAGTGAGTGATAATATACTTATGGCTTGTCTCTTATCTTTAATTTCCTAAATGCATTCCTAAATTGTGTTTTAGTGAAGTTCTATGAAAGAATAGAAGTAGTGTGTTTTACTTCATAATTATAGAATTCTTGAAGTAATCATGTTAGTAATATATACGTGTTCATATATGTTTAAGCATAAAAGTGTGGAACAAGCTCTTATAGAAACTAATTTATGGTATTTAAATAATATGAAATTTCAAGTTATTAGAAATTGTTATGTTCTTAAAGTCAATGTTTTGAGCTATTTGTTAGAAAGAACCAATTACATTTCAATAAATTGAGAAAGAGCTCTAGATACTTCAAATTGAAAGTATTATACTTTGAAACTATACTTGATAGTACAATTATTTTGAATATTTTGAGGATTTGATAACTATGGTTGCTAAGAATATGGAAGATTCTTGAATCTTATTATGCATTTAAAGTTATAAGCAAGATGTATATGAATTGAGTTAAAGAAAGGTTTTAGTGAAAAGATGCAAAGTTTACATAAGGGAAGGGAAATGTAGTAGAACTGTTTGCTAATAGTAGCAATATTAGCCTTGGTGCACCTCGAGTAAACCAGCTAGCAGGGTGATTGCTAGCCTGACATGTTTGATCGACATGTCCGGAATATATAAACATGCACAGGCATAAAGTTATCATTTATTGCTAGAGTTAGGCCACAAGGCCACTGTAACATCCACCAAAATTTTCTTATCGTTTTTTGCCTAATTGTTTAGTTTTTATCGATAATTGAGATTAATTAAAATTTGACTAAATAATTATTGAGGATCAATTGATTAGTAATTAATTGAGTTTAGATATGAGGGAATTAGGTTAGAAGTATAGAAGATTTCATAAGAATTTTCTTGAAACAAATTTACCAATTTAAAGGAAATCGGTAAGATTATGGTATTTTACACTGCCGGAACTGAATCAATAGGATTTTAACTCATTAACCCTACTTTAAGTGGCTGAGAACTCAGCCACTTAACCCATGAAAGTGGCACCACTTTGGCCACAAAAATGAGGAAGGTTGGCTGAATTTCAGCCTCTTGTGTTTCAACCAATCAAAGCCTTTGAAGCCAACTACCCTTCTTCTCCTTTAATCAGATTTTCCTCCCTTTTTCATTCACTCTGATCTACCTCCCCTTTCTTTCTTATTCAGCTCTCTTCTTCTCTTTTCCACTCACCCAAATCCCTCAAAGTATCTAGCTCAACTAAGTTTTATTCATCCAAGCTCCAAAATCAAGCCAAATCACATAATAAGAGGTAGAGGTTCAAATCTTGTCTTGCTATTCTAATTATGAGTGGTTATTGGTGACTCTATTTTCTCAATTCTCGATGTGATAATTGAATGAATATGATTTTGGCTGGTTTGTTGGCTGTTGTTGATGTTAAATTCAGTTAGGAAGTAGGAAAAGGTGAAAGAATGAAGATGTAAGAAGTTGGAAACCTAGAATCCCTTGGTAGTCCGTACGGCGGAGTGTACGGCTCCACCTACCACACTTTAAATTCAATGAAGCCATTTTTATATAAAACTAGACATCTAGAGCTTTCCATACATATATCATGTAAGGCCATTGGATTAGTATTGAGAGAGATATGAATTTTTGAATTTTGACCTAGGTTTCTAAGTTTGAATCTGGGTAGATTAGGTTTTTCAGGGCAAAAGTCACCCTATACTACTTGGAATTAAATGAAACCAATTTTGTTAGAAATATTACACATAGGAGAATATCCACAAAAATTTCATAGTTATATAAGTCCCATTTGTTCCTAGTGTTTCAAGAAATTTTCCCTATGTCCAAATCGGGCCAAAATAGGGCAGTTGAGGAAGGTCAAATTTCGGGGCTAATAACTAGAGACCTACTAATTCAAATGAAATGGAACTTCTTGAAAAGGAAATTTTGTCCTGTTAGCTTTAATATGAGACCAATTTCGTATGATTTGAGTTCGTTTTCGACTTTTAGTGAATTTTTAATTTTAAGTGTGTAGTTTTGGTTAACTTCAGGGCAGGCCGGGATCAAACCTAAATAACTTAAGCTACACTTATCAAAATTAGATGGGACCAAAGAGGTTGGAAAATAGACACATAACACTTTAACATATTCAAAATTGAGGTCCAAATGATTAAATAGAAATTATAGCCTGAATTATAAAAATTGGGTTGAGTGATTGTGCTGAGGCAGTAACCCTGTCTTGATATAATTAATGCTCCTATAAAGTTAATGATGAATTATGAATGAAATGTTATGACTTCTTTGATGAGTTGGTGTACAGAGTACTAGCACTATTCATGGGGAAGCGGACACGATCGGTTATGCCACCGAAATTTCGGTAAAGCCTATGCATGACTTATGATATCCATGTTGAAACATGTGCATTTTCAAGAAAGTTATAAAAGTTATGTTATGATGAACATAAGAAATATGTGATAATGAAAGTTCCATGATACTTGCGCCAGCCCTGGATTAAAGTTAAGGGGAATAGATCAGTAGGAAGGTCGAGGAAAGTAAACCCGGCATTCGTATATAGGAACGAGCTCGATTCTGAAAAGTAGACTATTACCCAGGAGTCTAAATGGCCAGGAACTCCCAGGGAACCAAGTAATGGAAAAAGCTTATGAACAAAGGTTCAAGAATGAGCTTTGCATGATTACATGGAATACATGGTCACATTGAATAGTTATTACAAGTTGTTTTCAGTTGTTGGTCATATTTACTTACTGCTGTATATTCGTTTATTCTGTTCAATATTCAGAGAATCACTATTTATTAGTTTGTTCTGTTTCTTATGCCATCTAAAGTAAAACTGAACCTTACCTCGGACCAGACATTTTCTTAAACTCATTAAAATGGATAGTCCAGTTTGAACAAATATTTTTATAATTAAATAAAAACTGAGACAACTGAGAATGAATGTGATGTCAGATAAACACCATACGCGAACCCTACTAAGAATTTCCTTAAATTCTCACCTCGTGTTGTATTTCTGCATCATTCTCAGACGCTGGCAATGGACTCGACGGCCACTCTCTTTATTGAGATTCCAGACCTGCAGCTTCACCATGATCCCATCATAAACTCACTGTATATGGCCGGTTCCTGCCATTTCCATCTTTATCTATTTAGTAAAAGGAATTTTGTTGACCCTCTATTTCATCCTGCTTTTGACCCTGTTGTCCCATGCTTTGCGGTCCCACTATACACAGCACACCCACCTCCAACACCTCCGGCACACGCAGCTCCTGCAGCCCCTGCTGACCCTACGCCAGAGTCACCCCCGCAGGTGGTACTTGGCATCCTGCTCAGCTCCGAGAGTGACCCTTCTAAGGCCACCAGCTCACCATCCTCCTCCTCAAGACCCAGTGCAGACTACTCTCCAGCCGGGCCTGGCATGGCCAACGACTATCTGACTAAGTAGGTTTGCCATAAATGATGTTGTACAGCATGGCCCTCTTTTGACAGTATGCAGCTTTGGGCCATAAACTTAGCAGTAGGTTTGAAATGTCCTCTGAGGACCCTATAAGATCATTTGACTGACACGAGCCTTATGTCTTTTTGGTACACCGGCCTCACTAATGTAACCTGTTTTGAAATCTGCACATAAACTGAAGCATTGGCTTATGATTTATATATGCACGTATACAGTTGATGTTATATTACTCATTCTTATCTTTTATGGTATTTTGTTAAATTTCGTCATGCTCATTATATAACAGCTTGCTGTTTTGTCTGTTTACAAAAAAAAAAAATGAGATGTGATACGAATCATGAAAGGTAAGTAGAATATCAACACGGTAACACAGTCCACTTAATTTCATGCTATGACTTAAGCATAACATTAAATTAGTAGGGCATTACAATTTTTGGTATCAGAGCAGTTCGTCCTAGCTAAGGCCAAAGGATTGGACTAACTATGCTTCGTGCATATTCTGTACTTCTAGCTGATAACATGCACTAGATCTTGCCTGTACGGTTGATATATAGATGTGCATGAGTATGAGGTGCCTGACCGTGTAAGCTGTTATTTACTAGCACATTAGACTTAGTATTGAGCCTGATCAACTCAATAACTTTTGTTTTGTGTGCTCAGAACTTAATTGCTTCCGGAAGGCGAGGTAGGCCACATGCAGAACTTGCTCTAGAGAACCCAACTGACTTTATGGCCACAATGCGAGAAATAGCTCATGCAATGCAGGAGCAAGCTGCGGCAGCTCACCAGATGATGGATCAAGGCCATGGAGAAGATTTTCTCTGTTCTGGATTGTTCGGATCATCAGAAGGTGACTTTTGCCACATATATGCTCGAAGCAAACACAGAGTTTTGGTGAAATGGTGTACAAAGACTCTTTGAAGAATCTCAGACAGTAGTCACTTGGATGGTATTTAGGGATGTATTCTATCAAAAGTACTTTCCTGCCTCTGTTTGAAATGCCAAAGAACTCGAATTTATGCAGCTTCGTCAAGGAAACCGGACGATATCCGAATATATTGCCAGATTTGAAGAATTGTGCAAATTTTCTACAATTTACCAAAGGAACCCAGATGAAGCTTGGAAGTGCATCAAATTTGAAGGAGGATTATGAGAAGATATTCTTACCGCAATAGGGCCAATGGAGATTAGGGATTTCCCTACGTTGGTGAATAAATGTCGACTTGTGGAAGATTGCAACTTGAAATTAGCTGCAGCCAGGGCATTTGGTGGTAGTTTCAAGAAGGAGTTGGCCCCACAGGGCCCAAGATTCAAGCCCAATATACAACAATAGAGGAGATTCCCGCCGACAGGTAACAAAGGCAAACAGCCTCAAAGGCCTTTTCCGAATCCAACTTGGATGAAATGCGGTAAGAATCATGGCGATCGACCATGTTTGGCAGGCCAAAATGTCTGCTATGGGTGTGGCAAGCCAGGCCACAAAATTTATGAGTGTCCAACCAGGAATCCATCACAGCCGCCTCGACCCCAACGTCAAGGATGGGTCTTTACGATGAATGCCAAAGAAGCTGACAAGTCTAAAAGACTAATTCAAGGTACCTGTGAAGTGGACGGTGAGACTCTAACTGTACTTTATGATTCGGGTGCCTCCCACTCATTTATTTGTCATGATTGTGTGGCTGTTTTGTGATTACCAGTTTCTGAATTGCCTTATGATCTATTGGTTTCTACTCCTACTAATATACTAGTTAAAACTAGTCAAATTTGCATCCATGTTCCTCTTCGAATTGAGGGTAGGACCTTTGCAGCTGATTTGATTTGCCTCTCTCTCTCTGGACTTGACATAATTCTGGGCGTGGATTGGCTTTCTGCCAATCGAATCATGCTCAATTGCTCTAATAAGATGGTGGTATTCCCTTCTATCTCATCTTCTGAATCCCAAGCCTCAACACTCTTCTATCTGAACTCTCTATTAGTAAACTATAGTGGGTCGAAGAGTCAAGGATACATTCTCTTGTCAGCTAATGTGACGGAAGTTGAACAAAAATAAGAGGAGATCCTAGTTGTTAAGGAATATCCTGATATTTTTCCAAAAGATATTCCTGAATTCCTTCTTGAGAGAGAGATTGAGTTTACCATCGAGTTGGTTCCAGGTGCGGGACCAATATCTATAGCTCTGTATCGAATGTCACCTTTGGAACTGATAGAACTAAAGAGACAGATTGAGGAGCTTTTGGAAAAAGGGTTCATACGGCCAAGCGTATTGCCATGGGGGGCACCAGTCTTGTTGGTCAAAAAGAAATATGGGAGCATGCGCCTATGCGTGGATTATAGGCAGTTGAATAAAGTGACGATTAAGAATAAATATCCACTGCCAAGGATTGATGATCTCATGGACTACTTACAAGGTGCAATGATATTTTCCAGAATCGATTTGCGGTCCGAATATCATCAAATTTGAGTTCGGGAACAAGATATCCCTAAGACAGCCTTTCGAACTCGTTACGAGCACTATGAATATACTATAATGCCATTTGGACTGACGAATGCACCAGCAATATTCATGGATTATATGAATTGAATATTGCGCCCATATCTAGACAAGTTTGCAGTGGTTTCATCGACGATATACTTGTCTACTCAAAGATGGAGTGAGAGCATACGGAACACTTGTGGCTGGTTCTGCAAATTTTAAGAGAAAAGAAACTTTATGCTAAGTGATCCAAATGTGAATTTTGGATGAAAGAAGTAAAATTTCTCGGCCATGTAGTGTCCTATATAGAGGAATCTCTGTAGACCCTAGCAAAGTAGAAGCAGTTCTAAATTGGGAAAGGCTGACCACAGTCACTGAAGTCAGGAGTTTTCTGGGCTTAGCAAGATATTACAAGCGATTCATTAAGAATTTTTCTCGAATAGCTTTGCCCTTGACCAAGCTAACTAGGAAGAATGTTCCATTTGAATGGATGCCAGAGTGCAAACAGAGTTTTCAAGACTTGAAGAGGAGGTTGACTACGACACCAGTGTTAGCCTGCCAGACCCTTGTGGACCATTTGAGGTCTATTGTGATGCTTCCAAACAAGGGTTAGGATGCGTGTTGATGCAAATCGGAAACGTGGTCGCATATGCCTCCAGGCAATTAAAGCCACATGAAAGGAACTATCCTACTCACGATCTCAAATTAGCTGCAGTAGTATTTGCCTTAAAGATATAGAGAAATCACCTGTATGGAGTGAGGTTTGAGGTCTTTTCTGATCATAAGAGTTTGAAGTACATCTTTGATCAGAAGGAATTAAACATGAGGCAGTGGAGATGGATGGAACTTCTTAAAGACTACGAATTTGAATTAAAATACCACCCAGGTAAGGCAAACATTGTGGCAGATGCTTTGAGCAGGAAATCGTTGACCATAGCCTGGATGATGATTAAAGAGATGGAGCTTATTGAAAGCTTCCAAAATCTTAATTTGGGAATCCTCATGACTCCCAAGATCCTTCTATTACGCCAAGTTAAGATAGCCAGTAGCTTTAAGCAGCAGATTCAGCAAGCATAGCAATAGGATACTAATTTTCAACATACAATTCATCTGGTGCAATCAGGGAAATTAATGGCTTTTGCCCAAGATAAAGAGGGCATCTGGTGGTGTCATAACAGGGTGTGTGTTCCCGAAAGGAATGATCTCTGAAGAAGAATCTTAGAAGAAGCACATAAAGGTGAATTCGCCGTACATCTTGGCATTACTAAAATGTATCAAGACCTCAAGAAAATGTTTTGGTGGCCGGGCAGGAAGTCAGATGTAGCAAGCTTCGTGGGCAAGTGTTTGACCTGTCAGAAGGTGAAAGTGGAACATCAGAAACCTTCCGGGATGTTACAACCCTTGGAAATCCCTGAGTGGAAGTGGGAGAGTATCTCCATGGATTTTGTAATGGGATTACCAAGAACATCAACAGGATATGATGCCATATGGGTTGTTATGGATAGATTAACCAAATCAGCTCATTTTCTACCCGGTCAAGCAAATTATCCGCTGGAAAAATTAGCTCAGCTATACATTCAAGAGATTATAAGGTTGCATGGGGCCCCTTCAACCATTATCTCTGACCGAGACCCAAGGTTTGCTTCACGGTTTTGGGGAGCCTTACAAAAGGCGTTTGGTGCTAAGTTGTGCCTAAGTACTGCATATCACCCTCAAACTGATGGTCAAACAGAAAGGACAATTCAAACCTTAGAAGATATGTTATGAGCCTATATATTGGAGCAACATAGAAATTGGGATCGATATTTACGGCTAGCCAAATTCGCATATAACAATAGCTATCACGCTAGCATCGGCATGGCTCCTTATGAAGCGTTGTACAGACAGAAGTGCCAATCTCCACTGTGTTGATATGAAACAGGAGAATCAACTCTATTGGGACCTGATCTAGTTGAGCAGACCACTGAATAGATCAAGAGAATTTGAAGTAAGATGCTTTCCGCTTAGAGCCGTAAGAAAAGTTAGCGGACACCAGGAGAAAGCCTCTGGAATTTCAAGAAGGAGACCACGTATTTCTGAAGGTTACTCCTACAACAGGGATAGGTAGAGCAGTTAAGGTCAAGAACCTGAGTCCTCATTTTATCGGTCCCTTCTGAATCTTGAAGTGAATCGGATCAGTTGCATACCGAATTGCTTTGCCTCCACATTTATCAAACCTTCATGATGTTTTCCATGTTTCTCAACTCAGAAAATATCAACTTGACCCTACACACTTCCTAGAACCCGAATCAATACAGTTAAAAGAGGACCTAACTTTTCGCATATAACTAGCACGGATCATAGACGGAAGTAGCAGGCAACTTCGAAACAAAACCATGCAGTTAGTAAAGGTAGCATGGGGAAAAAGAGATGCTGAAGACTACACATGGGAATTAGAATCAGACATGAGGAAAGATTATCCTGAACTATTCTCAGGTACTAAATTTTGAGGACAAAATTTTTTTTTTAGGAGGATGGTAATGTAACATCCACCAAAATTTTCTTATCGTTTTTCGCCTATTGTTCGGTTTTTATCGAGTAATTGAGATTAATTAAAATTTGACTAAATAATTATTTAGGGTCAATTGATTAGTAATTAATTGAGTTTAGATATGAGGGAATTAGATTAGAAGTATAGAAGATTTTATAAGAATTTTCTTGAAACAAATTTCTCGATTTAAAGGAAATTGGTAAGATTACGGTATTTTAAACTGTTGGAATCGAACCAATAGGATTTTAACTCATTAACCTTGCTTTAAATGGCTGAGAAATCAACCACTTAACCCTTGAAAGTGGCGCCACTTTGGCCACAAAAATGAGGAAGGTTGGCTGAATTTCAACCTCTTGTGTTTCAACCAATCAAAGCCTTTGAAGCCAACTACCCTTCTTCTCCTTTAATCAAATTTTCCTCCCCTTTTCATTCATTCTGATCTGCGCCCCCTTTCTCTCTTGTTCAGCTCTCTTCTTCTTTTCTTCACTCACCCAACTCCCTCAAAGTATCTAGCTCAACCAAGTTTTATTCATCCAAGCTCCAAAATCAAGCCAAATCACATAACAAGAGGTAGAGGTTCAAATCTTGTCTTGCTATTTTGATTATCGGTGGCTGTTGGTGACTCTATTTTCTCAATTCTCGATGTGATAATTGAATGAATATGATAGTATTTGGCTGGTTTGTTGGCTGTTGTTGATGTTCAATTCAGTTAGGAAATAGGAAAAGGTGAAAGAATGAAGATGTAAGAAGTTGGAAACCTAGAATCCCTCAGCAGTTCGTACGGCAGAGTGTAGGTTCTGCTTATCAGCATTTAAATTCAATGAAATCATTTTGATATCAAATTAGACATCAGGGCTTTCCATACATACATCATACAAGGCCATTGGATTAGTATTGAGAGAGATAGGTTTCTGAGTTTGAATCTGGGCAGATTAGGTTTTTCAGGACAAAACTCGCCCTATACTACTTGGAATTGAATGAAACGAACTTTATTAGAAAGCTTATATATAGGAGAATATCCCATAAAAATTTCAAAGTTAGATAAAGTCCCGTTTGTTCCCAGTGATTCAAGAAATTTGCCCTATGTCCAAATCGGGCCAAAATAAGGCAGTTCAGGAAGGTCAAATTTCAGGGCTTATAACTCGAGCCTTACTAAGTCAAATGAATGGAACTTTTTGCAAAGAAATTTTTGTCCTGTTAGCTTTAATATGAGACCAATTTCATATGATTTGAATCCGTTTTCGAGTTTTAGTGAATTTTTACTTTTAAATGTTTAGTTCTAGCTAGCTTCAGGGCAGGCCGGAATAAAACCTAAATAACTTGAGCTACACTTGTCAAAATTAGATGGGACCAAAGAGGTTAGAAAATAGACACATAACACTTTAACATATCCAAAATTGAGTCCAAATGAGTTAAATGGAAATTATGGCCTGAATTATAAAAACCGGGTTGAGTGATTGTGCTGAGGTAGTAACCCTGTCTTGATGTAATTAATGCTCCTATGAAGTTAATGATGAATTATGAATGAAATGTTATGACTTCTTTAATGAGTTGGTGTACTGAGTACTAACACTATTCATGGGGAAGCAGACACGTTCTGTTATGCCACCAAAATTTCGGTGAAGTCTATGCCTGAGTTATGATATAGATGTTGATACTTGTGCATTTTCAAGAAAGTTATGAAAGTTATGTTATGATGAACATAAGGAATATGTGATGATGAAAGTTCCATGATACTTGCGCCAGCCTCGGATTAAAGTTAAGGGGAATAGATCGGTGGGAAAGTCGGGGAAAGTAAACCCGGCATTTCTGTATAGGAACGAGCTCGATCCTCAAAAGCGGACTATTACCCAGGAGTCTAAATGGCCAAGAACTCCCAGGGGACCAAGTAATGGAAAAAGCTTATGAACAAAGGTTCAAGAATGAGCTTTGCATGATTACATGGAATGCATGGTTACTTTGAATAGTTATTACAAGTTGTTTTCAGTTGTTGGTCATATTTACTTATTGTTGTATGTTTGTTTATTCTGTTCAATATTCTGAGAGTCACTATTTATTAGTTTGTTCTCTTTCTTATGCCATCTAAAGTAAAAATGAACCTTGCCTCCGACCAGACATTTTCTTGAACTCATTAAAATGGATAGTCCAGTTTGAACACATATTTTTATAATTAAATAAAAACTTAGGCAACTGATAATGAATGTGATGTCAGATAAACACTATACATGAACCCTATTGAGAATTTCCTTAAAATCTCACCTCGTGTTGTATTTCTGCATCATTCTCAGACACTAGCGATGGACTCGACGGCCACTCTCTTTATTGAGATTCCAGACCTGTAGCTTCACCACGATCCCATCATAAACTCACTGTATATAGCCGGTTCCTGCCATTTTTGTCTTTACCTATTTAGTAATAGGAATTTTATCATCCTTCTATTTCATCCTGCTTTTGACCCTGCTGCCCCAAACTTTGCGGTCCAACTACACATGGCACACCCACCTCCAGCACCTCTCGCACTCAAGAAGACTGGCAGCCTCTGGCCGACCTTGCACGAGTCACCCCGCGGTGGTACGACATCCTCTCGACCGAGAGCGACCCTTCTGAGGCCACCAGCTCACCATCCTCCTCCTCGGGACCCAGTGCGAACTACTCTCCAGCCGGGCCTGGCGTGGCCAACGGCTATCTGACTGAGTAGGTTAGCCTTAGATGATGTTGTATAGCATGGCCCTCTTTTGACAGTATGCAGCTTTGGGCCATAGACTTAGTAGTAGGTTTGAAATGTCTTCTGAGGACCCCATAGGATCCTTTGACTGACACGGGTCTTATGTCTTTTTGGTACACCGACCCCACTTATATAACCTGTTTGAAATCTGTACATAAACTGAAGCATTGGCTTCTGATCTATATATGCACGTATATAGTTGATGTTATATTACTCATTCTTATCTTTTATGGTATTTTGTTAAATTTCATTATGCTCATTATATAACAGCGCGTTATTTCGTCTGTTTACAAAAAAAAAAAATGAGATGTGATACGAATCATGAAAGGTAAGTAGAATATCAACACGGTAACACTATCTACTTAATTTCATGCTATGACTTAAGCATAACATTAAATTAGTAGGGTGTTACAGCCACCCAGTCAGGCAACTATTTCTGAAATAGGATCCTCCTTTAAGCTTTATTATGATTTTGAAACAAGTATTTACTTTTCATATTATGAGAAAGTACTTCTATCTTTAAGTCCAATTTTATATCCATATTACATATGATTTATTATAGCTAGATTTAAAAGTATTATGCCTATATATGTTTACAAAGAAGTTATTATCCAATTGAATTAAAAAGGTGAATTAATGAATTATGTAGGTTTTACTGAAAATCTTACAGTATTTGATATATAGACAAAGTATAATAGCAAATGTGGTATGAGGTTTTTAGGAGACTTATAAAGTTATTGTTTTGCAAAAGTTGTGCTTCGACTTGTCCCACCCTTATTATAGGTATATTATCTTTCACTAAGTCATATGACTCACTCTTTTTTTCTTTCCATGTTTTTAGATAAATGCAGACTCATGCTTGAGTTTTTATGGTCAGCTGGAAGTGTTGGTCATCCTAATAAATCTACACTGTTCGTGTGGTTCTCAAAGGTTATTATATTAAGAAACACCTTTCCTGAGTGTAATTGTATACCTTTAGAAGTGCTCTATTAACCTACAGGTAAGGTCCTCCTTGTGTTGGGTCATATGTTGTAATATGTATATTGTTGTTTTGAGTTGTTATTAGTTTAAATTTCAATGATTATGGATTAAAGCTTCTTGAATAGTTATGTAAACACATTTCATATGTGATTATGTTTTAAATTCTCATATTATGTGCTATGCGGTACATTCAGAGAATGCCTAGATCTCCAATGATTTTGTGTGCTCATATTATTTTTACAAGGCGATGATCCTTATTTGAGAATAGTCCTAAATACAAAGGAGACTCTGCCCGATTTTGTTTAGAAAAAGAGTCTAATGTAGGCTTACTAGGGACGTGTCCCTATGCGCCGGTCACGTCCTAGATTGGGTCGTTACAAGGACGATGGCTAGAGGCAGGAGAAAAGTGATAATTGAAATTGTACATGAGTTTTCTTCTGAAAATAACACATTATTTGATTTGGTATTTGGGTTATTCATTTGGTTATGTTTGTGGACAGCTAGTTGTTGAGAAAAGGATATTTAGAGAGCTATAAAAGGGAGGCTTGGTTATTTGATTGATTTCTTACTTCTTCATGTTAGATTGCATTTACTGACAATGGCTACTTATTTCATAAGCTCTAGAGACCATTTTGGATGGGTTTAAATGCATGTATGCATTCATTTCACCATAATATTTCCCAGTTTCTACAATTTTTGCAAGATATCTTGACAGTGAGTTTGAATGCAAAAAAATGAAAATAATTTGATTTAGAAATTGGATCTAGTGTTTGGATTTTTTTTTTAAAAAAAAGGAAATGATTTGATTTCTAAATCCCATAGAATTAAGTACTATGTTATTTGAAATCCCTTCATTTTTTAGAAGATTTGTTCAAAAATGAGTTGATTTGGATTTTAAACTCTATATAGGACCATTTTACCCCTCATAATTTTGCAAAACCCTAAAATAGATGAGCTGTGTTTCGAGCCTCATCAAATTGATCATCACATAAGAAACCTCTCCTCCTTGCCTTTTCTTACACTGAGGGTTTGAGCCATTGAAGATTGCAGCCCAATTTATCTCTCTCTCTCTCTCTCTCTCTCTCTTGGGTTCTCAATTTTCTTATTAATTGTTCTCTATTTTTTTTTTTTTTTTGGTGATGTTAATATTTTTGTATGGTTGTGAATGTGGTTCTTGATTTTGTAGAAACTTGTTTTTGTAGAATCTGGTTCTTCCCCATGTTGTAGTAGATATCAATAACATAAATAACTAGTAATTGCATACTTGATAAAAGAGAATAGGTATTCAACAAGGGGAAATAAGTGTGTGAGAGAGAAAGGACATTCAATGGGGGGAAGTAAAACTAAGTGAGTGAGTGAGAGAAAGAGAAAGTGAAGAAGAAGAAAAAGAGGAGGAGGGAGAAGGAGAGGGGGAGGGTGGGAAAGAGAGAGGGAAATAATAAAATTAAATCAAATTAATTATTATTTAATTGAATTCCAATCAAGATAATTGACTTTTAATTCAATTCAATTCTTGTTTTACATAATTAATTCCAAACATGATACTTGATTCATGATTCAATTAAGTTCAAATCAAATCATTTGCCATTTTATTGCATTCCAAACACAACCTTGGAGATTGAAGTTTCCATTAAGCACCAGACGATATTGGGTGGCCATGTGAGCTTGGCATTAGGAAAGTTTTGCTCTCAAATTTGTTCATTTTCAATCATCCTCTTGTTCTTTGTATTGCCTTTGATAGTTTGCCATAATATTCGAGCATGGTGTGAGTACTTTTGCTCCTATCAGTGTGAATGTTCTTTCATGAATAGAATTTCAGCTTGCCTTGATGCAAAATCACAAGTAGCTTAATAGTATTTCAAGGCTTCTGGAATACAACTTTATCCTTGAACAGTGGCTTCACAGTGGTGCTGCACGGACTCGCGGCTGCAGGGCGAATGGCGATGATTGTTGTTCGGAGTGGTTGGGTTGATGGTGGTGCTGTATTCGTCTTCACCCAAATATAATCACATCTTTTCACCTACCTTCACTAAAAGAAATTCATTAAATATTAGCCACTTAATTTGCTTAAGCCACTACTTTACAAACTGCTTGCCTGATATCACCGGTTGATGACAATTATGGAACTAATGATTATGACAAGACAGTGGCTTGAAAGAAGTCTTACTTAAATTCTGCAACTATGAGATCAAAATGAGCATTGGTACTAGTAACAGAAAACATTTACTTTTGTAATCAATTATGATAAATATCGGGCTAAATGCTCCAAAGATGAATTTTAGGCAATTACATTAGAGAAATTTCTAAACCAAAGATGACAATTTTTAGCTTGATATTTAAGCCACTACTTCACATATGATTATGACAATTATGGAACTAATGATTATGAAAATTATGGAAGAACTTAGAAGTAATGAACTAATGATTATGACAAGATAGACATGGTTCCTATATTTGAGAAATTCAATGCATAAAGCAAATGCCACAAGCAAAATATTCGTGTAGAATAATGAACAAAGATCTATGTAGATAATAGTTCAAAACAATATACGATGGTAAAATAGACCTTCTTACTTCGCTCATCTCTTCCTAACTTGTAATCAAAAATAAGAAAAATTTTACTTAAATTTTGTAGCTATGAAGCCAAAATAAGCATTCCCAGTAGTAATAGAAAACGATTACTTTTCTCATCTTTTTTTTTTTTATTAGCTTCCTCCCATATGCATAAGAACGAATTCATTTGATTTTGGATAAATATTAGGCTAATTACTTTTGTCACAAATTAGAAATCTCATATCACCACCCAAACTAATTACAACAACAGCTCCATCTTATGGCCAATACCAATGCATTTGACCATTAATTCAATCACAAATGAAACGAAAATTCATGTAACTTGCACAACTAGTAAAAGATCATTTGGTGAGTTAAACAATACAAAAATCTAGTGAATTAGCTCATTAATCAAACTCACAGGGAAATATGAGGAGCAGTGGCAAGAATCCCTTGCTATCAGCCACATACAAGAAAACATATCAGAAAATACTAGCAAAATAGAGCCAGTATTACCCACCTTTTACATAGATAACTAATTATATCATATCTTATCAGAATTTAGCCTTTTGGCACCATTAAACCAGAGACGACAATTTTCTCCACACTAATTAAATACTCCAAAAGGCACTCCGTTGCTCATACTGTTGAACACGTTTGCTCCATTTAAGCTTCCAATTTTCACAATAATGACACTCATGGATTAAGAAACAAGTCCTTTATATTCAAAAACTGGTTTCTTGCAAACTTGACTTACATCAACAATCTAATTCTCACATTCACATTCCATTCCATAATTCTCGCATTTCATACAGGATAGTGCTATTCACTAACAACATAACAATCTAAATAGTGCATCAACAAGATAACAAATAACAAACTGTCAATCTCAACAATACATCAACAAAATTAGTCTAAACGTGATAATCCAGCAACTCTCATTTGAACAAGAAGCAACCAATATGTCTCACTTTCAACAGGCATAAAACTAAAATTACAACAGTAATAAAACAGATTATAGCCATAAGAGTGAACAGAACAGGAGGCACTGTGATGGTTGTGCAGGTTTGACGACTCCTGTAGATTGTGGCAGCCCTTAAGTTTCTCCCTGACTTGAAACCTCCTTCCCCTTTCCTTCCCTTCTTCCCTTCAATCTGTCTCACTTGTCTCACTTGCCTCACTAGATATCTGCATTAATTCAAGGGTATGTTAGCGCTTAAAATTAAACTAAAAACATAGAATAATAACCAAACCATATATCGTTCTGTGATTTTCAAGAATTTTCATTTTCTGTCATTGACAACAAACAAGATTCCAACCATCCAAACATGAGATACACGTACCATATTCAATTCCAGCGATGACAATGGCAAACAAGGACTCAAATCTAACTTTGTGTATTTTATGCTTGTTTGTTCCATATTTTGGAGGTGTGAAATGAAGTTTGATTCCCAAGAAAATGAGTTTGTACAATATTTGTCACGTTTGGATACTTATTTTAGTGGAAGCTAAAGTATTTTCAGGTTAGTTAAAGGACTTTTGACAACAGCAACTTGAAAGATTTTTTTCCTTTTACACTGTTCAAGTGAAATGTACTTTTTATTATATTACTCATTTCTTTGTCCAAAAACAAATAATTTATGTTGACATTACCCTTTTCAACAGTAATTCTTTTAAAAGTAATAATCCTAGAATGTAATTTAGATTTACTGTTTGCTGTTTAGATACAGATTTTTCTACTTATTGTAAAATTTGTACTTTTGTTTCTTGTATAAGTAAACTAACTGCTTAATAGAAAAAATTATTCATGCTTCTTAACCTAATAATTTAAAATCAATAATTAGGTAATTAAGAATGTGATATCTTTATATCTTTACATGATAACTTAGGTTTATAGAAAAGATGATTTATAATATATAGTAACTAATTAAAATATTATCATTAGAGAGATATTAGCACTAAGCTTAAAGGTCATGTGACAAGGTACGAGCTTATCATTAATATGATTTCATGTTTTAATTTCAATGTTATTGTTAAAAAATGAAACAATTAACAAAAACTACTATTAAATTGAATCAACAACTTTGCATATCAAAATGTTGCATGGAATAAAGGTTAGACAACTAAAATGAAAGTAGTAATGGGCTAGCTATGCTACCAAAATTTAAAGTTAGAGATTACTTGAGGACAATGAAAAGAACAAATAGAGAACTTTTTCATATTTGAACTAACCTCACAATGTGGGACGTGAGCAATTTTGGGCCAATCTGGACCTGTGTTCTTTTTGTACCTTGCAATCAGTTTGGGACAATCAATTATGGATAAATACTGAAGGCTACGAAGTTGATCCATGTTATTGGGAAGAGATGACAACTCTGGGCAATCTTTGATATGAAGTTGGTCCAGAGAAGTCAGATTTGGCAACCATTCCGGCAACGCTTTAAACTCTATCTCCTGAATTGCCATAAATTGCAGTGTCTTAATAGATCTTTTAAGCCAATTAGGTAAAGCTTCCAATTTGGGTAATCCAATGATCACAAATGCTTGAAGGTTCAAATTATGAACCGCCACATGTTGCTTTCCTTCTTCCTCTTCATCCTCAAAATTAGCCAGCTCCGGACAAGCAGCAACCAGCAGCTTCTTTAAAGTAGTTAGGCGACCCAAAGCACTTGGTAGGGACACTAAATTGATACAATTCCCAATACCTAGGAATTGAAGTTGTTGGAGGCACCCTATATCCATGGAGGACAAACTTGTAGCCTGGACCGTCATAATCAAATTTCGAAGGCTGACAAGATTTTTCATGCGTTTGGGAAGCTCTTGGAGCTCCTCACAATTATCAAGTCTTAAACTCTGCAAAATTTGGAGCTTACAAATAGAATGAGGGAGTCCTGCCAAATGATTACAATTTCCTAGGTTAAGGTATCTCAAATGCTTCATCTTGGCAAAGCAATCATCAGGCAACAAGCGAAATCCCATACCTTCTAAATGCAACACCTTTAGGTCCTTGAATTCTTCCCAGCTGCATTCCCCAAGTGATGCTTGTTCTGACTGCAATGCAACGAAGATTCGAGTCTTGTTTGACTCTTTCATTGTTGATTTAGCAAGATCATGTACAAGATCATGCATTTTGAGCACATAAAATCCCATTGCAGTGTGAAAAGGGTCACTGGACATATCATCAATTTGAAGCAAAGATGTTGAAACTAGCTCCTTAATATACAACTCCCCAACATGTTCCGGCTCTTCCTTCTCATTTGTGGTTTGGAGGAGTCCATGTGCCATCCAAATCATGATCAAGTCATAACTGATGTACTCATGATCCTTAGGAAAACAAGAACAGTAAGAAAAGCATTGCTTTACTTCTGGTGTCAACTGATTATAGCTCAATCTCAACGATGGCAAAATACCATCATCTTTTGGATCTAGTTCCCATGTCTCACTATCTCTTACTTTTTTCCACTCATTTGCATCATGGGATTTTGATCTGAGCAAGCAACCCAAAACTGTTATTGCCAATGGCACCCCTTTGCATTTTCTAACAATATCCTCCCCAATTTCTGTAAGCCATGGGTACTGTTCTGCTTCCTTCTCTTCTTCTTGGAATGCGCATTTGACAAATAGTTCCCAACATTCTTCCTCCGGAAGTGGTTCCAAATTGATTGGAGTAACACTACCCATAATTGAGGCAACAGTGTTGCTCCGAGTGGTCACTATGACTTTGCTGCCTTTTGATTTCATGTCACCACTCGCCCTCAATATGTGATTTCTCAAATCATCCCATTTTTTGGGAATTTCGTTCCAAATGTCATCTAGCACAAGTAAAAACCTCTTGCCATGTAATTTCTTTTCAAGTAGAGATAGCAGAACACCCAAACTAGAGTTTGGATCAACTTTCTCTGTTTCTGAGGCAGCTTGGACGATTCTGAGTATTAACCTCGTAACATCAAAATCATCAGACACACACACCCACATTCGCATATCATCAAAATGCTCCTTCACCCTGGCATCATTGTATACCATTTGGGCAAGTGTAGTCTTCCCCAACCCTCCGATCCCAACAATTGGGATCACATCGATATTACTAACTTGTGATTGTGGTCTCATCAATAAACTTATAAGCTCCTCTTTCTCTTCATTTCTACCACTAACACGTGGGGGCACAAAAGGAGCAGTTTCCCTCCATGATAATTTGCGTTTGGGAGTTGTAGCAGTGACATGCTGCTCAACTATACCCAAGTTTCTCCCTTCACTAGTTATCTCATCTATCCTTTGTTTCATATCTCTAATTTTGTGGGCCATTTTGATGCGAAATGTAAGTGGATTATTAGAGCATGAGAAGAACCGGCATACCTTTGTGCAAGCGCTTCCATACATTTTGATCACTTCATTTCGTTTTGCCTGATACTCTATTTCTTCCAACATGTCAATGGCATCATCAAATGCATCTCTGAGTTGCTTCAACCACTCAGCTATGCCGCGGTTATTCGTCTGCTCGTTCTCAGCGTCCATGAGGAACGCATTAATGATTCTCATGGAGTTTCGAAGCTTTTCCACATCACCCTTGAGACCACATGCCAGGGCAATCTCTTGGTATGCTTTGGTTGCTAGCTTGTCTAAGAGTGCTGAGGCCACACCAGAAACAATTTCGCCCATCTGAGAGTCAAATGAAGGAGCCTGACAGAAAAGTAAATTATCAACATAGATTGTACGGTGTAATTAATGGTGGGTAATCAGATAGAGTGAGTTGCTCAGAGGCTTTACAGGATATATATATAGAAGACTAATTATGCTTGCCCTGTTCGTCAAACCGCACTGCCGGCCGCCGCTGCAAGCCCGCCCCCCGCACCGCTGCACCGCTGTCTGCTGCACCACGTCCGCGCGCTGCCGGTTGAAGTTGGAGGAGCAGACTGAAGAGAAGAAAAGGTTGATGGTCAGTGGAGAAGAGAAGAGAGCTTAGTGCCGCCGCTTGTATCGCTCGAGAGGAAGAGAAAGAGATGTGTCGTTTGTAAGAACCCTGGGTCAGACGTGTGTCTTCTTACAGATTTGAGTTGACCCGAGACACAAGCGGTGTATGTCAAATTCAACGTGTATGTCAAATTCGGTGGAGGATTCATTGGTCGATCCATGGGACTAATTTTACTCTTGAAATTACAACATTAGCCCTAAATAATTTTCTTTTTCCACACTCTCTCTTGTATAACTCCTCATCCCAGAAAGGGAATAGTGATACCAGAAAGAAGCAGCTAGCAGCACCACGGAGGGCCGTGCTACCACGCCGCCGCATCCGCCTCTTGTTGTCGTCACCGCAGGGAGGCCAAATCTAGGCTGCTGTTGTGAATTTGGAAGCAAAGAGAGGAAGAAAAGGATAGCTTTGTAAAATTATATATTTATTTAACTTTTAAAAATAAATTTATTTATGTTAAGTATGAAATCCCAACCATTAAGCTATTTTAATATTAAATTCAATGTGTGAGAGAGATGGAGTAATATTAATCCTGGGCGGAGTAACGAATCCTCCACCATCAAATTCATCCTGGTTAGATGAGACTTTTTTTTATTTTTTTATTTTTTTTGACGTGACCAGACATATTAAATGGACTGTAAAAAGGCAAGTGAACTAAAAGAGGTATGTTATTTGTACATACCAAAATCTCTAACACCCTAATATTTTCTCTCAGTTTTTTTTCTCTCTATCAATCATTTCACTCTTTTCATTTTCTTTTACAATTTTTTTTCTCCTTTCTATCTCTGGGTATCTAAAATGTCTACCTACTCCAGTGATACAAAAAATATTTCCGAAACTAAAAATAGCAACTCAGCTCCACAAACGGAAGTGTCTATTATCATTTCTGAATAATTTTTACTTTCAATTAATTAACTTTTATTTAACTTTTAAAATATATTTAAATTTAATTTATATATATATTAACAGTATAAAATTATTTTATATTTTCATCTAATTATATTATTTTATTTACATAACTTTTAAAGCATTAGAAATGAGGGTCATGCATATTTATTTATGTGGTTGAATGACTATATAAAAATATTTTATATTATCACTGCATACAGATTAAATCCAATTATTTTCCTTTCCTAATAAAATAATGTGTTAACATTAATTATTTATTATTAATCATAATTTTATTTAAACTTATTATCATTAATTTGATTGATGATTAATTTAATTTTAAAATATTTAATATTGATGTTTTTTATTTCTAAGTGGTCACTAAATATTATACATATTTGTAATTAATTTTTTATATAATTATTATAATAATAATCTATATGATATAATAGAAAGTATTTCTTAAAAATAAAATATTGAAACATTTTTTAAAATGTTAATAATGAATTTAAAAAGATTAATTAAGAGTGATAATATATGATTAGTTTAAGTACAAAAGAATAAAAAACAATGAAAAAATTTAACAAAAATTAACAAAATAAGAATCACATTAAATTGAAAAGAATCTCAATAAAAACTCGCGAATCGCGACGTAATAACTTCAACTTGTATAATTTCACACGACTCAAGTTGGAATCTGCTTCCTTTGTACAGGGAATTGTAGAAATGACTGTATATCAAAATGAAATGCGTATTAGATTAAAAAAATTATGAAATAAAGTTTATTATAGTGATATAAAAAATGATGATATGAACGCTGTATCTCAGAGCCCCGTAAGAGCAAAAAATTCAACAAACATACATAAGAGCAATAAATACATTTGACATGTAAAATTAAGTTTTGAAAAAATTATGTGAAAGTTATTATCTAAATTATTTTAATTATAAATATAAACGTCCGTACAAATATAAAGAAGAAAGATTTCGAAATAAAATTTTTCACCAGGAGCATTCTAATTTGAAGTGATATGTTTCAATAAGAACATATTTAAATGCGTTTCAATACATGAATAAGATTATCTCCGATAAAAATATATAAAATTAAAAGATTAAAACAAGTAAAAAATTAAAGCAAGTATCAAGAATTTGAAAATAATTATGATAAGTAGTTTCATTAAACCCATCTTTAGTGGAAGTAGTACAATTTCATCGCTTCCAGTACCAATTATACAGTACCTACCACTCCTTTATTCCTCCTCAATCAAAATTTCATTCATCCCACACGCCGTCCTTACAATGGATAAAAGCCAGATAATCTAAAACAACTTAAAATATGGTAAAGAAAGCAGTATCCACACTATCAGTGGAGAAACAATATTTGTCTTCCTTTCAAAGTAATAAAATTTAGTGTCAATTTACTTCGTCAACTTGTTAATTTAACCATCGGAACATAACAAATGCATTTCTTTTTTGAGATTCTCCATTATGTTAGTTTGCAAAGACATAATTTCATTTGACATTCTATCTACTGTCTACGTTGTATAGATTTGATACTATATTGAACATTTAAAAGTTTAAAAGTTAAAGAGGTGGATCCCAACTTAACTGTAGGAAGACTTACACCTACTGTCTGGCGAGCTCTCTCATGCAACTTATAAAGTAAAGTATGTGACGCCCTCAGTGCATAATAGGTATAGGTTTAATAGTGGGTGCCCGTTGAGGTTCAGAATGATTGGACGCTGGTGATTATTCACGGTAAACTGTAGAGCAGGTTCTGACAATATGAGTTTTTAAAATGGGGTGATTGGACATTAAACTGGGTCAGGTATTGGACCGTTTTGTCTATTCTTTTTTTTTTTTAAAAGTATTAAATGATTTATGGGCCATGTTCCATGGCCTGGAGTTGTGATTTACTAATCCATATAATAAAACATAAATACAGGTTTCTTCTTTAAAAAAATATATAGTTCTGGACCATGCAAAATAAATAAATAAATACAGTTAATTGATTAAATATATGCAGTTGTAGCTGGATTATTTTGAATATATCCAGAAGTTATGTTTATTATAATCCGAAATTATGTTATTACATCGATTTTTTTTTCAAAAAACAAAAGTCTATTGCAATAATATTTAATATTTGCGAGTTAGATACGTAGTTGATTAATTTATTCAGTGCCAGTTTTCGGGAAAATAATTGATTATAGTAAATAAGGGATTTAATCAAATTGTAAATAATTAAAAATGAAAATATAATTGTGGAAATTTTAAAATATATTTAAAAAGATTTAATAAATTTTTGAGTAAAATATAAAACTCCTTTGGATTGGCTTTTTTCAAGAAAAAAATACTTATTTTTTTAAAAAAATATTTTTATAAATTTTTATAGATATTTGAATACAACTTTTAAAAAAGTATTCAATTAAAAAAATTAATTTATCACTTTTTTTAAAAGTTAAGAATACTTAGCTTCTAAAAAAAACAGAAGCAGTGATTTTTAATAAAATTATCTTTCAAAAGTATTTTTTATCTTTAATTAAAATTACAATATATATCCTTCATTTATTATCCCTTATCAAACCTTAGTTCTCTTTCCTCTTTTTGAATGTTTTTTGTAATTTGGCTGTAAAAAAAATACTTTTATTCTTTTATATTTAAACAGATTTATAAGTACTTTTAATAATTAAAAGTACTTCTCATATATCTATCTAAATGTAAAATAGCTTGTTTTAAAAATTAAAATTTTACTAAAAAAATTTAGATAAAAAAGGTCCTTTTTTTAAAAGCTTATCCAAACAGACTCATAATTCTCTCCTTAAAGAGATGATTTTATTACACTTTTCTCTCAAATTTTAAAATACACTTTGCTTCACTAAAAATTAAGATAAATTATACATTGATTCATTTGGAAAATTTTTCATTAACTATCCCTTATGTCATATTTATTAATTTATTTTTTACCAAAATATCTTTTATAAATAATTATACATAGTAAGTATTTTAAAAGAATAAAATAAATGTAAGTGATAATAATATAAAATATTGATAAGTTTTTATATATGTATTTAGTTTACTTTAATATTTAGATTATTACTATATTAAGAGAACAAATTATTGATATTGACAATAATTTATAATAACTATTGTTCAAAGTTAAATATTACGAATTTTTCTTGCTATTTGTTTTAAAATATTTATCTATATTTTTATTTACAATATACTAAACTATACATAAATATTCATTTTTATCTACAACATAGTAAAGGAGAATTAGTTTATCAAAAGGGAAGTTTTAACACAAATTAAGGAGATTGCATCAATCAAGATCTGAATTTCTAAAATAAGAATAAGAAAGGTGATATAGATAAGGAAACGTCTTAGGTGTATTAGATATAGGCGATTCTATTTTGATCAAATTGATTGATTATCTAACGTAAGCTTTGCATTGGATGTAATGGAGCAGATATAGGTGTGTTGTTGGCTTGTTGCAGCAGCCCACGACCCCTGAAGTTTTAATTTTTGCAATTTACTTGCTTAAACTTTAAGCATTTAGCAATTCACATTTTTTTTTCAATTCTTTTTATATAAGTAACACCAATCATGGATAGCCTTATGCTCATTTTTTAGTTTCCAAAAGCTCAAGCAGATTAGATTCTCCGGCACCACACCTGCAAATCTTCGTGAACCCCCTTATTTCTTCCCTTACCCTTTCCCACTCCCAGAGGAAGCATCACCCATCTTTGCATCAACGTCGTGGGATTTGCCACCTGTCACCACCCTTCCCTTAGCTCCGCCGAGCCGAGAAAACTTCTTTCTCCTTCGGCAACCCAGGGCCAGCGGTGGCGAAGCCTCTTTCTTGTTCATGTTCTTGCTGCTGCTGCTGCTACTCTTCTTCTTCTTCAAGCTACTGAGCGCTGTGAAAACATTGGTGTTGTCCAATGACGGTGCCTTCTCCATTCTGCTCCCTCCTTCTTGTCCTCCTCTCATTTTTGGAGCTTTTCCTGTTTTCCGATTTTTGTTGTTGGAAATTTTGAGATGTTTTTCTATTGGGAAAGGTTTGTACGGGACAAAAAAGAAGAAAAGAATATAAAACTATGATATAACCGGCTATTGAGTTAGCAACCTCTACTTTCAAGTCACAGAACACGGTGTATACAAGGTGCATCAAGCACCTTACTTCAAACAGTGTATGGCAGAACTTGCCCTTATTTTATTTGTATTTGTGCTATGTGCCACCAATGTTTTACTTTTCAGTCCATTTAAATTCTCAGCACCGTAATACCTTTTGGTTGTAGAATTACTGCTGCTCTTCTCCAATGAGGTCACTGACTCATTTCGTCACGCCTTCTAGTGTGAAGGGTAGTGACTGTACAATGAAACTCTTGAATCAATGTTGAAATGGTATCTAAAACTTTGCCAAATGCTCCTCCTATGTTGAGGAAGATAAGGCATTGTTCAATTTGGAAATCAGTACAACCATCCATGGTGCCTAACAGCTTAAAAACATCACTGATTTTTTTTTTTTCCTTTTTGGTAAATATACTGATATTAAATTAAAAATAAACTTAATGATATAAAAATGATATGTATTATATATGCGAAAAATACTGTCTAAACAATGCTTGATTTCTCTGACACACTCAAGTAGACAAAAAAGTATGTATGTAGATAGGGAAACTCAGCTTCTATATATATGCAGTGAACAAACCGAAAATTCATTGACTATTGCAGAGGCCTCTTTATGCTTATGTGCAATAAAAGTCTACACCAAACTTTTTTACACAAAAAAATTATAACAGTGACAAAGGCAGGTATTGTAAATATATAAAAAAGGCCCAAAAAAGAAAGAATATACATGAAACTTAAACTAACGAGGTGCACGTTACGGTGGGCCCTTTCATGTTGCGGACCTTCTGATAGTCTCTTAATTTATTTGCAGAAGAATCACCGCATGCAATTTACACATAGATGATCCCCTCTCACACGACTCCTTAGCTACATTCCAAAACCATTCTTTTCCAAAGCTATAATATTTTCTGTGAGTCTCTAACAAACCCATATCAATAGTGTACATATAGTTCATATCAGTTAGTTACAAGTGCAAGATTATGAATAATTAGGGACGCCAATAGCTCCTTTAAATACATGGCCTGTGAATATAGCAGAGAAACAACATCAAATAAACTGGCAAGTAGTTGAATTAATTAGTCCCTGAACGGTAATTTTCTATAAAATATCACAAATTTAATTACAACTATCAATTCATTTTCAATTAACCAAATAATCAATTGGTAATCTTTCTCACATATGGCCACAAACGGTAAGCAAACTAAGCTCAGCATCATAGAAGTGATCAAAATGGGATGCTACGCCTTTAATTTCAGATGGTTAAAGAAATAAGACAAATGAAAAAGATGACAATAATACTATCTTGCTAGTCGGGGGAGGCAATCTTTATTTATCCATCATGTTAGCAACATGTTTTATTTTTTCCTGCTCACCGTGTGCCTAAAGTTTCGAAAATAATTAAAATTATACCAAATAAATAATTATTGACTTGATCACAACAGTCTTACCAAAAAATTACTTAGCACATACCAGTCTTCTGGACACCAAAAGTTAAAGACTTTGAAGTGGTTCGAACTAACACAGTTACACGTGCGCGCGCTCGCACACACACACAAAGAGCTTCCTACATGTCACATTGTATTTGTCCTGTCCAACTCAATAGTGATCACTTTGACCATATGTTGCATCATATTCAAAGCAAAAATGCTAAATAACCAGAATGTTTTGGATGTTAGCATCATATTTAAAACAAAATAAAATGCTACGTAGCACTGTTGTGTTAAAAAAATGTCACCAGATAAAGTAAAGATGACACCCTATCTTAGTTAGAGGTTAAATACTTAATTTGTTAAGATTTTGATTTTATTTATTCTATCTTATCTTTAGTTATAGATTTTATCTTTATTTTTTTATTATTTGTTAATTTTATCTCTTGTTTTATTATTATCCTTATAACTGTTTTATCTATATAATAAACTTTCAGGTATAACTCATATTTGAGTTCACCCAGCTTTTCATTCAAAATGTCTTCACCATTAACGACTGGTTCCATTCATCCTTCATGCTCTCATTGTCAATACCTTTTCCCCATCTTCACACACTATGCAATCATCATACCCCAACTAGCGGTGATATATACCATTAATAATATGCCCAATAAACATTTAACAAAATCTTATAAAATTGGAATTTAGAAATAGTAGCATCACCATATGGATAGGTTGGTGAAACCATATGTGAAGGAAGTAAAGTTGATCTTCCAGAAGGGCCAAAAGTGCAGCACAACGTTCAAGCTCAACAATCTCATGCATGCCATGTCTATGGCAATGTCCATAACCACCACAAACCCTTCTTTTCCATTCTCCATCAATCATCCATTTGCCACAATCCTACTCCTCTCTTCTTTAACATACACTCTCTCCATCTCCCACCCCTTTGACAAACTGCCATTGCTCGCCGCACTGAATGCCTTCACTGTCCAAATGTCCATGCTTTTGGCCGGAAAGCTCCACCAACATGACAAACTCCGCCGCCTTTTCTCCAAATCGAGACCTTATGTGTTCAATGATGCCATCATCCCCATTTCTATGGTGGGTCCCCACGTTGCCAAGTACTTCATCTCAAACCACCCCTGAATCCCACAAACTCGCTCCCTTTTGAACAAAGCCATATCAAGGTGCGTTCCATTGCAGCTCACGGACTTGTTGACTACTTACGCTAGCAAACATGAAAACAGATTCGATTGTCATTTTGATAGATGCCAGTACACACACGAATTCCAAGGATTCAAACGGAAAATCACTAGTCCCCTTAGCAATTCGATCCGGGAAAGGATAAGCATCTGTTCCATGAATCATCACCAGATCTCGAGCTTCTTTTATGACAGTTCGGCCACTTGATCCAATGGCTACGAGCATGGGGATTCCAAATACCTTGAATTTGCGACTTAGGAATGCCTTCCTTGAGTCACCAAACGGGAGAGCCAACCATGGCGTTCCTGCAAAGAATTCAACAAATGGGGGGTTTTGGCAAATTGAGGATGGGGGTGAGAAGATATAAAAAAATATCATAAAAATTAAATGAAACAACACACTATAACCATAATCAAAATCAATTCTCCTAAGGCGGTAAAAGTGTGGTTGCCATGTTCCGCCAATTATTGTCCTCCACACATGAAATCTATTCAGGACGAATACGGTTTCGCTCACACAGCTGCCAACGGTGACAAGAACCCTCTTCGGACTTCACACTCATGAGGACTAACCTGCAAAATAGATATGGCATAACACGGTTTCTATCTCAATCATCTGATTTTAATGAAGTACATTTAACGATTAAAAAGGATGGACCATCACAAGCTCCCAGACATGTGTGGGACCAACTTCTACAGCACCAACTAACGAATCGCAATAAAACATATATAAAAATTATCATAAGGCACATACACAATAAGAATGCCGAGCCAAGCAAATGACACATTGAGCTAACCTTCTTTGCAACCTTGATCAAAAAGTAGCCTCCATGGTTAAACTCTCACCCTTTCACAAAAATGCCACTTGTTATTCCTTCTCGATATGTTTCTTGACAACCCTGAGAAGATGGCAAATTGGCAATAGATCTTAGTTGTTTAGGATGTCATTTATTTTTATCATTATGCACTATATACTTCTTACATAGGAGGGAATATTATAAAATAAGGATCTCCATTCCATTTGTAAACATGATTGGGGATCAATGAAGTATTAAGGGCCCGTTTCGATAAATAGCTTATTTAAGCACTTGTAAGAAAATACCTTTTGAAAAGTAACTTATGGATAAATTATTTTGTATTTGGATACATAGTAATAGAAGTGTTTGTTTAAAGTGTTTTAAAAAGTGCTTCTTGAAAAGCTAGATATTTTAGCTTCTCAAAAAGCTAGATATGCAGAAATGGCACAACAAAGTTGGTATTGATTCCATGAATAAGAACATGTAGGTATAAAATAGGATAAAAGTCAATGGAGTTCCAAATTCAAAAAGCAGTTAATTTGAATGTGATGCTAAACAATAAAATTGATCTATCATACCAATTTACTGCAGCAGTTGTCAATTCAAAAGCCTCAGAAATGCGGGAGAAAAAATCCAATACAAAATTGCACTGAGCAGAACACAAAAAGGAGTCCTATACCATCAATAATGATCACAACATGAGTGAGTGAATTAAGAAACTCAAATCATACTCAGAGATAATTTCATGGTCCAGATCTACACATTGTATATGTTGAACAAAAATCCTAAAACATCCAAAATCATGTAACTTTTTGTTTTGGTATAAGATGGCAATTGGTAACATGAGAAGGAAGCATCATGTCATGAATTTTATATTTTCTAAAGAAAATGCATCTCTAATATTTTAAAGGCTGCTTGTCAAGTAAAAAGGGGAGGGGGAAGCATAGAACAACAAAAGAATGCTACCATTGCTCTATTTTACTTACTAACTGAACCTCCTAGAATGCCACAAGTGAAACCAAACTACGAACTACCAAGTATAATCAATTAGGCCATATAACCCTAAGAATGCTAAAGAGAAGAAAAAATGAATTTATTCTCATCTAACAGAAATTACTTTAAAAAAAAAAGTGAAGTTGGTCAATGTACTTAAGCATGAGCATGGCTTTTATGAACAATTGCATATAGGAAATTTTAAAATATAAAAGAACTCTTAATATATTGTGATAGCATTCAAAATGAGCAGAGTCAGTTGGTTTTTTGGACTTTTGGGAAAACTTAAGTAACCTCAACACTGCATGTAGTTGTTCTGGGTTTGAATAGGTGTACTAACTACCTTATGTAGTATAAACTGGAGCCGAAGGTCCAACAGTCCTTAAAAACAAAGAATCTAAAATGGGTGCAAAAGAAAAACTTAGTCAATTCACTGATCTAAAATATACTAACATAGTTAAAACTTCCAGGCTATTTTTTTTTTGGGGGGAGGGGAGTTATAATTATATCAAAAGGCTCAATAACTCTCAAAGAGGAAAAGTGTAACACCCTAATAGTCTCATACTATGCTTAAGTCATATTATAGAATTACTAGTTGTTATTTTTGCTTACAGAACTAACATTACCGTATAAAAATACTTTGTAACGAAAATAATGGTAATTTTTTTTTTTGAGCAACAACGAATAAACTGTTTCGAAAACCAAGGCCACAAGTTCATCATGAACATATAATATAAATATCGCTATCTCATACATACAGTGTGAAGAAAATAAATAGAAGTGACAAGAATAACAATAACTTAGATAAATATAACATTCATTCCACAACCATTCATAGTTAATATAATAATACCAAGAGTCATACATAGTGATATAATGGGCCCGATACCTATTATCAGCCCTACAAAAGAAACCTAACTAAATACATCATAAAGGAAAATACATAAAAAATCCTTACAGCCCAAACATGACAAACAAAAGAATGATAACCCTATAACTATAACCAAAAAGGGTTATCCTCGTGCTCGACTCCGCATGCAATCACTACATCACTCATCAGGAGGGAGGAAATAGTTCCCGAACCTACTAGGGGCAATATTACTATATCCTCCTCCTTGAGCACGGCCACGACCACGAGGCACAGCACGGGTACGGATGAACCTACGATCACGAACCGGGGGCAGTGTGTGACAAAGGGCTATTGAAGAAGAAGACGAGTCAGATGTTAGGCGAATCACAGACGAGTAAGAGGGCTCTGAAGGGTCAATCTTCACATGATAGCTCAAATAGGACGACTCCGAAGGATTAGAATCCAATGAAATAGTCACAATCAGACGGGTATCTGAGTCGGACTCATCATCAGTAGGGTACCTTGACGGCTAAAAGTAGGCGCGGATTTCATCCATACCAACTTCGCCGTATGGCTGATATGGGCAAAAGAACGGGCTCATAACTGAAACTTGAAACAGACGGTCGTGGAAGATGTAGACCCTCATTGTTGTGCTCGCAAACATCACTGAGGCATTTAGCACCGGGTCGAAGCGCCAATGCCAAACCATAAACTCAATGAAGATCACCACTGGGCCCGACACTGGCATCCTCTGAAGACAACATGAAAATATAGGAGTAAAAAATACTAGATTGCTCAGTAGGATCACGACTAGACAAACACTGTGTCATCGTTATCATCCCAACCATTTTGGGTTTCATTGTAAAAATAGTGGATAGATATAAGTTCAATTTTAATAATTTCTAAAAACATAAATCCCGAAGCGAATTGATTTTAAGTTTATCATCATATTCATAACGTCATTCATAGGCATACATGTTAACACATGGGATAAACATTCATAATGCGTATGAGAAATATAGAAACATGTATGACTATGCAACTTATCAACTTGACCATGATTCTACTTTGACTTTACTTTTATTTTTAGCACGTGCTTAGTATTCTTTACTTTTCCTTTGAAATAGATTGCTTTTGGACATGAGCTCATTCTGTGACCATCGTCACACAGTATTAATCAAATCAGACTAAGCCGATATTGGTTACCTCTAAGTTGGAGGGTCCTCCCTATCACCCTGCCTCTTTCATAGAGATTCCTTGAGTTTTTGTGGATTGCCGTCTCTCACTTCCCTTACCGAAGTGATTGAAGGGTCATATCTTATTCTTTATTTTCTTATCATTGTATTTTACAAGTATAATACTTCTTTAGCTAGACACATGCAATGATATGACTAAGTCTATAATTTTGATGAAATTCAGCAGTATAACGGCTCGGCCGGAGCTTCCCCAAAATGCCAATCATAAAACTTTCAATCAACAGTCCATTATATCTATAGCATATCATCATACTAGTCATTCAATCATGAGACAAAGCTCAATCAAACTTGTCATTCATCATGCCGGATGGCATCATACATTCATACCCAAAAAGGGTTCATAGTTGTGTTATTCTTTGTGAGAAGTCTTATGAGTCATCATATAATTTTCTATGGTTACTTATGAGAAAATCATATAGTTAAAATAAATATGTATGTAGTCTTTTAGTTACTTAGTTCTTATGTGAAATTAATCTTTACTTGAGTACATGTCTTATGGAACACTTATTTAAATTAATTAAGTTAAATAATTATTTTTTTTCCTTGAGATAGCGCACTTTGTGATTCTAAAGTTCATGGTATACTTAGAGGCCCTAATCATACTTCTGTTTTTAAGGAGTTCAAGATCTCTCTGATCCTTGGGTCATAACAACGCATAACCACACTCATGAACCCAACAACACCATATGCACTAATCACTAGGGTGATTTTTAACTTATCCAAGTTGCAAAGTTTCAAACTTTTATCACTAATATAAGAAGATATTTCCTTAAATATTATAAAAGTTATCATTTTTTATAAAGTAGTCAGAAAGTTTCATTCTTTATGAAAGTAAGTGCCTATAAAATTATACTCTTATCTTCAAGATTAAATCTTTATGAAATAATGATACAAGATACTAGCTTTTGAATTAAAAAGTCTTGTTTTTTATGAAAGTTGACACTTTTAATTATTTTAAGGCCATCAACATCTCGACTTTATGATTTAAAGTTGTCTTAAAGTCTCAAATATTCCTATTCTATGAACTAGTGATATAAAACATTAGGTTTAAAGTTAGAAAGTCTTGATCTTTATAAAAGTTAACATATTTATGACTCAAAAGTGGCATTCTTGCTTAAAGCGTAAAACTTTACTCAACATATATTCATCTCAAGGTTCCACCTTTACAAGACTAAAGTGCAAGCTTGTAACTTTATGACTTAAAGTTATCTCCTTGATTAAAGTTTAAAACTTTATGAAAAGATTTATATCTAAGAGTCAATCTTTAAAACATGAAGCGATAAGATATCATTTTTATAACTTAAAAAGGCTTCATATTCCAAAAAGCTTAGACTTTTACATACATTCTTGTCTTTAAGACAAGATAAGATGAAACTTTAAGGAAGCATAAAACTTGTGCCACTTTTAAAGTTGCAAGTAACCAACTTTTTGAAATTTCATGCATTAAGAATGTGTTTAGTCTTGTCAAATAAAAAAATGATAAAGACAACAACTTTTCCAATCATAAGCACCATCATAAGAAGATAAACAACTTTCAAACCAAGACCACCAAGAACATCAAGATCTCATGCATCAAGAAAGGAAAATAGAAACTTTAAAGCACTTAAAGAAAGGAACTTTAAAAAAAATCAAGAACACTCATGAACAAGAACATAAACATATTTTACCAAAAATAGACACTTTTGCTCATGAAGAGCATGAAAGATTTTCTCAAGCTTTCACTTGAAGATCTTGGTCATGAGAAGAACTAGGCTTCAAGCTTCCTTAAGTAAACAAAATAGAAGAGTAAAGATCACTACCTAGGGGTGAAGATAGCATCTTTTGTAAGAGGAGAAGAAGAAGATGAAGGCTCCTCCTTGATGATGATGGTGGCGGTTTTGGGAAGAACAAGAAGAGAGCTCTTGAGTTCTCTTGAAAATGAAACTTGTAGTGTTTAGATCTTGTCTCCAAAGACCAAAAGATGTGGTCTTTGAAGGGCTAAGTGAGAGTTTTGGTTATGGTAGTGGTGGAGAAAGGAAGAAGAAGATGAAGAATAAGAAAAGGAATATAGAGAGAAATAGGAGGATTTGAGAGTTAGAGAGAGAATAAGAAGACACAAAATGAAAAATGGATGTGTATGTTAGGGGGAGTGGCTGTAACTCATATGGTCAAGGGACGAGATATTTTTGTATTATTTTATGTTAATTAAGGTTTAGAGAGACAAATTGGACGATGGGTGTAACATCCACTACGAGTTCCAACCTCCGACTTCGAGTTTCAAATATAGTGTACATAATTTCCGACTTCCGACTTCATCATGATTTTTGACCTCTGAGTTTATAGTTTAACTAGAATGGTCACAAGTACCGACCTTTGGGTTGAATGTAATGAGTTCCGACCTCATAGTTGATCTTAACTAGAATAGACACGAGTTCAGATCTCTGAGTTGCTCCCCAAGTCCGACCAAAAATTTACAGTTCCGAGTTCCGATCTCCTACTTTACTCCCAAGCTTCAAATAAAACAAACACAATTTCCAATTTCTAGATTTATTTCCAAGTTTTAAATAGGATGGATATAAACTCCAACATCCAACTTCAGCCCCAAGTTCAAATAAAATGGACGCGAGTTTTGATGTTAAGCAGAATGGAGATGAGTTTCGATTTCAGATAGAGTGGAGGCGAGTTCCACTTTTAGGCGACGTGGAGAATGATTTAGCCACAAAAGAAGGAGACATGGCTAAACTTCACTCACAAAATTTCAACCAATCAAAACTCACAAAGCCAACTACCTCTTCAATGCTTAAATCGGATTTTTCTCTCTTATTTATGCCACTCTCTCCTCTGATTTCACTCTTCTTTTCTCTTTTTCTCTCAACCAACTCTATCAAACCTTGAAGCTTTACAAGGTTTTACCAATTTAAACTCCAAGACTTAGCAAAATCCTACTCAAAGAGGTAGGATTCTTCAATTTCTTCTATTCTTGGTGCTATAGTGGTTAAGTAAAGTTTCTATTCTCTCCATTAAATTGATGATATATGGTGTGTATATAAATGCTTATGGCTGGATTAATATATAAATGTTGAGTTTGGATGAGAACTTGGGTGAGAGTTCAAACAAAAGGATGCAAAACAGAAGCTGGAACCTTGAAACCCTACGACATCCGTACTAGTGGGGCGTACGGCTTTGCCTACGGCCACCGAAACCTGATGAAACTATTTTTATATGAACCTAGATATTTAGGGCTTTCCATACATATTCATATAAGGCCATTGGAATAGTACAGAGAGAGATATGAATTTTTGAAATTTGACCTAGGAATTAGGACTTTCATCCGGGCAGTGTGACTTAAGAAGGATGTAACTCACCCCACACAACTCGAAATTGAGTGAAACCAATTTTGTTGGAAAGCTTACACACAGGGAACATTCCATAATAAAATTCCAAGTTTGGTACGGTCCCATTTGCTCCCAGTGCTTCGAAGAAATTGCCCTATGTCCAAACCGGGCTAGAACAGGGCAGTTCAGGAAGGTCAAATTTCGGGGTTTATAACTCGAGCTCTACTAAAGCAAATGAAATGAAACTTGTTGTAAATGAAAGTCCTGTTAGCTTTAATATGATATTAATTTCGTATGATTTGAACTTGTATTCGATTTTTAATGGATTTTTACCTGTAAGTGTGTAATTCTGGCCAGCTTCAAGGCAGACCAGGATAAAACTTAAATAACTTGAGCTACATTTATCAAAATTAGATGGAAGTAAAGAGGTTAGAAAATAGATACATAACACTTGAATATAGCGAAAATTCAGGTCTAGATGAGTTAAAATGAATCTAAGGCCTAATTTCTAAAAATGGGCAGAGTTGAAGAATATGAGCAGGATTTCTAGAATTGAAGGATTTGGTACCTTAATGCATATATGAGTTCAATTAAAGTTTAAGTGTTGCAAATTCCATGTTGGTGCTTGAAAGATTGATGGATTATATTTGTTCTCTTATTATGATTAACTGTCTGGTGAGACTGGCACTATTTATGGGGAAATGGATCTGATCTATTATGTTGCTAAATTTTCGGTAGAATTGTAAGGAAGTTATGAGTCTTCATAAGTTATGAATATGTATGTGGAAATCAAGTATGCAAGGATATATGAAAATAAATGATGAAGTATATGTATGAGTGCAGTTAGCATGCCTATGCTTAATTATGTGTGAAAATGAAGGGATATGAATATATTAAATATGGATCCCTTCACTTAGAGGCAGTTATGAGATCCCTCCTTGTGAAGGCAGTTAGAGGATAAAGATGTGGGTCCCTTCACTTGGAGGCAGTTGCACATTGGGTCCCTCCCTATGAAAACAGTTAAAAGATATAATGAAGGCCCTATATTCCTAAGGAAAGTGACATGACAATCACACCCGATGGAGTATGGCATGGTGATCGTACTCTGGGATATGGCATGATGAGTACCGCCTAAGGAACGTGACATGGCAATCACGCTCTGATGGGGTATGACATGGCAATCATACTCTGGAGTGTGGCATATAAAGATTCTATGATGAAAGGTATAATGATGAGTCCATATTCCGAAAGACGTGACATGACGATCGTACTCTGGAATGTGGCATAACGATTCCCCAGCCTAAGGGATGTGACATGGCGATCACACCTGATGGAGTATGACATGGCAATCATACTCTGAGATGTGGTAAGGGAAACATATTTCTAAGGAGTGTGACATGGTGATCACACCTGATGGAGTATGACATAACGATCGTACTCTAGAATGTATGGTAAGTAAAGGCATGTGCAGGTGTTATGTTTCCAGAATATTGGTATTATTATATTTTAATGCATTGCAGTTATTATTCGTAGTATGATTCATGACTTCATTGTGTATTGGCTCTCCCAAATGACAAGTGTATGAATAAAAACTAACTCTACTTCGGACCATATATTTTCAAATTATAAAATAGAACCGTTCGTACAACATGTTCATAATACTTTTTTTTAAACCGAAGCAGCTGGAGATAATAACGATGATATGGTGTAAAACTTCTTAGTGAATCCGATTGAGAATTTAAAATTCTCACTCTTATTTCCGTGTTATCTCCAGATAGTTCAGAAGTCCTGAAGAAGGCCCTCCGAGGTGAAGTTGACTAGTAAGATTAAAGGTGGCCGAAGGTTGCTACCAGACAAGGTCCGCTCAGGTACTAGTAACAACTCTAGAATGTAGTACTATGACTTAAGCATAGTAATGTACAGAGGAGGATGTTACAATTGGGTAACAAAGCATGTACACTCTCTTACAAAAAGCAAACTTGTCTTATGTTTTTATGCTTGACATCACCTTTGCTTTATTGTCTAGTTGACTAAATTTGAATTTAATCATGTAATCAAGTGCTTTTGCAACTTAATTAACATGATTAAGCAAGGATCAGTGATTAACACACAAGAATATGATTAATAAAAATTAATCTTGCGATTAACTTAATTATCCTTAATTAAACTTGATTAAGCTAATTAAGAGTGATTAGTGCTTAATTAAACTATTAAGGGTCTGTCTTGCTTAATTAGAGATTATCTAATCTTAATTAAGCATTCTCTTGACTTTTCTTCTCATAATTAACTCATAAACACCTCGTTAATCCCTTAATTAAACCTTAATCTCATAATTTCTCATTAAGTGCTTAATTACTCAAGATTACTGAGGTAATTTAGCATGATAGGAAATTGAGGATGTTGCATTTCTCCTCACCTTTAAAAAGAATTTTGCCCTCAAATTTTGTTACCTGTAAACAAATCTGGATACTCATTCTTCATCTCGGACTCCAGCTCCCACATATATTCTTCCATATTTTCTCTACCCTAAGCCACCTTGATGAAGGACACCATCTTATTCCTTAGCTGTTTTGCCCCACGATCCATAATCCGAGACAGCGGTAGATTGAAGGTTAAGTCCTTCCTTAACTGTACACTTTCGAGTTCAAGTAGATGACTAGGATTGAAATAGTATTTTCTCAACTGTGATACATGAAAGACATCATGAAGGTTTGACAAATTCGGAGGTAAGGCCATTTGATAAGCAACTGACCCAACACATTTCAGAATTTAAAAGGGGCCAAGAAAATGGGGCCTTAACTTTTTTATCTTCATGGCTCTACCTATACCAATCTTAGGAGTGATTTTCAAGAACACATGTTCTTCTTCTTAGAACTCTAGAGGCTTTCTTCTTTTATTTGCATAACTCTTTTGACGGCTCTGGGCCATAAGGATTTTGTCCCTAATCCTTCTGATTTGCTCTGTGGTTTGCCTCACAAGATCAAGTCCTAATAGGCTTTGCTCACCCGGTTCGAACCAACACAGGGGAAATTCGCACTTCCTTCCATGCAAAGCTTTGTAGGGTGCCATACCAATACTTGCATGATGACTATTGTTATAGCTAGCAAACTCAATCAAAGGTAAATATCTATCCTAACTCTCTCGATTGTCCAACATGCAAGCTCTCAACATGTCCTCTAAAGTTTGGATAGTCCCTTCTGACTGTCTATCTGTCTAGGGGTGATAAGCTATACTTAGACAAAGCCTTGTGCCAAATGCCTTTTGCAAGGCTCCCCAAAATCTAGAGGTAAACCTCGGGTCCTTATCCGAGATTATGATTGAAGACACACCATGCAACCTTATTGTCTCTTGAATATACAGCTAGGCTAACTTTTCCAAAGGATAAGCAGCTCGAATGGGCAAAAAGTGACTAAACTTGGTTAATCTATCAACAATTACCCATATCGCATCAAAACCAACATGCATTTTGGGCAAACCCATCATTAAGTCCATAGAGATACTTTCCTATTTCTATTCTGGGATCTTCAATGGTTGCAACATACCAAAGTACTTTTGGCGTTCAATCTTTACCTTTTGGTAGACTAAACACTAAATATCTCCAATCTTTACCTTTTGCTGTCTCACTAAATAAGTTAAAGATTTCATAAGACAAATATATGTAACAAACCATGAATTATATTCCTGGAATTCTTTTTAGAAACATATGTATTGGCACAAGAAAATGGACTAGCAAATAACCAAAAGTTGGGCTTTGGAAAAATTAGAATTGGGCCTGACGAGGTAGATGTTAAGTTAGCCTTCATCAGTTGAGGCATGGTAAATGGGACTAAGAATGAAGCATTGACTGAAGAGAAGATTGGGCTAAAGGAAGTAGATAAGCCTAATGGCCAAGAAAGAAAGGTAGTTGGAGACTGACGACTTGAAAGAGCAACGGTTACCACTATCAAGAACATGGGTACATGAAGACTCAGTCGAAGGCCACTATGTGCATGACCTGAGAAAGTGACGAGATTTTATGAGAGCTATAAAAGCTCCTACTTACACGAGAGAAAGAGCATCACTTAGATCAACACACATCATGTCGTTTTAATTGTCAACTTTTATTTCTCTTTGTTAGTTTTCTTTTTAGCTTTATGTTACTTCTTTTAGTTTCTTTATCAATCTTCAAGGCTTTATATGAACTCATCAATTGGTTAATAAAAGTTCAAGTTTCCATTCAATTTTTTGTTGACCAATCTTGCTTAAAGGCTTGCTCCTGTAAGCTATTTAAGGAGTCCATTTGCTAAGGAGCAGAGTATCTTAACGTTAACCGTTTAAATATTGGTAATCTTTGGGATGCTGCTTTTTGGATAAGTTTCTTCTTGGAAATTTAGCTGCTTGTATTTGCATCCAACAATATGAAAAAAGTTATATCATAATGGAGACATAACTTGGCATTGACCCCATCTAGCACAAGTATGCTCTCGGAGTTCAGCTTCAAATAGTCAGTTAGGTTGAACTTAGTAAATCCCGTAAAATTTGGAAGACAATAATCAAGTCAAATAGCATGACTAACAAATAAAACTGTTAAAATAGCTGGATTCTACATATAAGGATGAAAAGGTAATAAATAACTAAATAAATAAAAGATTATGGACACTAAACATTAAGAAAATTAAAGCTGATTGTTGCTTGCGAGTGAAACTGTGAAACATATCCTCAGCCGCGATACCTGATATAGTACAGAATATACACATATATATAAAGTTAGCAAAAGAATGACATCGGTATAGCTAACTTCGTATGCTTATAAGTTAAAATTAATAGATAAATACAGGCTTCAATGCAATAATTAGGAATACCTTGAAAAAATTCAAGGAAACATGACTTTTTTTTTCAAAAGAAAAAATGGATTAAGAGAAAACAAGAAAGAAATTGTCTTCTTGCTGGATTGAGCAGCAGGTTTTGAAGTGCTAGGGGCTTTCTCATTTTCTTCTTCGTGATAGATGAGCTCTTCCTCGAAAGCTTGGTATCCTTCAGTTGAACCATCCTATTCCAATTACAACACGAAGAGACATTTAGGGCAAGGGTTTTCAGCTCCAGTTCCCAAAAGTTCCTTTTTGTGAATCAAACCATATTTATATTTAGCCAAGCAAAATGATAATAATAATAGAATAAAATCTTTTTCTATTTGTGTTCACGAAATGGGAAAAAAGAGATTAATCTGAAAGAGAGAGCTCCTGGGAAATCTAAGGGGCTGGGAGTGGGTGGTGAATTTCTAAGTTAGAGGTGTTCGGTCTGACGAAGAGCACCATCGTTGTCGACAAAGACAATAATGCCACTAACATTAGCTGCCACCTCTTCTTCGGCACTGCCATCCGCACCTGCGAATGCTTCGCCATTGTGATAGGATCTCAAGAATTAAACCAGGGATTAAAAATGTATATACTAGAAGAAATGTTAGAAATTGGCCGAGCCCTTCTATGATTGGTGAGTAAAGAGTTGAATTAGAAGTGGGACCCTTAGACAATGTAACTACTAGGCCGAGGTGGCAGTGAAGAGCAGAGATCGAAGAGAGAATGAGTGGGATTTGGTGTCTGTTAGAGAGTATTTCTCGAGGGAATTAGGTAACAAGGGTAGGCATCTACTGTCTTGGGCTTTGGGAGGGTGCCCCACACTACTCAGACTATCTCTTCTTCTTGCATTTTCTTGTATTTCCTTTATGGAGCAGCTCAATTCTCATCGGGTTGAGTCTGCGATACATCAATATACAAGCATTTCTTTCTGTATTTTTGGCTCAATTTCTAGTTCCTTATCACATTGTTTTTCCAACTTCCGAATCTCTAATTCCGCATTCTGATTCTTCTAGGGTTGCTGCCGAATCTTTGGGTTTCCACATATGATTTCTAAATTGGTCATAACCTGTTTTCGAATCTTCTTAACGGTGTCAATTCCACCCAAAGAAAACAGATGGAAGGGAAAGGATGCATTGATTTTCATTCTTCTTCCCAGCCTGAGTGAATTCCAAGGGAAAAGAAAAATGAGGGGAAGGAAGACCCAACAACCTTTCAATGATACATTGATCAAATACTCCAAAAGGCACTCCGTTGCTCATATTGTTGAACACGTTTGCTCCATTTAAGCTTCTACTTTTCACAAAAATGACTCTCATGGATTAAGAAACAAGTCCTTTATATTCAAAAATTGGTCTCTTGCCAATTTGACTTACATCAACAATCTAATTCTCATATTCACATTCCATTCCATAGTTCTCACATTACATACAAGATAATGCTATTCACTAACAAAATAACAATCTAAATAGTGCATCAACAAGGTAACAAATAACAAACTGTCAATCTCAACAATACATCAACAAAATTAGTCAAAACGTGATAATCCAGTAACTCTCATCTAAACAAGAAGCAACCAATATGTCTCACTTTAAACAAGCATAAAAATAAAATTACAACAGTAATCAAATAGATTGGGGTGACTGTTTCACGTACAGTGTCTGTAGTCTACGAGTTTACCAATGTTGCTTTCATACTGAGATTTCTATATATATATTTAGTTAGCCAAATTCTAAAGAACGCACACAAGAAAATAAATGAAGAAGAACCTGATTAGATGTATTGCAGAGAAAGGAAAGTGATTAGATTTAAGTTTAAAGAAGAGATAAACGTCTGTGGGAGATGAAGCTCTACCCTCTCTCTCACAGTGACCAGCGAAACACACTCTCCCTTTCTGTTCCCCACGGTGGCTGCGGTCTCCACTAGGGCAAGGACGACATTTGAGTTTGCATGGTGTGAAAGCGGGAAGGACAGGTTCACCACGCACTAATATCAATAGATCAGATTAGTTGTTAATTCTCGGTTAATACAATGTTCAGCCGGTTATTGAAAGTTGAAATCTCCACCATTAACGTCTTGTAACATGTAATCGACGGTTGTAATATATTTTTATAAGTACATATTAAAATAAAACAATATTTCTTTATTATCGAATGTCAAACAGTAAAAATGATACATATGCAATTATACGAAATATTTTCATTTCATGTCTTCTCTTTCTAAATATCTAGAATTCAAAGGGGGGAAGACCATGGATCAGAATAGAATGCTTCTGGCCGTGTAATAGAAGATAATGGGCCAAAAGAGAATAAAGGTATGGGTGCAACATAAGCGGATACTTGGACCGTGATGGTTGTACATGTTTGTCTCCTATTAATAATCCATGACCACGAGGCACAAGAGTAGATGTAATGAAAGGGATAAAGGCTGAAGTTTGTTAGAAATAGTTAAGTCAATTGAAGTTAGTTATGTGCCAACTATAGGTAGTTATGTTAGTTGAGTTTGTGAAACTTGTAGCGCAAGTCATGTGTAGTTGTATATATAGATGTATGCTGTATTCAAAGTCAAGTGTGAAACTAATGCTCAGAATCTCTATCATTTTCATCTCTCTCATTTCTCATCTCTTTCTTTTTCTAGCCTTTGGCCTGATACCTTTCATGGTATCAGAGCTTAAGGTAGTGCTCTAATGGCATTGACAAATTCATCATCTACTTCGTAGGACTCTTCTGCTCCATCTCAGTTCGTAGATAAAGAGAACTATCTTCCATGGAAGCAGTAGGTAGAAGGAACAATTGAAGGTTTCGATTTGATGAAGTATATCTTCACCCCTTGCAAGTATGCATCTGCAACAAATCAAGAAAATGGAGTTGCAACTGCAGAATATAGAAATTGGAAGAAACAAGATGTGCTGGTAAAGTCATGGCTACTAGCTTCGATGAGCACTCAATTTACCACAAGAATGGTAGGGTGTGACTTCTCATATCAGATTTGGAAAAGGTTAGAAACTTTCTTTGCATCTTAGATTCAAGCAAAAATGAGGCAATTAAAAGCTAAGCTTAGTCATCTAAAGAAGGAAGGCACTGTTAGCAATTACCTGTTAGAAATCAAGAAGTATTTTGATGCTTTGATTTCTGTTGGAGCCCCTCTGAGTGATGCAGATCATGTTTCAGTGATTTTAGAAGGCTTAACTATAGAATATGGCCCATTCATCACAGCAATCACCTCACGGGAAAAGCAAATTGCAGTGGAAGAATTGGAGGCACTGCTTATGGCTCAAGAAGAATGGATAAAAAAGTTCAAGAAAGATGAAGAAAAGATACAGTACAATGTGGCACAATCACGGTCTCAAAGAAGGCAAAACTGGAATAATTCTTCATAAAATTCCAAATTTGGTGACAATTCAAGGTTTCATGGAAAATGTCAAAGTGGCTTTAGAGGCAGAGGTAGATCAGGTTTTGGTAAAGGAAGAGGAAGGTCAGAAAGGCCTATTTGTCAAGTTTGTCGTAAAACTGGGCACTTAGCTCTTGATTGTTGGCATCGATTTGATAGACAATATGCAAGTTCCGGTGCTAGCTCAAACAACATGTAGCTTAGTCCACACCAATTTAGACCTCATGCAAAACTTTCTATGGGAAATGTTTTAGCAACACTTGCAACAATATATGATCCCAATTGGTACCCCAATTCCGATGCTACACATTACATGACACTAGATGTTTCATATTTGACAGATCGAAGTGATTAGAATGGCGGTGAATAGGTTCTAGTTGGTAATGGAAAAGGTTTCCATGTTAAACATGTTTGAAATTCTGTGTTCAAGCCATTTTCTACATCTCATTCTTTCAAATTGTAGAATCTTTTACGTGTTCCTCAAATCACCAAAAACTTGTTGAGTGTTTCTCAATTTGCTAGAGATAATGGTGTCTATTTTGAATTCTTTCCTGACTCTTGTTTTGTGAAATTACAGGCTTCCAAGGAGATTCTTCTCCAAGGAGATTCTTCTCCAAGGAACTATTAGAAATAACCTTTACTCTTTTGGTCTAGCTCAGTCTACTAACTTAGGTTCAGCCTCATGCTTTTCTTCTACAAAAAGCAATCTCAATTTCAATCTCTAGCACTTGAGGCTTGGACATCCTTCTACTGAAGTTGTTTCTCGATTTCTAAAATCCTGTAACATACCATTTAGTATCTTTGATTCTCTATATACTACATGTTTTATGGGGAAATCCCAAAATCCCCCTTTTTTAGCTTCCAATTCTGTATATACTGCTCTTTTAGAATTGGTGTATTCTGATATTTGGGGGCCTACCCCCTTTCCTTCAATAAATGGTGCCAAATATTATGTTCATTTTGTTGATGCATACTCCAAATTTACCTGGATCTATTTGATGTACAACAAGTCCCAACTTTTGTCCATTTTTTTGCAATTTAAGAAAATGGCTGAATTCCAACTTAGTGCAAAACTTAAAATGCTACAATCTGATAATGCAAAAGAATATCTGTCTTTGGCTAATCATTTAAAATCTAAAGGTATTATGCACAGATTCTCTTGTCCTTATGTTCATGAACAGAATGGCACAGCAGAGAGAAAGCACAGACACATCACCACTATGGGGCTTACTCTATTTGCTGCAGCTTCCTTACCTTTTACTTATTAGGGAGAAGCTTTGTCGCAGCAGCTCATCTTATCAATATGCTACCTACTCCTTTAATTTACTGCAATTTTTGACTCCTTTTGAGAAGTTGTTCAACAAATCCCCAGACTATAAACTGCTTAGGGTGTTTGGTTGTCTATGCTTCCCTCACATTGGACCTTACAACAAGCATAAACTAGAATTTAGATTAGAACTGTGTGTCAACTTGGGGTTCTCTTCTCACCAAAAAAGCTATAAGTGTCTCTTGAGGTATGGCAAAATCTTTATCACACAGGATGTAGTGTTTGATGAAATAGTTTTTCCTTTTAAAGAATTCTCTGAAGGGTTTTTGTTGGCTGCTCCCTTGCTTTCTGCACCAATATCCCCATCATTGGTTCCTTCCATCCCAATGATACAACATTTCCCTTCAGTTCCTACTACCATACCATCAGATTCTATTTCTATGCCCATGCTTACACCTATTGCAGCACCTGTCTCTACACCACCTGTAGTCTCAGTAGTACCTTCAGTTCCTAAGGCAGCTCTTCCTGCTCCACCACTTGTGGTTAACGACCACAACATGAAAACTTGGGCCAAGGCTGGAATTAGAAAGCCAAAGGTGTATGCAGCCTCTCTTAAACCAAAAACTACCAAAGAAGCCTTAACTATACCTCATTGGAAGCAAGCTATGGATGAGGAGTTTGCTACTCTGATGAGGAACGAGACCTAGGAGCTAGTTTAGTTGCCACCTAATAGGAATGCCATAGGCAGCAAGTGAGTGTTTAGAGTGAAATATCACCCTGATGGTTCCATTAGCAAGCACAAAGCCAGGTTGGTAGCACAGGGATTTAATCAACAACATGGGTTTGATTATACAGAAATGTTTAGTTCTATGGTGAAACCAACTGCAATCAGGTTGATTCTAACGTTGGCCTTATCAAAGGGATGGATCATTAGGTAGTTGGATGTCAACAATACCTTTCTTAATGGAGATTTACAAGAAGATGTCTATATGGTTCAGCCAAAAGGCTATGAAGTCGAGGGTTCCAACTTAGTGTGCAAGCTCACTAAGGCCTTATATGGCCTTAAACAAGCTCCAAGAGCTTGGTTATCAAAACTGTCTACAGCTCTCCATCAATTTGGTTTCAAGGCTACAAAATCTAATGTGTCTCTCTTCATTTGAGTGACTCCCACCTCTATCATCTATATCTTAGTATATGTAGATGATATTATCATCACAAGCAATTCTGCTACTGATGTTGCTACACTCATTCAGAATCTAAATTCCACATTTGCATTGAAAGATATGGGAACTCTTCATTATTTTCTTGGAATTGAGGTACGTCATACTGCTGCTGGGGGTTTGCTGCTGTCTCAAACTAGATACATTAAAGATCTTTTGGATAAGGCTAAAATGTCTGAGTGTAAACTGTATGCCACTCCAATGACTTCCAACCTGAAACTATTGGCTTCTTAGGGTATTCCTTTCTTTGATCTTAGTCTCTATAGGTCCATTGTGGGCAGCTTGCAGTATGTCACAATTACCAGACCAGAGTTAGCATTTTGTGTTAACAAGGTGTGTCAGTTCATGCAAAACCCTTTGGATACTCATTGGACAGCAGTAAAACATATTCTAAGGTATCTCAGTGGGACTTCTTCCTTTGGTTTACATTTACAAAAGTGTTCATCCCTTTCACTCACTGGATACTGAGATTCTGACTGGGGTTTTGACCCCGATGATCGTAAGTCTACTGCTGGATATGGTGTCTATCTCGGTAAGAATCTTATATCTTGGTCATCAAAGAAGCAACACTTTATTTCTGGAAGTAGCACTGAAGCCGAGTACAAAGGGATTGCTTCTCTGGTTGCTGAAATTCTTTGGATTCGTTCCCTTCTAATTGAGCTGCAGGTTCCTCATTTGGTTCCTATGCTATATTGTGACAATGTGGGGGCTGTTCTATTAGCTACAAATCCAGTTCTGCATTCTCGCTCAAAACATTTTGAACTTGATCTCCATTTTGTTCAAGATCACATGGCAAAAGGGCATGTTCAAATTAGTCATAGTCCATCAGATGTACAACTCGTAGATATATTAACCAAAGCGGTTTCCTCCTCTAAGTTTCATTTATTTCGTTCCAAACTCAGCATTCAAGACTGTTCCTAGTTGAGTGTGAGGGGGGATGAATGGGATAAAGGCTGAAGTCTGTTAGAAATAGTTAAGTCAGTTGAAGTTAGTTATGTGCCAGCTAAAGGTAGTTATGTTAGTTGAGTTTGTGAAACTTGTAGCACAAGTCATGTGTAGTTGTATATATAGATGTATGCTGTATTCAAAGTCAAGCGTGAAAGTAATACTCAAAATCTCTGTCATTTTCATCTCTCTCATTTCTCATCTCTTTCTTTTTCTAGCCTTTGGCTTGATACCTTTCAAGCCCAACCACCATAAATGGAGGCATGGACTGTGATGGTTGTGCAAGTTTGACGACTCCTATAGATTATGGCAGCCCTTGAGTTTCTCCCTTATTTGAAATCTCCTTCCCCTTTCCTTCCTTTCTTCCCTTCAATCTGTCTCACTTGTCTCACTAGATATCTGCATTATTTCAAGGGTATGTTAGTGCTTAAGATTAAACTAAAAACATTGAATAATAACCATATTGTATATCATTCTATGATTTTCAAGAATTTTCATTTTCTGTCATTGACAACAAACAAGATTCCAATTATCCAAACATGAGATACACGTACCATATTCAATTCTAGTGACGACAATGACAAACAAGGACTCAAATCTAATTTTGTGTATTTTGTGCTTGTTTGTTTCATATTTTAGAGGTGTCAAATGAAGTTTGGTTCCTAGGAAAATGAGTTTGCATAATATTTGTTATGCTTGGATACTTATTTTAGTGGAATTTAAAGTATTTTTAGGTTAGTTAAAGGACTTTTGACAATAGCAACTTGAAAAATATTTTCTTTTACATTGCTCAAGTGAAATGTACTTTTATCATATTACTCATTTATTTTTCCAAAAACAAATAATTTGTGTTGATATTACCCTTTTCAACATTAATTCTTTCAAAAGTAATAATCCTAGAATGTAAACCAAATTTACTCTTTGCTGTTTAGTTACAGATTTTTCTGCTTATTATAAAATTTGTACTTTCGTTCTTGTACAAGTAAACTAACTGCTTAATAGAAAAAATTATTCATGCATCTTAACTAATAATTTAAAATCAATAACTAGGTGGTTAAGAATGTGATCTTTAGATGATAACTTAAGTTTTTAGAAAAAATTATTTATAATATATAGTAACCAATTAAAATAGTTACCATTAGAGAGATATTAGCACTAAGCTTGAAGGTCATGTGACAAGCTACTGGCTTATCATTAATATGATTTCATGTTTTGATTTCTACGTTATCGTTAAAAAATGAAACAATTGACAAAAACTACTATTAAATTGAATCAACAACTTTGCACATCAAAATGTTGTATGGAATAAAGGTTAGACAACTAAGATGAAAGTAGTAATGGGGTAGCTATGCTATCAAAATTTAAAGTAAGATATTACTAGAGGACAAAGAAAAGAAAAAACAGAGAACTTTTCATACTTGAACTAACCTCACAATGTGGAACGTGAGCAATTTTGGGCCAATCTGAGCCTGTGTTCTTTTTGCACCTTGCAGTCAGTCTGGGACAACCAATTATGTATAAATGCTGAAGGCTACGAAGTTGATCCATGTTATTGGGACGAGATGACAACTCTGGGCAATTTTTGATATGAAGTTCATCAAGAGAAGTCAGATTTGGCAACCATTCCGGCAATGCTTTAAGCCTTGTATATGCAATTGCCATAAATTGCAGTGTCTTAATAGATCTTTTAAGCCAATTAGGTTAAGCTTCCAATTTGGGTGATCCATGGATCACAAATGCTTGAAGGTTCAAATTATGAACCGCCACATGTTGCTTTCCTTCTTCCTCTTCATCCTCAAAATTAGCCAGGCGACCCAAAGCACTTGGTAGGGACACTAAATTGATACAATTCACAAGACATAGGAGTCGAAGTTGTTTGAGGCACCCTATATCCATGGACGACAAACTTGTAGCCCGGACCGTCACAGCCAAATTTCGAAGGCTCACAAGATTTTTCATGCTTTTGGGAAGCTCTTGGAGGTCCACACAACCATCAAGACCTACACTCTGCAGAATTTGGTGCTTACAAATAGAATGAGGGAGTCTTTCCAGATTATTACAATTATCTAGGTTAAGGTATCTCAAATGCTTCATCTTGGCAAAGCAATCATCAAGCAACAAGCTAAATTTCATGCCTTCTAAATACAACACCTTTAGGTCCTTGAATTCTTCGGGGGTCTAATTCCACAGACGATGCTTGTTGCCACCACGATGCAACGATGCTTCGAGTCTTGTTTGACTCTTTCATTGTTGATTTAGCAAGATCATGTACGAGGTCATGCATTTTGAGCTGATAAAGTCCCATTGCATTAAGGGCGGGGTCACCGAGCATATCGTCAATTTGAAGCAAAGATGCTGAAACTAGCTCCTTACTATACAACTCCCCAACATGTTCCGGCTCTTCCTTCTCATTTGTGGGTTAAAGGAGTCCATGTGCCATCCAAAACATAATCAAATCATAACTGGAGTACGCATAATCCTTAGGAAAATAAGAACAGTAAGAAAAGCATTGCTTTACTTCTGGTGGCAACTGATTACAGCTCAATCTCAACGATGGTAAAATGCCATCATCTTTTGGATCTAGTTCCCATGTCTAACTATCTCTTACTTTTTTCCACTCATTTGCATCATGGGATTTTGATCTGAGCAAGCAACCCAAAATTGTTAATGCCAATGGCACCCCTTTGCATTTTCTAACAATATCCTCCCCAATTTCTTTAAGCCGTGGGTAATGTTCTGCTTCCTTCTATTCTTCTTGGAATGCACATTTGACAAATAGTTCCCAACATTCTTTTTCGGGAAGTGGCTCCAACTTGATTTGAATATCACCAGTACCCATAATTGAGGCAACAGTTTTGCTCCGAGTGGTCACTATGATTTTGCTGCCTTTTGATTTTATGTCACCGCTTGCCCTCAATAAGTGATTTCTCAAATCATCCCATTTTTTGGGATTTTCGTTCCAAACGTCATCTAGCACAAGTAAAAACCTCTTACCATGTAATTTCTTATCAAGTAGAGATAGCAGATCACTCAAGCTAGGGTTTGGATCAACTTTCTTTGTTTTTGAGGCAGCTTGGATGATTTCGAGTATTAACCTTGTAACATCAAAATCATCAGACACACACACCCACATTAGCATATCATTGTATACCATTTGGGCAAGTGTGGTCTTCCCCAACCCTCCAATCCCAACAATTGGGATCACATCGATATTACTAACTTGTGATTGTGGTCTCATCAATAAACTTATAAGCTCCTCCTTGTCTTCATTTCTACCACTCACACGTGGGGGCACAAAAGGAGCAGTTTCCCTCCATGATAATTTGTGTTTGGGAGTTTTAGCAGTGACATGCTGCTCAGCTATACCCAAGTTTCTCCCTTCACTAGTTATCTTATCTATCCTTTGTTTCATATCTCTAATTTTGTGGGCCATTTTGATGCGAAATGTTAGTGGATTATTAGAGCATGAGAAGAACCGGCGTACCTTTGAGCAAGCGCTTCCATACATTTTGACCACTTCATTTCGTTTTGTCTGATACTCTATTTGGTCCAATATGTCAACGGCATCATCATATGCGTCTCTGAGTTGCTTCAACCACTTGGCTATGCTGTGGCTTTTTGCCTGCTTGTTCTCAGCGTCCATAAGAAAGGCCTTGATGAGTTCCATGGAGTTTCGAAGCTTTTGCACATCACCCTTGAGACCACATGCCAGAGCAATCTCTTGGTATGCTTTTGTTGCTAGCTTGTCCAAGAGTGCTGAGGCCACGCCAGAAACAAGTTCGCCCATCTGAGAACCAAACGAAGGAGCCTAGAAATGTAAATAAGGGAAAGGATAGACATCAAGAAAAAATTACAATTACAGAACAAGAAAGTATTTGTTGAATAAAATAAAATAATATCACTCACGTATAAGAGTCAAACTTGTATGATTGTATCCGCAAAGAAATTGGGGCAAAAATATTAAATTTATAAGTTGTTTGGCGTAATTAACGGTGAGTTTAATTTGGGAATGGCTGTTGATAAGATAAAGTGAGTTGTTCCGAGGCTTAATTTAGAGGACATATATAGAAGAGCAATTATGCTTTCCTTGTGTAAAACCAAAAGGCTCGCTAAGAATATATTACAAAGCACGCAATGCCCTAATACATTTATACGTTACCTAGCTTGTTCAAATCATTTAGAAACAATCAAAACTGTTAGGATTGGATCATTTGGATGATTTCTACAAGGTAGAATGTGAGATTCAGATTCTAAACCTTCTCAAACCGAAAGGCATACACTTTAAAAAGGAGTGTCTATTTTCACTTCTAATAAATTTTTATTTTTACTTTCACTTAATTAATTTCTGTTTAGTTTTAAAAATATATTTTCTGTTTTAATGAAAAGATATTTTAACCTTAATTAATTATTATCAATGATAATTTTATTTAAACTTATTATCATTAATTTGATTGATGATTAATTTATTTTTTAAAATATTTAATAGTAATATTTTCTTTTATGAGGCCACTAAATAATATACATATTTGTAACTAATTTTTATGTAATTATTTAAATTTAAATATTTAATTACTTTTTAGAGTTTTCTGATATAGCAATTATCAAAATAATATAATAGTAAGTACTTCTTAAAAATAAAAATATAAAAAGAATTCTTTTAAATGTTAATAATGAATTTGAAAAGAATTAATTAAGAGTAGTAATAGACTATTGGTTTAAGTATCAAAGAAGTAACGTTGAAAAAATTTAATAAAAATTAATAGAACATGAATCACGATAAATAATAAAGAATCTCAATAAAAACTCGCGATATAATATACTTTAAATTATAACTTCACATGACTGAAGTTGGAAACTGTGTTTCCTTTGTGCAGGGGATTGTAGGAAAAACTTTATATCAAAATGTAATATGTAATATGTAATACGTAATGTGAAAGGAGAAGCAATTGGCGATTCTAAAAGTGTAAAGAAAAAAAAGGGGGCTTATGAAGAAATATATTAATTGGTATGTACTAACAGTATAAAATAATTTTATATTGTCAACTAATAAAAATAGGAGAAAGTAAGAAATCATGGTGGGTCTCTCATTAGAATACGTGATTATTTATATGAGTTAGTACTGTCCACTATTTCTATTAACTGACAGTGTAAAACTGTTTTATACTGTCGGGGCATTTAAATTATGCTGTCGGTGTATTTAAATTAAATTTATAATTTAATTTCGATATAACTTTAATATAAAACTTTTGATATTATGATTAGATTACTAGCATGATTGGAACCTAAAGAATTTTTTTTTTTAACAAGAAAAATCATTTCACAAAAATTAATTTTATTTGGGTAAATTCATGAAATAGATTATAATCAAAATATGATAATTTGAAACTGAAAAAGAGCTTATAATCATAGACAACTTTTTAGCGCTTATGATTATAAGTAGAAGTTTATTATTTCAAAATTATTATATTTTTACCAAATTAACCTTAAATATCAAATATTATATAATATAAATAATCATTCCATACCTTTTGTAGTAATTTAGCAACACAAAATAACATTTTTCATACAATATAAATAAAATGAATTATTTTAAAATTATTTTTTAGCTGAAGTATCCAAACATAAATTGATTCTTATATAATTGATTATATAAAAAATCGATTATATAAATAAGGGATTATTAAAATAATTTTAATCTTGTAATTCTTCCAAACACATACTAGTATTACAATATTATAAGGTCTTGTTTCAAAGTGTAAAATTGTCTTCTTTAATACATTGTACAAGATAAAGTAATATGATATAAGTTTAGAAAATGTGGTATGAGTTATAAATTTTTGCAATTTTTACCATGAAATTAATTTTGATATACTATTAATATAAAGTGTATTATAATTTGAACTGATTGTATGACACCACATTTTTTACTGTTAGTGTAGTTACTAATACTTTGAACCTGTGCAATGATAAATAGCATAATTTGATCAAATTATCAAAGTTTAAATGACAAATAATTATAGTAAAAAAGAAAACTATTAATTTATTCAATTTTTACAACATATAATTATGATAATTTTAAAAATACATTAGATATATCAATAATTTAAACATTTACTAATTCAAGATAATAAGGATGACTTTCTATGTACATGTGAAAAAGAGTAATTAACAACAAATAAGGTAAGCAGCGGCGGTTTCTAAGTCGACTAGCAGCGGTTTCGTTTAAAATTGATGCTAAAAGCAAACTACGGCAGTTCATCAAGTGTTGGAAAGGAAAGCGTCGGAAGGCCATTTTGCGGCAGTTTTGGCAAACCATTGGAACAACCGCCGTGAACTACCAAAGCTCAGAAACCGCCGCGAAAATCCAAGTTGACAAAATGAGGAAAATTGTTAACCGCCGCTAAAACCAAGTATATTGAAGGTGAAAAAAATAGCGGCGGTTTACGAACCGCCACGAAAAACAAACCTTTAAAAATGTGAAAAAACAAACCGTCGCACAAAATCAAGGTCTAAAAATGATGAAAAACATAGTGGCGATTTGTGAACTGCCGCTAATAAACATGATTTAAAATTCATTGAAAACATTGCGGCATATGGAAAAGTTTGTTCTCTTCTATAACAGTCAATTTAATTTTGTAATATATATTTTTAATTTCAATTTTTGTATCAATAAATTTGCATCAACTAAAAAATTTAAGTTATTATACATAAATATAAAAATACTAAACATTCATTACTTAATTAAAATTACATAAGTACATCAAAATATTGCATAATATAAAATGTATCTTGCAAGTCTTAGTCATCTTGCAATAACATATACATAAACCCAAGTGTCATACCCTAATATTGAACTAAGTAGAAGAAGGCCTAAAGTCATGAATATAACTAAGTGTTGGATGGTCTATTGTCTTGAGGTTCATGGCTAGTAGAAGAAGAGGGTCTTGCCCGCACTGGTGATTCCAAATCTACAATCTGAATAGAAAATAAAACAAAATATTTTAGAGTGAGATCAAGAAGAACCGTAAAGAATAAGTAAAATGTGTCTATACTCAATCTCATTATCATAAGTCTTTATGCAAAGTTTAGGAGTCAGCACCTCCAATCTTGTATCATGAGAATACATAATTTCAAAAATTAAATCAAACTTCCAAACATATCCAATAGCCCCTACAATAGTAAAATGTGGAATATCACTAAAAGTTCATCTTCTAGTACTATGCCCTAAAATTTTACAGGCATATACCCATATGAACACTTTTTCAAACAAAATTAGTTCAACTTAATTTGACTAATCAAAGCTTAAGTTATAAGCCCTATACTAGGGTTGCCCTGTATTGACACCTAGAGAGCATAGGACAATTTGTGGATTTACTAGGAATAATTCATTGGGATTTTGAATCTAATATTTTACAACCTTATTCTCCTACTTGTTAGCTTCGTAACAAAATTGGTTGCACTCAAATCAAAGGTTCATAGAGCAAGTTATGCCCATTAGATGACGCCCTGCTCAGGTTTATCCTTCTCAGCTGACTACTCAATTAAAAAATCCATAACTTCTTCGTCTTAAATCTAATTGACCTCAAATTTCATGCGTATACTCTCTTTAAGTTTCAACTAAAATTGGTTCCTTTTCATTTTGAATTTCCTGACTTGAGATAAAATTCATGGATTAGTTGCTATCTAGATTTGCTTAGCACAGTCAAGTTTCTGTTTTGTATTCTTTGGATTCCTTAACTTAATATTCTTCACTAATCAAATTTTGCTACTTATAAATCATTGAGACAAGCTCATATATCATCATATCTAGACCTAAATATGTGTGGTAAAATAAGTTCAAAACCCGAGCTCTATGGAAACTAAATCAATATAAGACAAGTTCTATGAACTCTACCTCACTTCTAATGCTTAAACCCCTCTAGTTTTGATCTCTTGAAGCTCCAAATGCTCCCAAACAAGCTAGAACAACAACTACTCCTTTTCTTGCTTATGGCTGAAACTTCTTCAAATAAAAGAAGGAGTTTTTGGCTTTAATATGGTGCTATATGATGGTGGTGAAGGTTGGAAATGGTGTAGTCTTTGAAGTGTGTGAGAAAGAGAACAAGAATGGATGAGAAAAGAAGCAAAAAATGAAATAGGATAAAGAGAGAGGTCCACAGTGTAACACCTTACTAGATATAATATCATGCTTAAGTCATAATATTTTACTTGGCAGTCTGTTACGTGTGATTATCTCTTATATCAATTAATCTTAATTCATTGACTTTACACCATTTCAATGTCAAAATCCTTATTGTTACTATTATACATACATACATACATATACATATATATATATATATATATATATATATATATATATATAGTTAATTTATTTATTAATTAATTAATTTATTATTAATATTTTTCTTACTGTTATGCGTGAATGTTATAATCACCTTCAATGAGGTGCAGCATACTAATAGAAAACAAATAAGTCAGATAGAAAGCAATATCATACATCTATAGAACTTTCTTTAGCATATATACACAAGTGTTGAGTTTAAAGTCATAACTACATAAACACTATAGGTACAATAATGTTGGGCCATTACACAAAATGAATCAACCCGTACTCATGAAGTGTAGACCTACATACTCCAAAAGAAACCTAGATCTGTAGCCCAAGTCTCATCGCCATAAAAAAAAAAGGGTCACACTGTACACGTGTACCTGCTGGTGGATGGATCCCGTCTAACTGGACTCTAAAGAAAGGAATCCGTTGACCATGCCAGGGCTGGCCGGGGCATAGCTGTCACCGTCTAAACTTGAAGAAGAAGGTGAGGAAGCTGCCTCCTGGGACATATCACTGTCGAATGAGATAACAGGTTCCACCTGTGGTGGAAGTGAAGCAGGTGTTGGCGCGGGTGCTGGTGTTGGAGTTGGCTGAGCCATGTGCATGGGGATGGCTATGTAAGGTACAGATGGATCAAACATCGGGTGGTGGAGAGGAACAACGAAGTCCCTATGAAAGAACATGTGCAAGTGGAAACGACAAGTCCCAAGGATGTACATAGAGTCAAGCAGGGGATCATAGTGAGTCTGGAGATTAGGTAGCTTGACAAAAAGGGCGAAGGTCACCTCCGAGTTCATGGCCTAAGAATGAGGCGAAAATATTCAACAAAGTGAGAATTTGATGAAATTCTTAGTAGGATTCTAAACTATACTACGCTGACATCGCCATCATCCTCAATTGCTTCAGCTTTTATTTAAATTAAAAACAAGTGTAACATAGCTATGATATTCTATACAATTAATGTTAAGAAAAAACATAACCTGAAGCAAGACTTAATTTTACTTTAAATAACAAGAAGTAGAAATAGATACATATTTCTAACATGATTTGTGTACTACCAAAATATAAACAAGAATATAAGCACAAGAGATATACAGATAACGATGTATTTAGCTCAAGATTAATAAACAAAATCATGTGAAAACATGAATGGAAGTGAAATGCACTTAGCTTTAGTGATCCTTTAACTCATATGATTTACACTTTTCCACACTTGGTCCTTTGGGAGTTTTTGGCCGTATAACTCCTGGGTAATAATCTGCTTCTCAGGATTGAGCTCGTTCCTATATAGAAATGTTAGATTTACTTTCCCCAACATTCCCACCGATCTATTTCCTTTAATTTTAATCCAGGGCTATCCTAAGTATTATGGAACTTTCCTCATAACACAACTCTTATAAGTTTCATGCAAGTATGCACATGTATCAATGTGTATCTCATAATCTATATATAATCTTTGCCGAAATTTCGGCAGCATGACGGATCATATCTGCTTCTCCATGAATAGTGCCAGTACTCAGACAGCCAATTATTCAGAGAAACCAAAATAACACATTCATTTCTCAATATCATTCAATAACATTGCCAAAGACTCAATATCTACACCTAAGTATAAGTTTCTGCTTATGTTATTTATTTCTACCCAATTTTTTGGAAAATAAGCCATGATTTCTATTTAACTCCTTTGAACCTAAATTTTGGATAGGTTGGAGTGTTATGTATCTATTTTCTACTCTCTTTAGTCCTATTTAATTTTGATAAATGTAGCTCAAGTTACTAAGGTTTTAATTCGGCCTGTCCTGTAGCATGCCAGAATTGCACACCAGAAAGTAAAAATCCGCCAAAAATAAAAATCTACTTAGATTCCTATCAAACCTATGTCGATTTAAAGCTTAATTTTTATATCCAAAAATTTTCGCTACGTTTGACTAAGGAGAGCTCAAGTTATGAGCTCACAAACTTGATAGACTCGAATTGCCTTGTCTCTGTTCCAATAGAACAAAGGGCAACTTCAATAATTTATTGGAAATTATAAAAAATGAATTTGACCATGTTCTCCTATATCTCACCTTTCTACAAATTTTGTTTCACTACATTCCAAGTTGTATAGGACAAGTTAACTTGCCCTGAATAATCTCCCTTACCTAAAATCAAACTCAAAAACCTAGGGCAAACTTCCAAAATTCATATCTCCCTCAATACTAACCCAATACCCTTATAATTTATATGTATAGAAAGCCCTAGAAATCTAGTGTTGTCTAAAAATAGTATCATCTCAGTTTGGTGCCTATAGGTGAGTCCGTACAGTGTGCAAGTATGGACGTCATAGGGATTTTGAGAAAAATCTGGTTCTGTTTTGGTTCTTTCAGTAATTATCATTTAAGCTTCAAGCTAACCCAAACAAAACCATACCCAATCATCCTTAAATCACCTAATAAACATCATAGAACATCACCTTCATGAGAAAAAAAAGATCAACAATAGCCACCAAGTTACGGACAATAACCAAATCAAGAGGATCCTACCTTGATCTAATGGAGTAACTAGTAAAAAGAAGTCTTGAAGAAGTAGAATGATCAAAGCTTAAGGACAAGGTGAGATGAGACGTGTGAAGAGAGAAAAGATGGCGGAGCCTGCAAAAGAGGAAGAGGATGCCGAATTTTTGCTTGAAAAAGAAAGAAAAAGACTCACCAAAAGTTCAAGGAGGTAGTTGGAAAACTTAATTCTAATTGGTGGGAAGTTTGTGACTGAATTTCAGCCAACTCCCTTAATTTTTGTGGCTATTTTGTGCCACCCTTAAAGGGTTAAGGGGCCGAATTTTCAACCATAGAATCAAGGGCTTTAGGTTTTGAATTCTATTGATTCGATTTTGACAATATAAAATACTGAATCTCCACCGATTTCCTTCAAATCGGCAAAATAGTTTGGAAAATTTTTATGAGGATTTTTATATGTCTATTTCTATTCCTCAAGTCTAATCCATCTAATTAATTTCTAATTAGCCTTTAATTGGATTCTGATTAAATATCTAATTGATTTCTAATTAATTTCACTGATTTGTTAAAACTGAACTAATCGGTTAAAATGAAAAATCTTTCAAATGTTACACATAGCTAGGAGAGAAAAGATGATGGGTTTTTTTTAATATTTTCTACTTTTGAATTTATTTTATAATTGGTTGATATGTAAAAAGTGGAGTTCGGTAAACTCTGTGGCCATAATTCATTCTTATTTTCACTATCTAGATGGTTATTTTTTAACCAAAAAATAAATTTTGTGACATGATAGTTAGGCTTTTCTGTAGATTAAATTCCTATCTGATTACTTTCTTGTGTTCCAAAAAACTATTCTTAATACTTTTACTATGCGATTAAAATTTTATTACAAACAAATGTTAACTGCGTTATATTATTCCTATTATTATTATTATTATTATTATTATTATTCTATCTTCCCTATTTTATTTATAAACTTAGTGTTAGTTAATCCCTGACTTATTAATTATCGACATGGCTAAATTGGGGTGACACACGTGAAGCTTATAAGTGGAAAAGAAAAACCCTACATGATTATGGGCTTGAAACTCGAATACATCAAGGGCTAGACTAGAAATTCTTCAAGGTTTTTACTTCTATTTGAGGGCTGGAACTCGAGTTAGGAGGGTGGAAAATGTTGGTGTTTGAGGGAGATGAAAGTTGATGAAGTTTAGGTGGTGTTTTAATAGAGTTTCTTGAAGCTTTTGAGTGAAAATGATGGAAATAGAGGGAGATGATTGTCTCAGCCAAAAGGACAAGTTTTGCACTGAGTTCTAAAGTGTGGAATTGTATTAGGATAGGTTCTATTTATAGATAAAGGCTAGGGTTAGTGATAGGTTAATTACTTGATTAATTTTTGTTTAATTAGTTAGTTAATTTAGTTAATTATCAAGACTATCTTCAACTAACTTAGAAGCTTCATAAATATTATTTAGAGACCTATTAGAATGATAACCACACGAGTCATAATGATTTAAGAGAGTATTATATGAGTTACTCATCAATTTAGTGTAAATATGATAGTTTGACCTTAACTAGCTAAGCTTGTTTATGGTTAATTTCTTCAAATAATTAGTAAATGATAAAGTTTTTGTAATCTAATATCAAAACCATATTTATATATGTATATTAGAGGATTATATGCCCTCAGTTAAAATTGTAACCTTAATTTCTAAATTTTGGGGTTTTACTCGTTTATTCACTTAATTAACGCAAATCAGTTCATTAAATTATCAAAATATGAATTTGTTTTAATTTTAATCTTTGAAAAATATACTTACATGATTTCATATGGGTCTACATGAATTTTAGATGATTAAATGTGTTTAGGTTTGTTTGACACATTAAATGTAGTAAAAAATGTAATTTTGACTATGTTTTCTTAATCCTTCTACATAATTCTTCTAGTTTCTTTATTCTTCTTTCAAGTCTCTCCATTTTTCTTATGAAATTCTGATTGTTTAGGATTTAATTTAAGTGTTAATTCAGCCATTACAAATTCATTGGCCATTAGTTGTATTTTTTTGTGCGCTCTTATACAATTTCCTAGCTCAATTAGTTAATTTACTATCTATAATTCATATATTAATTTATTGTTTCATAAAACAATCATTCCATGGGAAGATATGATGAAGATGGTGTGAATTAGGGCTGGAATAGGCTAAGTAAGTTTTTGACTCATTAAATATGGTAAAAGGAAATCTTTGAAAATTCAAAACTATCTTAATTTACTTGATTAGGTTAAACTCTTTAATTAATAAAATATTCATCATTCATCACATGGCTTATGTAGGTTGGGTGTCATGGTAATTAGTGAGTGATTAATGAGGTTAACTAAGGTTTAGTTGACTATCTAGATGATCAAGAAGTTAATTAAGTGATTTATGCATAATTAAGCCCAAATAATTTTCAGCCACTATTCATGGCCCAATCATGAAGCCCATTTTGTGGTCCTCCTAGCCCAAGGCCAAAACTCCATTGAAACATTTTCCTACTATAAGTTTAAGGGGTCTTATAAGTTTTTCGAGACTTATTATGCATTCCAGTAAGGTTATTTTTGTGATGTTATGTAAATATTCTTCAATTATAGTGCACCATGCATTAGAGGACAATGGCTAGAGGCGGGAGAAAAGTGTTAATTGGTATTGTACATGAGTTTTCTTTTGAAAATAAAACATTATTTGATTTGGTATTTGGGTTATTCGTTTATTTACATTTGTGGACAGCTAGGTGTTGAGAAAAGAATATTGAGAGAGCTATAAAAGGGAGGCTTGGTTATTTGATTGATTTCTTACTTCTTCATGTTAGATTACATTTACTGACAATGGCTACTTATTTCAAAAGCTCTAGAGACCGTTTTGGATGTGTTTAGATACGTGTATGCATTTATTGCACCATAATATTTTCCAGTTTCTACAATTTTTGGAAGATATCTTTACCATGTGTTTGGAATACAACAAAATGGAAAATGATTTGATTTAGAAATCGGATCTAATGTTTGGATTTTTTTTAAAAGAAATGATTTGATTTCTAAATCCCATAGAATTGAGTACTGTGTTTTTTGAAATCCCTTCATTTTTTAGAAGATTTGTTCAGAAATGAGTTGATTTGGATTTTAAACTTCATATAGGACCATTTTACCCCTCATAATTTTGCAAAACCCAAAAACAGATGAGGAGTGTTTTGAGCCGCATTGTAACACCCTCCCAAGTATAGTATTATGCTTAAGTCATAGTACCACAACCTGGAGATGTTACTGTTACCTGAGCGGACCTCATCTGACAAAGAATTTGTCTTCGGAAACTTTTGAAATTATCTGGAGACAACATGGAAATAGGAGTGAGAATTATAAAATTCTCAGTAGGATTCTCAAATTTTCATACATAGTTTCATCATGGTTATCTCTAGTTTGCTTCGGTTTACTTTGAAAAAAGTGAACATGCTGCACAAACTGTTTAATTTTACATTTCGAAAAATGTCTTATCCGAAGCAAAGTTCATTTTTACTCATATATTGGTCCTTTGGGGAAGTGTACACAAGATTAATTCATGAATAATACCATGGATAATAACTTCAACATATAAAACGCACATAACATTAATCTACTGGGAACATAATATCTGTACCTAACTTAACTTGCACTTGAATTCATACATATACATGAAATTTTACTTTTCTTTCATTCGGCACACCTAGGCGTTACGTATCGCCGTCCCTAGGGTGCTTGGATCTGTCTACACTTGAGCGTTACGTATCGCCGTCCTCAAGTGCAGCATCATACCACATTCCAGAGTATGATCGCCATGTCATACCCTGTCAGAGCGTGATCGCCATGTCACGTTCCTTAGGAATATAGACTCATCATCATATCTTTGCATGCCACATTCCAGAGTATGATCGCCATGTCATACCCCGTCGGAGCGTGATCGCCATGTCACGTCCCTTAGGAATATGGGATCTTCATGCTATATTCCAGAGTATGATCGCCATATCATACCCCATCAGAGCATGATCGCCATGTCACGTTCTTTAGGAATATAGGACCTTCATTCGGTACTTACACTAGCTGGGTCATGCCATGCCTCATGTAAGTTCTACCCCCTATATTCTCACACTAGCTGGGTCGATGCCATGCCTGATGTGAGTGGGGCATATACTTAAATCTTTAGTCTTTAATTCTTTACTCTTTAACCTTTATTGCCCTTGGGTAGCCTGGCCTTGGAGTGAGCTTGTCAGCTCAACTCGTGACCATTGTCACACCGACTCACCCACAAGGGGATTCACATCTTTATGTTCACACTTAATATATTCATATCTTTTCATTCTCATGCGTTGTCAAGCATAGTCATGCTAAATGTACTCGTACATATGCTACATCAGTATTTCTCATATATTTCATATCATACTTCTTCTTGATTTATTCTCATATATTTCATATCATAAATTCCTTGTAATTTAGACACTCATGGTCCCCTAGACTCTTGCTGTAAATTCGGTAGCATAACGGATCAGGTCCGTTTCCCTATGAATAGTGCCAGCTCTCACGGACAAATCAGTCATAACAACATAATCAACTTAACACATATATATCAATATCAAACTGACCATCCTCAACTCAAACTTTATATGTTTCCCTAATACTTGTGAAATCTTCAATTGGGTCACTTTGTGAAACTATCACTTTGGCCATTCTGCTACCTTCTATTAGGTCTGCTTGAATTTCATATGATCCACTTTTATTTCTATTCAACTCATTTAGATCTGAAATTTGGATATATCATAGCTCTATATGTCTACTTTCTAACCTCTTTGGTCCCATATCATTTTGATCCATATAACTCAAGATATTTAAATCTTACCTCAACTCATTCAGTCACTAACCCGAGTTACACTCCTAGAAGTATAAATTCACTAAAAATCAAAACTAAGCTCAAATCATGCGAAATTGGTCTCATATTGACTAACAGGACAACCTTTCATTTGCCACAAGTTTCACTCCATTTGCTTAAGTATACCTCGAGTTATAAGTCCTGAAATTCTACCTTTCTGAACTACTCTATTTTGGCCTAGATTGGACATAGGACAACTTCCTCGAATCACTGGGAACAATTGGGACCATAACAAACTCGGAATCTTATATTGGGGTGTTCCCCTATGTGTAAGCTTTCTAACAAATTGGTTTCACTCGATTTGGAGTTGTATAGGGTGAGTTATACCCTCCTCATGTCACCCTGCCCGGATGAAAATCCTAAACCCTAGGTCAAACTTCAAAAATTCATATCTCTCTCAATACTACTTCAATAACCTTATATGATATATCTATGGAAAGTCCTGAATGTCTACTTTCATCTAAAAATGGTTTCATCGGATTTGACCGATTGTAGGCGGCGCCGTACACTCCGCCGTATGGACTGCCGTGGAATTCTCACTCAGGTAGCATCCCAACCCATCCATTTCTTCTAATTTTCTCCTTCTAATCATAATTCTAATTCAAAATCTACGATGAATTTAATCATAATTCATCATAATACATCCAATAATTCATCAAATACACAAAGAAAAGTTCAATCTCATGCAATCATAGGGCAAGGAATTCAAGAGTAGAAGTAGAATCCTACCTCTTTGGAGCAGGATTTGACTAAGTGCTGAAACTTGGAGTGTTAGAACCTTGCTAAGCTTGAAGGAGTAATGGAGTTGATTGAGAGAAGGGAAGGAGAAGAAGGCTGGGAAGGGGAACGTAAATCAGACCGAAATGAAGAGAAGAGTCTGATTTAAATACATGAAAGTTGTGGTGTTGATTGGTTGGAACTTTGTGGTTGAAGTTCGGCCATGTCTCTCACTTTTGTGGCCAATTTGCTCTCCACATCGCCCCAAGACTGGGATACGCTTTCGTCCTACATGAAACTGGAATTCGTCCCTATAATACTTTAAGTCGGAACTCGTACCATGTTGTTTGTGACTTGAGGAAATCTTGAATCAAGATCGGAGGTCGGAAGTCATGCAGCTGACATTCATATAATCTCGGAACTCCTTATATGAACTCGGGAATGTCAATGTTGGATATAAAATCGGAGATCGGATATAGTGTATGACTGAAATCAACCCAAAGATTTGAACTCATGTCCATTGAGTTCAACTCTAAGGCCGGAACTCGTAACATTAAACTCCGAGCTCGGTATTGTACCATTGTGTTAAACTATTACTTCTGAGGTCGGAAACCACGTACACTATTTTGAAGCATGAAGTATGAGGTCGGAACTCAGGAACCTCTATTTGAAACTTGAAGCTACATTATGAGACCGGAAATCGGATACATGAAGTCGGATATTGGAACTCGGAAGCCTCTCATTTAACTCGTAACCATCACATGAAGTTGGAAATAGGACTGGACACGAAGTCGGAAATTGGGCAAAAATGAACTCGGAAGTCGGAAATAGTCATCCTATTGAAATCCAAAGATGAAGTCGGAACTTGGGATTGATCAATCCTGAGGGCGAAGCCGAAACTCGGAAATCGGGATGTTACACGCATCAGATTGATCATCACATAAGAAACCTCCCCTCCTTGCCCTTTCTTACACTGAGGGTTTGAGCCATTGAAGATTGCAGCCCAATTTCTCTTTCTCTCTCTCTCTCTCTCTCTCTCTCTCTCTTGGGTTTTCAATTTTCTTGTTAATTGTTCTCTATTTGTTTTTGGTGTTGTTAATATTTTAGTATGGTTGTGAATGTGGCTCTTGCTTTTGTAGAAACTTGTTTTTGTAGAATCTGGTTCTTCCCCATGTTGTAGTAGATACCAATAACATAAATAACTAGTAATTACATATTTGATAAAAGAGAATAGGTATTCAACATGGGGAAGTAAGTGTGTGAGAGGAAAGGACATTCAATCGTGGTGGGGAAGTGAAACTGAGTGAGTGAGTGTGAGAGAAAGAAGAAGAAGAAGAAGAGGAGGAGGGAGAAGGAGAGGGGGAGGGTGGGAAAAAGAGAGGGAGAGGAAGGGAAGAAAGATATGATATAATAAGGATAAATAAGTAAAATAATAAAATTAAATCAAATTAATTATTATTTAATTGAATTCCAATCAAGATAATTGATTTTTAATTCAATTCAATTCTTGTTTTACATAATTAATTCCAAACATGATATTCGATTCATAATTCAATTCAGTTTAAAACAAATCATTTCCCATTTTATTGCATTCCAAAACACAAGCTTAGAGATTGAAGTTTCCACCAAGCACAAGATGATATTGGGTGGCCATTTGAGCTTGGCATTAGGAAAGTTTTGCTCTCAAATTTGTTCACTTTTTTTCAATCATCCTCTTTGTTCTTTGTATTGGCTTTGATAGTTTGCCATAATATTCGAGCATGGTGTGAGTACTTTTACTCCTATCATTGTGAAGGTTCTTTCATGAACAGAATTTCAGCTTGCTTTGATGCAAAATCACAAGTAGCTTAATATTATTTCAAGGCTTCTGGAATACAACTTCATCCTTGAACAGTGGCTTCACAGTGGTGCTACATGGACTCGCGGCTGCTGGGCGAATGGCGATGATTGTTGTTCGGAGTGGTCGGGTTGATGGTGGGGCTGTATTCGTCTTCACCCAAATATAATCACATCTTTTCACCTAACTTCACTAAAAGAAATTCATTAAGTATTAGCTACTTAATTTGCTTAAGCCACTACTTTACAAACTGCTTGCCTGATATCACCAGTTGATGACAATTATGGAACTAATGATTATGACAAGACAATGGCTTGAAAGAAGTCTTACTTAAATTCTGCAACTATGAGATCAAAATGAGCATTCGTACTAGTAACAGAAAATATTTACTTTTGAAATCAATTATGATGAATATCGGGCTAAATGCTCCAAAGATGAATTTTAGGCAATAACATTAGAGAAATTTCTAAACCAAAGATGACAATTTTTAGCTTGATATTTAAGCCACAACTTCACATACGATTATGACAATTATGGAACTAATGATTATGAAAATTATGGAAGAACTTAGAAGTAATGAACTAATGAATATGACAAGATAGACATGGTTCCTATATTTGAGAAATTCACTGCATAAAGCAAATGCCACAAGCAAAATGTTCGTGCAGAATCATGAACAAAGATCTATGTAGATAATAGTTCAAAACAATATACAATGGTAAAATAGACCTTCTTACTTCGTTCATCTCTTCCTAACTTTTAATCAAAAATAAGAAAAATCTTACTTAAATTTTGCAGCTATGAAGCCAAAATAAGCATTCCCAGTAGTAATAGAAAACGATTACTTTCTCATCTTTTTTTTTTTTTTTTTATTAGCTTCTTCGCATATGCATAAGAACGAATTCATTTGATTTTGGATAAATATTAGGCTAATTACTTTTGTCACAAATTAGAAATCTCATATCACCACCCAAACTGATTACAACAACAGCTCCATCTTATGGCCAATACCAATGCATTTGATCATTAATTCAATCACAAATGAAACGAAAATTCATGTAACTTGCACAACTAGTAAAAGATCATTTGGTGAGTTAAACAATACAAAAATCTAGTGAATTAGCTCATTTCTCAAACTCATAGGGAAATATGAGGAGCAGTGACAAGAATCCCTTGCTATCAGCCACATACAAGAAAACATATCAGAAAATACTAGCAAAATAGAGCCAGTATTGGCCACCTTTTTACATAGATAACTAATTATATCATATCTTATCAGAATTTAGCCTTTTGACACCTTTAAACCAGAGACGACAATTTTCTCCACACTAATCAAATACACCAAAAGGCACTCCCTTGCTCATACTGTTGAACACGTTTGCTCCATTTAAGCTTCCACTTTTCACAATAATGACACTTATGGATTAAGAAACAGGTCCTTTATATTCAAAAACTGGTTTCTTGCAAACTTGACTTACATCAACAATCTAATTCTCACATTCACATTCCATTCCATAATTCTTGCATTTCATACAGGATAGTGCTATTCACTAACATCGTAACAATCTAAATAGTGCATCAGCAAGATAACAAATAACAAACTGTCAATCTCAACAATACATCAACAAAATTAGTCTAAACGTGATAATCCAGCAACTCTCATTTGAACAAGAAGCAACCAATATGTCTCACTTTCAACAGGCATAAAACTAAAATTATAACAGTAATAAAACAGATTATAGCCATAAGAGTGAACAGAACAGGAGGCACTGTGATGCTTGTGCAGGTTTGACGACTCCTGTAGATTGTGGCAGCCCTTAAGTTTCTCCTTGACTTGAAACCTCCTTCCCCTTTCCTTTCCTTCTTCCCTTCAATCTGTCTCACTTGTCTCACTTGCCTCACTAGATATCTGCATTAATTCAAGGGTATGTTAGCGCTTAAAATTAAACTAAAAACATAGAATAATAGCCAAACTATATATCGTTCTGTGATTTTCAAGAATTTTCATTTTCTGTCATTGACAACAAACAAGATTCCAACCATCCAAACATAAGATACACATACCATATTCAATTCCAGTGATGACAATGGCAAACAAGGACTCAAATCTAACTTTGTGTATTTTGTGCTTGTTTGTTCCATATTTTGGAGGTGTGAAATGAAGTTTGATTTCCAAGAAAATGAGTTTGTACAATATTTGTCACGCTTGGATATTTATTTTAGTGGAAGCTAAAGTATTTTCAGGTTAGTTAAAGGACTTTTGACAACAGCAACTTGAAAATTTTTTTTCCTTTTACATTGTTCAAGTGAAATGTACTTTTTATCATATTACTCATTTCTTTGTCCAAAAACAAATAATTTATGTTGGCATTACCCTTTTCAACAGTAATTCTTGTAAAAGTAATAATCCTAGAATGTAATTTAGATTTACTGTTTGCTGTTTAGATACAGATTTTTCTACTTAGTGTAAAATTTGTACTTTTGTTTCTTGTATAAGTAAACTAACTACTTAATAGAAAAAATTATTCATGCTTCTTAACCTAATAATTTAAAATCAATAATTAGGTAATTAAGAATGTGATATCTTTATATCTTTACATGATAACTTAGGTTTATAGAAAAGATGATTTATAATATATAGTAACTAATTAAAATATTATCATTAGAGAGATATTAGCACTAAGCTTAAAGGTCACGTGACAAGGTACGAGCTTATCATTAATATGATTTCATGTTTTAATTTCAACGTTATTGTTAAAAAATGAAACAAATTAACAAAAACTACTATTAAATTGAATCAACAACGTTGCATATCAAAATGTTGCATGGAATAAAGGTTAGACAACTAAAATGAAAGTAGTAATGGGCTAGCTATGCTACCAAAATTTAAAGTTAGAGATTACTTGAGGACAATGAAAAAAACAAATAGAGAACTTTTTCATATTTGAACTAACCTCACAATGTGGGACGTGAGCAATTTTGGGCCAATCTGGGCCTGTGTTCTTTTTATACCTTGCAATCAGTTTGGGACAATCAATTATAGATAAATACTGAAGGCTACGAAGTTGATCCATGTTATTGGGAAGGGATGACAACTCTGGGCAATCTTTGATATAAAGTCGGTCCAGAGAAGTCAGATTTGGCAACCATTCTGGCAACGCTTTAAACCCTATATCCTCAATTGCCATAAATTGCAGTGTCTTAGTAGATCTTTTAAGCCAATTAGGTAAAGCTTCCAATTTGGGTAATCTAATGATCACAAATGCTTGAAGGTTCAAATTATGAACCGCCACATGTTGCTTTCCTTCTTCCTCTTCATCCTCAAAATTAGCCAGCTCCGGACAATCAGTAACCGCCAGCTTCTTTAAAGTAGTTAGGCGACCCAAAGCACTTGGTAGGGACACTAAATTGATACAATCCCCAATACCTAGGAATTGAAGTTGTTGGAGGCTCCCTATATCCATGGAGGACAAACTTGTAGCCTGGACCGTCATAGTCAAATTTCGAAGGCTGACAAGATTTTTCATGCGTTTGGGAAGCTCTTGGAGCTCCTCGCAATTATCAAGTCTTAAACTCTGCAAAATTTGGAGCTTACAAATAGAATGAGGGAGTCTTGCCAAATGATTACAATTTCCTAGGTTAAGGAATCTCAAATGCTTCATCTTGGCAAAGCAATCATCAGGCAACAAGCGAAATTCCATTCCTTCTAGATGCAACACCTTTAGGTCCTTGAATTCTTCGGAGGTCCATTCCACAGGTGATGCTTGCTCCGACTGCAATGCAACGATGATTCGAGTCTTGTTTGACTCTTTCATTGTTGATTTAGCAAGATCATGTACAAGATCATGCATTTTGAGCATATAAAATCCCATTGCAGTGTGAACGGAGTCACTGGACATATCATCTATTTGAAGCAAAGATGCTGAAACTAGCTCCTTAATATACAACTCCCCAACATGTTCCGGCTCTTCCTTCTCATTTGTGGTTTGAAGGAGTCCATGTGCCATCCAAATCATGATCAAGTCATAATTGATGTACTCATGATCCTTAGGAAAATAAGAACAGTAAGAAAAGCATTGCTTTACTTCTGGTGTCAACTGATTGTAGCTCAATCTCAACGATGGCAAAATGCCATTATCTTTTGGATCTAGTTCCCATGTCTCACTATCTCTTACTTTTTTCCACTCATTTGCATCATGGGATTTTGATCTGAGCAAGCAACCCAAAATTGATATTGCCAATGGCACCCCTTTGCATTTTCGAACAATATCCTCCCCAATTTCTTTAAGCCATGGGTACTGATCTACTTCCTTCTCTTCTTGAAATGCACATTTGACAAAGAGTTCCCAACGTTCTTCCTCAGGAAGTGGTTCCAACTTGATTGGAGTACCACTACCCATAATTGAGGCAACAGTGTTGCTCCGAGTGGTCACTATGATTTTGCTGCCTTTTGATTTCATGCCACCACTCGCCCTCAATAAGTGATTTCTCAAATCATCCCATTTTTTGGGATTTTCGTTCCAAACGTCATCTAGCACAAGTAAAAACCTCTTGCCATGTAATTTCTTTTCAAGTAGAGATAGCAGAACACTCAAACTAGAGTTTGGATCAACTTTCTCTGTTTCTGAGGCAGCTTGGACGATTCTGAGTATTAACCTCCCAACGTCAAAATCATCAGACACACACACCCACATTAGCATCTCATCAAAATACTCCTTCACCCTGTTATCATTGTATGCCATTTGGGCAAGTGTAGTCTTCCCCAACCCTCCGATCCCAACAACTGGGATCACATTGATATTACTAACTTGTGATTGTGGTCTCATCAATAAACTTATAAGCTCCTCTTTCTCTTCATTTCTGCCACTAACACGTGGGGGCACAAAAGGAGCAGTTTCCCTCCATGATAATTTGCGTTTGGGAGTTGTAGCAGTGACATGCTGCTCAACTATACCCAAGTTTCTCCCTTCACTACTTATCTCATCTATCCTTTGTTTCATGTCTCTAATTTCGTGGGCCATTTTGATGCGAAATGTAAGTGGATTATTAGAGCATGAGAAGAACCGGCGTACCTTTGAGCAAGCGCTTCCATACATTTTGACCACTTCATTTCGTTTTGCCTGATACTCTATTTCGTCCAATATGTCAACGGCATCATCAAATGCGTCTCTGAGTTGCTTCAACCACTCGGCTATGCTGCTGTTTTTTGCCTGCTGGTTCTCAGCGTCCATGAGAAAGGCATTGATGATTTTCATGGATTTTCCAAGCTTTTCTACATCACCCTTGAGACCACATGCCAGAGCAATCTCTTGGTATGCTTTTGTTGCTAGCTTGTCCAAGAGTGCTGAGGCCACGCCAGAAACAAGTTCGCCCATCTGAGAACCAAACGAAGGAGCCTAGAAATGTAAATAAGGGAAAGGATAGACATCAACAAAAAATTACAATTACAGAACAATAAAGTATTTGTTGAATAAAATAAAATAAAATAATATCACTCACGTATAAGAGTCAAACTTGTATGATTGTATCCGCAAAGAAATTGGGGCAAAAATGTTAAATATGTAAGTTGTTTAGCGTAATTAACGGTGACTTTAATTTGGGGATGGCTGTTGATAAGATAAAGTGAGTTGTTCCGAAGCTTAATTTAGAGGACATATATAGAAGAGCAATTATGCTTTCCTTGTGTAAAACCAAAAGGCTCTCTAAGAATATATTACAAAGCACGTAATGCCCTTATACATTTATACCTTATCTAGCTTGATCAAATCATTTAGAAACAATCAAACACTGTTAGCATTGGATCATTTGGATGATTTCTTCAAGGTAGAATGTGAGATTCAGATTCTAAACCTTCTCAAACCGAAAGGTATACACTTTTTTTTTTTTTTTGGGTACATCGAAAGTTATACGCTTTAAAAAGGAGTGTCTATTTTCACTTCTAATAAATTTTTATTTTTACTTTCAATTAATTAATTTCTGTTTAGTTTTTAAAATATATTTTCTGTTTTAATAAAAAAAATATTTTAACCTTAATTATTTATTATCAATAATAATTTTATTTAAACTTATTATCATTAATTTGATTAATGATTAATTTATTTTTTAAAATATTTAATAGTAATCTTTTTTATGTTTATGAGGCCACTAAATAATATGCATATTTGTAACTAAAATGTAATTATTTAAATTTAAATATTTAATTACTTTTTAGAGTTTTATAATAGAGTAATTATCAAAATAATATAATAGTAAGTATTTCTTAAAAATAAAAATATTAAAATAATTCTTTTAAGAATTTAATTTAAATGCACCAACAGTGTAAAATAATTTTATATTTTCAGTCAATAGAAATAGCAGAAAGTGTCATCTTATTTAAATAACCACCCATTATAATGAAGGCCCACCATGATTTCTCACTTTTCAGTATTTCTATTGATTGACAATATAAAACTATTTTACACTGTTAATATATACCAAATAAACTCTTCTTTTAAATGTTAATAATGAATTTAAAAACAATTAATTAAGAGTAGTAATAGACTATTGGTTTAAGTATCAAAGAAGAAGTAACGTTGAAAAAATTTAATAAAAATTAATAGAACAAGAATCACAATAAATAATAAAGAATCTCAGTAAAAACTCGCGATATAATAACTTTAACTTATAATTTCACATGACTCAAGTTGGAATCTGTGTTTCCTTTGTGCAGGGGATTGTAGGAAAAACTTTATATCAAAATGTAATACGTACTGTGAAAGGAGAAGCAATTGGTGATTCTAAAAGTGTAAAGAAAAAAATAAAGGGGGCTTATGAAGAAATATATTTATTTTAATTTCGATTTAACGTTAATATAAAACTTTTGATATTATCATTAGATTATCAGCATGATTGGGAACCTCAAGAAAATTTATTTATTTTTTACAAGAAAAGTTGTTTCCCAAAAATTAATTCTAATTGGGTAAATTCATGAAATAGATTATAATAAAAAATCGATAATTTTAAACTGAAAAAGAGTTTATGATTTACAATCATAGATAGCTATTTAGAGTTTATGATTATAAGCAGAAATTAATTATTTCAAAATTGGCATATTTTTATCAAATACTCTAAGTATCAAATATTTTATGATATAAATAATCATTTTTTACCATTTTTAGTAATTTTACCACATAAAAATAACTTTTTTTATATAATATAAATAAAATAGATTATTTTAAAATTATTTTTTAGCTAAAGTATCTAAACATAAATTAATTCTTATATAATCGATTATATAAAAAAGTAATTATACAAATAGAGAATTATCGAAATAATTTTAATCTTGTAACTCTTCCAAACACATACTAGTGTTACTATATTGTTAAGGTCCTGTTTCAAGGTGTAAAAATTGTCCTCTTTAATAAATTGTACAAGATAAAGTAATATGATATAAGTTTAGAAAAAGTGGTATGAGCTATTAATTTTTACAATTTTTTTATGAGATTAATTTTGATATCCTATTAATATGAAGTGTATTATAATTTCAGCTGATTATATAACACCACATTTATGACTTTTAGTATAGTTACTAATATTTTAAATCTGTGCAATGATAAATAGCATAATTTGATCAAATTATCAAATTATCAAAGTTTAAATGACAAATAATTGTAACAAAAACGAAAACTATTAATTTATTCAATTTTTACAACATATAATTATGATAATTTTAAAAATACATTCGATATATCAATAATTTAAACATTTACTAATTCAAGACAATAAGGATGACTTTCTATGTACATGTGAAAAAGAGTAAATAAATTTATAGTTGTTATGGACTAGCATATAAGACTAGTAGCAAATGGGTTCAGTGTCATTTTAAAAGGCTCAAGTCAAAAGTCAATACTCCATGGCCCCATCATTTCAATTAAAAGGCCAAAATTTAAGGAATGTTATCTTATCTGAGATCCTCAAATAGTTAAAGGTAATCCCAAAAATAGGAGGTAATCTTCCAATTCAAATTATCTTATCTCTATATAAGTCATTGAATCAATAGGCAAGCACACTTTTCTATGAACATTCAAACCCCTTGACTTGTTTGACCTGCGTTCATCTTCTCTACCTCTGCGCAGGTTGACCCACGAGTTCCACCATGGGAGCTTTACTCAAAATCCATAACCAGCATATCTCGCCATTTTTTCATGCAGATTATTACGCACAAATCAACTTCCATTGATGAGGAATAAAACCCATCAAAGAAAAGATGGCTTCGCATGTTTTAACAACCCAAAATACAAAGAATATTCTCGCGATTGGTTTTCGGTTTGAAGCTAGCCTCCCGAGGTCACCACCGTTTTTTGTCAAGGCACCGCAGCAGAATCGCTTACACAATTGCACCACTACCATTGGCTCGTGCTGTCGCCGCCAAGTTCTTGAACGCGAAAATGTGAAACTTGCATGGAGGAGAGTGCCGCCAACTCCTGCAGTGCCGTCGTCCGTGGTGCACTGTCATTGGTTTCCACACTACACGACATCACCAATGGAAGGAAGAAGCCATGAAGGTGGGGCACGGTGGTATGCTTTTTGCAAGGAAGAGAAGGTGAAGACTATGCAGCAGCCACCCAAACTGTAACATCCTACTAATTTAATGTTATGCTTAAGTCATAGCATGAAATTAAGTAGCTTGTGTTACTGTGTTAATATTCTACTTACGTTTCATTTACCCGAATCATTTCTCTCTATTTATTTATTTATTTATTTTTTTTGAATAATGGGAATGGAATACCGTATAACGAACGTGATAGAGTTTATTCCATCATAAAAAAAGGTAAGCATACATAACACACATGCTATCAACCGTATATAGGTATATATATATATATACATAAACAGGAGCCATTGTTTCGGTTTACATACAAGTTTCAACATAGGATACATAAGTGGGGCTGTGTACCAAAAGACATAAGACCCATGTCAGTCAATCTGATCCTACGTGGTCCTCAGAGGACATTTCAAAATCTACCACTGCGCGTGTGACCCAAAGCCGCATGCTTCTAAAAGAGGGTCATCTTTGCACAATACGACTGTGGTGACCTACTCGATCGATAGTCAGTTGGCCACACCAGCCTGGTGGTGAGTAGTCGAGGCGATCGGAGGAAGAGGAAGATGAGCTAGTGGCCTCTGAGGGGTCGCTCTCGGAGCTGAGCGGGATGTCCGGTACCACCTGCGGAGGTGACCCCGGTGCAGGGTCAGCAGGGGCTACAGGTACTGCAGGTGCGGGAGGTGCTGGTGGAGGATGTGCCGCGTGCAGCGGGACCTCAAAGTATGGGGTGGCAGGATCAAAAGCAGGATGATGTAAGGGGACAGTAAAATCCCTATCACTAAAAAGATACAATCGGAACTGGCAAGAGCCGGCTATATACAACGAGCCTACTGCAGGGTCGTGGTGGAGCTGCAAGTCCGGAATCTCAATGAAGAGGGTAGCTATCGTGTCCATCATCCACGTCTGAGAATGAGGCGGAAATGCGAGGCGAGGTGAGAATTTGGAGAAATTCTCAGTAGGATTTGCATATTGTGTATACTAGCTTCGCGTTCATTCTCAGTTGCCTCGGGTTTTATTTAATTTTCTTAAAACATGAGATTAAACTTAACTACTCATATTCAGTAAGGTTGAGAAAAACGTCTAGTCCGAGGCAAGATTCAGTTTTACTTAAAATGACATAAGAAACAGAATAACCATCAACATTAACACATAGGACAAAGGGCAAGATAGTGAATACACAACAATAAATAAACGCAACGGACAAACCGCAAATATCATGTAATGACATGTTCAATGCAATCATGCGCTTATTGTAATCATGCACACTTCATTCTTGAACTATTCTTCATAAACATTTTCGCATTACTCTTTATCACTTTCCATCACTTGGTCCCCTGGGAGTTCTTGGCCAATTTAGACTCCTGGGTAATAGTCTGCTTATCAGGATCGAGCTCGTTCCTATATAGGAATTGCCGGGTTTACTTTCCCCGACGTTCCCACTGATCTATTCTCCTTAACTTTCTATCTGAGGCTGGCCCAAGTAGCATGGAACTTTCATCATAACATATTCTTTGGGTTCATCATAACATAGCTTCCATAGCTTTCTTGAAAATGCACATGCCTCTACATGTATCTCATAATTCATGCATATACCTTACCGCAATTTTGGCGGCATAACGGAACGTGTCCGCTTCCCTATGAATTGTGCCAGTATTTAACATATCAATTTATCAAAAGAAACATCTCCTTCCATGCATAATTCAACATATTTCATTCATGTTTCAATCCTCAATTCAAGACACAAGTATTGCACTTTAGAATATGCTTACTGCTTCACTGCTTGTATTCAACCCGGTTCTTGTAAATCATGCCATAATTTCTATTTAGCTCGTTTGGACCTCAATTTCGGATATGTTAAAGTGTTATGTGTCTATTTTCTAACCGCTTTGGTCCCATCTGATTTGGATAACCATAACTCAAGGTATTCGAGTTTTATCCCGGCCTGCCCTGTGGGTGGCTAGAATTGCACACTTAAAAGTAAAAATCTACTAAAAATCGAAAACTGGCTCAAATCATATGAAATTGGCCTCATATTAAAGCTAACAGAACAACCTTTCACATACAAAAAGTTCCATTTCATTTGCCTTAGTAGGGCTCGAGTTACAAGCCCCGAAACTTAGCCTTCCTGAACTGCCCTGTGTTGGCCTGGTTTGGACATAGGGTAACTTCTTCAAATCACTGGGAACAATTGAGATGATAACAAACTCGGAATTTCTCTGGATATTGTTCTTCTATGTGTAAGCTTTCCAACAAAATTAGTTTCACTCGAGTTGGAGTTGTATAGGGTGAGTTACACCCTTCTCAACCCATACTGCCTAGGTGGATGTCCTGATTCCTAGGTTGAACTTCAAAAATTCATATCTTTCTCAATATTACTCCAATAGTCTTATATGATATATGTGTAGAAAGCCCTAGATGTCTAGTTCCACATAAAAATGGTTTCATTAAGTTTGAACGGCGAGAGGCGGAACCGTACTCTCCGCCGTACGGACTGCCGAAGGTATGAATTTTCTAGCCTCTCAACCTTTCCTATCTGCATCCTTTCTTGTCTCTAAATTCAGTTTTAGTCTCACAACCAGCCAATAAACCAGCTATAGTTCATCATAATCAAATAATCAATATATCAAAACTAAGGAATTAAATCACCACGAATCATCCAAGAAAATTAGGCAGGAAGAAAACCTCTACCTCTTGCTTTGAGTTTGAAAATAGAGCTGGGCTGAATCTTGAAGGTTGGACAGAGTGGGAAAGTTGAGAAGAGGAAAGGGAGTTGAAGTGAGGAAGGGAAGGCAATGTAAAAAATGAACTGAAGAGGCAGGAGGAGGGCATATATATAGACAAAGCTTCGAAGTGGTAGTTAGAATGAGTGGCTTTGATTGGATAAAATTTTGTGGGTCAGGTTCAGCCATGTCTTCTTCTTTTGTGTCAAAATTGCCCTCCACGTCGCCAGAGAAGTGAAACTCGCTTTCAGAGCATCTGAACATGACATCGGAACTCGTGAACTTCTTAAAGTTGGAATTCGTGCATATTTATTCGGACGAAGTCGGAACTCGGAATTATCTTCTCATTTATTCAAAATTTGAGTGTAAAGTCGTAATCCGGAAATCGCAAGGCACAGCTACCTTAAAAGCGAAAGTCAGGGCCAGAACGTGAAACCAAAACACTCAAACCTGGAAGTCGGGGTCATCATGTAAACTTGAATCGATTTTAAGCATAGCACCGGATATCAGGATTCAAAACATAAATTTTGTGTACAACGAACTCGGAATTTATAGAACCTGGCACTCCAACTCGATATCGGAACTCGTGAAAAGAAGAGATCTTGGTAATGAACTTGAGATCGTAACTCGTGAAGTTTTTTACTCGAACTCGTAGACCAATTTAGAGATCTGATCTCGCATTCACCCTGCTTGAAACAAACTCGGATATATGATTTCTTATCCATTCGAAGACTAAGGTCGGAAATCGGAAAATCCTGTCAGCCCACAAGACCTTGAGTTGAAGTCGGAAATCGGAAGATATAGCCATCCCTTTGTAAGCCTTGGAACGAAGTTGGAAATCGAAACTAATATTGAGGTCGGAAGCGGAATTATAAGACAAACTCGGAAATTGGAAGTTTCAATATTAAATGGGATCGGAAGTCGGAAATCGGACGTCACATTACTACCTTCCTTTTAAAAAATTTTGTCCTCAAAATTTAATACCTGTGAATAACTCAGGATATCCTTCCCTCATATCTGATTCCAGTTCCCAAGTGTAGTCTTCAGCACCTTCTTTTCCCCATGCTACCTTCACTAATTGCACAGATTTATTTCGGAGTTGTCTGCTGCTCCTGTCTACAATTCGTACTGGTTGAACATGGAAAGTCAGGTCCTCCTTCAACTTTATTGATTCGGGTCCAAGGGAATGTGCAGGGTCAGGTTGATACTTTTTGAATTGGGAGACATGAAAAACATCATGGAGGTTTGATAGATGTGGAGGCAAAGCGACTCGGTACGCCACTGATCTGATTCGCTTTAGGATTTGGAAGGGACCAATAAAACGAGGATTTAGCTTCTTGATTTTGACAGCTCTACCAATCCCTGTTGTAGGAGTAACCTTCAGAAATACATGGTCTCCTTCCTGAAATTCCAGAGGTTTCCTCTTGATATCCGCGTAACTCTTCTGGCGGCTCTGAGCAGTAAGCATCTTGCTTCGTATTTTCTTGATCTGCTCGGTGGTCTGCTCGACTAAATCAGGCCCCAATAGAGTTGATTCTCCTGTCTCATACTAACATAAGGGAGATTGGCACTTTCGTCCATATAATGCTTCATAAGGAGCCATGCCGATGCTAGCGTGATAGCTGTTGTTGTATGCAAATTCGGCCAACGGTAAATATCGATCCCAATTTCCTCGTTGCTCCAGTATATAGGCTCGTAACATATCTTCCAAGGTTTGAATTGTCCTTTCTGTTTGGCCGTCCGTTTGTGGGTGGTATGTAGTGCTTAGGCATAACTTAGCACCGAATGCCTTTTGTAAGGCTCCCCAAAACCTTGAAGTAAACCTTGGGTCTCGATCGGAGATAATGGTTGAAGGGGTTCCATGCAGCCTTATAATCTCTTGAATATACAATTGTGCCAATTTTTCCAACGGATAATTCGCCTGGATGGGTAGAAAGTGAGCAGACTTAGTCAATTTATCCACGATGACCCATATGGCATGGTATCCTGTTGGCGTTCTTGGCAATCTCATCACAAAATCCATGGAAATACTTTCCCATTTCCACTCAGGGACTTCCAAGGGTTGAAGCATCCCACAGGGTTTCTGATGTTCTGCTTTCACCTTTTGACAGACCAAGCATTTACTTACGAAGCTCGCTACGTCTGACTTCATGCCTGGCCACCAAAACATTTTCTTGAGATCCTGGTACATTTTAGTAATGCCAGGATGTGCAGTGAACTCACCCTTATGTGCTTCCTCCAAGATTCTTTTCCGGAGATCGTCCCCCTCAGGTATACATACCCTATCATGATGTCGCCAGATGCCTTCTTTATCCTGAGTAAAACCCGTTAATTTCCCTGATTGCACGAGTTTGATCATACGTTGGAGATTAGCATCTTGCTGCTGTGCTCGCCAAATCTGCTCCTTGAAGCTATTGGCTACCTTAATTTGATGCAGCTGAAGGGTTTTGGGAGTCATAAGGATCCCCAAATTAAGATTTCGGAAGCTTTCAATAAGTTCCATCTCTTTGATCATCATCCAAGTGACAGTCAATGATTTCCTGCTTAACGCATCTGCCACGACGTTTGCCTTACCTGGGTGGTATTTCAATTCAAATTTGTAGTCTTTAAGGAGTTCCATCCATCTCCGCTGCCTCATATTTAATTCCTTCTGATCAAAGAGGTACTTTAAACTCTGATGATTAGAAAAGACCTCGAACCTTACACCATACAGATGATGTCTCCATATCTTCAAAGCAAATACTACTGCTGCCAATTCGAGGTCATGGGTTGGGTAGTTCCTTTCGTGTGGCTTTAATTGCCAGGAGGCATACGCCACCACCTTTCTGGTTTGCATCAACACGCACCCTAACCCTTGTTGGGAAGCATCGCAATAGACTTCAAATGGTCCATGATGGTCTGGTAAAGCTAACACTGGTGTCATGGTCAATCTCTTCTTCAAATCTTGAAAACTTTGTTCGCACTCCGGCGTCCACTCAAATGGAACATTCTTTCTGGTTAGCTTGGTCAAGGGTAAGGCTAGTCGAGAGAAATCCTTAATGAATCGCCTGTAATATCCAGCTAAACCCAGAAAACTCCTGACTTCAGAGACTGTAGTTGGCCTTTCCCAGTTCAGAACCGCTTCTACTTTGCTGGGGTCGACAGAGATTCCTCCAGATGACACTACGTGGCCGAGAAATTTTACCTCCTCCATCCAAAATTCACATTTGGATAATTTGGCGTAGAGTTTCTTTTCTCTTAAAATTTGCAGAACTAGCCGTAAGTGTTCCGCATGCTCTTGCTCCGTCTTCGAGTAGACAAGTATATCATCGATGAAGACCACTAAAAATTTATCCAGGTATGGGCGGAATATTCGATTCATGTAATCCATGAATACCGCTGGTGCGTTCGTCAGCCCAAACGACATCACGGTATACTCATAGTGTCCGTAACGAGTTCGAAAAGCTGTTTTACGAATATCGTGTTCCCGAACTCGAATTTGGTGATATCCAGAATGCAAATCGATCTTGGAAAATACTGCTGCACCCTGTAGTTGGTCCATGAGGTCATCAATCCTTGGCAGTGGATACTTGTTCTTAATTGTCACTTTGTTCAGTTGTCTATAATCCACGCATAAACGCATGCTTCCATCTTTCTTTTTGACCAACAAGACCGGAGCTCCCCATGGCGACACGCTTGGTCGTATGAATCCTTTTTCTAAAAGCTCTTCGATTTGTCTTTTTAGTTCCGTTAATTCCATAGGTGACATTCGGTACGGAGCTATAGATATTGGTCCCGCACCTGGAACCAACTCAATGGTAAATTCAATCTCTCTTTCCGGAGGAAATTCAAGAATGTCTTTTGGAAAAACATCCGGATATTCTCTGACAACGGGAATTTCCTCTAGTTCTTGCTCGGCTTTAGTCACATTAGCTGACAAGAGGATATACCCTTGCTTCTTTGGCCCGAAAGAATTCAAATAGAGGAGTGTTGCCGTCTGGGATTCAGAAGGTGAGACAGAGGGAAGTACCACTGTCTTATCAGAGCAATTGAGTACAACTCGATTGGCAGAAAGCCAATCCATACCCAGAATTATGTCAAGTCCAGATAGAGGAAGACAAATCAAATCGGCAGCAAAAGTCCTACCCTCAATTCGAAGAGGGACATTGGGGCATATTTGGCTAGTTCTAACAGGCCCACTAGTAGGAGTAGAAACCAATAGATCATAAGGTAACTCAGAGATTGGCAATTGCAAGGCAGCTACACAGCTATGAGAAATAAATGAATGAGAAGCACCCGAATCATAGAGTACAGTTAGGGCCTCACCGTTCACGTCACAGGTGTCTTGGATTAGTCCCTCAGACTTATCAACTTCCTCCGTATTCATAGTAAAAACTCGTCCTTGACGTTGTAGTCGAGACGACTGTGGTGGATTCCTGGTTGGGCACTCATAAATCTTGTGGCCTGGCTTGCCACACCCAAAGCAAACGTTTTGGCCTGCCAAGCACGGCCGATCGCCATGATTCTTACCGCACTTCTTGCAAGTTGCATTTGGAGGGGGCCTTTGAGGCTGCTTGCCTTTGTTACCCGTCGGTGGGAATCTCCTTTGCTGTTGAAAGTTGGGCTTGAATCTTGGGCCCTGCGGGGCTAACCCCTTCCTGAAACCACCGCCGGATGCCCTGGCTGCCACTAGTTTCGAGTTGCAATCTTCCACTAGTCGGCATTTGTTTATTAACGTGGGAAAATCTCTAATCTCCGTTGGCCCGATGGCGGTAAGAATATCTTCTCGTAATCCTCCTTCAAACTTGATGCACTTCCAGGCTTCATCTGGATTCCTCTGATAAATTGTAGAGAATTTGCATAGCTCCTCAAATCGGGCAATATATTCAGATATTGTCCAATTTCCTTAACGCAGCTGCATAAATTCAAGTTCCTTGGCATTTTGAACTGAAGCAGGGAAGTACTTCTGGTAGAATACATCCTTGAATATCATCCAGGTGACTATCGTCTGAGATCACTCGAACAATCTTCGTACGCCATTCCACCAAAACTTGGTGTCTGCTTCAAGCATGTAAGTGGCAAAAGTCACCTTCTGATGATTTGAGCAATCTAGGACAGAGAAAATCTTCTCCATGGCCTTGGTCCACTCATCGGCTTTATCCGGATCATACGCCCCTCGAAAACTTGGCGGATTTGCCTTTCTAAATTTAGCAAATTTGAGATACTCCAGGTTAGCCTCTGGGCCATGTGGGTTCCCTTCACAACCGGTTGCAGGTCGCCTGCCTAGTTGTTCCATCATCTGGTGGGCTGCATCTGGTGGGCTGCCGCGGCTTGTTCTCGCATCGCATGGGCCATTTCTTGCATTGTGGCCATGAAGTCAGTCGGGACCTCTGGAACAGGTTCTGCACGTGGTCTGCCTCACCTTCCGGAAGCCATTAAGTTCTGAACACACAAAACAAAAGTTATTGAGTTGATCAGGCTCAATACTATGTCTAATGTGTCAGTAAATAACAACTCACACGGTCAGGCACTTCATACACATGCACAACTATATCTCAACCATAATGGCAAGATTTAGTGCATGTCATCAGCTAAAACACAGAATATGCGCGAAGCATAGTCAGTCCAATCCTCAGGCCTTAGCTAGGACGAACTGCTCTGATACCAAAATGTAACATCCTACTAATTTAATGTTATGCTTAAGTCATAGCTTGAAATTAAGTAGCTTGTGTTACCGTGTTAATATTCTACTTACGTTTCGTTTACCCGAATCATTTCTCTCTATTTATTTATTTATTTATTTATTTATTTTTTGAATAGGGGGAATGGAATGCCGTATAACGAACGTGATAGAGTTTATTCCATCATAAAAAAAGGTAAGCATACATAACACACATGCTATCAACCGTATATAGGTATATATATATATATATATATATACATAAACAGGAGCCATTGTTTCGGTTTACATACAAGTTTCAACATAGGATACATAAGTGGGGTCGTGTACTAAAAGACATAAGACCCATGTCAGTCAATCCGATCCTACGTGGTCCTCAGAGGACATTTCAAAATCTACCACTGCGCGTGTGACCCAAAGCTGCATGCTACCAAAAGAGGGTCATGCTGTACAATACGGCCTGTGGCTGACCTACTCAGTCAGATAGCCATTGGCCACACCGGGCCCGGCTGGTGAGTAGTCAGGAGCTGATCTAGAGGAAGAGGAAGATGAGCTGATGGCCTCTGAGGGGTCGCTCTCGGAGCTGAGCGGGATGTCCGATACCACCTGCGGAGGTGACCGGTGCGAGTCGTAGGGCTACAGGTACTGCAGGTGCGGGAGGTGCTGGCAGAGGATGTGCCGCGTGCAGCGGGATCTCAAAGTATGGGGTGGCAGGATCAAAAGCAGGATGATGTAAGGGGACAGTAAAATCCCTATCACTAAAAAGATACAATCGGAACTGGCAAAAGCCGGTTATATACAACGAGCCTACTGCAGGGTCATGGTGGAGCTGCAAGTCCGGAATCTCAATGAAGAGGGTAGCTGTCGTGTCCATCATCCATGTCTGAGAATGAGGCGGAAATGCGAGGCGAGGTGAGAATTTGGAGAAATTCTCAGTAGGATTTGCATATTGTGTATACTGGCTTCGCGTTCATTCTCAGTTGCCTCGGGTTTTATTTAATTTTCTTAAAACATGAGATTAAACTTAACTACTCATATTCAGTAAGGTTGAGAAAAACGTCTAGTCCGAGGCAAGATTCAATTTTACTTAAAATGACATAAGAAACAGAATAACCATCAACATTAACACATAGGACAAAGGGCAAGATAGTGAATACACAACAATAAATAAACGCAACGGACAAACCGCAAATATCATGTAATGACATGTTCAATGCAATCATGCGCTTATTGTAATCATGCACACTTCATTCTTGAACTATTCTTCATAAACATTTTTGCATTACTCTTTATCACTTTCCATCACTTGGTCCCCTGGGAGTTCTTGGCCAATTTAGACTCCTGGGTAATAGTCTGCTTATCAGGATCGAGCTCGTTCCTATATAGGAATTGCCGGGTTTACTTTCCCCGACGTTCCCACCGATCTATTCCCCTTAACTTTCTATCCGGGGCTGGCCCAAGTAGCATGGAACTTTCATCATAACATATTCTTTGGGTTCATCATAACATAGCTTCCATAGCTTTCTTGAAAATGCACATGCCTCTACGTGTATCTCATAATTCATGCATATACCTTACCGCAATTTTGGCGGCATAACGGAACGTGTCCGCTTCCCTATGAATTGTGCCAGTATTTAACATATCAATTTATCAAAAGAAACATCTCCTTCCATGCATAATTCAACATATTTCATTCATGTTTCAATCCTCAATTCAAGACACAAGTATTGCACTTTAGAATATGCTTACTGCTTCACTGCTTGTATTCAACCCGGTTCTTATAAATAATGCCATAATTTCTATTTAGCTCGTTTGGACCTCAATTTCGAATATGTTAAAGTGTTATGTGTCTATTTTCTAACCTCTTTGGTCCCATCTGATTTGGATAACCATAACTCAAGGTATTAGGGTTTTATCCCGGCCTGCCTTGTGGGTGGCCAGAATTGCACACTTAAAAGTAAAAATCTACTAAAAATCGAAAACTGGCTCAAATCATATGAAATTGGCCTCATATTAAAGCTAACAGAACAACCTTTCATATACAAAATGTTCCATTTCATTTGCCTTAGTAGGGCTTGAGTTACAAGCCCCAAAACTTAGCCTTCCTGAACTGCCCTATGTTGGCCTGGTTTGGACATAGGGTAACTTCTTCAAATCACTGGGAATAACTGAGATGATAACAAACTCAGAATTTCTCTGTATATTGTTCTTCTATGTGTACGCTTTCCAACAAAATTAGTTTCACTCGATTTGGAGTTGTATAGGGTGAGTTACACCCTTCTCAACCCATACTGCCCGGGTGGATGTCCTGATTCCTAGGTTGAACTTCAAAAATTCATATCTTTCTCAATATTACTCCAATTGTCTTATATGATATATGTGTAGAAAGCCCTAGATGTCTAGTTCCACGTAAAAATGGTTTCATTAAGTTTGAACGGCGGGAGGCAGAGCCGTACTCTCCGCCGTACGGACTGCCGAAGGTATGAATTTTCTAGCCTCTCAACCTTTCCTATCTGCATCCTTTCTTGTCTCTAAATTCAGTTTTAGTCTCACAACCAGCCAATAAACCAGCTATAGTTCATCATAATCAAATAATCAATATATCAAAACTAAGGAATTAAATCACCACTAATCATCCAAGAAAATCAGGCAGGAAGAAAACCTCTACCTCTTGCTTTGAGTTTGAAAATAGAGCTGGGCTGAATCTTGAAGGCTGGACAGAGTGGGAAAGTTGAGAAGAGGAAAGGGAGTTGAAGTGAGGAAGGGAAGGCAACGTAAGAAATGAACTGAAGAGGCCGGAGGAGGGCATATATATAGACAAAGCTTCGAAGTGGTAGTTAGAATGAGTGGCTTTGATTGGATAAAATTTTGTGGGTCAGGTTCAGCCATGTCTTCTTCTTTTGTGTCAAAATTGCCCTCCACGTCGCCAGAGAAGTGAAACTCGCTTTCAGAGCATCTGAACATGACATCGGAACTCGTGAACTTCTTAAAGTTGGAATTCGTGCATATTTATTCGGACGAAGTCGGAACTCGGAATTATCTTCTCATTTATTCAAAATTTGAGTGTAAAGTCGTAATCCGGAAATCGCAAGGCACAGCTACCTTAAAAGCGAAAGTCAGGGCTAGAACGTGAAACCAAAACACTCAAACCCGGAAGTCGGGGTCATCATGTAAACTTGAATCGATTTTAAGCATAGCACCGGATATCAGGATTCAAAACATAAATTTTGTGTACAACGAACTCGGAATTTATAGAACCTGGCACTCCAACTAGATATCGGAACTCGTGAAAAGAAGAGATCTTGGTAATGAACTTGAGACCGTAACTCGTGAAGTTTTTTACTCGAACTCGTAGACCAATTTAGAGATCTGATCTTGCGTTCACCCCGCTTGTAACAAACTCGGATATCTGATTTCTTATCCATTCGAAGACTGAGGTCGGAAATCGGAAAATCCTGTCAGCCCACAAGACCTTGAGTTGAAGTCGAAAATCGGAAGATACAGCCATCCCTTTGTAAGCCTTGGAACGAAGTTGGAAATCGAAACTAATATTGAGGTCGGAAGCGGAATTATAAGACAAACTCGGAAATTGGAAGTTTCAATATTAAATGGGATTGGAAGTCGGAAATCGGACGTCACACAAACAAGAAGCTAGGATTTCTGCAAGTTTCAGGTCTTGGGTCACTGCCTTATTTCACCAAAAAAAAAATGAAGGAGAAGAAGAAAGAGAAAAAGCTAAAAAGCGAGAATCACGAGACACTAAACTTGAACCCATGCCCCAACATATTTGCACTCTATAATTCACCACCACACAACAATAATATGAAAGGTTCTCCCCACATCATATTTAAATACAAGGAAATTAACTCTTTAATTTTCGAAGTTGTATCCTATCAACCACTTTAATCCCTAGCTAATTAACTGTTGTCAACTATTTAAGAGACACATCAGGATGCCATGTGGCGTGACCTTTAAAGTGGCACACCATGTGGCATAGCCATCTGATGTGTCATGCCAAGTGGCAAGAACTCTAATATGGCATGCTGACATGACAATGATTTTAAATCGGTTCAAATTAATTCCTAAATTTTTTAAAATGTGTTAAAAAGGTCTAAAATTCCAAAATTTCTCCTCTTCTTTTCCTTTGCAAACTCTAAATCTTTGATCTTCCTTAAACTTACTAATTTCTCTCTCATTTTCACACCCTACCTAGGCTAGATCCTTCCTTTATAGAATAATAAGAAGAGAATATATAGAAATGAAATAATGAAATATAATAAACAATTTTAATGTAACTCATCTTAGTTCAAGATCTAGGAATATTGCTAGACTTAATGAGTACTTATATGCATATTTATGAAGAATCTATCATCAAAGAAATCTAAAAGTCAAACTTAATCAAAATACCAACTAGGTAAACTAACCCTGTATATTTGTTAAGATAGTTTCATTATTAATAAATGGAACTTGCTCATCTTTATTTATGCACTAACAATAGTTCCAAAAGTTAGGTTGCACATAAGCGATAATTCACAACATCTCAATAGCTAATAGAGTGATTTTAATTGAGAACCTCTTAGTAGCTAATAGAATGGTTTCTGCTAATTACAATGACCATTGTTGTAATAATGTTACTTGTTTATGATGTTTTTATAATGTAGCAAATGGTTACCTAGATATTGAGACATACAAATTTGTCTTCTATAATGAATAATATTTCATACTCATAGGAAACCCAAATAGAAAGATAGGGTGTTGATGCCTTTTGTAATCAATCGAATTTAAAGTAATAGCATGAACTTGGACAAGCACCAAATTATGCTGAAGAGTAGAAATTGGTAAGTTTCCCAGCTTGAAGACTTCCTTAGGACCATACTCCTCATACAACCAAGCCTTTTGAAATTTCATATTAAAATTCATAAATTTCTTCTAAAATATTTTTAGATAATTAGACCTAATAAACACTACATCAAGTTGAAGAGTGAGCCAAAAGGATGTAAAGGCCACCAATGCTAAGAGGTTCTTAATTAAAATCATTCTATTAACTACTGAGAGGTTGTTAATTATAGCTTGTGTGCAACCTAACTTTCAAAATTATAGTTAGTGCATAAATAAAGATGAGCATAAATTCCATTTTTTAGGAATGAAACTGTTAACAAACATATGGGGTTAATTCACCTAGTTAGTCTTTTGGTTAAGTTTGATTTTTAGATTTCTTTGATGATGGGTTTTTCGTAAGTACATCTATAAGTACTCGTTAAATCTTGAGACATTCATTGATCTTAAACTCGGACGAGCTACATTAAAATTGTTTATTGCATTTTATTATTTTATTTCTATATATTCTCTTCCTATTATTCTATGTGGGGAGGATTTAGTCTAGGTAGGGAGTGAAAATGGGAGAGAAATTAGTGGATTTAAGGAAGATTAAATATTTAGAGTTTATGAAGGAGAAAATGAGAAATTTAGAAATTTTGGACTTTTTTAACACATTTAAAAAATTTTCAGGGACTTTTTTTGACACATTTTAGAAATTTTAGGGACTAATTTGAACAAATTTAAAATTGATGCCACGTCAAAGGTTGCGTCATATGGCATGCTAACATGTCATTTAATGTGATACATCACCAAAATAGTAACAATTGACTAACAGTTGATTAGCTAGAGACTAAAGTGACTGATAAAATACAATTTCAAAGATAAAAAAAGTTAATTTTCAAATTTTAGGGACTAAAGTGAAGCAGGCTTACAATTTTAGAGACCAAAGTGATACTTTACTCGCAAGCAACATTTGACCATCATCCTAGCACATTGATGTGCGAAATATTTGCTGCATTCTTCATGTAAAAAATCTGAAAATAAAGAGAAGCAAATGTAGCTAAAATGCCAAAATATTGGGATAAGGGATTTGAACACACACTTAATCAAGTGCATCCACACCATGTTGCCACTAGAGCACTTATTTGGTATGCAACTTTTTAGCCTTACTTTTAATTGAATATCCGTGGCAAGGAATTTGATGAAATGTTAAATAATATATATATATATTGTCTATAAATATTATTATTGTTGGATTATGCAAAACGTCATTCTAAAAGTCACCGTATAAGATATTTCGACACAAAGCCCAGACTATTTGGCCAAGAACAAGGTCATCCAGCTTGGATTAATGTTAAGGAAGAAACCAACATTGGATAAAGAACATTCATCAAGTCTCTTGTTATCCTACGATAGAAACACGCCAAAAATGAAGTGTGCAAATGGCAAAATTCACGCTTGACCCTAAATGTGATCTCTGACTCTAAATGAGATTGCCAACAAGTAGCAAATGTAACACCCTCCTAAGCACAGTACTATGCTTAAGTCATAGTACTATACCCTGGAGTCATTCTTGTTACTGAGTGGACCTCGCCTGACAAAGAACTTCAGCCGTCTTTGGAAACTTCTAAAATCATCTGGAGACAACATGGAAATAGGAGTGAGAATTATAAAATTCTCAGTAGGATTCTCTAATGTTTATACATAGTGTCATCATGGTCGTCTCCAGTTTGCTTCGGTTTGTTTTGAAAAAGATGAACATGCAGCACAAACTGTTTAATTTTACAATTTCAAAAAAATGTATTATCCGAAGCAAAGTTCATTTTAATCATATACTCAGCATTTGGGAGAACACATAAAACTCATTCAATTATAACACCATGAATAATAACGGTCGCATATTAAAACACAGATAACATCAATATGCTGGGAATATAACATCTGCACATAAAATTACTCGTACTTAAATTCATGCCTATACATGAAACTTGCTTTTCTTTCTTCATCTTCCTTTTCGTCATAAAATCTTTAGTCTTTAGTCTTTTACTTAGCACACCTAGCCGTATCGCCATCCCTAGGGTGCATTTACTGCCCTTGGGTAGCCTGGCCTTGGAGTGAGCTCGTCAGCATCACCCGTGACCGTCGTCACACCGACTCACCCGCAAGGGGATTCACGTGCCTCTATTCTTGGAGGGATCTCATTCTGGTCACGTGCCTCTAGTTGAAGGGATCGATTCTGGTCACGTGCCTCTAGTTGAAGGGATCTCATCTGGTCACGTGCCTCAAAATTGAGGGATCTCATCTGACCACGTGCCTTCAACATAGAGGGATCTCATCTGACCACGTGCCTTTAACATAGAGGGATCTCATCTGACCACGTGCCTTCAATATAGAGGGATCTCATCTGACCACGTGCCTCCAAGGTAGAGGGATCTCATTGTCTTAGCTGCCTTCACAGGGAGGGATTCAAGTGCAACTGCCTCCAAGTGAAGGGATCTCATATCTTTATCATTTAACTGCCTTCACAGGGAGGGATTTCAAATAACTGCCTCCAAGTGAAGGGATTCACATTCATCATTTAAACATATTCAAGCATAGTGATACATATGCTGCATCACTCACTCTCACATGCCTCATAACATAATTAGGTCATTCTTGAATATAGGGTTTCTATATACCCCTTTATATTTCAATTCATCCATACATCTAAACATTCATAACATTCTTAGACTCCTGCCGTAAATCCGGCAGTATAACGGATCAGGTCCGTTTTCCCATGAATAGTGCCAGCTTTCACGGACAAAACAGTCATAGCAACACAATCAACTTAACACATATATGTCAATCTCAGGCTGGCAATCCTCAACTCAAACTTTATGTGTTCCATTAACACTTATAAAATTATCATCTTGGCCATTCTGCCAATTCTATTCGATTCTGCCCGAATCTTGTATAATCCACCTTTATCTCTATTCAACTCATTTAGATCTGAAATTTGGATATGTCATAGCTCTATATGTCTACTTTCTAACCTCTTTAGTCCCATGTCATTCTGATTTATATAAATCAAGATATTCAACTTTTACTTCAGCTTGCTCAGTCACTAGCCCGAATTACACTCCTGGGAATATAAATTCACGAAAAATCGAAACTAAGCTCAAATCTTACGAAATTGGTCTCATATCAAAGCTAACAGGACAATATTTCATTTGCCACAAGTTTCACTCCATTTGCTTAAGTACACCTCGAGTTATAAGTCCTGAAAGTCGACCTTCCTGAACTACCCTGTTTTGGTCTGGATTAGACATAGGACAACTTCCTCGAATCACTGGGAACAATTGGGACAATAACAAACTCGGAATATTATATTGGGGTGTTCCCCTGTGTGTAAGCTTTCTAAAAAACTTAGTTTCACTCGATTTGGAGTTGTATATGGTGAGTTATACCCTACTCATGTCACCCTACTCGGATGAAACTCTTGAACCCTAGGTCAAACTTCAGAAATTCGTATCTCCCTCAATACTAATCCAATAACCTTATATGATATATCTATGGAAAGCCCTGGATGTCTACTTTCATCTAAAATTAGTTTCATCGGATTTGACCTATTGTAAGCTGCGCCGTACGCTTCGCCATACGGACTGCCGTGGACTCTCCACCAAGACAGCACCCTCATCCATGTACTCCTCTTAGTTTTCTTCTTCTAATCTTAATCCCAACTCAATATTTCACGTTAACTCAATCATGATCCATCATAATACATCTATTAACTCATCAAATACATGAAGAAGAATACAAGTTCATACAGCCATAGGGCAAATAATTCAAGAATAAAAGTAGAATCCTACCTCTTTGGAGTATGATTTGAGCTAGGTGCTGAAACTTAAATTATTAGGACCTGGCTAAACTTGGAGGAGTGATGGGGTTGGGTGAGTGGAGAAGGGAAAGAGAGCTGCAGTAAGGGAGAAGAGAGGGCGCAGAAAATGGGTCTGAATGAGCAGAGAAGAAGGCGTTATATAGGCATGAGTGGTAGTTAACTTGGAGGGTTCTGATTGGCTGAATTTCTTGTGGACAAAGTTTAGCTACGTCTCCCTTTCAGTGTAACTTGCCGCCATACTGTTTGAAATCAGAGCTCGTCTCTATTACACCTTAAGTCGGAACTCGTGTTATCCAAGTTGAGACTGGAACTGAAGTCGTATGTCGTAACTCGTCCCATCTCGTTGTGACTTGAGGAAATCTTGTATCAAGGTCGTAGGTCGGAAGTCATGCAGCTGGCAATCCTATAATCTCGGAACTCCCTATTTGAACTCGGGAATGCCAATGCTGGATGTAAAATCGGATATCGGAAATCGTGTAACTGGAAATTGGCTCAAGGGTCCGAACTCGTATCCACTCCAAATACTTAAATTCGGAAGTCGTGACTTATATGCGGTGTGGTTGGTGACCTCGGAAGCCGGGTATATTTTCCTTGAGACATGAAATCGGATCTCGTGGAATTACGTTCATGTGTTCGGATTAGAGGGCCAAGTCGGAAGTCGGGAAATGACGAAATTATGATAGTTTAAATCGGAGGTCGGAAATTATACCCAATATACTTGAACTCGAATTCGGATATTGGAACTCGGAATCCCTCGAAATTAGAATATGAAGTCGGAAATCCGGAATAATCAAAATTGAAGATGAAATCGGAAATCGGGAAGGACCTGAAGTCAAGACTAACTCGGAACTCTGAATTAATTCCTTCTGTCTGAGTTTCAAAGGTGAAGTCGGAAATTGGCCAAAATGAACTCGGAACTCGGAAATAGTCATCCTATTGAAATCCAAAGATGAAGTCGGAAATTGGAATTGATCAATCCTGAGGGCGAAGCCGAACTCGGAAATCGGGATGTTACAGCAAAGCTCATAGAAGTCTTCTAACTCATAATGAGTTCTGTCAACAAAGGCAAAGGTTCTCGTACATGGACCTCGAATAAATCCCATAAATGAATCATCTAAGAATGAAAATCAATCCCTTAGACGAATGATTTAACCGTAAAAATCAAATCTCTTAGGCAAATGCTCTAAGCATGAGTCATTCAGCCCCCTCGATGAAATGTTCTATGAGTTGGCACCAACAGTAGTTTTAAGTCTCTTAGAAAAGTTTTCTAAGCGTAGAGTCCCTTAAACAAAGTTTTTTAAGCATAGACCAAACACCACCCACTTTCCTTAGATAAGTCATCAAAGAGTAGAATACAATTGTGGTATAAAGGGACAACTTCAAAGTCAGAACCTAATTAGCCACTTAGAAAATTAAACTAAGTTGGAATTTAAATTGCGATGAAAGATAACATAAAAGTCGGAACCTTATTAGCCATGTAGAAAATTAAACTAAGTTGGAAGTTAAAAACATGACTTTTAAAGTTAGAACCTAATCGCTTAGAAAGTGAAACTTAGTTGTTAAAGCATAACAATAAAGGACGACTTGAGAAAGTCATATCCTAGCCAACCCACTTAGGTAATCGACCTAAGTCGAAAACTTCAGCCTTACCTCTAATAAAACTAACCCCGACCCTAAATGCAACTCTTTCACTTTAAAAGAGCTTGTATAGATCCTAAATGTAGTCCTTAGCCCTAAATGTCGCCCACTTCCATGGGATTGATCACCCCTTAGTCCGAGAATCCGATATAAATCCCTTAAGTATACAACTTAAGAGTGAATGAAAACAACTAAGTCCCTTAAACAAGTACGCTAAGGATTGAAGCTTAGATAAAACATCTAGGCATAGAATTTAAGGATGACCTAAGGTCGGACCTCAATTGCACCACTTAGATAGATGTTCTAAGAGCAGAATATCATAGAAGGCCAAATACACAACTCAAAGTTGGATCTTGTCTAAAGCTCTTGACCTATGCCCTAAGTCGATAACTTCGAGTATAGAAAGGAAAGATGATTTAAATCAGACCTCGATCTAATCTCTTAGACATGCACTCTAAGTTAGAAGTCAAATTAAACCCCATAAGCAAATGTCGAGTGCAGAAATCAAATATTAAATCCCTTAAGCAAAAGCCCTAAGCATCGAATACTTGGAGCCCTTAGACAAATGGTCTAAGCACCAAACATTTTATACAAGGTGGAAACCATGATATCTGTTATATATTATAGCCCACAACGGGGAAAAATGTTCACATAACAATCCATATGAGGATAAAGCTTCATTACAAAATGAAAGGGGAAAACGGAACTTAGAACCTAAGATACACAAATAAAGCGTCATACATCCACATCCAATGGGATTGTTGAAATGCTTGACATAGCATACGCTCTTGTGTAGGAACAAAACCTCAAACTTAAGCAAATGAAAATACTCCCTGTTAATTAAGGACAGGGTTCCCAATGCTTCTTTATCTATCCACCTACCTAGCGGCAGAGGAACTTTCTTCTCGCTTGTACTTGGAAAATGAACCACAAGGGAAAACCACAAGTAATAAGACTTCCTAGATCTTAAGGTTGGAAGGATAAGCCCAAAGCAGGCTAAAACACCAAATTCAAATTGAGGTTTGGAAAAATAGACCTGAAATAAGGTCAAAATCAAGAGAAACATGAAATTGAATCTAAATGAGGTCAAAACCCAAGCCACCATTAATGTTTGGACTCAAACAGTAGGCCAAAAATGAGACCAGGAATCAAATCTAACTAGAAGTCAAGAATGTAAGTAAGAAACAAGTCTTGAGAGCAAGCAGAAGCTTAGTCAAAAGTGAATAAACCCAGCGAATGGGTTGAGAAAAAATTTGAATAATTAGGGATGCTTAAAGTATGGACATCAATCCAATTTCTATCATCCAATGATCTCAAAATCTATCATCAAAATAGAACTCGTAATCTAAGATCTTAACCTCGGACTCGAGTTAAGGGCACACTATTATGGGCTAGATGCTAAGGGCCTAAAAGTTGCCTATAAAGGTCCAAACTAGAAATCAGCCTAAGAGCTGACGATGAACAATTGAAGAAACAAATTGCAAGGGATCTTATGCTTCTCAAAAGTGTTTACATTCTACTTTCTTATCCTAAAAGGTTGAACGATGCAAAGAAAGAGTCACAACCCTTTTTAAACAATGAGAGCTTAAAAACTTTCATCCATCACCAATAATAATAGGCAATCCTGGCTAATGACTTTATTAATAATGGGGGCTTGATCCCCTCAGATTCCATGAATAGATCTCCCCAAATGTGACCACTCTACGAGGAGGGAGACTTTCATAAATGTTTAGTTGACACATGAAGAAAGCTTGAAGATAATGGGCTCAACTACGAAGATAAGCTCAAAAGAATAAGCTTGACACCTCTCAAAAAAGACTTCAACGGACTCATAAGCTTGAGGTAAAGAACTTGAAGTTTTGACAAATGTAGCTATTGATTGACTCAGACCAAAGTCAATAAAACCTATGGTAGGGCGAAATGCCTTGTGGAAACAAAGCTTGGAACTTAGATCCAAGCTCCTCTCAATAATCCTCCTTAAAACGTACGAGGATCAAATTCAAAAGGAATAGGAACCTTAGCTCCTAACCTCATACCACTCCAAATCTAACAGTTCATATCTTTGCCTCTAAAAGGAAAAAGATCATGGACCTTTGAATAATCAATTGTGGGGGCTCAGTTATGATTCTGAAAAAGCTGCTTAGTCATGATTATAAAAGGACTAAGGTATCAATGATGTCACGAAACATCTGATTTTCGATGTCACTAAATTGGCAAAGTGGATATCCACTTAAATCTTTATTTTCAAAATAGAGCACAGCTATCACCATGAATGAAACTCGGCATCTGAGGTTATAACCTCGGAACCAAGTTGGGGGCTCTCTTATAGACCAGCCTATAGGCCCAATAGCAAAAGGGTTCAGATGTCATTCTGGAATGCCCAAGTCTGAAGTCAACGACCCATGGTGCCATCATTTAAATTAAGATGTTGGAATTTAAGGGATCTTATCTTATCTAAGATCCTCAAGTAGTTAAAGGGCCCTAAAGGAGGAGATAATCTCTTTAATTCAGATTATATTATCTCTATATAAGTCATTTTGAACCAATGATTTAGGTATTCACACTTTTCTATTTACATTCTAACCTCTTGAACACTCCTTGACTAAAGCATCAAAGTCCTTGCAGATACATCACACTAACTTAGAGCAAGGATCACACTTGGAGCAAGGACCGTAGCAGTTTTGTGTTTCTTACCATACACCAGCGACTAGGTAATCTCTATTCCAATTTCCTAGTTCCAAACAATAGTAAAACTTGAAAATAGTACAATAAACAAATATAAAGAATTAATTTAATTAAATGTTAATAAAAAATAATAAGCATGGGCTTTTACATGAGAAAAAAGGAATTAAATTAATTGATTATAAAGAGTTGGAAGTGAACTATAATTAGATAATTAAAACTTATTAGAATTTTAAAATAATTGTAATTATAAGGAAATATATAAGAATTTTTAATATTATAATATTTATCTTTAAAGTTTTAAATGAATATTAAATAATAATATTGACAGTTTTGGTAGATATAACGCAAGTTTAATGAATTAATAAATGTTTATTAAATGATATTAACTACAATATTATAGCATAAATGTAACGCAATTTAATTGAATAAATAAATCTTTATTTAAGCTGAGATTCAGTGACAACCAATTGAAGCCAAGGAAGGAATACTAACTGTTGAAATAATTGAGCTTTGAGAAGATTAAGCATCGAATCGAAAAAGTAGATAAGCAAACAAACAAATGAATACTAATTAGGTAATCAATGAGATCCTACTATGTTTACACTTTGCAGGCTGGTCGGAATCATGTGAGTATTGTTTCTTAGTTATCGGTACAATCAGTCACTAATCACTGATCGCATGAACAGAATCAATCAGATTTTCGACAACACCATATGATCGGGCCAATACAATCGCAAATCTTTTCCGATTATTTGAAATGCAGATATGCCATTTCAAGTTTATTAAGGCATTGCTTGATTATTTCTTCCCAAAGTTCAGCATAATGCTACATGGTTACAAACTCGATCTACAGCCTGTATAAAATTATGACTACTTCAAACTCAACAAAAACTGACGGAAGTTTTGATTCCATGCTTAGATACAGGTTGAAACCAAAACCCACTTCTGATTGAAAAACCAAAAACAAAAAAACCGCTTCAAACTGCTAGGGCCTGTTTTGAGTTTACCATGCTTCAAAGATGAAGACTTGCTCTCTCATTTGATCTCTCGTAATGCCAATTTCATATAAGCCTAAAAACAATTTTGAGAGTTTAGTTCACCGACATGCAAATATATAACTGTCAATCACTGGTAAATCCCAATCCTTATCAAGGGTATAGTGTTGATTGCTTTGAAGAAAATGTAGTAGCATCTTTGGATCATAGTCTGCATAGAGTTCTACCTATGCAATAGACAAAAGGATGATATTAGCTGAGAAAAAAGCAATTAATGGAAAGGAGCACATACAACCCACTATAATTTTAAATTGTGATTGTAGTTGCGTTGCAATTATTGCAATTGCTGGAAATTGTGGAAAAATGTGGTTGATATGACTGCAATTACAGCTACGATATCATTGTAGAGGGCATTGTAACCACAATATTATGGCTGCAATTGCGGTTGCGGACTGCTATTGTAATAATCAGACAAAAAAATTAAGGCAAAAAATGGAAGAGTATACACAGTTGAGCACTAATTTGGATTATAGGCAGACAAATGCTCCTAGCAGATTTTAAGGAAGAAACCAAGAATCTATATCTAGCCATATATTTAACTATATCCGAAAAGATTGAAAGATATTAAAAGAGAAGAGATATGTCTATAGAAATAGTTGCATTTAACACATTTAAGATGTAGAACAATGACAACATTACTTCTTAATCAATTTTTATACATACGTAAAAACAAAACGAAAATGCTAATTTCTCATGTCAAAATAACACATACCGATACTTTATTGAAAGACTCAACTCTTCAAATCAAATAGGACCAAGACAAAACAACAATCAAAATTACACATACATAGTAATAAGTCTCCCCAGAAATCAGAATTGTGTGCATCAACCATCTCAAGTCATAGTAGGATCATCATTATCTCTTTCCCAACCCAAGTCTTTTTCATTTGCAGCATTCATGCGCTTCTGCAGATGAATTTTGCTTGGGCTCCCACTTCAGTTGTCTTCTAATTATCCCACCCAAGGTCCTCCTCCTCCTCCTCATGCGCTGAGTACTTACTTGCCGCAACCATTGTATTCAAACAATAAGAATAACATAGTGCAGTAGCCTTACGTATACGGTTTAAGGTAAAAAAAAAAAAAAAAAAAAAAAAAAAAAAAAAAAAAAAAAAACCGATAGAACTTATCTTTATTTGCTAACAGAAATGAAACATTATAAGCAAATGAGAGAAAATCCTTACATTTATTTTCAGCTTGTACTATACAAATGAATGAAGTCTCTTAATTGCTTGATCCAACCAACATAATTTCCGGAATCGGCACTTCTACTCTTTTGGCTCAAACAACAACCAATCGTAAATTCCTCCCATATGTGTTACTTTTTCACCTATAAACAGACAAATCAGATTAAAAAGCAGAAAGAGGACTGGATATAGAAAAATAAAAATGAAGATAGCAGAAGAATGCTTTACCTTCATACGTTGGAGCTACAAACACTTCCCCTTCTCTATTCCGTGATTTGTAAAACAATGGAACAAAGTATAAGGAGTTACGCCTACTTAAGCACAATTGTCTACATGGGTGAGAAAACAAAATACGAAAAAAACAAAAAAAAGAGTCCACCAAAAAGTAAAAGGTTCCAAAACTAAAAAGAGAGTCCAAAAAAATAATATGAAAAATCTAAAATCACCTAAGAGTTAAAAAATAAAAATAAAAGTCAAAAGATAGAAACCTTTTTGCAATCTATGAAAAGCGCATGAACCTTTATATTCTTTGTTAAAAATTCAAGGATCTAAATATAAATAAAATTTGGGAGCATTTCTACAATTTCAGTCCCTAAGACTGGGATCTTACTGTAATTTTGTAAAAGTATAGGGCTATTTGTAGTTTGTTAAAAGTTCTAGGGCAAAATTGTAATTAATAAATAAATTCCTAAAATATAGAAGGATAATTACAATTTGATAAAATTGCTGCTGTTCCTATTTCGCTAGAGATTTTTGTATGCTGAATTGGGGTGGGGGAAGCGGTTTACTCCCCATGACCATGTCCTTTAAAGACACTGGAGTGACATGCACTCCTTCCTTCTAGTTCGCTCCTCCACCTCCATTTGCAGCATTGGCTTGAATAACAAAGAAACTAAATCCTTGCGCCTCTTACCAAAGAAGTACAAAAGGTGTTGTTCAAATTCTTTAGTAATATACTATACTTACATAAATATTACTAAAAATTTTTAACAATATTTTTTTATATTTTTAATAACATTTTAAAAATGTTACTAAATAATTTTAGCATTACATTTTTGTTAATAAAATGTTGTTAAAAATAAAAATACATAATAGTGTTTTATATACTCCATAAATTCTCTTAATATCGGGTTAATAAGATATTATTCGAATATGTTAGTCCTTGTTTTTTTCTTGATCTTCAGGTTTTTCTATCTTGATTGACGTGGTTGATTTCATTTCTTTCTTGTTTTGTGTGAATTTTTCTATTCGACCAATATAGGCTAGCTCCATAACATTCTTTAAGGCTACATATTGATCAATTTAGCAATTTTGATTGGATTATATTAAATTTAAATACCCCTAGTCAAAATTTTCATTCGATGCTTCTGTTACCTATTCGGACCCTAATAGAATAATCCAAACATGAGTTTGGATCGCTAATTATCCAAATATTATTTGGTCATGCACTTGTTTTTCTTTTGTAATTTATTTTTGGAACATTTGAAAAGACTTTTTACCCCTTAAAAAAGAATTGTATGAGGTTAACCTTTTCTTCATATGTACTTTCCCCACTCCCTTTTTCTATTGAGTACCCACAATTAGGGATAGAAAACGCTAGGTGCATGGTTTTGAGAGCTGGCTAGACTGGCGGAGCGACCAATTGAATCAAAAATCGGCTGTCTAGGAGGTTTGGTCAAGATGAGAAAACCATATTTTAGAAAGCCTGTAACATCTCCATATAATATAATAGGAAGTAATAAAAATAAAATTTTATTATTTATAACCTTACCCTTGAGCATTTTAGAAAATGACCTTTTAGGTCCTTATATATTATTTACAGCCTTGTCCCTAAATTTTTTAGAAAATGATAATTAGGTCCCTATATCAACAGGATTAGTAAAATAAGGTTTTAAACGAAGCAGAATCACGTAGCGAAAACGTAGAAACCTAAACCTCGGCTAATTGAGCCACGGAGGTATCCATATGTGAAATGACATGGGACGCCCCTAGACTTACCCATAATTACAAAAATGCCATTAGCCATGAAAAACAGAAAACAGAAAGGCCCCCAATTTGCAAAAACGTTTAATTTACACTGTTAATCGATTTATTCGATTTTATTGAATCTTTAAGATTAACTAGAAATTAATTAAAGGCTAATTAGGAGTTAATGAGATGTTAATTAGAGAGATTTGAATTGGAAACAATTAAAATAGAAACATAGTAAACCTCAAAACCATTTTACCGATTTAAGGGAAATCGGTAGAATTTCGGTATTTTAAACTGTCGGAACTGAACCAATCGAATTTCAACTCACAAACCCTCCTTTAAGTGGCTGAGAACTCAATCACTTAACCCCTATAAGTGGCGCAAATAAGGCCACAAGGAAGGGGAGTGATGGCTGAAATATAACCACAAAAATCCTAGCCAATCACAACTCACACTTCCAACTACCTCTTTGTATTTGAATCAGATTTTTTCCTTCTTTCTTCACCCAATTTTCGAGCTCCCTCTTCCAGCAGCCTTCCTTTCCTCTTTTCTTCATCTCTTCATCTCCTTCTTCCACTTGCAGCCTCCCTCAAGCTTCTTGCATCCATATCCTTCACTAAAACTCAAGACTAGCTAGTTGTTGCTTCAAAATAAAGGTAGGATTCCAATTCTTGTCTTGATTTTCTAATTTGGGTGGCTAGTGGTGGTTTAGTTTCTCAATTTTTGATGTATTGATTGAATGATTATGATGATATGTGATTGGTTTTGGGCTGTTTGTGTGATTGAAACCGAATTGGAAGCAAGAAAGAATGAAACTAGGAAGAGCTGATGGGTTGGAGGACTAAAAACCCTCGGCAATCCGTATGGCAGAGTGTACGGCTCCGCCTACAGCCGATTAAATTGGGTGGAACCATTTTTATGTGAAACTAGACATCTAGGGCTTTCCATATATATATATATATATATATATATATATATATCATATAAAGCTTTTGGATTAGAATTGTGAGAGATATGAATTTTTGAATTTCAACCTAGGGTTTGACTCTGGTTCTGGGCAGACTGAGTTGTTCAGGGTAGAACTCGCCCTATACTACTTGAAAATGAGTGAAACCAACTTTGTTAGAAAGCTTACACATAGAAGAATGCCTCATAAAAATTTCAGAATTAGATAAGGTCCCAGTTGCTCCCAGTGATCCAAGAAAATTGCCCTATGTCCAAACCGGGCCAGAACAGGGCAGTTTAGGAAGGTTAGAATTCGGGGCTTGTAAGTCAAATGGAATGAAACTTTTTGTAAATGAAACTTGACCCTGTTAGCTTTAATATGAGTCCAATTTTGTGTAATTTGAATCAGTTTTCGATTTTTAGTGGATTTTTACTTTTAGGTGTCTGATTCTGGCTAGCCACTGGGCAGGCCGGGATAAAACCTAAATATCTTGAGCTATGGATATCAAAATTAGATGGGACCAAAGAGGTTAGAAAATAGACACATAGCACTTCAACATACCCAAAATTGTGGTCTAAATGAGTTAAATAGAAATTATGGCTTGATTTAGAAGAACCGGGTTGGCTGACCATGCTGAGGTAGAAGCTTTGCCTTAATGAGATTATTGTTATTATGAGTTCCATGTTGAAATATGTATGCAATGTTGTGACCTTTGTGACAAATTGATATTCTGGTATACTAGCACTATTCATGGGGAAGTGGACTCGATCCGTTATATTGCCGAAATTCCGGTAGAAATGTGTGAATTATATGAATGTGATAAACATTTATGTGTTATGCTCATAAGATTCATATATGTAAGGATGATTTAAGTATAATATGAATATATTGAATGTGGATCCCTTCACTTGGAGGCAGTTGTACTTTGAATCCCTCCTTGTAAAGGTAGCTACCCTCTACCTTGGAGGCACATGGTCAGAAGAGATCCCTCCACGGCTAGAGGCACGTGACCAAAATGAGATCCCTCCACGGCTAGAGGCACGTGAATCCCCTTGTGGGTGAGTCAGTGTGATGACGGTCACGAGTCGAGTTGACGAGCTCACTCCAAGGCCAGGCTACCCAAGGGCAGTAAAGGCTAAAGACTAAAGACTCAAGACTAAAGATTAAAGCATATGCAAGCACCCCTCATATGAGGCATGGCATCGACCCAGCTAGTGTGAGTATAGGGGCTAGGACTTACATGAGGCATGACATGACCCAACTAGTGTAAGTACCGAATGAAGGTCCCATATTCCTAAGGAACGTGACATGGCGATCACGCTCTGATGGGGTATGACATGGCGATCATACTTTGGAATGTGGCATGTAAAGAATTTATGATGAAAAGAAAGGAAAAGAAAGAAAAGTAAACTTTATGTATGTGCATGAATTTAAGTACAAGTAAAGTTATGTGCCGATGTTATGTCCCCAGTATATTGATGCTATTGTATTTTATTATGTTTTAGCTACTATTCCTAATATAATTCATGAAATTTGTTTCGTATGGGCTCTCCCAAATTGCCAAGTGTGTGAGTAAAATGAACTTTGCTTCGGATATTATATTTTTTAATTATAAAATTTAGCAGTTTATATAGCATGTTCACCATTTCCATAATAAACCGAAGCAAACTGGAGATAACAACGATGACACAACTTATGTTAGTTTAATAAATCCTACTGAGAATTTATAATTCTCACTCCTTTGTTTATTTCTATGTTATCTCCAGATAGTTCAGTAGTTTCAAAGAAGGTCCTCCGAGGCGGAGTTGACTAATAAGATTGAAGGTGGCCAAAGGTTGCTGCTAGACAAGGTCTGATTAAGTGACAGTAACAACTCCTAGGTGAGGTATTATGATTTAAGCATATTACCGTACTCAGGAGGGTGTTACAAAGCCAGTCAAAATAGGTGTAAATCAGTTAAAAATCGGTAAATCGGTTTAAACAGTACCAATTCATTGAGCTAACTGGTTGATTTTTTTTTTTTTTTTTAAAGCCAAAAGGGAAAAAGAATCAAAAGGAAAGGAAGCAACATCACTCTAATGTCCCTCGTTTCAGCCTTTCACAGTTTTGTCCACCACTATTTGCTGCCATCCTCTGTTCATCACTAAGCTCTGCTGGCTTGCCTACCATTTGCCGTTCACCCACCTCCACTTGCCACCGGCCATAGTCATTTCTATCTTTTGGTTCCCCTGTTATGTTGTGTTGTGTTGCCATGGATGATAGTGTATTAAAAGAACTACTGTGGTCTAAGTTGGCTAATAAAAAAGAAAGAAAACCCGGGGTTGGAAGATACAGAGGTTAAAGGCTGGGATAAGTAAGAATGTTTCATTTCTGGTTGGCGTTTTGAAAATTGCAATTCAAAATAGAGAGATATTGTTAAAGTTGATGGAGAGGGAACATGTAATATATGGTTGGAATTGATTTTGACAAGTGATGTATCTCAAATCTCAAAAGTTTTGACCTTACATTTATAATTTATAATTTTCTTATAATTTAAACTTATTTGCTTATAACATACTAAATAATTATAGATATGGTTATATACTTATATAATTATATATATTCAATATAGTGTTTTTCTTTTTAAAGTTATTTTTATCATATTAAAGTTTATTTTTTTATTTATATTATTTAATAATTTTATTTTTATTTATTTTAATATATATTATTAGACTTTGGTTTGAACCCCGATGAAACCCAATTGACTCAATGAACTTTCGAGCCAATGCCTTCTCTAATTTAATAGTTGATTCGGTTTTCAAAGCCTTAGCCAAGTGTCCTATTGACAGCGACCTTTGGCTTAACTAATATTAGGCCTACCATGTCCTAGTCTATATATATAATAAACAAGTCAGGTCATGACTTTTTAAAAGATATTTTTATCCAAAAAGGCCATGCTACAAGCTATGCAAAGAGTCTATTGGCTCTAGCAGGCAAACCTATTTATACTACATTATGATTAAGCTAATGAAAATAAAAGCTTTTTGGTTTATTTAGAAATAAAACCTTCAACATATTTAGTAAACTTTTTGGGTTATTTAGGAACAAATTTTTAGCCTAGTTAAGAGAAAATGTCTTGGTCTATTTAAAAGTCTTATTACCAAATAAACCTTTAAATAGGTTTTCAGGTCAGGCCAAACTTTTAAAAAAGTTAGACTAGGCGTTAAAAAAGAGTTTATGTTAGGTAATAGGCTCATGCTCGAGTTGAATATTTGAAATGTAGGCCAAACCCCTTTAAGCAAAAGCCTAGTTTAACCTAATTGACTTTTTTGTTTTGATAAGAAAATATAAAATAAAAATGCTTTTCAAAAATATAAAAAATACAAACAATGCTATTTTTACAAAAAATAAAAAAATAAAAATAAAAGAAAGGGAAAAAAAGCTCTTTACGCTCTTCAACTATAGAGCATATGCAATTTATCCTAGAATTTTAAAAAATTGCAAAAAGACCCCAAACCTTTGTTAACAGTGCAAAAAAGAACCTTCTATTAACTCCTTTGTTAAAAAAAAAAAACTGTTAGTAGTCACGTGCTTATCATATGATGTGTAATATCCACCGGAATTTTTTTTTATCATTTTTCGCTTAATAGTTCGGGTTTTTATCAAATAATTGAAGTTAATTAAAATTCAACTAAAATCAAAATGAGTTCCGACCTCCGAATTGATTTACACGAGTTCCGAGCTTTGAATTGATTTCCAAGAGCTTTTCATTTCTATTGATATTCCCGAGTTTGAGCTTAGGATCAACCTCCGAGATTTGGATCCGAGTTTTGAGATCATATAAGTTCCAACTTCCTGATGCATAAGGTTAATGTTTTGATTCATGACTTTTAGATTGTGAATCAACCTTTGAGATTGATCCTGAATCGAGTTTTAGAATTATGCGTAATGAGAGTTTTAAAGCGTCCTAGTTCTCGACTTCCGAGATGCGGTATAAGGTTTTATGCTCTGGTACTAACTTCCAAGTTTATGTTGAAGATCCTCGACTTTCGGGTTTAAGTATTTTAGATTTCATATTCTTGTCCTTGACTTTCGATTTTAAGGTGATTCGTTTGCTGTGTGATTTCTGATCTCTGACTTTAAGTCACAACTAGTCTTCCAAAACTTTTATGTATTTCCTAAGTTCCAAGTTCTGACTTTAAGCAGAATGGAGACGAGTTCCGATTTCAGACAGAATGAAAAATGAGTTCCAATTTTTAGGCAAAATGGAGAATAATTTGTTGCCACAAAATAGGGAAACATGGCTAAACTTTACTCACAAAATTTCAGCCAATAATCACCCACTTAGCCAACTACCTTATTAAGTCTTATTAACATATTCCTCCCCTTTCTTCATTCAGCTGACTTGCGTCCCCTCCTCTCTTTGCTTCAGCCTTCTTTTTCTCTTCTCTTCTCAACCAAACTCCAAAAGTTAGTAAGATCACCTACAAAGAGGTAGAGGTTCAATTTTCTTCTTGTTATTCTGATTGTGGTGGCTAATTTTAGCTTTATTTTCTCACTTTTTGATATGATTAGTGAATAAATATCATAAACTTTGGCTATTTTTGTGTTCAAATTTGATTAAGGAGTAGGTAAGATTGAGAATAGGAAGATGTGAGGGGCTCGGAGACCAAATTCTCTCGGCAGTCCATACGGTGGAGTGTACGGCTTTGCCTATAGCCATTCAAATTTGATGAAACTATTTTTATATGAAATTAGACATTCAGGGATTTCCATACATATATCATATAAGGGCATTGGATTAGTATTGAGAGAGATATGAATTTTGAAATTTTGACCTAGATTTTTGAGGTTGATTTTGGGCAGACTAGGTTGTACAGGGCAGAACTTGCTCTATACAACTTGGAATTGGATAAAACCAACTTTGTTAGAAAGCTTACACATAGGATAACATCCCATAAAAATTTTTGAGTTAGATACAGTCCCGTTTGATCCCAGTGGTTCAAAGAAGTTGACCTATGTTCAAACTAGGCCAAAATAGGGCAGTTCATGAAGGTCAAATTTCGGGGCTTATAACTCGAGCTCTACTAAGGTAAATGAAATGGAACTTTTTCAAATGAAAGCTCCTGTTAGCTTTAATATGATACCTCTTTCATATGATTTGAGTTGGTTTTCGATTTTTAGTGGATTTTTACTTTTAAGTGTGTAATTCTGGCCAGCTACATGGCAGGCCGGGACAAAACTTAAATAACTTGAGCTATACTTATCAAAATTAGATGGGAGCAAAGAGGTTAGAGAATAGACACATAATACTCTAAAATATCCAAAATTTAGATCCAGATGAGTTAAATAGAAATTTTAACTTGATTTACAAAAATCGGGTTGAATGAATGTACTGAGACAGCAATTATATTTTAAATGCAACATTTATTCCTATGATATTGATGATTGAATTATAAATGAAATGTTATGATTTCTCTATAATTGAGTGTTTAAGTACTGACAGTATTCATGGAGAAGCGAACACGTTCCGTTATGCTGCCAAAATTTCGGTAAACCTATGCATGAGTTATACTCTACATTCAAATCCATGTGCATTGGCAAGAGGTTCATAAAGGTTATATTATGATGAAAGTTCCATAATACTTGGGCCAGCCCCAGATTAAAGTTAAAGGGGAATAGATCGGTGAGAAGGTGGGGGAAAGTAAACCCTGCATTCCTATGTAGGAACGAGCTCGATCCTGAAAAGCAGATTATTACCCAGGAATCTAAATGGCCAAGAACTCTCAGGGGACCAAGTAATGGAAAAGTTTATGAAGATAAGTTCAAGAATGAGTTTTGCATGATCACATTGAATAGCCATTATAAGTTATTTATAGTTTAACTGTTATGTGCACTTATTGTTGTATGTTCATTTATTTTGCTCAGTTATTCTGTACGTTACTAATTAGTAGTTATTCTGTTTCTTATGCTGTCTTAAGTAAAATTGAACATTGCCTCGGACTAGATATTTTTCTTAAACTTATTAAATGTGAATAGTTCAATTTGGTACCATATTTTTATAATTAAATAAAAAATGAGGCAACTGAGAATGAATGTGACATCAGTTAAACACTATATGCGAACCCTATTGATAATTTCTTTAAATTCTCACCTCGCTTTGTATTTTCGCACCATTCTCAGACTCTGGTGACGGGCACAACAACTACCCTGTTTATAGAGACCCCTGATCTGCAGCTAGATTGGAATGTCTTCTGAGGATCTCGTACGACTGTTTTCACTAACATGGGCCTTATGTCTTTGATAAACCGGCCCCCTATGTATCTTATTTTACATTTGTACATAAACTGAAGTGTTAGCTTCTAACACATATATGTACGTATACAGTTGATGATATATTATTTATTCCTATCTTTTCTGTTGTATTTTATTAAACTTTGTTACGTTTTGTGGCATTAAGCACGTTCATTATATACAGTATGCTATTCCGCCTGTTTACAAAAAAAAAAAAAAACAAAAGAGATGTGATATATAAAAAAAAATAGTAAGCAGAGTATCAACACGGTAACACAATCTACTTAATTTTATACTATGACCTACGCATAACATTAAATTGGTAAGGTGTTACATGATGCCTTTTTTTTTTGTTGACAAAATTGCCCTCTTGAAACCTTCTATCAACTGTAACGCCCTACCAAATACAATATTATGCTTAAGTCATAATTTTCTATTTGGTGGTTTGTTACATGTGAATAACTCCCATTTTATTTTATCTTAATTCATTAACTTAGTAGAGTAAACTCTTCGAATTGAAATTTAATTTATTGGCTAGGCGTTAATTCATTTGTGCGATATATATATATATATATATATATATATATATATATATATATATATATATATATATATATATATATATATATATGGACTATCAAACCAAATAAACCAATTCGTGCTCATGAAGTGCGCCCCTATATGGTCCTAAAAAGGACATTTCAACTAGTGTTACTGCTTAAGAAAGCAAAAAAGATAACTATGCCTATGGCTCAAAGTCATAAAAGTGCGAAAAGAGGGCTACACTGTACACTATAGTCTACTAGCTAGATGGCTCCTCTAGATGAATTCTACAGAAAGGAACCCATTCACCATGTCGAGATCAGCTAGAGCATAGCCATCGTCGAGTGTAGAGGACGAAGACGAGGATGAGTTTGCTATCTCAGAAGGGTCACCATCGGAAAGGAGAGAAGGAACTACCTGGGATGGTGAGGTAGGGGGTGATATTGGTGGTGCTACGAAGTGAGCCATATGCAGAGGGATAACTAAAAAGGGGATAGCAGGACCGAAAGGAGGATGAAAAAAAAGTCTCGATGAAAAAATATGTACAGGCGAACATGGCAGGTGGTGGTAATATATAAGGAATCTATCACAAGGTCAAAGTGTAACTACAACTTCAGTAGCTAAGCAAAGATGATAATTGTCACTGCATGTGCATGCTCTGAGAATGATGTGGACATACACACAATAGGATGAAAATTTTGGAAAATTCTCAGTTGGATTCTTAATTATTCTATACTAACATCGCATTCATTCTCAATTGCTTTGGTTTTTGTTAATTATATAAAAAAGGTGATTATAGGCTAAATATCTCCATTTATTAGTGTTTAATAAATATAATCCAAAGCAAGATTCCATTTTACTTAAAGGAGTAAGAGTCAAAGGAGAACTCATCTAGTAGGTAGAGTAAATACCATACAGAATAATACGCAGTGCAACTAAAATAAGAACAATTATAAGGAATAGTGCACAATGCAGATAAATCAGAATCAATTAGATAAATCAGAATCAATTATGTCAGCTACATAGATGCATAATGATAAGATTCTCATGAAATAGAATGCATATCACTCTTAATATTTCTTAAACTTATACTTCATAAGTTTCCATACTTGATCCCCTAGGAGTTTTAGGCCATATCACTCTTGGGTAATAGTCTACTTTTCAATATTGAGCTCATTCCTATACAGGATGGTCGGGTTTACTTTCCCTGACTCTCCCACCGATCTATTTCCTTTAACTTTATTTTGGGGCTAGCCCAAATAAATGGAATTCATGTAGTCCTTGTAGGTTATATAATCATAGCTAAGTCATTTTGGATAATACATATATCTACATGCATAACACATCATGTTCATAAATTCTATTGGAATTTCGGCAGCGTAAATGGATCGGATCTGCTTCAACGTGAATGGTGCCATTTTACACAGACAGTCAGCCAAAGCAACAGAATCAATGTAACACAGTAACTTTTCAATATCAATATAGAATTGCATCATTCAAACTTTAGATAAAGCTCATGCATATATTAAGAGGTCCAAACACTTAATTTGGCACTTATAATCAATTCACTCAATTCTACCTGATTTTGGAATATGTGCCATAGTTTAGGATGTTGCATGTAGTCCAATGGAGCACTTAAGCATACCAGACCCTTACCAAGACCAGAGAAGGCCCACTTAAGCATTGGGTTTATTAGAAGACAATTGGCAGCTGAACTCTAACTTAATTCGGTACCTAAAATAGAAGGAGGCAACTGGGTGAGTTAAACAACTTAGTGAGAGATAACTTAGCTATACCAAGCATAGGACAAGATCAAAACATATTTATTCACTTTAATAATATATAAGAAAATGTCCTTGTACATAAAAAGTCATTGAAAACATGTCTTACAATGCTTTTGGTAATCATTTCATCACACATTTAAATTCTACAAAATCGTTAGAGGTATAGCCCTCCTATACACATGGTATGTTGGGTCTGCACCATGCCTTATGTGGTGGTAGCAAAGAGTACCCATTAGAGCACTCACACTAGCCAGGTCTACGCCATGTCTCGTGTAAGCTCTTCGCTCAAATGACATTCTTTCATAAACATCGAAATTTTAAAACATATGCTTATCACTAGTGGGAGGTCGCAACTATAGAATCTTTGCTGGTCTATCCAGAATGGCCACATTGGCACCATCCTCAGTGATTTGTAATCTGTACTCTATGTAATACCCGATACAAAAGCTAAGTGTTAGAGAGGTAAATTCAAGTTTATCTGAATTATGCACTTTGGTATGACCTTATTGAATTTTGAAGGAACCTATTTATATATTTTTATATATATGTGTGGGACAAGCTAGTCTGGAAATTGATTTTCGATGTTTGGATAATTTGATAGAAAGGATGAACTTTTATGTTATTAGAAATTATGATGCTCTTGAAGCCAAAGTTTTGAGTAATTTGATAGAAATAGTTTAAATTTACTACTTTGAGAAAGGACTTTAGGTACTTTGAGTTGGAAGATTTGGAGGTATTATACTTTGTTCCTTTGTTTGATAGTACACTTAGAACGTATAAAATTTGAGCTAAGGAAAAGTTTTAGAGATAGAGTTAGAAAAGAATAAAGTTACCTAAGTGGAGGAAACGACAACAGAACTGCTCACTAATGGCAGTTAACATTAGCCTTTGTGCACCTTGAAAAGCCCAACTAGTAGGGTGGGTGCTAGTCTAGCATGTTAGGCTAACATGACTAGAATAAATATGAACACCTTGGGGACGGTGATACGTAATGCTCAGATGTGGAAAAGAATTAGAATATAGATTCTGAATGATAAAGGAACCACATTTGGGGACGACAATACGTAATGCTCAGAGGTGGAAAGGAATTAGAATGTAGATTCTGAATAGGATCCTTCCTTAAGCTTTATTATGACTTGAAACAAGTATTCACTCCTTATGTTATGAGGAAATATTTCTATCTTTATGCTTTAATTATAAATGATTTGTTATAAGCTATCTTTAAATGTTTTAATGATGTGCATGTAAAGAAGTTCTGTAAAATTTTACTTTGCTATAAGCTTATTTGAAAAGGATCTATAAATGAATTATGAGGTCAATGAAGTAGTGAAATTTTCATTTGATATTGAGTTTTCCATTTTTAGCAATGATTCCTCAAAAATGGATTTTTGTATAAGTATATATTTTATGAAAAACTTATGTTTAAGCTTGTCTCACTCTAATTATAGGTATATTGTCACTCATTAAGTTTGCAAGAATCACTCTTTTCTCTCTTCATATTTTTAGATAGGTACAAGATTATGCTTGGCTGCCTCCAGCTAGTTGAGGTTCTTGGAGTTATAGTAATCGACACTTGTTTGAGTGGTATTCCAAAGGTTGTCTGTATTTAAGATTTATATTTAATTGTTGGAGTAAATGTATATAATCTTTAGTAGTGCTCCATTAGCCTGCAGGCAGGGTCCCCCTGTGTTGAGTTGTATTTAGTTTAAATCTCAATAGGTATGGATTAGAGTTTCTTGATTGGATATGTAAACACATTTTCATAATTATGATTATGTTTAAAACTTGTATGTTGTGTGCTTTGGGGTGCATTCTGGAAATGCCTGGATCCCCAATGATTTTCTGTGCTTGTGTTTCTTGTGCAGAGAGAGGATCCTTATTTGGGAATAGTTTAAATACAAAGGAAACTCTGCTCGATTTTCTTTAGAAATAGTCTAATATAGGCTTGCTAGGGACATGTCCCTATGCACTGCTCACGGCTAGTGTTGGGTCGTAACAAAGGTGGTATCAGAGTATTAAGTTTCCCTATGGTTAATGAAGCAAGTGTCCTTTAGTAGGATTACAACTGTGTAAATGGAAGCGCATCCATTTCCGCAGATTGTGGTACTACGAAAGGCCTATAGTAATGACATTCTTGTCCTTCATCTTTTCGTTATTCTAGATATTTTCCACATCATGCATGTCATTCATATGGTAATCTAGGTGTTGTTGCTCCTATTTTATTTACGATTTCAGTTTTAAGTTGAATTACTTATTTCAAACCTATCGTTAGGTTTCAATTTCTTTCTATGGAACGTGTAGCCTTGCATGGCGTGTGAGCTTGCAAAATGGATATGAGAATCCATGAGATATCAATGAGCTAGAAATATGAGAAAGATAAGAATTGTGGCTAGTAATAGAAGGTTAGAAGCAAGTAAATGCCCTTCATGATGCATGATACAGTTCAGTGAATTAGTAGAAATATTTTCTTTCCATTCCCATTGATGTTACATAAGAATTTGCTAGAGATGAAAGATCTTGCTTTATCTTAAGTTGTTGGTCATGACCCTTCATATAGATGATGAATCATATATTTGAAGGTATTGAGTTTGAGTTTAATATCCAAAGATGTGAAAACCTCTTGATTGCCTATAAGTATGTTAGTTGGCCTAGGATAAAAGGTTGGCATAGTGGGACTTATGTATAATCTAAAGGATGATCATGACAGGTAGGATTTATATTTTTCAAGAAGTGGAAAGATAAGGTCTAAGTTTATATTCTAGCATTTTAGCCGTGAGGAGTTCAAGAAAGTTCTATATTGATGGCACGAATGCTTAAATGGATTTCTTATAGTGCCCAACTAGATGAGGTTGAAGGGGAATTGGTAAGAATTTATTAATGATGGAAAGTGCTATGGCAATGCACCTAAGTAATGTTTGAGGATATGTGAAATCTCATGTTATGCGCAAAGCTCGGATAGAGATAGATATTAGGGTAGGAACAAGTTGGCAAATAAAGAAGGTTCCCTAGGAGGAATATTATGATCTCCATGCATGTAGTTTTTATGTCATGCCATTATGAAGAAAAATGGAATACTTGGAGGATCTACGGATCTTTACATGCAAATTCCTCTGTTAAGAGAAAGAGCAGTGTAACATCCACCAAAATTTTCTTATCGTTTTTCACCTAATTATTCGGTTTTTATTGAATAATTGAAGTTAATTAAAATTTGGCTAAATATTTATTTAGGATCAATTAATTAGCAATTAATTGAGTTTAGATATGAGGGAATTAGGTTAGAAGCATAGGAGATTTCATAGAAATTTCTCAAAACCGTTTTACCGATTTGAAGGAAATCTGTAGAAATTCGGTATTTTAAACTGTTAGAATTGAATCAATAGGATTGCATACCCAAAACCCTATGACTCAAGGCTGATTACTTAGCCACTCCATTCCTCCTTGGTGGCATCACAAAGGCCACAAGATGAAGAGAGTTGGCTGAAATTCAGCCTTAAGCTCTCAACCAATGAAATTGCAAGTTTCCAACTACCTCATTAAGCCTTAATAACATATTCCTTCCTTATTCCCTTTAGCTGATTGTGCCTCCTCCTCTCCTAGTTCTAGCCTTCTTCTTCTCTTCTCTTCTTAACCTACTTCATCAAACCTTCAAGCTTTGACAAGGTTCCATCAATTCAAACTCAAATTTAGTAAGATCACACCTAAGAGAGGTAGAGATTCAATCTTGTTCTTGATATTCTAGTTATGGGTGGCTGATTGTGGCTTTATTTTCTCATTTCTTGAGGTGTTGATTGTATGAATATGATGATCTTTGGCTGATTTGTTGTTTGTTTTAGATGTTAAAATCGATTAAGAAGTAAGAAAAGGTAAAAGTAGGAGGATGTGAGAGGCTGGAGAACCAAAACACCACGGTAGTCCATATGGTAGAGTGTACGGTTCCTCCTATAGCCATTTGAAATCGATGAAACCATTTTTAAATGAAAGTAGACATTCAGAGCTTTCCATACATATATAATATAAGGCTATTGGATTAGTATTGAGGGAGATATGAATTTTGGAAGTTTGACCTAGGTTTCTTAGTTTAATTCTAGGCAGACTATGTTGTTTGGGCAAAACTTGCCCTATACGACTTGGAATTCAATGAAACTAACTTTGCTAAAAAACTTACACATAGGAGAATATCCCATAAAAATTTTAGAGTTAGATACAGTCCTATTTGCTCCTAGTGGATTGAAGAAATTGCCCTATGTCCAAACTGGGCCAAAATAGGGCAGGTCAAGAAGGTTAAGTTTCAGAGCTTATATATCAAATTATACTCATTCAAACGATGTGCAACTTATTTCATCTGAAAGTTGTTCTGTTATCTTTACATTGATATAAATTTTATATGATTTCACCCAGATTTTTATTTTTGGTGAATTTTCTCTTAGAAGAGTGCAATTTTGGCTAGAGACATGTATGAAAACTAGATCGGGTATAGTTAATGTCGGAACTTGGAACTTGGGGAACATGTTCATAAAAGTTTTTGAAAACTAAGTGTGGCTTAAAGTCTGAGATCAGAAATCACACAGCACATAAATCACCTTAAAATTGGAAGTCAAAGATAAGAATATAGAACCTGAAATACTTAAACCCGGGAGTCGAGGATCTTCAACATAAACTTAGAAGTTAGTACCAGAGCATCAAAACCTTATACGCGAATCTCGGAAGTCGAGAACTAGGATGCTTTAAAACTCTTATACACATAATTCTAAAACACGGTCCAGGATCAATCTCGAGGATCGATTCTAAGCATAATCCTGGAAATCGGAAATCAAAACATTAACATACCGGGAAGTCGGAACTTATATAATCTCGAAACGTGGAAATTCAATCTTGGAAGTCGATCTTAAGCTCAAACTTAGGAACATCAATAAAAGTTAAAAAGCTTCGCAAGACTTTGTTGTGTGTGGCAACTAATGAAGATGTGATGATAAGTCCATACTCCGAAGAAATGTGGCATGGCGATCATGCTCTGATGGGGTATGACATGGCGATTATACTCTGGAATGCGGCCTAATGATTCTTTTCCTGAGTACTGGCACTATTCATGGGAAGCAGACTTGATCCGTTATGTTGCCGAATTTTCGGTAGAAATTTTATAAAATTATGATAGTTTCTGTTATGGATATTCATGATATGAACATGAAATTCTATATGCAAGGGTATATGAAAGTAAATGATGAAGCATATGTATGAGTGCATTCAAGATGTCTATGCATGATTATGTATGAGAATGAAAGGATATGAACATATTAAATGTAGACCCCTTCACCCGGAGGCAGTTATGAGATCCCTCCTTGTGAAAACAGTTAAATAAGATAAGATTGGGTCCCTTCACTTGGAGGTAGTTAATTGGGTCCCTTCCTATGAAGGCAGTATAAAACTATGAGATCCCTTTACCTTGGAGGCATGTGGTGAGATAAGATCCCTCTACATCGAAGGCAATGGTCAGCTGAGATCCCTCTATTATTGAGGCACATGACCAGGAGAGATCCCTTCAATTTAGAGGCACGTGACCAAAATGAGATCCCTCCAAGACTAGAGGCACGTGAATCCCCTTGTAGGTTAGTTCTATGTGACGACGGTCATGAGTTGAGCTCACTCCTAGATTAGACTATCCAAGGGTAGTAAAGACTAAAGATTAAGATGTATGCAAGCACCCTAGAGACAGCGATATGTAACGCCTAGGTGTGCTAAGGAAAGAAAGCAAAGAAAGTTAAAGAAAACACCAGTGCATTTGCATGAATTCAAATATGAGTATTTGCATAATTATATCCCATATTTTATTGATGTTGAGATTGTTCTATCTACTTATGCAGTAATTATTATTTCTAAATATGAAGTATTGCCAATGTGACTTAAGTGCTTGAAATAAAAGGAACTCTGCTTCTGACAATATATTTTCAAACTATAAAACTGAACAGTTTATTTGGCATGATCACGTTCTTCATAATAAACCGAAGCAGCTGAAGATAATAATGATGATGCTACGCGTGATAGTTTAGTCGAATCTTACTGAGAATTTAAAATTCTCACTCCTATTCCCGTGTTATCTCCAGATAGCTCGAAAGATTTCGAAGATGGCCGAAGTTGCTGTGAAATAAGGTCCGCTCAGGTAACAGTAACAACTTTTGAGTATGGTGCTATGACTAAACCATAGTACTGTACTTGGGAGGGTGTTACATTAATGGTATCAAAGCAGTTAGATCCTCCCCAGACCTAAGGATTTGGACTAACTACATTTCTAGTGCACTTTGGAATCCTTAGAAAATGTCATGCGACAAATCTTATCTGTTCGGATAAGATATAAGGAATTAGATATGCATGACTGCCTAACTATGAATATTATTAGTTGCTGTCACACTTAACTTATTATTAAGCCTGATCAACTCAATGTTTTGTTGTGTGTGATTAGGAAGTAAGGGCTTCCAGGGGACGTGGTAGGCCACGAACTGTACCCACTCCAGAAGATCCTACTAATTTTATGGGCACGATGCGTGAAATGGCTCATGCAATACGGGAAAAGGCCACTGCAGCTCATCAGATGATGGACCAGTTGGGTAGGCGGCCCGACAGCCGTGGGGGAAATCCACATGGCTCAAGAGCAGACCTGGACTATCTTAAATTTGCCGAATTCTTAAAGGCAAACCCACCCAGCTTTAGAGGAGCTTTCAACCTTGACAAGGCTGACGAATGGATTAAGGCAATGGTTGTAACATCCGCAACGAGCTCTGACCTCCGACCTTATTTCCAAGGTCCAAGTGAAATTAACAATATTTCTGATATCCGACTTCACCTCCAATTGAAATGAAATGTTCATGATTCCCGACTTACGACTTTAAGTTTCAATTGAAATGTGAAGTTTAAATGATTTCTGACCTCCAAGTTCATCCCAAATAGAATGGACCTGAGTTCCGATCTACAACTTTATTCCTAAGCTTCAAATAAAATGGGACAATTTCTGATTTCCGACTTATCCTTTAAGGTCCAAACAAATAGACGTGATTATCGATATCTGAGTTTATTTATGCTCTGGTCTCTGAGCTTAATTCAAGAGCATTCTCATTTTCATTTACATTCCTGAGTTTGAGTTTGTGACCAACTTCCGAGATTGAATTAAGAGTTCCGAGATTATATATGTTCCGATTTCCGGATACCTAAGGTTTTATGTCCTGATACTTACTTCCAAGTTTATGTAACATCCCCGACTTTCGAGTTTAAGTCTCTTACGTTTCATAGTCTTGTCCGTGACCACCGATTTTAAGGTGATTTTTTTGCTGTGATTCCCGATCTCCGACTTTATTTTTCAAAGAAAATGGATATGATTTCCAACTAAATAAATTGGCATGTGACTCGAGTTTTGATATCCGAATTAATCTCAAAGTTCGAATAAGATGGACAAGAGTTCTGACTATACGTAGAATGGATACGAGTTCCAAGTTCAAACAGAGTGCAAAGGAATCCCATTTTGCATGGAGAATAAGTAAGCCACATTAAGCCACAAAAGAAGGGAAGCATGGCTGGAAATCAGCTACAAGAATTTTAGCCAATCAACACTCACAATTCCAACTACCCTCTTTATGTTTAAATCAGATTTTTCTTTCTCCACTCAGTTGACTTACACGCCTCTTTCTCTCTTTACTTCAGTCTTCTTTTCTCTTCTCATTTTCTTGTCCTCTCCTCTCAAACAATCCCCAGCACTTAGCAAAACAACACACAAAGAGGTAGAGGTTTAATTTTGTTCTTATTATTCTGTTTGTGGGTGATTGATTTATGGCTTTAATTTCTCACTTCTTAATATGATTAGTGAATGAATATGATGATTTTTGACTGGTTGTTGGCTATTTTGTGTTTAATTTGGATCAATTAAAGAGTAGGAAAGGGGGAGAATAAGAAGAGGTGAAAATGAAAACCAAATTCCTCAAGATCTTGCGATTGGAGTATACAGCTCAAACTTCTGATCGATTAAATCTGATGAAACTATTTTTAGATGAAACTACACATCCAGGGCTTTCCATAGATATATTCCATTGGATTAGTATTGAGAGAGATATGAATTTTTGAAGTTTGACCTAGGAATCAGGACATTTATCCCAGGCAGTGTGAGTTGAGAAGGGTTTAACTCACCTTATACAACTCCAAATTGAGTGAAACTAACTTTTTTGGAAAGCTTACATGTAGAAGAACATCCCACAATGAAATTTCAAGTTTGCTACGGCCCCATTTGCTCCTAGTAGTTCAAAGAATTTGCTCTATGTCTAAACCAGACTAGAATAGAGCAGTTCAGGAGGATTGAATCTCGAGGCTTATAACTCGAGCCCTGCTAAGGCAAATGAAATTGAACATTTTGCAAACGAAAGCTTGTCCTGTTAGCTTTAATATAATACCACTTTCGTATGATTTGAGTTCATTTTCGATTTTTAGTGGATTTTTACTTTTAAGTGTGCAATTCTAGCCTTCTATAGGGCAGGCTAAGATAAAACTTGAATATATTGAGCTATATAAATCAAAATGAGATAGGACTAATGAGGCTAGAAAATAGACACATAACACTCTAACGTATCCAAAATTGAGGTTCAGATGAGTTAAAATGAGGATATGGCCTGATTTACAAAAAAAAAAAAAAATAGGTTGAATGCAAGTGCTGAGACAACAACCATGTTTTAATTACAATGATTATGCCATGAAATTGATATGTGAAATATGAATAAGATGTTATGAGATTTCTGAGAATTTGGTGTTCTAATTGCTGGCACTATTCATGGAGAAGCGGACACGTTTCGTTATGTTGCCGAAACTTTGGTAAGTCTTATGCATGAGTTATAATGTATATTGAGATCCATGTGCATTTTGCATGAAGTTCACAAAGGCTATGTTATGATGAGCAAAAAGATTATGTTATGATGAAAGTTCCATAATGCTTAGGCCAGTTTCGGATAAGAAGTTAAGGGGAATAGATCGATGGGAAGGTTGGGGAAAGTAAACCCGGCATTCCTGTATAGGAACGAGCTCGATCCTGATAAGCAGGCTATTACCCAGCAATCTAAAATGGTCAAGACCTCCTAGGGGACCATGAAATGGAAAAAAGTTTATAAAGGTGAGTTCAAGAATGAGATTTTGCATGGTTGCATTGAATAGTCATTATATGATGCTTATAGTTTGACTGTTATACTTACCTATTACTGTATGATTGCTTCCTCTGCTCATTAATACGTATCACTACTTAATAGTTTCTTCCATTTCCTATACTATCTTAAGTAAAACTGAACTTTGCCTCGGATCAGACATTTTCTTAAACTTATTAAATTTTGTATAATCTAGTTTTGAACCCATGATTTACAATTAAAGAAAAACCGAGGCAACTGAGAATGAATGTGACGTCAGTTAAACACCATGTGCGAACCCTATAGAGAATTTATGCAAATTCTCACCTTGTCTTGCATTTCGGCATCATTCTCAGACATTAGTGATGGACTCGACTGCCACCCTTTTTATTGAGATTCCCAACCTACAGCTCCACCATGAACCCTTTATGGATTCACTGTACATAGCCAGTTCCTGCAATTTTCGTCTTTACCTATTCAGCAATAGGTATTTTGCTGTTCCTCTGTTCCACCCTGCGTTTGACACTGCCACACCATATTTTGTGTTCCCGTTGCATGTGGCACACCCTCCTCCTACACCTCCAGTGCCCGCAACACCTGCTGCACCTGCTAGTCCTCCACCTAAGTCACCTCCGCAGATAGTTTGAGACATACCGCTCAGTTCTGAGAGCGATCCATCGGAGGCTACCAGCTCATCATCCTCCTCCTCAGGACCTAACATGGACTACTCCGCAGCTGGGCCTGATGTGGCCAACGGCTACCTAACCGAGTAGATCCTGGCCGAGAGCTCTATTGTACAGCATGGCCCTCTTTTGGCAGCGTGTAGCTTTGTGTCATAGACTTTGCTACATGTAATAGTTTGCATTGTCCTTTGAGGACCGCATAGGATCGTTTTGACTGACATGAACCTCTCTTTTTGATATACCAGCCCCGCTTAAGTATCCTATTTGATATTTGTACATAGACTGAAGCGTCAGCTTCTACCTACATATATATACCTATGTATATAGTTGATGATGTATTACCTATCTATATCTTTTCTGTTGTGCTTTTAAGTTTCATTATGTTTTGCGAGGTTATTCATGTTTGTTATACACAGTGTGCGTTTCGCCCATTTTAAAAAAAGGGGGCGAGAAAATAAGAAGGGATGTGACATGACAAGTAAATAATAAGCAAAATATCGGTAACACAATCTACTTAATTTCATGCTATGATTTAAGCATAACATTAAATTGGTAGGGTGTTAAATTTTGGTATCAGAGCAGTTTATCCTAGCTAAGGCCTGAAGATTAGATTGACTATGCTTCGTGCATATTCTGTATTTTTAGCTGACAACATGCACTAGATCTTGCCTTTATGGTTGAGCTATAGATGTGCATGTGTATGAAGTGCTTAACCGTGTGAGTGTTATTTACTAGCACATTAGACTTAGTATTGAGCCTAATCAACTCAATAACTTTTGTTTGTATACTCAGAACTTAATGGCTTCCGGAAGGTGAGGCAGGCCACACGTGGAACCCACTCAAGAGAACCCTGCTAACCTCATGGACACACTGTGAGAGATGGTTCATGCAATGCAGGAGCAAGCCGCAGTAGCTCACCAGATAATGGATCAATTAGGCAGGCGACCTGAGGCAAATTGTAGAGGAAATCCACATGTCCTAGGAGCTGACCTGGACTATCTTAAACTTACTGAGTTCAGAAAGGCAAACCCACCCAGCTTTCGAGGAGCATATAATCCAGATAAGCCGATGAATGGATCAAGGCTATGGAGAAGATTTTCTCTATCCTGGATTGTTCGAATCATCAGAAAGTGATCTTTGCCATCTACATGCTCAAAGCAGATGCAGAGTTTTGGTGGAATGGCGTACAAAGACTACTTGAGGAATCTCAGGCAGCGGTCATCTGGATGGTGTTTAGAGATTTTTCTACCAGAAGTACTTTCCTGCCTCGGTTCAAAATGCCAAGGAGCTAGAATTTATGTAGCTCTGTCAAGGAAACCGGACGATATCTGAGTACGTTGCCAGGTTTGAAGAGCTGTGTAAATTTTCTACAATTTATCAAAGGAACCCGGATGAGGCTTGGAAATGTGTCAAATTTGAAGGAGGGCTATGCAAAGATATTCTCACCGCAATAGGGCCAATGGAGATTAGAGATTTCCCCACGTTGGTAAATAATTGGCGGCTTGTGGAAGATTGCCACTCGAAACTGGCTGTAGCTAAGGCATTTGGTGGTAGCTTTAGGAACGGGTTGGCATTGCAAGGACCAAGATTCATGCCCAATTTCTGACAACAAAGAAGATCTCAACCGGCGGGCAATAAAGGCAAGCAGCCCCAAAAGTCTTTTCCAAACCCAACTTGCGCAAAATATGGTAAGAACCATGGTGATTGACCGTGTTTGGCAGGGCAGAATGTCTGCTATGGGTGTGACAAGCCAGGCCACAAAATTTATGAGTGTCTAACTAGGAATTCAACCAGGAATCCACCACAGCCGTCTAGACCCCAACGTTAAGGACGGGTTTTTACGATGAATGCAAAAGATGCTGACAAGTCCGAGGAGCTAATCCAAGGTACCTGTAAAGTGGACGATGAGACTTTAACTTTACTTTATGATTTGGGTGCCTCTCATTCATTTATTTATCATAACTGTGTGATTATTTTGCAACTGCCAATTTCTGAATTACCTTATGATCTACTAGTTTCTACTCCTACCAATGACCCTGTTAAAACGAGTCAAATATGCATTAATGTCCCTCTTCAAACTGAGGGTAGAACCTTTGCAGCTAATTTGATTTGTCTCCCTTTGTCTAGACCTAACATAATTCTGGGCATGGATTAGCTTTCTGCCAATCGAGTCATGCTCAACTGTTCTGATAAGGCAGTGGTATTCTCCTCTATCCTGTTTTCTAAATCCTAAGTCTCAACGCTCTTTTATCTGAACTCTTTATTAGTAAATTGTAGTGGGTCGAAGAGTCAAGGATACATTCTCCTATCAACTAATGTGACGGAAGTTGAGCAGAAACTGGAGGAGATCCCAGTTGTTAAGGAATATTCCGATATTTTTCCAAAAGATATTCCTAAATTCCCTCCTAAGAGAGAAATTGAGTTTGCCATCGAGTTGGATCCAGGCGCAGGACCAATATCTATAGCTCCATATCGGATGTCACCTCTGGAGCTGATAGAATTAAAGAAACAGATCGAGGAACTTTCGGGAAAAGGATTCATATGGCTAAGTAGATCACCATGGGGAGCTCCAGTCCTATTGGTCAAGAAGAAAGATGGGAGCATGCGCTTATGCGTGGACTATTGACAGCTGAATAAGGTGACGATTAAGAATAAATATCCACTACCAAGAATCGATGACCTCATGGAATAACTGCAGGGTGCAATGGTATTCTCCAAGATTGACTTGCATTCCAGATATCATCAAATTCGAGTCCGGGAATAGGATACCCCCAAGACAGCCTTTCGAACTCGTTACGAACACTACGATTATACCGTAATGTTGTTTGGGCTGACAAATGCACCAGCAGTATTTATGGATTATATGAATCGGATATTCTGCCCATATTTGGACAAGCTTGTAGTGGTTTTCATCGACGACATACTTGCCTATTCAAAGACGGAGCGGGGGCATGCGGAACACTTGCGGCTAGTTCTGCAAATTTTAAGAGAAAGAAAACTCTGTTAAGTTACCCAAATGTGAATTTTGGATGCAAGAAGTAAAATTTCTCGACCATGTGGTATCCCATGGATGGATCTCCATAGACCCTAGCAAAGTAGAAGCAGTACTAGATTAGGAAAGGCTGACCACGGTCACTGAAGTTAGGAGTTTTCTAGACTTAGCTGGATATTACAGGTGATTCATTAAGGATTTTTCTCGAATAGCCTTGCCCTTGACCAAGCTAACCAGGAAGAATGTTCCGTTTGAATAGACACTAGAGTGTGAAAAGAGTCTCCAAGATTTGAAAAGAAGGTTAACTACAATGCCAGTGTTAGCCTTGCCAGACCCTTATGCACCATTCGAGGTCTATTGTGATGCTTCCAAACAAGGGTTAGGATGTATATTGATGTAAGCCAGAAATGTGGTCGCTTATGTCCCTCGACAATTAAAGCCACATGAAAGGAATTATCCTACGCACGATCTCGAATTAGCAGCAATAGTATTTGCCTTGAAGATATGGCGATATCACCTTTATGGTGTGAAGTTCGAGGTCTTTTCTGATCATAAGAGTTTAAAGTACCTTTTTGATTAGAAGGAATTAAATATGAGGCAACGGAGGTGGATAGAACTCCTTAAGGATTACGAATTTGAATTGAAGTACCACCCGGGCAAGGCAAATGTTGTGGCAGATGCTTTGAGCAGGAAATCTCTGATGGTAGCCAGGATGATGGTAAAAGAAACCAAGCTTATTGAAAGCTTCCGAAATCTTAATTTAGGAATCATTATGACTCCTAAGACTATTCAATTACACCAAGTTAAGGTAACCAATAGTTTTAAGGATCAGATTTGGCAAGCACATCAGCAGAATACTGGTTTTCAGCATACAATCAGTCTTGTGCAATCAGGGAAATTAACGAATTTTGCTCAAGATAAAGAGGGCATATGGTAGCATCATAACAGAGTGTGTGTACTCGAGGGGAATGATCTCTGAGGAAGGATCTTGGAGGAAGCACACAAAGGTGAATTTACCATACATCCCAGCATTACCAAGATGTATCAAGACCTCAAGAAAATGTTTTGGTGGCCCAGCATGAAGTCAGATATTGCATGCTTCGTGAGCAAATGCTTGACCTATCAGAAGGTAAAAGCAGAACATTAAAAACCCTCTGGGATGTTACAACCTTTGGATGTCCCTGAGTAGAAGTAGGAAAGTATCTCCATGATTTTGTAATGGGATTACCAAGAACACCAGCAGGATATGATACCATATGGGTTATCGTGGATAGATTAACCAAATTTACTCACTCTCTACCTATTCGAGCAAATTATCCATTGAAAAAGTTAGCGCAATTATATATCCAAGAAGTTATAAGCCTACACGGGACCCTGTCAACCATTATTTCTGATCGATATCCAAGATTCACTTCACGGTTCTGGGGAGCCTTACAAAAAGCATTTGGTACTAAGTTGTACGTAAGCACTGCACATCACCCATAATCGAATGGGCAAACAGAGAGGACAATTCAAACGTTAGAGGATATGCTACGAGCCTATATAATAGAGCAACGGGGGAATTGGGATCAATACCTACCGCCAGCCGAATTTGCATATAACAACAGCTATCACGCTAGTATCGGCATGGCTCCTTACAAAGCATTATATGGACGGAAGTGCCAATCTCCATTGTGTTGGTATGAGGCAGGAGAAGCAACTCTATTGGGAATCGATCTAGTTGAACAAACCACTGAGCAGATCAAGAAGATTCGAAGGAAGCTACTTGCCGCTCAAAGCCACCAGAAGAGTTATGCGGATACTAGGAGGAAACGTCTGGAATTTCAATAAGGAGACCACGTATTTTTGAAGGTTACGCCTACAACAGGAATAGGTAGAGCCATTATGGTCAAGAAGCTAAGCCCCCGCTTTATCGGTGCCTTCCAAATTTTGAAGCAGATCGGATCAGTTACGTATCAAATCACTTTACCTCCACATCTGTCAAACCTTCACAATGTCGTCCATGTTTCTCAACTCAGAAAGTATCAGTCTAACCCTACACACTTTCTAGAACCCGAGTCAGTACAGTTAAAAGAGTATTTGACTTTCCACGTACAACTAGTATGGATAATAGACAGAAACAGCAGGCAACTTCGAAACAAAACTGTACAGTTAGTAAAGGTAGCATGGGGAAGAGAAGATGCGGAGGATTGTACTTGGGAACTAGAAGCGGATATGAAGAAAGAGTATCCTAAACTCTTCTAAAATACTAAATTTTGAGGACAAAATTTTTTTTAGGAGGGTGGTATTGTAACATCCGCAATGAGTTCAGACCTCTGACCTTATTTCCAAGGTCCAAGTGAAATTAACAATATTTTCGATCTTCGACCTCACCTCCAAGTGAAATGAAATGTTCATGATTCCCGACTTACAACTTTAAGTTTCAATTCAAATATGAAGTTTACATGATTTTCGACCTCTGGGTTGATCCCAAATAGAATGGACCCGAGTTCAGATCTCTGAGTTGATCTCCAAGTTCGACCATAATTTACACGAGTTCCGATCTCCAACTTTATTCCCAAGCTTCAAATAAAACGAGACAATTTTTGATTTCCGACTTATCCTTTAAGGTCCAAACCAAATAGATGTGATTACCGATGTCCGAGTTTATTTATGCTCTAATCTCCGAACTAAATTCAAGAGCATTTTCATTTCCATTTACATTCCTGAGTGTGAGGTTGTGACCAACTTCCGAGATTGAATTGAGAGTTCCGAGATTATATGCGTTCCGATTTCCGGGTACCAAAGGTTTTATGTCCCGATACTAACTTCCAAGTTTATATAACATCCCGACTTCCGAGTTTAAGTCTCTTACGTTTCATAGTCTTGTTTGTGACCGCCGATTTTAAGGTGATTTGTTTGCTGTGATTCCTGACCTCCGACTTTATTTTTCAAAGAAAACGGATATGATTTCTGACCTAATAAATTGGCATGTGACTCGAGTTCTGATATCTGAATTAATCTCAAAGTTTGAATAAGATGGACAAGAGTTCCAACTTTATGCAGAATGGATATAAGTTCCAAGTTCAGACAAAGTGCAAAGGAATCCCATTTTGCATGGAGAATAAGTAAGCCACATTAAGCCACAAAAGAAGGGAAGCATGGCTAGAAATCAGCCACAAGAATTTCAGCCAGTTAACACTCACAATTCCAACTACCCTCTTTATTTTTAAATCAGATTTTTCTTTCTCCACTCAGCTGACTTACATGCTTTTTTCTCTTTTCAATTCAATCTTCTTTTCTCTTCTCATTTTCTTCTTCTCTTCTGCTCTCAAACAATCTCCAACACTTAGCAAAACAACACACAAAGAAGTAGAGGTTTAATTTTGTTCTTGTTATTCTATTTGTAGGTGTTTATTTGTGGCTTTAATTTCTCACTTCTTAATATGATTAGTGAATGAATATGAAGATTTTTGACTGGTTGTTGGTTGTTTTATGTTTAATTTGGATCAATTAAAAAGTAGGCAAGGGGGAGAATAAGAAGAGGTGAGGGGCTAGAAAACCAAATTCCCTCGGCAGTCCATACGGCGGAGTGTACGGCTCTGCCTATAGTCAGTTAAATCTGATGAAACTATTTTTAGATGAAACTAGACATCCAAGGCTTTCCATACATATATAATATAAGGCCATTGGAGTATTATTGAGAGAGATATGGATTTTTGAAATTTGACCGAGGAATCAGGACTCTCATCCCAGCAGTGTGAGTTGAGAAGGGTGTAACTCATCCTACACAACTCCAAATTGAGTGAAACCAACTTTTTGGAAAGCTTACACATAGGAGAACATCGCGCAATGAATTTCGAGTTTGTTACAGCCCCATTTGCTCCCAGTAGTTCATAGAAATTGCTCTATATCCAAACCAGACCAAAATAGGGCAGTTCAAGAAAGTTGAATCTCGGGGCTTATAACTTAAGCCCTACTAAGGCAAATGACATGGAACTTTTTGCGAACGAAAGCTTGTCCTGTTAGCTTTAATATGGTATCACTTTCGTATGATTTGAGTTAGTTTTCGATTTTTAGTAGATTTTTACTTTTAAGTGTGCAATTCTGGCCTTCTATAGGGCAGGCCGAGATAAAACTTGAATATCTTGAGCTATAGAAATCAAAATGAGTTGGACCAATGAGGCTAGAAAATAGACACATAACACTCTAACTTATGCAAATTGAGGTTCAGATGAGTTGAAATGAGGATATGGCCTTATTTACCAAAAAAAAAGGGTTGAATGTAAGTATTGAGACAGCAACCATGTTTTAATTACAATGATTATGCTATGAAATTGATATGTGAAATATGAATAAGATGTTATGAGATTTTTGAGAATTTGGTGTTCTAATTGCTGGTACTATTCATGGGAAACAGACACGTTCCGTTATGTTGCCGAAACTTTGGTAAGTCTTATGCATGAGTTATGATATATATTGAGATCCATGTGCATTTTGCATGAAGTTCACAAAGGCTATGTTATGATAAGCATAAAGATTATGTTATGATGAAAGTTCCATAATCCTTGGGCCAACCCCGGATAAGAAGTTAAGGGGAATAGATCAGTAGGGAGGACATGGAATGTAAAATCGGCATTCCTGTATAGGAACGAGCTCGATCCTGATAAGCAGACTATTACCCAGCAGTCTAAAATGGCCAAGAACTCAAAGGGGACCAAGAAATGGAAAAAAGTTTATGAAGATGAGTTCAAGAATGAGATTTTGCATGGTTGCATTGAATAGTCATTATATGATGCTTATAGTTTGACTGTTATACTTACCTATTACTGTATGATTGCTTAATCTGCTCATTAATCTGTATCACTACTTAATAGTTTCTTCCGTTTCCTATACTATCTTAAGTAAAATTGAACTTTGCCTCAGATCAGACATTTTCTTAAACTTATTAAATTTGGATAATCTAGTTTTGAACCCATGATTTACAATTAAATAAAAACCGAGGCAACTGAGAATGAATGTGACGTCAGTTAAACACCATGTGTGAACCCTACTGAGAATTTCTACAAATTCTCACCTTGTCTTGCATTTCGGCATCATTCTCAGACACTGGTGATGGACTTGACCGCCACCCTTTTTATTAAGATTCCCAACCTACGGTTCCACCATGATCCCTTCTGGGATTCACTGTACATAGCTGGTTCCTGCAATTTCCGTCTCTACCTATTCAGTAATAGGAATTTTGCTGTTCCTCTATTTTACCCTACATTTGACCCTACCACATCATATTTTGCATTCCCGTTGCATGTGGCACAACCTCCTTCTGCACCTCCAGTGCCCGCAGCACCTGCCAGTCCTCCACCCAAGTCACCTCTGCAGATAATTCCAGACATACCGCTCAGTTTTGAGAGCAATCCATTGGAGGCTACTGGCTCATCCTCCTCCTCCTCAGGACCTCGCATGGACTACTTCCCAGCTAGACCTGATGTGGCCAACAGCTACCTGACCGAGTAGGTCCCGGCCGAGAGCTCTATTGTACAGCATGGCCCTCTTTTTGCAGCATGTAGCTTTGGGTCATATACTTAGCCACATGTAATAGTTTGCAATGTCCTCAAAGGATCACATAGGATTGCTTCGACTGACACAGGCCTTTCTTTTTGATACACCGGCCCCACTTAAGTATCGTATTTGATATTTGTACATACACTGAAGCGTCAGCTTCTACCTACATATATATACCTATGTATATAGTTGATGATGTATTACCTATCTATATCTTTTTTGTTATGCTTTTAAGTTTCATTATGTTTTGCGAGGTTATTCACGTTTGTTATACACAACGCGCCATTTTGCCCATTTAAAAAAAAAAGGGAGAAAATAAGAAGGGATGTGACATGACAAGTACATAATAAGCAAAATATCGGTAACACAATCTACTTAATTTCATGCTATGACTTAAGCATAACATTAAATTGGAAGGGTGTCACATTTTGGTATTAGAGCAGTTTGTCCTAGCTAAGGCCTAAAGATTGGACTGACTATGCTTAGTGCATATTCTGTATTTTTAGCTGACAACATGCACTAGATCTTGCCTTTACGGTTGAGCTATAGATGTGCATGTATATGAAGTGCTTGACCGTGTAAGCTATTATTTACTAGCACATTAGACTTAGTATTGAGCCTGATTAACTCAATAACTTTTGTTTTGTGTGCTCAAAACTTAATGGCTTTCGGAAGGTGAGGCAGGCCATGCACGGAACCCGCTCAAGAGAACCCTGCTGACCTCATGGACACAATGCGAGAGATGGCTCATGCAATGCGGGAGCAGGCCACGGTAGCTCACCAGAAGATGGATCAAATAGGCAGGCGACCTGAGGCAAATTGTGAAGGAAATCCACATGTCCCAGGAGCTGACTTGGATTATCTTAAATTTGCTGAGTTCAGAAAGGCAAACCCATACAGCTTTCAAAGAGCATATAACCCAGATAAGGCCAATGAATGGATCAAGGCCATGGAGAAGATTTTCTCTATCCTGGATTGTTTGGATCATCAGAAAGCAACCTTTGCTACCTACATGCTCGAAGCAGACACAGAGTTTCGGTGGAACGGCGTACGAAGACTACTTGAGGAATCTTAGGCAGCGGTCACCTGGATGGTCTTTAGAGGTATTTTCTACTAGAAGTACTTTCCTGCCTTAGTTCGAAATGCTAAGGAGCTAGAATTTATGCAGCTCTGTCAAGGAAATCGGATGATATTCGAGTATATTGCTAGATTTAAAGAGCTATATAAATTTTCAACAATTTATCAGAGGAACCCGGATGAGGCTTAGAAATGCATCAAATTCGAAGGAGGGCTACAAGAAGATATTCTCACCACAATAGGGCCAATGGAGATTAGAGATTTCCCTACATTGGTAAAAAAATGCCGGCTTGTGGAAGATTGCCACTCGAAACTGGCTATAGCTAAGGCATTTGGTGGTAGCGTCAGGAAGGGGTTGGCTCTGCAAGGCCCAAGATTCAAGCCCAATTTTCGACAGCAGAGAAGATCTCAACTGGCTGGCAATAAAGGCAAGCAGCCCTAAAAGTCTTTTCCGAACCTGACTTGCGCAAAATTAGATAAGAACCACGATGATCGACCGTGTTTGGCAGGCTAGAATGTCTGCTATGGGTATGGCAAGCTAGGCCACAAAATTTATGAGTGTCCAACCAGGAATTCAACCAGGAATCCACCACAGCCGTCTAGGCCCCAACGTCAAGGACGGGTTTTACGATGAATGCAGAAGACACTGACAAGTCCGCGGGGCTAATCCAAGGTACCTGTAAAGTGGATGGTAAGACTCTAACTATACTTTATGATTTGGGTGCCTCTCATTCATTTATTTCTCATGGCTATGTGATTATTTTGTGATTGCCAATTTCTGAATTACCTTATGATCTACTGGTTTCTACTCCTACCAATGACCCTGTTAAAACGAGTCAAATATGCATCAATGTCCTTCTTCAAATTGAGGGTAGAACCTTTGCAGCTAATTTGATTTGTCTCCCTCTATCTAAACTTGACATAACTCTGGGTATGGATTGGCTTTCTGCCAATCGAGTCATGCTCAAATGTTCTGATAAGGCGGTGGTATTCTCCTCTGTCTCGTCTTCTGAATCCCAAGTCTCAACAGTCTTTTATCTGAACTCTTTATTAGTAAATTGTAGTGGGTTGAAGAGTCAAGGTTACAATCTCCTATTAGCTAATGTGATGGAAGTTGAGCAGAAACTAGAGGAGATCCCAGTTGTTAAGGAATATCCCGATGTTTTCCCAGAAGATATTTCTGAATTCCCTCCTCTGAGAGAAATTGAGTTCGTTATCGAGTTGGTTCTAGGCGCAGGACCAATATCCATAGCTCCGTATCAGATGTCACCTCTGGAGCTGACAGAACTAAAGAAACAGATCGAGGAACTTTTGGGAAAAGGATTCATACGGCCAAGTGCATCATCATGGGGAGCTCCAGTCCTATTAGTCAAGAAGAAAGATAGGATCATACGCTTATGCGTGGACTATCGACAGCTGAATAAGGTGACGATTAAGAATAAATATGCACTGCCAAGAATCGATGATCTTATGGACCAACTGCAGGGTGCAATGGTATTCTCCAAGATTGACTTGCGTTCCGGATATCATCAAATTCGAGTCCAGGAACAGGATATCCCCAAGACATCCTTTCGAACTCGTTACGGACACTACGAGTATACCGTAATGTCGTTTGGACTGACAAACGCACCCGCAGTATTCATGGATTATATGAATCGAATATTCCGCCCATATTTGGACAAGTTTGTAGTGGTTTTCATCGACGACATACTTGTCTATTCAAAGACGGAGCAGGAACACGCGGAACACTTGTGGCTAGTTCTACAAATTTTAAGAGAAAGAAAACTCTATGCTAAGTTATCCAAATGTGAATTTTGGATGCAAGAAGTAAAATTTCTTGGTCATATGGTATCCCATGGACGGATCTCCGTAGACCCCAGCAAAGTAGAAGCAGTACTAGATTAGGAAAGGCCGACGACGGTCACTAAAGTTAGGAGTTTTCTAGGCTTAGCTGGATATTATAGGCGATTCATTAAGGATTTTTCTCGAATAGCCTTGCCCTTGACCAACCTAACCAGGAAGAATGTTCCATTTGAATGGACACCGAAGTGTGAATAGAGTTTCCAAGATTTGAAAAGAAGGTTAACTACGACGCTAGTGTTGGCTTGCTAGACCCTCATGGACCATTCGAGGTCTATTGTGATGCTTCCAAACGAGGGTTACGATGTGTATTGATGCAAGCCGGAAGCGTAGCTGCTTATGCTTCTCGACAATTAAAGCCACATGAAAAGAATTATCCTACGCACGATCTCGAATTAGCAGCAATAGTATTTGCCTTGAAGATATGGCAACATCACCTTTATGGTGTGAAGTTCGAGATCTTTTCTGATCATAAGAGCTTAAAGTATCTTTTTGATCGGAAGGAATTAAATATAAGGCAGCGGAGGTGGATGGAACTCCTTAAGGATTATGAATTTGAATTGAAGTACCACCCGGGCAAGGCAAATGTTGTGGCAAATGCTTTGAGCAGGAAATCTCTTATGGTAGCCTAGATGATGGTAAAAGAGACCGAGCTTATTAAAAGCTTCTGAAATCTTAATTTAGGAATCATTATGACTCCTAAGACCATTCAATTACACCAAGTTAAGATAACCAGTAGTTTTAAGGATCAAATTCAGCAAGCACAGCAGCAGGATACTAGTTTTCAGCATACAATCAATCTTGTGCAATCAGGGAAGTTAACAGATTTTGCTCAAGATAAAGAGGGCATATGGCGGCATCATAATAGAGTGTGTGTACCCGAGGAGAATGATCTTCGAGGAAGGATCTTGGAGGAAGCACACAAAGGGGAACTTACCGTACACCCAGGCATTACCAAGATGTATCAAGACCTCAGGAAAATGTTTTGGTGGCCCGGCATGAAGTCAGATGTGGCAAGCTTCGTGAACAAATGCTTGACCTGTCAGAAGGTAAAAGTAGAACATCAAAAACCCTCTGAGATGTTACAACCTTTGGAAATCCCTGACTGGAAGTGGGAAAGTATCTCCATGGATTTTGTAATGGGATTACCAAGAACACCAGCAGGATCATGGATAGATTAACCAAATCTGCTCACTTTCTACCCATTCGAGCAAATTATCCATTGGAAACGTTAGCGCAATTATATATCCAAGAAGTTATAAGACTGCACGGGACCCCATCAACCATTATTTCTGATCTTAATCCAAGATTCACTTCATGGTTCTGGGGAGCCTTACAAAAAGCATTTGGTACTGAGTTGTACCTAAGCACTGCATATCACCTACAATCGAATGGGCAAACAGAGAGGACAATTCAAACCTTAGAGGATATGCTACGAGCCTATATAATGGAGCAACGCGGGAATTAGGATCGATACCTACCGCTAGCCCAATTTGCATACAACATTAGCTATCACGCTAGCATCGGCATGGCTCCATACGAAGCATTGTACGGATGGAAGTGCCAATCTCCATTGTATTGGTATGAGACAGGAGAAGAAACTCTATTGGGGCCCGATCTAGTTGAACAGACCATTGAGCTAATCAAGAAGATTCGAAGTAAGATGCTTGCCACTCAAAGCCGCTAGAAGAGTTACGCGGATACTAGGAGGAAACCTCAGGAATTTCAAGAAGGAGACCACGTATTTTTAAAGGTTACGCCTACAACAGGAATAGGTACAGCCATTAAGGTCAAGAAGCTAAGTCCCTGCTTTATCAGTCCCTTTCAAATTTTGAAGTGGATCGGATCAGTTGCGTACCGAATCGCTTTACCTCTACATCTGTTAAACCTTTACAATGTCTTCCATGTTTCTCAACTCAAAAAGTATCAGCCTGTTCGAATAAGATGGACAAGAGTTCCGACTTTACGCAGAATGGATACGAGTTCTGAGTTCAGACAGAGTGCAAACGAATCCCATTTTGTGTGGAGAATAAGTAAGCCACATTAAGCCATAAAAGAAGAGAAGCATGGCTGGAAATCAGCCACAAGAATTTCAGCTAATCAACACTCACAATTCCAGCTATCCTCTTTATGTTTAAATCAGATTTTTCTTTCTCCACTCAGCTGACTTACACGCCTCTTTCTCTCTTCACTTCACTTTTTTTTTCTCTTCTCATTTTCTTCTTCTCCTCTCCTCTCAAACAATCTCCAACACTTAGCAAAACAACACACAAAGAGGTAGAGGTTTAATTTTGTTCTTGTTATTTTGGTTGTGGGTGATTGATTTGTGGCTTTAATTTCTCACTTCTTAATATGATTATGAACGAATATGATGATTTTTGACTGGTTGTTGGCTATTTTGTGTTTAAGTTGGATCGATTAAAGAGTAGAAAAGGGGGAGAATAAGAAGAGGTGAGGGGTTGGAAAACCAAATTCCCTCGATAGTCTGTACGGCAAGGTATACAGCTCTGCCTACAATCAGTTTAATGAAACTATTTTTAAATGAAACTAGACATCCAGGGATTTTCATACATATATAATATAAGGTCATTGGGTTAGTATTGAGAGAGATATGAATTTTTGAAATTTGACCTAGAAATCAGAACTTTCATCCAGGCAGTGTGAGTGGAGAAGGGTGTAACTCACCCTACACAACTCCAAATTGAGTGAAACCAACTTTTTTTGGAAAGATTACACATAGGAGAACATCCCACAATGAAATTCCGAGTTTGTTACGGCCCCACTTGCTCCTAGTACTTCAAATAATTTGTTCTATGTCCAAACTAGATCAAAATAGGGCAATTTAGGAAAGTTGAATCTTAGAGCTTATAACTTGAGCCCTACAAAGGAAAATGAAATGGAACTTTTTGCAAATGAAAGCTTGTCCTGTTAGCTTTAATATGATATCACTTTCGTATGATTTGAGTTAGTTTTCGATTTTTAGTAGATTTTTACTTTTAAGTGCACAATTCTGGCCTTCTATAGAGCAGGCCGAGATAAAACTTGAATATCTTGAGCTATACAAATCAAAATGAGATGGGACCAATCAGGATAGAAAATAGACACATAACACTCTAATGTATCCAAAATTGAGGTTTAGATGAGTTGAAATGAGGATATGGCCTTATTTACAAAAAAAAAAAAAAGAGGTTGAATGCAAGTGCTAAGACAGCAACCATGTTTTAATTATGATGATTATGCCATGAAATTGATATGTGAAATATGAATAAGATGTTATGAGATTTCTAAGAATTTGGTGTTTTAATTGCTGGCACTATTCACGGGAAGCGGACACATTCTGTTATGTTGCCGAAACTTCAGTAAGTCTTATGCATGAGTTATAATGTAAATTGAGATCCATGTGCATTTTGCATGAAGTTTACAAAGGCTATGTTATGATGAGCATAAAGATTATGTTATAATGAAAGTTCCATAATGCTTGGGTTAGCCCCGAATAAGAAGTTAAGGGGAATAGATCGGTGGGAAGGTCGGGGAAAGTAAACCCGACATTCCTGTATAGAAACGAGCTTGATCCTGATAAGTAGACTATTACCCAGGAGTCTAAAATTGCCAAGAACTCTCAGGGGATCAAGAAATAGAAAAAAGTTTATGAAGATGAGTTCAAGAATGAGATTTTGCATGGTTGCATTGAATAGTCATTATATGATGCTTATAGTTTGACTGTTATACTTACCTATTACTATATAATTGCTTACTCTGCTCATTAATCTATATCACTACTTAATAGTTTCTTCCATTTCCTATACTGTCTTAAGTAAAATTGAACTTTGCCTCGGATTAGACATTTTCTTGAACTTATTAAATTTGGATAATCTAGTTTTGAGCCCATGATTTACAGTTAAATAAAAACTGAGGCAACTGAGAATGAATTTGACGTCAGTTACACACGATGTGCGAATCCTACTCAGAATTTCTGCAAATTCTCACCTTGTCTTGCATTTCCGCATCATTCTCAAACAGTGGTGATGGACTCGAGCGCCACCCTTTTTATTGAGATTCCCAACCTACAGCTCCACCATGATCCCTTCGTGGATTCACTGAACATAGCTGGTTCCTGCAATTTCTGTCTCTACCTGTTCAGTAATAGGAATTTTGCTGTTCCTCTGTTCCACCCTGCGTTTGACCCTGCCACACCATATTTTGCATTCCTGTTGCATGTGGTACACCCTCCTCCTACACCTCTAGTGCCCCCAGCACCTGCCGCACCTGCCAGTCCTCCACCCAAGTCACCGCCGTAGATAGTTCCAGATATTCTCTGTTTTGGATTGTACGGGCGGCCAGAAAGTAGCCTTTGCTGCCCATATACTGGAAGTAGATGCAGAATTCTGGTAGAATGGTACAAGGAGATTAATGGAAGAATCCCAGGCAGAGATCACATGGAATGCATTTAAGGATGCTTTTTACCAGAAATACTTTCCTGCTTCTGTTTGAAATGCTAAGGAACTGGAATTTCCACAACTCCAGCAGGGGAGTAAAAGCGTATTGGAGTATATCGCCAAATTTGAAGAATTGTGTAAATTTTCTACCATCTATCAACATAATCCAGATGAGGTCTGGAAATGTGTTAAGTTTGAGGGAAGATTAAGAGAGGATATTTTGGCAGTAGTGGGACCCATGGAGATAAGGGAATTTGCTACTTTGGTAAATAAAGGCAGACTTGTCGAGGAATATAGTAAGAAATTAAAGGCTACTCAGTTTGATGCTTCTGGGAAGAGGCTGGCACCTGAGAGTCAGGAATTTCATCTTGCCCCACCACTAAAGAAGCTGCGTCAATTTAATGGATGTGAGGATGAACAACTACAGAGGCCAAGCGTAGGACAAGTATGCTCTAAGTGTGGAAAGGATCATGGAGGTAGACCTTGTTTAGCTGGACAAAACGTATGTTTCAGATGTGGGAAGTCGGGTCACATGATTAGAGATTGCTTATATATGCATCAGCTACCTACCTCTAAACTACAACAACCAGGACGGGTCTTCACCTTGAATGTTGAAAAGGTTATTTCCCTAAAGGAGCTGAAGTGAAATTAGGGATAACCTAGGACAAGGATTCACTTTTTGCTAACTATGTCATGTTAAATTATATAACTAGGTTTGCTGTATTTTCTTTGACTATGTTTTTTCAACTTCAATATGCTTATGTATGAACTTTTTCAAACTCTTACGATAATAAATAGTTAGTTTGTGACTAAATTTTGAGGGCAAAATTTTTTTAGGAGGGTGGTAATGTGACATCCACCGAAAATTTCTTATCATTTTTTGCCTAATTATTCGATTTTTAATGAATAATTGTAGTTAATTAAAATTCGACTAAATATTTATTTAGGATCAATTAATTAGCAATTAATTGAGTTTAGATATGAGGGAATTAGGTTAGAAGCATAGAAGATTTCATAGAAATTTCTCAAAACCATTTTACCGATTTGAAGAAAATCGGTAGAAATTCGGTATTTTAAACTGTCGGAACCAAATCAATAGGATTGCATACCCAAAACCCTATGACTCAAGGTTGATTACTCAACCACTCCATTCCTCCTTGGTGGCGCCACAAAGGCCACAAGATGAAGAGAGTTGGCTGAAATTCAGCCTTAAGCTCTCAACCAATGAAATTGCAAGTTTCCGACTACCTCATTAAGCCCTAACAACATATTCCTTTCCTTTCCCTTTCAGCTGATCGCGCCTCCGCCTCTTCTAGTTCCAACCTTCTTCTTCTCTTCTCCTCTCAACCTACTCCGTCAAACCTTCAAGCTTTGACAAGGTTCCATCAATTCAAACTCAAATTTAGCAAGATCACATCTAAGAGAGGTAGAGAGTCAATCTTGTTCTTGATATTCTGGTTATGGATGGCTGATTGTGGCTTTATTTTCTCATTTCTTGAGATGTTGATTGTATGAATATGATGATCTTTGGCTGATTTGTTGGTTGTTTTTAATGTTAAAATCAATTAAGAAGTAAGAATGGGTGAAAGTAGGAGGATGTGAGAGGCTAGAGAATCAAAACACCTCGGCAATCCATACGGTGGAGTATACGGTGCAACGCCCAAAAAATGTTATCGTTAATAACCGAGTTGTTCGGTTTTTATCGAATAAGTGGGTTTAATTAGAATTCAATTAAATATTTACTTAAGGTTAATTACATGTGATTTAGAAGTGATTAGGCTTGCCACCCAAAACCCTATGACTCAAAGTTGATTTCTCACCCATTCAGCCGTCTATAGGTGGCGCCACTAAGGGCACAAAGGGGAGTAAGCATGGCTGAAAGTTGGCTACAAAATCTCAACCAATCAAAATCCACAATTCCACCTACCCTTCTTTATACGTGAATCAGATTTTCTCTCTTCATTTCTAGCTGACTTGCGCCCCCTCTCCCCTTGCTTCAACCTTCTTCTTTCTTCTTCTCTCAACCAACTCTATCAAACCTTCAAGCTTTGATAAGGTTCCATCAATCCAAACTCAAATTCAGCAAGACCACACCTACAGGAGGTAGAACTCAATTTCTATCCTTAATTTCTCTGAACTATGGCTACATGAAATTTCACTCTTCTTTAGTTATTTGATGATATATTGGATGTATTTAATGGTTTATGGTTGGATTAACGTGAAATCTTGAGTTGGAATTAAAGTTAGAAGGAGAAAACTAGAAGAAGTAGAGAATTAGGATGCTATCTAAGTGAGAAACCCCACAGTAGTCGGTATAGCGGAGTATACGGCTCCGCCTACAGCAGTTTAAAATCGATGAAACCATTTTGACATGAAAGTAGACATTCAAGGCTTTCCATGCATATATCGTATAAGGCCATTGGATTTGTATTGAGAGCAATATGAATTTTGGAAATTTGACCTAGGTTTCTAAGTTTGATTCTGGGCAGTCTAGGTTGTTTGGGCCAAACTTGCCCTATATGACTTGGAATTCAATGAAACCAACTTTGTTAGAAAGCTTACACATAGAAGAACATCCCATAAAAATTTTAGAGTTAGATTCGATCCTGTTTGCTCCCTGTGGTTCGAAGAATTTGCCTTATGTCCAAACTGGACCAAAATAGGGCAGTTTAGGAAGGCCAAGTTTCAAAGCTTATATCTCGAATTATACTCATTCAAATAACATGCAACTTATTTCATTTGAAAGCTTGTTCTGTTAGCTTTACATTGATATAAATTTTGCATGATTTCACCTAGATTTCAATTTTTCGTGAATTTTCTCTTAGAAGAGTGTAATTCTGGTTAGAGACATGTATGAAAACTAGATCAAGTTTAGTTAATGTCGGAACTTGGGACTTAGCAAACAGAGAGCTAAACCCGGCATACTTAATGTTGAATTCGGAACTTAGTGAATAGGAAACTAGATCGGGTATAGTTAAAGTTGGAGATCAGAAATCACACAGTACATAAAACACCTTAAGATCAGAAGTCAAAGATAAGAATATAGAACCTAAAATACTTAAACCCGGAAGTCGAAGATCTTCAACATAGACTTGGAAATTAGTACTAGAACATGAAACCTTATACTCGAATCTCAGAAGTTGAGAACTAGGACACTTTAAGACTCTTATACATGTAATTCTAAAACACGATCCAGGATTAATCTCGGAGATCAATGCTAAGCATAACCGAAGAAGTCCGAAATCAAAACATTAACCTTGTATATCAGGAAGCCGGAACTTATATAATATTGGAACTCGAAACATATGTAATCTCGGAAGTCAGTCCTAAACTCGAACTCAGGAACATCAGTAAAAGTTAAAGGCTTGCAAGATAAATTAAAGACTTAAGATTTTGAACTTGCATCCAATTACCTAAGCTTTACTCATAAGACTTTGTTGTGTGTGACAACTGATGGAGATATGATATTCTGCTTTGGGTTTGCTGTTTGATTAAGATTTCCTGGTTGTCTGGCACTATTCATGGGGGAGCAGACTCGATCCGTTATGCTGCCGAATTTTCGGCAAAAGTCTATGAAATCATAAGTGTTTATTTTACAAGAGATTTATGATATGAACAACTATACAATTATGAATCTGTTATGTGATATGATCATGAAGTATTCTTATAAGAGCATGCATATTTGCATATGAACGAAGAAAAAATATATGAGATCCCTTCATTTGGAGGCAGTTATTTGGGTCCCTCCAGGTGAAGGCAGTTAAAAGATAAAGATGTGAGATCCCTTCACGTGGAGGCAGTTATTTGGGTCCCTCCAGGTGAAGGTAGTTAAAAGATAAAGATGTGGGTCCCTTTACTCGGAGGCAGTTGCACAATGGGTCCCTCCCTATAAAGGCAGCTAAAAATTTTGGGTCCTTCTATGTTGGAGGCAGATAGCCAACTAAGTCCCTCCGACCTAGAGGTACATGGATCCCCTTGTGGGTCAGTACTGTGTGACGACGATCATGAGTTGAGCTCGCTCCTAAATCAGACTACCCAAGGGCAGTAAAGACTAAAGATTAAAACATATGCAAGCACCCTAGTGATAAATTGGATTTTTATACTATTTTTGTCCTTCATACTTGTCTCATTAATCCTCCTTTGCGCTTAATTGGTTGAGTTTAGATCATTTTCCTTTTTTTTGGATCTTAGTGAGACTTAGTTGATTTTTGCAGCATTTCGGTTAGTTTGACCTGCTTCAGTGTTTAGATCATATCTTGAGCTCTATACCTCATTTTATTATGCTTATTGATTTGTAGGAAAGCTAAGAGATAGAGCTACAATTTCTATGAAGAGGGCAAGGGCTAACTCTGAGATCTTAAAGCCGAAATTGGGCTCGGAACTGAACTGAAGCGTTTGGGCGCGGTTTCTAAGCAGCCTTCAATGATTGGACCATATCTTGGGCTACAGGGACTCAATTGAGCCCATTCCGGTGGCATTGGAAAGCTAACATCCAGGGCTTCATTTTATGTTCAGAACACTAAGCCAAGAAGAACAGTTATGAGGCCCAAAAACGTGTTGGAAGTCGCTGCTGAGTCTAAGAGAGCCCACTCAACTTGTTTTGGGCACAACTTTCTCTCTAAGCATCCAAATTGGGCAATTGAGCTATCCAAATTTAGCTTAGGAAAAGAGGATTATTTTAATTAAGTAATTAGTGACTTTTAATTAGAGGTATATATAGAAATTCTGATTATGCTTCAGAAGGAGGGACCTTCTTTGGAATAAGAAAACTCTCTCTTTCTTTCTCTCTTTCTTTCTTTTGCGTTTTCCTCCATTAATGGAGGGGTGATCCTCCTCTGATCCAAGGCATCAAGAGAAGCATTCAAGCTCTTGAGGATTGGTGCATCAAGACATGGAAATTCCAATTTCGGTTTCACTCCTCTTCTCTTCTTCTTAATCTCGTAATTGAATTGGAGGTTTTCATTCATGCATGTTGATTAAGGGTCAATCAAATCATGTATAATTCGGTTGATATATGTGATTCGATTGTTCAAGGGTGTGATTCATATTTCGATTCTGAATATGAGATGAGAGCATTGGTTTGGAAGCTAATCCAAAATCAATTCGGTTTTAGAGGTCTCTAAACCGAATGGCTTGAGTGATTAGTTGAATGCATGGAGATTTTCATGTGAATGCTATGTTTGATTTGAGGTTTCAATTGAATCTAAAATAAATCATCGAATTGGAGTGTGCATGTACATTTGAATCCAATGATTGAGTGTTGATTGCTTTCTTCTTGTGTGTCTTGGATTAGAATTTTAATTTGGTTTAGCCTTTTTGTTTTCTGTTTGCCTTGGAATTCAGTATTGCATTTTAAGTGTTTGTTATAAAAACCCCCCTGAATTTTCTGATCAAATAGTGTGTTCATCTTTGGGAAACGATCCGAGTTGGCTACTATACTATAGTCGCTATTCGGTTTAATTTGCTCGTGTTACGACGCACGAGTCAAATTTTGGCGCCGTTGCCGGGGATGATACATTATGTTTGATCATGTTCATACCTGTGAATATCATGCTAACTCCCTGTTTGTGCTTGTGTCCAGAGTCAGTGCATGTGTGATTCTGTGTGCTGTGTTCATGAGTTGCTGTGTTTGTGCATATTCTGCATTTCTGCATTTCTGAGTTTCTGCACTAGGAGTAATCTGCATTAAGAGTAGTTCTGAATTAGTAGTATTTCTGAGTCTTTAGTGTTTAATCCTGTTTTATGCTGTGGTTTTGCATCCATACAGCTCCCCAAATTCTCTGTTGCAGTTTTCTGTTTGTCTTGTTTGATGGTTCTGAGTTGTTAGTTTTAGTGTTAGTGTCTAATTATATTTTCTTTGTGTGGTCCTACACTCTGCACATTTAGCTTCTATCCTTGCACTCTGGTTTCTCTTCTGCATTCTGCAACTAGGAACCTTCATAAGCTAGGCTAGGCAAATTCCTCATCTGCATAACTAGCTCATAGACTAGTTCGTACATAACCTCCATTCTACATTTTCTAGTCTGCAGACATTAATAGAGTTCGCATCATAGAATAGTCATTCATATAAGCCTTAGTCTGCATCCATATCAGTAGCATCTTTAGCCTCACCTTGCATAGCATTTCGAAAATTGGCCATAGCACTTTCTGCATCAACCAATAGAACAGTGCCTTTCCTTGCTTCTATAGACCACATTAATCATATTAGGATTGTTGCTAACCTTGGCTATGAGTGCTGACCCTGTTTTTACAGAATTACACCAAGGGAGCATAAGGGGGCCTAATAGGAGGTACGGAAGTGGATCCTAAGTGGGAGTTTGGAACCAAGGATTGCTATCCAAAGTTTCACCATCCTTCTGAGCAAAAGTGACCCATAGGGTCAGGTGACACTTAATTTTGGCAATTTCCATCATTTGTTGTGACTTTTCACAAAAAGTAGACCAAAACTTTGAAAGGGCATAACTTTTTGCATATAATTCCGATTGATGCAAATGATATGTCCATTTCATATAACTTTTTGAGATCTAGCTAGGCAAACGCCGGAGGTGGTTTGGGCCACCAATTTCTCAAAAAGACCTCATTTAGGCCACTTTTTCTTCATTTTTAGGATTTTCTGATTTTTCTAATTCAATTTTCAGGTAGCAAACAAGCTTATTTTGATCTGAGCTTTCTTGTGCTTCATTTGCATCCTAAAGCGATCTGATCCACCCCTTGACCTAGTTTGAGTGCTTGTGCATGCTGGTTCTTGTGTTCTTGCATTTTTAGTGCTTTTCTTGCATTGCAAGTAATTCTGTCTGATCATGCATGACCAGGTCCAATCCTCAAAATTTGTGTGATATTGATCCTGAGATAGATAGAACATTCCATAGGCTCATTAGGAGTCAGGGTAGTGTGCATAGTCTTCATACTAGTCATTTGCATAGTAGTAGCTTGCATAGTGATAGTTTTAGTGAGTCTGCATCTGAATTCACTGATTTGAGTTCTGAGACTGACCAGTTGCTTCCAAAAAACATGGCTAACAATCATGATAGGACTTTGAAAGAGCTGGCGACACGGATGTCAACTACCAAGCTCTTGCCATCTAATACCCGTAATTGCATGCGGATTTTGAGCTCAAATCGGGATTGATACACTAGCTTCCTAAGTTCCATGGTCTGGCTGAGAAGATCCACACAAGCATCTCAAGGAATTCCATGTGGTGTGCTCCACCATGAGGCCACATGGAGTTGATGAAGATCACATTAAATTGAGAGCTTTTCCTTTCTCACTTGATGGAGCTGCAAAGGATTGGCTTTACTATCTGCATCCTGGTTCCATTACATGCTGGCAAGACATGAATAGGCTGTTTCTAGAGAAATTCTTTCCTGCTTCAAGAGTCGCAATCGTAAAAGATATATGTGGCATAAGGCAGATCCATGGTGAGACCTTACATGAATATTGGGAGAGATTCAAGAAATTGTGTGCAAGCTATCCACACCACCAGATTAGTGACCAGCTCCTCATTCAGTATTTTTATGAAGGTCTGATGCCAATGGATAGAAGTATGGTTGATGCTGCTTCTGGAGGAGCTCTAGTAGATAAAACCCCTGCTGCAGCCCGGGACTTGATTGCTAACATGGCTGAAAATGCTCAACAATTTGGTACCCGAGCCATAGTGCCTACAAGAGGAGTAAATGAAGTGAATACCTATAATCCGAACCAGCAGAGGATGGAGAATAGAATAGATGAGTTGACAACTTTAGTGAGGCAAATGGCACTTGGTCAGATACAATGACCTCAAAGAATCCATACCATCACCAAAGAAGCCTTTGTGGAATTTGTCGTATACCAGGTCATGCAACAGACCAATGTCCACAATGCTTGAAAGAAGGCAATCAAACACGTGCTACAATTGTTCCTGGGAGGCCTTATCAACAGCCACAGAACCAGCAGCAGAGGAATTATGACCCCTTTTCTAATTCATACAATCCCGGATGGAGAGACCACCCAAACCTGAGGTATGGTAATACTAATCAATTCCAACAGCAGCAGCAGCAGCCTCAATATCAGTTCAAGCACAATGCTGCAGGACCAAACATGAGACAGCAGTATCCGCAGCAAGCTAAACCAGACCAGCCACAAAGCAGTAGCTCGTAACCAAGTTTAGCGTAACTTGTGAAGCAGATGGCAACCAGCAGTGTTCGCTTTAGCAAAGAATGTAAGCCAGCATCCAGAGTCTGCAAACACAGATTGGTCAGTTGGCTACAACAGTGAGTGAGCTGAAATCCCAAGGTTCTGGAAACCTCCCTTCCCAATCCGTGAGCAATCCAAGGAATGTCAGTTCTATCACTCTGAGAAGTGGCGAGCAACTTAAGGTTCCTGATGTTGAACAACCAGATTCTGCAGATTCTGCAGACTATGCAGAACAACCAAGGATACAAGAAAAATCTGATTCTGCAGAATCAGAGGAAAATCATGCAGAACCAAGCAATAGCAAGCAAGTTGAACAAAGTGAGAAATTGCCACTGCCCTTCCCCAATAGAGTGACACAAAACAAGAAGCGGCGAAGCGAGCACTGGACAAGGAGATCATGGAGACATTCAAAAAAGTTGAAGTTAATATTCCACTCCTGGATGCAATCAAGCAAATTCCCAAATATGTAAAGTTCCTCAAAGACTTATGCACTCATAGAAGGAGGCTGAAGGGAAATGAAAAAGTCAAAGATGGGCGAAAATGTATCCGCCATCATCCAACCGAGCATTCCACCTAAATGCAAGGATCCGGGCACTTTTACCATCCCTTGCACCATAGGGAGCAAGCAATTCAATCAAGCCATGCTAGACCTTGGTGCTTCAATCAATGTCATGCCAACATCGGTTTACAAGTCCTTGCACATGGGAGAGCTCAAGGCAACGGGAGTGGTCATTCAACTAGCCAACCGGAGCACAACCCACCCCGAAGGAGTTTTAGAAGATGTCTTGGTGAGGGTAAGTGAATTGATATTCCCTGCTGATTTTTATGTGTTGAATATGGAGGATGACATGCATATTAATCAACCAACATTGATCTTAGGTAGACCATTTCTAAAAGCGCAAAACCAAGATTGATGTGCATTCTGGTACCTTATCAATGGAATTTGGAGATAGCAAAGTGAATTTTAACTTGTGTGATGCCATGAAATTCCCACCGGAAGAGCATTCTGTTTTTCACTTAGATATCATTGATTCATTGGTTGATAATGTGCATGAACATTTGTTGGATGATTTTACAGAAATTGTAGGCTTACAAGATGAATTTCAATGTTCGATTGTGATGGAATTCATGATAATTGTGTTGTTTGTCGTGAGATTGATGCATGCCTCCATAATTCAGATTCTGAACCATTTAATTATGCTAATTTACATGCTGAAATTTCTAGTTCTGTTTCTGTTAATTCCAACTCTGATTGTGCAGTTTTTGTAGACTTGAACTCTGCAGGTATTGATTTAGTTTCTGCAGGTTTCGAAGTTGTTAACCTTGCTATTGAGAGTGCAAATTCTGCATTTTCTTCTGCAGAAAATTCTGGTTTGGTTGCTATTCCTTCTGTTTTAAATTCTGCATATAGTGACTCTATTTGTGCAGATTCTGTGGATCGATTTACGATAGTATGGATGAATCCACTGTTTTTCTTGATTCTAATGCCATTGTGCAAGATTCTTCATGTGTTGCAGGTGCTGAAATTAAACAAACAGAACAAATTCCAAGATTAGCACCCTCCATACAAGAGCCATCCGCCTTGGAGTTGAAGCCTCTGCCAGAAAACTTGAAGTATGCATTCCTGGCACCCAATGAGAAGCTGCCAGTCATCATAGCCAAGGATTTGCTGCCAGAACAAGAGGAGAAGTTGTTAAACATTCTAAGGCAGAACATGAAGGCTTTAGGCTGGACATTGGCGGACATACCTGGGATTAGCCCCTCTACGTGCATGCACAGAATTCAGTTAGAAGAGGGTGTGAAACCAGTGAGGCAACCCCAGAGGAGACTGAATCCTCTGATCTTGGATGTGGTCAAGAAAGAAGTCAGCAAGCTTCTAGCTGCTGGCATCATTTATCCAATTTCAGACAGCAAGTGGGTGAGCCCGGTGCAAGTTGTCCCCAAGAAGACCGATATTACAGTAGTGAAGAATTCAGATGGTGAGCTGGTACCCACACGAGTGCAGAACAGCTGGAGAGTCTGCATTGACTATAGGAAGCTGAACCAAGCCACCAGAAAAGACCACTTCCCTCTGCCCTTCATCGATCAGATGCTAGAGAGATTGGCAGGTCAGTCTCACTATTGTTTTCTTGATGGTTTCTCTGGCTATTTTCAGATTCATATTGCACCAGAAGATCAAGAGAAGACCACTTTCACCTGTCCATTCGGCACATTTGCATACCGGAGGATGCCCTTTGGCTTATGCAACGCCCCAGGTACATTTCAGAGGTGCATGGTGAGTATATTCTCTGACTTTCTAGAGGACTGTATGGAAGTTTTCATGGATGATTTTACGGTTTACGGCTCTTCTTTTGATGCATGTCTGGATAGCCTGGCTAGAGTTTTGGGTAGATGTGTTGAATCACACCTTGTCTTAAATTTTGAGAAGTGTCATTTTATGGTTAGGCAGGGTGTGGTCTTAGGTCATATTATCTCTGGGGAGGGTATTTCTGTTGATAAATCCAAGATAGATGTCATTGCTTCTTTGCCTTACCCCGCATGCGTGCGGGAAGTGCGGTCTTTTCTTGGCCATGCAGGTTTCTATAGGCGATTCATCCAGGATTTCAGCAGAATAGCACTCCCATTATCCAGACTATTGCAGAAGGAGGTTGACTTCCAGTTCGATGATGACTGTAGGAGGGCATTTGACCACCAAGCGACACCTCATCTTCGCCTTGCTTCAACCGCGCGAACTGGGAGTATGCATTTGAGCTGATGTGTGACGCTTCCAACTTTGCAGTTGGAGCAGTTCTTTCACAGAGGGTCGGGAAGATACCCCATGTTATAGCCTATGCTTCCCGGACCTTGGACTCTGCGCAGGCCAACTATACCACCACTGAGAAGGAGCTTCTAGCCATTGTCTTTGCTTTAGATAAATTCCGTGCTTACCTTTTGGGAACTAAAGTGACTGTTTTTTCTGATCATGCAGCACTGAAGTTCCTGCTGAAGAAGCCAGATGCTAAGCCTAGGCTCATTAGGTGGATGTTGCTGTTGCAGGAGTTTGATATAGAGATCAAGGACAAAAGTGGAGCCGAGAATCTAGTAGCGGATCACCTGAGCCGAATCCCACTGCACTCCTAGAGCCTCTTCCTATCCGTGAGACCTTTCCAGATGAGCAGCTTCTACAGCTGCAAGGTAAGGACCCATGGTATGCTGATTTAGTTAATTGTCTGGTTGCTGCTGAGTTACCTGCTTATTTTAAAAAGCATCAGATAGATAAACTTAGGAGTGAGGCTAAGTACTATATTTGGGATGATCCATACTTGTGGAGGATGTGTAGTGATCAGGTCATTCGGCGTTGTGTGCATGAGTCTGAGATGCCATCTATTTTACAGTTTTGTCACACTCTTGCTCGGGGGCCACTTTGGTCCACAGCGCACTGCTAGGAAGATTTTAGATGCAGGTTTTTACTGGCCCACTTTGTTTCGCGATGCCTACACATATTGTAGGAATTGTGAACAATGCCAGAAGACAGGTAGTATTTCCCGTAGGAATGAGATGCCTCAGCAGCCCTTATTGTTTTGCGAGATATTTGATGTTTGGGGTATTGACTTTATGGGGCCTTTTCCTGTTTCTTTTGGTTTTGTTTACATATTACTGGCTGTTGATTATGTCTCTAAATGGGTGGAGGCCAAGGCCACCCGGACTGATGATTCTCATGTTGTCATAGATTTTGTCAGATCACAGATATTTTGTAGGTTCGGGGTGCCCAGAGCTATCATCAGTGACCAGGGAAGCCATTTCTGCAACCGGAACATGGCTACCTTGCTGAAGAAGTATGGTGCCACCCATAAGGTCTCAACCCCATACCATCCGCAGACAAATGGCCAAGCGGAGGTGTCCAACAGAGAGTTGAAGCAGATCTTGGAGAAAACTATTCAGCCGAACAGGAAGGACTGGAGCAAGAGACTTGAGGATGCTTTATGGGCCTATCGACCGCTTATAAGACACCTTTGGGGATGTCCCCCTATAGGATTGTCTTTGGTAAGGCATGCCACCTTCCAGTAGAGATCGAGCACAGAGCTTATTGGGCAGTTAAACACTGCAACTTGGATCTGGACCAGTCCCGGCTTCATAGAAAGCTCCAACTTCAGGAATTGGAGGAGATCCATTTAGAGGCCTATGAGAATGCCCGCATGTATAAGGAGAAGGCCAAACTCATCCATGATAGGATGTTGTTGCGGAAGGAGTTCTCAGTCGGCCAGAAAGTGCTCCTCTACAACTCCCGCCTCAAGCTTTTCTCTGGTAAGCTTCGCTCCCGGTGGCTTGGTCCTTATATTGTTACTCAGATTTTTCCCTATGGTGCTGTGCAGATTGTGGAGCCTGGGACGGACAGGGTTATTACTGTGAATGGCCACCGCCTCAAGTCAAGCTTCATGAGGAGCTGTCCGTGGACACCATTGAGGAGGTTCGCTTGTTAGCGGCCACCTATGCTTGATAGGGATGTTTTCTTCTTCCCTCTCCTACTTCTTTCTAATTGCCTTGCATTCTATTCTGTTGCATGACATTGAAGGCAATGTTGGGTTGAAGTGTGGGGGGAGGATGATTAGTTTTAGTTTATCTCTCGTGCATTTTTCCAGCTAGTCTTGCATTTTGGGTTTGTTTTTGTTGCTGAAATAATCTTTGCTCTTGTTCTTCTTTGATGAATTGATGGTTGTTGAGTTAGGACATTAAATATTGAGGTGGATGGAATTCCAACATGATTTCACTTTTTCTTTTCCCTCTTGCAATGTGTGAATTGAGTGATTGATCTTGATTTGCTTGGATTGAGTATGATGAATACTACCCTTGTGAGCTTTTGAGCTATGTTTTGGATGGTTGCATTTCATACCATTCCTTTCTTTCTTATGTGTCAACCCTCATAGTTTATGTCATTCTAGAACTTGCTTTAATTCTTCTTTGAGGCTACATTTTCATATGCATTCATGGACATGATAGAGGCATTTCTTTTCATTTTTAACCACTTGGCCATATAGCCCACCTTGCATTAATTCCCCTGTTAACCCCTTTGAGCCTTGTGACCTTTCTTTCTTTGATTCTAGCACATTACAAGCCTAAACCCATTTGGAAAACCATGATTCTACCCAACCTTAGGGAATAGGAGACATTGGTTTCATTATCACTATTGTGTTAGAGATCAAGTGTGGGGGGGTGCAAAATGAAAGTCATATATGCATCAATTGCAAGTGTGGATGGTTACAAATAAAGCATAAATTGCAAGTGTGCAAAAAAAAAAAAAAAAAAAAAAAAAAGAGAAAAAGAAAAAGAAAAAAGAAAAAAAAAAAAGAAAGGGCAAACAAAATGGGAGTGTTCATGAAGGGAATGAATATGTTATGGAATGACTTTGGGAAATCCCCACATTTGTGAACTTGGCTTATATCTTGACCAATATTTCTCCTATTGCCTTAGGTTCTACCTTGTCATTTCCCTATTTTTCTTACCCTTACCTTAACCCCATTACAACCATTAATGAAGCCCTCTTGATTTGTGTTGCATATGATTGCAAGTAGTGGAGAAGTAGAAGATTAGCAAGCCTATGGTAATGCATGATCCATTGAGGTGAATTGAGTGAAACATTTCTACCCACACACTTGAGAGTTAGTGAGTTTCATACACTCACCCACCATCTTGTGAGATTCTTCATACTTGATCTTTGCACTTTGAGTGATGTTGCTTGGTTTATACTTTAGAGAGGTGGGGATCATTTGATTTGATTGTTGGAAAATTCTTGATGCCTCACATGCTACTTTGTCCCTAAACTTAGCACTTTTGATGATTCATTGGAGAATAAGTTTTTCCACTTTGGTTTGTAGTTGATTTTGGTATTTTCCTTGTTTAGTTTCCTTTAGGTTGAGTCTTGCATGAGGACATGCAAGGGCTAAGTGTGGGGGAATTTGATAAATTGGATTTTTATACTATTTTTATCCTCCATACTTGTCTCATTAATCCTCCTTTGCGCTTAATTGGTTGAGTTTAGATCATTTTCCTTTTTTTTGGATCTTAGTGAGACTTAGTTAATTTTTGCAGCATTTCGGTTAGTTTGACCTGCTTCAGTGTTTAGATCATATCTTGAGCTCTATACCTCATTTTATTATGCTTCTTGATTTGTAGGAAAGCTAAGAGATAGAGCTACAATTTCTATGAAGAGGGCAAGGGCTAACTCTGAGATCTTAAAGCCGAAATTGGGCTCGGAACTGAACTGAAGCGTTTGGGCGCGGTTTCTAAGCAGCCTTCAATGATTGGACCATATCTTGGGCTACAGGGACTCAATTGAGCCCATTCCGGTGGCATTGGAAAGCTAACATCCAGGGCTTCATTTTATGTTCAGAACACTAAGCCAAGAAGAACAGTTATGAGGCCCAAAAACGTGTTGGAAGTCGCTGCTGAGTCTAAGAGAGCCCACTCAACTTGTTTTGGGCACAACTTTCTCTCTAAGCATCCAAATTGGGCAATTGAGCTATCCAAATTTAGCTTAGGAAAAGAGGATTATTTTAATTAAGTAATTAGTGACTTTTAATTAGAGGTATATATAGAAATTCTGATTATGCTTCAGAAGGAGGGACCTTCTTTGGAATAAGAAAACTCTCTCTTTCTTTCTCTCTTTCTTTCTTTTGCGTTTTCCTCCATTAATGGAGGGGTGATCCTCCTCTGATCCAAGGCATCAAGAGAAGCATTCAAGCTCTTGAGGATTGGTGCATCAAGACATGGAAATTCCAATTTCGGTTTCACTCCTCTTCTCTTCTTCTTAATCTCGTAATTGAATTGGAGGTTTTCATTCATGCATGTTGATTAAGGGTCAATCAAATCATGTATAATTCGGTTGATATATGTGATTCGATTGTTCAAGGGTGTGATTCATATTTCGGTTCTGAATATGAGATGAGAGCATTGGTTTGGAAGCTAATCTAAAATCAATTCGGTTTTAGAGGTCTCTAAACCGAATGGCTTGAGTGATTAGTTGAATGCATGGAGATTTTCATGTGAATGCTAGGTTTGATTTGAGGTTTCAATTGAATCTAAAATAAATCATCGAATTGGAGTGTGCATGTACATTTGAATCCAATGATTGAGTGTTGATTGCTTTCTTCTTGTGTGTCTTGGATTAGAATTTTAATTTGGTTTAGCCTTTTTGTTTTCTGTTTGCCTTGGAATTCAGTATTGCATTTTAAGTGTTTGTTATAAAAACCCCCCTGAATTTTCTGATCAAATAGTGTGTTCATCTTTGGGAAACGATCCGAGTTGGCTACTATACTATAGTCGCTATTCGGTTTAATTTGCTCGTGTTACGACGCGCGAGTCACCTAGGGACGGTGATACGTAACGCATAGGTGTGCTAAGGAAAGGAAGTCAAAGGAAGTTAAAGAAACATAAGTATATTTTGCATGAACTCAAGTGAATGTAATTGCATATGCATGATTGTATGATGAACGCATATGCAAGATTGTATGATGAACAGTACTTATTATCATCATTATGACATTGCAAGTAGGCTTTGGTTATCGATATTATTATTATCATTATGAAATACTGTCGTACTCGTGCTTAAATTCCTTACTCTGTTTAACAAATGCATGAGTAAAATTAACTCTGCTTCGGACCATATGTTTTCAAACTATAAAACTGAGCAATTTATTTGGCATGATCACCTTCTTCACAATAAACTGAAGCAGCTAGAGATAATAACGATGACATAGCATGGAATTACTTAGAGAATCCTACTGAGAACTTAAAGTTCTCACTCCTATTTTTCGTATTATCTCCAGATAGCTCAAGAAATTTCGAAGACGGCTGACATCGCTGTCAGAAAAGGTCCCTTCAAGTAATAGTAACAACTTCTAAGTATGGTATTATGACTTGAGCATAAAAATGCATTTTGAGAGAATGTTACATACGGCTCCAACTATAGCTATTTAAAATCAATGAAACCATTTTTAAATGAAAGTAGACATTCAGGGCTTTCCATACGTATATAATATAAGGCTATTGGATTAGTATTGATGGAGATATGAATTTTAGAAGTTTGACCTAGGTTTTTGAGTTTAATTCTGGGTAGACTAGGTTGTTCGGGGCAAAACTTGCCCTATACGACTTGGAATTCAATGAAACCAACTTTATTAGAAAGCTTACACATAGGAGAATATCCCATAAAAATTTTAGAGTTAGATACGGTCCTTTTTACTCCCAGTGGATTGAAGAAGTTGCCCTATGTCCAAAACAGGCCAAAACAGGGCAAGTCAAGAAGGTTAAGTTTTGGAGCTTATATCTCGAATTATACTCATTCAAACGATGTGCAACTCTTTCATCTAAAAGCTTGTTCTGTTATCTTTGCATTGATATAAATTTTGCATGATCTCACCCAGATTTCTATTTTTGGTGAATTTTCTCTTAAAAGAGTGCAATTCTGGCTAGAGACATGTATGAAAACTAGATCAAGTTTAGTTAATGTCGGAACTCGGGACTTAGCAAACAGAGAGCTAGAACAGGTATACTTAATGTTGAACTCGGAATTTAGTGAATAGGACACTAGAACAGGTATACCTAATGTTGGACTCGGAACTTAGTGAATAGAAAACTAGATGGGGTATAGTTAATGTCGGAACTTGGAACTTAGGGAACACGTTCAAAAAAGTTTTTAAAGACTAAGTGTGGCTTAAAATCAGAGATCGGAAATCACACAGCGCATAAATCACCTTAAAATCGGAAATCAAAGATAAGAATCTAGAACCTGAAATAGTTAAACTCGGAAGTCGAGGATTTTCAACATAAACTTGGAAGTTAGTACCAGAGCATGAAATCTTATACTCGAATCTCAGAAGTCGAGAACTAGGATGTTTTAAAGCTCTTATACACATAATTCTAAAATACAGTCCAGGATCAATCTCAGGAATCGATTCTAAACATAACCCAGAAATCGAAAATCAAAACATTAACATACCAGGAAGTCGAAACTTATATAATCTCGGAACTCGAAAATTCAATCTCGAAAGTCGATCCTAAGCTCAAACTCAGGAACATCAGTAAAAGTTAGAAAGCTTTGCAAGACTTTGTTGTGTGTGGCAACAAATGAAGATGTGATGATAAGTCTATATTCCGAAGGAGCGTGGCATGGCGATCACGCTTTGATGGGGTATGATATGGTGATCATACTCTGGAATATGGCATAATGATTCTTTTCCTGAGTACTGGCACTATTCATGGGAAGTGGACTTGATCCGTTATGCTGCCAAATTTTTGGCAGAAATTTTATAAAATTATGATAGTTTCTATTATGAATATTCATGATATGAATATGAAATTCTATATGCAAGGGTATATGAAAGTAAATGATGAAGCATATGTGTGCATTCAGCATATCTATGCATGATTATGTATGAGAATGAAAGGATATGAACATATTAAATGTGGATCCCTTCACCTGGAGGCAGTAATGAGATCCCTCCTTGTGAAGGCAGTTAAATAAGATAAGATTCGGTCCCTTCACTTAGAGGCAGTTAATTGGGTCCCTTCCTATGAAAGCAGTATAAAACTATGAGATCCCTCTACCTTGGAGGCATGTGGTCAGATGAAATCCCTCTACATTGAAGGCAAGTGGTCAGCTGAGATCCCTCTATTATTGAGGCACGTGACCAGGAGAGATCCCTTCAATTTAGAGGCACGTGACCAAAATGAGATCCCTCCAAGACAGAGGCACGTGAATCCCCTTGTAGGTTAGTTCTATGTGACAATAGTCATGAGTTGAGCTCACTTCTAGATCAGACTACCCAACGACAATAAAGACTAAAGATTGAAACAGATGCAAGCACCCTAGGGATGGCAATACGTAATGCCCAGGTGTGTCAAGAAAAGAAAGCAAAGAAAGTTAAAGAAAACACCAGTGCATTTGCATGAATTCAAATATGAGTATTTGCATAATTATGTCCCATATTTTAATGATGCAGAGACTGTTCTATCTATTTATGCAGTGATCATTATTTCTAAATATGAAGTATTGCCAATGTGACTTAAGTGCGTGAAATGAAAGAAACTATGCTTCGGACAATATATTTTCAAACTATAAAACTTAACAATTTATTTGGCATGATCACCTTCTTCATAATAAACTGAAGCAGCTAGAGATAATAACGATGACACTATGCGTGATAGTTTAGAGAATCCTACTGAGAATTTAAAATTCTCAGTCCTATTCCTGTGTTATCTTCAGATAGCTCGAAAGATTTTGAAGACAGCCAAAGTTGCTGTGAAATAAGGTCCGCTCAGGTAACAGTAACAACTCTTGAGTGTGATGCTATGACTTAAGCATAGTACTGTACTTGGAAGGGTGTATAAGCAGCATATATATAGAGTGACTAAAGCTTAAGGCTTGATGCCTAAATGAGAACTTCTGGTCAGGGTATTCTCTTTATGGAATATGTTCGCTCGGTAGTATGAGTAGATTCTCATAATGAAATTAGATGATTGAGATTCTTTTTTTTTTTTTTTTTTGATAATGATGTTGAGAGATAAAGAGCACATAAGGAAGGTATAGGAAGTTGGCTTACTTTTGTAATATCAAGAGTTAGTATAGAGTTCTTATCAGCCAATGTGGACATAACTGGTTCCAGTGCTTGTAAGAAAAGCTCTTCCTTGAATAACAAGGTATTGGTTCAATAGAGCATGGTTATGATAATGATCCCCTGGCAAAGGAACCATTCTTGAAAGGAAGGAAAAGAGACAAAGATAAAGATACTATATAGATTGAAATGATGTCAAGGCAAGACAGGGAAGTAGCACTAGATTTAATGGCTAAGTTGGAATGTTCTTGGGGGACTGGCAATAGTTTCTCCAAAGTTAAGCCAACATGTGATACTAAGGAAGTCAAGGGAAGTGAATTCAAAAATGGTTTAACCTACAAGTGACTGAAATCATTAAGGAAGCAACTCTTGGGATCTAATCCTAGATATTAAAAGGATAATAAAGTTTAGTGTGAGGAGATAATATGGAAGATACTAATGAAGGACCTAAAGGTTTGAAACCTTATAAGTATGAGCAGTAGGATATTTCTTGAAGAATCCTATTAAGGTGACTGGTAATTCAAAATCTATGGGTAAGGAATATAGAAGATATGTTACAACGAACAAGGCCTAGTGAAATTAGGTTGTCAAGATATGGGACCTTAAGCAGTGATGGACTATAGATTTTGGTGATAAAGGATCTTGAACTAGTTAAAATTAACTTTGAAGGAAGTGGAGAAATTTGAAGAGTTTAAAGGAGGAAAGAATGTCACAACCAGTAATGAATGTTGATATAGAGGAAGGTTCTTGCAGTTAAGTAGTCAGCAGCTGCTTGCCTGGTATATGTACTAGAAAGGTGCTACAATCCTTTCACTGAAGGCTCTAATAAGTCATGTCTCCTAAAGATAACTCAGAAAGAATAGATTATGGAATTGAAAGACAAATTCAAGCCATAAGGGCTAACAGTTGTGAAGCAAAGTAAAAGAATTTGATACAAAGGGTATAGGAGGAACATTTTAAGGAATCTTTAGCTAATAGAGATGCTTTGAGAAGAATAACCTTTGACTGGGAATTCATCTTCATATTGGAGTCAATACAACGTATGCTTTTGCATATCGTAATTCTATAAAGACGTGCCCCAGGAAAAGAGTGTTGAAGGGATTAAATAGTGGAAGAAGAACAAGGTTAGAATCCCTTTTTAAAATTCAGAGACTGAATTTTTTAAGGGGAAAGAAAGTAATACCCAATACAAATACTAAGTGTTAGAGAGGTAAATTTCAAGTTTGTCTAAATTATGCACTTTGGCATGACTTTATTGAATTTTGAAGGAACCTTGTTACATATTTTTATATATATGTGTGGGACAAGCTAGTTTGGAAAATGATTTTCGATGCTTGGATAATTTGATAGAAAGGATGAACTTTTATGTTATTAGAAATTACGATGCTCTTGAAGCCAAAGTTTTGAGTAATTTGATAGAAATAGTTTAAATTTACTACTTTGAGAAAGCACTTTAGGTACTTTGAGTTGAAAGATTTAGAGGTATTATCCTTCGTTCCTATGTTTGATAGCACACTTAGAATGTATAAGATTTGAGCTAAGGAAAAGTTTTAGCGATAAAGAGTTAGAAAAGAATAACTTTGGGGATTTTGCATTAGCCTGTGCACCTTGAAAAGCCCAGCTAGCAGCGTGGGTGCTAGCCTGGCAAGTTTGGCCGACATGACCGAAATAAATATGAACACCTTGGGGACGGTGATACATAACGCTCAAATGTAGAAAAAAATTAGAATATAGATTCTGAATGATAAAGGAATCATATTTGGGGATGATGATACATAACGCCTAGAGGTGGAAAGGAATTAGAATGTAGATTTTGAATAGGATCCTTCCTTAAGCTTTATTATGATTTGAAACAAGAATTCACTCCTTATGTTATGAGAAAATATTTCTTTCTTCATGCTTTAATTATAAATGATTTGTTATAAGTTATTTTTAAATGTTTTAATGATGTGTATGTAAAGAAGTTTTATAAAATTTTACTTTGCTATAAGCTTATTTGAAAAAGATCTATAAATGAATTATGAGGTCGATGAAGTAGTGAAAATTTCATGCGATGTTGAGTTTTTCATTTTTAGCAATGATTCCTCAAAAATGGATTTTTGTATAAGTATATATTTTATGAAAAACTTATGTTTATGCTTGTCTCAATCTAATTATAGGTATGTTATCATTCATTGAGTCTGTATTACTCTCTCTTTTCTCTCTTCATGTTTTTAGATAGGTACAAGATTATGCTTGGCTTGGAGTTATAGTAATCCACACTTATTTGAGTGGTTTTCCAAAGGTTGTCTGTATTTAAGATTTATATTTAATTATTGGAGTAAATGTATATAATCTTTAGTGTTGCCCCATTAGCCAACAAGCAGGGTCCCTCTGTGTTAAGTTGTAATTAGTTTAAATCTCAATAGTTATGGATTCAAGTTTCTTGATTGGATATGTAAACACATTTTCATAATTATGATTATGTTTAAAACTCGTATGTTGTGTGCTTTGGGGTGCATTCTGTAGCACCCTCTATTATAAAAGCCATGCTCGAGTCATGGAGTTATATTAAAATGTTGCTACTGTGCTAAGAAATATTTAAAATAAGGAAAATATAATATATGGCCTTTTAATTTCTTACTTTATTACTAAATAATGGCTCATAATTTTTCAAGTCTCTGATACATATAAATGAAATAATTACAATATAAAAGAAATTGTAACTAACATAATACATAGAACTTGCTTCCGACTAGTCATTAGCTGGCTTCAATAACCTCCTAGTCTGGTTTGTGCCCGGGTCTTGTTCAGTTAATGTCCTAGTACTCCACCTCGCACTTGATTTCCAATTTAGGTGCTGGAATATTTACAGAAAAGAAAAACATACAAGCAGACAGTGAAAACTAAGGTTCTCAGTAGATAAACTCGAAGCATCCCTCTTAGAGTGTCATCAAAAATATTCCAGCTGCTTTGATTTCTTATGAAAATGTGAGCACATATATGCAAACAGTGGTTCAATTTTAAGTTGAAATATATTTCTCGAAGCAGGTTATATTTTAACAACTACTTGGTATATTATATGATAGACATAGAAACACGAATAGTGTAATATACTTCAATAAGAATCATAATAACATTATGACATAATGAGATAATTAGAGATACACATGTAGGTGCTTGTACTTGACTATATGCAAGTGCGCTTGACTTAATTCATCTTTTTCTTTAACTTGCAACTTGATCTTGCTCTTTTGTACTTGGTCTCCTGGAGGTAAATGGCCTTTCTCACCCCTGGGTAATAGCCTGCTTTTCAGGTTTGAGCTCGTACCTATATATGAGTGACAAGTTTACTTTCCCCAACCCTCACACCGATCTATTCCCCTTAAATCTGGTCGAGGGCTGGCCCAAGTCTTAGATAGTAATGCTCTGGCCCATGCTAGCTGGATCTATGCCATGTCTCACATGGTAGTTTAGTACATCCCTCTTGCAAGTTCTTATTATCTTTTTCCTTTCCATATCTTATCATGCATGCGGATGTTTACGCTTTCATGGATATGTCTCACACCTACCTTCTCATATCATATTCTAATTATGCTTACATGCACGATATACATGAACATGACATGTAAATTAAATATATCCAAAGCATAATCACCCATAGCATAAGTTCTCATAACTTCATAAACTTTTGCTGAAAATTCGGCAGCATAACAGATCGAGTCCGCTTCCCCGTGAATAATGCCAGCCAATCTAGTCAACATAAATCTTATAAGCATATATCCTCTTTTCAATAGTTTGATAAAGGTCTTGATCAAGGAACTAGCTAAGTTTATAAATTGGAGTTCAAGAGTTTGCAAATTCTTTGAGTTTCTTATTCTGTTTTATGCCCTTGGTTCTACCCAGTTTTGTAAATTCTACCATAAATACATTTGAGCTTATTTAGGCCTGAAATTTAATTATGTTTTAGCATTATGTGTCTATTTTTAATCCTCTTGAGTTCCATTCAATTTTGATGAGTATAGAGTGAGTTATTAAGGTTTTACCTAAGTCTATCCTAATGATGGGCAAAATTGGGCACTGGAAAGTAAAAATCTGTGAAAAATAGAAAACATGTTTGATTCATTTGAAACTTATCATTTTAAATCTAACAGAACCATCTTTAATTTCCAATAAGTTTCACTTCATTTGAATGGTCAAAGCTCAAGTTATAAACTCTTAAAGTTAGTTAAATTGGTCTGCCCTATTTCTATCTAGTCAGGACATGGGCAAAGTTCAGTGAATTATTGGGAAAAATTAGGAAAGGATATAACTCTGAAATTTTTATGGCATGTTAACCTATGTGTTAACTTTCTAACAAAATTTATTTCACTTTATTTCAAGTTATATAGGGCAAGTTATGTCCTTTATATTCCAATCTGGTCGGGTTCAGGGACAGATTCTTAGGGTTAACTTCAAAAATTCATATCTCACTCAATACTAATGGCCTTATAATTTATATGGTTGGAAAGCTCTAAATGTCTAGTTTCATTTAAAATTGGTTGCATCCACTTTCTACAGTTGTAGGTGGATCCGTACAGTCCGTCACTACGGACGCCGTAGGGTTTTCTCACTAAAAATAGATTCTGCTTAGCCCCTTTTTGAGCTTTTAATCAATTCCTTAACTTAAACTAAATTTCTTCATTTCAATTCACTAGAAAAACATCATAACACAAGCATACAAGCATGGACTAGCATAGCACAAGGAGCACACAATAGCCATATAATCAAGCCATACACCAAATAACCAAGTGTTTGAGTTACCTACCTCAAAATCCTTGAAACCATGGATGCAAGGAAGGCAAGAGCAACATCCTAGCCTTCTCCCCTCTCATGGCAGTGCCATAAATGGTGGTGGAGTGACACCACTTGATGCTAAATCATGAAATTGTTATAGGGGTTTTGTAGAGGAAAGGATGAGGATTAATTTTCACAAAAGGAGTGAGAGGATTTAAGGCCAAGAAGGCCATGAACTATGAGCTTGAAGCTCATAGCTATGGAGGTGGTGAAGAAGAGAATGAAGATGAAAAGATGGTGGTGGTGGTGGTGTAAATAATGAGGGGGAGGAGAGTGTATAGAAGATCTAGGGCTTGAAGGTATTTTAGGAAAGTAAGGGTGACTTACTCATTAAGCATGGGTTGGCTTGTTTAGGAAGCTTTGTGGGTTAATTTTCATTGGTGGGTTTGGAACACAATTTAAATTCTATTAAACTTGAATTTTGAGTGGCTCATCTTGAGCTACTACTAAAAGGACTTTTAACTGATGCTCATGCCTGTAGACAATATGTAACATCCTTAATTTCATGTCGTGCTAAATTATCTTAGTAACCCTGAGTAATTAGGCACTTAATGAGAAATTTTGAGATTAAGGCTTAATTAAGGGGTTGACTCGGATGAGAAGGGTCAAGAGAATGCTTAATCGAGGTTAGATAATCTCTAATTAAGCAAGTCAGAGCCCCTATAGCTTAATTAAGCACTAATCGTCCTTAATTAGCTTACTCGAGTTGAATTAAGGTTAATTAAGCTTAATCGTAAGATTAATTTTTGTTAATCATATTTTTGTGTGTTAATCACTAATCCTTGCTTAATCACCTTAATTAAGTTGTATGAGCACTTAATCACATGATTAAATTCAAATTTAGTCAACTAGACAATAAAGTAAAGAGTGATGTCATAAAAGCATAAAGCATTAGACAAGAGTGCTTTATGTAAGAGTTTGACCATGTTTTGTCTCCCCATCATCCACTTTGTCCCCTTAATCACTAATTAACACAAAATTTAAGCAAAATATCTCACTCTCCCCTCCCTTAATGAAGACGCCACTTTCTTGCACACACACACACATTCACTTCATTTTCAACTTCTCATTCTCTCTCTAAAGTGCTCAAACTCTCCAACCTCTCTCTACATTCCTTCTTCTTCTTCATCATCTTCTTCATCATTCTCCACCTCCATAACCAAACCTTCCTCACCAAGCCCTTCAAAGATCACATCTTTTGGTCTTTGGAGACAAGATCAAAACACTACAACCTCCATTTCCACAAGATTTCAAGAGCTTTTCCTTCCTTCTTGCAAAACCGCCACCTTCATCATCAAGAGGAGCCATCATCTTCTTCTTCCATTTCTCTTGTTTTTGCGCCATCTTCAAGAAAGGTAGTGATCTCCATCTTTTTCATTTTGTTTACTCAAGAAAGCTTGGAGCTTGGTTCTTTCATGACCAAGATTTCTAAGTGAAAGCTTGAGAAGATCCTTAATGCTCTTCAAGAGCCAAAGTTTTCATTTTTAGTAAAATATGTTCTTGATGTTCTTCATGTGTTCTTAAGTTTCCTCTTTTGGAAAAATGTGTTCTTGATGGTCTTCATGTGTTCTTGTGTTCCTAAGTTTCCTCTTTTGGAAAAATGTGTTCTGTTCTTCATGTGTTCTTAAGTTTCCTCTTTTGGAAAAATGTGTTCTTAAGTTTCCTCTTTTGGAAACATAGGTTCTTATTGTTCTCTTGCTTAAAGTTGTTCCTTTCTCTTTATGATGAGTGAATGATTAGAAAAGCTTCACCTTTTTATGTTTCCATGATTTGATAAGACTATGAACCTTCTAAAAGCTTTAAACTTTAAAAAGTTTGCTTCTTGATTCCTTAAAAGTGGCGCAACTTTCAAGCTTCCATAAAGTTTTATTTTGTTTTGTTTTGAAGACAAGAATACATGTGAAAGTGTAAACTTTTTGGGTTAGAAAAATGATATCTTGTCACTTTAGGCTTTAGAAACCAAACCTTAAAGAAAAGACCTTTCACAAAGTTTCAAACTTAAGATCTTGAAGTTATAAAATGTTGTTTTATAACATTTCATTCATAAAGTTTAGACCTTGAACCAAAATAATGCAAAAAGGTGTTAACTTTTATAAAGAACAAGATTTTTTATTCAAAAAGCTAGTAACTTGTTTCATTATTTCATAAAGGTCCAATCTTAAGATAAGAGCTTAATGTCAAAGGCACTTACTTTCATAGAGAATAAGACTTTATGACTACTTTATAAAGAATGACAACTTTAATAATGTTTAAGGCAAAACCTTGGTATGTTATTAGTAAAAGTTTAAAACTTTGTAACTTGAATAAGTTAAAAGTCACCCTTGGTGATTAGTGAACATTGGTGTTGTTGGGTTCATGATGTGGTTATGCGTTGTCATGACTCAAGGATTAGAGGGATCTCGAACTCCTTGGGAACAGAAGTATGATTAGGGCCTCTGAGCATACCATGAACCCAGGAATCACTAAGTGCACTATCTCAAGGAAAGGAAACAATCACATAATTTAATTAATTTGAACAAGTGTTTCATAAGATATGTACTTAGGTAAAGAATACTTTCATCCAAGGACCAAGTAACTAAAAGACTACGAACACATATCTTAACTATGTGATTCTATCATGGGTAACCATGGGAAATCATGTGATGATTCATAATATTTTTCACAAAGAACAACACAACTATAAACCCCTTTAGGGTATGAATGTGTGATGCCACTCGGCATGATGAATGATGAGTTTGATTGAGCTTTGTCTCATGATTGAATGATGAGTGTGATGATATTATATAGATATGATGAACTATTGGTTGAATGCTGATGATTGGCATTTTGGGGAAGCTCCGGTCTAGCCGTTATGTTGCCGGATTTCCGTCAAAATTATGGACTTAGTCATATCATTGCATGCGTTTAGTCAAGGAAATGTTATGCATGTAACGTGTAAAGATAAGAAAAGAATCAATGGGACGTGACCCTTCAATCACTTCGATAAGGGAAGTGAGAGATGACGATCCACAAGGAACCTCTATGAGGGAGGCAAGGGTGTTTTGGAGGACCCTCCAACTTAGAGGTAACCAATATCGGCTTAGTTTGATTTGGTTAGTACTGCGTGACGATGGTCACGGAATGAGCTCATGTCCAAAAGCAGTCTACTTCAAAGGAAAGTAAAGAATGTTAAGCACATGCTAAAAATGAAAGTAAAGTCTAAGTATGACCATGGTTACGTCTATGATGATGCATGTCTTTGCATGTAAGTATATTGCCCATTTGCATTATGAGTGTTTATTCTATGTTTTAGTACGTATGTTAGTCATGATGATGTGGTTATGATCTTAAGTTTAAAAGCAACCCGTTTCGGGGTCTAAGTTTTCAAAACCATTAAAAATTGAACTTATATCTGTCCACCGTTTTTACAATTAAACCCGAAGTGGCCGGGACGATGACGATGACACTGTGTTTGTCTAGTCGCGATCCTACTGAGAAATTTAGTATTTCTCATTCCTACGTTTCCGTGTCGTCTTCAGAGGATGTCGACGTCAGGCACGGTGGTGATCTACATTGAGTTCCCGGTGTGGCGTTGGCGCTTCGACCCGGTGCTGAATGCCTCTGTGCTGTCGGCGAGCGCAGCGATAAGGGTCTACATCTTCCACGACTGCCAGTTTCAGACTCCCGTGATGAGCCCATTTTTCCGACCGCATCAGCCATTCGACGAGGTTACTATGGATGACATCTGCCACTACTCTCAGCCACCGAGATACCCCACTAATGATGATGAGACTGACTCGGATACCCGTTTGACTCCGACTGTTTCACTGGATTCCGATCCCGTGGAGCCGTCTTATCCGAGCTTCCATGTGGAGACCGATCCGTCTGAGCCCCTCTATCCGACTCATTCTGGGAGATCTCACCGTTCGAGTTCGCCGCAGCCTTCAGTGATTCGTCTATCTTCTGATTCTTCTGCTTCATCTGCTGGCCCAGCTTCACCCCCGGTTCGTGGGCGTGGGTTCATTCGTACCCGCGCTGTGCCCCGTGGGCAAGGACATGCTCGAGAAGGGGGACGTGGTGGTACTTTTCCCGGTGGATATGGGAATGGTTTCCTCCCGCTAGATGCTTGATGTGACGACTGCATGTGGAGCCGAGCACGAGGATAGCCTCGTTTGGTTGTAGTTATAGGATTATCATTCTGTTATGTGGCATGCTTGGGTAGTAGAATTTTCTGATGTATTTCCTTTTATTATGTATTGGTAGGCTTTTTATGTAGGGCCGACGATAGATATTGGACCCATTATTATCTTATGTATGATTCTGGTATGACTATTATTGTATTAACATGGATGGCCGTGGAATGAATGTTACATTTATCTAAGAATTGTGGTTACTCTTATGGTTTCTATGCTTGTTAAATGCGATGTATGTATGGGATAGCGGTGTTACTTTATATGTTCACAATGCGCTCATGGCTCTCGATTTCAAAAATGGTTCACTTGTTTTGTAGAAAAAAAAAATTTATCCCTATTTTCGGCACAAAGTAATTTCTAAAAGGTAATGATAGTTCTGCGAGCAAAAGTAGCAATTAGTAATTCCACAATATGACTTAAGCATAGGATGGAACTACTAGGGTGTTTCACAATATAAGACCCTTCAAGATTAGTTCAAGGTGTCCAAATATCAATTCGAATATTCAAACTACCCGAATTTCTAAAATATTATGTATGTGAGTAATCTCACACTCTTATTTGAAATTGTGGGTAGAGAATCTCAATTTAAGGTTATTATAAGTTTTTTATTTACCTATCAGTGTCTTGAAAAACACAAAATTTCTAAAAACAGAAATTCTCTACGGTTGCCCTTCCTGACAACCATAAAGCCCTTATTACGACCTTGCCACTATAATCCAATGATGACAACGTCGCCCTTGGTTTCTCTACGGGTTACCTAATTACTATTTTGCCTTTGTATCAGACCCGAACTTACTCCTATCCTAGCCTATCCTCAAGGTTCAGGATGTTACATTCCTTTTAGCCTTCCGGAAGCCCTTTAGTATTTTCTGCAGAAGTTTCTGCCGTATTTTTCTATTTTCCGCAACTAATGGTATTTCTGTAATTTTGAGCAAGTCCAGGGACACCTCACATCATTTCACACATGACTGCCTCCGTGGCCTAATCGGCAGAGATTTAAACTTCTACGGTTTTACCACGTGATTCTACTCCGTTTAGAACTCCATTCTGCTAATTCTACAGATGTGGGGACATAAAGATCATTTTATGAAAAGTTCTAGGATTATTGTGGAAATAATTCTTTGGGATCAAAATATAATTTCTAAAAATTCTGGGTATCACTGCAAATAACAAAAGTTTACTCGGCACTTTTGTCATTTCTTAATTTTTAACATATGGCAGTGCCATATTTTCAATGGTAGTGTTACACTACCATAAAATTCTGAGTGTGAGGATAGTCATGGCATAGCGCTGCATGAAAAATTCTCACACTGCCTAAAGAAAATAATTTAAAGTCCCTATTATGTTATTTTTAAGAAAATGGGAATGTTACACATTCTGAAATTGCCTAAATCCCCAATGATTTTTTATGTGCTTGTGTTGCTTGTGCAGGGAGAGGATCCTTATTCGGGAATAGTCCTAAATACAAAGGAAACTCTGCTCGATTTTCTTTAGAAATATCTAATATTGGCTTGTTAAGGACGTGTCCCTATGCACCGATCATGGCTTGGTTTGGGTCGTGACACTCTGGCCGTGTCAGCCTAACACACCAGGTTAGCAACTCTCCTCCTGCTAGTTGGGGTTTGCACAAGGTGCACCAAGTCTAACATTTTTTGCTGTTAGCTACAGTTCTATGAAGTGCTAATACCACAAAACTCATTTCTTTCCTTATATAAATAGATAAAATTTTTGGAAATTATAATACCCTCAAATCAAATTGGAAACAATACATAAGGAAGCTAGTCCCATCCACTTTGCATAAAATCTATAGCTTTCCAATTATGGAAAACTATTTTCTTAAACCTTTACTTTACCCTCCAACTTTCTTAACAAATTCATGCAACACAGATAAATCTGATAAATTATCTAATTCAAAACCTACTATAGATAATCTATCTATTCATGGTACTCTAACTAGAAAAGATAGAAGCTCCTTAGTGAAACCACCGAGCCAAGTAGTCGCTCTGGGAGCAGATCTCACACCATAATAAGATAATATAATTAACCTTATCTATAGAGGTAAAAAATTAACTTAGACTCCCTCTAAACATGAAAACCCCAAGGCTTCGGACTCTAAGACTTCAGATCCAAGCCCAAGAGCAAATCCTTCGGGAAAAGCTTCCTAAATCTTGATAGGAAAGAGCTTTTAAGCTTAAGAATTACCTTTGAGTTCCAAAGAATGGAAAGGAACGTGATGGAGAACTTGGGTCTCCTCCTAGGACATCCCATAGGCTCCCTTACTTGCTCAAACAAAAGAATCAATCAGTAGATTGGCTAAGAATACAACAATTAAGAAGTAAGTAGGGACAAATGGTGGTATAAGGTGGTAAAAATACCATAGATGAGAAATTATTGGAGAAAGAGAAAGAGAGGGCTTGAGGGAAAAGAGAGAAAAATGAGAAAGGAGAGAGAAATTAGAGAGAATGGAGCTAAAAGCCCTCTTTTTATTTTTTCTCGTCAACGTGGGCATGTTGGAGGGGAGGGGGCCACGCTCAAGATTCCAGATCCTTCCTTTCATTGTCCTAGGATCACGTTGACCCATAGGCGTCTGTGCTTAAGCTTGCCTCCGTGCTCAAGCATGGGGAGCTGCACTCGAACGTGGCTCCCAGGTTCCACAATTTTGAGTTTTCTTCCTCTTCTAATCTTCACTGCTTCTCAGGCCACAGTCTTGCACGTATTTATATTTACTAATTTTAAGTTCCTCTTCATTGACTTTAAAACATAAATATAAATAAAGAAATAGCCCCTATTTGAATCCAATAAAAATATTAGAAAAATCAAACTCCTTAAGAATCAAAATCCAACTTTTAGATTCTAGTGCAAATTTATGAAAACTTGCATTTTCTCAAACTTTGGGCGTGTTAATGACTTCCTAAAATTCATTAAAAATCACTCTTCGATTCCCAGATATCTAAGGAAGAATTACCAAAACTTTTGATCTCATGAAAATTTCCCAGTAATATAGCCCTCCAAGGAGGCATAAGGTTCAGACTTAGAATTTTCACAGGGTCCGATAGGACAGAGTACCACCATTCGTGTAATTCTCGACTCAGGTATTACAGGATCCTGCTCTAAGCCATCATTTCGTCCTCAACCTTCTCCACCTCGACTTCCAGCTCTAGGACATGAGGCCTGCACCTTACATTCTGCACTTGGTTCTACTCCCTTCCTTACCCCCAGCTAGCCTAATTTCTAGTGTGCACGGGCCTAATCATCCACCCTATCATAGGGCTCTACAAACCAGTGTGTAAGCTCAAATAAAATAGTAAATCCTAGTAAGTAATTTGAAATTTGAATTTATTACAAATGTTGGATTTTGATTTTATTTTAATGGATGTCTAACTTAGTCTATTTCTTATGATACAGTTAGGTTTCACCTGCTTCAAGCCTACATTAGATCACAAAGGTCTTCGAAGAGAATTTTCGCGACCCTTATACTAGTTTTGTGCAACCCCTCAAAATGCACAGGAGTTATGGTGGAAAGAATAGAGGATAAAACAATAATAATTTTTTTATTATTAATTTTGATATTTTATTCTTACGTATGTCTATTTATCAATATTTAACTGATTATTGTATTACTTGTGTGCAATATCAATTTATCATTAATCGGCATGAAGAGGCTATGGTTTATAGGGCATGGAGCAGTAGGGCCAGCAAGCGGCTTTGGACATGTTCCATGATATTTGAAAGAATCAAGCTAGCACCCGTTGGATCATGACAACATCCTTCGGGAATTGAACGCCTATTGGACTCATGAGAGTTTAAGGCAAAGCAGGTCAAGGCTCGGACGAGTAAAGGATCGGTCTGAAGTGGCTCCCTCCATACTGGAGGCTCTACTACCATCAAAGAAACCTAACTCAGATTAGTAAATATTGTAACATCCTCAATTTCTTGTCGTGCTAAATTACCTCAGTAACCCTGAGTAATTAGGTACTTAATGAGAAATTATGAGATTAAAGCTTAATTAAGGGGTTAACGAAGAGTTTACGAGTTAACTTGGATAAGAAAAGTCAAGAGAGTGCTTAATCAAGATTAGATAATCTCTGATTAAGCAAGGCAGAGCCTTTATAGCTTAGTTAAGTATTAATCGCCCTTAATTAGCTTAATCGAGTTTAATTAAGGTTAATTAAGCTTAATCACAAGATTAATTTTTGTTAATCATGTTCTTGTGTTTTAATCACTAATCCTTGCTTAATCATGTTAATTAAGTTGCAAGAGCACCTAATCACATGATTAAATTTAAATTTAGTCAACTAGACAATAAAGCATCGATGACATCACAAAAGTGAAAAAGTAGAAGACAATATTGCTTTATGTAAGAAAAATATTAGGTCTTATCTAAAGTAAACCCTTTAATTAAGCATTTTGTTCCCTTAATTACAACAAATTAAAGAAAATATCCTCCCCATGCCCACATGAAGGCTACGGCCTCCCCTCCCCCCTCATGCATATTCATTTTCATTTTGTGACTCTTCACTCTCTCTCTAAGTCTCTCAAACCTTCTCACTTCTCTCTACATTCTTTCTTCTTCTTCTTCATCTTCTTCATCATTCTCCACCTCCATAACCAAAGCCCTTCAAAGATCACATCTTTTGGTCTTTGGAGACAAGATCTAAACACTACAAGACTCATTTTCAAGAGAACTCAAGAATTCTCTCCTTGCTCATTCAAAACTGCCACCATCATCTACCAAGGAGGAGTCTTTTTCATCTTCTTCTCCTTCCTCAAAGACTCCATTTTCCAAGCTTAGGTAGTGATCTTCACTCTTTTACTTTATTTGCTCAAGAAAGCTTGAAGCTTGGTTCTTCTCATGACCAAGATTTTCAAGTGAGAACTTGAGAAGATCTTTCATGCTCGTCATGAGCAAAAGTTTCTATTTTTGATAAAATATGTTCATGTTCTTCTTCAAGTGTTCTTGATGTTTATACTTTTGGTAAAATATGTTCATGTTTCTTCAAATGTTCTTGATGTTTCTACTTTTGGTAAAATATGTTCATGTTCTTGTTCATGGGTGTTCTTGGGTTTTTGAAAAGTTTCCTTCTTTAAGTGCCTTAAAGTTTCCATTTTCCTTTCTTGATGGTTGAGATCTTGATGTTTTTGGATGGTGTTGGCGTTGAAAGTTGCCTATATCCCTATGATGATGCTTATGATTGGAAAAGTTGCTACCTTTTATCTTTTCTCTTGATTTGAAACATTCTTGAATACATGAAATTTCAAAAAGTTGGTTACTTGCAACATTAAAGTTGGCGCAAGTTTGGTGCCTTCATAGAAGTCTTATTTTCTTTTGTTTTAAAGACAAGACTATATGTAAAAGTCTAAGCTTTTTGAAATATTAAGCCTTTTTGAGTTATAGAAATGGTATTGTGTCACTTTATGTTTTAAAGACTGATTCTTAGATGCAAATCCTTTCATAAAGTTTTAAATTTTAATCAAGAAGGTGACTTTAAGTCATAAAATTATAAACTTGCATACTAAGTTATGTAAAGGTGGAATCTTGAGATGAATATATAAGTGAAGTTCCAAGCTTTAAGCAAAAATAGCACTTTTGAGTCATAAAAGTGTTAACTCTTATGAAGATCAAGACTTTATAACTCTAAAGTTAATATTTTATATCACTAGTCCATAAAGTAGGAATCTTTTAGACTTTAAGACAACTTTAAATCATAAAGTTGAGACTTTGATAGTCTTAGAATAAATAAAAGTGCCAACTTTCATAAAGAACAAGACTTTTTAATTCAAAAGCTAGTGTCTTGTATCATTATTTCATAAAGATTCAATCTTTAAGGCAAGAACATAATTTTAGAGGCGCTTACTTTCATAAAGAATAAAACTTTATGACTACCTTATAAAGAATAATAACTTTTATAATACTTAAGGTAAGATCTTAGTATGCTAGTGATAAAAGCTTGAAACTTTGTAACTTGGTTAAGTTAAAAATCACCCTTGGTGATTAGTGAACATGGAGTTGTTGGGTTCATAAGTGTGGTTATACATTGTCATGACTCAAGGATTAAAGGGATCTCGAACTCCTTGGGAACAAAAGTATTATTAGGGCTTCTGAGCATACCATGAACTTAGAAATCACTAAGTGCACTATCTCAAGGAAAGGAAACAATCATTTAACTTAATTAATTTAAACAAGTGTTCTATAAGACATGTACTCAAGTAAAGAGCAATTCACATGAGAGCTAAGTAACTAAAAAGCCACATACTTATATTTTAACTATGTGATTCTCTTATGGGTAACCATGGGAAATCATATGATAATTCATAAGACTCTTCACGAAGAATAATGCAACTATAAACCCCTTTAGGGTATGAATGTGTGATGCCATTGGGCATGATAAATGACAAGTTTGATTGAGCTTTGTCTCATGATTGAATGATTATTATGATGATATGAGATAGATATGATAAACTGCTGGTTGAATGTTTATGATTGGCATTTTGGGGGAAACTCCTGTCTAGCCGTTATGCTGCCGGATTTCCGTCAAAATTATGTCTAGTCAAAGAAGTATTATGCATGTAAAGTATAATGATAAGAAAAGAAATAATGGGATATGACCCCTCGATCACTTCAAGGAAATGAGAGACGGTGATCTACAAAGACTCAAGAAACCTCTTTGGGGGAGGCAAGAGTGGCATGGAGGACCCTCCAATTTAGAGGTAACCAATATCGGCTTAGCTTGATTTGGTTAGTACTGTGTGACGACGGATACGGAATGAGCTCATGTCTAAAAGCAGTCTATTTCAAAGAAAAAGTAAAGAATGATAAGCAAGTGCTAAATATGAAAGTAAAGTTAAAGAAAGACTCTAGTCTAATCTAAGTTACATGAATGTGCATGCATCTTCATTCTCTCCTTTGTATGGTCATAAATGTTTATACTATGCTCTCACATGTAAATACTCTTATATTGTAGATTTGAGTCACTTTATATTATGATTACATGAGGAAGATTAAAAGAAACCCACTTCAGGAACTTATGTTTTCAAACCCTTTAAAAATGAAAGTTATGCATACTCACTATTTTCATAATTAAACTCGAAGTGGCTGGGACAATAACGATGACACATTAATGGTCTAGTCAGGATCCTACTGAGAAATCTTATATTTCTCACTCCTACGTTTCCATGTCGTCTTCAGATGGAGTTGAAAGCATCTATGGCAGCACTTCCAGTGGTACCTGACTGAACAAGATGAGGACCTGTCATGTTACTTCACCTAGCTAAGGAGGATCGAGAGAGTAGCATAGTATTTTCTCTTTCTCAAGAGCCCTAATTAGGCAGTTTATGTGTAATTAAGAGCATATAGGAAGTTATGCTACTTAATTTGACCTATTATACATGTGATAACAATTAAGCGTAATGATGATACTTGATTATATATGATTACATTGTTGGTTTAAGGTATTGTATTATGCTATTTCAATTTTTGTCATACATCTCTCTAGTAACTCCGCGATATGAGAAACATCCATATGTATATCAGTAAGTAAGCAATTAAAGGCTCAATTTTCAAGCATAGAGATTTTACAAAAAATTTACATGCTATTTTCATATATTACGCTAATTTCAACTATAAGAACTTCCACTAGTTAAGAGTAACAACTAGTAATGGCATAAAATGACTTAAGCATAGGATGGTATTATTGGAATGTTACAAATATCATCCTTTACACTCATTTAGCTACTTAGTTTTTTGTATTCAATATTGTATGATCATATGAAAATTGTTTGAAATATACGAGAAGAGGATGAATAGGTCACCTACTTAGGGGAGCTATTCCTAGAAACCCATGCCCAAAAGCAGGACAAATCCTAGTAGGTCGATGCTTGATTCGAGGCCATAAGTGCTTAATTTTAGTTTTTGATACTTTCAATTTATTTTATTTGCCATATCTTAATTTTGATTTAATTTGTTTTGTTTCATTCAATCGTAGAATGAATTCAACCAACGCTTGACTGTGGTGATCGCAGCAAACCCAAAAGAAAGATGGGACTACTACAGACTGCCCAACTATTGGTGATGACGAGATACGGACCTAGATGATTGGTGGTCGCTTCAGGGGTCAAATATATGGCATGGCGACTGCCTATAGCAGCTCATATTCTCCAACCTCAATTTCCAGAGCTAGGTTTTATTCGGGTTGATATGGAGGATATCTGAGATCAAGTGCATGCACTTATTGAATTAGTGTAGAAGCAGTTCGTGGAGGTGGATAAGAGGTACATGGAGCTGCACAAGCGACATGAGAAGGAGAAAGAGGAATGGAGGTAATAGATGCAACCGATTCAGCAGAAGGTGATGTCCACGTATAGGTACTTCGAGCAAATGTAGAATGGTGATTCATCATCCAGTTTACAACCTGCAGAGCCTTTACCAGCTCCACCTCGACTTCCACCTCCAGCGCATGACCACAGAGACTCAGAGGGCATTTTGGATACTATCGATGATCAATATTCATAGTTTTTAGTATTTTTTTTTCTATCCTAGAATTTTATGTTGATAGTTTATATTTTTATTTTTTAACTTGCTATAACATTTGTTACAAATTATATTTATATATGTTGTATTGTATTATATTTTTAATTATATAGATTGTATAGATTTGTGAATAATTAAAATAATTATTTAAAATATTTAACTATTAATTTCAATTCGTAATAATATAATCTAGATTAAAAAATAATAATTTGCCATTATGATTTAATTTTAAAATATTATTCTTTTAATTATCGACACAAATTTAGCCAATAATTATGAAGATTAAAATATTATTTCTTAAATTGCTAACAAAAATTTTGTCGATAAAAAATAGAATATATTATTACCAACATTCATTGGTAATTTCGTCAATAAAATACTTTTCGATAGATTTTAGTATTTTTTTGTTGAAAATTCTATCGGTAAATACCACGTTTCAACTAGTGCAATGGATGTATTACAAATCAAACAAGTTTTTTTTTATTTATTTTTAAGAATCTCAGAAAATATTCCTAGGAATTTTTTGTGGGGACTACCAAGCTAGGATTGGTTGAAATGACATTTTTAAAGGATTGTGTTGAAGAGGCCGAGCTAGTTACAGAGCCAAGAATGATATGACTTTGACTACAATTGAAGAATTGTGCTAATCTAGATCAATTTATACTATTTGAGTTGAACTGGATCGTTTTAATGTTATTTGGGCCCTTTTGAATTGTTCATATTAATTATTTATAGTTTTGCCCTAGTCTATTAGTTATAAGCAAATCTCATCAAAACTTTTGATATGAGATCAAATTTTTTAGATAGGATCAAATATTTTTAAGATTTTTTAATTTTTATTATCTTTCCCTTTTATGTTTTAAATAGGCAAATTAGCCTGTAGACTATTCAATTTTGATATTAATACTATTGTAAGGTATATTTCTTTTTCTCTTATACTTTATGAGTTTTTAATATTCTTGGTTCTTATTTCATCTATAGATAAAGAGTCAAGAGTCCAAACCCTTATCTAAGGTTCTCCATCACTGGTTGGTTGATGGTCACGTGGGCATATCCCAAGGTTCTTATTTATGGATTGAGTAATGGTTACAGGTGTCATACGATTCTAAATCTCTTATGAGTGTTATATCTTTACACAGTGTTTGCATCAATTTTAGTGCTAAACAAACAAATTTCATGGAATATCCAGAAATGACATTTGTAGGCATAACATCCTAGGAATGTGATTCCTAGATATAATTTCAAATCTTCTAACAAACGACCCCTTAGATACTGTTAATATGATCCTTCAGGGAGATCACCTCTATCACAAATATGCTACCATTTTCTACAAGATTTGAACATGGCTAAGAAAAGATTGGTGGATTGTGTAGCTTTGTCATACACTAAGAGAAGGGAATAGTTTTGTAGATTATCTTGCCAAAGAGGTAACCAATAACAGGAAGATGGATTTATGGTCTGGAGCGCATCTAGTTCCGCACTCTCTTCGCTCCTTCTGGTTGATGCATCATGCGTGACCTTCATTAGGAAGTATCTCTGCTTGCTTTGGTTTTCTTGTTCAATTTCATATGTACAAAGAGAAAAAAATCAAGTTAAAAACGTCTTATGTAACTCAGAAAGAGATGGCTGAGGTCGAGATCATAAGTAACCTTGACCTTTATATATTTAGTTCTTTTAAATTACAATATTTAAAATAGGTTGCTAAAATATTAAAAAAATGTTAAAACTCTTTAATAACATTTTTATTAATGTTGTATGAAATTTATATTACTAAAAAGTTTTGACAACAGTTTTTTTTATAATTTATTAATATTTTTTGAATGTTGCTAAATATTAATTATATTGTAGTGAGAAGAGGATGTGAGTTTAAATTTTAGAAAGAAAACTCTTGTAAAAAAATCATATAATTTTTACACTCAAGCAATCGAATGATAATTAGTTTTATGAATAACTCAAACGAGTCAAACATCTAGAAATACATGATTGTTAAAAAAAAGAGTCCTATGTGTTAATTATACCTGTGACAATGTAAATCCATTGCTATCTTGATGAGCTCATTCCATTTTCTCCAAAAGCTACAAGGAAATAGGACAATAAATTCCGAAGTCATGGTGCCAGTTCTCCGTTTATAATATCGCAGCCGTCGTTAACAATTACAAGAAATATAAGAAGAACCCAATGGCGCAGTGATCACCCCACATTGCTTGCTATAAGCCTATAAGAGTGTTTTTATTTTTTTCTAGATAATAGTTTAAAAAGGTGTGGTTTGATAGTGTTTGATTTGTTTTATTTTATTTCTCCTAGTTAACTTATTGGAAGGAGCCGAGAACGGCAGGTTGCATGCCAATGTCATGCACTAAATGTCTAATCGAAGGATTTAAATAATTTAAAACAATGAATATCGTTAAATGAAATGACATTGAGCCCGATTGAGATTGATTTGTAATATATATTTGAAATTTTTAATAAATATTTTTTATTACAAAAATACTGCATATAGAAAAGGTCAAGTGAGAGGAGTGATTAATTGTGAGAGTGAAATGAATAAATTTTAATCATTGAATCTTACATAAATGATCAAGAATAAAATATAAAGTCATGTGATTTTTTTAAGTGATCATGTGATCTTTAAATAACTTTAAATCTTGATCATCTATATATAATTATATGACCTAAATTTACTTTCCTCACTTTTATAATAAACTACTCTTCCTATATGATACATCTCTATATATATAATTAAAAATATTTATTAAAAATTTCAAATATATAACTTTCTTGAAAAGGACGGCACCTACACACTATTTTGTTTGATATATAATTAATTATATATCATTCAATTACTTTTAAGTATGCATATAATTATTTAACTAATTTGTATAATTTTACGACATCAACAATTCCGTTTTTATAAAATTAATAATTGAAATATAAATATAGTATAAATAATGTTATAATAATTACTAAAATTAAAAATATTAACGGACTTGTTGGTGTCGGTGAACTCACTAACTCTTTTTCATCATAATTCATTATTTTTGACAATTAGTATAATATCTATCATAATTATAATAATTATTATTAATTACTGATTTAAAGAAATAAAATAAGATAAAAATAAATAAAATAATAAATAAATCTTATTAGTTACTTTAAGATAAACATGATCAAATAATAATTTTTATCAATCATTAAATCAAATTTTTAAAGAGAAATATAATTATTTAAGTGTATTTTGTTATTCAACTATAGTTATATTCAAATAACTTTTCGCTACACAATTATGATTAATTCTCACAGTACTCTCTACTCTTATTTATTTTTATCTTGGTAGAACAAAAAACTATGAAAAAATGAATAGATAAATATGTAGTAACTGACTATTGGCTGGTATCTATGAGCACATGTGTACAAGTGAGTGTGGGAGTATAGATTGCCAAGATACGGATGATAGCAATTTTCAGATTTTATATTTAAAAAAAAAAAAGAGACCAAAACCATTCTTAATCAATTAATTTTTTCTTAAGGATATATTGGTAACTTAGGACCAGTAGATTTAATGAAGAAATAGAATATAAAGTTGGAGGCTAATTTGAATGAAGAACAGAATATTGGACCCAATTAGCTTTAACTTTCACGGATATGTTGCATATATCTGGTATACTTTCAAAATCTTACGATGATTATGGCTTGCACACCAGGCCAGCTTTCAAAAGAAAAAGTAAAATGCATCATATAAAAACTTTTTGTAGTTTTGTTGCTTGTCTGTATATATACATCGAGGAAGGTGCTTTTCTGTCACACACAGACGTTTCTTGCCTTACAGCTTAGACATTCATTTTCCAGCATCCACAAGATTTTAAATATCAAATTCTATAAATACACAACGTACTACCAACCTAAGCAATATCCAACACATTATTAGTTTCCTATTCGAGTGCCGGAATTCAGTTATGGCTTCTAGCCGCCAAAGTTCACCAAAGACTTCCAATTGCCAAAGCAATAGTAGCAGCAGCTTGCATCAAAGCGAAGTAGTGGCAGTTATGATACCTTTCCCAGCACAAGGCCATCTCAACCAGCTTCTACACCTGTCACGCCTAATCTTGTCACACGACATACCTGTGCATTATGTTGGCACAGCCACACACAACCGTCAGGTTACAGTTCGTGTCCAAGGTTGGGACCCTAAATCCATTTCAAACATCCATTTCCATGACTTTGAAGTTCCTCATTTTGATTCCCCTTCTCCCAACCCCCATGAAGAAACCAAATTCCCATCTCATATGGTTCCTTCCTTTGAGGCTTCCTCACATCTTCGTTAGCCTGTAGCATCACTTCTGCAATCCCTTGCATCAGAAACTAGAAGGGTCATAGTGATCCATGACTCCCTAATGGCATCTGTGGCACAAGATGCCACAAACATAGCAAATACTGAGAATTACACCTTTCACAGTGTCTCTGCCTTTTAACTTGTTCTTGTTTCTTTGGAGTGAAGTGGGAAGCCCTGATCTAGAAAGTTATCATGTCCCAGAAGCTCCTTCTCTGGAAGGGTGCTTTACAGACCAATTTATGGATTTCGTCACAGAACAAGTCAAATTCCACAAACTCAGTGATGGGAACATCTACAACACAACCAGGGTCATTGAAGGTCATTACATGGAGTTGATAGAACACATCACTAGTAGCAAGAATCACTGGGCTCTGGGGCCCTTCAACCCTCTATCCATTGAGATGAAATGCTCAAAAGGAAGGCACATTAGCATTGAGTGGCTTGATAAACAGGAGCCAAAGTCAGTTATGTATGTATCTTTTGGGACAACAACAACTTTGGTAGAGCAACAAATCAAACAAATTGCAATTGGATTGGAACAAAGTAAGAGAAAATTCATCTGGGTGCTGAGAGATGCTGACAAAGGAGACATATTTGATGGGCATGAAGTTAGAAGACATATTCTTCCTGACGGGTTTGAAGAGAGAATTGACGGCAGAGGGTTAGTTGTGAAGGATTGGGCACCCCAGTTGGACATTCTAAGCCACCCTTCAATAGGAGGGTTTATGAGTCATTGTGGATGGAACTCCTGCATAGAGAACATAACCATGGAAGTGCCAATAGCAGCATGGCCTATGCACTCTGACCAGCCAAGGAACACAGTTTTGATAACAGAAGTGCTAAAGGTTGGTTTGGTTGTGAAGGATTGGGCTCACAGGGATGAGTTGGTGACTACATCAATTATTGAGAATGCTGTGAGAAGGTTGATGGCAACAAAGGAAGGCAATGAGATGCGACAGAAAGCGTTAAACTTGAGAGATACCATCCTTAGATCCATGGATGAAGGTGGCGTTTCACGACGTGAAGTCGATTCCTTCATTGCTTATATCACTAGATAGTATACTTCAGCATCAAACACACACATACACACTTTACTTTGCCCAATGCAGAGGATGGTCTTACAAAATGGGGGTACCATAAATTGGAAATGGTAGAATTCATAGTAAGTGAAGTGAATGTAGAATATGTTGCTGGTGTATCGCTTTAATGAACCTAAATTCAACTTTTTATTATCTTTTATGTTTGTTTGAAGATGTGGTTTAAAATTTCAAATAAATTAAAATATTAGTATAATAATAAATTTTATAATATTATAGCAATATCTTTATATTACAAAGAAATTTTTGCAAAAAGTTATTATATACAATAAAAAATCAAAATCTAAGCAATGTTAATACAATAATTTTTATAAAAATACTAAGTTTCAATAAATTTAATTGCTAGCAAATAAATAAGAAAAAAGAAGAGAGATTTTATTAAGGAGAGGGAGACACTTTAATATATTTTTTTATAATTGATAATTCTTAGAGTATTAATTAAAAATTGAGAATAGTTAATAGTAGTTGTTTTCAATTTTATCGAGTTAATTCATGGAATTATTATTCCAATTGATCTATTTGCTATTCCAAACACAGAAATTATAAATAAGAGGTTCCAATTTCAATTCTGAAATGTCAAAGGAGGTTTTAGTTTTAATAAAATTTGCCATGGAAATTAGAGTGTATTTGTTTGTGATTTTTTTAGCAAAAAATTACTTTTTTATTGAAAAAATTAATTTTCATATATTTGGATTTTTTTAAAAAAATCAAAATATCAAAAAAACTGTTTTTATTTTTTATTTTTGTTGAACGTGAAAAAAGTAGCTTTTAAAAAAAATTAGTTTTTAGTTTTTTCAATTATATATAAAATTTAACTTTCATAATCACCTTTTTAAAAGCTCAAACAAACGCACCTTTAATGATTGAACTTTCAAGGTGAATTTGGGATCTAAATTAAAGTTTCAAAGTTAAAGATATGCGGATTAGAATGATTGAAATGAAGAAGGATTGAGCTCATACCAATTGAATGTCATATTCTAAACCTTTCCTTTAATGAGAAGAGAAAATAGAAATTAAAGAAAGATAATGGAAGGGAAAAAAAAAAGAGAGAGAAGAGAAAATAAAGTAAAAATTTCATTTTCTCTCCTATTGCTTGGATAAGATTTGGAGAACATAAATCAACCAATTTAATTTTAATGTATTGTCAGTGTAAAAATGTTTTGGAGTGACATTTATCATATATTGCCACATCAGCAAAAAATATTTAACTCAACTACCACTATCCGAAAAATTTTATAAATAAGAGTATGTGATTGGATGAGTAAAACTCTTTTATACTGATAAGTTATCAAAATTAATCTCTAAATCAAAAAATAAAAAATAAAATAGGCAAAAGAAAAATCATGCCTTACTCAAAAAATGGAAAAATCAAATTTTAAAATAATCATAAGAATAAATGAAATATTTGGGCCTAGTGGGATTAAAATCAACTCTCAAATGATATTTAATTTTAGATTGCAATAACAGGAGGAACATGACAAAATTAAAAAATAAATAAATCAGCTCATTAATTTAATGCCAAGCAATTGGCTCAGTGGAGTAAGACAAGGTCTTGCATCTCACAAGTCACAAGTTCGGGCCCCACTCGCCTCTTTGAGATAAGGTAAATATAAGCTCCTCTATAAATGCTCTAGGCCTAGAAGCTTTTCTTGCCTTAGACTAGGACATGATCCCTTCACTTTAAATTTATTTCTACAAAAAAATAAAAAAAATCAACTCATTAATTTGAGTTGATGTGCTAAAATGATCAAAATAATTGTTTGATAAAAAGAAATCAATTGATTAAATTGTGTAGAATATCAACTAAGTCTATCACAATCTGATGAACTATGGTTCAAATCTCAACTAGGAGAATTGCTTACATTAAACTGTCTCACTGTACTCAAATAAGATTGTCTCTAGTAGAAGGATTTATGTGGGAAACCAAAAAAATTGTGTGAAATAGCATTGATAGAAAGCAATATATAATTTTTTTATATTTCACACACCATAGGAATAATATATTATTAATACTAAAAGATAAAAAATATTTACCTAATATTGAAGATCCAATAATACATGTAATAATTTGAAACTTTTTATTAATCTTTTGTGTAATACTCTCCCAGGTGCAATACTATGCTTAATCATAGTATCACACTCAAGAGTTGCTACTAATACATAAACGGACCTTGTTGTGATAATGACATTTGGTCGTCGTCCAATCTCAAATAACTTCGTCTAGGAATGACCATATTCAACATCTAGACCATATTCAACATTTCCTGAGCTATCTAGAGATAACATAGGAACATACATATGATTGAGAAACATAAATTCTTAGTCGGATTTCCTATACTACCATATATAGTATTATCGTTATTATCTCCAATTGTTTTGGTTTATTATGAAAAAGTGATCATGCCATGTAGACTATAAATTTCTATTTTATAAAGTTAAAAATATCCTCTTGAAGCAGGTTAATTTTATTCACATAATTGACAATGAAGAGAGCAGTTTCATAATAGAAATGAAAAGAATATAACTTATGCATATGTAGATGCATATCATATAATGATGCAAGTGCGCTTTCACTAATCTTTCTTGGCTTCCTTTAGCTATTTTTAATCTTTACTGCCTTTGGGTAGTCTAATCTTAGGGTGAGCTTAACTCGTGATCGTCGTCATATGGTACTGACTTGCGAGGGGACCTGCATGCCTCTAGACTTGGAGGGATTTCATTCTGACCACGTGCCTCTAAATTGAAGGGAACACTTCTGGCCATGTGTCTCCAAAATAGAGGAATCTCATCTGACCACATTTCTTCAAAGTAAAGGGATCTCATCTAGCCACGTGCCTTCAAGGTAGAGGGATCTCATAGTTTTAATTGCCTTTATCAAGAGGGATCTCATAACTGCCTCCAAGTAAAGGGACGCACATCTTATTTATTTAACTACCTTCACAAGGAGGGATCCAATAACTGTCTCCAAGTGAAGGGACCTCATCTTGTCATCAGTTTGTCCATTCATATTCTTTCATTATTCATATGCTCATATAGTCATGTATGCTTGAGGAACTTATAATCATGATACATAATTCATATATTTCTGCTAGAATTTGGCAACATAATCGCTAAAACATGAGGTTTTCCAATATATAGGCAATAATAATTCCAACTAGCCAATCACAGCAAATGGAATCATTATATTCATATATCAATGCCACATCATCATGATAATGAATTGTAGCAATAACTCAACCATTGGTTCCTTATAGCTTATGGGTCTCCTAACTCTTGAAATCATTAAGTTATCCTAACTTTCCTCAAATCTGTCCTATTTTATAAATTGCACCAAAATTTTATTTTAATTTATTTTAATCTAAAAATTTACTATGCTGTAGCTTTATTAGTCTTCTTTCAAATTTCTTTGGTCCCACTAAGTTTTGATATGTATAATTTAAGTTATTAAAGTTTTACTCAATACTACCTTGTTTTAGGATAGATTCATATATCTAAACTTAAAAAATCACTAAAATTCCATATTACATCATATTTATCCAAAATTTATATCCATATGTAGCTATTTGGATTATTTTCCAATCCCAATAAACTTCAATCCAATTGGATAAGCAGAGCTCAAGTTATGAGCTCCTAGAAAGGGCTAACCTATTTTAATTTGAATAGAGCATAGGTCATTTTCACTAAATTACTGGAGAAAATATACTTATGATCTAATTTTGAAATTTTTATTACATTACTATATGTGTTTGCTTTCTAAAAAAATTTCCTTCACTTAATTTTAAGCTATATAGGGTGAGTTATGCCCCTTACATCACACTCTGGTCAAGACATAGAGTGAAACCCAATAACCAACTTCAAAAATTTATAACTAATTAAATTTAAATCCAATGATCTTATAATTTATACTATTGGATTGCTCTTGAAGTATAGTTTCATTAAAAAAAATTTCAAGTGAATTTGAGACCTACGGAGTGAGAAATATTGTTCAATGTATGGACGGTTACCCTAAGGTTATCTCTTAGCATTTTTGTTTATGTATTCTTTTGGTAGTTTGATCAAGTCTTTAACCTAGACCAATGATTCCTATCTTAAATCATTCAAAGCAAGTCATATTAACATCAAATATCATCAAAGAAGAGATGACATAAGAAAGCATATAAAACTCTAACAATCATATAAACCATAGAAATCCATCAATATAAGAAATCCTACCTAAAAGCACCACTTGTACCTTATAAGTTAGAGTTTCTTGGTGGCTTTTCTTCAATAACGCTTCTAGATGGTGATGGCTTTTCTTCTTATCCTTGGTGGTTGAAACTATCTGATTCAAAGGTAGAAAGATTATGAGGTTATGTTAAGTGTTTTTGAGGAAACACAAAGATGTAGTGAAAATTTTTGAGCAAAAGAAGGCAAGATGCACCTGGAACTTTGGGTGAAGGTGGAAAGGTGCAAGAAGCGAATGAAGTTAAAGAAAGAAATGGAGGTTGAGAGTTTAAGGAGGTTGGCTGAATTTTTCTTGGGGCAAGGAAGGAAAAATTTTGTGCCTTGTGTCCTAAGTTTGGAAGAATTGAAAAGGGATGTGATTGGTGGAGTTCAATGGAAGTTTAACTTTTGTTGATTTTCTCTTTGTGTGATCATAATTTGGCCAACAAAGTTGAGTTAGGTAGCTAATTTTTAGCCACATATTCTAGAATTTTTGATTGATATTCATGCTATTACAGTATAGACTCTTACCAATTTGATTCTTGTATAACCAAGGCACCGTTAATAGATAATCTTTTTCTGCTTGCAAAACATACCCATTTTTCTACAAGGAACTTTGTAATATTTCTACTCTAGAATTAGTGTTTCCTTGTTGTACCTATTTGTATATCTATAATATATCTAAAAATTCAATTAATTAAAAGTGCTAATTATATGCACTAAAATTAGGATGTTACATTTTATATCTTAAATAAATATATTTATTTCATAAACATATAATTCTCTTTATTTTAGTTGAGTAGTAGAAAGCTTATGTGCTTCAAGAATCAATTTCTTCTCTTATATAAAGGAAAAATTACAATTTGTCATGAAGAAAAAGACAAAAAAGAAGAATTTGTTGGAAATAGTTCTGGCCCGTAGGTATTTCACATGGAACTAAACTCGACACTAGCTGTAGTTGATTGTCATCTATGGCTAAAAAAGTGACTGAACAATACTATCTGTGTCATAACAGTTAAATATTCAATACAGCTAAGCATGTAAAATATCCACATGTCATATTCTTGTTTAGCCACTTATTAGCTTCACCGTAAATTTTCTCTTTAACGCTTCACCAGAGAAAGCACCCTCTTTTTCATGAGTAGGAGCAACATCAGAGTTGGCTTTGGTTGTGATTGCGAGGATTACCGGTCCCTGAAAAGATTCGGTTTAATTTGCCATAATAGTTTGCCTTCTAACGACCATAGATGGAGGAAAGGGATATCAACTTCTTGGGAGGTGTGGACTTTGTGATGCAGACGTAGAAGATGTAATGCTCGTGCACTGCTTGAGGGATTGCCCTCGTGCTAGATCAGTTTGGGTGGTACTTGGACTGTCTAGTGTGTTGAACTTCTCCACGTTATCAGGATGGGATTGTATCCTTGAATTTTGTGACAATGCAATCTTCTTACCTGGAATATGGTGGCCATGGAGGGCTAAGAATGCATTTCTCTTGCAAATGAAGAGTAGGCAGTGTTTTGAATTATTGAAAAACCTGTCAATCAGTTACTGATACACAGACTCATCAATGCAAGCAACATGCACACGCAAGCTCCATTGTACATCTTGTATCATGGGAGAAGCCTCTGCAGGGGATGTGCAAGCTAAATACATATGGCAGTGTAATAGGTAATACTGGTTTAGCTGGGATAGGAGGAGTATTGAGAAACGAAGATGGGTCTTGGCTTGGTGGTTTTTCAGGTGCATTTGGACACACAACTATCCTTCATGCTGAGTTGCTTGCATTACTATGTGGATTGGAATTTGCTTGGGAGAGGGGAGTTAGAAACTTGAGATGTGGAATTGCTAGTGTGACTCATTAGATATTGTTAATCTAATCCTTCAGGGAGATCGCCTCCATCACAAATATGCTACCATTATCTACAAGATTTGAACATGGCTAAGAAAAGATTAGTGGATTGTGTAGCTTTGTCATACAATGAGAAAAGGGAATTTTTGTGCAGATTATCTTGCTAAGGAGGTAACCAATAACAGCAAGATGGATTGACGGTCTGGAACTTGCCTAATCTCGTACTTTCTTTGCTCCTTCTTGCTGATGCATCATGTGTGACGTTCATGAGGAAGTAACTCTGATTGCTTCGGTTTTGTTTTTTAACATGTACAACAGAAACAAGCAAATGAAAAACATCTTATTCAACTTGGAAAGAGATGGTGAATGTTACAAGTACTATTGAGCTCTGAAAACACTTACATATTTAGTTTTTTATTTAAATTACAAGATTAAAAATATGTTGCTAAAAATATATAAAAAAAAATGTTGTGAAAACTTTTTGGCAAGATTTTTATTAATGTTGGATTATTATTTTTTTGGTCTTTTGTTAATGTTTACCAACAAGTTTTAACAACAGTTTTTTAGAATTTAGTAACAATTTTTAAATGTACTAAATTTTAATTATATTGTAGTGAGAGGAGTACGTGATTTCAAATCTTAAGAAACAATTCTTGTGAAAAAATTGTATAATTTTTATGTTCCCCAATTGAATGAGTATTAGTTTTATCAACAATTCAAATGAGCCAAACATCTAGAAATATATAGCTGTCCCAAAAAAGTCCTATGTGGCAATCAATTATATCTCTGATGATGTAAATACATTGTCTTATCTTGATGAGCTCATTCCATTTTCTCCAAAAGCTAGCTACAAGGGAATAGGACAATAAATTTTGAATTCAAGTTGCCAATTCTCCATTTATTATATCGCAGCCGTCATTAACAATTACAAGAAATATAAGACAAGCCAAATGGTGTAGTGATCCCTCACATTGCTAGCTATAATAGTGCTTTTTTTTTTTAAATAATGGTTTAAACAATAAAAGGTATGGTTTGATCCAAGTGTTTGATTCGTTTTATTTTTCCAAGTTATTTTTTTTGGGAGGAGGCAAGAATAGCAGTTTGCATACCAATGCCGTGCATTAAATGTCTAAATTAGGGATGGTAATCGTATCTATAGGGTAGAGATATACTCCCCACTCTCGGTCTCCATCTAGAATTTTGCCACTGTCCCCATCCTTATCTCCATTGTAGTCCCCATTCTCCATTTGTAATGTCTCAAGTTAACTATATCTATAATTAATACTAATGAGGATTAATTAATACTAAATTTATAAATGGGAGAGGGAAGTGTAGAATAATGAACATAATGTCCTAGGTTAAATAAAAAAGATTTTGTCGATAATAGAATCTTAACAGCACCATAAAAAATTTAAGAATAGTTTTTGGGGACACAAGAAATTCATTTGATAGGAATTTAAAATACAAGATAACCTGATTATTATATAACAAAAACTAATTTTTGTGGTTAAGAATTAACCACCTTGGTAAAAAAATCAAGAGCAAATTTTCACCACAAAATTTAATTGACTTTATCACCAACTTAATAAAATTAAAATAAAAGAAAGAAAAACCATCATTTTCTTCTCTCTCCATCCTCAAAGTTGTGAACTTCTTCCTCCCACTCTACCTACATTTTTGTTGTTCTTCTTCTTCTCAAAACTTGTCCTTCCACTTGTTCTTGTTGGATGCCACCCAAAACCCAAGCTCCACCACCTTTACTTGACTCAAAGTAAAGCCAAAAACCTCCTATTTTGGTCCAAGGGAGTTGCTGTCATTGAAGGAGAAAGAAGGGGGCTGGTGGTTGTTTGTAGTTTAAGAGAGTTTGGAGTCCAAAGAGCAAGTTATGAAGAGCTTATAGCTTTGGAACCAAGGTAGGTGTCCTAGAACTTGTGTTGTATTAAGTTATGTCATGAAGCTAGAGTTTCATGTTCTTTATTTTCTATGCTTGTTGATGGCCGATTATGATGCTATGTGGTCCTGTTTTAGTTTGTGAAGTTCAATTCGTGGTGATATTGAGTAAAGAACCAGAGGAACACAAACCAAAAATTCTGCCTTGGGAGTAAAACTGGATAGTCATGAACCCGTGGATTATAACTCAAGCTAGAAATTTCAAAATGAGGTGAAACCAATTTTGTATAATAATTAACTCACCTATAAAATTCGAGATTGAAGAGTAAGTTGTGAAATTTTGAATTTACGATGTGAGCTAGGAGAAACAAACCTGAGCAATTTGATAAAAAGATGAATTTTTAGTAATTTTCCACTTTTAGGTGCTTAAGTTTATCCCATGACAGGATAGTAATAGAGAAAACTTGAATAACTTAAGCTATATATCTCAAAATTTAGTGGGACTAAAGGGATTTAGAAATAGACTAGTAAAGCATCACCCCTGTAAAATTTGAGACCAAAATGACTTAAAGCCAAATTATGGTGGATTTTAGAATTTTTGGGTAAATTTGAAGAAATAGACTATTGCAAGATTTCAACTTAAAACTAGAGTTGCAACTAAACTAGTTGGCAAGATTGAGTATAATGCATTGAGTTGATGCATTCTCGGGAATTGTAAGATGATATGCTTATTACTTGAACTCTGTGATATTGGTGCGACCTTATGTGCCTAAGTTGACCATATTTGCATTGAAGTCTTGCTATATGTCATTACTAGCCCTACATCTCTAGAATTTTGGCTGGTTATTTGCTATTTTAAATTTTAGAGAACCTCCCAATACAGCCGTTGTGCTGCTGGAACTCCGCCTTTCTTTCTAAAAGATAATACTCATGAGTCTAGTAGAAGTGCAAGATGTAATTATGTTAGATTATATGATAATATAGTTACATGAAAAGTATATAATATGATCATAAGAATTTCATAAGTTAATTAAGTGACGTGTCGGCGTCTACCAAGTAGTGGGCTAGGATGCCACGATCACGTATGAGGGAATTTGCCTACTAAGGATGGCGATATGTAATGCTCAGACGAGCGCAAGTTATTATTTTGGGGACAGTAGAGCGTAACACCCAGTCATGTAAAAAGGATTGTCTACTAGTGATAGCAATACTTAATGCTCAGGCAAGCATAAGTTAATATGCTAAGGACAACAGAGCGTAACACCCAGTCATGTAAAGAGGATTGCATCCTGAGGACGGCAACCCATAATACCCAGGCATGTGTAAGGTTGCACCTGAGGACAGCGGTATATAACGCTCAAGTGTAGATACATGTAGGCACTCTAGGGACGACAAGATGTAACGTCTAGGTGTATTAAGCAAAGAAGGTTAAAGGTAGGCACTCTAAGGACAACGAGATGTAATGCTTAGGTATGTTAAGCAAAGAAGGTTAAAAGACAAGTAAAAAGAACAAGGATATGTAAGTCAAGGAATATTACTTCATTCTCATAAGTATCTTTACCTTAATTTTGAACTAAGATAAGTAAGGTTGATTAATTATTACGTTATTTGGATTAGATGATTGATAAAAGAAACCCACTTTAGAAGATCATGTTTTCAAACTTTTAAAATGAAGCTTGTTTTTTCTTGGTATTCTCACCCCTCTTTTATAATGAACTAAAGTGATTGGGGTGATAACGATGGCACTATTACTATTAGCCTAGGGCTACGTACCGAGAAAATTATATTTCTCATCCCTGTGTGTTCTCGTGTCATCTCTAGATAGCTCAAGTGACCCTTGAAGGCAAGTTCCTAGGAGTTTCTAACTAAGACCGGCTAGTCGATTAAAGGTTGAAGTAAAGCATATATATTATAGTACTAAATGATTGATATCATAGTTGAAGCTCTTAGTGAAGCTATTCTGTATTTTTGACATGTTAAGACTAAAGGTTTGGTATGTATATTAATAAATATGACTATGATGTAACTTTTATGTATGTAAAAGAGTTTCTAGTTTCTCTATTAGCTTGCTTACTTTTGCTCATAATTACGAAGTAAATATCATGTTATTTTCTCAAAATTACAGTAAATAATCGAGCAAGATTCGTTAATATATTAGTAACAACTCCTTGAAGTCAAGCATATATATTATAGTACTAAATGATTGATATCATAGTTGAAGCTCTTAGTGGAGCTATTTTGTATTTTTGACATAGTAAGACTAAAGGTTTGGTATGTATATTAATAAATATGACTATGATGTAACTTTTATGTACGTAAAAGAGTTTCTAGTTTCTCTATTAGCTTGCTTACTTTTGCTCACAATTACGAGGTAAATATCATGTTATTTTCTCAAAAATACAGTAAATAATCGAGCAAAATTCATTAATATATTAGTAAGTGTGATGTTATAATTTAAGCATAGTATTGCATCTGGAAGGGCGTTACATTATTCCCTAAGAAAAGAGAAAAATCTAAATAAAATACTCTTAAATCTCCATGATTCACTATAACATTATCCAATACAATACAATCCAAATTAAAAATGAAATACATGATGCAAATTTATCAAAAGACAACTAGATCCAATATCATAATTGCTAAGTTTTTTTTTTTTTTTTTGGTTATATATATATATAAGGGCATTCAAGTAAATTCATATCAATGAGGATTTAGTAGGTCCCCATAAGGCGAGGACCTCATCCCTCACCCCTACCCCTTCTACTAAACGGGAACCTTTGCCCATCCTGTGGGGACAAACTTGTCCCTGTCCCCATCCCCATCGTGGGTAATCTCAATGAGTATCCGCTTTAGTGAGTTTTTTGGCCACGTATAGTCTAAATTGAAGGATTTAAATAATTTAAAACATTGAATGCAGTTAAATGGAATGACTTTGAGCCTGATTGTGATTTTTTTTTTGGTAAAAAAAAATGAAATAGAAAAAATTATTTTGTAATTAAAAATCTTTATTAAAAAGTTGAAATACATAACTCTTTTCTTGAAAAGGATGGGACTTACACACTATCCTATTTGATATATACTTATTATTATTATATATCGTTCAATTATTTTTAAGTATACATATAATTATTTAACTAATTAGTATAATTTTACAATATCAACAATTTCTTTTATATAAAATTAACAATTCAAATATAAATATGATATAAATAATTTTATAATAATGCGTAAAATTAAAATACTAATTAACGGACGTGTTAGCGTCGGTGAATTCACCTTGTGATCATAATTTATTATTTTTGACTTACAATTAGTACAATATCTATTATAATTATGATCATTATTATTAATTGATAATTAAATATGTAACATCCACCGTTTTTTCGTTTAATTATTTGGTTTATCGAATAATTGAGAATAATTAAAATTTGGTTAAATAATTATTTAGAATCAATTGATTAGCAATTACTTAAGTTTAGATATGAGGGAATTAAGTTAGAAGTATAGGAGATTTCATAAAATTTTATTGAAAACCGATTTACCGATTTAAAGGAAATCGGTAAAATTACGGTATTTTAAACTGTCGGAACCGAACTAGTAGAATTCCAATTCTTTTACCCTACCTTGAGTGGCTGATAACTCAGCCACTTGACTCCCAAATGTGACGCCACTTTGGCCACAATTCATGGGAGGCTTGGCTGAATTTCAGCTATACAAGAATCCACCAATCACATGTTAAAGAAGCCACCTATTTATACTCCTTCAATCAGATTTTTCCTCCCCTTCTTTACCCATTAGACTGCGCCTCTTCTCCTCTCCTTTCAGCCCTTTTCTTCTCTTCTTCACTCACATAACTCCAGCCAACCATCAAGCCTAATCAAGTCTTGCTCATCCAAGCCCCAAAAATCAAGCAAAAATCACATATAACAAAGGTAGAGGTTTAATTCTTGCATCAATTCTGTGATCTTGGCTGGCTGAGGGTGGAATATTTTCACCATCTTTGATGTATTGATTGCATGATTATGATAATATATGGCTGGTTATTGGCTGTTTGTTTGGTTACAACCGAATTGGAAGCAAGAAAGACTGCAAATAAGAAGAGCTGAGGGGCTGGAGAACCGAAAACCCTCGGCAGTCTGTACAGCAGAGTGTACGGCTCCACCTACAGCCGATTAAATCTGATGAAACCATTTTTATATGAAACTAGATATCTAGGGCTTTCCATACATATATATATAAGGCTTTTGGATTAGTATTGAGAGAGATATGAATTTTTGAATTTCGACCTAGAGTTTTGACTCTGGTTTTGGGCAAACTGGGTTGTTTAGGGTAGAACTCGCCCTATACTACTTGAAAATGAGTGAAACCAACTTTTTAGAAATTTTACATATAGGAGAATGTCCCATAAAAATTTTAGAATTAGATAAGGTCCCAGTTACTCCCAGTGATCCAAGAAATTTGCCCTATGTTCAAACCGGGCTAGAACAGGGCAATTTAAAAAGGTCAAAATTCAGGACTAATAACTTGAGCCCTACTAAGTAAAATGGAATAGAACTTTTTGTAAATGAAACTTTACCCTGCTAACTTTAATATGAGTCTAATTTCGTATAATTTGAGTTAGTTTTCGATTTTTAGTGGATTTTTACTTTTAGGTGTCTGATTCTGGCCAGCCACTGGGCAGGCCAGTATAAAACCTAAATATCTTGAGTTATAGATATCAAAATTAGATGGGACTAAAGAGGTTAGAAAATAGACACATAACACTTTAACATACCTAAAATTGAGGTCCAAATGAGTTAAATAGAAATTATGGTTTGATTTAGAAGAATCGGGTTGGCTGACTATGCTGAGGCAGAAACTCTACCTTAATGAGATTAGTGTTATTATGAGTTCCATGTTGAAATATGTATGTAATGTTGTGACCTTTGTGATAATTGATGTTCTGGTGTGCTAACACTATTCATGGGGAAGCGGACATATTCCGTTATGCTACCGAAATTTCGGTAGAATCTATGTATAAGTTATGAATTACATGTTAATGCATGTGCATTTTCAAGAAAGCTATGAAAGTTATGATAAGAATTATGTCACTATGAAAGTTCCATGCTACTTGGGGTAGCCCCGGATAAAAAGTTAAGGGGAATAGATCGATGGAAAGGTTAGGGAAAGTGAACCAGGCATTCTTGTATAAGAACGAGCTCGATCCTGAAAAGCAGACTATTACCCAGGAGTCTAAATGGCCAAGAACTCCCAGGGGACCAAGTGATGGAAAATGATGAAAAGTAATGGAAAAGTTTATGAAGGAAGGTTCAAGAATGAGTTTGCATAATTACAGGAATGCATGAATACATGGGATAGTTATGTCAAGATGTTTACAGATGCCTATTATGTTTGTTTACTGCCTTTTATTTATTTATTCTCTTTATTATTCTATATATCATTATTAACAATCTATTTTGTTTCTTGTGCCGTCTAAAGTAAAATTAAACCTTGCCTCGGACCAGAAATTTTCTTGAACTCATTAAAATGAATATTTCAGTTTGAACACATGTTTTTATAATTAAATAAAACCCGAGGCAACTGAGAATGTATGTGACGTTAGATAACCACTATATACGAACCCTACTGAGAATTTCTTGAAATTCTTACCTCGTTCTGTATTTCCGCATCATTCTCAGACGCTGGCAAAGGACTCAACGGCCACTCTCTTCATTGAGATCCCAGACCTGCAGCTTCACCATGACCCTGAGTTGGATTCGTTGAACATAGCCTGCTCCTGCTATTTCTGCCTCTGCTTTTTAGCAATAGGAATCTTGTTGTTCCTTTATTTCATATGTTTTTAATATATATTTATAGACTGAAGCGTTGGCTTCCAGCCTACATATGTACATATACAGTTGATAATATATCACTTATTTGTATCTTTTCTGTTGTGTTATATTAAACTTTATTACATTTTATAATGCCATTCATGTTTATTATATAACAGTGCGCCGTTTCGTCTGTTTTGTGATGTGATACTAATCACAAAAGATAAGCAGAGTATTAACACGGTAACACAGTCTACTTAATTTCATGCTATGACTTAAGCATAACATTAAATTAGTAGGGTGTTACAAAATAGATAAAGAAAAACTATATATATAATATATATATACGTATATATATATATATATATATATATATATACATATATCTTATTAGTTATATGAAGGTAAACATAATAAAATAACAATTTTTATTAATCATTAAAGAAAATTTTTAAAAACAAATAAAATTATTTAAGTATATTTTGTTATTAAACTATATTTATATTCAAATAGTTCTTAACTTTTCGCTAAACAATCAAAATTCCTAGAGCAATATCTTTTATAATATTATAGCAATATCTTTATATTATAAGAAATTTTTGCAAAAAGTTATTATATATAATAAAAAATCAAAATCTAAGCAATCTTAATACAATGATTTTTATAAAAATACTAAGTTTTAATAAATTTAATTGCTAGCAAATAAATAAGAAAAAAAGAAGAGAGATTTTATTAAGGAGGGTGAGACATTTAATATTTTTTATAAGTGATAATTCCTAGAGTATCAATTAAAAATTAAGAATAGTTAATATTAGTTATTTTCAATTTTATGAAGTTAATTTATGGAATTGTTATTCCAATTGATCTATGTGTTATTCCAATTATTATTTCAATTTTCAATGTGTTATTTCAAATTATAACGGACGTGTTAGCGTCGGTGAAATCACTGACTCCTTTTGCTCATAATTTATTATTTTTGACTTACATTAGTATAATATCTATTATCTAATATAGTTATGATCATTATTATTAATTGATAATTAAATAAATAAAGAAAAATAAAAAATACAAAATATATCTTATTAGTTATTTAAAGTAAACATAATAAAATAATAATTTTCTAATCATTAAATAAAATTTTTTAATGACAAATAAAATTATTTAAGTATATTTTGTTATTAAACTATATTTATATTCAAATAGTTCTTAACTTTTCGCTAAACAATTAAAATTAATTTTAACACTCCCTACTCTTATTTATGTTTATATGAATAGAATAAGAAAACAAATTTAGATAAATATTTAGTAACTATCCGCTGATATCTATGTGCACATGTGCATGTTTGCATGTCAGTATGGGAGCATAGATTGCTAAAACATGGAGGATAGCATTTTTCATATTTTGTATTAAAAAAAGAAATGAAAGACCAAAACCATTCTCTCTTTTTTATTTTTATTGACGAGGACCAAAACCATTCTTTCTTTTTTCATTTTTCAATTGACATGGGCCAAAACCATTCTTAATCAATTAACTTCTTCTTAGGGATATATTGGCAACGTAGGACCATTAGAGAGAACGGTGCAGGCTGATCTGAATGACAAACAGATGGGACTCGCACATAATTAATGAAGAACGGTGGAGGCTAATAGGAATGAAGAATAGATGGAACCCAGTTATATTTAACTTTCGCGAATTCGTTGCATATATCTGGTATATTTTCAAAAGCTTAGGGCTGTTTGACAAATTAGAAAAATCGGCTAATTAGGTAGATTAGGGACTGATTTTTAATAATTACTATTTAGTAATTATTTAAATATTTTAAAATTAATTTTTATTTGAATTAATTTAGATTTAAAATCAATTTTTAAAAAAACCAATTTTAAATTGGTTTTATTTCGTCACGCTTTTTTCTTTTTTTATTTTATATCTTTTACACCAATTAATTCTTTTTCCATTGACCTTGTTAATTGTTTGTCGTCATTGTCTACCACCGTTTGTTGCTGCAATCCAGCACCAACCGCTATCGTCGTCCACCATCGTCCGCCACTGTCATCCACCATCGTCTACCGCCACCGTACACCATTGGTTTCTGCTGACTAGCATCGTGGTCACCATCATTTGTCATCGGCTGCTATTGATTGCCATCGTCGGCCGTCATTTACTGCCATCATCCACCATTGTTTTGCCACTGTCTGCCGTCTGTCACCTCATTCGCCATCGTTTGCCATCACTAGCCACCACCGTTTTCTACTACCTATCGCCACCGGTTGCCACTGTCCACCACTGCCAGCCACCACAGTCTGCTAGATTGATTTTTTTAATGACATAATCAAGAAGAAAGAGGTACAGAATAATAATAATAATAATAATAATAATAATAATAATAACAACAACAACAACAAAACGACGATGTATATTTAAACTAATTTTTAAAATGTCAAACCAAACAACGTTCAATAAAAACTTAGTTCATTTTTATATCAATTAACATAACTAGTTCTACTTTGTACCATGCTAACTTGGTTTTTTAGATTGCCAAACATCCCCTTACAATGATTATGTCTTGTACACTGCCAACATTTGAAAGAAAAAGTAAAGTGCTTACGTAAAATGAAAACTTTGTTGGTTGCCTGTATATATACAAATTGAGGAAAATTCTCTTCTGTCGCAAAAAGGGCTTGTGTTACGTTATTACCAATTAAATATGAGAGTAATTTAGTCTCAACTGTTAAAATATAAAATAAAATTATTAAAAGAGTATCTTATTTTATTATTTACAAAATAGAGAGTTTTTCCTTTCTTATCCCTAGAATTTGTTGTCCAAATTTGCTATACTCCTCACAATCTTCATGCTCTACTCAACAAGAGCCAAGAACCACAACAATTAGTTGCAGAGAATATTCCTTACCATACCCTTTTGGCTTCTTTGATGGCTGTCAAATCCATCGAAACTGCAGCAACAGTAGTAAAATGCAAATTGGGTAGCTATAGAACGTAACCTCTAACAGCATATTCATAAGTCTTCCTGCAAAATGCAACTGTAGCAAGAATTTCATGTATCCCCTTTTTGGCAACAATTATGCTCCACATGGAACAACAACTTCCTTGTACAAAAGTGTTCATTTGAGTTTGGTAGCTGCAATATTCCAACAGCTAGTTTCATTGAGGTGGAAGGGTGTGATAGCAGAAGTGGTAATATTAGTTGCTTCACGAAGCTGCAGCATCAATAGAATGATGTTGTGACACACAATGATTAAGAGGGAGTTAATTGCAGGCCCTGGTTCTCTACTATTGCTATGATAAGAGCAAAGAACTTTTGCTTTAGTTTTAGGTGGCTGGGTTAGGGTGGTGGCTTGAAGGGTGGGTGGAGATGAAGCAAATGGTGTGAAAGGGGAAAGGCCTCTATTTTGCAAATAATAAAAAGAGACATCCTTTAGGTATTTTATTTTACATTGTAAAGGCCAGAACTAAGTTACTCCCAAACTTAACTGGGAGTAACATAACATGAGCCCACAAAGAAACGTTTCTTACCTTGCAAATTAGACATTCGTTTTTAAGTATCCACAAGATTCCAAAATAACAAACTCTATAAAGACGGGTTCTTAGATGGGCCTTATGAGTTTGTGACCACATATTCACTCAAAGTCTAACATAGATGTGGGGCGAAATTATTATTTTAGAAATAAATAAAAAAAATGTAAAAAAAAGCCCACAATTAACATTAACAACTATCACCATCAACATCTAACACTAGTTCAACAAAACACTGAAAGATAAAACATCAGTTCAACAACTAATACATTCCAAGGCTGCTTCGGAAGCTTGATCTCGTCTATTTTTCCAGAGTCGTTCACCTCAACGACACTGTCCTCCTCCATGAGCTTTATGCACTTCTACTTCTTCACCACAAACTCCTCCCCATGGTCGCCATTAGGACATGATGGAAGGATGATGACCCCCCACCCACAACGGCTTCATAGATGATAAGCCACTCCCAATATCTCCTCTTAAACCGCAATAATTTAAAGAATAACAAAAACTCAACCATCCACATTTCATGACCAAGTCACATCACCCACTATATTTAATGTTAATCGATATTTTTTTCTCTCAATAAGCTTTTTTTTTTTTGGGGAGGTAAGGGATGTTGATCAATATTAAGAAGGAAGCAAATCTGCATGCAATTATCAGTCATAATTAAATTCAACAATTTTAATTCATATGTTAGTTGGGTAACATTCATAATTTTTGGGGCTTTTAAAAGTAGTTCATCTGAACAGTTGGATATTTTTTCAATGGTTGAGATTGAGTGACCATGTGCTCACAAACTCATAAGGCCACATTTAAGTACCGGCTGCTCTATAAATATAAAACATACCACCAACCTAAGCATTATCCAAAACATTATTAGTTTCCTATTCGAGTGCCGAAATTTAGTTATGGCTTCTAGCCAGCAAAGTTTATCAATGGTTTCCAATTGCCAAAGCAATAGTACCAACAACTCTCATCATGAAGACCAAGTGGTGATAGTCATGATACCTTTCGTAGCACAAGGCCATCTCAACTAGCTTCTAAACCTGTCACGCCTAATTAAATAGACCTTGACTTATTATTTGTCTTATTTCCCATGAATTAATACAGAGTTCTATTACATCCCGCAAATAGGAGGGTAACTAAATAACCCTTCAAATACTAGCAACCATGAACACATATCTACACATATATACAAATATCTTCAGTAGCTAGTCCAGTCTCGGTCACACTCCTCTATGTTGATCTTCTTCAAGACCTTCTGGGTTGTCTAGAGACGACACGGAAACACACATAGGGATGAGAATTTTATATTCTCAGTAGGATTCCTAAGCTACTTGGCAATCCATGTCATCACTGTCATTCTAGCTACTTCGATTTATTAAAGAAAAAAGTGATCATGCTATATGAACTATAGAGTTCATTTTAGAGAGTTCAAAAACATCCATTTTGAAGCAGGTTCATTTTATTATACACTTGTTAAATAGAGAAAGAATCTCAACCATCAACATAATAATATAAAAGATAATTAAATAATATGCATAGATTCAAAATAAAATACGCAATAGCTGAATAACATTCATAAATGGATGCAGATATCTTCTTGATGCACTTGCTCATCATAAAAATTTTGACATGCAATTATGCTTCCTTTTTTCTTTTTTTACTTGACACATCTAGGCGTTATGTATTACCATCCCTAGGGTGTCTGTACTTTCTTATTTTCCTTTGCACTTGGTCTCTTGGAGGTGAAAGGCCTCTCTCACCTCTAGGTGATAGCCTACTTCTTAGACCTGAGCTCATAACTATATATGAGTGACAAGTTTATTTTCTCCAACCTTCATATCGGTCTATTCCCCTTAAATTCGTCAGGGGCTGCCCCAAGTCATATAGAATCTTTATGATAGCTTTAATCATAACTATGAATACATATACTACAGGAATTATATTCTTGATGGATGGTTTTCTATATTTTCTGTCGAAAATTCGGTAGTGTAATAGATTAGATCCGCTTCCCTATGAATAGTGCCAGATAGCCAGGCAATCATTCATATAGAAAATCAGTTGCAATGTGTCAATCTCACAATAATCAAACAAGATTCATAACCTTCATCTTAAGTTAGGTTTCTGCCATTCCCTTTTAATTCCATTTGAATTTGTAAATTCAGGCATAAATTCTATTTAATCCATTTAGACCTAAATTTTAGATATGTTAAAGTGTTATTTGTCTAGTTTCTAACCTCTTTGGTCTAACTTAATTTTGATAAGCACAACTCAAATTATTGGGTTTTAATCTGGGGTTGTTCTATAACTAGGCAAATTTACATACCATAAAGTAAAAATTTACTAAAAATAGTATACATGGTGAAATCATATAAAATTTACATGGTTTTAAAGCTAACTGGATATTTTCATTTCCAAGAAGTTTCATCTCATTTACATAAGCAGAGCTCGAGTTATAAGCTCTTGAAGTTGACTAATTTGGATTGCCATGTTCTAGCCTAGGTTGGACTTATGGCAAATTTATTGAATTACTGGGAGCAATTGGGATCGAATATAACTTTGAAATTTTTATGGAATGTTGCTCTATGTCTTTTTCTAGAAAAAATTAGTTTCACTTAAATTGAAGTTGTATAGGGAGAGAAATGCCCTATATGACACACTCTAGTTAGATCCAAAGATAAAAACCTAGAGCAAACTTTAAAAATTCATATCTCCTTCAATACTAATCCAATGGCATTATAGTTTACATGATTGGAAAGCACTAAATGTATAGTTCCACATAAAAATAGATTCATTAGGTTTGGGTGGCGGTAGGTGGATCTGTACACTCCACCTACACAGAACTCGTAGGGTTTCTATAGGAAACAGTTTCTATGTTCTTTCTTCTTGCTCCCTCCCCTCAATTCAGCCCAAACTCAATAAATTTATGGACATTCAATCATAAACAACTATATAAACATCAATTATCATCAACAAAAATAGTGGATGAAGAGAATCATCAGCCACCACCACATTAAATAGTAAGAGAGATTTAAGGCCTTACCTCAAATTTGATGTAGAACTTTGCTAACCTTGGATTTTTGGAGGCTAGAAACTATAAAGGATTGAAGATGGAGAAAAGAGAGAGTAAGTTGGAATAAGAAAAATGGAAGAAGAATGGGCTAAAGATAGTACAAATTGAAGGAGTTTTGAGGCCTATTTATAGGGGTGAGGTTGGTGGGAGAATAGGTTTTGATTTGTGGAGGAATGAGTGGCTCATATTGAGCCAAGACTCTCCACCCTTTCAGGCTACAAGTGGTGCCTCCAAAGTGGATGATGGTGGCTGAATTTTGGCCACTCATATTAGGGTTTTTAGTGTAAAAACCTATTAGTTTAGTTTTGACAGTTTAATTTATCGAATCTCTACTAATTTCCTTCAAACCGGCTAAACGGTTTAGAAGGATTTGTGAGGTGTTTCTATGGTTTTATTCTAATTATATCTAATCCCAATCTCTCTAATTAATACCCAATTGGTTCTAAGTAAATGCTTAATTGATTTCTAATTAATCTTTATTATGCGATAAAATCGAATAAATTGATTTAACAACGTTAAAATTTTTCAGATGTTACAACATACCTGCCCATTATGTTGTCATGGCCACGCACAACTGTCAGGTTACAATTTGTGTCCAAGGTTGGGACCTTAAATCCATTTCAAACATCCATTTCCATGACTTTGAAGTTCCTCCTTTTGCTTGCCAAAAAGTAGATTTGTTCTAGTGCCTTTGAGGCTTTCGCACATCTTCATAAGCTTGTTCCTTCACTTCTGCAATCCTTTTCATTCATAGCTAGAAGGTTCATGGTGATCCATGACTTCATAATGGCATCTATGGCATAAGATGCCACAAACATAGCAAATGTTGAGAACTACACCTTTTATAGTGTCTTTGCCTTTAATTTGTTCCTATCTCTTTGGAGTGAAGTGGGAAGCCGTGATGTAGAAGGTTATCATGCCCTAGGAGCTCTTTCTCAGGAAGGGTGCTTTACAGACTAATTTATGGTTCCATAAACTTAGTGATGAGAACATCTACAACCCAATCAGGGCCATTGACGATCGTTATATAAAGTTGGTAAAACACTTAGTAATAGCAAGAATCACTGGGCTCTGGGGCCCTTTATGTAATATCCTGAATAATAGTATGTATAATTAATATTGTTGAATAATTAGTTTTTAGATACATTACAGATATATAAGTAGGCAATAAGAAAATGTAAATTTTAGAGTAATGTGAGTTCAAATCTTCTGTGTAGAAAAATAGTGATGTTTTTGCTAGCCGGAGAAATTGTCTTACTAGCAGAGTCTCGAACTAATTTGGAAGGAGTTTATACTGTAAGACAGTATAAAATATCAATTAAAAACCCTATGATGAGTGCCTAGAAATTAGCCAAACTAACTCTCTTGGTGGACAAAGAAGAACTATGCAAATTCAAGTTTAAGAGAATTTAAATTTTGTTTCATATCCACCAATAGGAATCAACTACCAACCTAAGAAGCAAGACAACATTTTTCTCTCTTTCTCCCTCATAAAACTTGGTAGCCCTCTTTCTTTTCTCTCTACCTCCATTTTCTTCATTAACTTGCACACACTCACTTGTAACCTTGAGCTTTGCTTGTTGTTGCCAAGTCTCCAACCCTCTACTTTGTATATCATCAAAAAGCCCTAAGACAAGTCAAAACCTCTTTCCTTTGACTCATATAACTTCAACAAAGCAAGGAACAAGAAGGGATTTGTGCTCACCTTGAGGTTTTAGGAGAGTAGCAACACCAAAAGATTCAAGTTAAAGAGCTACTAGCTTTGAATTTGAGGTTGGATTTCTAAGACTCATGGTTTTCTAGGATTTCCTTGTAGTTAGGTTTTTTTTGTATCAATTATGATATGTTCATCTAGGGTTTCGTATGATGTTAATAGAACTTTATCTAGTGTTTTAACATTAGGAAAACTTGATTAGTGTCGAAGAATAGATTAGAAATCCAAAATAGTCACTAAATAGAAAAGCTATTGCACGGGAACTTAGGAGCAGTTCGCACAGTGAGTGTTATCTCTCAATCTACAAAATTCAATTTGAAGTAAAAATAATTTTAGATGAAACCTAAGTTAAAGATGAATCCAACCATACAAATTATAGGTTCATTAGACTTGAAAGGAACGAGTTATGATTTCTAGAAGTAAGTTGTTAGTGAACACCCCTGGTCTTGACTTGTGTGTGATAAAGTAGGCATAACTCGCCCTATATAACTTTAATTTATGTGCACCACTTTTTTAGGAAGTAACACATAAGAATCATACCTATAAAATTTCAGAACCAGATTATTAATAGATTGTTCCCAATAAATTCTTAAAGTTAACCTATATTTTGTTCGGATTGAAATAGGATAGTCCTAATAAAGAGCTCATAACTCGAGTTCTACCAACTCAATTAGAGTGAAACTTAATTGAATTTGAAAGAGCATCCATATAGGTACATTCTGGTAGAATTTTGAACTAAAAGAAAATAAGATGAATTTCTAGTGATTTTCTAATTTTTGATATGCAAATCTGTTTTAAAATAAGGTAGCCTTGAATAAAATCTTAATATCTTGAGCTATACACCTCAAAATTTAGTGAAACAAAAGAGCTTCAAAAGTAGAGTAAGAGAGCTAAATTTTATTAAATTTTGAGATTAAAACTAATTAAAATGGAGTTTTAGTACAATTTAGAGTTTTAGGCAAATTTAAGGAAAGTATGACAACTTTAAAGTTTTGTGACTTAGAGATTCCACAAACCATGAGGAATCAAATGGACTGAATTTTTATGCAGTTCCATACTAAAATGATGTTATGTTGGCATGTTACTTATGATGTTCATAATTGCTGTGACTAGTTGGTTGTTAATTGTACTGTCTATTTTGGGAACTTTTTCATTTCAACTATCATACTGCCGACTTTTCGACAGAAGTATATGAACTGTGTACCATAATCAAAAGAACATCAAGCCTATTCATACATGAATATATGATCCTTAATATGATTATGATTCCATAATACTTAGGCCGGCCTCGAGATGAATTAAAGGGAATAAGTCGATATGAGCATCTAGGAAAGTAAACCCCATAATTACATATAGGAACGAGCTCAATCCTAAAAAACAGGTTATTACTCAGGAGTTTGCATGGTCAAATACTCATAAGGGACCAAGTATGTATGAACGATAAGAAATGTTGTACCCTAGGGATGGCAATACATAACACCTAGGTGTGTTAAGTAAAGAAAGTGAAATGAAAGTAAAGAAACTCAAGTGCATTTGTGTGATTCAACATTTGCATCGGCGTATGCATACTCCACTTGCCCATTGTACTGTATAGTTGTTATTATTATGGTTTAGGCTTATCTATTACTGCTCTTATATTTATTCTAGAAGTTACTTAGTGATTATTAAAAATAACTTGCTTAGAAAGAATATGTTTTCAAAACTTAATAAAATGAACTTCTACCCTCATGTATGAAAACACATTTTCTTAACAAACTGAAGCAACTGGGACAACACTGATGACGTAGATTATCAAGTAGCTTAGGAAGCCTACTAAGAATGTAAAATTCTCATCCTATGTATATTTCCGTGTTATCTCTAGACAGCTCAGAAGATCTTAATGAAGACCAATGCAACAGAATTCAACCAAAGCTAGACTAGCTACTGAAGATAATTAACAAATGCATATACATATGTTAGCATTAGATGACTATTTCATAAGCTAAAACTCCTTGAAGCATTGTTCATGTTCTTTGAAAAGTTGTATTGCAATATAATTATCTGTGAACTGGAAGAGATATTAGGTTTATTTTTTAGAAACTAAGGTGAATATTAAATCAAGGTCTATTCAATTATTGGTAACAACTCCTAAGTATGATGTTATGACTTAAGCAGAATATTATACTTGGGAAGGTATTACATTTCAATCCTTTATCCATTAAGAAGAAATGCTCAAATGAAGGTCATATTTGCATTAAGTGGCTTGATAAATGAGAGCAATAGTCAGTTATATATGTATCTTTTGGGACAATAACAACTTTGGTAGAGCAACAAATCAAATAGATTGTAATTGGATAAGAACAAAGCAAGAGAAATTTCATTTGGGTGCTAAGAGATACTAACAAAGGAGACATATTTGATGGAGGTGAAGTTAGAAGACACATTCTTCCCGACAGGTTTGATGAGGAAATTGAAGGCAAAGGGCTAGTTGTAAGATACTAGGCATCCCAATTGGACATTCTTAGCCACCCTTCAATAGGAGGGTTTGTGAGTCATTATGGATGGAACTCCTGCATGGAAAGCAAAACCATGGGAGTCCTAATAACAGCATGCCTTATGCACTTTGACTAGTCAAGGAACACAATTTTGATAATAGAAGTGCTAAAGGTTGGTTTGGCTATGATGGACTAGGCTCACAAGGATAAGTTAGTGACTACATCAGTTATTGGGAATAGAGTGGAGGGTTGATGGCAGTAAAGGAAGGCGATGAGATGCAACAAAAAGCATTAAACTTGAGAGATACCATCCTTTGGCCAATGGGTGAAGGTGGCGTTTCGTGACGAGAAATGGATTCTTTCATTACTCATATCACTAAATAGTATGTTTCAATGTCAAACACACACCTACACACTTTACTATGTCCTATGTAGAGGATGGTCTTACAAAATAGGGGTACCATCAATTGGAGATGGTAGAATTCATAGTAAGTGAAGTGAATGTAGAATATGCCACTGGTGTATCACTTTAATGAACCTAAATTCAACTTTTTATTATCTTTTATTTTTGTTTGAAGATATGATTTAAAATTTAAAATAAGTTAGAATATTTGTATGATAATAACTTCCATAATATTATAGCAATAACTTTATATTATAAAGAAATTTTTTTAAAAAGTTATTATATACAATAAAAAATCAAAATCTAAGCAATCTTACTAAAATAATTTTTTATAAAAAATACTAAGTTTTAATTAATTTGATTGCTAGTAAATAAATAAGAAAAAAGAAGAGATATTTTATTAAGAAGAGGGAGAGACTTTAATATTTTTTTATAATTGATAATTCTTTGAGTATCAATTAAAAATTAAGAATAGTTAATACTAGTTGTTTTCAATTTCATTACATTAGTTTATGAAATTATTATTGCAATTCTGTGTTATTATATACAAATACAAAGATTATAAATAAGAGGTTTCAATTCCAATTGCATACTCAATTCTGAAATGTCAAATAATGTTTAATTTTAATCAAATTCTCCATGGAAGTTAATGATTGAACTTTCAAGGTGAATCTGGGATCTAAATTAATGCTTCAAAGATGAAGATATATGGATTAGAATGATTGAAGTGAAGAAGGATGGAGCTCATACCAATCCAATGTCATATTCTAACCCCTTACTTGGATGAGGAGAGAAAATAAAAAGAAAGATTTTCTAAATAACTCTCATGGCCAAATATTTTGGGAAAGTTTAAAGATGTTTTTGAAAATTATTTTGACAAGCAATTGATTTAAGAAATTGTGGTCAAGTAATTGAAAGTTGTTTTGAAAAGCAAATGATTTAAGAAAATGTTGTTAAATAACTTATCATGGAACTTAACCTATGGAAAGAGTGTTTTTCTAAAGGTAAAATTCATGTTTTATATTAGTGTAATCAATTAATCAAAGTTATCCATTGATTAAAGTTCATTAGAGATTTCAAAAAGTCATTAACACCGTTTCTATAGCATGTAATTGATTACCACTAGGTTGTAATTGATTACAGTGCTTACTATTTCATGGTAATCGATTATTTGCATCAATTACGAATTCTGGAATTTGAGGTAATCAATTACCTGAGTGTGTAATCGATTACGATGTTCTTGATTGTGTCCAGTATATGTATTTTGTTCCTTGTAATCCATTACAACATGCTGTAATTAATTACAACAGTGCAAAAAGACACCAATGGCTAGTTCTGATCAAACACAACTCTTGGAAAATATTTCTAAAATGGCTAGTACAAATCTAAAACCTATACATACCCATTCATAACAGATTTTTAGGTAGAACATTGAAGGATTAAACACTGTTAACCCTTATTCTCATATTTTGATATCTTACTCAATTTTCGTGGCCAAAGAGAGTTGTCTTTGAAAAGCTTCATAGTGCTTCAAGTTGTAACATTTACTGTTTAAGGGAGAGTGATTAATTCTTTCTTTACTTCCTTAAAATTGTAAGAGGGTGAGGCATCCCTCAAGTAAGAAAAAGGTGAGGTATCCCTTTTTGTTTTGAGTGACTTAAGCACTAGGGTAAGGGGTCTTAAAGTGTGAGTGCTCAAGTGTTGTAAAGGTTTCATAAACCTTCAAGAATTGGAAATAGTGGAAAAATCCTAAGTTAATTCCTTGGGGATTGGATGTAGGCCACAAGGGGTGACCGAGCCAGGATAAATATGAGTTTACACTTTCTCTTCCCTTATCTTTTTGCTTTGTTGCAAGTTAAATTCAATTTATTCATTGTTAAAGTAGTTTAGAACTTGCATTGATTTCCTAATAGTCAACCACTTAATCATTTATTCTCAATAAGATTTAAAAGAAAGGGATTTTGCGAAAAGATATTGAAAAACTGTAGAACTTAATGCACCCCCTCTTAAGTTCCTAAGGCTACCTGGTGATAAAGAAAATGGAAAGAAATAAAATGGTAAGAAAGAAAATGGAGAGAAGAGAAAATAAAGGGAAAACTTCATTTTCTCTCCTATTACTTGGATAAAGAGAAAATGAAAAAAAAGAGAGAAATATTTCTTTTCCTTACCTGGTTGTAGAGAAAATAAGAAGAAAGAAAATGTAATAATATTACCTTTTGATCCTAATTGGGTCAAGAATAGAGCAAAAAATAGGGAAAAAATTTTATCATTTACTCATAAAATCAATCTTCTCTTTAGTTTTCACTCCAAAAGTGGAGTGAAATTGTTGGCTCAACACTCTTTTTTTTCCCTTTTTTTTCTCCACATCTAAGTAAAAGAAAAATTTAAAATTCTCTCTCATGTTCTTTCTTCTCATTGTCTTTCTCTCCGTTGATTTCTCCATAAGCAAGCAAAGGATAAAAAATTTTCATGTCTAAACAATAAAGTAGATAACTTGATCTATGTGGAGATCCAAACGATGTGATTCCAATGGCATTGAAAAGCTAAGTTCAACTGCTACAACTTCTGTTAAGATAGAGTATTCACAAACATGTACTTCTCTATTTTTCTTGACAAACACTTACAAACGATTAAATGCCCACATATGAAATTATGTGTAATAACCAGGTATAGGAATTCATAAGACATGATGCACTACCTTGTTGGATCCCACGAAGTTTCAAGTCTGGACCCTAGGCTTCCTTGGAGGGCTATACGATTGGGACATTTTCATGGGATCAAAAGTCCCGGTAATTATTCCATAGATATCAAAGAATTGAAGAGCGATTTTTAATGAATTTTTGAAAGTTATTAACCCTTTCATTTTCAAGCTTAAGTTTAAGAAAATGCAAGTTTTTGGAAGTTTGTAATAAATCCAAAAGTTCGATTTTGATTCTTAATGAGTTCAATTTTTTAGATATTTTTATTAGATTCAAATGGGGGTTATTCCCTTGTTTACATTTATGTTTTAAAGTTAATGGAGACATTGACTTTAAATTAAGAAATGTGAATAAGTATATGATGATATTTAAGAGGTATAGATGAAGAAGAAGAAATAAAAAGGGGCTAGGCACCCAGGCGCTGGCTGGGCTGTAGGTTGAGTTGGTTTTAGGTGGGCAGGCGCCCACGCGGCCAAGTCACAGTGCCCAGGCGCCCACTGGATGAAATTAAAAGAAGGATCTCGTTCCTTCTTCTTCATTTTTCCTCAACTTCTCTCTCTTTCTCTTCTTTCTATTTCTTGGCTTTCTCTCCCCTCATGGATGCTATGAATCCTTCACTATTTTCTACTCAAATCCACCACTAATTCCTCTTCTTCATCACCATCATCATCAATCTTTTTTCTTGAGTTCTCTCTCCCTTCTTAGAAGAGAAAGAATGGAAGGTGGAGGAGATCTACCATTCTTCTCTTGCCTAAACTTCATTCCAAGATCTTAAGGTAAATTCTTGATGCTCTCAATCTCCTTTTAACTATAAAATGATTGTTGATTCCATAGAGTGTAATGTCCTCCTCTGTATAGTACTATGCTTAAGTCATAGTACCACACTCTGGAGGTGTTATTGTTACCTGAGCGGACCTTATCCGATAGTAACTTTAGCCGTCTTTGAAACTTCTCGGACTATCTGGAGACAACATGGAAGCAGGAGTGAGAATTTAAAATTCTCAGTAGGATTCACTAAAATTTCATACCGTGTCATCGTTATCATCTCCAACTGTTTCGATTTATTATGAAAAAGGTGGACATGTTACATAAACTGTTTGACTTTATAGTTCAAAAACATATTGTTCGAAATAGAGTTCATTTTGTTCATACACTTGTCATTTGGGTGAGCCAATATGAAATAAATTCATGAACTATACATATTAAAGTATAATACCACTAATATACTGAAAACATAAAATCTGCACATGCCTTTACTTGTACTTGAACTTATGCAGATACACATAATTTTCTTTTCTTCCTTTATCTTCCTTTCCTTGGCACATGTAGGCGTTATGTATCACCATCCCTAGGGTGCTTGTATATGTTTTAATCTTTAGTCTTTACTGTCCTTGGGTAGTCTGATCTAGGAGTGAGCTCAACTCATGACTGCTATGACATAAAGATCTTGACCAAGTGGGGACCCATGTGCCTCTAGGTCGGAGGGACTCAGTTGGCCATCTACCTCCAACATAGAGGGACCCAAAAGTTTTAGCTGCCTTCATAGGGAGGGATCCATTGTGTAACTGCCTTCGAGTGAAAAGATCCACATCTTTATTTTTTAACTGCCTTCACCTGGAGGGACCCAAATAACTGCCTCCAAGTGAAGGGATTTCATATATTCTTTCTTCATTCCTATGCAAATATGCATGCTCTCATAAGAATAATTCATGATCATATCACCATAATTGTATAGTTGTTCATATCATAATTCTCTCATAAATAACCCCTCATGATTTCATAGACTTCTACCGAAAATTTGGCACATAACGGATCGAGTTTGCTTTCCATGAATAGTGCCAGACAACTAGGAAACTTTAATCAAACAGCAAACTCAATATAGAGCATCATATCTTCGTTAGTTGTCATACACAATAAAGTCTTATGAGCAAATCTTAGGTAGTTAGGTGCAAGTTTTAAACTCTTAAGTCTTAATCTATCTTGCAAGCTTTTCATTTCTATTGATGTTCCCGAGTTTGAGCTTAGTACCGACTTCCAAGATTGAATTGGGTCGAAGTTCTGAGATTATATAAGTTCCGACTTCCCAGTATGGTTAATGTTTTGATTCCCGACTTCCGGGGTTATGTTTAGAATCGATATCTAAAATTGATCCCGGGCTGAGTTCTAGACTTCCGAGATTCGGGTATAAGGTTTTATGTTCTGGTACTAACTTCCAAGTTTATGTTGAAGATCCTCAACTTCCGGGTTTAAGTATTTTAGGTTTTATATTCTTGTCCTCGATTTCCAAGTGTTTTATGTGTTTGGGATTCCGATCTCCAACTTTAAGCCACCATTAGGCTCCCAAGTTTCGACATTAACTATACCCGATCTAGTTTTTTAATTCACTAAGTTTCGAGCTCAACATTAGGTATATCTAATCTAGGTTCCTATTTACTGAGTTCCGATATTAACTAAACTTGATCTAGTATTCATATATGTCTCTAGCTAGAATTGCACTCTTGTAAGAGAAAATTCACCAAAAATAAAAATCTAGGTAAAATCAGGCAAAATTTATATCAATTTAAAGCTAATAGAACAAGCTTTCAAAAGAAAAAGTTGCATGACAATTGCATGAGTATAATTCGAGATATAAGCCTTGAAACTTGACCCTACTAGACATGCCCTATTCTAGCCCGGATTGAACTTAAAGTAAATTTATTGATGTATTGGGGATAGTTAACAACAAATCTGACTCTTAAATTTTTATGAGATGTTCCCTCAAGTGTTAGCTTTCAAACAACGTTGGATTCACTCAATTTGGAGTTGTGTAGGGTGAGTTATACCCTTCTCAACTCACACTGCCCGGATGAAAGTCCCGATTTCTATGTCAAAATTCAAAAATTCATAACTACCTCTATACTAATTCAACGGCCTTATATTATATGCATGGAAAGCTCTAAATGTCTAGTTTCATATAAAAATAGATTCATCAAATTTAAATAGCTATAGACGGAGCCGTACACTCCGCCATACAAATTACTGAGGAAAAACCCTAACAGCTTCATGAAATTTCTCTACTCTTCAAATTCTTTCATACCAATTCCAATTCTAATCATAACATACATGCATATTCAACTATAATCCATCATTATCGCTCCAAATCACATCAGAATCATGAAGATAACAAGATCCCCTCATAGCACCAAACCAAGAAAAACAAGAAGAGAAGTTGGATTCCAACCTTGTTTAGTTGAATTCTTGTTGATTTGATGTCTCAAATGGAAGCAACTCTTGACGAGACTTGAAGAGAGGTTGAAGATAAAGTGGAGATGAGTGTGTATGGAAGAGAAATGGAGAATGGTCAACTCCTTATGCTGGCCAAAATTTACAAGGGCAAAGGAGGGATTGAGCACAAACTTATGAAGCAAGAATTCATGTGATTGGTGGATGTGTGTTGGAGTTTCAACTTGATTTTGTGGCTGCCATCTTTGACAGAAAGTGGCGCCACATATAGACGGGTTTTGGCTAAATCCTAGCCACTCATCCTAGGGCACTCATAACATAAATTCTATTGGTTCGGTTCTGACAATTTAAAATACCAAAATCTTACCGATTTCTCTTAAATCGGTAAATCGGTTTTAGAAAAATTCTGTGAGGTTTCCCTATGTTCCTAATCTAATTCCATTAAGCCTAATTCTTCTAAATCACATGTAATTGATTTTAAGTAAATGTTTAATTGAATTCTAATTAAACTCACTTATTTGATAAAAACCGAACAACTTAGGTTATTAACAATAAAATTTTTCGGGCGTTACATAGAGTTTACTTTGGGTTCTTATTATGGGGGTTTAGGATTCCTAACTTGGGGATTTGGAGTTAGGGTATTGATTGGAGTCAAGTTTGGTTCCTAGAAGCTTATTCATGTTAGTTTGTTACGTTTTGTAGCTTTGAACTCTTCCCAGGAGTTTGCAGTTGGCTCAAAAGTGCCACCCCCTTGAGTTCTTGACTTCAAATCTGAGTTATGAGTGATAGTGTACCTATGACTTAATTCTTGTTTTAATTTCCTAAATTCACGTTTAAAATGTCTATTAATGAATTAATATGAAATATAGATTTAACTGTTTTATTCTAAGTTGATAAAACTCTTGAAGTAACTATGTTAGATATGTGTTTGTATCTATATGTGGGAAAAGCTTCTTGAAGGTTGACTTTTGATACTTGAGTAATTTGATGGAAAGATATACTATTAGAGTACTAGGATCTAAGATGATTTAATTTCAATGTTTTTGTGTAAGACTCTAGAAAATTGAGGTTTAGCAATTTGAAAGTATTATGTTTTGAACTTGATTTTATGTATTCGAAACTAAAGAGGTTGATGTATTGGAAGTTATATTGGTTGGTTTTACTAATATTGGTGGGTTATACTTAGTAGTTAGAATATGTTTATAATTTTGGTGAACTTATTTTGAAACATAGAGGTCCAAGGATTTTCTTAGGAATTTGATAAACAGTTTGAATGGGAGGGTTTTTTAATAGAGCTGTATGCTAACGGCAGCAGACGTTAGCCCTTGGTGCACCTTGGTAGAACCCCAGCTAGCAAGGGGGTTGCTAGCCCGGCATATTTGGCCGACATGCTCGAATTGAATATGAACACCCTGGGGACAGTGATACATAATGCCCAGAGGTGATTGGTAAAGGAACCGCACTGGGGACGGTGATATATAACGCCCAGATGTGGAAAGGATTTGAATAGAGATTTTGATTAAGAATCCTCCCTTAAGTTCTGTTATGATATTGAAACAAGTATTTACCCCCTATGTTTTGATAAAGTATTTCTATCTTATGTATTTATGTTTAAGATTCCTATTTACTAGTTGAACTATATTTTGTTGATGTTGAAATTGAGGAAATTCCTTGAAACTATTATGTATTTGAAGTCATGAGTAAGAATGCATAGGAGTTGACATAAAGAAGTTATATTCAGTTGAATTGATAAGTGCTCTAATGAGCTATAGAAGTTTTAAAGATAGATCAGATATCAGATATCATATATGTTTTACCATAAGTTTTATGAAGTTTTTTGTTTTTTTGGCTAAAAGTTAATGTTAAAGCTTGTCCCACTCCTGTTATAGGTATATTATCCCTCACTGGGTCCGTATGATTCACCTTTTCTTCCTTTCCATGCTTTTAGACAGATGTAGACTCATGCTCAAGCTTTCATGGTCAACCAGTGGCATTGGCCTCCTAGTTAATCCATACTATGTTTGTGTGGTTCTCAAAGGTTGTTGTATTGAGAAGCACCTTCCTTGAATCTAACTGTATATCTCTAGCTATGCTCCATTAACCTACAAGTAGGGTCCTTCTTGCATGGGTTTTATGTATTGTAATGAAAGTGTAGTTATTTTAGTTATGATCAATTTGATTAGTAATGACTATGGATTTGTATTCATATTTTCATAAGCATGATTGTGTTTTATACTCCTTTGCTGTGTGTTGTGAGGTGCATTCTAAGAATGCTTGGATCCCCAATGATTTTGTGTGGTTGTACTGTTTGTGCAAGTAAAGAATTCTCATTTGGAAATAGTCCTAAATACAAAGGAAACTCTGCCTAATTTTCTTTAGAAATAGTTTAATATAGGCTTGCTAGGGACGTATCCCTATGCGCCAGTCACGATCCTGGTTGGGTCATGACATTATGTGGGTAGTATAGTTGTGCAATGCCAAGATAAAGAACAACACTTCTCTCTCACAGACATAATGTGTCAAAATTACATGGTAGGAATTATATGATGTCAAAAATTAGTTCTAAAACTAATAATTGGATATTTTTGAACAATATATTTAGCCCTAATACTTAGTGTCCTAGCTCTCTTTTATGTGTAATTATATGCATTTGCTTCATATTTGTTGTTGAACATCAGGTTGAGCTCTAATGTAAATTCCCACATAAATATGCCATTGTCTTTGCTGTTGAATTTTGCCCACAAATTTAGTTCTAGGCCTCTAAAAAATGTGTTCTTTAGTTTCTAGGAAAACTAAGACATACACTTACAACTTTCAAGGAGAGACCAAGTCCCAATTTGGAGGATTTGAAGCTCAAACTAGACTTGAAAGTGTATAAAAAGCAAATTCTGCTAAATTGTGTAGCAGCAATCATGTTATAGCATACTAGCTACACTACATCACGACTAGCAAAGAGCAATTTTATTTGGATTATGTAAATGTGCTCTAGCATGCCATTGCACTTTAGCAAATTGACATGGATAGAAAATCCAAGTTACATTAGTTTTTCACAAAAGGCAGCCCTAGGCTATTGTCACGACCCAACCCGGGTCGTGACCGATATAACATCCACTGAAATTTTTCTTATCATTTTTCGCCCAATTATTTGGTTTTTATCGAATAATTGAAATTAATTAAAATTCGACTAAATACTTATTTAGGATCAATTAATTAGTAATTAATTGAGGTTATATATAAGGTAATTAGTTTAGAAGCATAGGGGATCTCATAGCAATTTTCTTAAAACCGATTTACCGATTTAAAGGAAATCGATAAAGATTCAGTATTTTAAACTGCCGGAGCAGAATCAACAAAATTATGCACCTAAATCTTAAAATGAGTGGCTAAAACTTAGCTATTCTCACTCAAACTTGGGCATCCAATTGCTGCCCAAAAGGAGGAAGGACTTGGCTTCTTTCAAACCACTCAACCTTCCTCCAATTACAAGCCTTCAATTTAACTACTTTTCACCTTTTAAAAAATAATATATCACAACTCTCTCTACTCCCTACTCACTCATTCATTTTCATCCTCCCTTTGGCAACTGACCCATCTTCATTCTCTTTTCCCCTATTTCACCTCATCTAGCTTCTACCTTCAAGCTCCACCCATATCCTTCACCAAAAACTCAAAACTAGCTCATATTTGCATCAATTTGAGGTAGGATTCTTCAACTTCTTCTATTATTGGTGCTATTGTGGTTGATTAGGATTTCTATTCTTTCCATTAGATTGATGACATATGGTGTTTATATAAATTCTTATGGCTGGATTAATGTATAAATGTTGAGTTTGGATGAAAACTTGGGTGAGAATTCAAACAAAAGTATGCAAAACAAAAGCTAGAACCTTGAAACCTTACAGCATCTATACTGGCGGAGTGTACGGCTCCTCTTATGGCCACCAAAACTTGATGAAACTATTTTTATGTGAAACTAGACATTCAGGGCTCTCCATACATATATCATATAAGGCCATTGGATTAGTATTGGGAGAGATATGAATTTTGGAAGTTTGACCTAGGTTTTGAGTTTGATTCTGGGCAAACTAGGTTGTTTAGGGCAAAACTTGCCCTATATGACTTGGAATTGAATGAAACTAACTTTGTTAGAAAGTTACACAGAGGAGAACATCGCATAAAAATTTTCAAGTTAGATATGGTCCTGTTTGATCCCAGTAGTTCAAAGAAGTTGCCCTATGTCTAAACCGAGCCAAAACAGGGTAGTTCAGAAAGGTTAAGTTTCGGAGCTTATATCTTGAATTATACTCATTCAAATGATGTGCAACTTCTTTCATCTAAAAGCTTGTTCTGTTAGCTTTAATTCATATAAACTTCGCATGATTCCACCTAGATTTTTATTTTTGGTGAATTTTCTCTTAGAAAAGTATAATTCTAGCTAGAGACATGTATGAAAACTAGATCAAGTTTAGTTAATGTCGAAACTCAGGAATTAGCAAACAGAGAGCTAGATCGGGTATACTTGAGGTTAAACTCGGAACTTAGCAAATAGGGAGCTAGACCGAGTATACTTAATGTTGAAATCGGACACAGTAAAATAGAGAACTAGGTCAGGTAAGGTTAATGTCGGAACTCGAAACATATGGAAACACATTCATGAAAGTCTTGGAAGACCAATTGTGGCTTGATGTTGGAAATCGAAAGTTGGTATCGGGATATGACACCTTATACCCGAATCTTGGAAGTTGAGAACTAGGATGCTTTAACACTCTCATACACGTAGTTCCAAAACTCGGTATCTCCTTAAGCATATAATCTTGAAAACTCGATCCAGAATCAATCTCGGAGATCGAACATAACCACGGAAGTCGGGAACCAAGAAGTCAAAACTTATACAATCTCGAAATATGGGAAGAATTCAATCTCGGAAGTCGATCCTAAGCTCAAACTCGGGAAAATTAATAAAAGCTTAAAACTTGCAAAATAGATTAAGACTTAAGATTTTAAACCTTGCTTGATTATTAGAGCATCTATACCTTGTACTGATTTTTATTATGAATGACTGTCTGGTTGATTGGCACTATTCATAGGGAGGCAAACACATTTCGTCTTGCTGCCGATTTTCCAACAGAAAGTGCAAGATTAATGGATTGATAGTCTTTACTAGTCAAGTTGATTATTCATGAATTTAAAATTATGAGTAAGTATATGTGGTGACTATGATACTCATGCATGCAAATGTGATTAAAGTATAATGTAAGTCATGTACAAGAATATAGAACATTCACATGCATGATCAAAGGTGAACAGCTATACAATCATGAATGATATGATCATGAATTATTCTTATGAGAGCATGCATATTTGCATATGAATAAGGAAAGAATATATGAAATCCCTTCACTTGGAGGTAGTTATTTGGGTCCCTCCAGGTAAAGGCAATTAAAAGATAAAGATGTGGCTCCCTTTACTCGAAGGCAGCTGCACATTGGGTCTTTCCCTATGAAGGTAGCTAAAACTTTTGGCTCTCTCTATGTTGAAGGCAGATGGCCAACTGAGTCCCTCCGACCTAGAGGCATGTGGATCCCCTTGTGGGTAGTACTGTGTAATGACAGTCAAGTCGAGCTCACTTCTAGATCACCTAAGGGCAGTAAATGTAACACCCTACTAATTTTATGTTATGCTTAAGTCATAGCATGAAATTAGTTAATCCGTGTTACCGTGTTAATATTCTGTTTACCTTTCCTATTTTATTCTTCTTTAAATCGTAATCATCATATGAATCTCTCTTTTTTTTTTTTTTTGATGAAACGGCGCGCTGCTATACTAAAAGCGAAACAAATTGAACAAAATATCGCCAAGATAAGAATAGTACAATAGCGTTACTGTATACGTGCAAACATATGTATATATCAGAAGCCACTGCTTCAGTTTATGTACAAAGTTTTAAAGTAGAATACATAAGTGGGCTGGTATATCAAAAAGACCATAATGCCCATATCAGTCAAAATACCCTATGGTCCTCAAAGGATATTTCATAACCTACTGCTAACCCTACAGTCAAGTCTATGACCCAGAGCTACATGCGGTCCAAAAGAGGGTCATACTGTACAACATCTCCTGCCGCTAAGCTACTCCGTCAGGTAGCCGTTAGCCATGCCAGGCTCGGCCGGTGTATAGTCTGCGCTGGGTCTCGAGGAGGAAGAGGGCGACGAGCCGGTGGCCTCGGAGGGGTCACTCTCTGAACTCAACGGGATGTCGGGAACTGCCTGTGGTGGTGACTTAGGGGCAGGGTCAGCAGGTGCTGCCGGTGCAGGAGGTGCAGGAGGTGGGTGCGCCATGTGCAGAGGGACGGCAATATAAGGGGTAGTAGGGTCGAAGATGGGATGGTGTAAAGGAACATCAAAGTTCCTGTTGCTGAAGAGGTATAAATGGAAGTTGCATGAACCAGCTATATACAAAGAGTCCAACTCTGGATCATGGTGGAGCTGTAACGCTGGAATCTCAATGAAGAGGGTAGCTGTGGAGTTCATCGCCAGTGTCTGAGAATGATGCAGAAGGTACAAAACGGGGTGAGAATTTCAAGAAAATTCTCAGTAGGGTTCGGGTATATTGGTTAACTGACGTCACATGCATTCTCAGTTGCCTCGGGTTTTATTTAATTATAAAAAGGTGTGTTCAAACTGAAATATTCATTTTAATGAGTTTAAGAAAAATGTCTGATCCGAGGCAAGGTTCAGTTTTACTTTAGAAGATACGAAAAGATAAATAGACTACTAATAATGATTCGTATAAAAATAAACAGAATAATGAATGAGCAGCAGTAAATACATATAAGAGGCAACAGTAAACATCTTGACATAACTATGCCATGTATTCATGTATTCATGTAATCATGCAACTAAATCATGAACCTTTCCTCATAAGTCTTTCCATTTCTTTTCATCATTATTCTTTCCATCTCTTGGTCCCCTGGGAGTTCTTGACCATTTAGACTCTTGGGTAATAGTCTGCTTATCAGGATCGAGCTCGTTCCTATACAGGAATGCCGGGTTTACTTTCCCCGACCTTCCCACCGATCTATTCCCCTTAACTTCTTATCCGGGGCTAGCCCAAGTAGTATGGAACTTGCATAATAACATAATCCTTTTTATAACTTTCATAGCTTTCTTAAGAATGCATATGCATTAACATGTAATTCATAACTTGTACATGGGTTCTACCGAATTTTCGGCAGCATAACGGAACGTGTCCGCTTTCCCATGAATAGTGCCAGCCAACCAATATATCAATTCATCACAAGGAACACAACTTCACATTTATATTCCAACATAGAACTCAAATCCATATCAAATTCATTAAGGCAGAAATCCTGCCTCAGCATATTCAACCAACCCGGTTTTTGTAATTCAAGCCATAATTTCATTTTAACTCATTTGGACCTCAAATTTGAGTATGTTAAAGTGTTATGTGTCTATTTTCTAACCTCCTTAGTCCCATCTAATTTTGGTATCTACAACTCAAGATATCTAAATTTTATCTCGGCCTGCCCATTGGCTAGCCAGAATCAGGCAACTAAAAGTAAAAATCTACCAAAATTCGAAAACTGACTCAAATCATACGAAATTGATCTCATATTAAAGCTAACAGAACAAAGTTTCATTTAGAAAAATTTCCACTCAATTTGGCGTAGTAGGGCTCGAGTTACAAGCCCCGAATTCGGACCTTCCTACACTGCCCTGTTCTAGCCCGGTGTGGACATAGGGCAAATTACGTGGAGAACTGGGAGCAATTGGAACCATATTAAATTCTGAAATTTTTATGGGATATTTTCCTATGTGTAAGCTTTCTAAAAAAGTTAGTTTCACTCATTTTCAAGTAGTATAAGTCGAGTTCTACCCTAAACAACCTAATCTGCCCAGAGCCAGAGTCAAAAGCCTAGGTCGAAATTCAAAAATTCATATCTCCCTCAATTCTGATCCAAAAGCCTTATATGATATGTCTATGGAAAGCCCTAGATGTCTAGTTTCATATAAAAATGGTTTCATCCACTTTGATCGGTTGTAGGCGGAGCCGTACACTCCGCCGTACGGACAGCCGAGGGGTTTTTGTTATCTACCTCATCAGCTCTTTCCATTTTCATGGTTTCTTGCTTCCACTTCGGTTTTAATCAATCAAACAGCCCAAAACCAATCACATATCATCATAAACATTCATTTAACATATCAAATAAGGTGAAAATAATTCAAGCCAGCCAGCCAAGAGCATGGATTTGATGCAAGAAATCAGAACTCCTACCTTTGATTTAAGTGTTTGTGCTGGATTCTTGAAGTTTGGATGAACAAGGCTGGAATTTGGCTTGAGTTTTGGGTGTGTGAGCAAGAGAGAAAGAGAGCTGAAGGAGAGGAGGAAAGTAACGTGAATGAGGGTCTGAATTGGTGATAAAGTAGCAGAAAATCTGATGGCTTGGAGTGACCTTGTTACTTGAATTTGATTGGCTCAAATTGCTTGGCTGAAATTCAGCCAAGCTTCTCCATGGAATGTGGCTGTTTTTGCGCCACTTTTACCTGATATGTGGCTGAGTTATCAGCCTTAGATTCTAGGGTTTAGGGCGTGTAATTCTATTGATCCGGTTCCGACAATTTAAAATACCGTAAAGTTACCGATTTCCTTTAAATCGGTAAATCGGTTTCGTGAAAATTCTTATGAAATCTTCTATACTTCTAACTTAATTCTCTCATGTTTAAACTCAAGTAATTGCTAATCAATTGAGTCTAATTAATTGTTTAACCGAACCTTGATTAATCTCAATTATTCGATAAAAACCGAACAATTGAACGGAAAACGATAAAAGAATTTTGGAAGATGTTACAGTAAAGACTAAAGATTAAGACATATGTAAGCACCCTAGGGACAGCGTTGTGTAATGCCTAGATGTGCTTAGAAAAGAAAGCAAAGAAAGTTAAGAAAGATACCAGTGCATTTACATGGATTCAAGTATGAGTATTTGCATAATTATATCTCCTGTTTTATTGATGCTGTACTTATGCAGTGATTATTATTCTAATTATTCTAATGAAATATTGCCAATGTAACTTAAGTGCATGAAATAAAATGAATTTTGCTTCGACTATATGTTTTCAAACTATAAAATAGAACAGTTCGTGTAATGTCTTCGCCTTTTATAATAAATCGAAGCAGCTGGAGATAATAATGATGACACGGTATGAAGTTTCATAATGAATCCTACTGATAATTTATAATTCTCACTCCTATATTTATTTCCGTGTTATCTCCAGATAGTTCAAAAGTTCCAAAAAAGGCCCTCCGAGGCAAAGGTGGCTGAAGGTTACTACCAAACAAGGTCTGATTAAGTGACAGTAACAACACCTAGGTGAGGTATTATGACTTAAGCATAGTACTATACTTGGAAGGGTGTTACAACCAATGCTTAAGGAGCATTATTCCCTAGCAAGCCTTTCCAAAAATTTCCTATGAACGGATAAAGTTTCCCCTAAAAGTTGGATGTTTGCCAAAGTACAAAAGTTCCTATTACAAATAGAAATATGCAATCCAGCCACAGAAGCAAAATATCAACAATTTTCAAAACATAGACTTAAGAATAACAACCATTCTCGGAATGCTCTCCAAGATCAGAACATGCAAACGTACATAAGGATAGATACACTTTTCAAAGCTAGACCTATTACAACTATACATATATTACAATAGAAGTTAGACCATGCTTGTGGATTATGAAGCATAACTAAAGATATTTACATGCAATTACTCAGCTATACATAGATCAAAATATATTGACAACCTGGAGACCCACACGAATTAACGTGCTGAGCTCACGGAGCTTCTATACCTTTAACTATTGATACGAACCAATTGCAACATGTACCTAGCTCTGAAATAAAGGAAGAATGAGGGTTGAGTCAAATAGATTCAGTGAGAGATAATATACTTATAACGTGGAGTGGGACAAGTGCAAGCACAAGCTTTTAATAAAATAAATATAATCAATTAATGACACTCTCATCAAAGATCCATAAATAAATGTACATATACATATACAAAAGGTATTCCAAATCAAACAAACTGCGTGAAACCAGAATATGGTAAAGCTGAAAATAAAACAAAATTTGTAATAAACAGTCATCAACAACAAATTAGTACCTCCAAAAATTGGCAATTTGAGTACATTTAGCCACGAAGTTAAAACTAGTTTTAAAAATAATAATAATAATAATACATCTAAAATTTAAAAGGGAAGGTCTCAGTTACAGAGTCAAAATAGAACAGAATAGACACATCTCACCAGCAGGCATCCCCGAAGGCTCAACGAGAACAAATATCTCGCCAACGATCTTATGCTGAAGGATCGACAAACAGAGCCGGACATGTAGCTGTCACGCCTGTCTAGCAACACCCCTGTTAGCTGGGTTAGCCAAACCAAGGTGCGCCTAAGGCTACCGTCTACTATCGTTAGCATACATTTCTATTAAAGATCCCTGCCATAAAGAAAAAAAAAAAAAAAACCATTTATCAAAAGTTCAAGTAGAGTTCTTAAATAATTTATTTCAAAAACTAAATTTATCAAAGCATCAAAGCCTTATAACATTGGAATCCAATACAATTCTCAAGCATATGAAGTTTTAGAATCTAACATATGAGTTCCAAACCTTTTCAATCATACCAATAATGTTAAACTTAAAACAATTCATGGAAATCGATTTCCAAAACTTACCGTAGCAAAATCAGTAATTTCTATTGTCCTAGTTCAAAATACCAACTTGAAACATTAATTGCTAACAATACATGAAATGCTTAAATTAAATAGAAGTATCGAAGAGTAATTTCCTCAAAATACTAGTCCCACCTGTGGATATACAGAACTAGATAACATAATAATAATATAAGCAGCTTTAAAGGTATGGTTAGAAAATGAGTAGCTATCAAAACATATATTTAGAAAAAAAATAAGAATAGAAAATACTTTATAAATATACTATCATTCATATAAAAAAAATCAAGAAGAAGTGGTCAAAAATCATAGTGTCTTGAGACTTCGGTTGCCACCCAAGGAAATCCGGCACCAAAACATCACCAATCATCTGAATAGGAAAAGCATTATTAAAATGCAACCATTGCAGCTTGATTAAGGAATCGAAATATGGAACAAGGATCAATTTATAAAGTCAAATTTCAAGTATAAAGTACAATGATTGTACTTCTACAGAGAAGTGTGAATATAACAATATCCAGACATATATCCTTAGTTTTCCTTTTCCCAAAACCAAACTAGAGATGCAAATATCTCTTACACCAAACAATTTCAAACAACTATATTTAGGAGAGGCCATAAAATAAACAACATCCAAAATGAAATATTTTTCTTTGGATATTCATAATTAACCAGTACTTCAACATTTTGCCAATTAACTTCATAAAATATGCAAGCCAATTTTTTTTGAAAATTCAAATGCAAAAAGAGTTAAGTAGAAACTGTTAGACATTGGCAAAGAAAATGAGAATTTATGTTGCAAAAAGGAGGTTTGTAATTAGTTTTAAATGGAAAAGCACATAGCCATATCAAAGCAGTCTTGTTTGCATATATTAACATGAGTTGAACACATGATAAATGATAAAATCTACTTCTTTCAATCGCCTTTATGATTTTTGCCCTCATTCAGCTAGAACCATTGAAAGATAATATTTAACTAAAATTGTTTATTGACACCACCACATCTTACGCTAAGGGTCGCAAATCTTTTCAAACATAACAACTTAATTTAGTCAAGAAAAGACAAATTCTACAAATCAATCTTGTATAATGAAAAATATGAAATAAATCATAAACAAGTTTAAAATAAAAGACCAATGCATACATAATTACATTACATATAGCATCACTTACCAAAGCCAAAAATACACATACATGCTCCAAATTAATTTGACCATCTTACAACTAACAACATAACAATTCCATATAATTTATCATCTTCAAAGCACAAATCTTAAGGAAATAATAACCTAGTGTTATGATTCTCACCCAAATTCAAATAAGGAATTCACACAGGAATACTAATGCGAAGATGCTTACCCAAGATTATGAATTTAGGAAGTTAAATCAAGAGTCCTACTGCCTGGTAGAAGCACTGCAATGGAGAAGGAGACAAACCGCGATAAAGAAAGAAAGACCGCAAAGGGGGGAGAGAGAGAGAGAGAGAGACCAGCAGAGAGAGATAGACAAACTGTGACAGAGAAAGAGTCAGACCACGGCAGAGAGAGGGAGAGAGCAGTGGTGGGTGAGGGGGCCGAGAGAGATGAGATTGCAAGTGAGACAAAGAGAGGGAGTGAAAGTGAAAAATCTAGAAAGGGGAGAGAACAAGAAATAGGAAAATGAGATGAAGAGGCTGACGGTGGGGGAAAAAATGAAAAAGAAAGAATAGCAAGGAAGAGCAATAGTGTGGACCACCATTAGTGAAGTGTAGCATGGTCCTTTGTCTCTTTTTTTTTTTTTTTTTCTATTTCAACAGCAAATCACTTTCATCTAATTGAGTTAAACACTTCTATTGCTTTATAATTTAAGGTAGATGGAGAAATGCCCAAAGATATAAGTCGTATAAAATTTTAAAATTTTCTGTTACTCATATTTTATTCTTAACTAGCATTTTATGTTAAACTGGAGTATTACAGCTATGAAAAGGGATGTTGAGACATGATTTTAAGAAAGGATTTTAGGGTTTTATGTGCAGGCTTTAGGGAAAATAAGGACTCCTAGTTTCTTTGAAATTTCTCTTCTTCCCTTGCTTCTCCTTTTCTCTCCTTACAATGTTCTTCTTTACTTTCTTTACATTTTCTCCATCAATAGAGGAGTAGAATCAAAGCTACCTCAAAGTTCATTGGAGATATGGTTTAAATTCTTGAGACCCATTTTTACGTTAATCAATTGCGAGTTTATGTTTTGCCTTTTCTATTTCTTTTGATTTAAAATCGGATGTATGATTATAATTCATGAGTGGATTAATTATGTGCTTGAATCATGTTTGTTGATTAATCAATATGACTTTGACTATGAGAATTGAATAGATTAATTTGAATCCTGGGCTAATTTTGGTTCTAATGCATAAACTAAATATGCTTGATGTTTCAAAACTTTAGTTGATTGCCTATTGGTTAAATTCAAGGAGATTTCCTAGTAAGAACATTGATCTAGATGCATGGATTTCGGTTTAGTAAGGATTAGCCACATAAATTTGCAAGTTTGATATTAAATGATATCTATGATAGAGTATACCACATCATCCTTTGAATGTTTGAACTAGTGTTTTCAAATTGTGATTTCCTTATTTTTAGAATTATTGCTTGTTTTGTATATGAGAACGCCATTTTCACTGATAATTAACATTTTAATACTTTAATTAACCTTAACATTTAATGTTTTAGGCCTCCAAATGATTTAATTAAACAATTTTAGGTCAAATAAGTTAATAAAGCTTCTAATTGACTTTAATTACTTTTCTTTTTTCAATTCTTAATGTTGTTTTAGTAATTTGGCTATATCTGGAGTTCTAGGAGTCCAATTAATTTCAAACTTATTTTATAGGAACACTAACTCAATGGGCTACAAATGTTATGAGACACCTAGAGCTAATTCCACCAAAAAGGTCATTTGCACTATTGAAGTCAGATCAAGAATGTTGTTGACTTTTAAATAGTATTTGGACCATAAGTCACCTAATTTGGGTCCAAATTACATGGGACTAAAGCCATATGGAAGCTAACACACTCTATTACGAAATTAAAGGATGTCAAAAATAAGAAGGCTAGGAGTAGTTTTTCGCGACTGGAAAGAGAAACATGGAAGTAGTTTTTACTTTGTAGTTTTTAGGATGAAACTCTCTTTTTAGTTTTCTCTCTTTTGTTCATCATTGTTCATCATTTCTTTCTTTATTTTTTTGCACTTTATTTCAGAATATTAGTGTAAAATTCTTGAACTAATCAAGATCTTGAAGATCTCCTTAGGTTATAATCTTGAGGTCCTGGTTCTTCATTAATTCATATTTTAGTTTGTTCTCTTCAATTTCTAGGATTGTTTGATTATGATTTTAATTGGGTAATTTCAAAATTGTGATGTTGATGTAATTTTGATAGATTATTATTAATTGCATTTTCCTTTTATAAGAAGAACAATTCTAATTGGAATCATGTGTTGGTTGACTCAAGGAATTAGATCAACAATGGTTCAATGCACTTCATTGGACTGTATGTTCACCTAACTACTTGTTCATCTTGTAAGCAATGTTCATCTTGTTTGATCTATAATAGATCTTACCTATTAATTAGATAGATTCTATATTGGTGATTGTAGGCTCTATCAATTCCTTCTACTTACTTGTTAATCTCTTTGTTAATTGTCAAAAACCCCTTTTATTTCACCATCTAATTCAATTGAAAAACCATACAAAATTCATGGAAAACAATCTAGGTTGAACTTATGTAACATCCACCATTTTTTGCTTAATTATTCGGTTTTATCGAATAATTGAGAATAATTAAAATTCAGTTAAATAATTATTTAGAATTAATTGATTAGCAATTACTTGAGTTTAGATACGAGGGAATTAAGTTAGAAAGATAGGAGATTTCATGAAATTTTCTTGAAAATTGATTTACCGATTTAAAGGAAATCGGTAAGATTACGGTATTTTAAACTGTCGAAACCGAACCAATAGAATTCCAATTCTTTTACCCTACCTTGAGTGGCTGATAACTCAGCCACTTAACACCCAAATATGGCGCCACTTTGGTCACAATTCATGGGGAGGCTTGGCTAAATTTCAGCTATACAAGTTCAACCAATCACAAGCCAAGGAAGCCACCTATTTATACTCCCTTAATTAGATTTTGCCTCCCCTTTTTCACTTGTTCAGACTGCGCCACTTCCTCTCCTCTGCCCAGCTCTCTTCTTCTCTTCTTCACTCACATAACTCCAGCCAACCATCAAGCCTAATCAAGTTTTGTTCATCCAAGCCCCAAAAATCAAGCAAAATCACATATAACAAAGGTAGAGGTTTAATTCTTGCATTAATTCTGAGGTCTTGGCTGGCTGAGGTTGGATTATTTTCGCAATCTTTGATGTGTTAAATGGATGATTATGATGATATATGTAACACCCTACTAATTTAATGTTATGCTTAAGTCGTAGTATGAAATTAAGTAGACTGTGTTACCGTGTTAATACTCTGCTTATCTTTCATGATTAGTATCACATCACAAAACAGACGAAACAATGCGCTGTTATATAATAAACGTGAATGGCATTATAAAATTTAATAAAGTTTAATATAACACAACAGAAAAGATACGAATAAGTGATATATTATCAACTGTATATGTACATATGTAGGTTGGAAACCAACGCTTCAGTCTATAAATATATATTAAAAACATATGAAATAAAGGAACAGCAAAATTCCTATTGCTAAAAAGCAGACGCAGAAATAGCAGGAGCAGGCTATGCTCAACGAGTCCAACTCGGGGTCATGGTGAAGCTGCAGGTCTGGGATCTCAATGAAGAGAGTGGCCGTTGAGTCCTTTGCTAGCGTCTGAGAATGATACGGAAATATAAAACAAGGTGAGAATTTCAAGAAATTCTTAGTAGGGTTCATGTATAGTGGTTATCTGACGTCACATGCATTTTCAGTTGCCTCGGGTTTTATTTAATTATAAAAACATGTGTTCAAACTAAAATATCCATTTTAATGAGTTCAAAAAAATGTCTGGTCCGGGGCAAGGTTCAATTTTACTTTAGACGGCACAAAAAACAAAATAGATTACTAATAATGATACGTAGAATAATAAACAGAATAAATAAATAAACGGCAGTAAACAAACATAATAGGCAACTGTAAACATCTTGACATAACTATCCCATGTACTCATACATTCATGTAATCATGCAGACTCATTCTTGAACCTTCCTTCATAAATTTTTCCATTACTTTTCATCATTTTCCATCACTTGGTCTCTTGGGAGTTCTTGGCCATTTAGACTCCTGGGTAATAGTCTGTATTTCAGAATCGAGCTTGTTCCTATATAGAAATGCCGGGTTTACTTTCCTCGACCTTTCCACCGATCTATTCCCCTTAACTTCTTATCCGGGGCTGGCCTAAGTAGCATGGAACTTTCATAGTGACATAATTCTTATCATAACTTTCATAGCTTTCTTGAAAACGCACATGCATTAACATGTAATTCATAACTTATGCATGGATTCTACCGAAATTTCGATAGCATAATGGAACGTGTTCGCTTTCCCATGAATAGTGTCAGCACATAGAACATCAATTATCACAAAGGTGACAACATTATATACATATTTCAACATGGAACTCATAATAACAATAATCTCATTAAGTAGAGTTTTTGCCTCAGCATAGTCAGCCAACCCAGTTCTTCTAAATCAAGCCATAATTTCTATTTAACTCATTTGGACCTAAATTTTGAATATGTTAAAGTGTTATGTGTCTATTTTCTAACATCTTTAGTCCCATCTAATTTTGACATCTATAACTCAAGATATTTAGGTTTTATCCCAGCCTGCCCGGTGGCTAGTCAGAATCGGACACCTAAAAGTAAAGATCCACTAAAAATTGAAAACGGATTCAAATTACATGAAATTGGACTCATATTAAAGATAATAGGGTAAAGTTTCATTTAGATAAAGTTCTATTCCATTTGACTTAGTAGGGCTCGAGTTATAAGCCCCGAATTCTGACCTTCCTAAACTGCCTTGTTCTGACCCGGTTTGGACATAGGGCAATTTTCTTGGATCACTGGGAGCAATTGGGACCTTATCTAATTCTAAAATTTTTATGGGACATTCTCCTATTTGTAAGCTTTCTAAGAAAAGGTTTCACTCATTTTCAAGTAGTATAAGGTGAGTTCTACCATGAACAACCCAGTCTGCCCAGAACCAGAGTCAAAACCCTAGGTCTAAATTCAAAAATTCATATCTCTCTCAATACTAATCCAAAAGCCTTATATGATATATGTATGGAAAGCCCTAGATGTCTAGTTTCATATAAAATTGGTTTCATTAGATTTAATTGGCTATAGATAGAGCCGTACACTCCGCCGTATGGACTATCGAGGGTTTTTGGTTCTCCAGCCCCTCAGCTCTTCCTATTTTAATTCTTTCTTACTTCCAATTCAGTTGTAACCAAACAAACAGCCAATAACCAGCCATATATCATCATAATCATGCAATCAATACATTAAAGATGGTGAAAATAATCCACTCTCAGCCAACCAAGATCACAAAATTGATGCAAGAATTAAACCTCTACCTTTGTTATATGTGATTTTTGCTTGATTTTTAGGGCTTGGATGAGCAAGACTTGATTAGGCTTGATGGTTGGCTAGAGTTATGTGAGTGAAGAAGAGAAGAAGAGGGCTGAAAGGAAAGGAGAAGAGGCACAGTCTAATGGGTGAAGAAGGGAAGGAAAAATCTGGCTGAAGGAGTATAAATAGGTGGCTTCTTTAACATGTGATTAGTGGATTCTTGTATGGCTGAAATTCAGCCAAGCCTCCCATGAATTGTGGCCAAAGTGGTGCCACATTTGGGGGTTAAGTGGCTAAGTTATCAGCCACTCAAGGTGGGGTAAAAGAATTAGAATTCTATTGGTTTGGTTCCGACAGTTTAAAATACCGTAATTTTACCGATTTCCTTTAAATCGGTAAATCGGTTTTCAATAAAATTTTATGAAATCTCCTATACTTCTAACTTAATTCTCTCATATCTAAACTCAAGTAATTGCTAATCAATTGATTCTAAATAATTATTTAACCGAATTTTAATTACTCTCAATTATTCGATAAATCAAATAATTAAGTGAAAAAAGGGTGGATGTTACAATATATGGCTAGTTTTTGGCTGTTTGTTTGGTTAAAACCGAATTGGAAGTAAGAAAGAATGAAAATAGGAAGAGCTGAGGGGCTGGAGAATCAAAAACCCTCGACAGTCCGTACGACAAAGTGTATGGCTCCGCCTACCGCTGATTAAATTTGATGAAACCATTTTTATATGAAACTAGACATCTAGGGCTTTCCATACATATATCATATAAGCTTTTGGATTAGTATTGAGAGAGATATGAATTTCTAAATTTCAACCTAGGGTTTTGACTCTGATTCTGGGTAGACTGAGTTGTTTAGGGTAGAACTCGCCCTATACTACTTGAAAATGAATGAAATAAACTTTGTTAGAAAGCTTACACATAGGAGAATGTGCCATAAAAATTTTAGAATATAAGGTCCTGTTTGCTCCCAGTGATCCAAGGAAGTTGCCCTATGTCCAAACCGGGCCGGAACAGGGTAGTTCAGGAATGTCAGAATTCGGAGCTTATAACTCAAGCCGTATTAGTTCAAATGGAATGGAACTTTTTGTAAATGAAACTTTGTCCTGTTAGCTTTAATATGAGACCAATTTCATATGATTTGAATCAGTTTTCGATTTTTAGTGGATTTTTACTTTTAGGTGTCTGATTCTGGCTAGCCACTGGGCAGGCCGGGATAAAACTTAAATATTTTGAGCTATAGATATCAGAATTAGATGGGACCAAAGAGGTTAGAAAATAGACACATAACACTTTAATATTGCTAAAATTGAGGTCCAAATGAGTTAAATAGAAATTATGGCTTGAATTATAAAAATCGGATTGGCTGACCATGCTGAGGCAGAAACTCTGCCTTAATGAAATTAATGTTATTATAAGTTCAATGTTAAATATGTATGCAATGTTGTGACCTTTATGATAAATTGGTGTTCCAATGTACTGGAACTATTCATGGAGAAGCGGATTTGTTCCGTTATGCTGCCGAAATTTTGGTAGAATCCATGCATAAGTTATGAATTACATGTTAATGCATGTGCATTTTCAAGAAAGCTATGAAAGTTATGATAAGAATTATGTTACTATGAAAGTTCCATGTTACTTGGGCCAGCATCGGATAAGAAGTTAAGGGGAATAGACCGGTAGGAAGGTTAGGGAAAGTAAACCCAGCATTCCTGTATAGGAACGAGTTCAATCCTGGAAAACAGACTATTACCCAGGAGTCTAAATGGCCAAGAACTCCCAGGGGTCCAAGTGATGGAAAATGATGAAAAGTAATGAAAAAGCTTATGAAGAAAGTATGAAGACTGAGTTTGCATGATTATATGAATGCATGATTTCATGGAATAGTATGTTAAGATGTTTGCAGTTGTCTATTATGTTTATTTACTGCCAATTGTTCATTTATTCCATTTGTTATCCTGTGAATCATTATCAATAATCTGTTCTGTTTCTTATGTCAACTAAAGTAAAACTGAACCTTGCCTCGGACCAGACTTTTTCTTAAACTTATTAAAATGGATAGCCTAGTTTGAACACATACTTTTATAAATCGAGGCAACTGAGAATGAATGTGACGTCAGATGAACGCTATACACGAATTCTACTGAGAAATTCCTTGAATTCTACTGAGAATTTCCTTAAATTCTCACCCCGTGTTGTATTTCCGTATCATTCTTAGATGCTAGCGAAGGACTCAACGGCCATTCTTTTCATTGAGATCCCAGACCTGCAGCTTCACCATGACTCCGAGTTGGACTCGTTGAACACAGCCAGCTCCTGCTAGTTCTACCTCTGCTTTTAGCAATAGAAATTTTGTTGTTCCTTTATTTCATCTGCTTTTAATAAATAAATAAATATATATATATATATATATATATATATATATATATATATATATATATATATATATATATATATGTATGTATAGACTGAAGCGTTGGCTTCCAACCTACATATGTACGTATACAGTTGATAATATATCACTTAATCGTATCTTTTCTGTTATGTTATGTTATATTAAACTTTATTACTTTTTATAATGCTATTCACGTTTATTATATAACAGTGTGCCGTTTCAACTATTTTGTGATACTAATCACGAAAATTAAGCGGAATGTTAACACGATAACACAGTCTACTTAATTTCATACTATGACTTAAGCATAACATTAAATTAGTAGGGTGTTACATTTTTGGTATCAGAGCAGTTCATCCTAGCTAAGGCCTGAGGATTGGACTGACTATGCTTCGCACATATTCTGTATTTTTAGCTGATAATATGCACTAGATCTTGCCTGTACGGTTGAGATATAGTTGTGCATGTGTATGAAGTGCTTGACCATATGAGCTGTTATTTACTAGCACATTAGACTTAGTATTGAGCCTGATCAACTCAATAACTTTTGTTTTGTGTGCTTAGGACTTAATGGCTTCCGGAAGGCGAGGCAGACCACGTGCAGAACCTGCTCAGGAGGATCCAGCTGACTTTATGGCCACAATGCGAGAAATGGCTCATGTAATATGGGAGCAAGCCGCGATAGCTCACCAGATGATGGGCCAGCTAAGTAGATGACCTGAGGCAAGCTGTGGAGGAAACCCTCATGGCCCAGGAGTTGACCTGGACTATCTCAAGTTTGCTGAGTTCAAAAGGCAAATCCGCCAAGCTTTTGAGGGGCGTATGATCCTGATAAAGCTGACGAATGGATCAAAGCCATGGAGAATATTTTCTCTATCCTGGATTGCTCGGATCATCAAAAGGTGACCTTCGCCACTTACATGCTCGAAGCAGACGCCGAGTTTTGGTGGAATGGCGTACGAAGATTGTTCGAAGAATCTTAGATGGCAGTCACCTGGACGATGTTTAGGGATGTATTTTACCAGAAGTACTTTCCAGCTTCCGTTCGAAATGTCAAGGAACTTGGGTTTATGCAGCTTCGTCAAGGGAACCGGACGATATCTGAATACATTACCAAGTTCAAAGAGCTATGCAAATTTTCCATAATTTACTAGAAGAACCCAGATGAAGCTTGGAAGTGCGTTAAATTTGAGGGAGGGTTACGGGAAGACATTCTTACCGCAATAGGGCTAATGGAGATTAGGGATTTCCCCACGTTGGTGAACAAATGCCGACTTGTGGAAGATTGCAACTCGAAATTAGCTACAACCAGGGCATCTGGTGGAAATTTCAAGAGGGGGTAGGCCCCACAAGGCCCAAGATTCAAGCCCAACACACAATAACAGTGGAGATTTCCGCCGGCAGGCAGCAAGGGCAAGCAGCCCCAAAGGCCTCTTCCAAATCCAACTTGCACAAAATACGGTAAAAATCATGGCGATCGACCGTGTTTGGCAGGCCAGAATGTCCAACTAGGAATCCATCACAGCCATCTTGACCCCAACGTCAAGGACGGGTCTTTACAATGAGCGTAGAAGAAGCTGATAAGTCTGAAGGACTAATTCAAGGTACCTGTGATGTGGACGGTGAAACTCTAACTGTACTCAATGATTTGGGTGCCTCACATTTGTTTATTTCTCATAATTGTGTGGCTGTTTTGCAATTACCAATTTCTGAATTACCTTATGATCTATTGGTTTCTACTCCTACCAATGGGCCTGTTAGAACTAGTCAAATATGCATCAATGTTCCTCTTCGAATTGAGGGTAGGACCTTTGTTGCCAATTTGATTTGCCTCCCTCTATCTGGTCTTGATGTAATTTTGGGCATGGATTGGCTTTCTGCCAATTGAGTCATACTCAACTGCTCTGATAAGGCGGTGGTATTTCCCTTTGTCTCACTTTCTGAATCCCAAACCACAACATTCTTCTATCTGAACTCTTTTGGGTCAAAGAATCAAGGGTATATCCTCTTATCAGCTAATGTGACAGAAGCTGAGTAGGAACTAAAGGAGATTCCGGTTGTCAGGGAATATCCGGATGTTTTTCCAGAGGATATTCCTGAATTCCCTCCGGAGAGAGAGATTGAGTTTACCATTGAGTTGGTTCCAGGTGCGGGACCAATATCTATAGCTCCGTATCAAATGTCACCTATGGAGCTGACGGAACTAAAATGACAGATCGAAGAGCTTTTAGAAAAAGGATTCATACGGCCAAGCACGTCGCCATGGGGAGCTCCGGTCTTGTTGGTCAAAAAGAAAGATGGAAGCATGCGCCTATACATAGATTATAGGTAGCTGAGCAAAGTGACAATTAAGAATAAATATCCACTGCCAAGGATTGATGATCTCATGGACTAACTACAAGGTGCAACAGTATTCTTCAAGATTGACTTGCATTCTAGATATCACCAAATTCGAGTTCGGGAACAAGATATCCCTAAGACAGCTTTTCGAACTCGTTATGGCCACTATGAGTATACGGTGATGTCGTTTGGACTGACGAATGCACCAGCAGTATTCATGGATTACATGAATCGAATATTTCGCCCATATCTGGACAAATTTGTAATGGTCTTCATCGATGATATACTTGTCTACTCGAAGATGGAGCAAGAGCATGCGGAACATTTACGGCTAGTTCTGCAAATTTTAAGAGAAAAGAAACTCTGTGCTAAATTATCCAAATGTGAATTTTGGATGAAGGAGGTAAAATTTCTCGGCCATATAGTGTCCTCGGGAGGAATCTCTGTAGACCTCAACAAAGTAGAAGCAGTTCTAAAATGGGAAAGACCGATCACAGTCTCTAAAGTCAGGAGTTTTCTGAGCTTTGCTGGATATTACAAGCAATTCGTTAAGGATTTTTCTCGAATAGCCTTGCCCTTGACCAAGCTAACCAGAAAGAATGTTTCATTTGAGTGGACGCCGGAGTGCGAACAGAGTTTTCAGGATTTGAAGAGGCGGTTGACTACAATGCCAATGTTAGCCTTGCCAAACCCTCATGGACATTTGAGGTCTATTGTGATGCTTCCCAACAAGGGTTAGGGTGCGTGTTGATGCAAACCGGAAAGGTGGTCGCGTATGCCTCCAGGCAATTGAAGCCACACGAAAGGAACTATCCTACTCACGACCTCGAATTAGTAGCAGTAGTATTTGCTTTGAAGATATGGAGACATCACTTGTATGGAGTGAGGTTTGAGGTATTTTTTGATCATAAGAGTTTGAAATACCTCTTTGATTAGAAGGAATTAAACATGAGGCAGCGAAGATAAATGGAACTCCTTAAAGACTACGAATTTGAATTGAAATACCACCTAGGTAAGGCAAACATCGTGGCAGATGTGTTGAGCAGGAAATCATTGACCGTAGCCTGGATGATGATTAAAGAGACAGAACTTATTGAAAGCTTCCGAAATCTCAATTTGGGAATCCTTGCAACTCCCAAGACCCTTCAGTTACATCAAATTAAGATAACCAGTAGCTTTAAGGACCAAATTCGGTAAGCACAGTAGCAGGATGCTAACTTTCAACATATGATTAATCTCGTGCAATCAGGGAAACTAACGGGTTTTGCCCAAGATAAAGAAGGCATCTGGCGATGTCACGACAGAGTATGTGTTCTTGAAAGGAACGATCTCCGAAGAATAGTCCTCGAAGAAGCACATAAAGGCGAACTCGCCATACATCCCGACATTACTAAAATGTATCAAGACCTTAAGAAAATGTTTTGGTGGCCAGGCATGAAGTCAGATATAGCAAGCTTCGTGGGTAAGTGCTTGATTTGTCAGAAGGTGAAAGCGGAACATCAGAAACCCTCTGGGATGTTACAACCCTTGGAAATCCATGATTGGAAGTAGAAGAGTATCTCCATGGATTTTGTAATGGGGTTACCAAGGACGTCAATGGGATATGATGCTATATGGGTCATTATGGATAGATCAACCAAATCTGCTTATTTCCTACCCATCCGAGTAAATTACCCGTTGAAGAAATTGGCGCAATTGTATATCCAAGAAATTATCAGGCTACATGGTACCCTTCAACTATTATCTCTGATCGAGACCCAACGTTTACCTCACGGTTTTGGGGAGCTTTACAAAAGGCGTTCGGTGTGAAGCTGTGTTTAAGCACTACATATCACCCGCAAACAGATGGCCAAACTGAAAGGACGATTCAAAACTTGGAAGATATGCTAGAGTTTATATATTGGAGCAATGTGGAAATTGGGATCGATACTTACTGTTGGCCGAATTCGCATACAACAATAGCTATCACGCTAGCATCAGCATAGCTCCTTACGAAGCATTATATGGACAAAAGTGCCAATCTCCCCTGTGCTAGTATGAGACAAGAGAATCAACTCTATTGGGGCCTGATTTAGTCGAGCAGACCACTGAGCAGATCAAGAAAATACGAAGCAAGGTGCTTGCCGCTCAGAGCCGCCAGAAGAGTTACGCGGATACTAGAAGGAAACCCCTGGAATTTCAGGAAGAAGACCATGTATTTCTGAAGGTTACTCCTACAACAGGGATAGGTAGAGCAGTTAAAGTCAAGAAGCTAAATCCTCGCTTTATCAGTCCCTTTCAAATCTTGAAGTGAATCAGATCAATTGCATACCGAGTCGCTTTGCCTCTACATCTATCAAACCTTCATGATGTTTTTCATGTCTCCCAACTTAGAAAATATCAACCTGACCCTACCCACTCCCTAAAACCCGAATCAATATAGTTAAAAGAGGACCTGACTTTTCACAGACAACCAAAGACTGATCGTAGATGTAAGTACCGCATACAACTTTCGTAACAAGACCGTGTAGCTAGTAAAGGTAGCTTGGGGAAAAGGAGATGCTGAGGACTACACCTGGGAGCTGGAATCAGATATGAGGAAAGAGTATCCTGAACTATTCTCATGTACTAAATTTTGAGAACAAATTTTTTTTTAAGGAGGGTGATAATGTAACATCAACCGTTTTTTGCTTAATTATTCGGTTTTATCGAATAATTAAGAATAATTAAAATTTGGTTAAATAATTATTTAGAATTAATTGATTAGCAATTACTTGAATTTAGATATGAGGGAATTAAGTTAGAAGTATAGGAAATTTCACGAAATTTTCTTGAAAACCGATTTACCGATTTAAAGGAAATCGGTAAGATTACGGTATTTTAAACTGTCGGAACCGAACCAATAGAACTCCAATTCTTTTACCCTACCTTGAGTGGCTGATAACTCAGCCACTTAACACCCAAATGTGGCGCCACTTTGGCCACAATTCATGGGGAGGCTTGGCTAAATTTCAGCCATACAAGTTCAACCAATCACAAGCCAAGGAAGCCACCTATTTATACTCCCTTAATCAAATTTTTCCTCCCCTTTTTCACTCATTCAGACTGCACCACTTTCTCTCCTCTACCCAGCTCTCTTCTTCTCTTCTTCACTCACATAACTCCAGCCAACCATCGAGCCTAATCAAGTTTTTTTCATCTAAGCCCCAAAAACCAAGCAAAATCACATATAACAAAGGTAGAGGTTTAATTCTTGCATTAATTCTGTGGTCTTGGCTAGCTGAGGTTGGATTATTTTCACAATATTTGATGTGTTAAATGGATGATTATGATGATATATGGCTGGTTTTTGGCTGTTTGTTTGGTTAAAACCAAATTGGAAGCAAAAAAGAATGAAAATAGGAAGAGCTGAGGGGCTAGAGAACCAAAAACCCTCGGTAGTCCGTACGGCAGAGGGTACGGTTCTGCCTACTGCCAATTAAATTTGATGAAACCATTTTTATATGAAACTAGACATCTAGGGCTTTCCATACATATATAATATAAGGCTTTTGGATTAGTATTGAGAGAGATATGAATTTTTGAATTTCTATCTAAGGTTTTGACTCTGATTCTGGGTAGACTGGGTTGTTCAGGGTAGAACTCGCCCTATACTACTTGAAAATGAATGAAACTAACTTTGTTAGAAATTTTACACATAGGAGAATGTCCCATACAAATTTTAGAATTATATAAGGTCCTATTTGCTCCCAGTGATCCAAGGATGTTGCCCTATGTCCAAATCGGGCTAGAACAGGGCAGTTCAGGAAGGTCAGAATTTAGGGCTTATAACTCGAGTCCTACTAAGTCAAATGGAATGGAAATTTTTGTAAATGAAACTTTGTCCTGTTAGGTTTAATACGAGACCAATTTCATATGATTTGAATCAGTTTTCGATTTTTAGTGGATTTTTACTTTTAGGTGTCTGATTCTAGTCAGCCACTGGGCAGGCCAGGATAAAACTTAAATATTTTGAGCTATAGATATCAGAATTAGATGGGACTAAAGAGGTTAGAAAATAGACACATAATGCTTTAATATACTCAAAATTGAGGTCCAAATGAGTTAAATAGAAATTATGGCTTGAATTATAAAAATCGGGTTGGCTGACGATGCTGAGGCAGAAACTCTGCCTTAATGAAATTAATGTTATTATAAGTTCAATGTTAAATATGTATGCAATGTTGTGACCTTTATGATAAATTGGTGTTCTGATGTACTGGCACTATTCATGGGGAAGTGGACTTGCCATTATGCTGCCAAAATTTTGGTAGAATCCATGCATAAGTTATGAATTACATGTTAATGCATGTGCATTTTCAAGAAAGCTATGAAAGTTATGATAAGAATTATGTTACTACGAAAGTTCCATGCTACTTGGGCCCGCCCCGAATAAGAAGTTAAGGGGAATAGATCAGTGGGGAGGTCAGGGAAAATAAACCCAGCATTCTTGTATAGGAACGAGCTCGATCCTGAAAAGCAGACTATTACTAGGAGTCTAAATGGCCAAGAACTCTCAGGGGACCAAGTGATGGAAAATGATGAAAAGTAATCGAAAAGCTTATGAAGAAAGGATGAAGACTGAGTTTGCATGATTATATGAATGCATGATTTCATGGAATAGTATGTTAAGATGTTTGCAGTTGTCTATTATGTTTATTTACTGCCAATTGTTCATTTATTTCGCTTGTTATCCTGTGAATCATTATCAATAATCTGTTTTGTTTCTTATGTCAGCTAAAGTAAAACTAAAACTTGCCTCGGACTAGACTTTTCCTTAAACTTATTAAAACGGATAGCCTAGTTTGAACACATACTTTTATAAACCAAGGCAACTGAGAATGAATGTGACGTTAGATGAACGCTATACACGAGCTCTACTGAGAATTTCCTTAAATTCTCACCCCGTGTTGTATTTCCGCATCATTCTCAGACGCTGGCAAAGGACTCAACGGCCACTCTTTTCATTGAGATCCTGGACCTGCAGCTTCACCATGACTCCGAGTTGGACTTGTTGAACACAGCCAGCTCCTGCTAGTTCTGCCTCTGCTTTTAACAATAGGAATTTGCTGTTCCTTTATTTCATCTGCTTTTTATATATTCCAACCTACATATGTACGTATACAGTTGATAATATATCACTTAATCGTATCTTTTCTGTTATGTTATATTAAACTTTATTATGTTTTATAATGCTATTCACGTTTATTATATAACAGCGCGCCGTTTCAACTGTTTTGTGATACTAATCACAAAATTTAAGCGGAATGTTAACACAATAACATAGTCTACTTAATTTCATGCTATGATTTAAGCATAACATTAAATTAGTAGGGTGTTACAACTTACACTACAAATAGCTAGTAAACCCAATTTTAATTTGAAGGCATTCGGCAATGCTTGTCATTTACCATTTTTCTACTGAGAAAATAAGCACTAAAGGTTTTTTGGAAACAATTGGGTTGTTCCTCTACTAGAATTTTGTTTGGGAATCAAATTTTCATTTGATTAAAGCTTGACTCTCTATCAAAAACATAATGAGTTTTGGACTAAGGCAAAACCCCTACCAAAGGACAAAGAAAAACACATAAAGATAGCTTGGGGGTTAGAGGACAAGGGACTAAAAGGCTAAGCTTAAGGAAAAGAATAGCAACTTTTATAAGCATCCTGCATTTTCTTCTTATTTCTCTTTCTCCTCTACATTTCCTGTTATCTTAGGGCTATTTTGCTTGAATTTACCCTTGTTTGTGATTTAATTGCCATGATTACTAAAATATGAGTTACTGAATTCCCAATTTCTAATATTAGGATGCAATTCTTTGCACCTATCATCAATTATTAAGCTGATTCTTTGTTAACAAGAAAGTGTTGCTCTTAATTCATTTTTAGTGTGCTTAATGCGTTTAGTATGTTGCACATCTAATGTAGATGCCCAATTTTGACCATTTGTTAAAAATCTAAAAATTGAGAAAACAAAGAAAAATGATGATAATGTTTGGCCCAATTGGCCTGATGCTCTAGCCCATTGCAGCCTAATTCAAGAGATAATTAAATAATTACCGACATAAAAATTAGGTAAAGTGATGATAAAATTAACAAATAAGAAAAAATAAAGATATAGCTTTACTAGGATAGATGAACCAAAATCAGGTTACTGCTTTAAGGAGAACCCTTTCTACAAAGAATTAGGTTGCGGTAAAGTGAGAGTTTAAAGAGATATGATAAGAAAAGCGAGAAGAAGAAGAAGAAAAGGTGTAATCTAGGAACAACTTGTTATTACTTATTAGAAATTGACTATATTTTGCATAAAAGAAACCCATGTATGAGTGTGAACACCTTTTTTTTTTTTTTGAATCAATAAAAAATATTTTCTTAAAAAAAATAGAAGGAAAAAACAAGAAAAACAAAAAGAAAGAAAAGAAAAGAAAAAGATGCCCAATTTTTCAGTCGATATCTCCTAACTCTTTTGGGCTAAAAAAAAGAAGTTAGAAAAAGAAAAAAGAAAAAAGGAAATTGAAGCCTAGTTCTTTTTAGCCCATGTCTTTTAGTCCTTCCGCGCCCCCAAAAAAAAATAGGTTTCAGAAAATTAAAAAATTAAAATGAAAAAGGAAAAAGCCACATTAGATCATCAATCAAAGCCAAATTTCATCAATTACATTAATCAAATCAAAATTTGTCAATTAGTATCAATCAAATAATTTTTTTTTTCAATCAACCTCCAACTAAACTTAATGCACCAAATCAATGTATTCTATAACAATCGACCTCTCCTTTAATTAGGGGTGCATTATTCAATGCTGCAATCACACATTCTGCTTTAGGAAGTTGGACAGTATGATGACTTCTAACTCTCCTAAACCTTTCTCAAGAACTCAATTACCAGTTCATTCGGCTACTATTTAATACTCATTATATCGGTTATGAAGACTTCGGCCTAGGGCTTGTAAAACATATCATGGATTGAATTTGGTGTTAGAGAAGAGTACTAGGAGATTGTAGCCCCAATGAGAGGTAATAGGAAGAGCTGCAACTTGTAATACTTATTCTAATTCACTTCACCACACCGAGCTATAAAATGGCTTATATGCTCCCTGATTGATTTCTCATCATCATCTAAAAAGGAAGAGAGATCTAGAATTTTGTCCCCATGAGGAAGAAGGATCCTATCAACCCAATTAGGGTATGGTTTCCTACATACAGGCTTTTCAAGAGGCCTAAGTTGTACTACAACATGTCGCCTGATAGTTTTGGCAATTATATTGGGATCCATTAGAGGTTGTACATTCATTCAAGGATCAATTTGTACTTGTGGATTAATTTGTAGCACTTGGATAGGAGGTGGCATATCTTGCTAATAAATAGTTTGATACCCTAGTCCTTGCATAGTCATTTAGTGAGGTTGAGGAGAAGGAATTGCAAATAAAAAGAGTTAGAGGTTGTGGGAAGAGTAGTCGATTTTGATAGCTATTATGTGATCCACCATGAGCAGTCACATTCATCATGGGTGATTGTTCATACATAGATTGGGCAGTTACATTGTGAACTATTCCCGCCCAAGGCTGAGTCATTAGAGCATAACCACTTTGTATTTGTTGCTACACACTTGTGTTTCAAACAAACTACCCATCGTGGATAATTCGAGGGGTGTATTTCCCATTTGCCATTGACTACAACCTTAACCAAAAGATACTAATGACAATTCGATGTTAACTAGGGTGTTTTGGTGGTCTTTTAGCCATATTAACTTGACTATACTATAGGTTAGGCAATTAGAAGGCCTACCCCAAATTTGATTAGCTGATGCTCCCCCTACAACAGGAAATTCCCCATGTGTAGACATTGTAGAGTTTTCTTGCAAGACATTATATTATTATTGAGCCGTTTAGATGTCATTATGTACCACTGGCTTAACAATATCTACTAATTGTTTTGATAATTCCAACATTAATTCATTTAGTCTCATATTTATTTGTTCATGAATAAAATGTGATCATAACATTCAACTATCCTTCTTTTGCCCCAGGTGAGCTTAAGGGCATTATTAGAAGAAGAGGTAGCCAAAATTACAACCAACTAACTCACAGCAACCCGTATTAGCTAATGCAGCCAATGTAGCTACTTGTGGTCCTCTAACTTTCTAACTTGTCTATTTTGGTGATAGTTGTGGACTTGGCATAATGAATCTGTGTGTTTTTAGGAATGTACGCCAAGTATGGTCCAATCCTAGTTTTAGAAACTTTAATAATTGATCTATTAGAGTCTCACTAGGTGTGCCAAAAATATGTTTAAGCTATTTCAACTAAAGTATTATTAGTTTGGGTGCTAGGCGTGCCATACATTAAAATCGGCTAGCCTTATATTATCCCTCTCAATTCCAAGAATCAAATAGTTACACTAAGGATAGAAATCTTCTCCTCGGATATGGTTTCCCAAGTTATTAATGATGTACTTGGCTAAGATCAAATAAAGACCAAACCAAAGATATAGACACAAATTGCAATCGGCAAAATTCTATTAATACTTCAGAAAGTTACAACAAAAATCCTATAGATTCTAATTACAATTTAGAATGATTGATTGTAATGTAAAGGTACAAATTAATAAAGAAAGTACACAGATAAAAAGTAAAGTATTGGGTTGATCTATCCCGAGAAAGAGAGCTTGCAACTGGGAGCCTTTGCCTATTTATAGACCGCTAAAGAAATGTCCTTGATCCGACATGTTTATATGGCCTTTAGTTACTATTATTAACCACCCTCGACTACTTTCTTTCTACTATGTGAATCTCCATTGACTTTCCTTGATGCCTTAATTGCTCTACAATGTGTTTACTGTTTATTTGTTGCAAAGTTTCACATGTATTGTTTGATGATACATGTGCCTCAACTAATACTCACTCATCATTATCAATTTACCTTGGCTTAATTATTCAGCTAACTCATATGGACCTTAGCTTAATCACTAAAATGTTTTTATACCTTGGCCACTGATCATCTAAATAGAATTAGCTTAGTCGTGGTCATCTATTTAAGCCCATAAGTCAAGTAATTAACATTAGCCTCATCGGCTGAGGTGCCAAGGCTTAATGAAATTACTTTACCTCTAATTATTAGTGCAAGTGTCATGCCCCAATCTAGGCCATGACCGGTGCATAAGAGGCACTAGCGTCCTAGCAAGCCTACTGAAGCTTTAATTGAAAACTGACAAAATTTCCCCTAAACAAATCAGACATTCCCTACACACCAATAGTTTCTATTACAAACCATAATGTACACTCCAGCCACAGAACCACAGATAAACAATATTTAAACATGCAAAATACATGTACAAGCATTGATATACTAAGTCAAAACTAAATCTATTACAATTACATACATCTTTATCGCGACGGATGCTAAACCCTGCCTGTGGTTTACGGAGCACAACTAAGGATAGATATAGACCATTACTTAAGTATATACTAATCAGATTCAAAGACAACCTTAAGGCCCACATAGACAAATGTGTCGAGCTTGTGGAGCTTCTGATCTTTCACAACTAATATGAACCGTTCACAGACCTGCGCTTAGCTTTGAAAGGAGGGGGAAAATAAGGAATAAGTCAAACAAACTCAATGAAGGGCAATGGAACTATAACATATGAAGACAAGCTTTAGAAATAAAGCAAACTGCGCATATATAAGAAATTAATATCATGAACAAAGCATAAATAAAGAATTATTATTTTACTAATGTATAAATAAATAAATAGTCAACATTATAACTACAGATATACATAAGGAATTAACATTGTTTCAGAAACTTGAAAACATAGTTCTCAAACACAAATATTAAAGCAGGGAGGTTTCCAATTCTAAGAAAGGAGCAGAATATTGTCATCACAACCTGCAAATTGAAGCGGATTTTTCCACCAGGATTTTTTAACTCAATGGAGCATTTACATATTCATTTGCCGTATGAGGCAAGAGTTAGAGGTCCTATTCAGTATTGATGGATGTATCCATTTGAAAGGTACCAAAAATTTTTTATATCAATTTTAAATTGCCTAAATGTTAATACCTTTGTTTCTCCAGTAATTATTTATTTATATCATGATGCTACAGGTACTTAAATAGATTAAAATGAATGGTGAAAAACAAGTCACATGTTTAGGGGTCAATATGTGAGGCATATTTGTGTCAAGAGACTTCACATTTTGCTCATATTATTTTGAATCTCACGTGCAAACATTGAGAAATAGGGTCGGCCATAATGATGCCAGGGGGTTTCATGAAACAACCCAACCAAATTTGTCAATATTCAAGTTTTCTAGCCGACAAGCTAGATCCTGTAGAAGTCAGTACTTGAATGATAGGGAATTCGCTATAGCACACGTACATGTTTTGCTTAATTGCGAAGAAGTTCAACCATATATTGGGTATGTTAGCAATTTTCACTATTAGGTTCTGTTTACTCTTACTCACTAGCATTTTTATAATTATTTTTTTGTATTTTAGATATTTTGTACAATATATGGAGGCAGCTTTCCCAAATATCAATCGTGCTGAGATTGATAGAAGGATAACATCTGATTTTTCTATTTGGTTTCGAAATTATGTAAGTTTTTTCTCCTTCGGAAATGATTCTATGCATGTCACAAAGTGGTTACAAACACTAACCTTACTTGATTATTGTGAATGCTTGGTTCATGATACAAGTAATTTGGTATCCAATTACAATTTGCATCATTTGGCATGGGGCCCTAAGAAGAAGGTTAATAGTTGGCCTGTGTACTTTGTCAATGGTTATAAGTTCCATACAAAGGAATGGTGTATTGGCAAAAAAACTATTAACTGTGGAGTTTGTGTCAAGGGTGATGACAATAGAAATGAGGATAATTATTGTTATGAGATTATTAACGAAATAGTACAATTAGAATACCCGGGAGAACCATCAAAACAAATTGTATTATTCAACTGTGAATGGTTTGATGTTGTTCTTAATCATGGTGTGAAGGTCCACAAACAATATGATCTTGTGGAGATTCACCATACAAGAAGGTATTCTAAGTATGATCCATTCATATTTGCAGCTAATGCCATTCAAGTGTACTATGTCCCATATCTAGAAAATATGAAAGAAAAGAAACATTGGTAGTTTGTTATTAAAACAAAACCAAGAGCCACAGTCGATGATCGATATTAATTGGAACTTGCATATCAAGATATGCCGAATTTTGTCGAATTTGTGGCAAATGATGATCTCCTTGAAACATTGAGAGATGAAGAAGGTGCATATAATGAAGTAGAGATCAATATAGGACATGATCAAGATGAGGAAGAAGATGACAATATAGAACAAACTATAAACAAGGATGAGGAGGAAGAATTTGACTTTGCCTATAATTCTGAAAATGATGATGAGAATATTGAACTGGAGGCATTACTAGATGATGAGAAGGAGGATAATGATGATGACGATGATGGTGATTAGTGCTTGTATTTACTTGTAATAAAAAGCATAGTATTTACTTTACTTTAACTTGTCACTATAGCATCTTGTTATTACTAATGTTGATTTTTCATTGAAGATGTCTGACAAGGGTAAAGGCAAAGGAAAGGGGTCGGGTTCTAGGCATTCAGACAAACTTCCAATAGTCCGACCTCTTCTTGAAACTAACCAGAACCCATTCACATCTCCTACAGCTACATCATCCTCTCCGGCAGGCAATTCTTCATCAACACCAGCATCAATTGGAGGTGCAAACTCACCTACCCCACAAAACAATCCTGAGCTTACACCTGGATCAAGTAACTCTCATGATTCCTCAAATAACCAATCAAGTACTAGGAAGAAAGCTTTGCATCTTGATGGAGCTGGGTATGTAATGAAAAATTTTAATTTATTTCATTTTATTTGGTTTGATATTTCTAATGAATAAACCTTTTCTCTATAGATTTCTTTCCTCCAACGCTGCAGCTCGAGCGATTACTAGCATTATCAAAAGCCATTATGTTGAACCATGGCTTTCTTGGAAAAAAATGCCATCTAAAGTCAGAGAGTTGTTATTTGAAGAATTTATGGTAACTTAAAACCTCTTGAAATGATTAGTATTATTATCTATATACTTTATTAATTTACTTAATGTTTTTGCTGATTATAATAGAGGAAGTTTGATGTTCATTCTCCTGATTACCTCTAGGCGAAGAAGAATTTTGAGTGCTGAGGAGCTGCATTACTGAAGAATATGCTTCAAAGAGCTCGTTCCTCCACAGATAGGCCAAGTTTTCTTGGAGACAGTGCATGGGATACACTTTGTGCACAGTGGTAGGATGAAAGCTTCAAAAAAAAAAGAGTTGATAAGCAAAATTGAATTGCTCTTCTGACTCATTAGGCTTTGGTGGTTCATCATCCTGGTGGCTCTATTACCGCTTCACAACATAGAGCCAATTTGGTAAAGTTTTCCCACTATTAACGTTATTTGCAACCTAATTTTTATTGTAATATTTTACTTAAGGTATCTATTCTTATATTATTTTTAACTCTGATTATTGTTATTATTTTGACAGACAAAATTGTATGGTAGAGCTCCTACTCTATCAGAGTTATTTCACTACACACACATGCATAAAGATCAAACATGGGTTAATAGGAGAGCAGAGCATGTAGATGTAAGTAGTTAACGTTTTATTTTACATATTACATTAGTTTCTACATTAGAATGTAGTTATAGGTCTATAATTATGTTAAATTCTAGTATGATGTCAATTTACATGTTGTAAGTAGCCCTAAATTAAAGTTCGTGCGTTAATTGATATAATATTCTAATTGGCAGGCTGAATTTATTCGTGCTATGGATGAGGCATCCCAGAAAGCCTCTCAGGATGGAAATGTTCCACCTACTGAGTTAGATGTGTGGCGTGAAACAGCTGGAGTTAAAAAAGGAAGGATATATGGCCTTGGATTAGAATCAACTGTTCTTGATGAAACGTCAGATTATCATGGTTCTAATTCATAGTCCAAAGCATCGGTACAAAGAACAAAGCATGAAGAGCTAATGAAGAAAATGACAGAAGAGAATAGGGCGCTACTAACTAGATTAGAGACTAATGAGAAACAATTTCAGGCCACCAATCTACTTGTGCAATGGATGATGTAAAGGATGAATTTTAAACCAACTGATTTCCAACCCACCATTGCAAACCAAGCTAAGGATGATGGACCAACTGATGATGAAGAAGAATTTGAATGAACTTAGTACTTCTATTTCATGTTAGATGTAGTTTGGATTATAAACTACTCACTTTTATCTAACTTTATCTGTCTCGAACTTTAGGTATTTGACTTTTATATTTTGTGATGTCGTATAATTAACTACGAATATTTAATGAAATGCAATATTGACTTGTTAGCCTTTAGTTATTAGATACTATTTTCTAGGTTGTTACTGAATGCCGGTACAATATATTTTGGATTTTACAACATTCTGCTCATTCTGGTTGTGCGTGTGAAATTTGTGACCGATTTTAACAATTTTGTGACCGATTTTCGGTCGCAAATATATACTTCATGTTTGAATTGGTCGCAAATTCAAAATTTTACAACCGATTTTTCGGTTGCAAAATTTGCGACTGATTTTCAGTCACAAATTTGGACTTTAAATTAAAACTTTGCAACCAAAAAATTGGTCGCAAATATCGCTTTCAAGATTTGATTTTGTGACCGATTTTTCCATGGCAAAATTTGCAATCGAATAATCGGTCGCAAAATCTGATTTTATGACCAAAAAATTGGTCGCACATTTTGCCACGGAAAAATCGATTGCAAAATCAAATTTTGAAAGCGATATTTGCAGCCAATTTTTGGTCACAAATTAGTCAACATACTACCAAATACCTGTACATTAGGGATCGATCGCAAATTCGGTTGCAAAAATTTGCGACCCAAAAAAATTGGTCGCAAATTGATTTGCAATATTCCATTATGCGATGGACAATTTCAGTCGCAAAATCGGTCGCAAATGAACTTTGTGACCGATTTTCATCAATTTGCGACCAAAAAATCAGTCACAAACGGCCGATTTTCTAATATTGTTCCAATTAAGGGTTAGCCTCTTCAGATTTGACTAAGTCAGGAGGGGTGCATAGGCTTGGCATACACATCGAGCTAGCAACACCCTTGTTAGCTGGGTTCAAACCAAGGTGTACCAACGCTAGCATCAACGACCGCTAGCTATCAATTAACAAAGAATCCTCCCACAAAGTATATAAAAACTAAAGTAATATATATATGTATTCAACAGAGTTTTCAAAGATGAAAATACCAAATAAAGTTTCCAAACTCAAAATAAGATTCTCAATAACTCAATTTAATAATTTAAACATTGATTCAGAGCTTGTCCTAACATTTATAAAATCCATAATCTCTTTAAAAAAAAACTTTTGAAACATTCAACAATTGCATACTAATAAAAGCTACTCAAATTCAAAATAGACATCCACAAGTAGATGGGTATATCAAACTATAAACAAAATATTTATAATCAACTAAATATGTAGAATAAATTGTCAATATATATTAAAATCAAACCAATACTAATTGCATAAAGAAGACCATATGCCATAGAGGCATTGTCCACTCTTAGAACCATAGAGATTGTCGAATCTACGTCCTAGAGGCCGCCGAACTTGAAAGTTGATCTCTTGGGAACTCTGAAACCAATATATGACTCATTATTACCAATTAAGTGGCATCTAAGTTATCATTGTTATTATTTAAATCAACAATAATATGTCACATCCGAGAACCCTTCTTGAGTTCTAATGAGTCTCTTACAAATTAGAATATAAGAAACAAAATAGAGGATGGAACAATAAAATGAATAGATGCAAGAAATTGGGATTCTAGTGGTTAACTTAGACATCACAAAGATAGAGCAATACATCCAAATACAAAATTGGGTACATCACCATAACTATTATGGTCATAATTCAGAATGTACTATCTTTCTTGTACTTATATTCCCTCACTAATTTCAGAGAAAGAGAGAGAGAGCAGACTTGAGGAAGAGAATGATCAAAGAGGGAGATGAAAAAGAGAACAAAATGAAGAGATTAAGAGAGGCAAAGAGGGAAGGTAAAGAAGATGATAAGAGAGTGAAGGAGGGGTGCCAACTATGAAAAGAAAGGAAAGGGGGGAGAAGAAGCATCGAGAAGGGGAAGGAGAAAAGGGAAAGTGAAGGGCTTAGGATGGAACACCCTATTAACGAAGTTGGTGGTCTTGTCTTCTTCTTTTTTTTTTTTTTTGTACATACACTTCTTTTTTTTAAAAATTTTATCCCCTCAATTGAATTCAATTCCTCTATTACTATAAAATTTAATGTGAAATTTTTTTCTCATCACCAACGTTTCATTTTAAACTTGCATTTTATTTTAAATAGGGTATTACAATAAGCCTGATCATGTTACAGTATGATTATCACCAATTTTTAGCATCAACACTCTCTAAGAAGCTTTCTCTCTCTAGAAACCTTCATTAATATCCACCTTCAAGTTTCAAAGTACAATGCCTCCAAAAACAAGTGAAGCAACCATGACAGGTAAACCATCAAGGGGAGCTTCTTCCTCCGGAGCACCAAAAGCACAAGGCAATAGGAGCCTAGTCCATCTAGCTCACCTAGCCCATCACCACTAGAGGAAAAGCCACCATTGGAAAGAAGAAAGGTAACTCTTACCAAATTTTTATAAGAGGATGTACTTCAAACATTAGGAACCCAACACCACAGGAGGAAAGGGCACCATTGGAGGGAAGAGAAGTAACTCCTGTAATGTCCGAAAAATTTTATCGTTAACAACTAAGTTGTTCTGTTTTTATTAAATAAGTGGGTTTAATCAGAATTTGATTAAACATTTACTTAAAGCCAATTAAGTGTGATTTAAAAAGATTAGGCTTGATGGAATTAGATTAGGGACATACGAAACCTCAAAGAAATTTTGAAAAACCGGTTTACCGATTTAAGAGAAATCAGTAAGATTTCGGTATTTTAAACTGTTGGAATCGGACCAATAGAAATTTTTCTATGAGTACCCTAGGATGAATAGCTAAGATTTAGCCAAACCACCCCCTCACGTGGCACTTTGATCAGCCATTGAGGATGGGAAGCCAAGCTAGATTAGATGATGAGGTGAAGTCGACCAATCAAAGAGAAGTGCTTCCAAAAAAATCTTCACCTTTTCTTTCCTTCTCTTCTTGTAATTTTTGGCCACCCCTTAGCTGCTAAAGCTCATCTCATTTCTCTTCTCCTCACTCTCAATTTCACTCCATCCTCATCTTTTCTTCAAGTCTCATCAAAAGTTGCTTCCATCAAAGACACTAAATCAACACAAATTCAACTAGATAAGGTAGGAAATCCTATTTCTCCTCTTACTTTCTTTGGTTTGGGGCCATGGGGGCCATCTATAATCTATGATATTGATGTTATGTAGAGTGAGGATGATAGTTTATGATTAATTTTACATGTATGTTGTGATTAAAATTGAATTTGATAGGAAATAGCTTGAAGAATAGAGAACAATTTAAGAAGCTGGTAGGGTTTTCCTCAGCAGTATATACAACGGAATATACAGCTCCACTTATAGCTGATTAAATTTGATGAATCTATTTTTATATGAAACTAGACATTCAAGGCTTTCTATACATATAAAATATAAGGCCATTGGATTAGTATATAATTAGTTATGAATTTTTGAAGTTTAACCTAGAAATCTAGATTCTTATCCGGGCAGTATGAGTTGAGAAGGGTATAACTCACCTTACACAACTCCAAATTGAGTGAACCCAAGGTATTTTGAAAGCTAATATGTAAGGAACATCCCATAAAAATTTCAGAAGTAGATTCGTTGCCATCTATTCCCAGCACACCAATGAAGTTGACTTAAATTCAAATCAGGCTAAAATAGGGTAGTCCAGTAGGGTCAAGTTTCGGCACTCATAACTCAAAATATACCCAAGCAAATGACATGAAACTTAATTCATTTAAAATTTTGTTCTGTTAGCTTTCATTTGATATAAATTTTGTATAATTTTACTTAGATTTCTATTTTTAATGAATTTTCACTTATAAGAGCACAATTCTAGCTAAGAATAGGACAACCTAAGGAAAAATACTTATATCTTGGGTTATACAAATCAAAATGAAATGGGACTAAAAGGATTGGAAACTAGATACATAAAGCTATGACATATCCAAAAATTAGATTTGAATGAGTTGAATTGGAATAAGGGTAGAGTATACCAATCTCGGGCAGAACAGGGGAGAATAAACCGAAAACTCTATTAATGCTTGAATTGAAATTGATGAATGATGCTATGAATATATGTATATATTTGCTGGTCCATATTGAATTGTAAGTTTGTACAATTGCACTGGTTGTCTGGCACTATTCATAGGGAAGCGGACTCAATCCGTTACGCTGCCAAAAGTTTGGCAAGAGATTCATATGTGTGTAAATTACAATGGCATGAGCACATGATGTTTGAAAGAATAGAGTTAGTTATACATGCAATTCATGAGTATTGCAAAGGATTCCATACTGCTTGGGCTAGCACCTGAACAAATTTAAGGGTAATAAATTAGTAGAAAGGTTGGGGAAAGTAAACCCCGCAATCTTGTATAGAAACGAGTTTGGTCTTGAAAAGCGGACTATTACCCAGGAGTGTATGGCCAATAACTCCCAGGGGACCAAGGATGGAAATAAGTTTCAAAAGGCGAAAGCCTTCAAGGATAAATGCATTTTCCATTTGTATATTAATATGTACAGCATGATACTCCTCAATTGATTGTTCGAATTACCTATTTATTGTTCTTAATATATTATTGTTTGCTTATAGTTGCCGTTCTAATTGCATTAGCATATCTGGTAACTAAAATTAAGATTGTTTCGGTGCATGTTTTATAAATAAGTATTTAAGTTAAATGTTACTATTGTGTCCTACTATTTTAAAATATGAAAAAAAAATGAAATAACTGAGAATGACAGCGATGATAGATATATAGAAACTAGGAATTCCTACTGAGAAATCTTTATTTCTCACCCTACTGTATGTTTTCGCATCATTCTCAGACCATGGAGAATATAGCAACCGGAGTTCTGTTCATTGAGTTTCCCGAGCTCCATATCCACCTCGACCTGTTCTTGGACTCTGTAGATATAGCCGGTAGATGTCAGTTTCGCCTTTACTTTTTCTTTCAGAGAGATTTTACTATACCGCTCACGTATCTGCTTTTTGACCCCGTTGTCCCTTATATCGCCATTCCCATCTATATAGCCCATCCATTTCCACCTCCACCAGCAGCAGCGCCAGCAGAAGTAGTAGCTCCAGCTCCTATGGCCCCTCCTGCCTTACCACCGTAGCAGATGCCCTCCATCTCGATGTCAGAGGAAGATCCGTCTGAGGCGGCGAGTTCCTCTTCCTCGTCCTCTACTCCGAGCGTGGACCACCCTCCTGCAAATGCCACCATGGCAAACGGATTTCTTTCATCGGATTCCGTTTAGATAGTATACATGCTGTAGCAGTAGTAGATGTACAAAGTGGCCCTCTTTTGGCAGTTTGGATCATGGACAGATGGGTAGAAAATTAGGAGTTGTACAAGAAATGTCCCATGGGGACCAACTACGGTATTGTTTGTAACATCCACCGTTTTTCGCTTAATTATTCAGTTTTATCGAATAATTGAGAATAATTAAAATTCGGTTAAATAATTATTTAGAATCAATTGATTAGCAATCAATTGAGTTTAGATATAAGGGAATTAAGTTAGAAGTATAGGAGATTTCATAAAATTTTATTGAAAACCGATTTACCGATTTAAAGGAAATCGATAAAATTACGGTATTTTAAACTATCGGAACCGAACCAATAGAATTCCAATTCTTTTACCCTACCTTGAGTGGCTGATAACTCAGCTACCTAACACCCAAATGTGGCGCCACTTTGGCCATAATTCATGGGGAGGCTTGGCTAAATTTCAGTCATACAAGTTCAATCAATCACAAGCCAAGGAAGCCACCTATTTATACTCCCTTAATCAGATTTTTCCTCCCCTTTTTCACTCATTCAGATTGTGCCACTTTCTCTCCTCTGCCCAACTTTCTTCTTCTCTTCTTCACTCACATAACTCCAGCCAACTATCAAGCTTAATCAAGTTTTGTTCATCCAAACCCCAAAAATCAAGCAAAATCACATATAATAAAGGTAGAGGTTTAATTCTTGCATTAATTCTGTGGTCTTGGCTGGCTGAGGTTGGATTATTTTCACAATCTTTTATGTGTTAAATGAATGATTATGATGATATATGGCTGGTTTTTGGCTGTTTGTTTGGTTAAAATGGAATTGGAAGCAAGAAAGAATGAAAATAGGAAAAACTAAGGGGCTGGAGAACCAAAAACCCTCGGTAGTCCGTACGGCAGAGTGCACGGATCCACCTATAGCTGATTAAATTTGATGAAACCATTTTTATATGGAACTAGACATCTAGGGCTTTCCATACATATATCATATAAGGCTTTTGGATTAGTATTGAGAGAGATATGAAATTTTGAATTTCAATCTAGGGTTTTGACTCTGATTCTGAGTAGACTGGGTTGTTCAGGGTAGAACTCGCCCTATACTACCTGAAAATGAATGAAACTAACTTTGTTAAAAAGCTTACACATAGAAGAATTTCCATAAAAATTTCAGAATTAGATAATGTCCCGTTTGCTCCTAGTGATCCAAGAAAGTTTTCCTATGTCCAAATTGGGCCAGAATAAAGAAGTTCAGGAAGGTCAAGATTTGGGGCTTATAACTCGAGCTCTACTAAGTCAAATGGAATGGAACTTTTTGTAAATGAAACCTTGTCTGTCAGCTTTAATATGAGACCAATTTCATATGATTTGAACCAGTTTTCGATTTTTAGTAGATTTTTACTTTTAGGTGTCTAATTCTAGCCAGCCACTGGGTAGGCCGGGATAAAACCTAAATATCTGGAGCTATAGATATCAAAATTAGATGGGACAAAGAGGTTAGAAAATAGACATATAACACTTTAACATCCAAAATTGAGGTCCAAATGAGTTAAATAGAAATTATTGTTTGATTTAGAAAAATCGGGTTTGCTGACTATGCTGAGGCAGAAACTTTGCCTTAATGAGATTATTGTTACTATGAGTTCAATGTTAAGATATGTATGCAATGTTGTGACCTCTATGATAAATTGGTGTTCTGTTGTACTGGCACTATTCATGGGGAAGTGGACACGTTCCGTTATGCTACCAAAATTTCGGTAGAATCTATGCATAAGTTATAAAATACATGTTAATGCATATGCATTTTCAAGGAGGCTATGAAAGATATGATAAGAATTATGCTATTATGAAAGTTCCATGCTACTTGGGCTAGCCCTGGATAAAAAGTTAAGGGGAGTAGATTGGTGGGAAGGTCAGGGAAAGTAAACCCGGCATTCCTGTGTAGAAACGAGCTCGATCCTGAAAAGCAGACTATTACCCAGGAGTCTAAATGGCCAAGAACTCCCAGGAGACCAAGAAATGGAAAATGATGAAAAGTAATGGAAAAGCTTATGAAGAAAGGTTCATGATTAAGTCTGCATGATTACACGAATGCATGGTTACATGAAATAATTATGTCAAGATGGATGCAGTGTCTATTAAGTTTATTTACTACCATTTATTTATTTATTCTATTTACTATTCTATGAAGCATTATTAGTAATCTATTCTGTTTCTTATGCCAACTAAAGTAAAATTGAACTTTGCCTTGGACCAGACTATTCCTTAAACTCATTAAAATGGATAACTAGTTTGAACACATGCTTTTAGAATTAAATAAAAACCGAGACAAATAAGAATATATGTGACGTCAGATAACCACTATACACGAACCCTACTGAGAATTTCTTTAAATTCTCACCTTGTTTTGTATTTCCCACAGTATTCTCAGACGCTGGCGATGGACTCCACGGCCACCCTCTTCATTGAGATCACAGATTTGCAGCTTCACCATGACCTAGTATTGGATTCTTTGTATATGGTTCTTGTAACTTCTGCCTTTACCTATTCAGCAATAGGAACTTTGCAGTCCCTCTACATCATCCTGTGCTATTCCTTACATTGCTATCCCATTACACATGGCGCACCCACCTCCAGCTCCTCCTGCACCAAAGACAAAGTGACTCTGCCGACCCGCACTGCAGTCACCTCTGCAGGTAGTTCCAGATGTGCTGCTTAGTTCAGAGAGTGACCCCTCCGAGGCCACCGGCTCATCACCCTCTTCCACCTCGGGACCTAGTGCAGAGTATTCTCCAGCCGGGCCTGGCATGGCCAATGGCTATCTGATGGAGTAGGTCAGCCAGCAGGAGATGTTGTACAACATGACCTTCTTTTGACAGCACGTAGCTTTGGGTCATAGACTTGACAATAGGACTAGCAGTAGGCTTTGAAATGTCGCCTGAGGACCCATAGGATCATGTTGACTGATATGGGCCTTATTGTCTTTTTTGGTACACCGGCCTACTTATGTATTCTACTTTGAAACTCTGTACATAAACTAAAGCAGTGGCTTCTGATATATATATATATATAGATATATATATATAGATATATATATATGTATATGCACATATATAGTTAATGTTATTGTACTATTCTTATCTTTTGTGATATTTTGTTAAGTTCGTTTTGCTCTTAGTATAGCAGCGCGCCGTTTCGTCTGTTTACCAAAAAAAAATGATGATGAGAGGAAACATGAATCGTGAAAGGTAAGCAGAGTGTTAATACAGTAACACAATCTACTTAATTTCATGCTATGACTTAAGCATAACATTAAATTAGTAGGGTGTTACATTGTTTAGAAGGACCAGCCGATTTATTTTGTGTTAACGGCCTCATTTTTATTACCCTATGCCGTTTTATGTATCGTTTCACAAACTTTGAAAACAGACGTCCATGTATATATTTATAATGTATTCTGCAATAGTTCTGCCTATATTGCATTCTTATTTATGTTACGTTATTTATGATACAACAATTAACTAGCATTTATTCCGCCGTCAAGCAGAAAAAAATTATTACGCGAATAGTCATCTCTATGTGGGTAATTAATAATGAGACATAAAGCAGAATTTAATCAGTTCACTACACGTAATCACTTATCAGATAATTTATTATGACTTAAGCATAGTACTTTGTCTGGTAAGGTGTTACAACTCCTACCAAATTTTTAGGAGAGGATGTACATCAAACATTAGGATTAGAAGACGAGATAGCTAAGTTAGTTGAAGGTGTAGGTCAGGGACACTTTTTGGAAATGAGGGCTCAAACATATTCTAATCTGAATGTTGACTCTTTAAGGGGATTTAAGCTCATCACTCATGGAACTGGATATATTGAGTTTTCTATTGGTGATATTGACTATAGTGTAACTCTCCTTGAGTTTAATGAAATATTTAGATTTGATTTTGATGGAGTATATTGTACCCCGGAGAATATAATGAGCAATCTACGTGGCGGGAGCTAATGGGTAGAGCAATGACGGATACAAAAAATTTAGGTAATGGAAGCAAAAATAATACATAGGGATAATAAGAAGTTTTGTAGGCATCTAACAATATATTAATTAAGTTTCAAATTCAATTTACACATAAAAAGATATATTAATCCAAAATGAGAGGATATGAGGGTAATTTTTTTTTTTTTAATCTTAGTGTTGAGTCGAACTTAGTAAAATAATTTTCATTATAATGTGATAGCAACCTTAATAAATAATTTTTATCTTAATGTGAGTTAAATTGCTAATGTCCATATCTTCATGTAGAGGTTAGCAACCTCCACATTTTGTTTTGGACATTAAACCCATCCATTTTTTTTTTCTTAATCCACTTGAACTTCTGAGTGAATTTGTAATTGTATATTCTTCATATTAATTACTTCTTTAAACTTGTCTCTTTCCTAATTAATGTTTTGTCTCCACTATCTTTTTCTATTTGAAAAATATTATCATTTTTTATTTTTCTCTTATTGAGTGACATATAAGTGATTAAAAACTCAAGTAATTTTATTATTTGTTGGGTATATATATTTAATATTAATTCAAATTTTCTTTTATAAAGTTTGTAAATTATCAAACGTGTCCGTACAATATAGATTTAGATTTTGTTCTATTTTGACAAAGTTATTTAAGCTTGCATTTATTGAATTTTTAATGAATCAATGCACTGCTTGTATAATTTTTTTTTTTCCCTGAAATTGAATTTAAACAAAATGATAAAAATGCCATATATAATTTTCCCCATCGCACTAGTATATAATTGAATCAATATACAACTTATATATTAATTGTATTTTCAACCATCGTATTAGTATACAATTATTACGGTAAAGATAAAATATAAAAGGCTTAAAATTCTTTATTAAATACTAAATTATAGGTGTCCCAAAAAAAAAACCAGTTATATAAAAGTTAATTATTTTAATTAGTTTTTATTATATTTGATGCATAGGTGTAGTGGAGACAAAAAGTTAATTAGCAGAAAGAAAATTTTAAAGGAATAATTAATGTGGATAACATACAATTACAAATTTATCCAAAATTTTAAGTGGATTACGAAAAGATATGGTTGGATTTAATATCCAAAACAAAACGTGGAGGTCACTAACATCTACGTAAAGATATGGAGGTTAGCATATAAAGGTTAGCAAAATATATAAACCTACATACATTCTAAAAAATTTCCAACAGTTAGTGGGGGCACATGCCCCCACTCCTGTACATGTGCATCTATCCCCAGGGTTGTGGGGATCGATATGATTCCAGCTGCTTCAAGGCTTCCAAACTTAGGAGGCCCTCCTATAGGATCCTACGGAAGATGATGCGCATACCATCTTTGTGCGAGGAACGTACTGGGGTAGTTTCCCAAGTGGAGTTATCTATGATGTCGAGTATGGAGCACATGTAGTGGGTAAACACAGGGTACTTCTTAGCATGCCACCTAGCTCATATTGCTAGGCAGTGGAAGGGCACAATCTGTGTAGGTGGACTAATTACCTTAATTTACAAGATATGTGATGAAACTAATCTCACAAAATTCACTATGGCTAGGGGAAGAGACCTTGGAGCATATGAGTGTTTGTATGAAGGTACTAGATGACTATCAACTTCTAGGACCTAACAAAGTCCCATTGCCCAGGGAACCACATGCCCAGCCACAGTGTACACCACACAAAGAAGCCTTAAGCTTTGATTAGCTACAGCAGCATATAGAGCAAGATGCCCTGAATCCAGTCAGCTTCCACCACTAGCCACTGATTATACGGATTCTTGGGAGTAGGTCATGGACATGCTTAACAAGATGGAGCTAAACCTTTCTACACAGATTGGAGGCCCGAACACCATGCTCTATCTACTTTGCTCATCTTCCCTATGGTGGCTACTTTCCTCATTCTCAACTTTTCCATCAATGTGTCTAAGGTAGCACTCGCTGTGCTCAGTCGCGAGCTCAGACCACATCTTCAAGCTAGGCAACCATCCTATGATTTTGCTTCTTAAAGTTCTTCACGATGCATTGAAGTTCCTCGACCTTGGGGTTGTTCACGTTCCTCCTCCCATTGTCATTGACTACTGCATAATTATTCAGATTTGTGGTGTTTGTTGGATTGTTATTCATGGCAGCATTAGTTTGACTGGTCTACCACGCTAGGGAAAGTAACGCTTACTTAGCCCTACGATGAATGCCAAAATGTTCTTACCTGAAGAATGGTGTGATGCAGGCTATCCTCTTCATGCTAGAAACGGCTCGAGCAAGCAACGGCAAAGATATTCTGACACCAAAATGAGAAAGAATTCAAGGTAGTGTTTAGGGAAAATTGGTTAAATAAATATACCTAGAGATATATGAATCCTTATATTGATTGTGTAACAGAATGTGTTAGGGTCTTTTCTTGTTATTCAAGATATAAAAATCCCCTTGATTTTTTTTGGCCCCTTAGTTAGTAGTGGGGACAAACCGGGGGTGGATTGATCCTCATTAATGGGATAATCTTAGGAAATAGTTACTCCGGTTACGAGATCTTCCTTTCTAACATGTGATCCTTGGGGTTTCCTCGATTATTTGAATCCTTGGGTGCCGGATCGATGGTAGGAAAGCATTATGGGTCAAATCCAAGCACTCTTATATAAGTAGTTCTCAATAACTAACTATAAAAAATTATTTCTACGATTGATTTATTTTATAATCAAATTTATTTAATTGAGTGTGATTTGCAGATAATATATTTTATTTAAATTATTTCAGGAAATAATCACTCTTATGTAATAAAGTATTGGTAAAGATTCAAATTCTGATTATAATCAAAATGATAAAAAGAAATGCCTTTTATTATAATCAATTTTTAGTATAAAATAAAAAATTTTAAATGATAATTAATTTAACCATTTTTCCAAACATTTCGAAGGGTACATTTGTTTAAATTTTTTAAAAAATGGTTTTATAATATAAATTTTTAGTGGATTTTGTCAAATATTACAAAGAAAGTACTAATTTCTTTTCAAAAAGAATTTTAACAAGCACGTATCTTTTAGTTTAAAAGTATTTTTCTTAAAAATTCAAATGAACAAGCTCAACGTCTATTAAAAATAGCTTTTCTTTAATCTAAAATTTTAGGGTGCACATCAAAAGTTAAAGCAAGATTTTTTAAAAGGAAAAACAAAGGCATTTTAGCTTAGGAATAGCATCGATGGACGTGGTCAACTCCATTCATCACAACGTTGAATAGATTGCACAAACTAAACGGTGGATATTGACATGTGCCGGAAAGAAGACGGAACACTACAATGTCAATTAGTCAATGAATGCTGTACCATCTAATGTATCTAGAGTACATCTAATCTATGTTCGAGGGGGGAAATTATCAGTAATTTTACAATTTATCTGATTTTTTTTTTTCAAATAGGATCTCATTACCATTAACTTTAAGACAGTAATTAATAATTAAAAGAAAGTATCTCATCAAATTATTTTTAATTTTTTTATTTTTTAAAATTTTAACAAGTAGTGTAATTTCAAATAATAATAACTTAAAGAATATACTACTTAATAGAGAAATCCTTGAAATAGTATTCTCCAATAATTTCCCCCAGGAAAAGACAGGTTGGAGTGTCATCTGGTGCTTGACTTTGAATGGTCATCAGTTCAAAGTCCTCTCGTTTGTTTGCTGTTTATTGGCCCCTGTTAGTCTACTACTCTTTGGAATTTCCAAAGTAGTTAAATATCCATTTCTTTCGCCAGCTCAAAATTAACTCTCCATTCGCTAATTCACATTTCATTCAATATGTCTACGCCAGCAGAGTACTCTTCCTACTTTCTTTTCCTCTCTACACGAAGAGATGAAGAAAAATGGCTTCTGATCACATAGGAGATACATAGAATTTCCTTTAGTTAAATGCATATGTGCATGTCAATTGTACTTTTATTGAACTATTATTCAGAGACTCAGAAGTTCATCATAATCATCTTAATTATGATTAAATTTTGCTTCACATATCCTATACTTGGTGATTTCTCATCCATGATGGTTATCAGCTGGTTTTTGGGCAGCTGCAAATGTGAATTGTCTTATGAGACTGAGCAAGAATTTTTTAGCTTTGTTCTAAATTTCAAAATTTGCTTGCTACCATATACTTCTTAGTGAATGAGTTTTTTAAGTTTTCCTACACTAATTAAATCCTATCTACTGTTTCAGATACTACCGTTCTCTACCACCTGTGAGCAAGATCTATGGAGTGGCATGTTTGATGACCAGTGCTGCATATTATCTGCAACTTTATGATGCAATGAACATAGCACTGTTTTATGGACTAGTATTTAAACGCCTTCAGGTTTGTCATCCAAAAATTGTTCTGATCCGTAGCCATAGATATTCAAACATTAAATTCAGATTTCAGACCATTTTCATTCTTCTTTGTTTGGCCAACCGCTACTTAAATCTGAAAATTCTTGTACTTCATTCACTACTCAATTTTCTTGATCATGTTTGTTAATATATGTTGCAGGTTTGGAGGCTTATCACAAATTTCTTCTTTCTTGGGCCGTTTTCATTACCATTTGCATTTCGTTTGATAATGATGTAAGTAGCTATGTAATTTATATCACATTCTGCTGCTCCTTGAGAAATTATGATCACAACCATTTTATATCCTCTTGAATTCTTTATGAAAGTATATATATTAGCATTGTAATATGGTGTTTCATACCTCTCGACCGCAAACATTCAAGTATTAATTCATACGTCTCCAATTTTCTTGTTACTCGCACATAATTTGCAGAGCTAAATATGGCGTTTCATTGGAAAGAGGACCCTTTGACAAACGTACTGCAGATTATGTTTGGATGTTCGTATTTGGCGCACTCTCGATTTTGGTATGTGAGAACAGTTACTGTTTGTTTAAATTTTCATCTGTTTATTCCTCGTTTCAGTGAAATTACTTTCACCGCCCCAATGAACGGTTAATCGTAAACTAAAATGTGCCCAAATTTCATCTGACTTCAGTGATAGAAATGACTCGAATGTTACGTAGGCTTATAAGTTGGATGGAACTGCTTGCTTGGTGAAATGATCAGCGATTACTGAAAATAACGACTTGAAACTAATTTTGAGATAGAGCAATAAGCCCTATTTTCTTGGTTTAGGCCCAATGAATTGCTAACAATATTTTTTTGCCTCATCAAGGAAAAAGGTAAAAAGGAAAAATAGGAACAAAGAAATGAAAGAAGATTTATTAAGGGTGTATTTGATATGGGGGCAAAAATTTCATAGAATAGATCCACAACATATGGATCTATTTCATAAAATTTTCACCCCATACCAAACTTACCCCAAAAATACAGGCATACGGCCAATAAAAATGTACATTTCTGTGGGATAACTTGAAAACTTGGAAATTCATAATACAAACGCTCAATCAGTCTCTTTCACCCTCTCTATCTCCTCAGAGTTTATTTCTGTTTCTTCTCAGAGACAATTGATGTTATAGTTAGCTTTAAATAAAACAGTTACGCATAATTTCACATTGTTAGTGAATAAGATTAACTACAACAATCTATCAGCTATGCATGTTCCGGTATCTAACCGTTCCATCCTCATCTTAGGTGATGGCTGCTGTGCCATTTTTTCGGTCTCCATTCTTGGGAGTTTCTTTAGTTTTCATGATCGCCTACGTTTGGAGCCGCGAGTTTCCAAATGCAAGAATCAGCATCTATGGTGTCGTATCATTGAAGGTATATATTTCCAATGATTTTTCTTTGCTAACGTTGCTGCTTTATTTATTTATCTGAAAAACCACATTTATGCTTTACTAAAATAAACTCAGACATTTCATTTTTGACGAGCTTGTGCTCTATATTTTGCACTAATTATTAACGTCACTGCACATCTTAGGAAAAATAAAGACAACATTTTATTGAAAGAATTTTTTTTTTCTTTAAACCATTAAGAGTGGTCTAATGATGAGTACTTTAAATAGTTTGTATGAAATCCTAAGTTCAAATTTTATTATCGTCAATGTACTAAAAAAAAGAGTTTTATTTTTATTGATTTGAGATTTGACATGATAACAATTTGTACCGGTTGTATGTCTAAATTTATTAATTTCTTTTTTACAAAATATAATTTGATCTTTTATCCTTACTTTTTTTCAATTTGTTCCTTTTTTTTTTTTTAATTTGATGATTACATTTCAAACCTCTTAACAATCCACTCTTTTACACTTCACTTCATCATACTATGTGAAGACGTTTGTGACGTCACATTATTAACATGTCATTGACCTTCCAGTTTGATATCAGGGCATGTCATTACTAATAGCTATATGTTATCACTTCCATTAGAGTTCATAACTAAAATATACATAATTTAATTAGTATACGATTTGATTCCGATGAACCCATCTCTCCTCTATCCTTCTAGCCTTTTTATTTTTTGACTTTTTTTGTATAACCATCTTTCTACCTGTACTAGTAGTTCTTTTGGGAAAAGAAAAATAGTAGACGATCTAAAAAGTAAGGACGTCAAGTTAAATTAGAAAAAATAATAATAATAAGAGATAAATTTTTTAAAGAAAATATGACCAATAATTGAAAAAAAAATGCCTATTTTGTCATCTATATCACATTTTTAATCTAATATGGATGAGCATGCGTTTATATGTCTACCAGTCTATATAAATTTCATTGTGTTCATTTCATCTGAAGACAAATTAACAATCTTTTTTTCTTGTTAGATTTTGGTTCCAATCTTTTGTTTACTTTAAGTTAGTCAACATAGTCAAACTGAGAACATCAATGGTAAGAGTTCAATGTCTCTGTTTTCCTCTGTCTTTACTTCTTTGCAGTCTCATTCCACCCTTCCCCCAGGATCCAAAAAAGAGGAAAAGAAAAAGGAAATTCCTGGGAAAATTAACTCTATCAATTCTTGTTACAAGGAAAAATAATTTTCGTATACATTTCACTTTCAATTCCCAAAATCTTCCTGTTGCCACGGTCGCTAAAATAAAATTATAGTAGCAAGAGATATTTGAACCGGATTTGTTTTCGATTTGAGTAAAGAAGACAAGAAAACCGCTAGTGTGCTGTTACTCATGCAATTTCATCATATTATGAATACTGTGTCAGAATGTGAACTATATTATTTCTTTAACAATTTATGAATGGAATTATCCAGCTTTTGTAAATCTTGTGTTCTGCAGGGTTTCTACCTTCCATGGGCTTTGCTAGCTCTGGATTTAATATTTGGAAATTCTATAAAACCAGATATTCTGGGGATGCTTGCAGGACACCTATATTACTTCTTATCAGTACTTCATCCTCTTGCTGGTGGAAAGCTCAAGTTCAAAACTCCTCTCTGGGTGTATCCTTTCTTTTATCAGTTCTTATGGTTATTATATATCAAGTTGCCCTCATTTTTTTTTAACCACTTAGCATATTTCATTTCAAAATGCCACTATAATAATTTAGAAAATAAGAGAATTTCAAGACCGTGATCCAATGAAATATATCACTAACACATTTCTGTGGCAATGATAACATGATCTATATTGCATATAATCGCACATATATATTCTGTCATATTTTCGTATAAAATTTTAGACCATAATTTTCTTATCAATGATTATTACGATTGTATACTTTTAAAATACATCCTAAATTTTAGAGAAGCCAAATCACATTTGGTATACTTGGTTCCTTTTGAGGTACATATCACTTGTTATAGTTTATTCAAGATTGATGATTCTTATAATCCTTAATTATGTACCAAACTAGTCACAAAATAGTGGCATATTGGGGAGAGGGTACCCAAATCAATGCCCCAGTGCAATCTAATCCATCAGCTGAAGTTGTATTCAGAGGAAGAAGCCACCGTCTTGGTGGGTCTCAAACTTCAAGAGCAAACACTGCAGAGCAAACTGAAGTGAATGCTTCTCCCTCTCAGCAGCAGAATCAGGGCAATGGGATGGCTTTCCGTGGAAGAAGTTATCGCTTGAATGGATGAGTTTGGTTACATAATCTGTTTATATGTGCCTCCTGTCTATGTTTTTTAATTAATAGGTATGTTATGCCATCAAAACCACAACTATGTTTTCATATATACCGAAGCATTTAACAGAGGTGAGTTTCTTGACATTGCCTGAAGCGCTGAACCGCGAGCTTTCTATGTATGCCTTTCTTAATATTTATAATAAGGATTTTAAGAAGAGCATACAGTAAAGCACATGCATCCCCTCTTCCCACATTTTCAACAGCAGTGCGACAGTGAAGGGTTCAGAAATTTTTTGCCCATAGCTTGTCCGTTATTCTTTATCCATAATTTAAATTGTACATTTAGTTCTCATGGTTCATGCAATTGAGATCAATGTCACGTGTCACTCATATATGAGTTTTTTCCTTACAAATTCTTACTATTTTGACAGAGGTTTTTCATCAATAAATCTATCAGATTTTTTTATGCATTTTAATTTGAAAATGTTTTAATATTTATTTATTTTATTTCACTAATTCAAATTTCAAATAACTTTTACGTGATTTCAAATCAGTGATCAATTTGAACAAATTGTTGGCGTCGATTTAAACCCATCTTGAAATTGAATTGTAGAAAGTTTCAAATGTTATGATTTGAACTTGCTATGACAACTTGAAAAATGAAATTAACATGATATAAAATAAAATTGATTATGTTAATCTATCTAAAAATAAACTAATTTTTTATTATATAGTATTTAGTTCGAAACTAACCTAAAAATTAATTTTAATATATAAATTGTCTGATATAAAATTATTAAAAATAAAATTTTATGATTCTAAGACTTCTGATTAAGAAAAAAAAATTGTTCTTGGACTCCAAGTAAATCAATAAGCTAAAATTCAAATTATACATAGCATTCTTTGATTTTCAACAAATATTATTAGTAGATTAAAAATAGAATAAATACAAATTCATACTTGAGAAATTTAGTAATGGATACATTAGTTCCAAAAAAAAATAAAAATTTTCAAAAGTATTCTCATAAAATTTTTAGAATTAGAAATATTGGTCATATTAATCTCTAGAAATTATTAATATAACCAACATTTGTGGTTGTCATGTGGTGAACTTTTTTATTAAGAACTAAGATGTCTAGTGTTGTTTATCAAGAACTACAAAGTAAAACAAAATAATATTCTGCCAAATATCCATATTAATGAAAAGCAATTTTACCTTGCTTGTTCAATGGCATTGGCCTACAGTTTTTGTAACAACTCTATCTGCTCTAATACTCTTTATCATATCCAGCTTAGAACTTATGAAAGGATCCTTATAGGCAGGAGATTTGTAAAATTTTCTTTTTCCTTCAAGCCCATTGTCATCATATAATAGTTCAATGCACCTAAGGCTTAGAGATAAAAGGATACGTGCTTTGAAAATTTTTATTGATCAATTGAAAATCCCAAAACCTATTAAGTTCTCAAGACCAATTGTATTGTTTGCTTTACATGGTTACAACTTACAACCCCATTGTATTACAACTTCATCTAAAATGTGGTTAAAATGATATTGACTATGATTATAATCAATCCAAGCAAGAGATGTTTCAATGAGAATATTCATCTGAGAATTCTTAATGCAATTGAACTGAAAATGCAAAAGAAAATGACCTTAGCAAAAGCAAGAAGTAGGTGATAATGAACTAGTTGTAGAGTGAATAAAACACTAGTGGATAATTGAACTGAAAATGCAAAAGAAAATGGCCTCAACAAAAGAAAGAAGTGGGTGATAATTTTTTTTCGATAACTGGATGAGGTTCAACTCTTAAAAATAGAGGACCAATTATGATACATAAAAGTCCATAAAGAAAGGCACAACTCACAACACATGCTTCTCTAAACACATAGTACGACAACACAATGCAGTAAAGTCGAAACCCGAAACATAGTACATGAGCCCAAGGGACGTCGAGACTAGATTTTGTTAAAACGAACAACTTTTAAACCTTTTCAACTTCTTGGCAAGCTTCCCGAGAAGACCCATTGGCTTACACAACTACTAGCCGATTGCCTGGACATCTCGGAGAGGAGCCTTAACCCAGACAATTCCTATATATCCTGCTCTACTGCACTAGACCCACGGGACCTTATCTCTACTGCGAGCCCATGTCACCAAGCCCACAACCATTCCTCATCACACCATCATGCACCGCCGCTTCGACTCTCATGGTGCCATACTACATTGCGAACTCAAGCCAGACCCTCAACCATCACACAAGCACCAAGACACTTGGGATACTAGCAGTAGCCTCAATCTTCTCTCTGTCTCTCTAACTCTCTATCTTCTTGCTGTTTCTTAATCTTCCAATGAAGCTATATGGTTGAGGGAGATTGTCAACATAAAGTGAGAACATCCCATCTAAGGCCATCTGCCCATCATTTACATCTAAACCATCCACAGCCCAACCTTCACACATCCAAGACTATGAGCCATGTCTTAATCTAGAAGGTAGTTAATGGTCCAAAATAAGGGGATGGGAGAAAGCCATTTTTAGTGGTTGTTACACCTTAGCAACTAACTCTTTAAATTCCTTGAGCCACCTACAAGATGTTTCAAAAAAATCTATAACTTACAGATGCATCCGCATAAATTTGTTCGACAATTAACATTGCATCCACTTAAACAAATTGTCACTAGACTTGTTTTGGAAACCCTCATCCACACCATCACGAACCTATTTACCAAAAGTGAAACGAGGTTTAGATGGTGGGTAGAAGTAGGTGGCTTGTCCTAACAAGAAGTAGGTGATATTGAATTGGCTATAGAGTGAATAAAACACTAGCAAAAAACAAAGTGGATGTTGAAGAGGCAAAGATATAGGTTGACCATATTTTGCTTTTCCAAGGAAGAAAGAGACAGTAGTAGAAAAGTGGAAGAATTCAAAGCAAGTACTCCAGTTCACAATAGTTGTCAATTTGGGTAAAATTTTTTGGTTCATAATACTTGTCATTCTCACATATCAATACAATATTTACTGTTAACTTTTTAATTTTATCCTTTATCTTTATTGGTTGAAACAAGTGGCTATTTTCCACCACTAATGTTACACTTTGGGTAAAATATTAAAAAATCATACTTTTTACCACACAATAAAATTTAATAAGGGTATTTTTGTAAACCAATGTCATAATTATGCATTGATTTTAGATTTCTTCATCTATGTGAATTTGGCTAAATTGATAACTATTTTGAATCGGAGGGAATATTAGCAAAGTCTCATTGAGTGGTTTTGGAAATAGATTTCCCAATAAAATGGTGTGGAAATTGATAATTTTAATTAAATGTATTTGGAACGTTAAAAAAAAAAAGAGTTAAATATATATTTTATCCCTATAATATAGGGCATTTTGGTTTTAAATCCCTTTTAAAAAAAATTTAGTTTTTGGTCTTTCTTTGTCCAATACTATGTTTTTACCCCTATCATTATAAATTTCGATCTCTATAAGTATTTTAGAATACAAATTTAGTCATTACAAATATTAAAGCTTTTTTTGTCATTATAAATATTTTAAAAATTTTCTTTTGGTCCTTATAAATATCACATTTTAATAGCATTGATTAATGGTAGGAACTAAAACATAATATTGAAAAAATGACCAAAACAACCTATATTTAAGCCAAAATGACTTATATTTATAGGAACTAAAAACATATTTAACTTTTTGAATTTGAATTTGAATTTGATGACACTTAAACCTAATTTGATAGTGCTCTTTGAGAGGTTGCTTTTATGAAAAGTATAAAATAATTTTTTTTATTTGGTAAACAAAAAAATTGAGGAGCTTTTGCACTTAGCTTTTAAAAGTTGAGGTGCCATTGAGATCTCTCATGGTGTGTTTTTTACAGTTGGTTTGTGCTCTCTAAAATTTAAAAGACTAATGTAACCTTACTTTCTTTAACCACAATAAAAGTAAAGATTACTCGATTTAATATTTATGTCTGTAATAATGATTTTAGATTTTAAGAGTAACTTTATTAAATACTACTCGTGTGACTTCTATGTATTGAGAGCAATTTTTGTATTATTTTATCAAATAATACTACTATGACTTTTTAAAAATAGTTTTTAGAGAGTCCAAAGAACTCAACAACTCTACAAAAATCACAACAATACCAAACTAAACTTTAGCAATACTGGACAACTGTAACACATTCACGTGGGTATAAAGGCTACAGTGCACCTCATCATTTTTTATTTAAATTAATTTTTTTTCAAAGGAAAAGTTTTAAAATCTTTCCATTAAAGGAAAGATTTCCTAGTCAATGGAATTGCAAATGTACAATTAGATAACATCTGTAAAAGTTTCCGCATTATGGACTCCGAAATATATTTAGTATAGATAATATAAACTTTTTATACTATTATTTAATTATATATCATTACATTATTAAAAATATTTAATTTTTAATTCTTATTTTAAAGTTGTAAAAAGTAATATGAACTAATAAATAATCAAAAATTATATTTATTATATATTAAAAGTAAAGCAAATAAATTAATGAGATTAATCTTGTTACACTATCAGTGAGAAAGAGTTTTACACTGTCATTCAATCGTATGCCACCGTATGTGAGACTTTTGAGGTAGTGGAAATGAAAGTCAAATACTTTTATTAATGTGAATTGATTGAATATCTATGTAAAATATTTTTTTTACTGATAATACATTAAAATTAAATTCCAAATTAAATACCTAAAATTAGTTAGTCGCGATAAAAGTGGACTACAATCACCAACAAATTTTACATAAATGTTAAGGGTTTGTATTTTGGAGTCTCCATTCTTGACTCAAAAATAAGTAAACAATTCTTAAAAAAAAAAAAAAAACTCTGCAAATTGAATTTTATAAATAATCTAACATATATGATTTTGGTTGATTGATAATTTTTTTCTCCAATAATAAAAAAATTAGAGATTAATTTTAATACTCTAACAGTATAAACTGTCAACTAACAAAAACTTGTCTTTTATATAAATTTTGAGATAGTTACGGCATGGGTCAAACAATTTTAGTGATATGAATATATATTGTTGAATGATTGTGTAAAAAATATTGACAAAATATGGAAATTAAATCCAAACTATTTTTCATATAAAAAAATTACTTTTGATGCACTATCAATATAACAAAGTTATACACCATTATTCAATAATATATCATTAGGAAACAATCTCCGAAGGCCATTCCCCTGAAAATTCAAGGAATAATAGACTATATAGTTGGAGGATTTGCTAAAAGGGGAGAGACAAGCTCAGTCGAAAAAGGGCATCACTAAGCTATCATGGCAGTGGAAAAGACTCCACCTCCCTCACCAAAAATGACAAACTCAGTAATCTCATTCTTTGACTTTGATTTTAAAGGAATAGATTAGAATCTACATGATCTCGTGGTAGCATGAAATTACATAGTTCGGAACGTATTGGTCGACCAAGGAAGCTTGGCTGATATCCTTTATGCTTCCACCCTATAGAAGATGCAAATAACAGAGTCTAGTCTTAACCCTTACAATGGAAACCTAGTCAGATTTTTCGGGGAATGAGTCAAGGTTCTAGGAGTCATTGACCTGAGAACAACCTTTGGAGCTGAGCCTTGCATCAAAATAATTGATGTCCAATATCTGGTGATTGATTCTCAAACTCCATATCATATAATACTTGGAAGGCCTTTTTTGAGCTATCTCGAAGATGTGATGTTAACGCCCTATTTAGCACTAAAATTCCTAGTCTTGGCCATGAAAATTAGAGTTATACATGCCAACTTGCAAGAAGCTCAGTGATGTTATAAAGAGTCACTGAGAACGAGACACAAAGAAGCAAGTGCCGGTGAGGCTCATGAAGTGCATATAGTGAAGAGCAGTGCAGATGCAATAAACACTAGTATGAAAGACCTAAACCGTAGAGAGAAGAGCAAGCCATGGCCCAAGCTGAATAGGGAACTTAAGAAAGTCCAAATCAAACATGTCTTAGAGAAAGCCATTGGGCAAGATTTGCTAGAGACTTTGAAGGCACGATTAATGGACTTGTTGATGGCAAACTCAGACCTTTTTGCATGTGCACCAAGGATATGCCTGGAATTGATCCAATGGTCATTTCTTATAGGTTGGCTATTGATCCAAACATCCGACCTCCAGCTTAAAAAAGGAGAAAGCTTAGCTTGGAGAAACAGAGAGTAGCAGCTTAAGAAACTGAGAATTTAATAAAGGCTGGCTTCATCCGAGAAGTTCACTTCACTACCTGGCTAGCAAATGTCATCATGGTCCCCAAGTCTTCAGGAAAATGAAGAATGCTAGATTTCACGGACTTAAATAAGGCTTGTCCAAAGGATGCATACCTTTTGTCAAGCATTGATAAATTTGTTGACTGAGCCTCGAAGGCAGAATTTCTCGGTCTTATGGATGCCTATTCTAGCTATAACCAAATTAGGATGCATCTTGTGGATGAGGGAAAAAGGGCCTTTATAATAGAAGATGCTAATTACTAGTATAAGATAATGTCGTTTGGCTTGAAGAATGCAGAGAACTTACTAGCAGTTGATGAATAAAGTCTTTGCCAACCAAATAGTAAAGATCATGGAATATATGTAGATGATATGGTTGCCAAACTAGTGAAGGTGCCAGCCATTGCAAAGATTTATAAGAGAATTTTATGCAAGTGGGGAAGTATAGTATAGTTTGAACCTAGAAAAATGTGCCTTTAGAGTTTGAGGGAGGAATTTCCTCAAATTTTTATTAACCAATAGAGAAATAAAAGTAAATCCAGACAAATGCCGAGCTATACTTGATATGAGGAGCTCGAGTACTATAAACGAAGTGGTGAGGACACAAAGGCCCAAGCCCAAGTCCAGACTCAAGCACAAAAAGAAGCCCAAGATCCAATACAAGGCCTTGGAGGACCCATGACAAGAGCTAGAGCAAAGAAGGTCCAAGAAGCTGTTAAACATGTGATTATCTCCTTGTTGGAAGCCCAAACACAATTTGAAGCCCAATATCCAAATGAAGCCCAACACATGAATCTGAGAGTTTACACATGCGTAGCCTACTTGGAGTGAGAGGAAAAGAGCCCAAAGAGTCAATCTGAATTAGCAAGACTTTAGTTGTTTATTTTATTTTTCTATTGTTATGTTGTGATAAAAAAAAAAGATATAAATTATCTATAGTAAGATTAGAACCCAAGCACTTGAGGCTGAATATGTCTAGTTAACCACTAGAACACATCAGCAATGCTTATGCTAAGGGGTTTTGCTTTTAGTTTTGTTAAGTCTCAGGGGCAAACTCATGAATTGATTTGTATTAAAACATTTGGAGATCAAAACAGACCAGAATACATATGTTGCCCAAATTGTGAGTTTTGCTCTGCTAGGGTTCTTCCTTGCATCTTTTGATCTTATCAAGAATCCTCCAATTCTTGTGGCGATCCTTCTTGGCTTATCAAACTAGGTTTGTGGCGCCATTCTTATCTTGTTTTCTTTTTCATCAATTTCGCGTTAATTTTCCCAGAATTCGTCTCAATTATCTCTTGCTCATATCTCGAGTTATACGTATTGTTTTTCGGTGATTCTTGAGTCTAAATTGAGTTTCAGAATGTCATCTTTCTTCTCGTTTTGGAATCGCTCAATTCCGATGTTTTTAGTGTCAGATACGAAACCTTTTTAACAAGACGTCTAGAGCCCTATTTTCTGCGCAAACTTGTTTTTGATTTGATCATATTTCTTGTGTCCTAGTCCTAGATAGATCCTAATTCAAGTGGCTTAAGGTGAAAACTCATCATTTGGTAATCAGAGCTTGTCACTAGGGTTAGTTGTGGATGTGAATTTAGCGGAAAAAGGGGTTGTTTGGGTGATTGTTTTTGCAGAAGAAAAACACAAAAATTTGATTGCTTGAATGCTGCAAGGAGGTGTTGCATTGGCTGGCAAGTAGGTACTTGTAAAACCTTGATTTTAATTGCTTGTTTGATGCCTAATTTGAGGGAATTCAAATTCTGAATTGTAACTGTTTGGAGGTGAATTTGGTGCTGAAATTTACATCAAGTGTGGTTAGGATTTGCTGAACAATTGTTAGTGATTTGAAGGATAAAATTCTGCATTCAAATTAGAAAAAAAAAACGAAAAGAAGGAAAACAGAATTGAAGTTGAAAAAAACAAAAAAGAAGGAGCAAAGTGGAAGTGACTGAAATTAACATGGGAAACTTGAGTTGCTGAATTGAAGTTGAAATTCTGGATTTAGAGGGCTTAAAATTTCTTTTAACTAAGTTTCTTGGTCTATTGCTTGTTTCTAAGTTGATATCCTTGTTCCTTTGTTCTTCTTAGTTGAAGTTGTACCTTTGCTGTCCTAAACCTGTGACTTTGTTTTCTTTTCATTTTCTTAAGTTGTGCCTTGTGTCTTGTCTCATCTTTGTTTTCCATAGAGTATGTGTTTATCTTTCTTGTCTTGTGTTTGCTACCCTTAAGTGATTCTTGATAATTGATTGTTTGATCTAGTAAGAACCTTAAGCTAGAGGAAGAGTGGAAAAAGGCAAGAGAGTTACATTACATAAAAGCCAATTTTGAGTGCAACAAACACGAGTGATACATCTTTAAGAGTGTAAACACGTGAGACGTGTGGTGAGGTCCTATTGCTTTCACTTTTGTTTTCTTTTACTTGAATGATGGCAGGAACAGGTGGTAGTGGTAGTCCTCCTCCTGAAGGAAACAATAGATTGTTAGTGGAGGCTATTACAGCTCAAATGGAAAGGATGATGAGGGAGCATACAGAGGAGTTATATGTGAGAATTGAGCGGTTAGAAAATCAAGGACATCATGATGCTGATGGAGGTAGAAGGAGGCTTGATGGAAGGAGGAGGAGAGAAAATGAGGAAGAACCAAGAGGAAACCGAGATGAGGGAGTAAGAATTACCATTCCACCATTTAGGGGAAAAAGTGATCCTGAAGCTTATGTAGAGTGGGAGATGAAGGTAGAACAAATTTTTTCTTGTCATACCCTAACTGAAGAGAGAAAAATTAAATTGGCTACCTTAGAGTTCACAGATTATGCCTTGGTGTGGTGGGATCAATTTCAAAAGGAGAGAAGGAGGTATGGAGAGCCTATGTTGCAAACTTGGGAGGAGTTGAAAAGAGTCTTGAGAAGGAGATATGTGCCATCCCATTACCATAGGGAATTACATAATAGGCTACAAAGACTTACCCAAGGTAGTAGGAGTGTGGATGAGTATTATAAGGAGCTAGAAATAGCCATGATCCGAGCCAATGTTGAGGAGGAAAGAGAGGTTACTATGGCAAGGTTTCTTGATGGGTTGAATGGAGAAATAAGGGATGTAGTGGAGCTTCAAAATTATGTAGAGATTGAGGACCTAGTCCATCAGGCCATGAAAGTGGAGCAACAATTAAAAAGAAAAAGTGTGAGGAAGAGTGCTTCAAACTATGATAATTCTAGATGGAAGGAGAGGTTTAAGAAGGAGGAACTTCATCTAATAGGTCCCCAGGGCAGCATCACACCAACCCAAAACAAGGGCAAAGAGGTGGCGGCAAGTCTCGGTCTAGAGACATAAAGTGTTTTAAGTGTTTGGGTAGAGGACACATAGCTTCTGAGTGTCCTACTAAGAAAGTTATGGTGTTAAAGGATGAGGGGGAAATCACAAGTGAGAGTTCTCAATCTGATCCATCTAGTGAGGAAGAGAGTGAGGAAGAAGAGGAGGTTCTTGAGGGAGATCTATTCATTGTGAGGAGGATGCTAGGAGGGATAGCTAAAGAAGATGAGGGAAGCCAAAGAGAGAACATTTTCCATACTAGATGCCTTATCCAAGGGAAGTTGTGTTCTTTGATCATAGATGGAGGGAGTTGCACAAATGTGGCTAGTGCTAGGATGGTGGCAAAGATGAATTTGGAGACCACACCCCACCCTAGACCTTATAAGTTACAATGGTTAAGTGAGCAAGGTGAGATGAAGGTGGATAAGCAAGTAGAAATTGAGTTTTCCATTGGAAGGTATGTGGATAAGATCATTTGTGATGTGGTTCCTATGGAGGCTAGTCATTTGTTGCTTGGGAGACCATGGCAATTTGATAAGAAAGCTCACCATGATGGACACACCAACAAGTACACCTTTGTCCATAATGATCGCAAGGTCACTCTTGTTCCATTGTCTCTGAGAGAGGTTTGTGAGGATCAAAATAAAATGAGAGAGAAAAGAGAGCAAGAGAGAAAAGAAAGAAAAGAAAATGAAAAAGAGGGTAAAAAGAGTGAGAGTAGCCGAGAGTTAAAAGAGAAACAGAAAGAGAAAAAGAGTTTAAAGAAAGAGAGAAAAGAAAATGGAGAAAAGAAAGAGAGGAAAAATGCTCTATTTGTGAAAAGTGGAGAGGTGAGAAGAGTTCTTTTGGCAAGAAAATCCATGTACATTATGTATAGTAAGGAAGTCACTTCACCTACTCATAATTCTGTTTCTAACCTTGATCTGCCAAGTGGTGTTGAATCTATTTTGCAGGACTTTCAAGATGTATTTCCTGAAGAGATACCACCAGGACTTCCACCATTGAGAGGCATTGAACATCATATTGATTTGGTTCCAGAGTGTGTTGCCTAACAGCCAGCATATAGGAGTAATCCCCAGGAAACCCAGGAAATTCAAAGACAAGTTGCTGACTTGATTAGCAAAGGTTGGGTTGAGGAGAGCTTGAGCCCTTGTCTTTGTACTGCTATATTGGTGCCCAAAAAGGATGGAAGTCGGAGGATGTGTTACGATTGCAGAGCCATCAATAACATCACCATCAAGTACAGACATCCCATTCCCAGGTTAGATGATCTTCTTGATGAGCTGTATGGTTCTTGTTATTTCTCTAAGATTGATTTGAAAAGTGGATATAATCAGATTAGGATTAGAGAAGGTGATGAGTGGAAACTTGACTTTTAAAACCAAGTATGGCTTGTATGAGTGGAAAGTAATGCCATTTGGTTTGACAAATGCCCCTAGTACCTTCATGAGATTGATGAACCATGTTTTGAGAGAGTTTTTAGGGAAATTTGTGGTTGTTTACTTTGATGATATTCTTGTATATAGTAAAAATTTGGATGAGCATTTGCATCATTTGAAATCTGTTTTGCATGTTCTTAGAAAAGAAAGATTGTATGCTAATTTGGAAAAGTGCATGTTTTGTAAGGACCATGTTGTGTTCTTAGGATTTGTGGTTAATTCTAGTGGAGTGCATGTAGATAAAGAGAAAATAAAAGCAATCCAAGAATGGCCAACTCCTAAAAATGTGAGTGAGGTAAGAAGTTTCCATGGGCTTGCTAGTTTCTATAGGAGGTTTGTTAAGGATTTTAGTACCATTGCTGCACCTCTAAATGAGCTAGTCAAGAAGCATGTCGAATTTAAATGGGGAGAGAAACAAGAGAAAGCATTTGCTATCCTAAAAGAGAAATTAACACATGCACCCATACTTGCTTTGCCTAACTTTGCAAAATCCTTTGAATTGGAGTGTGATGCATCTGGGGTAGGCATAGGAGCTGTTTTAATGCAAGAAGGACATCCCATTGCATATTTTAGTGAAAAATTGAATGGGGCTGCCCTTAACTATCCTACATATGATAAGGAATTGTATGCTTTAGTTAGGGCTTTGCAAACTTGGCAACATTATCTTCTGCCTAAAGAATTTATCATTCATAGTGATCATGAATCCTTGAAGTATTTGAAAGAGCGAGGAAAGTTGAACAAGAGGCATGCCAAGTGGGTGGAATTCCTTGAACAATTCCCATATATGATCAAGCACAAGAAAGGTAAGTCCAATGTGGTAGCTGATACTTTGTCACGCAGGTATGCTTTATTGTCTACTCTTGAAACTAAGTTTCTTGGTTTTGAGTGCATTAAGGAATTATATGAGCATGATGCTGATTTTTCTCATATTTATCAAACATGCTCTCATACTGCATTTGATGGGTATTTTAAGCATGATGATTATTTAATAAAGGATAAGAGACTTTGTGTGCCTAAGAGTTCAATTAGGGAAATGCTTGTTCAGGAGGCACATGAAGGGGGCTTAATGGGGCACTTTGGGGTACAAAAGACATATGACATCTTGCAATACCATTTCTACTGGCCTCACATGAAGCATGATGTATATAAGTTGTGTGATAAGTGTCTTGTTTGTAAAAAGGCTAAGTCTAAGGTCATGCCACATGGTTTGTACACTCCGTTGCCTGTTCCTGAACACCCTTGGATTGATATTTCTATGGATTTTGTTTTAGGTTTACCTCGGTCCAAGGGAGGAAAGGACTCAATTTTTGTGGTGGTTGACAGGTTTTCAAAAATGGCTCACTTTATACCCTGCAAGAAGGTGAATGATGCATGTCATGTAGCTGACTTATTCTTCAAAGAGGTGGTAAGATTGCATGGTTTGCCTAGGAGTATTGTGAGTGATCGAGACTCTAAATTCCTTAGTCATTTTTGGAGGACCTTGTGGGGAAAGATTGGCACTAAACTTCTGTTTTCAACTACGTGCCATCCCTAAACTGATGGGCAAACAGAGGTGGTAAATAGAACTCTTTCTACTCTTCTTAGAGCTATTATTAAGAAAAATCTTAGAACTTGGGAAGAGTGTTTGCCACATGTTGAGTTTGCTTATAATAGGGCAGTACATAGTACTACTCAGCTTTCACCATTCAAAATTGTTTATGGTTTTAATCCTTTGACTCCTTTGGATTTGTTGCCTTTACCTAACGTTTCTCAATTGAAAGATAAGTCCGGCCAGGAAAAAGCTGATTATGTCAAGAAGTTTCATGAGAAGATCAAGGCCCAAATTGAGAAGAAAATGGAAAGGTATGCTAAACATGCAAACAAAGGAAGGAGGAAGGTAACTTTTGAACTAGGTGACTGGGTATGGGTACACTTCAGGAAGGAAAGATTTCCATCTCAACGGAAGTCTAAGCTAATGCCAAGGGGAGATGGACCTTTCCAAGTATTGGCCAAGATCAATGATAATGCTTATAAGATTGATTTGCCAGGTGAGTATGGTGTAAGTGCTACTTTTAATGTGGCTGACTTGTCCTTCTATGATGCAGGTGATGACTTACAAGATTTGAGGACAAATGCTTCACAAGAAGGAGGGAATGATGAGGACACAAAGGCCCAAGCCCAAGTCCAGACTCAAGCACAAAAAGAAGCCCAAGATCCAATACAAGGCCTTGGAGGACCCATGACAAGAGCTAGAGCAAAGAAGGGCCAAGAAAGTCGTTAAACATGTGATTATCTCCTTGTTGGAAGCCCAAACACAATTTGAAGCCCAATATCCAAATGAAGCCCAACACATGAATCTGAGAGTTTACACATGCGTAGCCTACTTGGAGTGAGAGGAAAAGAGCCCAAAGAGTCAATCTGAATTAGCAAGACTTTAGTTGTTTATTTTATTTTTCTATTGTTATGTTGTGATAAAAAAAAGATATAAATTATCTATAGTAAGATTAGAACCCAAGCACTTGAGGCTGAATATGTCTAGTTAACCACTAGAACACATCAGCAATGCTTATGCTAAGGGGTTTTGCTTTTAGTTTTGTTAAGTCTTAGGGGCAAACTCATGAATTGATTTGTATTAAAACATTTGGAGATAAAAAACAGAGCAGAATACATATGTTGCCCAAATTGTGAGTTTTGCTCTGCTAGGGTTCTTCCTTGCATCTTTTGATCTTATCAAGAATCCTCCAATTCTTGTGGCGATCCTTCTTGGCTTATCAAACTAGGTTTGTGGCGCCATTCTTATCTTGTTTTCTTTTTCATCAATTTCGCGTTAATTTTCCTGCACTGCCTCAATTATCTCTTGCTCATATCTCGAGTTATACGTATTGTTTTTCGGTGATTCTTGAGTCTAAATTGAGTTTCAGAATGTCATCTTTCTTCTCGTTTTGGAATCGCTCAATTCCGATGTTTCTAGTGTCAGATACGAAACCTTTTTAACAAGACGTCTGGAGCCCTATTTTCTGCGCAAACTTGTTTTTGATTTGATCATATTTCTTGTGTCCTAGTCCTAGATAGATCCTAATTCAAGTGGCTTAAGGTGAAAACTCATCAGGAAGTCCAACAATTGATGGAACGAGTTGCTACTCTTAAGATTCTTGCTAAATCCACAAAAAGTCACATTCATTTTTTCGATTATTAAAGAAACTAATGAATTTTGAATGGATGAAGGAGTGTGAAGAAGCTTTCCAAGGCTTAAAGAAGTTCTTAACAACACCTTTAGTCTTAAGCAAGTCAAGGAATAGAGAGCTACTCTATATGTACTTATCAGTAACCAAAAGAGCTATAAGCTTAGCACTTATAAGGGAAGAACAACAGCAACAAAGCCTATGTATTTTGTAAGCAAGGCATTGCAAGGAACTAAGACTTGGTACCAAAAAATTGAGGAACTAGCATATGCTTTAGTTATAACAGCCTGCAGTCTGTGGCCATATTTACAAAGCCGTTATATTATTATCATGACCTAGCACCTAAATAGGCAGGTAGCAGCAAGTGTCGTAGCCTGCTTTAAATTACAATTTTAAAAATTAATTACACTACTTGTAGGATAGTGCAACCAAGGTCATCTCTCACAAGGATGTTGATGACTATTTGATTAGAAACGAAGGGGTTTTGTTTGAATGCAAGAAAAATAATTAAGAAAAGAAACTAGCAATTAAAGCAGACATTACCTCAAGGATTTACTAAGGCCAAAGGCATATCTATCAAAAACACACATATAATCAAATACATGGAGTGTGGCTGACTTGAGTTGTTAGCGCAACTGCTACTAATGACTTAACAATTCACTTAGCGACTGCCAAGCATTCGATTAACACATAATTACTAGATGGTTGAGACCTCAACTTGTAATTAACCCATGTTAACCTTTAGCCCTAATTGCATTAGCCTAAGTCTCAATCAAGACCAAAATCTCAATTCTTTAGTTAATTAAATATACAATAATAAATCAATCAACATCTATCTAATTAACATCTTAGTCATACATCCTCATATCAATACCATTCCATAAGAATACATAATTAAGATTGTCCCAATCTCAATACCATTCAATCAAGTTTCATAATTAGGAACCCTCGACTAGCCAAGTTCATATTATCAATCAATTAATAATCACCCAACCAATTACTCGATTACATACCTACACATCAATACTATTCAATGCAAGTATATAAAAGAGTAAGAGGCAAAGAATTAAGAAAACACATCATGCGTTGAAATTAAAGAGTAAAGTTTCAAGATACAATCCTTGAAGAACCCTTAAGCTAGCCTCCAACTCTACTCCTCCATGGGAATTTACAACCAAAATAGAAAATGAAGAGTGGTGGTGGAAAGATGGGAGAATAAGAAGAAGAAGGGAGAAGAGGAGGAGAGAAAATAAAGAAAACTAACCTACTTTACCCTAAAGAGAAAAGTTAAATTCCTCATATTGAGACTTGTTCCTTAATTGGGTAAAGTCTTAGGTATTAATACATGAATTCCTATGCATTGGTTTTCCAAAAGTGGGCCCAAATGGACCAAAACCCGAGATTGCACCTACTTTGTTGTTTTGCACTTTTTTGGTTGCGTATGTTGTGCTATAGTGTAATAGTTAGTCAATCAAGTGGTTTGCCCTATAGCTCAGCCTCTTGAGAGTAAATATGCAGAATTTGACATTCTGATCACTTCCAAGCCCCTTTTGGAGCCCCAAAACCTATGAATTAGCTCTTGGTGTCTGCATGAAAGTTGTAGATCTTTTTCTTGGCTTCAAAATGGATACCTCATTTGCTTTATTTGAATTTGGGATTAGAGAGCTATGGCTCGATCTTTGCAATATGTTGAAGCTGAAATTTCAATGACAGTGAAATTGAGCTTCCAATCACTTCTAACCCTCAAATCCCTCCAAGCTAGGTTCCCATAAGTCAAAAACAACATATATGAGGATCCAAAACACTTGAAACTCATTAAAACACAAAATCAAGGAAAAAGGCATGTTTATGCAAGACTTGACAAAAGAGGCAAATTTGCACCAAACTATGAAATTCATATAGTTGGAAAGCAAATATGCAATAAAGAGGACTAAGACACTAAAGATAAGGGATGAAATTAGTATTTAAATTCAACTCATCAAATTCCCCACACTTAACTTATTGCATGTCCTCATGCAAAATTCTAAGAAACCCAATCAAGGAACTCCATTAACAAGCTTAAACTAAGACCACTTCTCATAACAACTATCCTTAAAGTTAACACATACCTAAAACCAAAGAAAAACACGATTTCTAAAGGATTTTCAAAAGAGGCAAGCCAATAGACAAAGAGCACACAAAAGCACCAAAACTCCAATAAGCAAGACACAAATACACAAAAGGGGCAAGCAAGGTGAAATTCACTTCGAAGAGCATGGACCAAGCATATAGGACCTCACAAGGCAAGAGTTTAACACTCAAGACTCTCAAAGTGTTTGGGATCCAAATATGTCTCTCGAATCAACTCTAAAGGAAATGCACTACCATAGGCTTGCAAGTCATCAAGTCCTCCACTAGTCGAACACATGCACGCACAAACTAAGAGGGCTTATTCAAGGTTGTTGTGGGGCATAGATAAAGGGTAGGGAATTTGTAACATCCTGATTTAGCTAATTAACATTATTAGAGAGTAATCAACAATAAAGGGAAATTTAATTATAGGGTAATATGAATTCAAACCTTCTTTGTAGAAAAAATAGCAATGTTTTGCTAATTGAATAAGATCGTCTTACTAACGGTGCCTTATAATACAGGAACTGATTTGGTAGAAACCTATATTGTAGGATGGCAGAAATATTAGTTAAAATCCCTAGGATGTGGGACTAGAAACTAGCCACCCAAACCTTCTTGGTGCCCACATGGAGACACCTACATTTCAAGCTCAAAGAAATTTAAATGTCCTTTTATATCCACTAATGGAAACCCTTCATGAGTCATAATAGCTTATGAAGGAAGAAGCCCAAAATTCCTCATTTTCTCCTTCAAAATTTGGTTGCCTTCTTCACTCTCTCTATCTCTATTTCCTTCTTCAACTCACACACAGTCACTTACCACCTTGAGCTTTGCTTGTTCTTGCCCAAATTTCCTACTCTTTAGCTTGTTTATCATTAAAAGCTCTAAGACAAGCCCAAAAACCTCCTTCCTTTGAGTCATATAACCTCAACTAAATAAGGAATAAGAAGGGATTTACAATTAGGTAGAGACATCAAAGGATTCAAGTTAAAGAGCTACTGACTTTGAATTTGAGGTAGGATTTATGAGATTTGTGGTCTTTTAGGGTTTTATGAAAGTTAGGATTTCCTTGTGTCATTGTTTATTTATTCATATAAAGCTTGTATGGTGTTAATAGGACTTTTTTCTAGTGATTTAAGGTAGAGAAAATTGGTTTATGTTGAAGAATTGATTAGGAAATCAAGATAGTCACAAAACAGAAAAACTGGCATAGGGAAATCTAAGCGCAATCTTTATAGTTAAGGGAATATTTCAACCTACAAAATTCAATTTGAAGTGAAACTAATTTTGATGAAACTTTGACTCAAAGATGAATCCAACAATATAAAACTATAGTCCATTGGACTTGAAATGAAAGAGTTATAATTTTTAGAACTTGGCTATTAGTTAACACCCTTGGTCCTGACTAATGAGTAATGTAAGGGGTATAACTCACCTTATATAATTTTAAATTGAGTGCAACCACTTTCTTAGAAAGATAACATAGGCAATCATGCCTATAAAATTTTAGGATCAGATCATGAGTAGATTGCTCTGAATAATTCTTTAAATTTGACTTATACTCTATTTGGGTTGAAACAGGGCAGCCTAAATAAGGAGCTCATAACTCGAGCTCTACTTACCCAATTAGAGGGAAACTTTTGGTATTGAAAGAGGGTCCAAATAGGTACATTCTGGAAGAATTTTTCATCAAAATATTATAAGATAATTTTTTTAGTGATTTTCTAATTTTAAGTGTGCAAGTCTAACCTAAAACAGGGCAACCTTAAGTAAAATTTTAATAACTTAAATTATACACTCAAAATTTAGTGAAACTAAAGAGGTTTAAAAGTAGACTGACAAGGCTACATTCCATTAAATTTTTAGATTAAAATGAATTAAAATGGAATTTTAGTACAATTTAGAAATTTTGATTAGATTTAAGTACAACAACTTGAGGATTTCACGACCTAGAAGTTTCATAAATCATGAAGGACCAAATGACCTAAGTATTTATGCAATTGCAAATCAAAATGATGCTTTGTTGGTGTAATATTTATCATGAACATGATTTCTGTGGATGGATAATTATTATGCATACTGCTTGTATATTGGGGAAACTTCGTATTTTAGTTGTCGTGCTGTCGGATTCTCGGTAGGCATATATGAATTATGTAGCATAATCATAAGCATATCAAGTATATTCACACTTAATAAATGAAATTTGAGATGACTATGATTCCACATGACTTAGGCCGACCCCTGAATAGATTTAAAGGGAATAAGTCCGTATGAAAGTTGAGAAAAGTAAACCTGGCAATCGCATATAGAAACAAGTTTAATCCTGAAAAGCAAGCTATTACCCAGAGGTTGAAGAGGTCATCCACCTCTGGGGGACCAAGTACAGAGGAAGGATAAGACATACTAAACCTTAGGGATGGGGATATATAACGCCTAAATGTGTTAAGTAAAGAAAATCAATGAAATTCAAGGAATTTAAGTGCATTTACATAATTCAGCATAGGTAACTATGTATGCATACTTTACTAGCTCATTATGTTGTGCAATTGTTAATATTATTGAAACTTATCTGTTACTACTCTTATGTCTATTTTGAAAAATGCTAAGTAATTGTTAAAAGTAAACTGCTTCAAAAAAACATGTTTTCTGAAACTTAATAAATGAATTTCCATCCCTATGTATGAGATCACCTTTTCTAAATAAACCAAGGTAGTTGGGATGGCAATGATGACATAAATTATCAAGTAACTTAGGAAGAATACTAAGAATGAAAAATTCTCATGCCTATGTGGTTCCCGTGGCATCTCTAGGTAGTTTAAGAGAATCTTGATGAAGACTAAGTGACGTGAGATGCCGAACTCACTCAAATTAATCAGGCTATAAAGAAAAACTTGTAATATAGAGCAACCTGAATCGTTTCCCAAGGAATTCGCAATGAACCAATTTGCTCAATCGGAATTAGCACAATGTCTGAATTAACAATGTAAAGGAAAACTGGGGGGTTGTTCAATTAATGATAGTAGATGAAAATACGAAATTAACAATTCAAAAGCAACCAACCCAGGACTTGAGTTCCTAAAATCCGTCATTGGACAATGAATTCGTGGTTGATCCTAAACAAATCGGAATCCCTGCATTCATTTAGAAAAACGAATCTACTAGGCGATCACCTAGCATTTTATCTGAAACTCGGCGTGTTCACTCATTCAACATACAGTGCTCACTTAAACCCGTTCCGATTTTAAGCGCTTTCGATTAATCAACCTAAATGTTAAATCTAACATTCAACACCCCTTCCCAGTATTAAGTTATACAGAATCGAAATACAGAAGGGAAAAGAAAAGAACAAACTCAGTATGAAGCAAAAACGTCCTCTGGATTGAAGGCAGAAACTCAATTCATGGGTTGGTCGATTAGCGCCTTAGCCAGCCATGGTAGAACAAAAACCGAAAATAAAGAAAGAAAGGTTGAATGTACTGAACAAAAACAAAGAACGAAAATACAGAACTTCCAATCGCCAAAAATGAAAAGTTCTCCAAGGTATATCCCCCTTTGTCCCTTTGTTTTCCAACTCTTAAAAAAAAAATAAACCGGTTCAAAAGACAAGAACCGGACCGAACAAAACAAACTGAAAACTAATGGCTATGGTCCCTTGCAATTTGGACGCTTAATTAACTAAACTTTGCTCCAGCATTTCATGACTGCCTTGTTGTCCGAATTTGGCCTTTAATTGGGAACCTAAAACAAAATTTATAATTAATTCCACTTAAAAGCCCAAAATCCAATTTAGACCAAAAACCAATATTTACACACTAAATTGCCCCATGATCATTATTCAATTGCAGAAATAAAGTGTGATAAAAAATCAATTATCACTAAGTAAGAAGAATTTGACCGAGATTGGAGTGATTGCTGAAGATAGTTGATGAATATATGTATACACATGTTAGCATCTAGTTGACTATTTCCTTATTTAAAGCTCTTAGTAGAGCTGCTCATGTAATTTAGTAGGCTATCTTATAATGCAAATATTTGTGAAATATAGGCAGATATATTGTGTTATTTTCATAGGAAATAAAATGAATAATGAATAATGAATCAAAGTCCGTTCAATTATTACTAGCAACTCCTAAGTGTAATATTATGACTTAAGTATAATATTGTACTTGGGAGAATGTTATAGGATTCAGAAGGATATGCAAAGCTGAAATCTAAGGGCTAAGAGAGCATAGGCATATGCACAAGACCATAAATGCAAGAAATACATTCTAATACAAACCATGCTTAACAAAAGCCTTAATCCCTCAAATTCAACCACAAAACCCTAAAACTTCTTTATTTATGAACATTTTTTTTTTAATATGAAGATTTTTTATACGCAGTTTTTTTTTTCAAATCGCTTCCCCCAATTTTTTTTCTTTTTTCCAACTTTGCTACCCTACATACTTAGACCATTGCATGGCCTCATGCAACACGTCCACACTTATGCTCAAGCACATATTAACACAAACCAATGCTCTCATAAGCTATTAAGGTTGGGTAAAATCATTATTTTCCACTTAGGCTTGAAATGTGCAAAAATAATAAGGGGTCATATAGGCTCAAAGTGGCTCATCAAAGGGTAAAATGCAAGGTTGGTCATTTAGTCAAGGAGCTTAAAATAAGGAAAATGCCTCTATCATACTCATGCATGCATTATGATGATGAAGCTCCAAACAAGCACATAACCAAAGAGAGAAAGCACACAAGAAGGACAAGAATGACATGCAATATATCCATTTAATAACAAGGCCCAAAAGCTCACAAAGGAAATTATCCACATACTTAATCCAAGCAATATGAAGTGAAGCTACCAAGCATGCAAACATGTTAAATATGTTGCACGGTCAAGCGTGTTGGAAACATATAAAAAGAGCTTAATGTCAAAGCAAGCAACCTCTAGATGAACTAATGGAAATAAATGCATAAGACATGTAAGACATACACCAAATAACAACTAATAACCTAAAGACAACTAGCATATAAAAATTAAGCTAAGACATGCTTTATTGAAAATATAAAAGTGCAAAGACAAAAACCAAAAAGAAAAGGGTGTAAAGAACTCCCTCAAGGTGGCTTATGCTTGAATTAATCTAGGAATTCCCACCAAGGCTTGCATCTACAACCTCCTTCAGGATCCCATAAAATATAGACCATGTATTAGGCCTTGAAACAATTTTTGTCTTTGAACTTCAGTGTTGATGGTGGAAGTGCATCCCTTAAAACCTTGAAGCTCCGTCTAGACCTCACATCTAAGAAGTAAACCATTCCTAATAGCGAAGGATGTATATCCCCAAAAGGACTCTTCCACCTTGATCTGTCTTCACCTTATTCCTAGGATGTATTAGCTACTTCCTCATGCATGTTACAAATAGATCGGAGTTGGGCATCGGTCTCCAAATATGCATACTTATTCTGACCCAAAAAATGCTGAGGAGGAGCAGGCTGCAACTCAAAGTTCAAAGGTTGAACTAAAGCAGGAAGTATTTGGGTAGATGAGGCAATTTCTGCAGCTAGCATCTCTATCATATGAGCTTCCTTAGTAATGTTAGCACTTTCAAAATCATCATTCATCAGAAATGTTGATAATTCGGCATATTGCAGGCTCAAATCATCACTAAAGCATTGATAGCAAAAGTGGACAACTAAATTATCCTTGACAAATAACTTAGAAGACTCTACATACAGATCCTCAAAATGAGTAGGGTTGTGAACTATTTGCCCGACTAGAAGCTCCAATGGATCTTTATCTGTGGCTTGCTTAGAGCAATCAGCAACACCAGTAAGATAAAAATTAGAGCAAATAGGATCATCAAAACTGGTTAGCTCAAGAGAATCAGGACATAGTTCCTCAACCAACTTATCTTGCGATGGCTCAGTTAGACCGCCCTCCATATCACAGCTATCATCCATCCCCTCTGTTAGCTCATGTGAAGGTGCATCTAGTAAGTATGCTACAAGAGAGGGAATGGTATGGTTAAAGATTGGGGTGGGCTCTAGGGCTTGAAACTGTCTCTCTTTAGGCCTAGTAACTAGTATAAGTAATGGTTCATCTACCAAGCTTTCCTCAAGAATAGGAATGGTCTGGGATGGAATCTAAGTTAAGTTTCGGGTCTAACTCTGGGAAGAGGCAAGCTACCTTATCTGGGTATGCAAGTCCTAAATAGCAATGTCAATCTTCTGTTGGTTTTCTACCAACAGGCACATCATATTATGTAATGGTTCAAAGGAAGAAAGTGCTTGGAATGCTTGCTATTACTGGAAATGTGTAACACCATCCCAAGCACAGTATCATGCTTAAGTCATAGCACCATACTCAAGGGTTGTTACTGTTAATGGACCTTATCTGACAGCATCCTCTAACCATCTTCAACATTTCTTGAACTATCCAGAGATAATACAAAAATAAAATAAGAGTGGGCATTTAAAATTTTCCGTAGGATTCTCTAAATTGTCACACATAGTGTCATCATTATTATCTCCAACTGCTTCAACTTATTATGAAAAAGATAAACATATTATATGAACTGTTTAGTTTTATAGTTCAAAAACATATCATCCGAAGCAGAGTTTATTTTATTCATATACTTGTTAAATAGAGAGAGAATCTAAACATCAACATAGTAATATGAAAGATAATTAAATAAGTTGCATAGATTCATAATAAAATAAGAAATAATTTAATACCTACATGACTGAATGCAATTAATTCTTGATATGAGTGCACTTTCATAATAACAATAACAAGAACATAACATATGCTTATGTAATGGCTTATTACAAAATTATGCAAATGCACTCATACTTTCTTTACTTGACACACCTAAGTGTTACGTATCACCGCCCCTTGGATGTCTACTGTGTTCTTAAATCTTTACAACTCTTGGGTTTAGGGTTTAGGGGTGAGCTCAACTTGTGACCATCGTCACATAGAACTAACCTACAAGGGGATCCATGTGCCTCTAATTTGAAGGGATCTTATTTGGCCATGTGCCTCCAAGGTAGAAGGATCTCATAGTTTAACTACTTTCACAAGAAGGGACCCAAATAACTGCCACTAAGTGAAGGGATCTCATATATATACTTTCTTCATTCCTATGCAATTATACTTTCTTTCATAAGAATAATCATGATCACATCATAATGAATGAGCTTAACATGTAAATGTAATCATATCATAATTATTCATTCATAATATAAAATTCTTATAATTTCATGTATTTCCGCAAAAAAGTCGGCAGCGTAACGAATCTAGTCCGTTTACCTGTGTATAGTACTAATTCATCAGACAGTCATTCACACAAAAAATCAATATAATGCATCAATCTTTCAATACTTATATAAAATTTGCAACCTTTGAACTTGAATTGAGTTTTTGCCAATTTTCTTTAGTTCTACCCAGTTTTATAAATTAAGCCATAATTTCTATTTAACTCATTTAGATCTGAATTTTGGATATGTTGAAGTGTTATGTGTCTAGTTTTTAACCTCGTTAATCCCATTAAGTTTTGATAAGTATAACTCATGTTATTAACATTTTACTGAGGTCTGTCCTGTTGCTAACCAAAAATTAAAAATTCACTAAAAATAGAAAACTAGTTGGAATTATACAAAACCTATATCATCTTAAAGCTAACGAAACCAGCTTTTATTTCCAGCAAGTTTCATCCAACCTTTTTGAATAAGTAGAAATCAAGTTATAAGCTCCTGAAGTTGACTAACTCTAGCTACCCTGTTCTAGCCCAGTCAGGACATAAGGAAACTTTAATAAATTACTGGGAGCAATAGGGACCGAATTTGACACTGAAACATTTATGGGATATTGCTTTATGTTTAAGTTTTCTAAAAAAATTGGTTGCACTCAATTTAAAGATGTATAAGGCGAGTTATGCCCTGCACAATCCACTCTAGTCAAATTTGGAGGCAAAAACTTGGGGTAAAGTTCAAAAATTCATATATCACTCAATATTAATCCAATGGTCTTATAATTTATATGATTGGAAAGTCTTAGATGTCCAGTTTTACATAAAAATAGGTTCATCAAATTTCAGTGGTTGTAGGAGGATCTGTACATTGCACAAATATGGATGCTGTAGGGTTTCTTGTTTAAATTCATTCTGGTTGCTTTCTATTTAGTTCTTTCATTAATTAATCCACCAAAACTTAATATAAACATCATAACCCTGCCAAGAAAACTTACATAATCTCAATAAAACATCAAATACATGCATACAATTGAATGGTTCAATAGCCACCATTCATAAGAAATCAATTAGAAGGGGTAGAATCCTGTCTAGTTTCCATGCATGAGTTGATAAGCAACCAAGTCTTGGGATAAGAAAAGTTGATGATGATGGAAATGAAAGAAGGATGAGGTGAGATGGAGGGAGAAATGAGAGAAAGTGCTCAGCCTCCTCTTGGATGAAATATGAAGGAGGGAGAGTAAGAGTTAGTTGAGGTTTGTGGTGTTAATTGGTAGGTGTGGGTGGTTGGCTTGGGCAGTTGGTTTTTGGCCAAACCTCCCCCCTTTTTGTGGCTACTGGTGGTGCCATTTTATAGGATGGTGGTGGCTAAATTATAGCCACCCAAATTAGGTTTTAACTGTATAAATTTCTACTGATTTAGTTCTTGCAGTGTAAAATACCAAATCTTTATCGATTTCCTTCAAATCAGCAAAATATTTTTAATAACTTTATAATATTTTCTGCATGTCTATTAAAATTTTTCTTAATCCTAATCTCTCTAATTAACTTTGATTAACCTCTAATTAATGTCTAATTAACTTTACAAGTTCAATAAAATCAAGTAAATTTGTTAACAGTGTGATTAGATGCACCGTTCCTTCGAAACATCACCGTTTTGGCCCTTCTATTTTCTATTCTCTATAGTTAATGGCATTTTCCTAATTTTGAGCAAGTCTAGGGGGCATCCAATGTTATTTCACACATGGATACCTTCGTGGCTCAATCGGCTGAGGTTTAGATTTTTACGATTCCGTTATGTGATTCTGCCCCGTTTAAAACCCTATTCTATTAATCTTATGAATGTGGGGACCCAAATGTCTTTTTTCTGAAAAATTCTAAGGGCATTGTATAAATAACCATTTGGAGTCAAAGTGTAATTTCTAAAATTCTTGGGCAATACTGCAAATAATAAAATTTACAAGGGCATTTTTGTTATGTCTTAAATTTTTTTTCTACTAGAAGGTTTGTAATATTATTACCCTAGAATTTGTATTTCCTTGTTGTCTATTTATATCTCTAAAATGTGTCTAAAATTTCAATTAATTGATAGTGAAATTCTGGATGTTACAAAATACCGGAGATACTGTGATGGAAGACCCATGTATCCCTGGCCAACTCCACCATACCAATCAGGCTGATGCATCCCAAAGTAGGAGTCATATCCCTGCTATCACTGTTGGATATGATTCCTCATAACATATTGCTCCATTAAATACTTCATCTTATCTAGCTAATGTTCCATTCTCTTGTAAGGATCATCATCAACTGCTTCATTTCCTGTAATATTACAAGAGCTAAATATTTGGGAACTAAAAGGTAGGTGTTCGGAAGTGGGTTACTTGATGGGAAGTCCGAACTAGAATTGGGACCCCAGGCTACTCCGATTCGATTGTTAGCCTGTTGAAGTTAGGATTCCATGGTGGTAGGGGTACCTATAAGGACTCCAACGCTCAAGTCAGTGAGTGCAAGAGGTAGTGGGTGAAGGTAAAGAATGTACCTGAGTTTAATAATTGGACACCTATTTATATGGGCAGTTAGTTGAGAAGATATGGGAGGTTCCGTAATAGGAGGGGATAACTCGAGACATCCAATAGCTAAAAGCCAAAGGATCGGTTCGAGTTTATTGGCAACATTCGAGATGAATACTATTCCGCCTTAGTTGGGCTATTATGTAGTTTGATGTAGGCCCATATAATGTATCGGGTAATGGTCAATCCGATTTCATATTGGGCCTCGTCGTTGGGCTGAGTTGGGCCTGCTATTTCTAGCCCGGTACAGTGCCCCTAACTTGGTACTCGAGATGATAGCATCGATTGCCGAGTTCTCCATTTAATCCAACTTCACAATCCATGTCTTGAGGAGTGGGTGACCCCTTTTTCGATTGATTTGACATTTACTTGTGGAAACGTCTTATCCTTTCATGAAGTAGTCACGTTTAATCGTCTCGTAAGTCGTGCTTCATTAACCTGAGGAGACGCGTAATGTTTTGGCGCCTCAATTCAAGCGCCCTCATCATTTGAATTGGGGTGCCTTCTCTATTTTGCACCCTATTCCATTATGTGAAAAGACATGCCATGCCATTGGTGGTATTTAGTCTGCGTGGTGAAAAGGTGCTTATGTCCTTATAAATACTCCTTTTCTTCTTTGCTTCATTTCTGTTTGTCCAAGTTTCTTGCTCATAGTAGGAGAGAAGTTGTTTAGAGGGAAGCAGTTGCTCATGCGGTGGTTTCTTTGCAACAAGGAATTCCATCCTTTGTTATAAGTATGCCGTCTCTTTCTTTTCCTTCTTTTTGTGATTATGGTGTGCTTTTGTGGTGGAATATGGTCGAGTAGTGGTGATTTGAGTTCCTTCCATCATTTGTTCGTGCTTCCCCGCCGTATGGGGGTAGTTTTTAGCCGTCATTTTTCTGCATTTTTCTATTTTCGTTGCCCACTGTTGACCTTACGCTTGGCAGGAAACCACCATAGGGAACTTACCTTTTCATCTTCCATTTTGTTTGAGAACTTCCAACCTCAAATTTTCAAGTGTAACGTAGAGGTGGTTTCTTTTGTAGGTATTTATTCGTGATCCCGAATGGCAAGAAAACAAAAATCTCTCATATTTCCTTCATCGATTCCATGGATATATCGTTCGATGGAGCCCGAGGTGTTAGGAATTCCTTCAGTGGTAACCCCCAAGTTTTTACATCACTTCTAAGAAAAGAACTTGATCACTTCGGAAAATGAATACGAGGAAGAATACGTATTGGAAGCTCCTGGTCTGAGCAATAGGGTATGCTACATCAATCATGATAGTGGTCCGAGGTGGCTGTGGATGTACGACGTTCTTATTGCAAAATTGGGCATCCGAATTCCATTCACTTATTTTCAAATTGGTATTTTGCAATGGACTGAGGCAGCTCCTTCTCAACTACACCCAAACAGTTTGGCCATGATGAGGGGTTTTGAGATCGTGTATGAATATCTTGAAGTGCCGCCCTTACCAGATGTATTCTTCTTCCTTTTTACTTTAACCCGCCCTACCGATGGTGGTTTGATCACAAGCTAGCTATTATTTCGGGCGCATACCGTACATGCCCAATTTTGCTTAAGCTAATTAGCTCAGTGTCACTGACGGATTCGAAAGGTTAGTGATTAATCGAGGATTAATCGACTAATCTCAAGACTAAGAGCTTAGTAAATTAGAGATAAGTCAACAAGTCAACCAAAAGTCAATGATCAATAAAGAAAAGTCAACAATTGAATAGTAACACACTAAATATTTTAATTAAAACCTAATCATCTAAATCTTACTAATTCATGATTAAAAATAAAATTAAGGTAATATAATCTTGTTAATTTAGCACATGACAAATTTCTACCTTAATCAAATATGATCAATAAATCCTCACACACTAAAAAAATAATTAGTAAGAATCATTCTTTTAGAAAAACAAAAGTCTTAAAAGTGTAATTAATTAAAATTGTTTGATGAGTAATTAAACTAATCTAATTGATTAACACTTAAATAATTCTAATAACAAGGAAAAATTCAAAATTACCCTCTAATCATGCTTGAAAAAAAATTCAACCAAGACAAGCTCATCATCCACTATCCATTTGTCTTTTAATCTTTCACCATTAGATCAAAGCTTAACGTGGTTAATTAACTTAAAGATTGATTAACCAAAAGTAGGATAATCCTACATATGGAGCACACTTGATTTGGCATTAAACATCAAAGTGTATCAACCCACTAATGGCAAGAAGATAGCTAGTAACCACTTGAGAAAACACAAAAAGGGGTTTAAGCTTTGTATCAAGACTCGAGTAAAACAACCACTCTTTTACCCCTTGGTCACTAAGCATCATCCCAAGTGAATGAAGCAAAAAAGCAATCTACCCAAGCCTTATTTTGGGATGCCAAAACAGCCCCCCTATTCTCATTATTCAACTTCCATTCTCTCACTACAAGCCTAAAACTTTAACCTTGCTCTAAACCTCTCTTTGTTCTTTCTACTCTTCCTCTTGTTCTTCTTGCTTTCCTACTCCAATCAACCTTACTTTATACCACCATCTTCACAAGCTCTTCAAGGACCACCTTCTTTTGTCTTTGAAGAAACAAAACAAACACACAACCAGCCCCATTTCCAAGCTCTAAAGAAGGGAAGCCATCTCCAATCTTTCTACTCTCCAACACTTCAAAAAGCTTCTTATGTTAGTGACTCTAACCCTTCTTTTCAATGTGTTTTCAAGTACTAAAACTCCTAAACTCTTCATAGCTAGGTGGTTTTAGGGCTTGCTCTAAGTTCTCATGACCACACCTTATGTCCATGGAGTTTTCCTTTGTGTCAAATGTTCTCCAAAAATATGACTATATTGTATTAGCACTTTTATGATTCACACGTTATTCACCCCTTAAATATTGATTTGTTAGTGAAATATCAAAGCATGGTGGTAAAATGAAAGATAAAAATGGTCATTTGATGAAAAACTTCAATATTTCTACAAACTAGTGAAGAAGAAGAATTTTGGTTATGCTGGCAAATCTGGCAATCTTGATTACAAAAATGATAACTCATGCTATATAACTGGAAATGTAAAAAACTAATTCTGAATAAAAATAGACTCACAAAGCTTTCTATAGATATAAAATATATGAGCTTTGTATTTAAAATGAGCAAAATATGAATTTTTAAAATAGGTTGTACCTAGTGGTGTTTTTATCTGGACAACCTACACTAAAATGTGTATAACTCGAGCTAAACAAAACATTTTTTAATGAGACCAAGTTTATTAGAAAGCTAAGACATAGTAGAATAACCCATAACACAGTTTGGCTAGATTCATTTTGTGGAATTACCAGTGGACTCAAGAAGTTACTGTTACCTAGTTAAACCGTAAAAGTGGGCAGTGATGTTGTTTAATGCATAACCTAGGCCACACTTCGAATTTGTGAATGGGACTTGTTTTGTTTAAAATCTAGTTCAGAGAATCATAATCCTACAACAATTCAAGTTAAACTTTAAAAGATAGAATTTTGGTGAATTTATTAAGTTACTGCCTTATAGTAAAATATGAATCATGTTTAAGGCTAATTTTAAAGGATAATGAAAAACAAACTTGAAGATCCTAAAACCATCAACTTAAGACCTTGGAACTTCATATTTCAACTTAAAGGATTTAAAAAGAATAATAAAGAAAACTTGCCCCTATGAATATTAAAAGAATTATGTAAAAATAAAAATTTAACTAAAAGCTTGCACCTATGCTAAGCTCATAAAACTTTGCTTGTGATATATCTATGTCTATATCCAAGTATGATGATATGATGATGATGAAGATGATGATTATGATGAATATGTTAATAATGAGTATGATGCATATGATGTTGAGTAATGTATGATAATGTCTTGTGACTGGATTTCTTTGTCTGGCAAAATTTTGGGGAAACTTCGGTCTAAGCGTTATGCTGCCGGATTTCTGAAAAATTTATGGACTTAATATAATTTTATGCATTATAAGTACTAATTAAGGAAAGACAATGTTACGGGTATGATCCTTCAAAAGGGAAGGTGACTTACACAAAGATCCTTCTTTCCCTAAGGGCTTACATGAGGCACATGGTAAAGGATCTAGCTAGTGTAAGTATTGGGAATTTAATATGGTGACAGCAACAATATGAGCTCATTATCGCTCAAAGCTTAGAGGGTAATACCAAAAGACTTAAGATAAAGTCAAGTTTAAGGAAAGAAAGGGACTTCGGTCTAAACTCTTGAAAGGAATGTGTTAAAAGAAGCTTATAAAATATTCATGCATGTTATATTTAATTATACTTGTTCTCGTGCATGTTATGATGTAGTTCCCATGATTAGAGTGTATGTTAAAAGTGAGTCTACTTCGAATAATAATGTTTTCAAAAACTTAACAAATGAACAATTTGCATGCCCACTGAATTTCTTAACAAAACCCGAAGTAGCTGGGACGATAACGACGACACCCTCATGTGGAGTTGGAGTTCTAATAAAAAATATTATTTCTCACTTTAGTTTGTCCTTCTATGTCGTCACTAGATTCTGATGGCACACCCCATGGAGTGGATTATAGATCCACCTGAGTACGCATGGTAGCATGATGAGAACACCAACACGATCATGGCCATGACCACCAAGGTCGTGCTAACATATAGCCACCTGGGTCGTATATATGAAGAAGCAAAGCTTGTTGCTCCCGCTGTCATACTGCCTGCCCCTGATGATTTTCTTGGAGCACTACTTGGGCAACCACTAGGCTCGTAGGACTTTCCGCCGGAACCATTGCCAAACTTTGAGATAGAGCCCATGTCCCTAAGACTTCCTTTAGTCAAACTCCAGCCAATCATTCTAGTTATAGAGTTGAGCTCCACGGCTACTTCTAGGGTCGCAGCTGCCTCACTGCCATATCCGAAGTATCATCTGGGTATTGTCCTGTCATATGAGGAGGATTCATTCGAAAAGTAGTCTTCGACAGCCAACTGCACCCCACACGAGGCCCGGCCCAGCTGTCTCATTCGTCGTATTGAGGTGATCAGCAAGCATCCCCTCATGATCCATACGCCTCACATTCTTCAAAGGCGAGGAGCTAGAGGAAGCCACATCTCTGGGTCACAACATCTGTAGAACCGAGGAGTGTGCTGCATGAGACCGATGCTAGGGTTTGGTTTGGTATTAGGGTGCATGGATTGTTGTAACTCTGCATCATCATGTATTTCATTTTGCTTTGAATCTTACTATGTTAGCTTGTATTAGGCATTTAGTGATGGCCTAGTCATGAGTATATTTTATGTAATGCTTGACCTTATGAATTTTATTTATGTGGAATGGAAGTGAGACTTATTATGTATTGATGTATTTTATATTGCCTTTATGCCCTATTTATCCGTTTATATTATGGATCTTCATGCACCATGCCCACTTGACTCCTCTATTCACGCTCAAGGCTCACTTTTTTTCAAAGTAACAACGTATTTTAAAAAAAAAAAGAATTTACCCTATTTTCTGTGTAATATATTTTTCAAAAGAGTTTAAGTTTCTGCAAACAAAAGTAACAACTGATAATCAGACATAATACGACTTAAGCATAGTATGATGTTATTAGGGTGTTACACATACCAATCGAAAAGTGTTCCTTTTCTATAAGGAATCATTCCATCATTCCAACCCCCTGTATTTCAAAGGCTTTGGAGCTCCGAGTTCAATTCCTTTTGGGAGATATTGGAGAGGGAGCTCCAATTCAATTGCTTTTGGAGTAAACATTTTTACGTGCCTCGGGTATAAGAGAGTAACCTCTAACCCCAACAGTAACTCGTAGCACGGTTTTCCCTTCAATATTTTGGGAAAAATCACTTGAACTTGAAAACCCCCGTGGGCATAGATTTTAGGGAGGCTAGAAGATATTTAGGTCTTTTTCTTTATATTGTTTTCTCTTCCTTATTTAGTCATTTTTTGACCTAGATTCTTTTAGCAGATAAAATGGCACCTCTAAAATCCGTTTTAGCTGAATTCCAACATCATGCCTTAAAAAGGCCACTAAAAGGAGGTGGCAGTAACAGCCTAGCATCCCATGGATCGAGAGAGCCTGTTTTCATTGCCGTTCTTGACATTTCCATTCTTGAGATCAATACTCCCAAAAAGCACAACGGGAAAAAGGCGGCTAAAGAGAAAACCATCGTCGTTGACCCAGGAAATATTTCGACTTCAAAGGAAAGGTCGAAGTATCATGTGATGAAGAAGGAGTTTCCTTATCCTAAGTTTATGGATAAGGAGCTAATGGTCCTCGCCCCCCTCAAGTATTTCGAAGGTGATGATAAAAATATGGCGAACAAAGTTCAATGGGCTAGCCGCACATTGTTGAAGTCGATGGCCTTACTTAGGTACTCGGAGCCGGTGGTTACTTCCGGCGTCCGAGCCTTAAGTGAAGTCAAAAACTTAAAGGAAAATCTCTCCCTTCTTCAAGATGAAAAAGTGGCCTTGGAGAAAGCCAAACAAGTCGAGACTGATGAGATGAGAAAGCAATTACAATCGAGGGACAAACAGCTAGATGAGCTTCAGGTTCGAATATCAGAGCTGAAGAAAGGTCGTGTCGAGTCGGCTAAAGTTGTTGCCGAAGTAAAGGCTGAAGTGGTGCATGTGGAGCAGCTATAGGCGTAGTCGGCTCATGAGATCAAAAATAACCTTCTGGAGCAATGTCAAGTCATATGCCCCGATGCCAATTTTAGCGAGGTCAGGCTGGATAAAGTCATCATCAATGGTCGGATCGAGGTTGGTCCCGATGAGGATGATGAAGGCGTTAGAGACCCAGAATCCAATCATATGGACCCGATGATTGACCTTTGATATCTTATACGTTTGTTTTCCTGTTTGCCCTAATATGGGCTTTTGTTTGTATCGAATATCTTCCCAGTTTCCGAGATTTTTTGTAATGAACTATATTCTGGTTTCAGTTTTAATGAATATTTTTCGTTAATATGCTTTCACTTTTGCCTAAGTAAAATAACTTGAAGGGAATATTAGCGACATATTGTCAACTTACCGAGCTGGATATTATCCAAGTTGGATTCTCCAACATTTTAATGCCTTCGATGGATGTTCTTCAAAGGCTAAGACTTAAGGATTCTTTTCTTTCACTTAAGTTTGCTTCAAGAGCTCATCAAACCCAAGATATTGAGGCTTATCTTGGGTTTGAGGCTTATGTCCGAGTTTCGGTTACTTGGGGTTTTGTGTGCGTCTAGTCGAGTTGTTGGGCTTGTTTTTCTCGACTAAGGAGTGATCAGTCCCTTCGAAAGGCTAAAGCAAGTTAGAAACATAAGTATGATGCAAATGATAAGCTTCTTTATGAAAGTAAGAAATAAAGTAATAAAATTATAATGGAGGTAAAGCTGATATGAAAAAAGGAATTGTAACAATATAAAAGCAAAAACCAAGTAGAATTTTGTGAATACTACTCGGTCCACGAAGTCCCGCCTCGTTAAAACCCCCTTAGGAAACCTAGTCTTACACAACCTGAGGTAGGACAAAAAGTACGAATCCTTACGTGGTTTACACTGAATGAAAAATCTCTAGAAGTTGGAGGAGCTCCATGTCCTTAGAACCTTGGAGGCCGAAATTGTAGAAAGCTTATATGCTCCCTTTCCCAAAACATCAGTGACTCTGCATAGGCCTTCCTAATTGGCAGCTAGCTTTCCATGCCCTAGGGGAGGTTTTCCGATGTTAGCACGTCGGAGTACCAGGTCCCTCTTTTCGAACTTTTGAAGTATACCCTCGGAGTTGTATCTGTCAGTGATTCGGTGCTTTAGGGCTTTTTCTCATATGTATGCCATTTCCCTTGCTTCGTTAGCCAGGTCGGATTCCTCCCGAAGTGATTTTGAGCTTATATTTTGAAACATAACTAGTGGGTTGAGCTCTTCAACTTCAACCGATATCATTGCATCCACCCCATATGTCAATTTGCAAGGAGTTTCTCCTGTCATTGAATATAGGGTGGTTTGGTAAGACCATAGAACGCTTTCAAGTTCATCCACCCATGCCCCCTTTGCTTTGCTGAGTCTCTTCTTCAATCCTTGAAGTATGACCTTGTTAGCTACTTCGACTTGACCGTTGGCCTTTAGGTGCTCAACAGAAGTGAAATGGTGCTTGACCTTGTGGCTGGCAAGGAAACCTCGGAACTTTTGATCAATGAATTGGGTTTCGTTGTCTATAACCACAAAGTCGAGTATTCCAAAAACGGGTGAAGATGTTCCTCTATACTAACATTCAAGCTTGAGCAGCGATAATGGTAGAAAGCGGCTCTACTTCTATCCATTTGGTGAAATTGTTGATGGCTACTATTAGGTACTTTACTTGTCCTTAAGCAAGTAAGAAAGGACCTAGGAGGCCAATTCCCCACTTACTGAAAGGCCAGGGGGATATGACCAAGAATGGTTCCTCGGCAAGCGCAAGATAGAAGTTAGCATGTTCTTGGCAGCTAGAGGACTTTTTCACATAGTTAATCAAGTTCTTGATCATCGTTGGCTAGTAGTAGCCAGCTCGTAGCACCTTTAATGCCAGTGATTTTTCCTTCGAGGTGGTGGCCATAAGAGCTTTCGTGGACTTCCTTGAGAATGATGGGAAACTGATCTCGTCCCACACACTTTAGTAACAGTTGGGAAAGACATCTTCTGAATAGCTGTTCATCGATTATGGTATAACAAGAAGCTTCTCAAGCTAGCCGTTTTGCCTCCACAGGTCTTCTGCTTGGGTTCTATTACGCAAGTATTGAATGATGGGGGTCATCCAGTTCAAAATCCCTTCAATGGCCAGGGTCAAAATGGATTCTGTTATTGAAGGAAACTTCAATGTCTCTTGGATCAGGCTTTGGTTGTTTCTTCTTGGCTTCGTGCTTGCCAATTTGGAAAGGACATCGGCCTTAATGTTCTCTTCTCTTGGGACATTTCAGAAATCTATGTCGAAAAATTTCTGTTTTAGCTCTCTAACCTTTATGAGATACTTCTAGAGCAACACATCCTTAGCTTGATACATCCCATTTGTGTCGGAGGTCACAATTTGAGAGTCGATGCATATCGAAAGTCAGGTTACTCCAATGTCTTTAGCTAACTTTAAGCCAGCTATTAGGGCCTCGTATTTAGCCTAGTTATTTGAAACCTAGAAGTCAAACATAATGGAGAGCTCAATGACGATTTCGCCTTCTTTTTTTAGTATGACTCCGGCTCGTCTTCCCTCGGAGCTGGAGTCTCAGTTAACATGTAACGTCTATCTCAATTCTTTGGAATCCCCATCATCTACTATTTCAGCTAAGAAATCTACCAATGCTTGGGCCTTAATAGCTATCCTTAGTTCATACTATATGTCAAACTCCGAAAACTCTACAAATCATGACACCATCTTACCCGCCAAGTCCGATTTTTGGAGGATTTGTTGAATTGGCTAATTGGTTCGAATGACAATTGTATGAGCTTGGAAGTATTGGTGGAGCTTTTGTGCTGCTATGACCAAGGCCAAAGCCATTTTTTCAATCTTCCGATATCATATCGGCCTTGGAGTACTTTTCTGACAAAGTATACGAGGTGCTATTGTCGGGAATCTTCCTGGACCAATGCCCTAGCTATGGCTGCGTTGCTTACAAAGAGGTATAAAAACATAAGCTTCGAAGCTTCTAGCTTACTTAGTATCAGAAGGAAAGAAAAGTACTTTTTGAATTCGTCGAGCGTGGCTTCACACTCTGGTATCCATTCAAAGGTATTCCCCTTTTTCAAGATAGAGAAAAGAAAAGGAGGGCTTTCCGAGCTGACGCGGCCATGAATCTGGAAAGGGAGGCAATTTTTCCGGTAAGACATTGCACTTCTTTCACCATTGTTGGGTTTTTCATTTCAAGGATAGCTCGACACTTATTGGGGTTTACTTTGATTCCCTGATGTATGACCATGAATCCTATGAATTTTCCAGCTTCCACTGTGAATGCGCACTTGTGGTGGTTCAACCTCATGTTGTGTTTTCAAAGGTGACCGAATACTACTTCGAGGTCGGAAAGAAGACTTTCTTCCTCCTTGCTCTTGATCAACATGTCGTCGATATAGACCTCCATCAAACTTTCGATGAGCTCCACAAATACCTTGCTCATGAGCCTTTCGTATGTGGCTCCTATGTTCTTCAATCCAAATGGCATAACCTTGCAACAATGTTAGTCATTGGAGTTATGAATGTTGTATTTTCTTTATCTAGGTGGTGCATCGGGATTTGGTTGTATCCCGAGTAGACATCCATGAAAAAAAGGAAATGGAAGCTAAAGGTAGCATCTACTAACCCATTTATGCTTGGCAATAAGTAGGGATCCTTTGGGTAGGCTTTGTTCAGGTCGATGTAATCGACACACATACGCCCATTAGATTTCTTGACCATAATGACGTTCGATAACCACGTCAAATATACTATCTCGCGTATGAACCCGGCATCTAGGAGGCTTTGGACTTGCTCCTGGATGGTGAGGGCTTTGTCTGGGCTCATTCTCTTTATTTTTTGAGCTACAGATCGGGCTTTGGGAAGATGGAGAGCTAGTGGGACATGAACTCTAGGTCAATTTCGAGCATGTTTACTGCAATCCAAGTGAACAAATCTGCGTTGGACCTTAGGAAGGTGATTAGATATTATTTTAGCAAGGTCGGGAGATCCTTGTTGATTCGAGTTGTCTGTTCAGGTTCTTTATTGATTTGAACTTCTTCCAATTCTCTATCTAGCTTGGGTTTTCCTCCTTCAACGTTCCTCTTGTCCAGGTCTGCCATCATGACCTTTGAGGAATTAGGAGGCCAAGAGCTATCGTGAGATCCCTCTTTCCTTTGCCTTTGGATCTCGTGCCGAGCCGCGACTTGATATGCTTTTACTATAGCAATTTCTCCTTTGTTAACGACGCTGTCGAGATAACGGTGCCTATCTTGTCCAACGTCAACCTCCCGAGTATGACATTGTCGGCCTAGGGACAATCAACAACAAAGAAATCGACTTTAATAGTCTAAGTTTTAGGTCGGGATCCTAGGGTTAGGTGAAAGGTGACAAATCCCTCCAGGTGCACTTTTTCCCCCAAAAAATCCAATCAGCTCCTCTTTATGTGTTTGGAGGTCGACGTTCTTCACTCCGAGCTTATCGAAAGCATCTCGGAATATCATGTTCGCTGAGCTCCCTTCGTCAATGAACACTTTCTTCGCCTCAACGTTAACCATTATGGCAGAAACTACAATAGGGTTATCATGCTCGGGTATTATGCCTTCCAAGTCAGAGCTAGAAAAGATGATCTCTGGGGTGGGAGGTGACGTCAACATTGGTGGTAACAAGTGTCGTAGCCCATCCAAATTGCAATTTTAAAACTTAATTACACTACTTGTAGGATAGTGTAAACAAGGTCATCTCTCATAAAGATGTTGATGTTATTTGATTAACAATAAGGGGGTTTTGTTTGCGTGTAAGAAAATTGATTAAGAAAAGAAACTAACAATTAAAAACGGACACTAGCTCAAGGATTTCCTAAGGCTAAAGGCATATTTATAACAAACGTGCATATGATCAAACACATAGAGTGTAGCTAACTTGAGTTGTTAGTGTGACCACTACTAGTAACTCCACAATTCACTTAGCAACTGCCAAGCATTCAATTAACACACAATTAGTAGATAGTTGAGACCTCAACCTCTAATTAACTCATGGTAACCTTTAGCCCCAATTGCATTAGTCTAAGTCTCAATCAAGACCTAATTCTCAATTCTTTAGTTAATTAAACATACATCAATTAATCAATCAATATATATCTAATTAACATCTTAGTCATGCATCCTCATATCAATACCATTCAATAAGAACACATAATCAAGATTGTCCTAATCATAAAGCCCAATCTCAATACCATTCAATCAAGTTTCATAATTAGGAACCCTCAACTAGCCAAGCTCGTATTAATCAACCGATTAATAATCACCCAACTAATTATCCAATTATATGCCCACACATCAACACCATTCAATGCAAGCATATAAAAGAGTAAGAGGTAAAGAATTGAGAAAGCACATCGTGCATTGAAATTAAAGAGTAAGGCTTCAAGATACAACCCTTGAATCCCTTTGGAGAATCCCTAACCTAGCCTCCAACTCTAATCCTCCATGGGAATTTACAATCAAAACAGAAAATGAAAAATGGTGGTGGAAAGATAAAAGGGTGAAAAGAAGAAAGAAGAAGAGAAGGAGAAAAAAGAAAGAAAGAAAAGTAACCTCCTCTAACCTAAGGAGAAAAGCTAAAATCCTAAGAATGAGACTTATTACTTAATTGGGTGAAGTCTTAGGTATTAGAACATGAATTCTTGTGCATTGACTTTCCAAAAGTGAGCCTAAGTGGCCCAAAACCCGAGATTACAACCTTTCTATTGTTCTGCACTTTTCTTGTTATACTATAGTGTAACACCTTACTAGATAAAATATTATGCTTAAGTCATAATAGATTACCTGATAAGTTATTACGTGTGGTTGTCTAATTAAATCTTATTCAATGTTAATTACCCATAAGAGGTAAATATTCATTAATAAATTCCTGTTTGATGGCGGAATAAGTATGAGACAATCGTTGTAGCAAAAATAAAGTAAAATAAATAAAACTGCAAAATAAATGGGAATACTAAAACTATATCATATACGTAGGTACATAAACATCTGTTTTCAAAATTGTCAAAAGATATATACAACCGCACCGGGTAATAAAATGAGGCCGCTAAGACAAAATAAAACGGCGTGTCACTATAATCAGAACCCTATCTGGTCCCCATGGGACATTTTATGTTTCAGTTATCTACATATAACATCCACTAAACTATCGCTTATGGCCCAAAATGCCAAAAGAGGGTCATTCTATACATATCCTACCAGTTCATAAGTGGTACAACAAAATCTCTCTGGAAAAAGAAATAAAGGTGGAACTAACACCTACCGGAGATATATGCAGAGTCTACGAAGGGATCGAGGTGGATATGGAGTTCGGGAAACTCAATGAATAGGACACGGTGGCCGCATTCTCCATGCTCTGAAAATGACGCAGAAACACATAGTAATGAGTGCAAGCTTTAAAACCTTAAGTCTTAATCTATCTTGTAAGCTTTTAACTTCTACTGATGTTCCCGAGTTCGACTTCCAAGTTTGAATTGTGCCCGAGTTCCAAGATTATTTAAATTCTGACTTCCTGGGTTATGTTCGATCTCCGAGATTATTTAATTTCCGACTTCTGGGGTTATGTTTGATCTCCTAGATTATATAATTTCCGACTTCCGTGGTTGTGTTCAATCACCTAGATTGATTATGGACCTTCGACATTAATCCATAATTGGTCTTCCAAGAGTCCGATGAATGTATTTCCTAAGTTTGGAGTTCCGACTTTATTCTTACCAATTTAGTTTTCTAGTTGCTAAGTTCCGAGTTCAACCTTAAGTATACCCGATCTAGCTCTCTGTTTGCTAAGTTCTAAACTCAACCTTAAGTATAGCCGATCTAGCTCTCTATTTACTAAGTTCCGAACTCAACACTAATTATACCCGTTCTAGCTTTCTATTCACTAAGTCTTGAGTTCCAATACTAACTAAACTTGACCTAGTATTTATACATGTATCTAGCCAGAATTGCACTCTTATAAGAGAAAATTCACCAAAAATGGAAATCTAGGTAAAATCAAGGAAAATTTATATCCATGTAAAGCTAACAGAGCAAGCTTTCAAATGAAATAAGTTGCATCTTATTTGACTGAGTATAATTCGAGATATAAGATCTAAAACTTGACCCTACGATTACCCTGTTCCAGCCTAGTTTGAACTTAAGTCAACTTTATTGATGTGCTAGGAACAAATGGTAATGAGTTTAACTTTGAAATTTTTATGGGATGTCTCCTTACATGTTACTTTCAAACAAAGTTGGATTCACTCAATTTGGAGTTGTGTAGGTTGAGTTACACCTTTCTTAACTCACACTGCCCAGATGAAAGTCCTGATTTCTAGGTCAAACTTCAAAAATTCATAACTACCTCTATAATGATCCAATGACCTTATATTATGTATGTATGGAAATCCCTGAATGTTTAGTTTCATATAAAAATAGATTCATTGAAGTTAAATAGCTGTAGGCGGAGCCATACACTCTATCGTACGGACTGCTGAGGAAAAACCCTAATAGCTTCTTGAGTTTTCTCTCTTATTCAAGTTCTTTCATACCAATTCCAATTTTAATCACAACACACATGCAAATTCAATCATAAACTATCATCATCACTCCAAATCACATCAATATCATGAGGAAAACAAGGTCCCCACACAGTCCAAATCAGTAAAAACAAGAAGAGGAGTTGGATTCCTACCTTTCCTATGTATGATTCTTGTTAGACTTATGGTTGGTGTTGAAGAAATCTTGTTGTGGTTTGAAGGTTTATGGAAAATGAAGATGATATGAGTTAAGATAAGAAGAGACGAAGGAGAAAATAATGGAGAGGGGTCAGCATATATGGGTCGAAATATACAAGGGCAGAAAAGGAAAATGTAAAAACTTCTAAAGCAAGTTACATGTGATTGGTGGATTTGAGTAGGTTATTCAACTTGGTTTGGCAGCCTATGTGGAGGGCTGAGATGGCGCCACTTGCATGGGTAAGTTGGCTAAATCTTAACCATTCATCCTAGGGTACTCACAGTATAAGTTTTATTGATCCAGTTCTGACAGATTAAAATACCGAAATCTTATCGATTTCTTTTAAATCGATAAACTGGATTTTAGAAAAAAATTCTGTGAGTTGTCCTATGTTCTTAATCTAATTCTATCAAGCCTAATTCATTCTAATTGGCTTTAAGTAAAATGCTTAATTGAATTCTGATTAAACTCTATTATTCGATAAAAATCGAACAACTCGGTTAGTAACGATGAAATTTTTCGGATGTTACATTTCTACCCTCCTAAAAAAAAAAATTTGTCCTCAAAATTTAGTACCTAAGAATAATTTAGGATACTCCCTCATCATATCGGATTCTAATTCCCATGTACAGTCCACTGAGTCTTCGCATCCCCATGCCACATTCACTAACTGTACGACTTTGTTCCGAAGGTGTTTGATGCTTCTGTCTACTATTCGTGTTAGGGGTGCATGAAAAGTTAACCCATTCCTTAATTGGATTAATTCATGTTCCAAGAAATAAGCGGGGTTAGGTTGGTATCTCCTGAGATGAGAAACATGAAAGATGTCATGAAGATTTGACAGATGTGGAGGTAAGGCGACTCGATACGTAACTGGCCCGATTCACCTCAAAATTTGAAAAGGACCTAAAAGTGAGGGCTTAGCTTTTTAACTTTAACAGCTCAGCCTACTGTAGTTGTAGGTGTGATCTTAAGGAACACATGGTCCCCTTCTTGAAACTCAAAGGTCTTTCTCCTGACATCCACATAGCTCTTCTGATGACTCTAAGCTGTGAGTATTTTGCTACGGATCTTTTTGATTTGGTCTGTAGTTTGCCTGACTAGTTCCGGTCCTAACAGACTTTGTTCCCCCGATTCATACCAACATAAAGGAGATTGGCATTTCCGCCCGTATAACGCTTCGTAAAGGGCCATGCCTATGCTTGCATGATAACTATTATTGTACGCAAACTCGGCTAACAGTAAATATCGATCCTAGCTCCCACGCTGTTCCAGAATGAATGCTCGCAACATATCTTCCAAGGTCTGAATTGCTTTTTCCGTCTGACCATCTGTTTACGGATGATATGCAGTACTTAAACATAGCCTAGTACCGAATGCCTTCTGGAGTGCTTCCCAAAACTGTGAGGTGAACCTTGGATTTCGATCTGAAATGATTGTTGAAGGAATACCATGTAGCCGTACCACTTCTCGAATGTACAATTAAGCCAACTTCTCTAGAGGATAATTTGCTCGAATGGGTAAAAAGTGAGCAGACTTAGTTAGTCTATCCACTATGACCCATATAGCGTCATATCCTGAGGGTGTTCTTGGTAAGCCTATCACGAAATCCATAGAAATGCTTTCCTACTTCCATTCTGAAATCTCTAAGGGTTGTAGTGTCCCTGCTAGTTTCTGATGCTCTATTTTTACCTTCTGGCAGGTTAGACATTTATTTACAAAATTTGCCACATCTGTTTTAAGGCCTGGCCACCAAAACATCCTCTTAAGATCTTGATACATTTTGTTAATGCCAGGATGCATAGTAAACTCGCTCTTATGGGCTTCCTCCAAGATCTTCTTCCTGAGATTATTCTCCTCATGTACGCATATTCTCCCCTGATATCGCTATATTCCTTCTGAATCCTATTAGTTTTCCAAATTGCACTAATTGCATTGTATGTTGGAAGTCATCATTCCTTTGTTATACTTGCTGGATTTTGTCTTTAAAATCACTGGTTATCGTAAGTTGGATTGAATGACATTAGGGGTCATAGAGATTCCTAAGTTGAGATATCGAAAACTCTCTATGAGCTCCGTCTCCTTGATTATCATCCATGCCACAGTTAAAAATTTTCTACTCAGGGTGTCTGCCACCACGTTTGCTTTGCCAGGGTGGTACTTTAGCTTAAACCCATAATCTTTAAGAAACTCCATCCACCTTTGTTGCCTCATATTTAATTCTTTTTGATCAAAAAGGTATTTTAAGCTTTTATGATCAGAAAATACTTCAAATTTTACTGCATAGAGATGGTGTCTCCATATCTTCAAGGCAAACACTATCGCTGCTAACTCGAGGTCATGCATTGGATAATTTCTTTCATGAGTTTTCAATTGCTTGGAAGCATACGCGACGACATTCCTGTTTTACATTAACACGCACGCTGACCATTTCTTGGAAGCATCACAATAGACTTCGAATGGTCCATGAGGATTTGGCAGAGTAAGTACCAAGGCTGTCGTCAACTTTTCTTTTAATTCTTAGAAACTCTACTCGCACTCGGGTGTCCATTAGAAAGGGGCATTCTTCCTGGTTAGCTTTGTTAGGGGCAGGACTATTTGAGAGAAGTTTTTGACAAACCTCCTGTAGTATCCTGCCAAACCTAAGAAACTCCTGACTTCCGTGACTGTCGTTGGCCATTCCCATCTTAATACCGCTTCCACCTTACTGGGATCCACAGAAATTCCCCTATGGGATATGACATGGCCAAGAAATTTTACTTTTTTCATCCAAAATTCACATTTGGATAGCTTAGCATAAAGTTTCTTCTCTCTTAGAATTTGCAAAACCACTCACAAATGTTCTGCGTGTTCCTGCTCCGTCTTTGAGTAAATAAGTATGTCATCGATGAATAACACTGAAATTTGTCAAGATATGGTCGGAATATCCGATTCATGTAATCCATGAATATTGTTGGTGCATTTGTCAATCTGAAGGACATCACAGTGTATTGATAATGTCCATAACGAGTGCGAAACCCCGTCTTCGGAATATCTTCTTCTTGAACCCGAATCTGGTGATATCCAGACTGTAGATCAATTTTGGAAAATATAGTAGCCCCTTGTAGTTGATCCATTAGATCATCAATCCTTGGCAACGGATACTTATTCTTGATCGTCGCCTTATTCAACTGCCTATAATCCACACATACTCGCATGCCTCCGTTTTTCTTCTTAACTAGCAGGACTGGGGCTCCCCATGGTGATGTACTTGGCCTAATAAATTTCTTTTCTAGGAGCTTTTCAATCTGCTTTTTGAGTTCGGTCAGCTCCAAGGGGGACATTCGATACAGCGTTATAGATATCGGTCCCATTCCTAGTACCAATTTAATGGCAAACTCAATTTCCCTCTCGGGAGAAAAATCATGGATATCTTCAGGGAACACATCAGGATATTCTCTAACAACCGGAATCTCATCTAGCTCCTGATCAACCTCCGTGATGTTGGTTGATAATGGAATGTACCCTTGACCCTTATTTCCACAATGGTGCATGGCTAAGGAGCTTAAATAAAGGCTTACAGGGATTATTGATTCAAAAGATAAAACAAAAGGAAGCACAATGGATTTATCAGAGCAATTTAACATAGCTCAGTTGGCAGAAAGCTAATCCATACCCAAAATGATGTCAAGGCCAGACAAAGGGAGACAAATTAAATTGGCTGAAAAAATTCGACCTTTTATCTGAAGGGAGACACTTATACAAATATAATGGGTTTTAATGGGTTCACTTGTAGGAGTAGAAACTAGAAAATCATAGGGTAATTCAGAAATAGGTAATCGCAAGGCTGACATGCAATCATGAGAAATAAAAGAATGTGAAGCACCAGAATTGTATAAAACAGTCAAGGTTTTACCATTCACTTCACATGTGTCTTGAATCAATTATTCTGACCTGTCGACTTCCTGTACATCCATAGTAAAAACTCTTCCATGACATTGCGGCCTGGGAGTCGATTGGGGATTTTTGGTCGGGCATTCGTAGATCTTGTGGCCTGGCTTACCACATCCAAAACAGACATTCTGACACGCCAGGCATGGGTGGTTACCATGATTCTTGCCGCACTGACTACAGGTTTGGTTTCCAAAACGCTTCGGAGGTTGCTTGCCTTTATTGCCCACAGGCTAAAACTTTCTCTATTACTGAAAGTTGGGCTTGAACCTTGAGCCTTGCGGAGCTAGCCCTTTCTTAAAGTTACTGCCGGTTGACCTAGCAGTAACCAACTTCTTGTTACAATCCTCCACCAGGCGACACTTGTTCACCAAAGTAGGGAAATCTCTTATCTCCATTGGTCCGATGGTGGTGAGGATGTCTTCTCTTAGCCCACCTTCGAACTTCATGCATTTCCATGCTTCATCAGGGTTCTGTTGATAAATGATGGAAAATTTGCATAGCTCCTCAAATCTAGTAATGTATTCCAATATACTATTGTTCCCCTGACGGAGGTTCATAAACTCCAGCTCCTTAGCATTACGGACAGAAGTAAGGAAGTACTTCTGATAAAATGCGTCTCTGAATACATCCCAAGTAATATCTATTTGGGATCCCTGCAATAACTGCCATGTTCTCTTCCACCAGAACTCTGCATATGCTTCCAACATATAGGTGGCAAAGGTTACTTTCTGATGGTCTATGCAGTCTAAAATGGAGAAGATTTTTTCCATAGCTTTAACCCACTCATCTACCTTCTCTGGGTTAAAGGCTCCCCTGAAGCTCGGTGGGTTGGCCTTCCTGAATTCAGCAAATTTGAGGTACTCTAGATCCACTCTAGAGCCATTATGATTCTCTCTAAGACCTACCTCTGGCTACCTTCCTAGTTGACCCATCATTTAAGTTGTCGCAGCTGCCTGCTCATGCATAGCGTGCGCTGTTGCTTGCATTGTGTCCAGGGACTTAGTAGATTCCTCCTGAGCTAGGGAAGTTCGTGGCCTACCTCGCCTTCTAGAAGCCATCAAGTTCTGAATACACAAAACAAGAGTAATTGAGTTGATCAGGCTCAATACTAAGTCTAGTGTGTTAGTAAATAACAGCATACGGTTAGGCAATTCCCCCACATACATCCTATCCATATGGACAAGACTCAGTGCATGATAATATCTAAAGAATACAGAGCATATGCGAAGCATAGCTAGTCCAATCCTCAGGCCTATATTAGGATGAACTGCTCTGATACCAAAAATATAACACCTTACCAGATAAAATACTATACTTAAGTCATAATAGATTGCCTGATAAGTTATTACATGTGGCTGTCTAATTAAATCCTATTCAATGTTAATTACCCATACAAAGGTAACTATTCATTAATAAATTCCTGTTCGATGGCGGAATAAGTATGAGACAATCGTTGTAGCAGAAATAAAGTAAAATAAATAAAACTGCTAAATAAACAGGAATACTGAAACTATATCATATACGTAGGTACATAAACATCTGTTTTCAAAGTTGTCAAAAGATATATACAACCGCATTGGGTAATAAAATGAGGCCGCTAAGACAAAATAAAATGGCCTGTCACTACAATCAGAACCCTATATGGTCCCCATGGGACATTTCATGCATCAGTTATCTACATATAACATCCACTAAACTACCGCCTATGGCCCAAAATGCCAAAAGAGAGCCATTCTATACATATCCTACCGCTGCACTGCACAGGCACTTCAGGTGGACTCCAAAGAAAGGAATCTGTTCGCCATGCTGGCATCCGCAGGAGTGTAGTCTATGCTTGGAGCGAAGGATGAGGAAGATGAACTCGCTGCCTCCGACGGGTCCTCTTCGGACATCGAGACTGAAGGCATCTGCTGCGGTGGTGAAACTGGTGGAGCCATGGCTGGTGCTGCTGCTGGTGGCGGTGGAAAGGGATGGGCCACGTGGAGGAGAATGGCAATATATGGGATAGCAGGGTCGAACAACGGATGCATAAGTGGTACAACAAAATCTCTCTGGAAGAAGAAATAAAGGCGAAACTGACACCTACTGGAGATATATATAAAGTCTAAGAAGGGATCGAGGTGGATATGGAGTTCAAGGAACTCAATGAGTAGGACACTGGTGTCCGCGTTCTCCATGCTCTGAGAATGACACGGAAACATACAATAGGGTGAGAAATATAGATTTCTCAATAGGAATCCTACATTTATACTTATCTATCATTCTCAGTTGTTTTGGTTGCAATATAATGGTAATATTCAATTTAGATTCTTATTATAGAAACATATACCGAAACAAACTCTGATTTTGTATTGGAACAAGGAACATATAGTTAACAGATATAGTAATGCAACTAAGACAGTAACTATAAATAAAGAGTAATATGTCAAGAGAGATACACAGATAACTAGGGCAGTCAATCAGAAATTTTCATGAAGAACATATCAATGTGCAACTAGAAATGTATCTTATTCTCTTGAAGGCTTTCACCTCTTAAAACTTATTTTCCATCCTTGGTCCCCTGGGAGTTTATTGGCCATATACTCTTAGATAATAGTTCGCTTTTCAGAATCGAGCTCGTTCCTATACAGGGTCGCTGCGTTTGCTTTCCTCGACTTCCGCACTGATCTATTCCCCTTAACTTTCTTCAAGGGTTGGCCTAAGTCACATGAAAATCCTTCTTCATTCTTATAAGGGTAGCATTGCTTATCTAATACTTTGACCAATGCTTGCATAACTTGTAAATTCATGTTAATTGCAATTTCTGCCGGAATTTTGGCAGTATAACAGATCATGTCTGGTTCCCCATGAATAGTGCCAAGCAACCAGGAAACTTTAACCAAATAGCAAACTCAATATAGAACATTTTAGTCATACCAAGAATATAACAATATTAATGAGTGCAAGTTTTAAAACCTTAAGTCTTAATCTATCTTGTAAGCTTTTAACTTCTACTGATGATCCCGAGTTCGACTTCCAAGTTTGAATTGTGCCCGAGTTCCAAGATTACCTAAGTTCCGACTTCCTGGGTTATGTTTGATCTCCGAGATTATTTAATTTCCGACTTCTGGGGTTATGTTTGATCTCCTAGATTATATAATTTTCAACTTCCGTGGTTATGTTCGATCACCTAGATTGATTTTAGACCTCTGACATTAATCCATAATTGGTTTTCCAAGAGTCCGATGAATGTGTTTCCTAAGTTTGGAGTTTCGACCTTATTCTTACCAATTTAGTTTTCTAGTTGCTAAGTTCTGAGTTCAACCTTAAGTATACACGATCTAGCTCTCTGTTTGCTAAGTTCCAAACTTAACCTTAAGTATACCCGATCTAGCCTTCTATTTGCTAAGTTCTAAACTCAACACTAAGTATACCCGTTCTAGCTTTCTATTCACTAAGTCCCGAGTTCCAATACTAACTAAACTTGACCAAGTATTCATACATGTATCTAGCCAGAATTGCACTCTTATAAGAGAAAATTCACCAAAAATGGAAATCTAGGTGAAATTTATATCCATGTAAATTTAACAGAGCAAGCTTTCAATGAAATAAGTTGCATCAAATTTGAATGAGTATAATTCGAGATAAAAGCTCCGAAACTTGACCTTACTGGACTACCATGTTCTAGCCCAGTTTGAACTTAAGTCAACTTCATTGATGTGCTGGGAATAAATGGCAACGAGTTTAACTCTGAAATTTTCATGGGATGTCTCCTTACATGTTAGCTTTCAAACAAAGTTGGATTCACTCAATTTGGAGTTGTGTAGGGTGAGTTACACCCTTCTCAACTCACACTACCTAGATGAAAGTCCTAATTTCTAGGTCAAAATTCAAAAATTCATAACTACCTCTATACTAATCCAATGACCTTATATTATATATGTATGGAAAGCTCTGAATGTCTAGTTTTATATAAAAATAGATTCATAGAAGTTAAATGGCTATAAGCAGAGCTGTACACTCTGCCGTATGGACTATCGAGGAAAATCCCTAATAGCTTCTTGAGTTTTCTCTCTTATTGAAGTTCTTTCATACCAATTCCAATTTTAATCACAACACACATGCAAATTCAATCATAAACCATCATCATCATTCCAAATCACATCAATATCATGAGGAAAATAAGGTCCACACACAGCCCAAATCAATAAAAACAAGAAGAGGAGTTGGATTCCTACCTTCCCAATGTCTGATTCTTGTTAGACTTGTGGTTGGTGTTGAAGAGATCTTGTTATGGCTTAAAGGTTTGTGGAAGATGAAGATGATATGAGTTAAGATGAGAAGAGATGAAGGAGAAAAGAATGGAGAGCGGTCGGCATATATGGGTTGAAATTTGGAAGGGTAGAAAAGGAAAATTTAAAAACTTCTAAAGCAAGTTACATATGATTGGTGGATTTGAGTAGGTTATTCAACTTGGTTTGGCAGCCTATGTGGAGGGCTGAGATGGCGCCACTTGCATAGGTAAATTGGCTAAATCTTACCCATTCATCCTAGGACACTCATAGTATAAGTTTTATTGATCCGGTTCTGACAGATTAAAATACCGAAATCTTACCGATTTCTCTTAAATCGATAAATCGGCTTTTAGAAAAAAATTCTGTGAGTTGTCCTATGTTCTTAATCTAATTCTATCAAGCCTAATTCATTCTAATTGGCTTTAAGTAAAATGCTTAATTGAATTCTGATTAAACTCTATTATTCGATAAAAACCGAACAATTCGGTTAGTAACAATGAAATTTTTTGAACGTAACATATAGCATAACATGCTATGCTATAGCACAACGATCAATAAATTATGAGGTGTTTCAGCCGCAAGTTGCGCTATAGCGCAAGGTCTTGACAGCAATTATGCAAAATTAGACATTTTGGTCACTTTCAAGCCCTATTTGAGCCCCAAAACATTTGAACTAGCTCTCGGTGTCTTCATGAAAGTTGTAGATGTTTTTCTTAGCTTCAAAATAAATACCTCATTTGCTTCATTTGGATTTCAAATGAGATAGTTATGACTCAATATTTTTATCATGCTCCTAATAACAATTATGTAGAATTTCATATTCTAGTCACTTTCAAGCTCCATTTCAATCCCAAAACCTCTGAATTAGCTCTTAGTGTTTGCATGAAAGTTGTAGATCTTTCTCTTGGATTCAACATGGACACCTCATTTGCTTCATTTTGATTTGATATAAGAGAGTTATGGCTTGATCTTTGCATCATGTTCAAGTTGAAATTTTAGCAACATTGAAATTGAGCTTCCAATCACTTCTAAGCCTCAAATCCTTTCAAGTTAGGTTCCTACAAGTAAAAAACAACATATATAAGGATCCAAAACTCTTGGAATGCACTTAAATACAAAATCAAGGAAAAAGGTATGTTTGTGCAGGAATTAGCAAAAGAGGCAAATTAGCACTGAACTATAAAATTCGTGTAATTGGAAAGCAAACATACAATACAGAGGACTAAAACACAAAATATGAGGAATAAAATTAGTATCTAAATTTAACTCATCAACTGGCTTCTTTATTTTTTCGAAGGACATATTGAGGACCTTTTGGAGGTGCTTTTTTTAGGCCGATTTTGTCGTCCCACCTGTCGTAAAGCCTCCGGCGATGACATTGACAATCCTAGTTATTGGTACTTCCTCATCATGGTCTTGATTCCTTTCTTGTTTCGAAGTTTTTTGGCTCCTCAAATTTCGCCTTTCGCTGTCCCCATGATCGGATACTCGTCTTCTTTGTGGACTTCTTTGAAAAGCAACATATTTGGCCAATCTGCCTTCCCTTATCAACTATTCTATTGCGTCTCGGAGGTCATAACAGTCCTTCGTTCTATGCCCGAAGTCATTGTGGTAGTTGCAAAATAAGGACTTATTTGTGTTGGCCTTCATTTTTGAGAATTTTCGGCTTAGGAAACCTTTCGATCTGACCAATTTCTTGGAACAATTCAGAGAGGGATACGTTAAGGGGGTATACTTGTTGTATTTACCGACCCTTGAACGTATTTCCTTCCTTGGGAGCTCATCTTGGCCGTCGGCCTTCTTATTAGATTGGTGCCTTCCTGAGTTAGCTGTGGCTTTCTTGGTTTCTTCAAGGAAAATATACTTCTCAACTCTGATTTGTATTTCCTTGGGAGATTATGGCAGCCTTTTAGACAATGAGGTTTTGAATAGCCCAAGTTGTAGCCTATTTAACAGTGTGAGAATCACCGTTTGAGTCTGTAATTATTCGATGAGTAACATTTTGGCGTTATATCGCTCGAGGAAATCTCCAACCAACTTGCCTTGGCACTAATGTAATATGAGAAGAGTAAAAATCGGCTTGGGTTTGAACTTCTTAGTAGTGAAGTGAGCCAAAAATAGCGAGGACAGGTCGGAGAATCAGTTGATCGACCTAGGCGGGAGCGAGTTGAACCACGTAAGCATTGTTTTCTTTAATATGATTGGGAATGCTTAGCACTTAGCTGAGATCGAGACTCTAGCCAGCGGCATCTTTGACTTGAAAGCGTCCATATGCTCTTAGGGATCAGTTCTCCTGTCATAGGCTCTATGTTAGAGACGGGCTTGAAACTTTGCAGGGGTTGAGTTCCCATGATGTAGTCGGAGAATGGCATGTCGTCGCCATCCTTGGGATCCTCATAATGCTCTAAGCCACGTTTTGAACGCCGATCCGTATAACCAAGGAAAGGTCGGGATTCAGAGTGTTCAGGGTGGTGTCAGGCACGTTTTACCCGAGGTTCTCTATGAGTGTCAACAACACTCCAACGTTTTGAGTTTCCCTGATGCCGGCATTCAGCACTGCAACTACGTTCTCTTAGACTTCGGCCTCCATCGTGTTTTGGGCTTCTCTGATGCCAATGATGCCATTCATGACGTCATCTTCGATCGATATCTTTCATGAAGTCCAAGTTTTGTTCTAATTTCTGAATGCGGGTGGCTTGATCCTGCATCAGGGTTACCATCTCGGTGAGTAGGTTAAGGTTGGCCTAAGGGCAGAGCTCCATCTTGGAGGCTGCCACATTTCCCGTGGCCAGGATGAGAGAGCAGCGAGCTGTCCAGTTCTGCTCATGGCAGCAGTCTCCAATATCTGAAGCTAAATCAGAAGTTGTCTGACCATCTACTAATGGTTGTTGGTTACTTGCGGGGTCGTGTGTCGCTATGTTTTCCTGCCTCGGGTGAGAAGACATTTGTATGGTATTTGTCATGGAATGACAGGAAGGAGTGTTTGGGGTTCCCACAGACGGCGCCAATGTTCAGAAGTAGTTTACCTGATGGGAAGTCTAAACTAGAATTAGGACCCTGGGTTGCTTCGATTTGAGTGTTGGGCTGTTGAAGTTGGGATTCCAAAGCGACGGGGGTACTTGCAAGGACTCTGATGCTCAAGTCAGTGAGTGCAAAAGGTAGTAGGTGAAGATAAAGAATGTATCTGAGTTCAATAATTGGACACCTATTTATATAGGTAGTTAGTTGAGAAGATATAGGAGGTTCCGTAATTATAAGGGATAACTCAGGACATCCAACGGCTAAATGCCAGAGGATGGGTCCGAGTTTATTAGCAACATTCGAGATGAATACCATTCCACCTTAGTCAGGCTATTATGGAATTCAATGTAGGCCCAAATTATGTACAGGGTAATGGTCTATCCAATTTCATATTGGGCCCCATCGTTGGGCCGAGTTGGGCCTGTTATTTCTAACCTAGAACAGTAGACTAGTGAACATGTTAGAAAAGTATAAATGAGTAAACTAAATGTAAAAAGAAACTAACTTAAAACACCTAAGAAAATACTGCAAAAGATGTTTTTGGATTTTAAGAAGATAAAACAAAAGGAATCACAAAAAAATAAAATTGAAAAATACAAGAAAAAATCAAAATAAATTGGAAAAGTGGTCAAAACGGTGAAATTTAGGCAAAACAGGGCACAGTTCATGTACAGCAGTGAGTCTTGCTCAAAACGCCAAAAAACCTTAAATTGAAAAGTTTCATGTCAATCTGAGACAAACCAAAATAGGGCAACACCTATTTATGTACCAAAAACACCGAAAACGACCACAACCATGAAAAATAAAGTAAGTGCAGGTATGTGCAGGTGTTTGTAGGTATTTACAAGTTAAATAACACCAATATCCCTGGCAACGGCACCAAAATTTGGTAGCAAGTGTCGTAACCTGCTCCAACTTACAATTTTAAAACTTAATAAGGTTACTTCTAAGATAGTGCAACTAAGGTCATCTTTCACAAGGATGTTGATGACTATTTGATTAGCAATAAAGGGGTTTTGTTTGAATTATTTGATTAGCAATTAAGAAAAGAAACTGGCAATTAAAATGGACACTAGCTCAAGGATTTCCTAAAGCCAAAGGCATATCTATCATAAACGCATATATGATCAAATACATGGAGTGTGGCTAACCTCAGTTGTTAGTGCGACTGCTACTAATGACTCAACAATTCACTTAATGACTGTCAAGCATTCGATTAATACACAATTACTAGATGGTTAAGATCTCAACCTCTAATTAACTTAACCTTTAGCCCTAATTACATTAGCCTAAGTCTCAATTAAGACCAAATTCTCAATTCTTTAGCTAATTAAATATATATCAATCGATCAATCGACCAATTAACATTTTAGTCATGCATCCTCATATCAATACCATTCAATAAGAACTCATAATCAAGATTGTCCTAATTATAAACCCCAATCTTAATATCATTCAATCAAGTTTCATAATTAGGAACCCTCAACTATCCAAGTTTATATTAATCAATCAACTAATAATCACCCAACTAATTATCCAATTACATATCCACACATCAATACCATTTAATGCAAATATATGAAAAGAGTAAGAAGCAAAGAATTAAGAAAACACATCATGCATTAAAATTAAAGAGTAAGGTTTCAAGATACAACCCTTGAAGCCCTTTGGAGAATCCCTAAACTAGCCTCCAGCTCTACTCTTCCATGGGAATTTACAACCAAAATAGAAAATGAAGAGTGGTGGTGGAAAGATGAAAGAGTAAGAAGAAGAGGGGAGAAGAAGAAGAGGGGAGAAGAGAAGAGGGGAAAATAAAGAACACTAACTTACTCTACCCTAAAAAGAAAAGCTATATCGCTTAAATTGAAACTTGTTCCTTAATTGGGTAAAGTCTTAGGCATTAGTATATGAATTCCCATGCATTGGCTTTCCTAAAGTGGGTCCAAGTGGGCCAAAAGCCAAGATTGCACCTATTCTAGTATTTTACACTTTTCTAATTGCACTATAGCACAACACACTGTGTTATAGCACAATAATCAGTCAATCAAGTAGTTTCTCTTCTACAGATTGTGTTGTAGCTCAGCCCTTGTGCTATAACACGTGTTCCTAAAAGCAATTATGCAGAATTTGACGTTCTAGTCACTTCCAAGCCACGTTTGAGCTCCAAAACCTCCAAACTAGCTCTTGGTGTCTTCATGAGATTGTAGATCTTTTTCTTAGCTTCAAAATGGACACCTCATTTGCTTCATTTGAATTTAGGATGAGAGAGTTATGGCTCGATCTTTATAGTATATTCAAGTTGAAATTTCAGCAATACTGAAATTGAGCTTCCAATCACTTCTAAACCTCAAATCCTTCCAAGTTATGTTCCTACAAGTAAAAAACAACATATATAAGGATGCAAAACTCCTAGAACTTATTAAAACATAAAATCAAGGAAAAAGGCTTATTTATGCAAGAATTGGCAAAAGAGGTAAATTGGCATCAAACTATGCAATTGATGTAATTGACAAGCAAATATGCAATAAAGAGGAGCAAAACACTAAAGATGAGGGATGAAATTAGTACCTAATTCAACTAATTTGCAAGTCTTGAGGAAACCCGACCTAGCTGGAAGGATTATAACATAGTCTGTCAAGCTTTTGGTGTTTAGCGTTGAATATAAACCTCGAGGCCATATTAAAGCTCAAGTATTAGTTGATTTTATTGTTAATTTATCTCTCTCTATGTGGATGAGTTGTCGAATGATAAAGGGAGTGGAGTTGGAATAATTCTTAAAGATACCAATGGTGTGGCTATTGAGCAGTCTTTGAGATTCATGTTCAAGGCTAGTAATAACCAAGTTGAGTATGAGACTTTGATTGCCGGACTAAAATTGGTAAAAGAGTTCAGCATGCAGAGACTAATGATCAAGAGAGATAAGCAATTGGTAATTGGCTAAGTTAAAGACAAATTTGAAGCCAAAGAGCCACAGCTAGCAAAATATCTGCAAAAGGTTAAAGAAATAATTGGAGGCTTTGAAGAATGCAGCATAGAATACATTCCCAGGGAACGAAATTCCAAGGCTGAGTTGTTGTCAAAACTAGCTAGTACTAAGGTAGTGGTGAATAAAAGATCGATAATCTATGAAAAGATAGAGGAGCCAAGTACAAGTGAAGTAGCTGCTTCCAGCCTATGCTATATAAAGCAAGGGTATAAGTGGCAAAAACCAATTAAGGAATATTTACTAAATGGTAAGATGCTCGAAGATGATAAAGAGACTAAGAAGTTGAAGAGATCGGTAAGTTTTTAGACTATGGTGGCAGAAGAACTATACCTACAAGGATATTCTTAGCCATTATTAAAATGCGTTGATGAGAGCCAAGCACAAGCAGTGATAGGAAAAATGCATGAGGGAATGTGCGAGAATCATGTCGAAAGTCAAGCATCAACTGCCAAAATACTTCAAGCTAGGTACTTCTGGCCTACTATGACAAAGGACTGTTTGAAATTTGTGTGAAAATGTGACAAATGCCAATGATTCGGAGAGTTGAAGCACACACCTTTTGAGAAGTTACATAGCTCAAAAACAAGTTGGCTATTTTACGAAAAGGGAATAGATATCCTCAGCTCTTTCCCATTTACACTTGAGTAGTAGAAGTACTTGGTGGTAGTAATAGATTACTTCACTAAGTGGATTGAAACCAAGTTGTTGCCAACATCACCATGAAAAAAGTAAAGAAATTCATTTGGAAAAGAAGTGTTTGTAGGTATGGAGTACCTTATCATCTAGTTAGTGATAGTGAGACCCAGTTTATAGATGGAAGATTTGAGGACTTTTATAGGGAGCTAGGAATCATTTAGTTATTCTCCTCTATGGAGCACCCTCAGACTAATGGGCTAGCCAGAACAACTAATAAAATTATTGTGATAGGATTGACAAAGAGATTAGATTAAGCAAAAGGCTTATGGGCTAATGGTTATCTACTATGTTATGGGTGTCTTAACATATCCCAATCGTCAACTAAGAAACACCCAACAGGTTGGTCTATAGGTCATATGCAATAATTGCCATTGAACTATTAAAGCCTAACCTGGTGACAATGACTATAGCTAAGAAGTCAAATGACCTAGTCTAGAGAGCCAAGCTAGATCTAGTGGAGGCAGATAGAGAAAAGGCGAGGATTCAAGAAGAAAGTATAAAGCTACATATGGCGAGAAAATGCAACAAGAAAGTGAATCTATAAGATTTCAAGGATGGAGACTTAATTTTGAAAAGAGTGGATTTGTAAAGGAAGCCTCAAGTAGAAAGAAAGCTAGCACCTAATTAGGAAGGAACTTATTGAGTCATTCAAAAGATAGGAAAAATGGCTTGAAGGAAGGGAACTGCTAAGGACTTGGAATGTATTTTCTCTTTAGAAGTATTGTAGTTGAAAGTAATTTCCTTAAACTATGTAGGCGAGTGTACTTTTTTTCCTCTAATGTATTTTTTCCCATAAGGGTTTTTATACATAAAAGGTTCTAACGAGGCATGACCTACATAGGCCTAGCATATGCTAGTCTTGGTGCAGTGAATAAAAGTGAACGTTCTTCAAGCGTTTGTTGTTGTAAACTCTTAATTCAACAATAAATTTCATTTTATTCATTTGATTTGTGCTAAGAAATAAAAAAGGTGAAAAAAATAAATAGGTCTAGGAAAGGACTTGGGAAAGGGAAAACCAAACACTTGAAAAGGAACTCCTAGCCTGTGGGCCAAGATATCTTTGAAATAATTGGAATGATAGCCTTACCTTAGGTTTAGGCCTTGGGAACTCGGAGATAGGGTTCGACAAATAAATGGTTTACAACTAAGTCTGGAGAAAGGGCCAAAATAGCATAGGAGCCATTAATATCTTAACAATGTTGTTGGAATTAGAGAGCAACAATGAGGAATTATTGGAATTAATATGAAAATCATTTATAGAGGAATGTGAACATAACTTAGGAAATTAAATAATTTTCTAAGTAAGGTGGAAATGGAAGAAATTTTTAAGTGACACAAGCATACCTTGTAAATATTAAAGTCAAAGATCATAAGTGCATATGGAATTAAGTATGCATAAACAAGAATGGAATAAAGGAAAGTACACTCTAAAATAAAATATTATTCAAATACAAACAAAAATAAAAACTACTCGTTGGGTAGAGAATTGTCCGCCTAAAGATTAGACCAAGGAGTTGGATTAGTGACATCCACAATAGGTCTTGTTTGATCCACTTTCTCAGTCTCAACTTGATTGCTAGTTGGAAGAGGCTTGTCTACCAATTGGTCCCCTCGAATCTCCTTGAAGTAGTCGCAGAGGAGACATCAATATCTGGGTAAAGGAACTTGACTTGAGAAATTGTAGTATCAAGCCCTTTGGCATACTACTCAACATACTCGCCATGAAGATCCTCTATGTCCTTATCTCAAGATGCAATCTTTTCCTCAAGCTTGGTGATGATAACAACATAAGCCTCCCCTTCTTCGACTTTGCCTTTTAAGGTCCCGATTTCTTCTTTGAAGTTTTCTTCTCTAGAACCCACTCCTTCTCCTCAGCTGAGTGCTTCTCTTCAGTCTTCTTGAGCTTGGTCTTTAAGATTTGGATCTCCATAGCATGAGCCAACTTTAACTTGGCAATTTACTCCTTAAGCTTTGTGATAGCTTTTCCATCAGAGCGTTCTCTTAGCTTTAGAAGACGAGCTATAACCTAAGTATGCATACTCGCCACCTGAATCGATTCATACATACCCATGGTGCCTGCAGCCTTAAACATCTCATGATTGAAGTCCGATTTCAAAAGTTCGTCTCCTATCTGATGGAATGGGAAATCGGAACTCTAGAGGAAAAAGGGAGGAGCATCGATCAAGAAGTCCTAGAGGAGGTGGGAGTTATCGGAGGTCCCAGAATGAACATTCTTCATGCGAGAAGGAGTGTATATAGCCAAGGGAGGGATGGATGGCCTTTAGGAGGTCTCTTGCATGTCAATAATGTTTTCAAAGGCCCTCTTCTACCTTATTTAATGACTAGAGCTAGGAGTCAGAGATTGTTTCCGAATTGTCCCTTGCGAGCTTATCACTAGCGACGAAGATGTTTTCTTTAGTCGCTGGCGCTCGACCTTTGGCGAGGGCAAGCTTAAGCGAGTCTTTGGAGGGCTTTAAAGCCATTTCTCCTAAGAAAAGGAAAAAGTATAAACATAAGCAAAATTCAGGAATAAAATTCCATTGAGAAAAATAATGGAAAAGGAAATTTCGAAAGAGCTTACTGAGTTGTCTGAGTGCCTCGGTCCATTTGGTATCCCATTGCAGTAACTTGGTGCAAGAAAGAACTTTCCTTTTTACTAGATAAATGCTCGGATAAATATTCAAGAACAACTTGGTCATATAAAGGAAGGTTGTGATAGTCAATACTAAGAATTCTTTTGGGCACCTATTCTAATAAAGGGGGAACTTTGCATAGCCTCTCTCATTTAAAAAGAAGGATGCTCATGCTCAGTAGCCCTGACCTTAATGAATTAGTCTTTGGATGCTTACAATTGGAGGAAAAAAGTATGAAGGTCCTTTTTTGGGGTTGACTACTCAAGGAAATCCATTTCCCTTTTTACCTAAAAGAGGGAGAGTAAGACCCCTATGGTTGGAACAACATCTAGGAACTCCATCAAGATCTCAAATGATCGAATAAAGGCCCAATTATTGGGATAGAGTTGAATAGGAGCTACATTTATGAAGTTGAGATATTCAACTTCAAATTTCGAGAAAGGAAGCCCAATACCTAGTGTGGAGAAAAAGATATCATACATGAAAATAAAGCAGGTTTCTTATCGTTAGACAACTTGCCTACATGGCAAACTTGATCACTATGCTTACAAGGGGAGCACACTATAAAATGTTTCCTCCCAAGCTGAGCTATCCTATAATCCCGAGGGAAGTGGTCTAAAATCTACTGATCAGTACATAACAAATATAAGTTCCTAACTTCCTCTATGACCTAGAAATAGAAATCTAATGGTCCTTTCTTCCAAGAAGCTTCCCCTGTACCTCAAAGGTAGTTTGTTCAAAATCTTTTTCCATCTAAACAAGGCACAACCTGGAATCAACGGCTCAAAACAACCTCTAGGGATTATAAATTTCAATAAAAAAAAACCCAGTGAATGTAATAGAAAGACCAATAGTCTACTACCATAGGGTTCTAAAAAATGTTTTGAGAAACTAGAAATTAGGAGCAAAAAAGAAGGAAAAAATAATAAGGGAAGTACTTACTTGGAAGTTCTTGAGAAAGATACGAGTGTTGGATGGCAGCCTTGAAGAAAAAAGAGAAGGAATTGCAAAGGTAGCGATCAGATATAGTGAAAAGAGATGGAATTGCAGAGGTAGCGATCAGAGATAGTGAAATGAAAAAATGAGAAAGAAGGAGAAGAGAAATGGAATGAGAAAAAAATGTGTTAGAAATGAGAATATTAACCATTATCAGAAGGAGTGTTAATCTAAGGGCCTTGAAATTTTCCCACCAATGAGTACAAATCTGAGCTGTTTACTAAATCAACGGTTAGGGCTCGATCTAACAGTGGAGATTCAAAGCAGAAATTATAATAATTACTACATAGTAATGACATGACATTGAAGCTTTGTGTGGCAACATGTGTTTGCACACACATCTCTATACTCACCAAAGAAGGTGATACACCTTGCAGTAACAATTGGGAATAGAGCTAGGGAAAAGAGCTCAAAAACTAGAGCCCTGTCTTGGAGCTAGAGAATATGGAGAAGGAATATAAGCTCAAGTTATTATTGTTAATAATAATCAAGCTTAAGGGTTGTGGACTAAACCATTTTTTCTGGGCCTTAGAGCTTGGCCCAAAGAGTCTAGGAAGAGGCCTTCTAGAAAGCAATCCTTGGATAAGCTTAAAAAGACTTATGCTCCTAATAAACCTCAACAACTTAAGAGTGGTTACCAATAATTAAGGAATCCGATGAAAATAAGAGAAATGAAGATCTTAGTTGGAAGACGAATTCAAACTTAAATAAGGGGGGGCTCACAAGAGCTAGGAAAAAATAATCAACCTATTTCACTTATACTTGAGTAGAGTTTTAACTTGAGTATTAAAGTCCCTTGCAAGTCGCCATCGGAGCCAAGGATTCACCAAGAGCTCGGACCAGTAAGGACATCATCTACTTTTAGAAAAATATGTTCTTATTGTTCTTCAAGTGTTCTTAAGTTTCTACTTTTGGCAAAATATGTTCTTGAATGTTCTTGATGATACCTTGTTTAAAGTTATTCCTTTTCTTATGATGAGTTGATGATTAGAAAAGCTTCATCTTTCTATACTTTTCATGATTTGATAAGACTATGAACATTCTAAAAGTCTTAAACTTTAAAAAGTTTGCTTTTTGACACACTTAAAGTGGTGCAAGTTTTAGTGTCATCATAAAGTCTTCTTTTGTTTTGTTTTGAAGACAAGAATGCATGTAAAAGTCTAAACTTTTTGGCATAATAAGCCCTTTTGAGTTAGAAAATGATATCTTGTCACTTTATGTCTTAGAAATCAAACCTTAAAGAAAAGACCTTTCATAAAGTTTTAAACTTTAATCAAGAATGAGACCTTTAAATCATAAAAGTGTTGTTTTATAATATTTAATTCATAAAGTTTAGATCTTGAACCAAAACAATGCTTTAAGGTGTTAGCTTTTCTAAAGATTAAGACTTTTAACCTTAAAGTTAATGTTTCATGTCACTAGTTGATAAAGTAGGAACATTTTTAATGTAAAGACAACTTTAAGTCATAAAGTTGAGACCTTGATGGTCTTAGAATAATTAAATGAGTCAACTTTTATAAAGAACAAGACTTTTTAGTGGAAAAGTTAGTAACTTGTATCATTATTTCATAAAGATCTAATCTTTAAGATAAAAGCTTGAAACTTTGTAACTTGGTTAAGTTAAAAATCACCCTTGGTGTTTAGTGAACATGGTGTTATTGGGTTCATAATGTGGTTATGCGTTGTCATGACCTAAGGATTAGAGGGATCTCGAACTCCTTGGGAACAGAAGTATAATTAGGCCTCTGAGCATACCATGAACCTAGGAATCACTAAGTGCACTATATCGAGGAAAGGAAACAATCACTTAACTTAATTAATTTGAATAAGTGTTCCATAAGACATGAATTCAAGTAAAGAATAATTTCATACAAGAGCTAAGTAACTAAAAGACCACATATACATATCTTAACTACATGATACCCTCATGGGTAACCATGAGAAATTACATGATGATTCATAATACTCTTCACAAAGAATAACATAACTATGAACCCCTTTAGGGTATGAATATATGATGCCGTTCGGCATGATGAATGACAAGTTTAGTTGAGTTTTGTCTCATGATTGGATGATGAGTGTGATAATATGATATAGATATGATGAACTGTTAGTTGAAGGTTTATGATTGGCATTTTGGGGAAGCTTCGGTCTAACTATTATGCTACCAGATTTTCGTCAAAATTATGGACTTAGTCATATCATTGCATGTGTCTAGTCAAAGAAGTGTTATGCATGAAAAGTATAATGATAAGAAACAAAAGAATGAGACATGACCCCTCGATCACTTCCGGGAAGTGAGAGATGGCGATCCATAAGGAACCTCTATGAAGGAGGTAGGGGTGTTATGGAGGACCCTCCAACTTAGAGGAAAGTAAAAGAATGTTAAGCACGTGCTAAAAACGAAAGTCAAAGTAGAACTATGGTCAAGTTAATGAGTTGCTTAGTCATGCATGTTATTATATTCCTCATGTGCATTATGAATGTTTATTGGGTATATTAGCATGTATGCCTATGTATGACACTACTGATATGATGATAAAGTTAAAAGTGACCTGCTTCGGGATTTAAGTTTTCAAAACCATTAAAATTGAACCGATATCTGTCCACTGTTTTTATAATTAAACCTGAAGTGGCTGGGACAATAACGATGACACTGTGTTTGTCTAGTCGCGATCCTACTAAGAAATTTAGTATTTCTCACTCCTACGTTCTTCCGTGTCGTCTTCAGAGGATGCCGGCGTCGGGCATGGTGGTGATTTTCATTAAGTTTCCGGTGATGCATTGGCACTTCGACCTGGTGCTGAATGCATCTGGTTAGCTTCCTTTCCAGGCAAGAATGCGAGTCTACATGTTCCATAGCCCCGCGCTTCGACTGCAATGATGAGTCCGTTTTTCCTCCCCCATGAGCCGTTCGAGGGCATCACTATGGATGACGTTCGCCCGCCTTTCCATCCTCCGAGGTACCCCACTGATGGAGATCGACTTCGACACCCACGACAAGCCGGCGTTGGATTCCGATCCTTCGAAACCGTCCTATCCGAGCTACCACGTGGAGACGGACCCATCTGAGCCTTCCTTCCCATCCGCGATTCGCCTGTCGTCTGATTCGTCTTCTTATTCGGCCAGCTCGTACACGCTCCGCCACTCGGTTGGCGGTCGCGGGATGTTCATTCATATTCGTCTGTGCCTGCGTAGGCGTGGCGCGTGATCGTGCTCGAGAGGAAGGGCGTGGTGATGTTTCTCCCTGGGATATGGGAATGATTTCTCACTTTGATGCTTGATGTGACGATTGCATGCGGAGCCGAGCACGAGGATAATCTCTTTTGGTTGTAGTTATAGGGTTATCATTTTATTGTATGGCATGCTGGTTAGTAGAGTTTTCTGATGTATTTCCTTTACTATGTATTTAGTAGGCTTCTTTTGTAGGGCCGACAGTAGGTATCGGATCCATTATTATCGGATTCATTATTATTTTTGTGTATGATTGCTGCGATTACTATTATATTAACTATGGAATGACTATAGAATGAATGCTATCTTTATCTAAGATTGTGGTTATTCTTATGGTTTCTATACATGTTGAAAGTGATGTATGTACGAGATAGCTGCATTTGCTTTATACGTTCACGATGCGCTCATGCTCTCAATTTCAAAAATGATTTACTCATCTTGTTCAAAAAAAAAATTTATCCCTATTTTCGGTAAAAATTAATTTTTAAAAGGTAATGTTAGTTCCGCGAGCAAAAGTAACAACTAGTAATTCCACAATATAACTTAAACATATAATAAAACTATTAGGATATTACAAAAACTAAATCTATCGCTATTCCCATTGTAGATAATCTTTCTGAATATCCACTTTAATATGTACTTTTGCCATTTATAATATTGACAAACCATCGACGTAAGACAGCAGCAATTCAAGATCCAATTTCTAGGCGGACCATGATATTTTCTTTTATTTTTTTTTCCCCTTCCCTGATAGTTACTAATTAACTACACCGCATTACTTTTCGCTTAATGGATGACCTTCCATTATCACATATTTATTTTCCTGCAGCCCTGAATATACGACACGACATATCGTTTCGCCTTGTCCTTTCATTTATACGCACCACTCACAAAGTCACAGTGTCACACCACTCACCCACTCACTCACTCTAGGACTGAAAATACCCCCAAATCACTGCCCCGCTGAGTAGCGAGTGGTACAAAAAGAGAAAGAAAGTTTGGTTAAGCTCTGCGATTTGAACGACAATAAATGGAGGGTTTGCTGAAGGACTTCGAATTGGAACACAAGGATCCTTCCATCGAATCTCTGAGGAGATGGAGATCTGCCGTCTCAGCCTGGGTTGTCAAGAACCGCCTTAGAAGGTTCCGCCATGTCGCAGATCTCGTCATACGAAACGAGGTGGAGGAGAAGAAGAAGAAACTACAGGTTTCATTTCTCTCTCTTTGTCTTTTTCACTCACTTATGCACTTTCCTTTGTGTATTTCTATTCTTTTGTTGGGGGGGGGGGGGGGGATGTTGTGCGCGCGTTCTTTGACAACTGGCGAAGTGAACGAGAAAAAGGCGTTCATTATATTTGGTACTAAAACCGTGAAATCCGCTTTCGGTGGAAGCGAATCAAACACTACTAAATGAGGGTAGAAAGTTAGAAGACTGGAAATGAAATTTTAACCGGAAAGGCCATGGAGCCGAGGAACGTTTATACTTCCATACTCACAAACCAATTTTTTTATATTATTTTTGACTTAACAATATATATTTGGGAGAATTACCAATTGACACGTAATCGATTAATTTGCAGATAAGTTAGTGTGCGGTAGATGATTTATTAGTCTATAATATTTTTATGATGATTTTAATTATTGCTAATAAATTTTATTAGTGTTAATCAACAATGTTGTAAAGAGATTTTTCAGGGATTACTTTATTAATATGTTGATTATTGAGATAGTATGGATTAATAAAGCATCTTTTTAAGAACTAATTTGTGTGCGTTTTGAATTTCTGAGTGTGAAAATAATATTTTTAACATTTTGTTAAATCTAAGGGCTAAACAGCCCGACCGTCATTTAGAAAAATCTAAGGTTAATATCGACATTCTCATCTTTTTCCTTACCATCCGTAGCAAATTACATGGTGGACAGAAGAAAATAGAGAAGCAGGTGGGGACCGGGGGAGGGAAGAGTTGATAATGTTATTTATCTTCTGTTTGACTAAATTTTCTAGTTGTCTTTACAGGAAACAATATCGAATGCATTAGTTTTTAAGAAAATAAGTATGATTATTATTAAAAATCAGTAAAATAATTTATTTGTATTAATATATCTGATAATTAAAATTTTATATAATTTATAATTTGAGACACCAATGTAGAGAAGTTATTTTCGAAATTTTATGAACAAAAGTAATTTATTACAAATTTTTGACAAATTTGAAAGCTTATTATAATGACTAATAAGATGTTTGATATAAATGGAAAGAGTTCGAATCTTTTAAATATGTAGTTTTACGCTCAATCTCAAAATTTATACGTATAAAGTAAATATTATTAGGAAAGGTGTTAGTTTGACCTATTTACATGATACTAGTTTTGCGCTGGTATACTCTACTAAATAAAATTAAAAAAAAAAAAAAAAGAGGAAGCTTATTATGTTGATGTGGGGATACTCGTTAGGTTTTGTGGTTTCTACTTCTAGAGACCAACGCAGAGAAAAAGGAGGTCTGGCAATTGGTCGGACTGGGGCAGTTTTTGACCAAGCTGATCGTAGCTCACTCTTTAGAGCCCGTCGCGCGTCCACTCCGCCGAAGAAAACGGATAAGATTGGGGCACTTACAATCATATTTTGAGTATTATAATTAGTGCGTTCGTTTGTTTGTCTGTTTGGCATTTCTTTTAGTATAAAAAAATAATTTTTTACTTAAAAAATTATTTTATATAGAAGTGATTTATCTTAATTTTTATTAAAAATAAAAAGATATTTTTAATTTTTAAATAAAAATTGAGATAAGTAATTTTTATAAAAATAATAATTTTAATAATTGAAAATTTATTTTAAGTAAAATTATATTTTGGCCTTTGAAAGATTTGTGTTTTAATATTTTAATCTTCAAAAAATTGATTATATACACTTGAATTCCTTAAAAAAATTTGATATTGTAATACTTTAATTCATAAAAGAATAATTATATATGCTCAAGTACTCTAAAAATTTGGCGTTATAACATTTCGGTCTAAAGAAAAATAGTAATAGTGGACTAAAATGTTGTAATGCTGAATTTTTTGAGAGATTCAAATGTATGCACTTGATTTTTCAAGAACTAAATCTTAAAATATAAATATTTGGGAAACTAAAGTATAATTTTATTCAATTACCCTTTTTGGTGTTTTTATTCAATTATCTTTTATCATGAAAAAAATGAAACAAACGCAGCCAATATTAGAGATCAGAATCAGTATTTAACTCTTTTTGGGGAATTTGAGTTACGCAATAATAATCTAAAGTCAATTCTATCTCCAACGGGGAACTATATAAAAGAGATTTTAATCTAATGTATGAGAAAGTGGATCACTTATTTTTACCTTTGTGATATGTCTGTATATTTACAAAATCTCTAATAAATGTACTGAAATTTTCAGATGTTGGTACTTAGAATTTTAGTAATATCATAGGAAAAAAAAATATCTTCAAGTACTAAAATTCTCAGAGAGTAACATTTGGATCACTAATATAAAAGAGTATTGAGTAAAGAAATTTATAAAGAGAAAAGCTATTTTATCTCAGCTAAAAGCGCAGACATTTATATAATTTTAAATTTTTTTTCCAGATGTAATGTTCATTGCATGTTTATACAACTAAAAAGATACTTATAAAATACAAACTTGTCAATTCGTTAATTGTGACAAAAAGTCTATTTGCTAAGGTCAACCACTGACCCACTTTGGCTCTTGTATCCGTTGCGGGACCTTGCTGTTGCGTATGCTAGAAAATAGAAGAAGATTCTCTTGACGTGCAAATTACGCATAACTTAATAAAATATGTACACATCTTTGTTATTAACTTCTTATTTTTTGTTTCAAATAAAGAAAAAAAATTTCTTACTTCTTTAGCATGACTTGATTTATAATTAAAAATATGTATATATCTCCTTCATGTGTAATTTGTACATGAAAGAATCCTATATAGAGGTGATTCTATCTTCTGACTGTTTTTTGTGTTCAAATTTTGTTCTTCTTAAAGTTCCCCTTAGTTGAAGGTAGTTGAGAGAAGTTAAAGGATAAAAGAGGAAAAAGTATAAAAACAAGTACGGAAGGAAACATGATAAGTGACTTAATCAAATAATAGTGCTTTGAAGATGTAATTTAAAAATTTCTTTTGTCCTGACTAATTTTAATTAATTTAATTTGAGTCAGAATAGTTTATTATAGAAATAAAGTTGTCTTAGTATTTGTTGTCTATATTCACAAATATTATTTTAATATTTTTTTAAAATTTTTGACTTCATAAGAGCAGTTACTTCAATTTTTATTTATTTATTTTTTTGAAAATGAACAAAAAATAAAGATTTAAATTTACATTAACAATAAAATGTGTGCTTAAGAGAATATATTTATTACAATCAAATTTTTAAAGAACGTGCTTAAGAGAATCTGGATGTGTAAGATTTTCTATACACACTTTAGAAGAAACCTTCTAACATTTTCATTTTTCATAGCTATTTAATAATTCATAACACAGTTTTTAGCACAAATGGATAGATATTAACAACTTCTGATAAATAAATTTAATTAATTTGGTACTTATCTTTTTAAATAAAATTTCAATTTTAAGTCTTGTTAAAAAAACAAAAGGGTTAAGCGATATTGTACAGGATTAATTAACGTTTGGTCAACTAGAGAATTATTATTATTATTATTGGTCAGTCACAACTCACAAGGGTATTATATTTTTCCGTTATGGAGTACGAGTATTTCTTCTCTCTCTCTCGCTCTCTCTCCTTTGATGTGAGAGTGTTACCTTGCTCGTAAATGCGCAATAATTTAAGCATCTCTGGATCGATGGGCTGGGCAATTGCATAGTGGGTAATGTGCTCCTTTGTCACGTTCTTTGTCACGTTTTATGGTACAGCCTCGTGGATCTCAAAAGGAACGGGCTAAGGAGTCTGATGATGCTATTTTCTATTCAATGGACGGCAAGTCGGCAACCAAATGTGACTCTTGCGCACAGGGTGTGCATCAGAATATGAAGTTTTGTCTTTCTTGGGGTTTGGGTGACATCTAAAACTCGCTCTCATTAGTGAGGCCTCAATTATAAAATCAACTCTTATTATTATTATTATTATTATTATTCCACATAGTAATGAGTGATGGCGGCAACCAATGAAACTTCGTGGAACTTTGCTTTGCTGGTCGTAGCTGAGATGAGATGGGATGGGAATTGTGGCAATATCCTGTGGTAATCTCTTCCTGAATAATATCAATAACGCTGCCTTTCTTTTACCAGCAAACCATCTTATTTTAGGGAAAACTTAAGCTTATAGCATGTGAAATTACACTCCGTCAGCTAAATTAATCTTCACATTTCATTTGTTATTAGTCAAACTTATTTTAGGGTGAAGCTTCGATGTTGCATTGTTTAGATACAAATACAGAATATGATATTCGATATGATACATAGATATAATAATTTTTTGAAAAAGTAAGGTTTAAATACCATTTTGGTGTTTAGAGTTGCATCAAATTTTGATTTCAATCCCTATGTATATCTATACATTGTGTGCACTATGAGTCCATTTTACTCTTTAAATAATTTCCTTCCCTCCTTTCCCTTTCAAAACCTCAACTCACACAACTTAAAGTTCTCAATATGAAGGATTGATCCTTATTTTGGTTTCGGTCTCTTAAGGATCAAGATTGAAATGATAAAAAACTATAAGAACTTATGCGCGCGCACAGTCACTGCAAGGCGACCAATAACCATCGACCGTGGGTTTCACTGGCCGCAGCGTGATCGAGGACCATCGCCGCTGCAATGAGTGCACTCCAATTTGCTCTACTGTGGAAGCACACAGCCAATTCTTTCAGCGTTGTTTGGTCACCTCCTTGGTGGCCACTCTCATCATCTTCCTTGCGGTCATGTCCGGTCTCATCTTCCACTGTTGTCATCATCGATGGCGTGTCACTGGGCGTTGCACACAGATCTGGTGGCTGAGTGGTCAGACCTTCCTTCACTATCCCCTTAACATCCATTGCCGCTTCCTCTACTGATGAAGCCACCTTGTTTGTTGCTGCGGCTGTGTCAGCATCTAGTGGAGTTGATGCTGCCGTCGTGGTTGCCTTGATGCATCATTCGCCTTGTTTGCGTGACTTTGCCTAGGCCTCCTCGACACTGCCAGTGTCTTCTCTGAGTCACTGTCTTCCCCATGAGAGGGTTCGTTGAGGCTCCTCCACCACGACTTTGACCTTTCGATTTTTGATGTGTTGTTGATTCTTGAACTATTCTTGGAACCCTAGCCTGGGACCGATTTCTTGAAATCTTGCATCAACATAGATACCCTCAGGTTTTCCAATCAAAGAGGAACCTGAATTGCCCCCTTTTAGAGAATCTTTCCAGGCCAAATAATTTCGCTCATGTAAATGAGCTAATGCAATGGCATGAGGATATGAGGCAGGCTTGTCTAAACATAGTTGACACTTAAGGTAGTCATCTAAGCCAGCAATGAAAAAATATATCAATCATCTTTTAGAAAGAGCACGAATCTTGGTTAAAAGCGCTTCAAATTGTTGTTGATAATCTGCAATTGATCTTGTCTGCCTCAGCCGTTTTAAAGATTCTTGGAACTGATGGGCTGCTTCCTCCATGGAAGGCTCTCAATGAAAGTACCAATGATAGGTTTTTGAGATAACCTACAACTCTTCTTAACTTTAAGTGTAAAGAACTTCAAGAAGGAGATTCAATTTATTCAACTCTAATGATTTACAATGGGGTAATCCCCTTATTTATAGCCTTAAGTAACTAACTAGTAAACCTAACTAACTAACTAGGGGACTTAATTATTAACTAACTAGTTTGGGTTATAACATCCGTGCATTGCAAACAGCTTCCATAGCCAACGCATAATCTAACAAGATGTAGGATCGTGCCTTGGAGCTTATTCACATCACTGACTTCCCCTTAGAAGATCACCAAGATGCTATTGCAAATGGTAGCAAAATTGAGAAGCGAACTTGCCCTATGGAAAGTTTAAGCCTACTGCAAAATATTTCCTTCCAACCATTCCGTTAGAGAGCAATGGAACAAAACATCATGAAACTGGCTATGCACAATGCTAGTCCATGCACTTCTCGCAACAGGATAATCACAATGAGCACGAAGCATCATCTCTTTAGGATGACCACTAAGGTAACAAACTGCATCATCGCCATGTCCTGATGGAACCTTGCATGGTTCATTAGCATTGCTTCTCTCACCATGAGCCAAAGAAAAGCTCTTAGCCTATATGGCACTTCCAATTACTAGATGGTCTTATATAGCTTCGCTCCATCATTTCTACCATTAGCTTCTCGCCATATACCATACGGTGACTTGATTGTAAACTCCCTAAATTTAGCAGGCAACCATGCCACTATGTCGTCTCCCAAACTTTGATTAGATGACTTAGCCACTCTGATAATATTAATGTACTTCGTTGGGAAAAAAAGAGCAAGTTTGTTTTAATCCCATTGACTTTAGAAAATGGTGAAATAATTTACCGGTAGCTAAAGAGAGCCTTCATCTAAAGGAACCAACAAGAATTCTTCCAATTTATGCAAGCCGAGGAGCCAATGATCCACCCAAAATCTCATTGTTACTGTTCCCTAGTCCAAGCAAAGTTGTGTTGGAAAGGTTGCAGGCTTGACAGATCCCACGCTAAGCATTCAATGAGTTCTGCTTTTTTTTTTTCCCCACTATTGGAATGCCCTCTACGAAAAACCATATCTATTCCTCATAACCTGAGCTCGTAAAGCTTGGGGTCTGTGAATTAATCCCTAAGGATGTGTTTGTGAGTTGAGATTTTGGAGGGGAAGGGAGGGAAGGGAAGGATTTGAAGAGTAACTATGAATCTATTTTACATTTCAAAGCATTCCCTTCCCTCCCTTCCCCTACAAAATCTCAACTCACAAAACCAATTTCATCAAGACAGTAAGGTTCATATCTTGAGCCCCGTAGAAACCTAATCCTCCTTTTTTCAACCTGCAAATAACATCCCAGCTAATGAGGTGGACTCTTCTTCTCTCTCCCGGGCTATCTCAAGTTTTGACATATTTAATTGACCTTGTCACAGAAACTAAGTGGATTATATAGCTAGGAATTGAAGCTAATGTTGGCTATGCTAGAGTAATTCTTCCTGTCATAGACAAGGAGTTTATCTTCCACCATTTATGCTCATGAAGCAAAGGAACCCCCAAATACCCACCCGAGTCAGTCGTCAATCTGACTCCAAACTTTGAACTCAATTCTTGAAAATCTACATGATTCACATTTTTTGAGAAATAAATACAAGACCTAGCAAATTTAACATTTTGCCCAAAACACTTGCAAAAGATATCCAATACTCCTTAATCACATGCATCTGGTCCAAAGATGCTCAACAGGACAAGGTCATTGGCAAAGTACAGATGAGATAGACAGGGACCTTTTCTAGGTAGTTTGGTTGGCTCCCAAATATTATTATTCACTGCCATTGTACTAAATCCTAAACAATTATGATATTTTATTTAATATATATTACCATATTCGTATTTTATTTTTTGGTTTAAACAAGTTTTTAGTCCTTACAGTTTCCACTTATTTTGGTTTTAGTCCCTATAGTCTTAAAAACATAGCTTTTGGTCCTTGAAATTAATTTTTAGTCCCTATAGGTTTTCCTCTTTTAGGTTTTAGTCCATATAGTTGCTAGCTTTCATAAAGTATTGGTTTTGCTAGTTTAAACAAGTTCTTAGTTCCTAAGGGTGTATTTGTGAGTTGGGATTTTAAGAGGAAAGGGAGGCAATGGAAAGGTTTGAGGGGTAACTATGAGTAGAGATGTTCGAAACCGAACCAAACCAACTAAGGGAGCAAAAACTGACCAAAAAAATCAAAAACCAATTAAAAAACCCCAAAAAAATCGAAAAATGAAAAACCGACAGGTTCAATTCGGTTTTCACTTTTGATTTTTAAAATTGAATCGAACCAAACCGAATTGAAGTGTATACCATATGATACCTAATACACCCTTATAATATATTTGTATGTACAAAAATACCCTTCCTTGATTTATACCTAACCTAGCAGAATGCTAATCCCCTTCTTATTCATCTCGTTGTGCACCCCAACCCCTCTCTGCCCCTTCACGCTCGTCCCTCACTCCCTCTCCCTCACTCACTACTCCAGCTGCCGCTTGCAGTTGATATTGGCCAGCTTTCTCAGCCACACACTAGTGATGAGGAGGTAGATGGAGAGCACGAGGGTGAGGAGGTTGAGGATGTCGAACCAAAGCACGTTGATGATGAAATCAAAGGACTCAAAGATAGCTCAGATTAGAAGAGAAACAAAGAAGTAGAAGGTGATGATGAAGGGACAACATCGAAGAGGTCTATCTAGTGCACGATTTTTAAGTTCCCCCTTTAATGATGTTGGTCACGAATGGTTTTGTGATTTGTTAGTGTTTGTCTTTTCTAGAGAAAATAATGTAAATTATTTTTCCAACACCACACCTTAGCTATGTGGTTATGGTGGTAAGATGATTTGATAGTTGGATTTGTGTCAAAATAGTAGTAATATATATTAGATAATTTGTTTTTTTATTTCTGATTTACAGCAGGTTAATTTTAATTTTAGAAATTTTGATTTGCAGTATGTTGAATTTGATTAAGAAATTTTGATTTGGAGCAAGTTGATTTTGATTAAGAAATTCTGATTTGCCTATTTCATATTCTGTATGTGCTTAATTAGCAATAAGAAATTTAGTATCTACTGGAGATTTTTTAATTACTGCAGAATTTCCATCTTGTTGCAATAACAATTTAGTATATAATGCAGAAATTTAGTATATATTTCAGAATATACTGCAGTAATCTGCAGAAATTTAGTATATATTGCTGAATATACTGCAGAAATTTAGTTTATGATGCTGAACTTTAGTATATACTGCAGAACTTTAGTTCATATTTAGGTTGATTTTAAAATTATTGCAGATTTTCCATCCTAATAACATTAATACCATTGGCAAAAATGTAGTATATACTGTTGCTGGACAAAACCGAAAATGAACCGAACCAAACCAATAAATTTCGGTTGGCTAGTCTACTAAAAGCCGATTGGATGGTGATGTGTAGGAACCGATTGGTTTAGTTCGGTTGGGGTTTTACCTCAAAACTGAAGAGAACACCCCTAGTAGTGACTGTTGCTGTCTCAAGGGAGATGTTGGGAGGCGCGCTGTCATAAGAAACTAGGGCAACATACATCCTTTCCCACCCATTGTTGGGTTTTGCTCAAATGGGCAAGGCCCACACCCGAAAGTTGGGTTTAATGTCAGGGACCCAACTCAACTCTGCCTAGGCTCTAAAGGAGCTCTGCAACCACCCAAGCTGAACTCTACTTTGGGCTTGAATATTGAGCCCAACTCTGGAATAAAAGAGGGTTCTGGTTCAAGTTTTAGACAATGGGATCCTAGTGGGTAATTATTTATAAATATTAAAAAAAAAAAGGAGTTACTTGTTAGCAAAATTAGTTGGACGTAATTAGGAATAAATTGTTTTTTCCCCCTAACCTTGAGGACAAGGTTGATTTAAGGGGAGGGTAATGTTACAACCCAAATTAGTTAAGTCCCCTAGTTAGTTAGTTAGGTTCGCTAGTTAGTTAGGGCTATATGTAAGAAGATTACCCCATTGTAAATCATTAGAGTTGAATAAGCTAAATCTCATTTTTGGAGTCTTTTACACTTGAAATTAAGAGGAGTTGTAGGTTATTTCGAAATCCTATCGGCCGAGGTGTATTCTTGCATTTGTGATCAGTCATATCTCTTGGACACCACCCTTTGAAGGTAGGCTAACACTCAACATGCATTGGTCCTTCGTCCAATCCCTAGCCTCAGCTTCTTACGAAGCAATTGTTAGAAGCCATGATGGGGCCTTTGTTGGGGCATTCACCGTGAATCTTGGCAATTGTTTGATCACCCTTGCAGAGTTGTGGGGGATGTACTTCAGCCTGAAATTGTGTTTCAAAATGGGTTTCCATCAAGTGGTTCTGGAAGTGGACTTGAATTGTGCCTCTCTGTGGAAGTGAGTTGTCCCTTAACTCATCCCTGTACTTCGATCATTCAAGCCTTGAGGAGCATTCTAAATCTAGCCTGGGTCATGCAAGTTCAGCATAATTATCGCGAGGCTAATGCATGGTGTGGATGTGCTAGCAAAATATGGTCATGTCCTCCCTGCTGGTTTGCATGTGTTCTCTACGCTGCCTTTCTTTTTATTTGTTGCTTTTACGGTTGATATGCCCAGCACTAAGACCTCGTGTAATTTCTGGTTAGTTTCCCTAGGGCTGTTGGGTCCCGTAGTTAGTTAAACCAAAAAAAAAAAATTATAATAATAAAAATAACATAAAATTATGACTACTACAATAAGAGATTTGTGTATTTTTTTCTTTTCTCTTGTTTGGTGAGGGTAAAAACTTATTAAGTGAATATTTTGAGAAAAGAATATTTGTGAGAAAAGTAATTGATGAGGACTAATTTTAATTTTTATCTTAGATTTTTATATAGCAAAAGTTTAAAGATGGTGAATATCTGCCCAAAAAAAACATATAGAGATACGCAAAAAATATAAATGTAGTAGTATTATAGGAGTATCAATATTGACTATGAATATGGTGTAGATACGTTGCCAATTGTGAAGTATTTACGTTGAATGCATACAATGCTATTGTATCATTCTCCCTCTTTAAGAAACAACCACGAATTAAGCTTGGTTACATCATCTTTCCCAGTCGCTTTTCCTTGTCACTTAAACTCCATGACGGTTATCTTCCTTTGTAAAATTTCTAAATCCTAACTCCTTGCTGGCCTGCGAGGAATGTGGAGAGGTGATGGTGTAAATTAAATAATGTTGCGATGTGATAACCACCAAAGTAGATTTGATAGAGTTAGATCTATAAATTCACACAATGGTAGTGAATATGTGCAGAGCATGTAGGAAAAGAAAACTAGTTAAAAAGCCACAGGACAACTTTGAAAATATTTTACTTTATTTAGGATAATTATAATATCTTTTCCATATTCTCTTAAACAAGAGATACAAATAGGGTGTTTCCCAAAAACCCTTCTATTCAAACACTACAGTTTTTGTAATTGCATTACCAAATAGTAATAGATGTGATCCTGAATTTTGTGTGTATTTACCCATACCCTACATTTACTCACACTCCCTATTTTTCACTGATTGTCATAGGGTAGCTTGCTTCTATGCCTCTTTTGCACTCTGCAGCATGCTCTTGCTGTTTGATGCACTTCCGAGTAAAATGAGCTTTATTTATAGAGGTAAAAAGCAATGTGAAGGCGCCTCTTTTTTTAGTCAAAACCACAGGTATCGTCTTACCAGAGGCAATTCTATTCGAGCTTTTGAGATCTCATAGGGGGCATGGCTCTCCAAACACCAACTCCATTCCTAAGACTCGAACCTGAGTTCACTGGTTAAAGGGAAGAAGCATTTGCCACTCCAATCAACCATGTGTTGATAATGTGAAAGTACCTCTACCATCGGCTTCGTGTGCAATATAGCAAATTGCTTTGCATATCCAATTTAAAGATTTCTCACATATGCATGATCATGCGTGTTGAATATTTTCTTCTTTAATCCTTAGGCTTCAAATGCTAGCTTCACATTGTAATTCAAATTTGAATGCTTTGCAATAAATGCATGTCTCCTCTTTGCCCTTTTTTTATTTCTTTTTATTTTTTATTTTTTATTTTATTTTCATTTCACACAGCTGGACTCTACAAATGGGTAGGAATTGCTGACCATATTATCTTTATTACAGCTTCAGTTAAAGAAATTTCGGGTTGCTGTCTATGTTCATTGGGCAGCAGACCAATTTACCAGTGGTATGGTTCTTAACATTATCATTGTTTTAGAACTATTCCCTTTCTCTTTATGCGTTTTCTAAATTTGTTTGGTTCTCTTGTGCAGCTGTTGTTTCAGATGAATACAAGCTATCAGAAAAGACTAGAGAAGCTGGTTTTGGAGTTGATCCAGACGATATTGCTTCACTTGTTTGTGGCCATGATTACAAGAACTTCAAAAAAATTGGTGGAGCTGAAGGGATTGCAAGGAAACTCTCAGTCTCTGTGGATGAAGGTGTCAGTCAAGATAGTATACATAGCAGGCAACAGATTTATGGACTTAACCGTTATACAGAGAAACTTTCTAAATCCTTCTTGATATTTGTTTGGGAAGCATTGCATGACTTAACACTAATCATTCTCATGGTTTGTGCTATAGTTTCTATAGGTATAGGGCTTCCCACTGAAGGGTGGCCAACGGGTGTTTATGATGGTCTGGGAGTCATACTTAGTGTATTTTTGGTAGTCATTGTTACTGCTATCAGTGACTACCAGCAATCCCTGCAGTTCAGGGATTTGGACAAAGAGAAGAAAAAGATCTTTGTTCAGGTCACCAGGGATGGGAAAAGACAGAAGGTTTCAATTTATGATTTGGTAGTGGGAGATATTGTTCATTTGTCAACTGGTGATCAAGTTCCAGCTGATGGGATTTATATAACAGGATACTCATTGCTAATTGATGAATCAAGTTTGTCAGGTGAGAGCGAACCGGTAAATATAGATGAACAAAGACCTTTTCTTCTTTCGGGAACAAAAGTGCAAGATGGTCAGGGGAAGATGATAGTTACAGCTGTTGGCATGAGGACTGAATGGGGAAAGTTGATGGAAACTCTAAATGAGGGAGGAGAGGATGAGACTCCATTGCAGGTGAAATTGCACGGAGTTGCTACAATTATTGGTAAAATTGGTTTGATTTTTGCTGTGCTGACATTTGTGGTGTTGACTGTAAGGTTTCTGGTTGAAAAAGCAGTTTATGGTGAGTTTGCTAGTTGGTCTTCAAATGATGCAATGAAGCTGCTGGACTACTTTTCTATTGCTGTAACCATAATAGTTGTTGCAATTCCAGAAGGATTACCATTAGCTGTGACACTCAGTCTTGCTTTTGCAATGAAGAAATTAATGAATGATAGGGCACTTGTGAGACATCTTTCTGCTTGTGAGACTATGGGTTCAGCAAGTTGCATATGCACAGACAAGACAGGAACATTGACCACTAACCATATGGTGGTCAACAAAATTTGGATATGCCAAAAAGCCATGGAGATCAAAGGTAATGAGAGTGGAGACAAACTGAAAACAGAGATATCTGAAGAAGTACTGGGCATCCTCTTGCAGGCTATATTTCAAAATACTTCTTGCGAAGTAGTGAAGGATGAACATGGAAATAACAGAATGTTGGGAACACCAACAGAATCAGCACTGTTGGAATTTGGCTTGCTTTCAGGTGGTGATTTTGATGCCCAGCGAAGTGCCTATAAGATACTTAAGGTTGAGCCTTTCAATTCAGTCCGGAAGAAGATGTCTGTGCTTGTGAGTCTCCCTGATGGAGGGGTCCGAGCTTTCTGCAAAGGTGCATCAGAAATAATATTAAGAATGTGTGACAAAATTATTGATTGTAATGGAAATCCTGTTGATCTTCCTGAAGAGCAGGCAAAGAATGTCTCTGATGTCATAAATGGTTTTGCCTCTGAAGCTCTGAGAACTCTCTGTTTGGCTGTCAAAGATATAAATGAAACAGAATGGGAAAGCAGAATCCCCGATAATGGCTATACTTTGATAGCCATTGTAGGAATCAAGGATCCTGTGCGCCCTGGGGTTAGGGAAGCTGTTCAAACTTGTTTAGCAGCTGGAATAACTGTCCGCATGGTCACTGGTGATAACATAAATACAGCTAGGGCTATAGCTAAGGAATGTGGTATACTTATGGAGGATGGGGTAGCCATAGAAGGACCAGAGTTTCGAAACTTGTCACAGGAGCAGATGAGTCATATCATACCAAGGATTCAGGTTGTACTCTTGTTGGAAGTTCTGCAACTTTCGATTCTCATTTGAGATGCTTCTTTCTTATGTGCTTAACATGGTTTCAGGTAATGGCACGCTCGTTACCGCATGACAAGTATACCTTAGTAACCCATTTGAGGAATAGGTTTGGTGAGGTTGTAGCTGTTACTGGTGATGGAACCAATGATGCTCCCGCACTGCATGAGGCAGACATCGGGCTTGCCATGGGCATAGCTGGAACTGAGGTTTGTGTCTATTTGTTTGGGAAAAGTTGTTTGAACATACTATGTATAAACATAGTATAGATATAGTGTATGCATGTGAATGGGAGTGAGTATCGACGCATATGTGTATCGAGGTAAAAAAGTGTTGTGTACATTTATGTGAGAGACATCTTACATTTTGTGTTGAAAGCTTATATACAAATAACATAACTCTATTTGTTTTCTGTTAATCATTGTTTGATGTTATCAAATTCTAACACTATTTTTCTTTTCTTTACAAATCATACCTTACACAGGTTGCCAAAGAAAATGCTGATGTCATTATAATGGATGATAACTTCGCTACCATTGTAAATGTGGCCAAATGGGGACGGGCCATATACATAAACATCCAAAAATTTGTGCAGTTTCAGTTAACTGTCAATATTGTTGCTCTGGTTATTAACTTTGTTTCTGCATGCATCACTGGTTTGTTGACTTATAGAAGTTCAATTTTCCTTGCAAATGTTATTATATCTTTTTCAAGGAACAGCAGTTATAGTGTGTGTGTGTGTGTTTTTTTTTTTTTTTTTTCAGGATCTGCTCCACTCACAGCTGTTCAGTTGCTTTGGGTGAACTTGATTATGGACACATTGGGTGCATTGGCCCTGGCTACTGAACCTCCTAATGATGGACTAATGAAAAGACCCCCAGTTGGAAGGAAAGCAAGTTTTATCACCAAACCCATGTGGAGGAATATCTTTGGTCAAAGTTTGTATCAACTAATTGTCCTTGCGGTTCTCAATTTTGATGGGAAGAGGCTACTGAGACTTAGCGGTTCGGATGCAACTGAAGTGCTCAACACTTTGATATTCAACTCCTTTGTATTTTGCCAGGTAAAAGTATCTCGTGCGAAAAAAAAAATACAGATGTGGTTTATTTTTAGTCTTTAGAGGCCAATAAATGGTTTAAACTCTTAAAAGAAACCACATGATGTTTTAATCCAAATCATAGCTGATAAATCTGGAAAATTATGACATAATTATTAGATTACTGAATCTTTACATACTAATGGTCGGTAAAAAATTTATTTTACACTTCTAAGTAATCTGATTTGTAATGTTATTTATTATACTTGATCAGTTGACCTTTCTTTCCGTGAAAATTTTATGTGTAAATAACGGAACGTCCTCTTCTATTGGTGGATGATACTAGCCAAATTAAACCTGTTAAATGTTGTAGTGTGACACGAACTTATAAAATGAAAGATTAAACGTGTTCATACCTTTCCTATTAGCATCTAAGATCCATCAATTTGGCCTTAAATACTTACTGTAGCTAAACATTCAAGGTACTGTACAAATTAATGATCTAGTTTCATTGCATTCTTGTTTATTTTGTTTTTTCTCCGTTGTCTCTTTCTTTTGTTAGGTATTCAATGAGATAAACAGCCGAGAAATTGAAAAGATAAACATATTCAGAGGCATGTTTGACAGCAAGATATTTTTTACGGTGATTTTCTCCACAGTGGCATTTCAAGTAATCATAGTTGAGTTCCTGGGAGCCTTTGCCAACACGGTGCCCCTAAACTGGCAACACTGGTTACTCAGTGTGTTAATTGGAGCAGTTAGCATGCCTATAGCTGCTATCCTCAAGTGCATTCCAGTTGAAAGAGATACAACAAAGCACCATGATGGTTATGAAGCACTGCCTTCTGGTCCTGAGCTTGCATAAAACATGGGAAGAGTATGGTTTCCCCTTCTTTCCTTTTCTTTTTTTGCAAGCATGGATGAAATTTTGGCCTGTGGCATGCACCATAATGTGTTTCTTGTCTTTTCATTTATAGCTTTTCCTAAACTAATCTCACGGAAAATGTGGATGAAAATCCACACACGAACTTCTGACCAAAGTATTTTTAGAAGGAAAAAAAGGTGTCCTGTACACAATAGTCGAATACATTTTGAACTTTGAATTTCTTGGCTTTTATTTTTATTTTTATTTTTTTCATCCTTGTCACCGATTATATTAAAAACATGTTAGGTCCGTTTGGTTTAATTTTTGGGAGAAGATCTTTTGAAAAAAGGTCTTTTAAAAGGATTTTTAGAAGAATTATTTTTAAAAGAATGATTTTTATTTGGTTTGAATATATCAAAAGATTTTTTAGAAGAATGAGTTTTGTTTGAATTGGATAAAGTAAAATTATGTTTGGTTGTTGATGTGAGAGTAATAGTAAAATCTTTTTCAAAAGGTCTTTTTCTAAAATGAAAAGTAACCTTAAAGATATTTCTTTCAAAAGGCTTTCTAAAAAAAAATTTTTTGGAAGAAGTTAAACCAAATACTATCATTTACTATATAAACTCATTTTCCTTCTTCTAGAAGGCCTTTTGAGAGTTACAAACGGCAAATCAAACGGGCACTTAATAGGAATCTCTTTGATAATGCTAATGACAATTTTGTCTTAAAGAGTAAAAAACATAAAAAATATTCCTTTTTGAGGGCCCTAGTAGGGTAAATTAAAGTTTTACCCGTCTAGCTTCATGAATTTTCAAATAACTACGCTATCATTTTTTTTAAATCAATTAATACCCGTAAGGTTTGGTTTTCAGTGAAAACATTTCCTTGTCAAAAGGCAAAAGTTAAAATGCATTAGGCCCTTTCAAACTTTTTTGGGTCGCATTTTTGGTCCTTTCAAACTTTTTTCGTTGTTTTTTTTTTTTGGGTCGGGGGTCCTTTCAAACATGAAGGTGCTACAAGTTTGCACGCCAAGTTACTGTGCATTAAAGATATCAGCACCTTGAATTGATAAAGCGCCTCACAAAAGTACCTTGATTGCTATATAAAACAAGGGCACGCAAAAGATGTTTGAGGAGAAATTTTTGTCTCCAGACCAAAAAAAAAATTAACTTTTGTCTTCTAGATTTGTCATCCCTTTGCCTTTAAAGATTTTCTACCTTAATTTAGTCATTTCGTAAGGGTGAAGTATTAATTTGGCACCAAAAAGATGAAAATGCTAATAATTTGGCTCCTTGAAATATATTAAATATATCCGTGGTACTCCAAAAATCACTTCCGTTCGACAAAATCATACAAGTGTCATCAGGGATCAATTTCCATTAACGGAAGAGCCGATGTGGCACATTATTTTCTACTCTAGTAATGTTAATGACTGGTATGGTGAAAAATTTAGATTATAGATGTGTCTCGAGTTCCAAGTTAAATATTTTTTTTAACGTGAGTTCACTTCTTTGTGCCTCGAGTTCTAAGTTCAATGTTTCTCTTAACATGAGAGTTTACTTCCCCTAATTTCTGAGTTATGGGTTCAAGAGAGTTTATTCTTTCCTTGTCCAAGTTTCGAAGATCATAACTTAGAACTTGGAAACTTGAACAAGGAAGAAATGAACTATGTTTACATTGGAGCTTGGAAACTAAGAAGACATGAATTGGGTCAGGTATAAAGGCACGTTGAACTCGGAATTTGGAGCAGAGTTCACGTCTTCCTTGTTTCTGAGTTTCAACTTCAATCGATTTCACTTCTTCTTTGTTCAAGTTTTCAAGTTTCGAGTTACGATCTTGAAAAGTTAGACAAGGAATGAGTGATATCGAAAACTTGGATAAGGAAGGAGTGAACTCTCTTAAACTCGGAATTCGAAACTTAACAAATAACCAGAGCAATACTTTCTCTACACCTTCACATGCCAGGAGTGTATACTATCTAAGTGTATGATAGATTTAGTTCCATTTCCACTTAGACAAAGCCTTGCCAAGCCAATCATGTTTAACCTCACTTGTTCAAAGGATAGATGAAGCAGAGATAATGGCTCCTAGCCGAGATGCAAAGCTATCTATTTATCTTTGATGTGCAAAAATGACACAATAAGGCAGAGATCATTTCACTTATTAAAGAAGCATAATTAACTTGTCTTACAAAGAAACCTAATAGCATAGCATAGCAGAATGAGCTAATTGGACTAGTCTCAAAAGTACAAAGCTTGGTGAAAAAATTCTTTTAATTGGACAATATACGACTTTAGCAAACACGCCCCTCCCAAAAAAAAAAAAAGGAAAGAAAGAAATTCCCCTTACTAGTGCTTTTAGCAACCACAATTAATAAGGCCCACCAATGTGCCAACAAAAGTATAGAACATGCCACCATAACCAGTCAAGTGCCTTTCCTTAGATTATTAGATAAAGAAGTATGCACTAGGATTATAAAAACAACAAACATATACTTAAATAAAGGAGAGATCTTAGAATTCCAAACTTAGTGTACTTTTCACCATGTCAATCATTAACATTGCCAGGATAGAAGATAATGTGCCACAGAGGCTCTTTCGTTAATGGAAATTGAACCCGAATGATGTTTGGATGATTTTGTCAAATAGAAATGATCTTTGAGGTATCATGGGTTTATTTAATGTCTTTTGAGGGTCAAATTGTTAGAGTTTTTATCTTTCAAAGGCCAAATTGGTAGTTAACATTGCCAGGATGGAAGATAATGTGTCACTTAAGCTCTTTCGTTAAACGAAACTAACCCCCCATGTCGTTTGGATGATTTTTCAAACGAAAGTGATCTTTGAGGAACCACGAGTTTATTTAATGTCATTCAGGGGCCAAATTGGTGGTTTACCCCATTCTATAACATAAAGTGTGGACAATATAATCTCATAATAATGCATAATGCATCAAAGTAGTTCCAAAATTAGGACTTCATGACTCTTGTTATCTTGAGGGGAAAATAACATTGTACTCAAGTTTGAAAGTTCTCACATGTTCAAAATGTCAAGCAAGACTCGCTTGAATGCTCGGGGCATAGGTTGAATTTCCTCAACCTAGCAAGTTTAACATATCGTATTCCTAACATATTACCCACCTGTAATATATTACTTTCACATACTCATTCGTTCACCATAAGCATCACCAAGATGCACTTCATTATCAGCATCTCAATAATGCGCATCATCATCATATCATTATATACATTCACATATTCCAAAATACATATCACTACAAAAACTGGAAGTAAAACTTCGTTCATTTTATTTGAAAATTATATTGTACAGGAACAAAATAAAAGGTTTGTATTATTTAAATCCTATAATTTTTAGTTCTATCCATTCCCGTCCATTTCATCCCAATTTTGAAGAGAATAAAAAAATGGTCTTTAAGGGTACAAAAAAGAGAGAATAGATCACGAATGCCTTTCTTTTCTTATTTACATCCAAACCCCTAAATAATGAAACTTATTTTCTTCCCATTCTTTTCATTTCCCTCCATCCAAACACACGTTTAGAAATTATCCAAAGAAAGGTAATTACTTTTTCCTTCCTTTCTCCTCCTTTCTTCCTCCTTTCCTACATTCAAACGTAGCGTAAATCCTAAATTAGTGTTTGAATCAGTAAACCAACCAGTACAATATTTAGCGCCTTGGTAAAAGAATGCTCAAAAACGAAAAAACGAAAAAAAAAAAATAAGAAATGTAACTTCTTGCTGAGTTTTCATTTCAAGTTTAAGCATCCTGGCCAAAACTTATTTTATAAGAAAATCAATTTCCATTTGCATCGAGTAAGCCATTAAAAGTTAGTAATGAGGAATTTCAAATTTAGTTATTAATTAATAAAAATTCCTCCATGCTAGCTACACATGAAATAAAATCCAATAACTTTGGCACTGGACTGGTAAAAGAAACAAAATTACTTCATGCGAATGAAACAAAAGATTCTAGACATATATGACAATAAAGAAAAGAGAAAGTTTAATCCTGACTCGTTTTCTGTCCATGTAGCAGTACTCTTAACTAAATAGCCACCATCTGGGTACATCCTTGGAAGAGATTTTGGTGTGTATTGTAGTGTAAGAGGAAGACAAAGATCTGAATTCTGTAGTTGAAAAACCAGTAAGCCAAATATATGTAGCGTCACCAAGAAAATGCTATATTTATGATGCAATTCAATAATTTGTCCGGCTTTCCAATAAAATAAAAGAAAGAAGAAAACAACAGCATTATCTCGGCCCTTAAATTCAAGAGATCTGCAATTTTAAGCTCCTCAGTTGCTCCCGTGCTGTGTAACCTGAGGACAGGAAATGACATAATACCAATTTAGCCATGAGCCACATTTCATACCACGGCAATACTTTAAATTTCATTCTTCATAACGAGGCACATATTTAAGTTCAACGGCTTTCATAAAATCATCCTGAATAACCATTGGAATAGCCTGAAATGAAGTAAACAAAAATAGGGAAGTGCCGTCACGTTAAACATTAATGCAAATTCTCACCATTACTTTGATTTTGGAAGTCAAGTATAACTTAACACTCTTCTAGCTGAAAGTTATATCTTATAGACGAAAATGGTTTTGCCACCACCAAATATGTGGCTGATAGAAACCCTGGTATCTACCAAAGAAGATAGAAATGAAACTACTCAATATTATTGCAGAAGCTGTAATTCCAGTGGCGTGTACAAGTATGGATATAGAAAATAAAAGAGAGAATAGCCTGGGCAATTTGAGGAGGCCCTACACCCTCCAAAGTCCTCTCAAAATTTCTGCCTAGCCCTCTCCACACTCCCTTGCCTGTATCGATCATCATTCCCCACTCCAAATCCCACAAAATCCTCTTTTCCTCTAAGAAGACTGCTGACTCAGCAGTTAGTTACATTGTGCCTCTGATTCTCTCTCGTCTCATATTTCCGGTAATTACAACTAAGACCTCATTCTTTATTTTCTGGTATCTAACAGTAGCTTATAAGAACTATCCAACCTCATTTAGATATTTGTTTTTCTTACTCATTTTTTCAAAAAAAAAATTTTAATTTTTTTTTATTTTTTGCGGTGGGTAAAGCTAATTTTATTTGAAGTACTAATTTTATTAAGATATTCTTTCAAACATGGTTCCTATCTTAAAAATTCAAGCGGTCATGATTTTATTCTTTTTTCTTTGAAAAGAAAGAATGCCTAATTTGGATGTAAAGCAACATCAAAGTAAACGTAAAATATGTTGAACCATATCTTCTCCAAAAGTGAAATCCAAAGAAACAATTCACTAGTCTAATTTGTAAATACGTCATTTCATCCAAATTATTGAATGGCCACAAAATTGTAAAACCATCTTTCAGAGATTATGATTCCAACAATGCATACTTGCTTTACAAGCTCTTGCTGATTAATCTATATATATTTTATTTTTATAAGATTGAAAGAAAATCCGTAATACTTATTTTATTTGCTCTAACCTTTGGTCAGCATCCTTGAGTGCTCACAGAAGATGAGTTATGCGGTATTGAAGTTTTTCATTTTCTGCAGCAAGCTTCTGAGCCTGCAATTCAAATCATTGGTAAAAGGATGGATGCTCAACCCCTCATAAAAATAAAATGTAAATAAGCCATAAATGAGTACAACCTTCTCTCTTCCTGAAATTAACTCTGCATTTGAAACTTCTAACTTTAACTGAAGATCATTGATCACTTTCAAGTGTCCGTCATTTCCGGCATCTGAGCAAGCTCATATTGTATGTAATTTAGGCCCACAAACTCAAACAGACTCGAATCTGGAAACACAATTCATTGTGCTGAATACCTTAGAACCTACCTTTTTTACTATTTAAGGCAGCTTCAAGTCTTGATAAGCGAGCCTCAATAAAAATCAGTGGTAAGAGAGTTGTAAGAAATCCTTCAGTAATTTACTCATAGAAAACCTTTGACGAACCTTACTAATGATAAAAATAGAAAAAAACAAGGACAAAAGATCCATTATGAAGTAATTTCATTTCAAAGTTTTGGAGGCACAGACGAAACACGAACATAGGGACATAAGCCATAATAGTCAATTGATTTTAGAACAATGATAATACTTGTCAACGTCACTTGCTGTTCATATAGAACTTTCTTCCAATTCCAACGAGGACATTTCATTTTAAAAATCTCTTTTGCTTATAAGGGCGCCAAGACTCACAATACAGTGCCAAAATTTCATGCACTTGGTAGTGCCTTAATTCTATGTTTGAGAATATAGCGAAAACTTAATTTCATATCTGCACAAGACATAAACAAATTGGTGACAGAAAAGGAAACCGAGTACCTGGCAGCAATCCTTTCCATATTTTACGTTGACCAGTTCAGAGTTGATACAAAGTAATCCACCGTACTCTACAGTCAAAGTTCAGTTTCAAATAATCTGGGTTATTTGTTTTAGCTATAGAATCGCTTACTAAAAACCCTACCTAATATTTGAAACTTTATGGTAAATGAATCCAATTTTCATCCAAAATATAAGGAATGTTGATGCAAGATAAGGGAGAGGGAATCAATTATAATAATGTTTTACTTAATTGTAATCTCTGTAGGAATTATTTGTGAAGATTTTGTGCACCATTTTTTTTTTTGCTTGTAAGGGGATTTTATTTTTTATGTACTTTATTACAGTAAATATTATAGAATTGAATTCCTACAAAAATGCTATAGAGATGCCAGTCAAGTTTAAGGTACATATAGCTATGTGTAATTTATGAGATAGAAAATATTTCCACTCGTGACTGTAGTTCAAAGAATCTTTTTTCCTTTTATTATGGGGAGGTATAGATCTGAGACTTGTATCCCTGGAACCATTAATTTCAATGCACTTTATCCTTCAGCCTTAATTCTGTCTCGAGCCAATGCATCTGTCATTCCCCTCTGCATCAAGTGCATTCAAGTTACAAGAATACTAAAAAGAGAAAATTGGTACCAACTGAAAATAAGGAAGGATAAAGAACTAGAAGAAGCTTTTTAGTCTATGGAATCCGAGAACAAAAACCAACTCTACTGTACTGATAGCATTTGAACTATCGAGATATACATTGAACCTACAAAAGACAAGCTCACCGGTCATGAACCAATGCAAGCAGCAACGTGGTAATTTTAAACACGTTTAACCAAATCATCTAAACTTATTTGTAAAGTAAACATCTGATTGAATGCCTCCTAATATACGTAAAAAAAAAATTACCAACTCTCCCCTTCTTTAATTTTGGGCCACGATTACCCCCTATATTTGCAGGACGGAATCAACAAGATGCTAATCTTGATCTTAGGATATGCTTGGAGGAAAGCCATAATATTAAGGGCCAGAGGAAATCAACAAAATGCTGAGTTTCAATAGTTGTTGCTTGCTAAAGGGCAGAAAATGATTTTTTTTTTTTTTTTTTTTGAAAACTTGCACTCCAATTTCAATAATTCCAGATTTTTGTTGCGCCAAGGACAAATGAAATAACTTCAGTCCCAAGCACATCCATAGGAAGAAGAGAGGGACAAAAACTCTTTAAGATTGTGGGACTAAACTCTACTCAAAAAGCTAACTAAAAAAGTAGAGTATTGCCCAAATATTTATAAATGCTATCTAGGTTGTATGTCTAGCTAATGTTAGACTCAGCACACTCCACTCGTCACTGGACATTTAGAGTGTGAAGTTTGTAGGACCATAGTAGTCAATAGCGGATAACGGTGTGTAGCGGTTGACCCCAAAAATGCTATAGTAAGATAGTGGATAGCAGGATGACCACTATTTGATAAAAAAATATATAATTACCATACAATTTATATAACATATATAAATATTCAAAAATAAGAAATCATCCACAATTAAACTTATTCACATCAATGATCAAAATTTATAATCCATTCTATAGTCTAAAAACATGCAATTACGATCAATCCAATGTATTAACATCAAGTCTTAAGGGTAGCAAAACACTAGAAGCTTGAGTTGATGATGATGCCATTGCTAAAATAGGGAAGAAAAAAAATGAAAACAAAAGGCACAAAACAGTGAATGGAAGGAACAAGGACAGAAGAAGATAGAAGAGGAGAAGAAGGAAACAAGACAGCACAAAGGGGAGGAAGGACCAACCGCCACCACAAACTTGGGCCACCGCCACCACTAATGTCGCAACCACCAGAGGTTAGAGGATGGACGGAGAGTGAGAGGGGTGAGGGGAGAGAGAGACTAATTGAGAGAGGAAAAGAGAAAAGGGGGCAAAGTGAACCCTAAGTTCACAATCTGATGGAAGAAGAGAGGGAAAGGGTCAAGATGAACTTCAAATCCCCCCAGACTATCCAAAATGGTCAAAATCCAGGGATATTATTAGCTTTTGGTTGTTGAAAGCAATAGTAGCTGCGACGGATCACAATAGCGGCAGCGATTGGTTGCGATGACAAAATGCAACAATTCGCAAGCTCTGTTATGTCCACCCACCGCTCCACACCACTCCACCGCTATAGCGCCGTGATCACATGCTATTGACTACTATGTGTAGGACTATACATTTACCACTAGCCCAATATAAATTATAGGAAATGCTCCAATACTATCTTAAGATTGTGGTCTTAACTCCACTCCAAAATCCAGATCAACCGAGTTAGGTTTGTCCTTTTATAAAGGATATGTAGGTCATATACATAGCTAATTTGGGACTCAACAACAAAAGAAGACAAGTAAATGTAATGGAACGGATGCACACAACAAAAATGAAACAAAACAGATGTCTTGAAAATAAAATTGATTAGTTTTTAAAACACTTCAAGACCCGAGGGACAAAAATTGCCAATGTGTTGCAAAATATGTCGTAATGCATCTATGCTTCATTAGAATACTTGTTATTTAACAGTAGATATATTAGTTGTGGCTTATATAAGTTCTAGCCTTTTATGAAAAAGACAAATCCAGCTTATTTCTTGTGCCTAATTGATTGAAAAGACAAACACGTTTACAATAGGTACGAGTTTGAACGAATAAAGCTCTTTGTTTAGGGCATATGAATTTCTTAAATATTACCCAAAATAAAAATCATATGAAGTATCCAGATTCATAGCAAGCTTTAATCACTAAGAGAGTATGCGTATACATGGGTACGTCATGGGAAAATTAAAATGAACAATGACTCTAACCTCTGCTTCTGAAGCTCTTTATAGAAAGGGGTTGTTTGGTAATCTCAAAGGTACAAAATAAAACTAATTATGTTAATCGATATAAAAATAAACTAATTTTTTATTAAATATTGTTTGGTTCGACAGTTTAAAAATTAGTTTTAATATACGTCGTCATCATCATCATCTTATTATTATTATTATTATTCTGTACCTTTTTCTTATTGATCATGTCATTAAAAAATTAATCTAGTGGATTGTGGTAGACGATGGTAATCGATGGAGACAGGCAGTGAAAAATAGTGGTGGCTAGTGATGGTAAACAATGGTGGATAGGTTGGCAACGGTGGTGGATAGTGGTGGATGATGGTAGTCAATGGCGACTAATGGTGGTAATTAGTAGCGGCCGGTGACAAGCAGTAGGCGATGGCGACCACAGTGGTAGTCAATCGCAAATGATGGTGGATGGCAGCGGCAAACAGTGGTGGACTGCAGCAGTGAATGGTGGTTGACTACGGCAGCGAACGGTGGTGGATGATGGTGGCAAACGGTTGGTAATGTCAATAGAGAAAAAATTAATTAGTGTGAAGTGAAAAGAATAATAATGAGAAGATATAAAATAAATGAAATAAAAATTGGGATGAAATAAAATTAATTTAAAATTGATTGTTTTAAGAAATAGTTTTGGGTTCAAATTGGTTCAAATAAAAATTAGTTTTAAAATATTTAGATAGTTACCAAACAATATTTATTAAAAACAGGCCCCATCGTACCTGATTAGCCAATTTTTTTAGTTTATCAAATACCCCGAAAGGCTTTAAAGTCTCTTCAAGGTCATCTAGTTTTACGAACTCCACCATTCTTATGCTACCGCCACCACGCCGCCTCCCTAATCCCGTACTTACTGCAAAGCACTAGCAACTAGCTTCTACCACAATGCCTCTAGCAAATTCTTAAATTGGACCGATGCTAGATACCATATGTTTTTAAAAAATAAAAAATAAAAAATAAAAAAATATTTTCCATAAAAAATTACATATTTTAATATTTTTAACATATTTTAATATTTTTTTAATAAACTGTTAACGCGTTAAAAAAATATAAATTGTGTTTTGCTAGAAATTATCGAATTATGTTTTCAGCATTTTTTAAAAAACGTCACAATAAAAATTTGTTTAAAGATAAAGCATCTTTCAGATATTAAAATTAAATATAAAGTAAATTTTATTTTTCAAAATAACGTAAAACATTTTTCAAAAAGATCATCCGTAAGAAATTAAAACATATAAAACATTGCTTTCAACTCTTTTTGTTTTTTTTTTTTTTTTTCATTTACCACATTTTGGACGGATTTGGCTACAATTTCGAGGATAAAGTATGCATTTATCAACAGCTTAATATTTTAGAAGATACAAATACATGTATGAAATAAAATTCAAATGAATTAAATTGTTACGAACTTAATTTGGTTTGGATTGGGTACAAAAATTATTTTTGGGCTTAACCCAAGTCAAATCAACCTAATAAGATTTGCATTAGGTCGGGTCGGGTTACACAGCTTGGCTTTGTTTCAGTAATAAAGTTAACTTAATATTAAAGAGAAAAGACCTAGAATCTCTTCCCCATTCTTTCTGATAGATGAAGAGCTGAGTAACACTACTCTAGCAACCAGCAGTGCGAGAACTATAATGATGTTGTTATGCAAGCATGACGGCGAGTTTATAACGACAGCAAGGTGAGTGTGTACCCAATGGGGCGAGCACCTATGTACGCCCGAGTATGTACCCAAATTTTTTTTTCTCGGATGCAGTTCGGGTACGGCTCGATACGGTTTGGGTACGAGGCTTAATGAAAACTACGTCATTTTTGGGGTTTTCTTTTTTTTTTTTTTAATTTTACTTTTTCCTTGCTTTTCTTGTCGCGGTTTCCACTTTCCCTTTCAAAACCTTACCCCCATTCTTTCTTTCATTCGCTCACTTCTCCCACTTTCACCTACCACCACCACCACTCAACTGCTACACTAGCAACGGTCCTCACGGCACAACGGCGGCGACGCTAGAGACGATGACCTGAGTGAGGGCGAGTCTAGTGGCTCAACGTGGACAAGGATCAAAGCAAATGAAGGCGAATTTCGAGGAGCTATGCGAGGAGGGCAAGATTTTATTGTTCTTCAAGAGGATGCTGAATGAGTGGAAGCAGGAGCTGCACGAGATGCTGGAGGCAACAAAGCGGACAGTGAAAGGGAAGTCCATGCATGGTCTCCACGTTCAAGCAGTGTGCGTTACCTCAACCCGCTATTTAAGTTCTGTAGGAAGAAGGTCAATTTTAATCGTTCTGTCCCTTTGGTGTAGTTTGTTAAGGTTAAATTTTGAATTTCAGTGTTAAGTGAAATCAACAGGATGAGATTGAAATTGGTAGAGTTTGATTGTTAATTGGATTTAAATAATTATTATGTACTTATTTTGAATAATGTTTCAAATATTATAGTTTTTTATTTTTATGATGTGATATTGAACAATTTAAGCTTATTTTATATTGAAATTGATGTATTTTTTAATTTATTATATGAAATTTTTTATTTTATAAAATTTGTAATATATATATATATATATATATATATATATATATATATATATATTACCGTACTCATATCCCAATTTTTGCAAAATTTTCAGATCCCATAATGCAGATCTCTGCACTGATACAGTAATGCCTTGTATCCGTGCAACATTGGCGAGCAAAAATAAAGCACAAAATACTTAACTTTACATTAAGCATAAGAAATATACAAACAAAAAATCCAAAGTGTGTAAAATAGGCTAAAAATTTCATAAATAAAGCATAAAACTATATCGAAAGACACTCATCACGATTGCAAGCTTCCTTGAATTCATCAGGAATATCAGCAGCTGTAGAGTCAGCTACTTTACTTAGCGATCATTGTAGAGATGAGGTAACCAAAACTGTGCGGAAAGGTTTTTATAGATCCTCCTTGACAAATTGCAAATGATTGTGGATCGGAGAGGCAGTTCCTGTTGGAGGACTGGAAAGGGGAGAACTGAAGTATTGCTCCAGTACTTCATCTAGAAGGCACGTTCTACGATGCATTTCGCTGATCAAGGAGTGTGGTGTACCTTGTAATCTGATGGTGAGATTATGAGATACATCGATACATCAATCATTTATGATATACTATAGTAATATCTAATTTTAAGAAAATTTAAAAATATAATTAAATATATTTTAAAAATTAATTATCATACAATGATAATATAAAATTATACTAGCAGTATAAAATAATTTTACACTGTCAGTATAAAATTTTACACAGTTAGTGTAATTTTATATTATTAGTGTATAAAAATTATAAAAATTTTATCAATATAATTTTATTCTATTAATATAATTTTACATGGTCTATCAGTGTAATATAAAATTATTTTATATTATCAGTATAATTTTATACTGTTAGTATATAAAAATTAATTTTTAAAATATATTTAATCATATTTTTAATTTTTTTTAAATTAATATATTACTATAATACATTATAGATGATTGATATATTAATATATCTCATAAATCTAATCCATTACTACAATCACAAAGTATACAGTACACCTTTGCATCGCAGTCGGCGCCCATCTAGAATAGTAGGAGTATCTGCATCTATTGCGGGTGAACCTAGTGCCTCTATATTTACTACAATTGAGCTTGGTTTTTCCACATCGGCAGCTGCTGAATTTGGCACTTCAACATTGGCAGCAGCGGAGCCAAGTGTTTCATTATCTGTTGGGGTATTGTTTGGGTTCTTATTGGGAATTGTTGTTGCTGAAATTGCAGTTGCAGGAGGGTCTTCCTCGGCCTCATCCTCTGGATCCAGGACAAGTGCCTTACACTTATGAGAGTCAGTTTCCCGGGTTTGTTGTGGCCGAGGAAAAGATGGTTCTACGGGTTGTTTCCTTTTCCCTTGCATCTTTAAAGTTATTATGTCATAAGGTGGACATTAAATCAATTTTTTTTTAAAAAAAAGTTTGGCATAACTCACTGTAGTTTCCAGTTTTGATTCCTGTGTCCTCGCGGCCGGCAAAGCCATGTTGATGGGAGTAGGCGAAATGGTCTATCGGTACTTCTTCGCAAACCTGTTGAAGGTCTCGGTTGTGCCACTAGTTGGGCATTCGCATCCATGATCTGCGGGTCACTCTTTTTCTCTGTTGGCATGGAGATGGATCATCAGTTCAATCACAATTATGTTAGAAGGAGCAAAACGATATGTTGGAAAACGGTTACTCTTAATTACAAGAGTTTTAATTACAGTCTTAGGTTTTTTTTTGAGGGCTCCTCGGATTGTTAAGCAAGACTCGGTTAGGATTGATCATTTGACTTATCAGAATCTTTATCAATCAGCTTCATTAAATAGTCACCTAGAGATTCTGTGAAGAGTTGGGCAAAGACCATTCTCCACCATTATGCAAAGTCAGAAACTTGGAGAGGAACTAAAATGTTGAAATTTGAAATCTATCAACTTCCTATTATTTGTAGACGTCAGAGCTGTAATTTCATCCGAGTACAGGTTTGGCCGATTTGCGATCTTGGCTAAAGATTCAAACAGAATTGCGACCCCTTGTACTAATCCAGATTGTTGAGCAAAGCATTAGGGGTTGTACGGCTCAGCTGAAGTTTTGTTATTGGGGGAGGTAGGCTTAACTCCATTGAGCAAGTCTTGAGCTATTAGATCACTGCTCCAAGAGCCAACCAACTCGTCTAGATCAGAGCCAAAGACCAACTCATCCAAAGGGGTCCATACAATCTATCATGATTAGGAAAAATTTGTAGAAAGGGTCCGCTTGACTTCTGAAGATTTGATCAACAATTTGGAAGGCTGAGAGATTGGCGTAAAGAATTGAGATATATTATCCCCATATATGGCTGGGTTAACAGTACGATCGTTTGCCAAGGGAGATTCTAGGTTGAACTCGGGAAAATAATGATTTACCCAAAGGAATAAAATCCAAAGGATCCAAAGATGGTCCTAATATCTCCATTTGCTTTCAGATATTGTACCAAAGTAGAAAGACTCTTAATACAGCAGAGATAAAAAACGAGCTCCTAGATTAACCTTCTTGCTAGAAGTACTTGCAGCTATGTAGTATAAAAATTTTCTTACCATAGCCATTAAGCTAGTGCAAATAAAGAATTTGTAGAAATCGGTAAGAAGGAAAGCTTTATAACTACATCTTCAACCGGACCCCTTCGTTTATTGAAGGTAGCTATGAAACTAGAGTAGGATGAGGTGTTCTTGGTAATCTTGAAACCCATATCTTCAGGTATTTGTGCGAAGAGGCTCGGCAGCTACTTCCCATCGATCGGTAAGCCTAAGATCACCGCAACATCCGGAAAGGTGGGACTTATCATGCGAAATAGGAATACGAAACCATTGATGAATGTGTTTCAAAAACCTATGAGACCGTAAAGAAGTCCTGGGTTGAGTGTAGTTTTCATTTTTAGTTAGGATGATGGCGTCGAAGATGCCTCATTGCCTCCACAAGTTTTCCTTAATTCGCAGCAGCGACTCGGTCAAGCTAGTGAGTATACTGAGTAGAGGGCTTGGGCCATAGCCTGATTTCTTTTAAGCATTTGCGATCGTAAACCATTCAGCAATATTGGTAATTTGAGACTTTCGGGACTTATGCAGTGACTAATAAGGAGTGGCCGTTCCATGGTGATCTTTGAGACTGGGCCAAGAATGACGTTTGGTTATCTTCAACAAAAGGGATGAGAATCTTTGCCGTCTTGGGTTTTGGGCCTTTCTTTGGTTTCTTCTGCACAACCAATGATAAGGATGAAGCTTTATGTTCCGTAAACTTCTTGGCGGCGAAGGTTTTGGGTAAAGATTCGATCGAGGAGCTGGATAAGGAATTGGAAGAAAAAGAACTTTCAAAGGGGTTTATGTTAGTTGAGTGGCTAGGCCTTTGGGAGTTAAAACTTGGAGAAGACATTATGGGGAATGTAAACAGAATAGGTGCTTGAAGATAAGAGAGTGATTGAGTTGGAAGCAAAGACAGGTGGAAAGAAATAAAGAATGTCATTTCGGGTCAAGAAGCGGGTCAAGCAGCGTAAGAGACTGTTATGAATCGCTAGGGTGGAGGCAAAGGTAGTAGAAGCGTTCTAAATTGCGATTGCGATTATGACAATTGTGATTGCGACCATTACAGATACTACGATGCTAATTGTGACTATTGCATTGTAAAATTTTTTTTTTCCACACACAATATGATAAAAAGAAGTATAACTATTATAGAAACAAATAAACAAGTTTCTAACAAATTTGATAGGAAAATATACTATTTTTAGGATAATATAATCAACTTAGAATTTTGAAGAGGAATGCAATTTATTACAATTGTGATCAAGTCACTAATTATCCAATCCTAGGAGGAAACCACTCATTTAGAGATATGATTTTATTACAAAAGAGAATATTATAATAACATATAATTAATATCTTTAGAGTTAAGAAAACTAGGTTTTTTCTTCATATATAAATATAATTAACTGAAAATATTGCTTAAAAAATATTTTAACTATTAATTTCTAATATTAAATTATATATTTTTAAATAAAAATTATTATATATATATATATATATATATATATATAATTTACATTCTTTATTTTTTAAAAAATTAAACCTTAATCACAGTATCTTTTCTCTTTTCAACCTTACAACCATACATAAAAGCTAAAATAATAATAATAATAATAATAATAATAATAATAATAATCAAGATATAATTTTTAGAACACCATTTACTCCTATATAAACCCCATAAAAAAAATCTGAAAACCCATTTTTCCAAAGTTGAGAAGTTACGATAAGTAACTTTTTGGAGGTTTAGATAATTGAGAAGGTTGAAAAGGAAGCTCTATAAATGATGAAGATATTCAATTGTTCTAATTATTGTTTCTTCGACTTCCAGCCTTACATAGACTCTGAAATATGACCGTTGAAGTTCGCAGGCCTTGACTCTTGTGGTTCTCTTTGGATTGCTGGCCTACGATTGGATAGAGAAGTAATAGTCTTCCTTTTTCTCATTTTTCGAAACTTGCACGGAAATAGAAAAGTAGTCGTTTGTTGGTTTACCAACTGTTCAAACTTGTTAGCGTTTCTTTTGCATTTTATCAAATCACTTTTTTGACTTTTTGAATTCATTTATGACACATGCCGAGAAAGCTTTGAAGATATGATACTTCAGAAGAAGTATGTTTCTAGATATAACCCTTTTGGACAGAGTCATCTTTCTGAATGAATAGTATTTGTTTTTGAGGCTCGTCTTTTCCTTCTGACGTGTAGTTTCAACCTTCTGAACTTCTTTTTCTTTTTTGTTTTCGTATGAAATAGCTCAAGATGCACACAAATCATATAATCCATATCAAATATATTCAAATAAAAGAATGAGGGACAACAAGGCTTTGTTGATTCTTAAGTGATTAAGCTATTTGACTAAGATTTTTTTACTCAAAAGAAATTATTTCTCGAAGCAAGTTGTTCATGAACGAAAAGATTTACTTAAATTCTGATTTGATATTCATCAAAACCTTAAAGTTGTTTTTGGTTCATAACCTCAGAACGACTTCTAAAAGACATTAGAGCAAACAATCTCTCCTTTTTTGATAATGACAAATCAGTATTTAAGAAAAGCTTTTTGTTACCGAAAATTTTAAGCAACACAATTTGGTATTTCGAGATTGCTTTCACAAGAGTGATGAAAAACAAAATGAATTCTTTTTCAAATCAGAGAGTTTTGAAAATTATCTAAGTGAGAATGTTTGAATTCTTATATCATACAAAATTATCATTTAAACGTAATACATCAGCTAAATATATCAGAGCAACAGCTCCGGTAATTCAACTAGGATGCATATAATCACAGAATATTTCCATACACATTCCATAATCTTGTACCAGTGTAAGCTGTAACGTCTGAAAATTTTTATCGTTAACAACTGAGTTGTTCGATTTTATCGAATAAGTGAGTTTAATCAGGATTTGATTAGACACTTACTTAAAGCCAATTAAGGGTGATTTGAGAAGATTAGGCTTGATGGAATTAAATTAGAAGCATAGAAAACCCTATAGAAAATTTTCAAGCCAATTTACCGATTTAAAGGAAATCAGTAAGATTTCGGTATTTCAAACTGTCAGAACCGGATCAGTAGAATTTTTTTATAAGTGCCCTAGAATCAACAACTAAGATTTAGCCAAATACGTCGCTCAAGTGGCGCCTAGACAGCCCTTGATGATGGGAAGTAAACCAGATTTTATGACCAAGATTAGGTCCACCAATCAAAATTAAGCAACCTTCAAATATCTTCACTTTTTCTCTTTTTCTTCTCATCAAAATTTCGGCCACTTCCCATCTGCTAAAGGCCTTCTCTTTCTCTCCTCTCTATTCTCATTTCCACTCCATTATCATCCATCTTCAAGTCTCATCCCAAGTCACCACCATCAAAGACACAAAATCAGCATAAATTGCACAAGACAAGGTAGGAAATCCTACTTCTCCTCTTGTTTTCTCTGATTTGGGCCTGTATGTTGGGCATGCATAATCTGAGGTGTTGATATTTTATAGAGTTATAATGATGTTTTATGACTGGTTTTGCATGTTTGTTGTGATTAAAATTGGATTTGGGTTCAAATAGCTTGAAAGAGGAAGACAAATTTAGAAGCTGTTAGGGTTTTCCCTCGGGGGTCCGTATCCCGGAGTGTACGGCTCCACCTACAGCCATTTAAATTAGATTAGACTATTTTTATATGAAACTAGACCTTTCCATACATATATCATATAAGGCCATTGGATTAGTATAGAATTGGTTATGAATTTTTGAAGTTTAACCTAGAAATCTGGATTCCTATCCGGGCAGTATGAGTTGAGAAGGGTGTAACTCACCCTATACAACTTCAAATTGACTGAACCCAAGTTTGTTTGAAAGGTAACATGTAAAGGAATATCCCATAAAAATTTAGAATCAAATTCATAGCTGTTTGGTCCCAGCGCACCAAGGAAGTTGGCTTAAGTCTAAACCGAGCTGAACTAGGATAGTTTAGTAGGACCAAGTTTTGGGACTCATAAGTCAAAATATACTTATGCAAATGACATGAAACTTAATTCATTTGAAAGCTTATTCTGATAGCTTTAATTTGATATAAATTTCGTATGAATTCACCTAGTTTTCTATTTTGAGTGAATTTTTACTTATAAGAACCCACTCGGCCGAGAACAGTAAGGCCTGAGGTAAATTGTTTATATCTAGAGTTATACACATCAAAATGCAATAGAACCCAAAGGGTTAGAATCTAGATATATGAGGTTATAACATATCCAAAAAGTAGATTTAAATGAGTTGAATTGAATGAGAAGTGAGGCATACCAAATTCGGGCAGAACAAAGGGGGTTAAACTGAAACTCTATTGATGTTTAATCTGAAATTGTTGATTGATGCTGTCAATGTATATGTATAATTGCTGGTCTATATTGAAATTGCAAGCAGTACAAATGTACTGACTGTCTGGTACTATTCATGGGGAAGTGGACTCGATCCGTTATGCTGCCGAAATTTTAGTAAGAAATTCATATGTTATGAAATTTATGACAACTTGAGTACATCATATGTAAAGGGACAAGTTAGATGTGCATTCATTTCATGACATTATAAAGAATTCCACATCACTTGGGCTAGCCCCAGAATAAATTAAGTGTAATAGATCAGTGGGAAAGTCGGGAAAAGTAAACCCAGCCATCCTGTATAGGAACGAGCTCGGCCTTGAAAAGCGGACTATTACGCAGGAGTATATGGCCAAAGACTCCCAGGGGACCAAGGATGGAAATAAGTTCTAATAGGCTAAAGTCTTCAAGAATGATATGCATTCCTAATTTTCACATTCATATGCATAGTGTAATGCTTATTAATTAACTGTCCTAGATACCTGTTTATTTTTCGTGATATGCTATTGCTCCTTTACAATTACTGTTTAATTGCATTAGTGTTTCTGTTAATTAAAATTGAGCTTGTTTCGGTGTATGTTTCTCAATAAGTAATTAAGTTAAATATCATTTTATGTTGTGCCACTGGAAATTTTTGAAAGACCAAAACAACTGGGAATGACAGCGATGACAGATGTATAGAACTAGGAATTCCTACTGAGAAATTTCTATTTCTCACCCTACTGTATATTACCGCATCAGTCTGAAACTATGGAGCACACAGCGATAGGAGTTCTATCCATTGAGTTCCCCGAGCTTCACATCCACATTAACCCGTTTCTAGATTCTGTATATATATCTGGCAGGTGCCAGTTTCGTCTGTATTTCTTTTTCCAAAGAGACTTCGCCGTACCACTTATGCACCCACTGTTTGACCCCGCTGTCTCGTATATTGCCATTCCTCTTCATATGGCCCATCCATTTCCACCTCTTCCAGCAGCAGCAGCAACACCAGCAATAGCAGCAGCCTCAGCTCCTATGGCCCCTCTTACTTCACCACCACAACCGATGCTTTCCGCCTCGACGTCAGAGGAGGATCCATCTGAGGCAGTGAGTTCCTCCTCATCCTCTGCTTCCAGCGCGGGCCACCCTCCTGCAGATGCACCCATAGCGAATGGGTTTCTTTCTTCAGATTTCGATTAGATAGTGGGTTTTCCATAATGGTAGTAGATGTACATAATGACCCTCTTTTGGCAGTCTGGGTCATGGATGGATGGGTAGATATTAGGAGATGCACATGAAATGTCCCATGGGGACCACTTGGGATACTGTTCATAGAAACTAGCTGTTTCGTTTTGTATTAGCGGCCTCATTTTGTCACTTGTGTCATTTTGACAAACTTTAAAATCAGATATCTATGTATATGTTTATGATACCATTTGCAGTTGTTCTGTCCTTATTGTATTCTTATTTATGTTACGTTATTTACAGTATACCGATTAACTAGTATTTATTCCGCCGTCACGCAGGAAATTTTGTTACACGATTAAGTATTCTTATGCGAGTAATTAATACTAATACAGAAAATAGAATTAAACCAATATTACGCGTAATCACTTATCGGATAATTTATTATGATTTAAGCATAGTACTTTGTCTAGTAAGGTGTTACATTTTTGGTATCAGAGCAGTTCATCCTAATATCGGCCTGAGGATTGGATTGACTATGCTTCACATATGCTCTGTATTCTCTAGATCTTATTATGTTCTGAGTCTTGTCCATATGAATAGGACGTATATGAAGGAGTTTGCCTAACTGTATGCTATTATTTACTAGCACACCGAACTTAGTATTAAGCCTGATCAACTCGATTACTCTTGTTTTGTGTGTTCAGAACTTAATGGCTTCTGGAAGGCGAGGTAGACCGCGAGCTTCCCCAGCCCAAGAGGAATCCACGAGTTCCTGACAATGCGAGAGATGGCGCATGCTATGTGCAAACAAGCAGCTCCGGCAACTCAAATGATGGGTCATTTGCTATGGAATGGCCTTGGGATGGATTTGGAATACCTCAAATTTACTGAGTTTCGAAAGGCTAATCCACCCAACTTCAGGGGAGCCTTTGGCCCAGATAAAGTAGATGAATGGGTTAAAGCTATGGAAAAGATTTTCTCCGTGTTAGATTGCACAGGCCGTCAAAAGGTGACTTTTGCCACCTATATATTAGAAGCTGATGCAGAATTCTGGTGGAACGGTGCATGGCGATTATTAGAAGGATCCCAGACAGAAATCACTTGGGACATATTCAAAGATGTATTCTACTAAAAGTATTTTCCCGCGTCTGTTCGCAATGCCAAGGAGTTAGAATTCATGCACCTCCGTCAAGGAAATAGTAACATGTCGGAGTACATTGCTAAATTTGAGGAGTTGTGCAAATTTTCCACTATTTATCAACGGAAGCTCGATGAAGCATGAAAATGTATGAAATTTGAAAGCGAACTAAGAGAGGACATTCTTGCCACCATAGGACCAATGGAGATCACAGGCTTCCCTACCTTGGTAAACAAATGCCGCTTAGTGGAGGACTGCAATAAGAAGTTAGTTGCTGCTAGAGCATCTGGCAACAACTTTAAAAGGGGACTAGCTCCACAAGGTTCGAGGTTCAAGCCTAACTTACAATAGTGGAGGAAGTTCCAGCCGGCAAGTAATAAAGTCAAGCAACCTCAAAGGCCTTTTGGGAACCAGATTTGCAGCCAGTGCGGCAGGAATCATGGCGACCGCCCTTGCTTGGCAGGTCAAAATGTCTACTTTGGATGTGACAAACCAGGCCACAGAATCTATGAATGCCCCACCAGAAATTCTCAATCGACTCCTAGGCCGCAATGCCAATGAAGAGTTTTCACTATGGATGCACAGGAGGTCAAAAGGTCAGAAGATTTGATCCAAGATACGTGTGAAGTAAATGATAAGACCTTAACCATTTTATACGATTCAGGTGCATCTCATTCTTTCATCTCTCATGATTGCATGATAGCCCTGCAGCTACCTATTTATGAATTACCTTATGACCTCCTAGTTTCTACTCCTACAAATGAGCCTGTTAGAACTAACCATATCTGTATGAATGTCCCGTATCAAATAGGAGGTCTAACCTTTCTGGCTAATTTAATTTGTCTTCCCTTGTCTGGACTTGACATCATTTTGGGTATGGATTGGCTCTCTGCCAACCAAGCCCTGCTAAATTGCTCCGATAAATCCATTATACTCCCCGTTGTTTCATCTTCTGAATCAATAATCTCCGTCAGTCTTTATTTAAATTCCTTAACAGTGCGCCCTTGTGGGAATAGAAGTCAAGGGTATATTTTCTTATCAACTAGCATAATAGAGGTTGATCAGGAGTTAAACAACATTCCAATTGTAAGGGAATATCCTGATATGTTCCTCGAAGATATCCCTGAGTTTCCTCCTGAGAGAGAGGTTGAGTTTACCATCAAATTAGTGCCAGGAGTTGGACCAATATCTCTAGCACCATACTGCATGTCACCCTTGGAACTGGCTGAACTTAAGTAGATTAAAGAACTCCTGGAAAAGAAATTTATTAGGCCAAGTGCATCACTGTGGGGAGCCCCAGTCTTGTTAGTTAAGAAAAAAGATGGAGGCATGCGACTCTATGTAGATTACAGGTAGTTAAATAAGGTGACAATCAAGAACAAATATCCATTACCAAGGATTGATGATCTTATGGATCAACTACAAAGGGCTACTATATTTTCCAAGATTGATCTACAGTCTGGATATCACCAGATTCGGGTTCGAGAAGAAGATATTCCGAAGACGGCGTTTCAAACTCGTTATGGATGTTATGAATACTGTGATGTCCTTCGGATTGACAAATGCACCGGCAATATTCATGGATTACATGAACCGAATATTCAGGCTATATCTTAATAAATTTATGGTGGTGTTCATTGACGACATACTTGTCTACTCGAAGATGGAACAGGAGCACGCTGAACATTTGCAAGTAGTTCTGCAAATTCTAAGAAAGATGCTAAGTTATCCAAATGTGAATTTTGGATGAAAGAAGTAAAGTTTCTCGGTCACGTGGTATCCCATGGAGGAATTTCAGTGGATCCTAGTAAGGTAGAAGCAGTATTAAACTGGGAACGACCAACGACAGTTACGGAAATCAGGAGCTTCTTAGGGTTGGCAGGATACTACAGAAGATTTGTTAAGAACTTCTCTCAAATAGCTCTACCTTTAACCAAATTAACCAGAAAGAACGCCCCATTTGAATGGACACCCGAGTGCGAGCAGAGCTTCCAAGAATTAAAGGAAAAGTTGACAACAGCGCCAATACTTATTTTATCGGATCCTCATAGACCGTTCGAAGTGTACTGTGATGCTTTAAGAAAGGATTGGGGTGTGTGTTAATGCAGAATAGAAACGTCGTGGCATATGCTTCCAAGCAATTGAAAACTCATGAAAGAAACTATCCAACGCATGACCTTGAGCTGGCAGCGATAGTGCTTGCCTTGAAGATGTGGAGACATTATCTCTATGGAGTGAAGTTTGAAGTATTTTCTGATCACAACAGCTTGAAATACCTTTTTGATCAGAAGGAATTAAACATGAGGCAGTAAAGGTGGATGGAGTTTCTTAAAGATTACGAGTTCAACCTGAAGTTCCATCCAGGCAAGGCAAACGTGGTAGCAGACGCCCTAAGCAAAAAATCCTTAACAGTGGCATGGATGATGATCAAAGAAGCAGAACTTATAGAAAGTTTCCAAACCCTCAACTTGGGGATCTCTGTAACCCCCAGTGCCATTCAAATGCACCAACTTAAGATAACTAGTACTTTTAAAGACCAAATCCAGCAAGCACAACAAGGGAATGATGACTTCCAGCATACAGTGCGACTGGTACAATCCGGCAAGCTAACAGGATTTTCCTAAGACACAGACGAAATATGGCAATATCATGGGAGGATATGTTTACCTAAAGAGGATAACCTCAGAAGGAAGGTCATGGAGGAAACCCATAAGAGTGAGTTTACTATACATCCTGGCATTTATAAGATGTATCAAGACCGCAAGAAGATGTTTTGGTGGCCAGGCCTTAAAACAGATGTGGCCAATTTTGTGAATAAATGTTTAACTTGCCAGAAAGTGAAGATAGAGCATCAGAAGCTAGCAGGAACATTACAACCCTTGGAAATTCCGGAATAGAAATGGGAAAGCATTTCTATGGATTTTGTGATGGACTTACCAAGAACCCCCTCAGGATATGACGCCATATGGGTCATAGTGGACAGACTAACCCAGTCAGCTCACTTTTTACCCATTCGAGCGAATTCTCCTCTAGAAAAGTTGGCTCAACTATATATTCAAGAAGTAGTCCAGCTACATGGTATCCCTTCAACAATCATTTCCGATCGAGATCCAAGGTTCACCTCACGGTTTTGGGGAGCACTCTAGAAGGCATTCGGTACTAAACTATGTCTAAGTACTGCATATTATCCGCAATTGGATGGCCAAACAGAGAGGACGATTTGGACTTTGGAAGATATGTTGCGGGCATACATTCTGGAACAACGGGGGAATTGGGATCGATACATACCGCTGGCCGAGTCGGCCTACAACAACAGTTACCATGCTAGCATCGACATGGCTCTATATGAGGCTTTATATGGGCGAAAGTGTCAATCTCCCTTATGTTGGTATGAACCAGGAGAACAGAGTTTGTTGGGTCCAGAACTAGTCAGACAAACTACAGAACAAATCAAAAGAATCCGTAGCAAAATACTTGCGGCTCAGAGTTGTCAAAAGAGCTACGCGGATATCAGGAGGAAACCCTTGGAATTTCAAGAAGGAGACCATGTGTTGCTAAAAATAACACCCACAACTAGGGTGGGTAGAGCCATTAAAGTCAAAAAGCTAAGCCCTCGCTTTATAAGTCTCTTTCAAATTTTAAAGCGAGTTGGGCCAATTGCATATTGAGTTGCCTTATCTCGACACCTATCTAATCTTCATGATGTTTTCCACATTTCGTAACTCAGAAGATACTAGCTGGATCTTGCTCACCTGTTGGAACCTGAATCAATCCAATTAAGAGATGACTTGACTTTTCATGTACCCCCGGCACGATAGTGGATAGGAGCATCAAACACCTTTGGAACAAAACTGTACAATTAGTGAAGGTAGCATGAGGATATGAAGACTCGGCAGATTGTACATGGGAGTTAGAATTTGATATGAGGAGAGAACATCCCAAATTATTCTCAGATATTAAATTTTGAGGACAATTTTTTTTTAGGAGGGTAGAAATGTAACGTCCGAAAATTTTTACCGTTAACAACTGAGTTGTTCGATTTTATCGAATAAGTGAGTTTAATCAGAATCTGATTAGACACTTACTTAAAGCCAATTAGGGGTGATTTGAGAAGATTAGGCTTGATGGAATTAAATTACGAGCATAGAAAATCCCACAGAAAATTTTCAAGCCAATTTACCGATTTAAGGGAAATCGGTAAGATTTCGGTATTTTAAACTGTTGGAACTGGATCAGTAGAATTTTTCTGAGTGCCCTAGAATCAACGGCTAATATTTAGCCAAATACCTCTCCCAAATGGCACCTAGAGAGCCCTTGATGATGGGGAGTAAACCAGATTTTATGACCAAGATTATGTCCACCAATCAAAATCAAGCAACCTTCAAATATCTTCACTTTTTCTCCTTTTCTTCTCATCAAAATTTTGGCCACTTCCCATCTGCCGAAGGCCTTCTCTTTCTCTCCTCTCTACTCTCATTTCCACTCCATTATCATCCATCTTCAAGTCTCATCCCAAGTCACCACCATCAAAGACACAAAATTAGCATAAATTGCATAAGACAAGGTAGGAAATCCTACTTCTTCTCTTGTTTTCTCTGATTTGGGGCTGTATGTTGGGCATGTATAATCTGAGTGTTGATGTTTTATAGAGTTATGATGATGTTTTATGACTGGTTTTGCATGTGTGTTGTGATTAAAATTGGATTTGAGGGCAAATAGCTTGAAGGAGGAAGACAAATCTAGAAGTTGTTAGGGTTTTCCCTCGGCGGTCCGTACGACGGAGTGTATGGCTCTACCTACTGCAGTTTAAATTGGATGAAACCATTTTTATATGAAACTAGACATCTAGGGCTTTCCATAAATATATCATATAAGGCTATTGGATTAGTATAGAATTAGTTATGAATTTTTGAAGTTTAACCTAGAAATCTGGATTCCTATCCGGATAGTATGGGTTAAGAAGGGTGTAACTCACCCTATACAACTTCGAATTGAGTGAACCCAAGTTTTTTTGAAAGATAACATGTAAATAAATATTCCATAAAATTTTCAGAATCAAATTCATAGCCGTTTGGTCCCAGTGCACCAAGGAAATTGGCTTAAGTCTAAATTGAGCTGAACCAGGATAGTTTAGTAGGACCAAGTTTTGGGACTCATAAATCAAAATATACTTATGCAAATGACATGAAACTTAATTAATTTGAAAGCTTATTCTGATAACTTTAATTTGATATAAATTTTGTATGAATTTATCAATTTTTCTATTTTTAGTGAATTTTTACTTATAAGAACCCAATTCTGGCTGAGAACATGGCAGTCTGAGGTAAATTATTTATATCTAGAGTTATACATATCAAAATGAGATCGGACCGAAGGGTTAGAATCTAGACATATGAGGCTATAACATATCCAAAAATTAGATTTAAATGAGTTGAATTATATGAGAAGTGAGGCATACCAAATTCGGGCAGAACAAAGGGGGTTAAATTGAAACTCTATTGATGTTTAATTTGAAATTGTTGATTGATGCTATGAATGTATATGTATAATTGTTCGTCTATACTGAAATTGCAAGTTGTACAAATGTACTAGTTATCTGGCACTATTCATGGGGAAGTGGACTCGATCTATTATACTGCCGAAATTTCGGTAAAAAGTTCATATGTTATGAAATTTATGACAACTTGAGTACATCATATGTAAAGAGACAAGCTAGATGTGCATTCATTTCATGACATTATAAAGAATTCCACATCACTTGGGCTAGCTCTAGAATAAATTAAGGGGAATAGATCAGTGGGAAGGTCGGGGAAAGTAAACCCGGCTATCCTGTAAAGGAACGAGCTCGGTTCTGAAAAGTAAACTATTACCCAAGAGTATATGGCCAAAGACTCCCATGGGACCAAGGATGGAAATAAGTTCTAATAGGCGAAAGCCTTCAAGAATGAGATGCATTCCTAATTTTCACCTTCATATGCACAGTGTAATGCTTATTAATTGACTGTCCTAGATACCTGTTTATTTTTCGTGATATGCTATTGCTCCTTTACAATTACTGTTTAATTGCATTAGTGTTTCTATTAATTAAAATTGAGCTTGTTTTGGTGTATGTTTCTCAATAACTGATTAAGTTAAATATCATTTTGCATTGTACCATTGGAAATTTTTGAAAGATCGAAACAACTGGGAATGACAGCGATGAGAGATGTATTGAACTAGGAAATCCTATTGAGAAATTTCTATTTCTCACCCTACTGTATATTACCACATCATTCTCAGACTATGGAGCACGCAGCGACAGGAGTCCTATTCATTGAGTTCCACGAGCTTCACATCCACATCGACCCATTTCTAGATTCTGTATATATATCTGGCAGGTGCCAGTTTTTTCTGTATTTCTTTTTCCAGAGAGACTTCGTCGTACCACTTTTGCACCCATTGTTTGACCTCGTTGTCCCGTATATTGCCATTCCCTTTCATATGGCCCATCCATTTTCTCCTCCTCCAGCAGCAGCAGTAGCACCAGCGGCAGTAGCAACCCCCACTCCTATGGCCCCTCTTGCTTCACCACCACAGCCGATGCTTTCCGCCTCGACGTCAGAGGAGGATCCATCTGAGGCAGCGAGTTCCTCCTCGTCCTCTGCTCCCAGCGCGGGCCACCCTCTTGCAGATGCACCCATGGCGAATGGGTTTCTTTCTTCAGATTCCGGTTAGATAGTGGGTTTTCCATAGTGGTAGTAGATGTACAGAATGACCCTCTTTTAGCAGTCTGGGTCATGGATGGGTAGGTAGATATTAGGAGATGCACATGAAATGTCCCATGGGGACCACTTGGGGTGCTGTTCATAGAAACTGGTCATTTTGTTTTATATTAGCGGCCTCATTTTGTCACCTTGTATCATTTTGACAAACTTTAAAATCAGATATCTATGTATATGTTTATGGTGTCATTTGCAGTTGTTCTGTCCTTATTGTATTCTTATTTATGTTATGTTATTTACAATATACCGATTAACTAGTATTTATTCCGCCATCACGCAGGAAATTTTGTTACGCAATTAAGTATTCTTACGCGAGTAATTAATACTAATACAGAAAATAGAATTAAACTAGCATTACATGTAATCACTTATCGAATAATTTATTATGACTTAAGCATAGTATTTTGTCTGGTAAGGTGTTACATAAACTCTGTGTAGCTAAACAATCATCATCTCAATCAGTTTAACTTATCAGAACAAATATCAGAGCATTTAAGATTATTAGAGCATATATCAGAGCATTCAAAGATTCATTTAACAAATTATATACTAGATATAGCTGCACACAAAAAAAAATATATCAAGAGATATGAAATTATAATTATAACTGAACTACAGCAATATAAGAATAAAAAAAAAATGATGTTCCTGAATTGTAAAGACAAGTATAAAGGAAGTGTTTCTGGAATGTAGAAAAATTAAATGAGTCAAAAAACAAATATGAGTCCTAAGGTGTATGCATGCATGCTTCCCCTCAATGTACGCTCCCCTTCAGCTTAAGCATTCTTGAATATCTTCTCCCCTTTTGACATCATCAAAAAAATGAGAATGTGGGATCATAGAAGGGCCATCACTAGTTGCCTTTTACTTTCTAAATGGTCTTTAGAATCTACAAGAGAAGATTCTTTATCTTATCCATTCGGCAATCCATCCTTTGCTGATGAGCTTGAAGTTCAGCATGATTGGCCAAGATAGTGTGTTGATTGACCAAGAGTAGATCCATCTAGACTTCAGAAGCATTGGGAAAAACTTCAGCAGATAAAGGGTCTTCGGAAGGCAACTTTTCAGTATGCTGAGTGTGATTTGCTAAGAATTGTTAGGGCTCAAAAATAGTAGGAGTAGCTGTTCTATCATATCTTGGTGTTGAGGTAAGCAACAGCAATGTCTAAGCAGTGACAGGAGTAGCAGGAGCATCTTGAGATGCTGTGGCAAAGGTTGGATAAGGCATTAGAGTGATCAGAGGAACAATTTGAGACTCAGCAATAGAAGCTTCAATTTTTGGTTCTACTACCAGGACAAGTGTTCTTTTAGGTTCTGGTCTTTTTGGTGCAGACTTAGTTGGATGAACTAATGATTCTTCTTGGGTCAAGGGAATCAATGGCAATCTTGGTGGTGGTATAGAAGGTTGTGCTGGTCTTCTTGAAGGTTCTTCATAAGGTAGAACAACCTTTCTTATTTCAGAAGGTGGATTGACTTCTTCAATAATTATGAAGTCTTGTTCTACTTCCAAAGATGCTGATGAGCTTCTTGTCCCTCTAATAAAGCCACAACTTTAGTAGCTTTGTCTTTTTGCCTTTGCAACCATGCATCAATTCTCCAGAGGGTTGCACAGGGGCTTTCTTGAATGGCTTCTTCCTCTTTCTAATTATCTTAGGGTCCTTACTACTCTTTGAAGCTTTTGCTTCATGTTGTTCCTCTTGAGGAGGCTATTCCCTGATGGTAATCCCCTTTTCCTTAGGTCTAGAGGGTTTGGGTACAAATTTTGTAGGTACAGCAGCATTCATAAGTTGTGCAGCAATAGCTGATGCTTTAACTTCTACACTAGAGGAGGAAGATTTAACAAGTTTCAGCAATATTCTTTTGCTGACTCTTCTCTCCTCAGGACAGGTGAGAGATTTCTCTCATGCCTCTTTTTCATTCTCACCTCTTCAAAAGGTTTGGAAATATCCTTCTGGACGGAGGTTAGTTTTCTCTTCTTCTCTTTCTTTTCTTTGTTCTTCTTTTTTCTTCTTCTTTTCTTCTTCTTTCTTCTTCTCCTCTTTCTTCTTCTTTTTGTTCTCTACCTTCTTGAGGCCTTAGGGTTTCAGACCCATAGCAGAGAAGGTTTTCATGGTGGTGGCTAGGTGTTTCTCACCCTTCTTGTGTCCATCACCAGAAAGTTGTGCTCTCTCAAAGATATGCATTAGGAGCATGCCATAAGGCAAAGCAGCATGGCTCCTTCTAGCATCATCCAAAGCAGAAAGCAAGTAATCCAGAATTAACCTGACCAGGTTTATCCTTCTTCTGGTCATGAGTTAGAACATGACCATTTAGTCTACTTGGTTATAACATCAGTGTTTCCCATCCTTGGAAGCATTGTGTGTTGCATTACAGAGTAAATAGCCCTGACATTTAAAATGAGAGAGGATATGTGAATGTTTCTTACTTGCATGTCTTTTCTACCCGTAAGAACTTCAGAGACTTCCTCTTCTGTGGCTTCAAGTTGCTCCCACCATCTTGAACCACCTCTGCATAGAACCCCTTTATTAGGAGTGTTGGTGATATGACCAAGATCAAAGGGAAGCACTTAGATCTCAAAGCTCCCAATGATGCTTCTCAAAGATGTATCGTCTTCATCAACAGGCGCGAGAGTGCTATAGAATGCGGCAATAGCTCTAGTGTACACATCTTCAGATATTTTCAGAAAATCATTCCATCCTTGGAACTTGAACACTTATGTAATTGGAGGCAAGGTTGAAGAGTTTTCCAACTCAAAGCTTCTTCCAAAAGCAATAGGCCAAATAAAGAACTGCTTATGAAATCCGGTCTGCATTTCCTCATCATCAAAGATGTAAGGAACACTGAAGTCTCCTTTCTTGGACATGATGTGCAGAATGAGTAGAAGAATGGAGGTGAAGGAAGGAAGATGTTTGGGCTAGGTGTATTAAAAGTGGTATGAAGGTTGAAGGTTTTGAAAGAAGAATATGAACAGTGAAAGGTTTTTCTCTATGACTTGGAAAGTGAAAGATTGATGTGATAGGTAAAGGTTAATAAAGGAAACCAATGGTTAAAGTATGTGAATGGTTTCGAATGAAACCTTATCTTTTTCAGGGTAAGTGAGTCTTTTGGTATTTCCTGCTTCTTCAAATCGTGGCAATCATATGATAGTGGAGGTTATCCAAATAACACACATCAAGATATAGTTTCATTCTTCCAAAAACTAGACTATTCAAAATCTATGACCATCTTTTTGGAGAAATATGAAGTTAATGCCTATGAGAAAGTTCATTTCTTGAATCTATCATTCTAAAGCTATTCTTCTCAATCTGATTTTTACCCTGATCTGAAGTAATCTTTTTGAATCATATGAGGAGACTTTCTGAGATGGCTCTGTAAGTCTCTCTTGATGTAACTTTTCTGAAGCATACATTGACATTGAAGAACTTTATCCAGAAAGCAAATCCCATTGAGATGCGACAATCTTAGCTTTGACTTTAGCTCACGAAGGAAGGAGGAACCAGATGCAATGTATATGAATGATCAAAAACTAATCAAGTTCAAAAGGTTCCTTATCTAACAAAAATGATCTTTTGCTAAGGGTTTTGTAAAAATGTCAGTAATCTGACTTTTTGTATTAATAAATCTTAGCCCAATGTCTCCTTTCTGAACATGATCTCTTATGAAATGATGCTTTATGTCAATATGCTTAGATCTAGAATACTGAATGGGATTCTTTGTGAGATTAATTGCACTAGTAGTGGTTTTTCCAAGAAAAAGAACAGCAACCACTAGTGTTTTTTCTTTCAAATCTGTCTCCAGCAAAATTAGCATCACAGTAACCTGTAATATTACAAAAAGTACCTTTCTTGTATCAGATACCAAAATTAATAGTACCAACTAAATATCTTAGAATTCTTTTGATAGCACTTAAGTGTGATTGTTTAAGATTAGATTGGAATCTAGCACAGATTCCCACACCTAATTGTAAATCAGGTCTACTAGCAGTAAGATATAATAGTGATCCAATCATACCTCTATAGAGAGTTTTAGAAACCTTTTCACCATCTTCATCATCTTCTAAAACTTGACAATGATACATAGGAGTATTGATGCTCTTGGCCTTGTCCATATCAAACTTTCTAAGCAAATCCTTAACATATTTTTCTTGATGAATCATGATTCCATCTTTCTCTTGTTTGATTTGTAGTTCAAGAAATAATTTTGGTTCTCCCATCATGCTCATCTCAAATTCTCCTTGCATAAGATAAGAGAAATTCTTGCACAAACTTTGATTAGTTGCTCCAAAAATAATATCATTAACATAAATTTGATCAATCAGAAAATCATATTTATCATGAAGAATGAATAAAGTAGTATCAACTTTTCCTTTTACAAAACCATTTTTTATCAGAAAAGAACTGAGTTTATCATACCAAGCTCTAAGAGTTTGTTTTAAACAATGTAGAGCTTTTGAAAGCTTAAAGACATGACGAGGAAAGTTTTCATTTTTCAAAACCAGGAGGTTGATTAACATAAACTTCCTCAGATATGAAACCATTTTAAAAGGAAGATTTCACATCCATTTGAAATAACTTAAAACCTTTGAATGAAGCATAAGCAAGTAATATTCTGATGGCCTCCAATCTTGCTACAGGGGCAAAAGTCTCATCATAGGCAATGCCTTCTTGCTTATTGTAACCTTGAGCCACTAGTCTTGCTTTATTTCTGATAACTTTTCCATCTTCATCAAGCTTATTTCTGAACACCCATTTAGCCCTAATAGCTGATTGTCTTTTTGGTAGTAGGATAAGGGTCCAGACTTTGTTCTTCTCGAACTAAGATAATTCATCTTTCATGTCTTCAATTTAGTATTGATCCGTAAAGGCCTCGTCAATACTTTCTGGTTGAACTTTAGAGATAAGAGTGAGATTAGAATCATTTTTAAGTGAAGATCTCGTTTTAATTCCTTAAGATTGTTCACCAATAATTTGGTTTTAAGAAACAACTCTCAAGTTTCTTACACCAGTGTATCTTTGCTTCAGAGGGATATCTTCTAGTTCTTCAAAAGTATCATCAGAAACATGTTGATGTGAAGGAACTTCATAAACATTATCATGATCATCTCTAGCAGCAATTTGAAGGTTTTGTTGATTTTGGGAATTGTCATTCAACGACATATTTTCTATTTCTACTTTTAGATTAGCAACCTTCTGATTCAGGTTATTTTTCTTTTCCATAAAGCTTATGTTGATTGTTTCTTGCACAACTTGAGACTTCTTATTGAACAGCCTGTAAGCTTTTAAAATGGAAGAATACCTTAGCAAGATTCCAGGATCAGATTTGGGATCAAACTTTGAAAGTTTGTCCTTAGTATTCAGTATAAAACATTCAGATCCAAAAATATGAAAATAAGAAATGTTGGGTTTTCTTTCTTTCCATAATTCATAGGGAGTTCTCTTAAGAATGGGCCTTAAGAAAATAAGATTTTGAATATAGCAGGCAGTGGCCCAAAAACCTTTTGATAAACCGCTTTCAAATAGCATAGTTTTGGCTATTTCTTGCAACGATCTATTCTTCCTTTCCACTATCCTATTTTGCTAAGGAGTTCTAGGAGACGAGAAGTTATGAGAAATGCCATTTTCATTACAAAAGTTTTCAAAATAATGATTTTGAAATTCTCCACCATGATCTGATTTGATGGAAGTGAGGTAAAAACCTTTTTTATTTTGAATTCTTTTTTAGAAAGATTTGAAGGCCTCACAAGCTTTATCCTTATGGATTAGGAATATAACCCATGTGAATGTTGAATAATCATCCATAATAACTAAACCATATTTCTGACTGCTTAGACTAGCAATGCTAGTTAGTTCAAAAAGATCAAGATATAAATGCTCAAGTGGTCTAGTACTTGAAACTACATTTTTGCTGTGAAAAGAACTTTTGGTTTGTTTGCCTGTAAGACAAACTCACAAGAGGAATCATTTTCAAAATCGATTTAGGCAAACCTATGACTAGTTATTTCTGAGAGATCTAAGAAATCAATTTCATATGAGCGTGACCAAACTTCTTGTGCCACAACCACTTTTCATCCATGAAAAAAGCTAAGCATTTTACATTATGGTCTAAAAGGTCATCTAGATATAACATATAAGTATTGTTATGCCTGTTAGTAGTAAGAATGATCTTATCATTTATGAAGTCCTTAATAATGTATTATGAGGATTCAAACACAGCTTTGTAGCCTTGGTCATAGAATTGACTAATGTTCAGAAGATTGTGAGTCAATCCTTCTACTAATATAACATCATTTATCATATTGGGATTGTTCTTACCAACATTACCTATACCAATAACTTTGGATTTGATACTGTTGGCAAATTTAACTATTCTAACATCCTTGGGTCTAAGGTTTCTAAACTAGGATTTATTTTTAGTCATGGTTTCTAAACTAGGATTTATTTTTAGTCATGTGTCTGGAGCACCCACTGCCCAGATATCACTTCTTTTCCCTTTGATGTATTGATTTAAGGCACACCTGTATCAGAACCAATTTTAACTTCAGGTACCGATGTCTTCTTAGATCCTTTTGGATTAGCAGATTTCTTGGCCTTTTTCACTTTCTGTCATTTTGCTTTCTTTCTGGAGAAGCATTTTTCAGAAATGTGACCCTTTTTTAAATAATAAATACATGTAGGATTCTAATTTGAGAGATCTTTGGATGATTTTCCACCATCTTCCTTCTCAATGCGTAAATCAGTTTTGTCTAGATAAGGTTTCTAGCCACCAAGCACAAAGTCTAGATTTTTGGAGCCATTTACCATTTTCTCAAGAGGTGATTTGAGAAGGTTAGCAATTTTCTCAAAACTCAGAAGCATCAGAAGATGTCCTAGATTGAGTTTCAGAAACTTTGCTTTTTAAGGATGTTACTTCCTTTTGAAGAAGAATGTTGTCATTTTGTATTTTATTCTTTTCATGCCCAACCTTTTCTTTCTCAATCTTGAGTTTTTCAAACTCCTAAGATAGTTTTTGAAAATCCTTTTTCAGAAAGGCATAATGAGAAGCAAGAGACTTGGAATCATCTTAGAGCTCATCATAAGCTTTTTAAAGATTTTCAAAAGTAAGTTCTGGTTTAGAATCATATGCCTTAATTTCTCCATCTGAAATAATGCTAGTCATGAAACATGCTACAAGTTCTTCTTCTTGTGATTTGTCATTTTCATGTTCTCCATCTAGATCTTCCCAAGTGACCATCATAGCCTTTTTCTTCAAAGTCTTCTTCTTTGCATCTTTCTTTAATTTAGGACATTCTAATCTGATATGCCTAGGTTCCTTACATTCGAAGCATATCACTTCATTTGTTTTGACCATGCCCTTTTTGTCCTTTTTAGGGACAAAATTCTTCTTTTTCCTTCTGAGCCATGCTTTTTGATATTTTCCTTGCCAAGTGTGCAATTTCATTATTATCATCATGGGAATCAGGATCACAGGAGATATCATCTTCTTTATCTGATTCTCCTGTAGCTTTCATGGCTTTGGAGGAGCTGGATCTCTTCTGAGTAGATTTTAGGGCAATGGATTTACCCTTGTTTGATTCCTCAGAGATTTCCTTCAGTTCAATCTCATGAGTCTTTAAAGACCCGATGAGAGCATTCAAGCTAAGTACATTCAAATCCTTAGCTTCTTGAATGGCTGTAACTTTGGGATGCCGAGCCTTTAAAAGACTCCTTAGAATCTTTCTTACCATTTTTGCATGTGAGTATCTTTTGCCCAAAGCTTTTAACTGATTTATGATGTGCATAAACCTAGTTGTCATTTCATCAATGTTCTCATGCTCTAGAATTTTGAACATTTTATATTGATAAACCAACATGCTGATCTTGGTTTCTTTGACTTGACCTATCCCTTCATGAAGCACTTGAAGTCTATCCTAGATTTCTGCGATAGAATCACAGGATATGATTTTGTCATATTCGCTTTTGCTCAAGGCACATGTGAGCAGGTATTTTTCCTTGGCATTCATTTGAACTTTCATTTTGTGCTGATCAGTCCATTCATTTCTAGGAATGGTTTTGACTATAATTGGTAGATGATATTCTAGATCAGCAACTACTTGTGGTGCTAGTTGCTCAACTGTGGGTACATAGTCACTATTTTCTATTATCTCCTCCATGTCCATACTTGTGGACTTAATAAAAAGTCTCATTCTTTCCTTCTAGTATGGATAATTCTCACTATTAAAGTAACGAGGATGATTTATAAAGTGACTCTCTGCAATGTGATGTATTTGTTGAGCCATTTCATAGGATCTTTAACCTCTGCAACCGTTTGGAAGCTCAACCCCAGAGTTAGGCTCTAATGCCAATTGTTGGGAGAGATGACACGAGAAGAGGGGGTTGAATCGTGTCTTTAACAAAATTTGAATAACCTGAAAAACTTATTTAAAAGACTTATCTCAAGTCTAAAACTTGAATTGCGGAAGCAATTTGTTAAATTATAAAACTAGTTTGTTTTATCTAAAACTAGGTATGAACAATTCAAGGTTAGTATGCAAAGAAGGAAACTTATGTGATTAATCTAAATAGCAAAATAGATAATAGAAGAATAACACAAGAAGTTTTTATACTAGTTTAGCCAACCACTTACCTACTCCCAGTCCCCAACTTTTAGTTGAGATTTCATAAATTGCAAATATTCCTTGTTCAAGCTTCTCCAAGCTTCTTACAAGCGAGCAGTCTTTCCTCAAGCCTCTCCAAGTTTTACAACGAGTAGTGTTTGTCCTTGCCTCTCCAAGCTCAAACTAACCACTACTGGGTCTAAATACAATTTGTGAGATTGATAAATTTTGAATGAACACTCACACCAACTCTCTTATCAGAGGATAAATAATTAAAACTTAGTGTGTATGACTTCTCTAAATTCTCAAAGAGAGAATATTATCAAATATAGAACAGAAGAGAAGATTTTCTTTAGAGCAAAAGTTACGATAAGTAACTTTCTGGAGGTTCAAATAGTTGAGAAAGTTGAAAGGAGCTCTATAAGCGATGAAGATATTCAATCATTCTAACTATTCTTTCTTTGACTTCCAGCCTTATATAGACTCTGAAATTTGACTGTTGAAGCTCGTCAGCCTTGACTCTTGTGGTTCTCTTTGGACTGCTAGTCTATGATTGGACAGAGAAACAATAGTCTTCCTTTTTCTCATTCTTCAAAACTTGGACAAATGTAGAAAAGCAGTCGTTTATTGGTTTACTAATAGTGCAGACTTGTCAGTGCTTCTTCTGTATCTTGTCAAATCACCTTTTTAACATTTTGAATTCATCTATGAAGCGTGCCAAGGAAACTTTGAAGGTATGACACTTCATAAAAAGTATGTTTCTGGAGATAACGCTTCTGGACAAAGTCATCTTTTTGAATGAATAGTATTTGTTTCTGAGGCTTGTCTTTTACTTCCAATGTGTAGTTTCAACGTTCTGAACTTCTTTTTTTTTTTCTTTCTTTCTTACAAAATAGCTCAAGATGTACATAAAGCATATATTCCATATCAAGTACACTCAAATAAAAGAGTGATAGACGACAAGGCTTTGTTGATTCTTAAGTGATTAATTTATTTGATTAAGATCTTTTACTCAAAAGAAATTATTTCTCGAAGCAAGTCGTTCATAAATGAAAAGATTTGCTTCAATTCTGACTTGGTATTCATCAAAACCTTAAAGTTCATTTTGGTTCATAACTTCAGGATGGCTTCTAAAAGGCATTGGAGCTAACAACGGTGACGGGAGGACCCTCCAACTTAGAGGTAACCATTATCAGCTTAGTCTGATTTGGTTAGTATTGCGTGATGACGGTCACAAAATGAGTTCATGTCCAAAAGCAGTCAATTTCAAAGAAAAAGTAAAGAATGTTAAGCATGTGCTGAGAATGAAAGTAAAGTCAAAGTAAAACTATGGTCAAGTGAATGAGTTTGCATAGAAATGCATGCATCTATATTATCGATATGCATCATGAATGTTTCTTCCATGTTTTAGCATACATGTTTCTATATGATGTTATGATTATGATGTTAAACCAAAAAGCAACCCCCTTCGAGATTTATGTTTTCTGGATTATTGAAATTGAACCTATGCATGTCCACTATTTTTATAATTAAACCTGAAGTGGCTAGGACTATGACGATGACACAATGGTGATCTAGTCGCGATCCTACTGAGAAACTTTGTATTTTTCACTCTTACATTTTCATGTCATCTTTAGAGTAGGGCACAGTGGTCATATTCATTGAGCTTCTGGTCATGCATTGGCACTTCGATCCGGTACTAAATGCATCTATGATGGTTGCGCGAGTAGCCATCAGGGTTTATGTGTTCCATAGCCGTGAGTTCCGTGCACCAGTGATGAGGTTGTTCTTCTATCTACATTAGCCGTTCGACGATATCACCTTGGACGATATCTGCCCATACTTTCTGCCGTCGAGGTATCCGACAGATGGAGAGTCCAACTGCAATACCCGGCCGATGCCGACGGTTTCAGTGATTCACCTACTTTTCAGTGATTCGCTTGGCTGTGGAATAATATGATATTACCATTATCCTAGATGGTTAATCTTTGTGTTGCCTTTATTTATTTTTATTACGCCACTTATACGAGATAGTAGCATTTGGTATTATACTTTTGCGACGCATGCAAGGTGTAACACCCTAATAAACCCATACTACGCTTAAGTCGACACGCTTTATTAGTATGTTGTTACTTATGCTCGTGGAAAATTAAACTTCACTTGAAATTAACATTACGCTTGAAAATACGGTAAGATTTTCTTTTTCGAAATACGCTTAATGCTTTGAAAACAGCCTTGAGCGAGAAGGTAGATAGAGAAAGAGCGTGTTGCATAAAATAAATAACCAAATATCATAAGACAAGAGAAAGGTAAATAAAAAGAAATTCACCAATACATTGCATTAATTAACTGATCATTACATCCATATGAGTTCATAATATATATATATATATATATATATATATATATATATAAACATTACATCGAGGAAAGCTCATGGTCGTACATGACCTAAGTACTAGGTACTACTACGACTTCAATGACAAGGCTCCTCTCAAAAAGAAATATGCGAAGATGTAGAGGACGGTCACCTATGAGTCCCAAAATAGCTTGCCTGGCATCCCACGTCAGACGTCCGTCAGAGTGCGGGCTCCAAGCTCCACTCCACTGGGTATGCCAACAAAATCTGTGACGATGAAAGTAACTAGAGTGAGAAATAAGATTTCTCAAAGAGGGACTCAAACCCGACACGTAGGTGTCATCGTCATCGCCCCACCACAGTTTTTTTCTTAAGAAATAGGTATGGAACATACAAGATTCAAGCCATTAGGATTTTCAAAACATAATTATCCTAAGTGGATTCACTTTAAGCATACGTTCTATTAGAAGCATTGAAGTAAAATAGGTAAACATATGAAAGGTATATTTCATGAGTTAGTAGTTTTCTTGACCAAGTCTCTTTCTTATCTCTTATCCTGGTTTACTTGACTTGTAGCTTTCCCGCTTCTGGTTATGCCTCCTTCACGGGGTGGACCGAAGTCTCTTTTCTTTTCTTTTCTTATCTTAAGTCCTTTTCTTTTCTTAACTTGACTCATCTTGAGTACTTTTCTTTTCACCCACTAAACATAAGTGGTAATGAGCTCATACCGGGTCAGTCAGCCACCATAAAATTTCTTGATTTTACACTAGCCGGGTCATGCCATGCCTCATGTAAGCCCTATCCCCTATACTCACACTTAGCTGGGTCATGCCATGCCTCATGTGAGTCGCAAGAGGGAACTTACTTTGGGTCACCTTTCCTTTTGAAGGATCACACCCTTAGTTTACTTTCTCTTCTTATTAAAGCTTATGATGCAAAATATTTCTATGTCCACAATTTCTACAAAATTTTAAGCATAATCTGGGACTAAGCTTCCCAAAATTTTGCCAAACAAACTAGCCTACTAAGATCATATCATATCATCATTATCATTATCATACCATCATCATCATCATAGCGTACTATATCATATCATTATCATGTCATCATCATCATCATAGCATACTATATCATATCATATCGTCATTATCATTATCATGCCATCATCATTATCATCATATCATTATCATATCAGTGTCATCATATGGACACATAGAGGCATACATATCACACAAAGTCTTATGAACTTAGCTTAGTAAATTTGGTGCAAGCTTTTACTTGAGGTTGTCTCAAAGGTCCCTTCTTTTATTAGTTGTCAGAAATAATTTTATCTAAGATACTTTTTGATACTTTTTAAGTTGAGTTATGAAGGTTTTCTAATACTTAGTATGAGGGTATTAATGTCTTAAACTTATTCTTCATTAACCTTTAACTTTTACCCTAACCAGTTTTACTTTTATAGTAGGGCAGTAACTTCAAAAATTCACCATAATTTCATCTTTTATTCTTTTATTTCGAATTTTGGTATGCTTACACTTCTCTGAGTCTATTTTCAAACAAAAGAAACCCCACTCAAAAATTCATTTTCTAACTCCAGTTATACATATTTTATTCTGACTTGTTCAGTTTCTAGGTTCACTCCCGGTACAGTGGATTGTGACCTCTCATTATAATTGCTCAGAAGGAATCTGAGAAAACTGTTTTAGGTTTGTTCCTCTATGTCTTAGCTTTCATTGAAACTTGGTCTCACTCAAAAATCATTTTTGTAGCTTGAGTTATACACATTTTAGTGTAGACTGCCCAGACAGAAACCAACCCGAGAACAGTCCACTTTGAAAAATCATATCTCACTCATTTTAACTCCGAATCTTATGTATTTTATATGTATGGAAAGCTCTTTGAGTCTATTTTCATATAAAATTGGTTCCACTTATTTCTGAGTTTTCTGGAAAAAGTTATACCGTTCGGTTTACAGACTGTCAGAAAATCTAGATTTCACGTTTTGATATTTCTCATGTTTTCTCCAAAACACTCAACCTCACTTTCAAGAAACCATTCTCAAGTGGTAAAACACTCATATGCCATGAAAGATCAGTGAAAAACTAACATGTTGGAGTTCAAAAATATTGAGTTCAGCCATGCATCACACCAAACCGAAAAACATGTTTCAACAAACCACCATACTAGCAACAACATCTCATTTTATGACAAGAATGACTATGATGCCCATAATCAATCTTTAAAACCACCTAGCTATGGAGAGCATAGGAGTTCTAAAGCTTGAAAACAAGAGAGAAAAAGGGTTGAGAGTCACTACCAAGAAGCTTTCTTTGAAGGAATTTGTGATGGAAGAAGGTGATGGTGGTGGTATTCCTCCTCTTGGATCTTGAAAGAGGCTTGATATGTGATTGTCTTTGATTCTCCAAGAACAAGAAATGGTGGCTCTTGAAGAGTTTGTGAGTGGGATGAGGAGAGGAAAGGATGAGGAAGTGGAAGGATTCTAGAGAGAAGTTGGAGAGTTTAGAGAGAAGGAGGAGAATTTGAAATTGAGGAGAGAGAAGAGAGCTTTTTGTGTGTCTTTGGGAGAAGAATGGAAAATGAAATGGGGGGGGGGAAGGGGCTGATTGGGGCGCAAAAAGAGGGGAGGAGATTGATGTGATTTTTGCTTCTCACACAAGCTAGGGAGTGGGAAAAACCATGGGGCAAAAGGGTGAGTTGTTTTTCCTTGAGTCTTGGAGGCATTCTAATGCCCAATTTATGCTTTTCTCAGGTTAAAGGAGTACTTCTTAGGATTTGGTTGCTTGTCTAAGACTCATCCAAGTGTCAAGATCTAATTATAATGGCATACGATCCTAGTCTACTTTTTGATCTAATGGTGTAGGATTAAAGAGATTGAATGAAGGGTGAGATGTTGCTCCTCCTTGGTGTGTCTTTTTAGGGCATATGCATGGAAGAACTTTTATCTCTAAATGTTATTAGAATTATTTAAATGTAATTTAACTTAATTGGCTTAATTACCCATGAGTTAACTCTTGTCAATTACACTTTTTATGATGTCTTGCATTATGGTTAAGCATATGCTTAATTTGGGGTTTTAATTTTTCAAGAGTTGTCTTAATCATTCTAAACTTAATTAGTAAGGTTAGATTGTCTTACTTTTGTTTTGGCACCTTCGAGTAATTAAGGATTAAACGATTAAGGTTTTATTAAAATGCTTAGGACATTATGATTAAATTGATGGCTAGACTTAATTTACTAAGTTTGCTCTAGATTAATCGATTAGTTCTCAATTAATCGCTAATCCCTCTAATTAGCCGGGAACACCGAGCTAATTAGCTTAGGTAGAAATGGGGATGTTACACAAGGCTCTTGGTTTCAAAATGATTTACCCATGTTCTTATCATTCAAAAAAACAAAATATATTTGCCTTTATCTTTAGTATATAGTAATTTCAAAATAGTAACATTAGTTTCGTAAGTAAAAATAACAACTGATAATTCCATAATATGACTTAAGCCTAGCATGAGACTATTAAGATGTTACAGTGTTTATTCTAATTGAGATGTTTATGCAATATGGATTCAACATTATTCCGTATTTATGCATTTTTACATTTTCTTCGGATTGCAATAGGGCATTGCCATGTTCATGAGCTTTTTAGGGGGTTGATACTACATTTTAAGCTGGGGGTCATATGATGGAAATCTTAGGTGCACTAATTTCTAAATTTTTCATTTCTTCTTATTTACTCCATTATTTCCAAATCTCATAGTTTCTTGTATTATGGAATTACAAGAAAATGGGACCTAAGAAAGCACATGATACGGCTTTGGCAAGTATACTGGATTGTACAAGTAATAAAGTGATGAGAAAAGTATCATTCCCACAAAGATAAATCAAGTGCCGAGTAACTAACAGGAATGACTATTTGGACTAGAAGAGTGGAATGAGTAAAGAAAAAAAAATTCAAATAGACAAGAGAACAAAACTACACTTAAAGATAACTTAAATCACTGTGATGGATACTAGGGCTAATTGACTTAACCTAACTATTAACTCAATTGCCATGGATCTCAATTATCTAGTTTTTACTTTAATTAATTAACGATCAGATTCCCTAGACTAATTCCAAGTCTTTCTCAAGGTTATGAATTTCTCTTTATCCTAAAGTGATAGCCTAATCTCTTAGTTACAAACTAATTTGGGAAAAGGTTGAAGCTTTATAGATTCCTAAGATGACCACATGAGTCATGTTTTTCTATCTCTAGTTTTTGCTCAACTCAAGCTATTTATGGTGAGAAACTTTGTTGATAAACCCTATCTCGAGTTATTACAAACCAACAATTAATTGAATGGTGGCCAATCACTAAAAAGCATTAAGAACAATCACAAACACTTAATAATTAAGATAAAAACATAAATAAAATCAATCCATGAGTAACATCATCACATAGTTAGATCCATGATGGAATCACAAATAACAGAAAAAGTAGTTAGATCCATGATGGAATCACAAACAACAGAAAAAGTATTTGAAAAAACAAAAGAAAGAGTAGCCATAAAGAGAAACAAGGATTCTAATGTCTTAAGGGTGAAGAATCTCTCTAACTCCTCATAAAACTCTCCACAAAGCTTCTTGAATCTTGACACCTCTTCTCTAGGGTTGCCTCTAGTGTTTAGAGTGTCAAAAGGTGTCAAAAAGGTCATCCAAATCCTTTAAATAGGGCCCAAGATCTTCTCTCACGAGATTGCTTCGGAAAATAGATTTTCCTTATTTATCGCAGCCACGCTTGGGCATGCTAGCATGCTGAGCGTGCTCCACTATGCCAAAAACTTATGCTCTCTATCTTGGGCTATGCTTAAGCGGGGGGTCGTGCGGTTGAGCGTGTCGCCAAAACAACAACTCTACAGGTTTGCTTCTTTTGCTCATTTCCAGGCTTAATAACGATTAGAATAGTTGGAATTTTCCCTTGAACATAGAGAACAATTATAAATCTTTGAGTACGCTTTCCAACACAACAAGAACCATCTTAATTGGAATTCTATAGCTCAAGATATGGGCGAAATACTCATGAAAGGTCAAGCTGGACAACATCACAGGCAAGATAAAGCTTTAATCTTGCTTTTCCCTTTTTCTCCTAGAAGATTCAAGAACTAGCAAAAATGTCCAACATCAAAGTTGTAGATATCCTTCTTGTCTTTCCAAAAAGGTATAAATCATGTCAATCCAACATTTGGAGAGTGAGATATAGATTTTTCTTCTCATATGGTCTTGAAAACTAGCAACATAGGCCCTTTAAGACTCCAATTAAGCTGCTCTTTTCGCTTGAGTGCTTGTACCTAATTAAAACACAATGAAAACATAAATAACTAACAAAAATATGAGTAAATGACAAACACACTAGAAAAGAACCTACATCAGAGTAAACAACTAAAAATAACTAAAATGCTCAAGTAAATTCATGCAACTAAGTCTAAATCCAAATAAAATAAAATAAAATAAAAATAACTCACTATAGGGAGTTATCACATCCCCCAACTTAAGAACTTGCTTGTCCTCAAGCAAGAAAGAAAATGAACAATAAAATGAAGAAAAGAGAAAAATCTTTTTGTGCGGCTAACATTATAAACATCCCCCTACAAAAACTGCAAAACTCAAGGAGGCATTAAGTCGACTAAACACTAGCTACCAAAAAGACAAAAAAGAAGGACACTGAAGAAATTCAAAAGCAAGTACTCTTAATGCATCCAAGTGTTATTGGCCCATCCATGTTCTCTTCATCTTTGCCCTACAAATTATCCCAAAAGTTGCTAACAATTCAAATCTAAACATCAAGACCATCCAATTATGCAAGCACATTATAAAGGAAATAGATTAAGTGTGTTTGTACAAGGCAAGCAACAAAGAGTTAATTCACTTCATACCAATGCAATGTTTAAGAAGGGACAACATCATCATAAAGTTCACAATCCTCCCTCTCTATCTTAACATGAGTGTCATCTTGTAACGTCCTGAATTGCACAATGTTTAATTTACACTGTTAATTTATTTATTTGATTCTATTAGACATGTAGAGTTAATTGGAGGTTAATTAGAAGTTAATTAAAGAGATTAGGATTAGGAGAAATTAAAATAAGCATGCAAAAAATTTCAAAAAATTACTAGTAATATTTCGCCTGTTTGAAGGAAATCGGTTAAAATTTGGTATTTTATGCTGCTAGAACCGAATCAATTGAATTTCATACTGAAAACCCTAAATTGAGTGGCTAAAATTTAGCCACTCCTACCCCACCCAAGGGCGCCATATGCTACCCAAAAAAACGGGTGAGAACTTGGCCAAATATCAACCACCAAAGCCTCTACCAATCATATGTCTCAAGGTCACTTTCACCCATATGATAAAACTCAAACATTTCCTCCTAGCTCCCTCATTTTTTGGCCCCCTTTTAGCTGCTTCCTCTTTATTCTTTCTTCTCCTATTTAACTTCATCCTCCTCCATCTCCAAGCTTCACCGACATCATTCAATAAAAGCCCAAATCTAGCTAATTTCTACATCAAATTGAAGTAGAATTCATAGTTTTCTCCTTCTGTTTGTGGATTAGTGATTGATTGGAATTTTATTTTCATTCATTTACTTCATGTTATACTGTGTTTATATGAACTCTTGTGGCTAGATTAACATGTAAATGTTGGGTTTGGATGGGAATTTGAGTGAAAAGCCAAAAAAGTAGTAAAATAGAATTTGTCCAGATTGAAAACCCTAAGAGTATTTGTACTGTGAAGTATACAGCTTCACTTACAGCCATCAGGATTTGATGAAACAAATTTTAAATGAAATTGAACATTTAGAGCTTTCCAACCAATAAATTATAAAGCCATTGGATCTGCAATGAGTGAGATATGAATTTTTGAAGTTAACCCTAGGTTTCTATCTCTAATCCTGACCAGACTGGATTGTGTAAGGCATAACTCACCCTATACAACTTCAATTAGAGTGCAACAAATTTTGTTAGAAATAGGGTAACATACCATAAAAATTTTGGAGTTAGATTCCTTTCCTATTTTTCCTAGTAATTCACCAAAGTTGTCCTATGTCCTAATTGGACAAAAATAGGGCAGATCAATTCAACCAAATTTGAGAGTTAACTTGACTTGTACCCATTCAAATTAAACAAAACTTGTTGGAAATAAAAGATGGTTCTGTTAGCTTTAAAATGATATAAAATTCCAATAAATCCAATGGGATTTATATTATTGGCAAATTTTTACATTATAGACCCCAATTCTACCTAACATAGGGCAGACCTAGGTTAATCCTTAATATCTTAAGCTACACTAATCAAAACTTAATAGGACTAAAGAGAATAAAAACTAGATAAATAATACTTCAATATATAAAAAATTCATATTTAAATAAACTAAATAGAAATTGTGGCATAATTTAAAAAACAAACCAAAATTGGAGGATGTAATTAGGATTGCCAAATTGAAGGATTAGACACCTTAGTGCATGTATGAGTTCAATTAAAGTTTGAATGATGCAAACCTATGATGATGCTGAAAGATTGATATATATTATATTAGTTCTACTATTACGACTGATTGTGTGTTTAAAATGGCACTATTTGTGGGAAAGCGGACCGATCCGTTATGCTTCCGAATTTTTGGCATAAGTATATGAACCATGCATCATGGATATGATCCCTCCAGCATATGCATTCATGATTTCATGATTAAAGATATAATGATAATTCCACATTACTTGAGCTAGCCCCTAAACAAATTTATAGGGAATAAGTTGGTAGGAGAGTTGGGGAAAATAAACCCAGCAATCCTATATAAGAACGAGCTTGATCCTAAAAACTAGGCTATTACCTAGAGGTGAGAGAGGTCATTCACCTCCAAGGGACCAAGTATGGATTAAAGATAGGTAACAGAATGCGCTTAAGGACGGCGATACGTAACGCTCAAGTGCAGACCTATGTAGCACCATAGGGATTACGATACATAACACCTAGGTGTGCTAAGAAAAAGAAAGTTAAAAAGAGACAAAGACATTTGCATCGAGAGTCCGGCTGCATTAACATATGCATATTCTTTATTTGTTCTTTATTCCGCTATACTTATGCCTATGTTCCAATTTCCTCCCTGTTTATCAAGTGAATGACTAAAATGAACTCTGCTTCGAATAATATGTTTTCAAACTATAAAATTGAGCAATTCATATAACATGTTCACCTTTTTCACAATAAACTGAAGCAGCTAGAATAATAACGATGATATAGTATGTGGTAGTTTAGGAAATCCTACTGAGAATATATAATTTTCACTCCTATATATATTTCTGTGTTATCTCCATATATTTTAGGAGAGCTAGAAGGTAATTATACTGGGCAGAGTTAAAAAGATTGAAGACAGCTGAATAGTGCTGTTATACAAGGTCCGTTAAATAATAGTAATAACTCCTGAGTACGGTACTATAACTTAAGCATAGTATTGTACTAAGGAGGGTGTTACACATCTAGTTAAAGATCAATAAGTCTTTTTTTCAAGCTTGTAATGGCATACTAAGGGTAAAGATATGATGAAAGGAAATTTTGGCTTTATATTACCCTCAACTTTAGAAACCCTTACTCCTAAACTCACTACCTTGGGTATCCCTAACTTGTTGGTTGGCTATTTTCATGTCCTTCTTTGATAAACCTTTAGGCTTTAGTGGCCATGAGATTTGGAAGGGAGTTTGCTCCCTCCTATCCTATTGAAAACACACTTCCTTGTGCTACTTTTCTTTCTTCTCCACTTGAACTAGTCTGCCTACTTTGATGATGCAAAACATGAATCCACTATGGTGTGGATATTACACTATTCTCATGACTTTTGAAGCTATAGGCTTGAACGTAATCTAGAGTTCAGAGATGGATAGAAAGAAGATGGATTCTAAGCTCAAAATGTGGTTTATTCCAAGAAAATAGGCTATAAAGCACAAAAGAGGTGACTATGGATAAAATATCATTAGGTAGGCATTAAGACTCAATGATGGCTTCCAAACATGGCCTAAATCATTTCCAAGACTAGAATTCACTCACATTTATTTCAGAAGGGATTCAAGCAAAAATTGGATGCATGTCTCAACTTAAATAAAGTATTAAGGAATGATGATCATCAATCCTAAGTTGCTACTTCCTACAAAGTGCATGAACATGAGATCTTTTCCAAAACAAGTATGAATGCATAAAAGAATTTTCAAGGCTCAAATCATAACTCCTAGTTACTAAGGGATTAAAGAGCAAAGCAAACAATTATATCATAAGCATAGAGCCAAAGACAACAAAAACACACAAAAACACACAAATAGTAACTAAAACCACAAATCTTTTTGGTTTTTTTTTTTTTTTGAGCATTGGAAAAAAATAAAATGCATGAACCTAAATAGAAGAAAATAAGATGCATGTGCATGTTTTCCCATCCTCCAACTCAAAAAATAACATTGTACCCAATGTAATTATAATTGTAGAAAAGGGTAGGAAAGATACTCCCTAGCCAAGAAATAAGTGTTAGGCTCTATTTCTTTTGCTTCATGCACTCAATTCTCTTCTTAAAACCTACAAAACAAGAAAAAATGAAATTAGAACAGCTCAAAAAAAAAAAAAAATGAAATCTAAAACTATGCAACAAGAAGTAAAACTCAAACACACAAAAATTCAAACATAAACTTCAAACATGAAAAGTAAAGAACTAGGGATAGAAAAATTAGGTTGCCTCCCAATAAGCACTTTGGTTTAATGTTTCTAAGTTGGATATGGGCCCTTTTAAAGCAAGGGTGTTTCTTTATCTCCCTCTTGGGTGATTCGTCATGAGGTTGATAGCTCTTCTTTCCAAACTTCAATGATATAGGCTCTTGGGGTGATTTTAACTCATTATGCTCTATTTCTTTTACAACCTTGGAGTTCATCAAGCAAGCTTCTAATGGTAAAGTATTGGAGGGTGCCATAAAAGAAGTATCCACTGCCTTCTCAATGACATCTACTCTAAAGTATGAATCAATCTCCAAAGGAGGCTTAGTTGCTTCAAACACCTTAAATGTGATTTTATCATCTTGAACACACAACTCAAGTTTCCTTTCTTCTACATCAATCAAAACTCTCCCTGTTGCTGGAAAAGATCTCCCAAGAATAAATAGAACTTTTCTATCCTCTTCTATGTCAAGCACAATCGACTCCACTAGGAATATGACCTTGTCCACCTCTACTATCACATCCTTAATGAATGCCTCTAGGATGCTTGATAGATCTATCTGCTAGTTGCAAGGAAACCATAATAGGCTTCACCTCTCCAACTCTAAGTTTCCTGAAAATAGATAAAGGCATCAAATTAACATTAGCACCAAGATCGGAAAGTGCTTTATGAAAATAAATGTCGCCAATAATACGTGGAATAGTAAAACTCCCTGAATCTTTTAATTTAAGAGGTAATTTATTTTACAAAATAGCGTTGCACTCTTTTGTGAGAATCGCAATCTCATCATACTTAAGCTTCATTTTACGAGAGAGAATGTCCTTCATGAATCTTGCATAGCTTGGCATTTGTCCAAGAGATTCAAGAAAGGGAATGTTGATATGTAACTTCTTGAACACCTCAAAGATCTTAGAGTATTGCTTTTCTTGCTATTCCTTTTTCAGCTGCTTCACCCTCTATGGATATGAAATGAGAGGGTCATAAGGCAGAGATGCCATATATGTAGAATTTGTCTCTTCTTCTGTAATATCCTCATTTCGCTTCATCGGGATCTCATACTTCTTTCCCTTCTATGTTTAGGCCTCAGTCTCAGTGGCTGATGTGGATTCAAACTATGCTGGTGCTATCATCTCTTTTCCACTCCTCAAGCTGATTGCCTTGACTTGCTTTCTAGGATTTACAATAGTGTTGCTCGACAAGGAACCCCGTGGCCTCTCAGTAAGCTATTAGGATATCTGCCCCAACTGATTCTCTATGTTCCTAATGGAAAAGAGTTTCTCGTACCCTCTCTTTCTACTTCTTGTTTATGCAATGGGGACAAGCAAGAGGTTAAGTTAGGGGTTCTTGATAATTCTCCAATAAGAGTTGCATTTGTTAGTGTTTTTCTTATAGTTTTAGGACTCTCACGCATATTAGATAGAAGTTTTTCATCAATTTAGTTTCATATTAAGAGTTTGTTGTGTGGTTGAATATCAGTGAATCTCACATGTTTTCTAGAGTTTTCTCACTCATTCTTGGCACATGAAGAATAGAAGGATTTGAAGATTTTAGGGCATGCTTGAGCACAACATAGTAAGCTTGAGCATGGATATCAAACAGAAAGCTCAAATTTCAGTGTAGAAGACTATGCTCGAAAGTGGATGAGCACGCTTGAGTGCGGACCTTAGACAGAGAATCCAGGTTCTGACTCAAGTGACCACACTCGAGCGTAGGTCAGTGCGCTCAAGCTTGGCAATGATAAAATAGGAAAGTCTACTATGCAAGGTAATCTCATGGAGAGAAGATCTTGAGCCATATTTAACGGATTCATGCTATTTTCTACATTACTTCAGCCACTTTTCAATCCTAATCTTGGTAGGGAACCATTGGAGCATTGGAGGTCCCAAGCACATAACGGAAGCCGGAGAGATCTGCATTTGTCTTCTTTCTACACTTCCTCCATTTTAATGGATTATTTATTGATAATTTCATTTTCTTTTATAGTTTCTGTTCCTATGTTCATCATGAACTAAGTCCCACTTGTTAGGGCACTAATCTAACCACTCTTGATAATATTGATCTTGTTTTAATGCTATCCAATTTTCTATTTCTCCATGGTTTATTGTTATGACTGTGCTTAATACCTTTGAGTGCTTAATCAACACTTGATTGTTTTGTTGTTTTGCAATCACTCAAGAGAGGAAGTAATATAGCTTTGTATCATAATCACCATAGGTTGAGTGAAAACTAGATACAGATACATGCAACCTGCATGGCCCTTGTTAGGAATCCATAGAATCTATCCTCCCTTAATCTAGGTTGTGCAAAGAGATTAGGCAATCATTTTAAGTAAGAGAGAATTACATGATCTTGAGAGACTTGTAGTTAAATTAGGTAATTCGCCATAAATCAAGAAAAAGAGTAATTGGATAATTGATCTTCAAGGTAACATAGTTAACAAGTAGGTGAAATTAGTAGCCCTAGCACCTTCCATCATTGAGTTTAATCTGCAATTGCCAATATGTTTTATTCCTTAAAACTGCTCTTTTCATTTAACTTCTTATTGTTTTTCATTTGTCTTCATTGCTCAACTTGATACCTAGCTAGTTAACCTTGGTACTTGAACTATCTTCAAGGGACCAATATCTTCTCACTATTTTATTATTTATATGACCCGGTATACTTATCAGAGCCGCATCAACAGCCATAAGCTTCTCTCGCAAGGTTGTGAAACTGATATGTTTTGTAACACCCTCCCAAGTACAATACTATACTTAAGTTATAGTACCACACCCTGGAGTTGTTACTGTTACCTGATCGGACCTTATCTGCCAGCAATTTCAGTCGTCTTTGAAACTTCTTGATCTATCTGGAGATAACACGAAAATAGGAGTGAGAATTTTGAATTCTTAGTAGGATTCTTTAAGTATCATATATAATGTCATCGTTGTCATCTCCAGTTACTTCAGTTTACCATGAAAAGGGTGAACATGTTATACCAGTGGTTTAATTTTATAGTTCGAAAATATATTATCCGAAGCAAAATTCATTTTACTCATACACTTGGCACTTGGGAGAGCCCATATAAAGTCAATTCATGAATTATACTATAACATCAATATACTGGAAACATAACATCTACACATAACTTTACTTGTATTTGAAGTTATGCAGATACATAAAATTTACTTTTCTTTCTTTATCTTCTGCTTATCATGCCATATTCCAGAGTACGATCACCATGTCATATTCCATCAGAAGGTGATCGCCATGCCACGCTCCTTAGGAATACAGATTCATCATCGTATCTTTCATCATAAGATCTTTACATGCCACCTTAAGTATTCGGTACTTACACTAGCTGGGTCATGCTATGCCTCATGTAAGCCCTATCCCCCATACTCACACTAGTTGGGTCGATGCTATGTCTCATGTAAGTGGAATGCTTGCATATGCTTTAATCTTTATTCTTTACTGCCCTTGGGTAGTCTAATCTACGAGTGAGCTCGTCAACTCAACTCATGACCGTTATCACACAAACTAACCCACAAGGGGACCTACGTGCCTCTAGTTTTGGAGGGATCTCATTTTGGTCACGTGCCTCTAAATTGAAGGGATCTCTTCTGGTCATATGCCTCAAGAACAAAAGGATCTCAGCTAACCACGTGCCTTCAATGTAGAGGGATCTCATCTGACCACGTGCCTCCAAGGTAGAGGGATCTCATAACTTTATACTGCCTTCACAGGGAAGGATTTAATGTGCAACTGCCCCTAAGTGAAGGGATCCACATCTTATCTTATTTAGCTGCCTTCACAAGGAGGGATCTCATAACTGCCTCCAGGTGAAGGGATTTACATTTTATATATTTATATTTCTTCATTTTCATACATAATCATGCATAGGCATGCTGAATGCATTTATACATATACTTCGCCATTTACTTTTCATATATCCTTGCATATAAAGTTTCATATTCATAACTTAAAACTTCATAACACAAGCTATTATAACTTCATATAATTCTGTCGAAAATTCGGTAGTATAACGGAACGTGTCCGCTTCTCCATAAATAGTGCCAAGCTACCAGTAAAATCAATCAGGCAAAAGTTCAACATAGAGCAGTAAACATATCATAATAATGTCAATAATGTAGGGATTGAACCCTTATATATCATATTAATATCAATCATGTAGGGATTAGACCCTTATATTCAATTCTGCTCATTATATCAATTCTGCTCGATTTTTAGAAATGAAGCCCTAAACTATTTTAGCTTATTTATATCTGAATTTTGGATATGTTGAAGTGTTATGTGTCTATTTTCTAACCTCTTTAGTTTCATCTAATTTTGATAAGCATGGCTCAAGTTATTTAGGCTTTATCCCGGCCTACCCTGTAGCTAGCCAAAATTACACTCTTAAAAGTAAAAATCCACTAAAAATCGAAAATTGGCTTAAATCATATGAAATTGATCTCACATTAAAGCTAACAGGACAAACTTTCATTTTCAAAAAGTTCCATTCAATTTTCCTTAGTAGGGCTCGAGTTATAAACCCTGAAATTTGACCTTCCTGAACTGCTTTATTTTGGCCTAGTTTGGATGTAGGGCAATTTTCTTGGGTCACTAGGAGCAAACGGGACTTATCTAACTCCGAAACTTTTATGGGACATTCTCCTATGTGTAAGCTTTCTAACAAAGTTCGTTTCATTCATTTTCAAGTAGTATAGGGCGAGTTCTACACTGAACAACCCAGTCTGCCCAGAATTAAAGTTAAAAACCTGGGTCAAAATTCAAAAATTCATAACTCTCTCAGCACTAAACCAAAAGCCTTATATGATATATGTATGGAAAGCCCTAGATGTCTAGTTTCATATAAAAATAGTTTCATTGAATTTAATTAGCGGTAGGCAGAGCCGTACACTCTGCCGTATGGACTGCCGAAGGTTTTTGATTCTCCAGCGCCTCAGCTCTTCCTAATTTCATCCTTTCTTGCTTTCAATTCGAATTTAACCTCACAAAAAACCAATAAACCAACCATATATCATCATAATCATCCAATCAATACATCAAAAATTGAGAAAATAAACCACCATCAGCCACCCAAATCAGAAAATCAAGACAAGAATTGGAATCCTACCTCTAGATTGAAGGATAGATTGACTAGATGAAGAGTTTTGATGTTGGAGGTGCTTGGAGCTTGGAAATGGAAGAGAAATGAAGTGAAAAGGAAGGAAGATGAAAGGAAATGATGGGAGGTTTGTAGAGGGAGAGAGGGAGGCCAAAAATTTTGTGAAGTAAGAAAGGACTATATGGAAAAGATATAAAGGTGGTGGTTGGAATAAGTGGCTCATAAGTGAGCCAACAATGCTTCCTCTTTATGGCTTAGATGGCGCCACTTTGGTGAGGGAGGTGGCTGAATTTTCAGCCATTGGATGGAGGGTTTTCATCATATAATTCTAGTGATTTGGTTTCGGCAGTTTAAAATACCGAATTCTCTATCGATTTCCTTCAAACCAGCAAATCATTATTGAATAATTTTGTAAGAATTCTTATATATCTATCTCAATCTTCTCTAAACTTAATTCTTATAATTGACACTTAATTAAATCCTAATTATTCTCTAATTAATTTCTAATTAACTTTACTTATCCACTAAAATCGAATCAATCGATTAAAGGCGTAAATTAAACGTTTTGCAAATTGAGGGCCTTTTTATTTTCTATTTTTCATGGCCAATGGCATTTTCGTAATTATGGGTAATTCTAGGAGCATCCCATTTCATTTCACATATGGATACCTCCATGGCTCAATTGGCTGAGGTTTAGGTTTCTACGTTTTCGCCACGTGATTCTGCTTCGTTTGAAACTTTATTTTGCTAATTCTATTGATCTAGGGGCCTAAGTGTCATTTTCTAAAATGTATAGAGGCAAGGTTGTAAATAATAAAAGTTTATTTTTATTATTTTCTATTACGTTATATGGGGATGTTACATGTTTCTCCAAAAGTTTAACAATCAATGCATCTTTCCAAGGTCTAGCCATAGCTTCCATCACTAGTCCCCCAAAACTGATCATAAGACAATCTTGCTTCCCTTCAAAAAGCTCAGTTTTGGCTAGATATGTTGCAAAAGATCTTTGTCCAACACATCTAATTTTTGATGAACCCCTCCCTTCAAAACCTTGTCATGAAATGAGACCCATGACTTGGCTCCTCATTGCACCTCGCCTCTCTCTGACTCCCTATCTTTCGCACCGCCGATAGCACCCTTGACCCTGCTCACACCCTCTCACCCCTCTCGCTCCATCCCATCTGTTTTCTAAATTGAACAACCACTTTGTTTTATTTTTCAAGCTGGTAAAAAAAAAAAAAACAAATATTGAGATAATGATCACAGCACTAATTTATATTATTGCTTGCAATTTTATATAAACTTTATATTTTGTATTTTGTATTTAATCAGTGCCTGATTTAATTATTTAAGAACCGTTATTACTAATGTCATTTTTAATATTTTTATAGGCACTAAATATTTGCAGTACTTACAATCAAATTATTAATACACATATTTAAATTTTGCCTTAAATTATTTTATTTACAGTGTTCTTGCTACAAAGGACATATGGACCAATATAATTGTGAATGTTTTAGAAAAGCAAATACTATTGGTTATTTTATAATCTTTTAATCATATAAATACTATTGATTTAAAAGTTGGTATGCCTGTTATGTTATATAATTTACTAATATTTTTTACTCGTCCAATGCCTGGGATTAAAAAGAAAGAATTTAAAATATAAGTACTATCTTTGAAGTGTAATATTATTAGCAAAAACCAATATTATTTGTTAATAAGAGGTTGTACATTATTATTATTTTTTACATAAAAAACTTGTATAATTTTTTCACCTGCCATTACTAAAATTTTGAAATTATACGTTTTAATTTTTTTTTCACCATTTGATCAATTGATCTTTTAGTCAATTAACATATTAATATATATTTTTTTCATATTTAACTTCACAAAAATTTTACTTGTTAATTTTTTTTATATATATAGAAATTACAATCTACTTATAATAAATGCTATGATGCAAGTGAATTATATATATATATATATATATATATATATATACAGCATGCATACCAACTTTTAAGCCAATAGTATTTGTACAATCAAAAGATTATAAAACAACCGAGATTATTTGCTTTTCTAAAACATTCACAATTATATTGGTTTATGTGTCCTTTGAAGCAAGAACAATATAAATAGAATAATTTAAGATAATAATTTAAATATGTGTATTTTTATATTAAAATTCTTTAAAGTGAGAGTAATTGAAAAGTAAAAAAAAAAAGATGTTATTTATTTTTAAATTAATAATTTTTATTGTGCATAGAACACACAAAAAAATCTAAAAATAAATAATCATTTACTTTCACACTTTATAATTATTGAGTATTCAAATCCAATTTAGATCTGATAATTTAATTGTAAGTACTTTAAATATTTAGTGCCTTAAAAAATTAAAAACGACATTAGCGATAACGATTATTAAATAATTAAGCCAGGCACTGATTAAATACAAAATATAAAATTGTAAGCGACAATATAAACTAGCGCTATGTTCATTGCCTCGATTTTTGTTTTTATTTTTTTTAAGAGCTTGAAAAATAAAATAAAGTGATTGCTCACTTTAGAAAATTGATGGGCTCAGTTAATTAGATTTTTTGTGGCTACTTAATTTGGGTTTCAGAGAAAAGAGATATTTACATATCCAAAAAATATTATATAACTATATTTTTAATTAATTATATAAATATATTTTATATAAAATTATATATTAATAATAAATTTCATATCATATAAATATACTTACATAATTAATATAAAAGTACGACTATACGATACTAGACTATATAAATATTTCTATGCAGAGAAACCCGCGGCGTAGAAATCGCGGAATAAATATAAAAACATTCTTCATGTCATGTCACCGTTTATGTGTTGTTGCTTTCTAGCCCTGTTCCGCCAATGGATGGAAAGCACGTGAGCAAGGGTCAAACATTCGTCCATTTGCAGCCGCCGCCGAAGAAACCACCTTCGCCTTATGTAGGACGACTTTCGGTTGACTCCTGTCATTTCCTTTGAGGCCTGTCGCACCACTCACTCGAGAAATAAAACCTCCCCAAATCAGCGCTCCTCTGAGTAGCGAGCGCTGAAAAAAAGAGAAAGAAAGTTTGGTTAAGCTCTGTGATTTGGACAACGATAAAATGGAGGACTTGCTGAAGGACTTCGAGTTGGAGCCGAAGGATTGTTCAACAGAAGCGCTGCGTAGTTGGAGATCTGCCGTCTCGCTTGTCAAGAACCGCCGTAGAAGGTTCCGCAATGTCGCAGATCTCGACAAACGATCCGAAGCCGAGCAGATTAAGCAGGGTATAAAGGTTTCAGTTCTTCCTCTCTCATATTCGCTTATGCAGTTTCCTTTCCGTTTTGAGTTTAATCTCTATCTGTTTGACTCCAAAAAAAAAAAAAAAATTTATACGGATATCTAGTTGGAATTTAATTTAAATATATGGGTAATATAAAATAATTTTTATATTTATATCTAATTTTTTTATATAATAATATATAATTAAATATTAATATAAAATTTTTTATATTAATAGAACGACCGTAGAAGGTTCCGCAATGACGCAGATCTCGACAAACGAACCGAAGCCGAGAACGTTAAGCGGACAATAAAGGTTTTACGGCACAGCAGTCTAGCATATCACGACAATCGAACCGAAGCCGAGAACGTTAAGCAGAAAATACAGGTTTCAATTCATTCTCTCTTATATTCACTTATGCACTTTCCTTTCTGTTTTTAGTTTAATTTCTATCTGTTTGACTCCAAAAAATAAAACTATACATACATATATATATATATATATATTAATTTTTATATTTATTATCTAATTTTTTTATATAATAATATATAATTAAATATTAATATAAAATTTTTTATATTAATAGATCAACCATGGAAGGTTCCGCAATGACGCAGATCTCGACAAACGAACCGAAGCCGAGAACGTTAAGCGGAAAGTAAAGGTCATCGGTCTAGCATATCACAACAATCGAATGCAAGCCGAGAACGTTAAGCAGAAAAGACAGGTTTCAATTCATTCTCTCTTATATTCACTTATGCACTTTCCTTTCTGTTTTTAGTTTAATTTCTATCTGTTTGACTCCAAAAAAAAAAAATTTTATACTGATATATATATATATATATTAATTCTTATATTTATTATCTAAATTTTTTATATAATAATATATAATTAAATATTAATATAAAATTTTTTATATTAATAATTTATAAAAATTAATTTTATCTACTTTTCTTTTTCTATTGTCCTATTATTATGATATTGACCACGCGTTCCTCGACATTTGGTGCAGTTAACGAGAAAATTGCACTTATTGTATTTGATTTGCCAAATAAATTTGTTTTTGTTGGCGTCCAAATTGCCATAATTACATTTAAAACCCGCAAATCACTTTTCTTATTTGGCAAATTTCCCGTTCACTTTTTTCTCACCATGATTTATTTGGGTTTGACCTTTCCTTTTTTGGGTCCGGGAAGGGGGATGGGGGAGAGAAAAAGGATGGGTTTAGTGTCAGACCCAAGTGCAGTCACCACGAGGCCGCCAACTTTAACCAACGCGCCATATGCCTCGACTGCAATTATTGATTGACTTGAAGCAACATTTTTATGCTTCTCTGTTGGATCAAAGCCACGTTGAAGCTATCTGGATATTTTTGACCTTGTTGCTTCATTTATTACTTGTATTTTCTTTTATATTTGAAATATAAATATTTATTATTTTACATAAAAGTCAGTATTTATTTTAGCTAAATTTTCTTAATTATTGTTTGTAATAATACATTAAATATAAATAAAATTTATTTGTACTTATTATTTAGTAATTAAGTTTGTCAAATAAATGTAATTCTATTTTACAATAACTTTTATAAAAATTTAAATTAAATTATAATTTCTTGTAATCATTTATTTATATTAATTCTTTTTTTAAATTTAGTACTGCCCAAATTTTTTTTAAATATAATAAATTTATGTAATTTATTAAGGTATATTTAAAAAATATGAAATGAATATAAAAATAAAAAATTAACATTGTAATATATATCATTTTTTAGTAATTTTATAAATAAAAGTAATTTTAATATATATCATCCAAGCTCATTCATTTTGTCAAACTCACTTTTAAGCTAAAGATTCCTAAACATAAATCACATTATATCAAATACATTTATGATTAAAACCAATTCTACAAAATCACATTAATTCAAAATTAATTTTATAAATTTCAATCCAAACACAAATGAGGGTAGAAATTTAGAAGACTTGAAATGAAATTTTAATGGGAAAGGCTATGGAGCGATGGAACATCTATACTTCCATACTGAACCCATATATATATATATATATATATATATATATATATATATATATATATATATATATATATATATATATATATATCTATACCATCACTAGCAAATCACATTAATGTTATTTATTTTATGTTTGACTAAATTTTTAGGTTGTCTTACAGAAAAATAATATTTCATGTCTTTGGTTTGTATTTTTGTTTACTATTTTTATTTATTTTTTAATTTATAAAAGAAATTATAAAAATAAAAAATAACATTTTTTTTAATTTCCACTTTTTTTTTACAAAATCTTAAAGAAACCCTAAATAAAATTAGAAACTAAACTGGCCTTAAGAAAGTACACATCCTTTTGTTGTATTTAAAAATAAAAAATATCAGTTATATTATTTATTTATTATTTGGAGTTATATTATGTATTTAATTAATATTAGTATATTTGATAATTAAGATTTAATATAATTTTAGTTTGAGACACCAATTTTGAGAAGTTATTTTTTAGTTTTTATAGACTAATTTAATTTATTCTAAATTTTTGACGAATTTGGATCCTTATTATTATTCTCGAGGCCAACCAATACGGAGAAATAATGAGCTTGCCCAACCGGGTGGACTCAGGCAGTTTTTGACTGAAAACGTAGTTCACTCTTAATTAAATTAGAAAAATGCTTTTTGTCACTAACAATAGTTCGTACAATGGTACGTGTAAGTTAACCTACGTTTTATGTGCCACTGGGACCATGTATGGTAATATGGACCCACATTAAATTTTTGCTTTGTTTTATTTTCATCCACCTCAGTTCATGCATTTCATGCCATACAGCTTTCGTACTATATAGCAAAGCTTTAAATTTAAAACACGTCTTTCATCCGCTTCCCTGAAGAAAAATAAGGTTAGGTACATTCAATTACATTTTGGAGTATTATAATTATAAAATTTTATTTTGTGAATATTATAATATTGGAGATTGGTTTTTTTTTTTTTTTTGGAATTTTAATTATGCATTGGGGATCTCAAGACTAGTCTATCTATAAAGAAGAATTTGTACATAAAATTTTAAGGATTTTAATATATAGAGAAGTAAATCAAGCTTTTTTGGTGTAAATTTTAAGGATTTTATTGTAAACTTTAAGGATTTCTCTTTACCATTTTAGTGTTTTCCTATAATTTTCAAATCTTTGGTAAATATACTAACACTTGGATTTCTAGTAATATCATAATGTGAAAATCTCCAAAGAACAAAAATTCAAACATAGCTTCATGCCAATGATAAAAATTTTAGAGCCCTTAGATCAAGATTTGATCCTAATTACAGCATATGAATCAAGAATAGAAGCATGAACAGAGAGAGAGAAAGGAACCTGATTTTGATGGAGGACGAATGATTTATTTGAATCTATTTTCGTTCTTTAAATGTAGAGAGAGAAGAAAGGAGCTAGCCAAGAGAGGTCAAAGGGAGAGAAGAGCTCCTCCTATTTCCCAGATAGCCAAATAGGGTGTTCTGTTTCAATGAGACCATAGGTGCCTATATATAGAATTAGAAAGAGGGGCTTTTCTCTTGTGTTAGAAAAGTGATAAGCTAAGCCACCTATTATAGCAAGACCTAATCACACAAGGAAACACAATAATATCCACCAATGAGCAATGCGTAGGCCCAATAAGCTCAATAATAACTATAATTAGATTAATTCGGGCTTTAAAAATTGGCTTTACTTAATTCAAACATCTAATTAATCCAGGTTCAAAGTTAAATATGATTTGATTTATATAAGTCCACAAAATTATTCCAACAATCTCTCACTTAGACAGCATAAATCAAATCATTAACAAAAGCAATACCCTAGATTAATTCACGATATATGGCCACAATATGATATCAAAATTGAGCCCGCACTCTCAACCAAATGGTCCTACATGGGATAACAAGCACTCGACAATACAGAAAATCATACTCGAAGGAGTACTGACATCATACACGTGAGATGCTCATCTTCCGATGACTCAATCAATGGTGGTACACAAGTAATTGGGAATGCACAACAATAGAATGGCATGCCAATAGATTACCAAGTGCAATTCCCAACAAATGACTCTAGCATCCGCCCTAGATGCTATATGAGATCTAATGAATCTCATTACAATATGATACAGGTCTGAAATGTCTCCAATATGTTCCATATCAACAAAAGTGTGCACAATAGTATATGGCAATATACGCATCTGCCCAAGATGCTCTTTGACATTTAACAACATATCTCAGCACAACAAAATTGAGACTGGGTCCAATATGTCTCAATAAGAATGCCATTATAGAAAATTGCATAAACAATTAAGCTGCATAGCCTTAAATGACATTAACAATAGTTTGAGGTTATGATGAATTTATAGTACAAACTCTCACTAACCCAAAACACTAAAGGGACCTCAATATACACATACGAGTTATATAATTAACAATAGAACCTTTGGCAACTAACCTTTGGTTAGGGAATTAATAATAATAAGTTCTGTAATAATATACTCGAGAAAAGTCTACCACAAATTGCCATATATTCGTAAAAGGATACAAAATAATACATGGAAAAATATCATTAAATCTCAATATCACAATGTGATAACAATAACAATGCATATTTCTCCCACTAATCTAATATATCGAAATAACATAAACATTCCCTTTAGAGGCCGAAAGATCTAAATTTACTCTAATGGTATAGTAGCTAGTAGTAAGATAAGAATTATTTTGTGGTAGAATGTTAAATGTGAGTTTGAAACTCACCATTGTTCTTTCTAACAACTAGTACAAAATTAGAAAGAGATACAAAAGTGCAGAGCCATCAAAATTTTCAGCCACAAAGTTTCACAGAATTGGCATTCAACACCCTACCTATATAATTAAGGAAATTATAAGTGTCTTTGACACTTTACAACAAATATCCCTTCTCTATCATTGCAAGCTCAAATGTCAACAAATTATAAAGGATATAGTAAAATTAATATGCTAACAAAAGCATTTAGGACATCTGCTTAATCAATATTAAGGACAGAACAAAATTTAAAATCTCTAACTTCCACTATAACAATAGTTTCTATATATAGGAGTGGCATTACACTCTAAAAGACTCAAAATGTCCTTAAAATTGGTCTCAAACAATAGAGCAATGACAGACTAATAGAAAAAGAGAAAATCATATATCAAAATATTGTAACATGAGTACAAATTTTGGTTTTCTGGCATCCAATTAATTGGGCAATTAATTGAACTAGAGATCTTGTATCATTGCAATCCCGCCGAAGGGTCTTGGATCACAATATACAATTCTCTTCTACTTGATAGAGAAAATAATAATCTTAAAATTATATAACAATATTTAAGAATATACTTAAATTGTTTTCTCTATCGCACAATGATTATGTTAAATAATATTATATCTAAGGGTATGTCCATTATCTACATAACCCAACAATATTCGCAATCTATAAAATAATTTTATTAAACATAATTAAGCTTCACCATAAGTGAAAGTAGAGTTCACAAAAATTGGATTACTACAAAATACCCAATTAATAACTGGAGCTCTCATGTAACTGTAATAACCTTTAAGGGCTCCAAAATTTAACCCATGAGCAGACTCCCACAAACATTAAAAATATATCTCTAAAGCTAGTACCGAGAGAATATTGAAAACCTTATGACACAATTTTTAAATCATCAAGAATCATGTCAATAAAAACAAACCGACGGGTAAATTCATTATCAACATAATTTTCAATGCAATATAAGTAACTATTGTAAATATCCACACAACACAGCTGATATGGGAGAGAAAACAAAATTTTAATATATAAATAAATGCTCACAATGTGAAAAAATAGCTCATTTGAAATTCACAAACTAAGTAGAAAAGAATATACAATGAATAATAAATTGTGAGCAAAAATCTCCTCAAAATCAAAAGGCATATATTTGTGGAACCAAATATAAAGAGATTTTCGAAATTTGAATCATTTCTCTCGCTTTATAATGGTGAATCACATCACCTAAAATAACTTTTCTTTTTGGAAAATGGTATTTTAGCCAAAAATAATAATACTTTGACTATCACAAATTTGTGTTTAAACAACAAACACTCCCAAAAAATCAATATTTTCAAAGCCACAATATGCCTTAATGTTTAGGCATATATTTAATTTGGATTTTAAAATTCAATTCAATTCTGATCTATGTAAGTCCACAAAATATCCAATACTTTCCCACTTGAACTACAAAAATTAGATTACCAAAATCCTTTAAAAAAATATTATTTCATATAAAATGGGAGTGTGTGTAACATCCCCATATAACGTAATAGGAAATAATGACAACAAACTTTTGTTATTCACCACCTTGCCTCTAAACTTTTAAAAAAATAACATTTAGGTCCCCATATTAATAAGATCAGTAGAATAAAGTTTTAAATGAAGCAGGATCACGTAGCAGAAAGGTGGAAACCTAAACCTCAGCCGATTGAGCCACGGAGGTATCCATACGTGAAATGACATGGGATGCCCCTAAATTTACCCATAATTATGAAAATGCCATTAGCTTTGAAAAACAGAAACAAAAGTCCCTAAAATTTTGCAAAACATTTAACGTACACTATTAATCGATTTACTCGATTTTATTGGGTTTGTAGAGTTAATTAAAAAGTTAATTAGAGGTTAAATTAGAGAAGTTAGAGCTAAGATAGAAACTTATACAAACCTCACACAATTCTTCAAAACCGATTTACCGATTTAAAGGAAATCGGTAAAATTACAGTATTTTAAACTGTCGAAACCGAACTAATAGAATTTCAATCCTTTACCCTATTTTGAGTGGCTGATAGCTTAGCCACTTACCAGCCGAAAGTGGCGCAACACTAGCCACATTTCATGGAGAAGCTTGGCTGAATTTCAGCCAAGCATTTTGGACCAATCAAATTGCAAGAAGAAAGCCACCTAAACACCACCATGTGATTAGATTTTTCTGCTGCCTTATCACATAATCTGACCCACATCCAACGCCACTTTTCCTCTTCTTCTTCAGCTCTCCTTCTTTCTTCCTCACACACCCAAAAACTCAAGCCAATTCCAGCCTTATTCATCCAAGTTTCAAGAATCCATCATAAACACTTGGATCAAAGGTAGGAGTTTAATAATTGCATCAAATCTGTGGTATTGGCTGGTTGAGCTTGGATTATTTTCATGATTCTTGATGTGTTAAATGGATGATTATGATTATATGTGATTGGTTTTGGGCTGTTGGTTTGGTTAAAATCGAATTTGAAGCAAGAAAGAATAGAAATAAGAAGAGCTGAGAGGCTGGAGAACCAAAACCCCTCGGCAGTCCGTACGGCGGAGTGTACGACTCCGCTTACAATTGATCAAATGGATGAAACCATTTTTATATGAAACTAGACATCTAGGGATTTCCATAGACATATCATATAAGGCTTTTGGATTAGAATTGAGGGAGATATGAATTTTTGAATTTTGACCTAGGGTTTTGACTCTAGCTCTGGGCAGATTAGGTTGTTTAGGGTAGAACTCGACCTACACTACTTGAAAATGAGTGAAACCAACTTTGTTAGAAAGCTTACATATAGGAGAATGTTCCATAAAAATTTCAGAATTAGATAAGGTCCCAGTTGCTCCCAGTGCTCCATGCAATTCGCCCCATGTCCACACCGGGCTAGAACAGGACAGTTTAGGAAGGTCCGAATTCGGGGCTTGTAACTCGAGCCCTACTAAGCCAAATTGGATGAAACTTTTTCTAAATGAAACTTTGTTCTGTTAGCTTTAATAAGAGACCAATTTCATATGATTTGAGTGAGTTTTCAATTTTTAATGGATTTTTACTTTTAGTTGCCTGATTCTGGCTAGCCAATAGGCAGGCCGAGATAAAATTTAGATATCTTGAGTTGTAGATATCAAAATTAGATGGAACAAAAGGAGTTAAAAAATAGACACATAACACTTTAACATACTCAAATTTGAGGTCTAAATGAGTTAAATAGAAATTATGGCTTGAATTATAAAAATCGGGTTGATTGAATATGCTGAGGCAGGAATTCTGCCTTAATGAATTTGATGTTGATATGAGTTTAATGTTGGAATATAAATGTGATGTTTTGTTCTTTGTGATAAATTGATGTACTGGTTGGCTGGCACTATTCATGGAGAAGCGGACATGTTCCATTATGCTGCTGAATTTTCGGCAGAATTATATGAAGTTATAATAGCTTGTGTTATGAAATTTTAAGTTATGAATATGGAATTTTATATGCAAGGATATATGAAAGTAAATGGTGAAACATATGTATGAATGCATTCAGCATGCCTATGTATGATTATGTATGAGAATAAAAGCATATGAACATATTAAATGTGGGTCCCTTCACCTGGAGGCAGTTATGAGGTCCCTCCTTGTGAAGGCAGTTAAATAAGATAAAGATGTGAATCCCTTCATTTAGAGGCAGTTGCACTTTGAATCCCTCTCCGTGAAAGCAGTTAAAAGATATAATGAAGATCCCATATTCCTAAGGAACGTGACATGGTGATCACGCTCTGATGGAGCATGACATGGCGATCATATTCTGGATTATGGCATGATGATCCCACACCCTAAGGAATGTGATATGGCGATCATATTCCGATGGAGTATGACATGGCGATCAGACTTTGGGACGTGGCAGGACGAATATATTCCTAAGGAACGTGACATGGCGATCACGCTCTAATGGGGTATGACATGGCGATCGTACCCTGGAATATGTGCTCCCCTCACCCACATGAGGCATGGTGTGACCCAGCTAGTATGAGTATGGGGGATAAGACTTACATGAGGCATGGCATGACCCAGCTAGTGTAAGCAATGAAAATGTATGGTGGCAACATCCATGACATTAACTCATTACAGAGCAAAGAAAGTTAAAGAAAGGCATCAGGATATTTACATGAATTCAAAGATGAGAATTAGCATAATGACACCCCATGTTTAATTGATGCTGAAGCGGTACTATTTATTTATGTTGTAATTATTTTCTAAATACGAAATATTGCCAATGTGAACTCAAGCGCGTGAATAAAATGAACTCTACTTCGGATAATACATTTTCAAACTATAAAATTGAAAAGTCTATTAACATGTTCATTTTTTTCATAATAAACCGAAGCAGCTGGAGATAATAACGATGACACAGTGTGAAATTTATTAATGAATCCTACTGAGAATTCTTATAATTCTCACTCCCATGTTCATTTCCATGTTATCTCCAGATAGCTCGAAAGATTTCGAAGACGGCTGAAATTTGCTGCCAGACAAGGTCCGATTAAGTGACAGTAACAACTCCTAGGTGAGGTATTATGACTTAAGCATAATACCGTACTCGGGGGGGTGTTACAGTGTGCAGCAAAATCATGTTCTAGAATTTAAGAAAATAATTCTCAGAATAATTTTGCACAATATTATTCACAAAATCAGCATTTGTCACAATTGGTCCCGTGAAGACGAGTTCACAATTATGCAAAATGCCCAACAATATTATCAAAATATTTCAGAAGATAACTCAGAGTAACGTTGTACCACATAATTATAAACGTGTTCCATAATAATTAATATAAACAAGAGGGGTGCCAAATTATTTCAAAATTCAAAATTAAATCAATTCTGAGAGTGCACAAGTTGTGATATGTCCAAATATATCACAATCATGAAAAATACCTCACGATAGTTTGAATATTTCTTAAATTGAAATTCTTAGAGTAATATTATAGAATATTCAATAATAGTGATATTTTACAATTTTAATTATGCAATATATAATAAATATAAAGAGTCCAAAATTAATTTAATATGCAGAACATATCAACTCTGAGAGTGTACTTAACACAATATGCCCAATAATAGCACAAATGCCCACAAAAATTTTTAGGCCAAAATACGAAGAGTACCATATAATTTTGATCAATTTATATTAGGAATAAATTAAAATAAATATTTTTAGTGCTCAAAAAATTATTTAAAATTCATCAATAATTTTATTTTAATAGAAAACCCAAGCCTGCAAATTTTGGTGAATTTTGGGCTATATTTCAGCCTTCCACACGTTGCACGCGCTTTAGGCCTGCAAGTGAGCCTCGCAAATGGTCCAAATAGGACCTTCTTTAACCCCAAACCGGGTTGACCAGCGTTCTTGGCGGGTTCCACCATTAATGGCAACACGGAGCTCGCTTTGCTCCATTTCTTCGTACGAAACCAACCCAGATCATAAGGGGAGCTCCATGCGAACAAAACCCATCCAAGAAATCACGGATTCATGGCAGTTTTGGAGCAAGAACTCGTGAAGAACAAGTCGCAACGAGTAGCTCGATTTTTTGCGATTTCCTTCCTCAAATCTCAATGGAAATTTGTGTTCTTGGTCTCTATAGATTTGTTGTGATGAGCTCTACAAAACCCCTATGGAGTTCGAACAAAAATCAATCCAAATAAAGATATGGGATTATTGATCAAAGGGTTAGGGTTCTTACAGTTCATATTTAATTTTTCTCTCAATCCAGCCTCAAATCACATAATAATCGGCTCAATAGATTCACAACAACATGAATAACAATAGCCCTCAACAAATTTTGGAATTAATCAACTAGAATCATAAATTCAAAATTGACCCCTTTGGGGTTCATGAAGCTTTCGAGCTCAAATAGCCAATCAGTCATCAAAACACAAATACCAGCCATAATCAAAGATCAAAGAAGGCTCTGATACCACAAAATAAAATTTTAGAGCCCTTGGATCAAGATTTGATCTTGATTACAACATATGAATCAAGAATAGAGGCATAAGCAAAGAGAGTAAGAGGAACCTGATTTTGATCGAGGAAGAATGATTAATCTGAAGATATTTTCGTTCTTTGAATTTGGAGAAAGAAGAGAGATGCTGGCCAAGAGAGGTGAGGGAGAGAAGAGCTCCTCCTATTCCCGAGATAGCTGAATAGGGCATTCTATTTTAATGGGACCACAGGTGCATATATATATAGGGTTAGGATGAGGGCCTCTGTCTTATGTCAAAAAAGTGATGAATTAAGCTACCCATTACAACAAGACCTATACATATAGGAAAACACAACAAGACCCACTAATAAGTAGTGCGTAAGCCCAATAAGCCAATAACAATAATAATTATGTTAATTCAAACTTAAACAATTGGCTTTGATCAATTCCAATATCTAATTAATCCAAATTCAAAATTAAATATGATTTAATTTATATAAGTCCACAAAATTATTCTTGCAGCCAAAAGATTTCTGTGGCAACTGTGAGAATCTAATGCTCGTTCATGTCAAAAAATAAAATAAAATATAAAGAGAAGTATGTCTAGTGAATATGGTAGACAAATCCCAAGAAAAATTAATAAAAATTCATCCTTGTTGGGTCTCGTATTGTGAATATTTTAGATCAAATTTAAAGGAGATTGGATACTTGCGAGATAGTGAGTTTGCCAAGCCATCTTTGCATGTTGTTTTTTGCCTTGAATGAATCAAAACCTTATCCAATTAACACTCATGTCACATCTGCAAAGTATTGGTTAAGGCATTAAATAACCTTGATCTCTGGGAGCAAGTCACAAGAATCATCAAAGCAGATTATGATCAAACAATCATTGTATGAAAGAAGCACATCAAAGAGTTTAATTATAGGAAAACGAATAGAGAGTTTTAGAGAGAAATTATCAAAGGAAATCGAAGCCACAGTGATGAAGGGAAGTGAGATCAAAAAGACGCTTCGGTTTAGGTTTTAGAAAATTTCCTGCAAGATTGAATAAATGAGTCGCATATGTGAGAGAGAGAGAGAGAGAGAGAGAGAGAGAGAGAGAGAGAGATGCTTTGTGCATGCTGTAAAAAAAAATATAGATTACCCCAAATCCCCAAACTCAAATTCGAAAATCTCAAAACAACATAAAATCTATCAGTAAAAATACTGTGTTTGATGAAAATGCAATCAGTTAAATCTCTTTGAAGAAACTTATCCAAAAACAAACTCCCAAAAATTACCAAATTTAAGATGATCAATGTAAAGAAGGGTACTCTATTCCTTAACAAATGGGATCCTCAAATGACTCACGGAAGCAAGTATTTGAGTAGAATTGATCAGTGAAAACTAGAATGGAAATTGGATTGTATTAATCAATTAATGAGTTCATACAAGGCTTTAAGAATCAACAATAAAACTAAAGAAGTAACATAAAGCTAAAAAGAAAGGAACGAAGAGAAATAAAGCTTGTAATTAAAATGGCATCATGTGTTGATCTGGTTCTTTTTTCATTTGTGTACGTAAGCTTTTATAGCCTTCATAGAATCTTGCCACTTCATGACATGCACATAGTGGTTCTCAGCTAATCCTCCATGCATCTATATTTTTAGTAGTGGTAATCATCACCTTGTTATGGCCTTAATCTCCAATTACTCTTCTATCCTCAACCATTGGGCTTCATATTATGTTTATTATCTCATAATAATTATTCAGTTGATACCTCCATTTTAAGTCCAATCTGTTATGCCTCAATTATTGAACATCAGCTTGTTGCTCAATGGCTTCTGTTGGCCCAATTTTACTTTTTGGCAAGGCCCATTTACGTTTATGGGTCAAGTGTCAGCCCATAATTTATGATGTGAACATATACCCCTCGTTCATTACCTATCAGACAGCTATTTTTAGATAGGTAATGTATTTAACTTTTCATCTGTTACTGTTCAACTTCTTTTATGCATAATAATATCTCTTTTCTTCTCTCTCGCAATAAAATTTTTCAAAATCTTTTCTCAAACCCTTAGCTTTCTTAATCAACCTCTCTCACAATGTCTTCTGAATACTCTAACTCGGAGAATCCCACCAGCTTGCTATTCGCACTCCATCCAAGACTTCTTCATCGTCAAGCTCTGAGAGCTCTTCCATTCACTTATTAGCCGATTACCCATAACAATCAGCTGACAGGATCCAATAATCTGTTAAGACTCTCAAAGCCTTAGCTGGCAAGCTAACTTCGACTCAAATGGACTCATCATCTCGCCCAACTAGGGGTTCTTCTTCAGAAGATGAACCTAGAGCAGAAACCCTAGTCATGCATGACCAAGCCCATGGTACATATATTTTAGGTCCCTTTTGTACTGAACCTTCCCTATTTTCTCATATCATAGAATCCTTCTTCTTCCCAGATGGATTCAATCTTCCAATCACCAAAGAATGGTTCTCCATCTCCCCCCACCCCAAAAAGCTTCGCGGTTAGGCCAAATCTAATGTGAAATACTTGCAATGGCTCGATAAAGTCACGGACTAATGGGAAGAGGAATTGAAATTTTGGCGAGTATATGACATGATTATGCAAACTAAGCTTCTTTCCAAATATTGATATGTTCTTGGCTCTCCTTGGCTTTTGAAACACTAACATCAATGCCTTTGTTTTTTCATTTGGTATAATGTCCATCTCTTTATTTGATGTAGCAGTCATGTTGGGGCTGTTGATCATTAATGAAGACATCCCTAGTCTGTATGATAAAGGATTTGAAAACTCGGCTGCCCTGTCTCCAAGGAAAACTCTTCATACGGCAAATTTATGGAAGAGACAGGCACGAATGGGGCATTGTAAATAAAACAGAGCATAATGCTTTCCTCTTCTTTTGGCTCTGTAAATTTTTTCTTTGTAGCAAATCCCTCTCCATGGTCAATAAATTTTCTTATTATGTCTCGACTATCATTTTCGATTGGCCAATAAACTTGGGAGCCCTGTTTTTATCCTCATTTTATAAGGGCATGAGGATATGGATAGACCAGCTGAAATCTAGAGACAACAAAGTCATCCCTAGTCCAATATGGTTCCTGCTTTTGTGGGTGAACAAGTACTTTCCCAAATTTTCCTACGACTGCTCCCTCACCACAGAGGCGGTCGAAGATGCTTCTACTTATAGCCTTCCATACAAGACTATGCCCATTCCAACCTTCTTTACTTTTCAACTAGCTGATCAGCTATTCAAGATGCCTCCCAAGCTATACCTAGAGATCTGTCCTTTTATTTATCGCTCCTATGGGCCAGGTTGGGTCCAAGTGGATTTAATTACAGCTTCAAATGATAAAGTAAGAGAGACAATCTCTTATTGGGGTAGTGCCCTAACTAGCCAAGACCTGCTAAATGGGTTTCACCCCAATGCTTGCTTCAACAAAATATCAGCTGAGCCATATAATCCAAATTGTTTTACTTAATAATTTGGACTTATACAAAGCATTCATGCTCCTTGTCCATCTGTGGTGACTTTTGATGCCAAGCCTTCACTTCTATTTCTCGAGCTGAAGTAATTTGTAACTGCCATTACTAACAAGCTAGACCGATTTCAATTTTAGCCTATTCTCACCAACCCTAGAACTGTCTTAGACTATACAGATTGGTGGAAATCTGTGTTTGGCAGAGCTTTTCCTTATCCTTCTGACCATTATTTGTCGAAATTCATTAGTGGCTACCATAACAGGCCTTCTCAGTTAGCCACTACTAAGGCAAATTCATTAGCTAATAATAAGCCCTCAGCCAAAACCACACCTTCCACCATTCAAGGTAATATCTTGTCCTCATATTAAAATGAGCCATTGTTCTTTAGATATTTACTTAGTAATATATATGGAATACATGGTCACAGATCATAGATGTTGACACTTTTGTTTCAACTCAGCCATGGCATAAGACTCTAGTGACAAAAAGTCCCAAGAATCTTGTTTCGGCTACTCCTTTGAGGATTGTCACTCCAGCTGTAGCTAATTCAGAAGACACTTCTCTTATAAGGTTACATAACTTTCCTATATCCCTATTAGCATTTCTTTTCCTATTTTGACTTATGCTTGCATTTTATAGAAAAAAAGGAGAATTAAGAAAAAAAGCTGAGTTAAACTCTCCTTCTCTTTCTCTACCCAAGTCCAAGGCTCAGAAAAGGAAAGTCTTTATCCTAGAATTAGATGAGGAAGAAGAAGAAGAAGAAGAAGAAGAAGAAGAACGCCTTCTCAAGAGAAAACTCAAGGGCACATCTCAACTTATCCCTTCATCAGTTTCTTCCATGGATATTTCAAGGGATCAGCCTATTCCTCCCTATCCAATTCCAGCAATTATATTAGATTCAGCTACTCGAAGTCCTCCAGCTATTGCAGTAGTAACAGCTCGATCCTCATCTGATGTAGCTACATTAGATGCTCAGCCTGTCACTTAACCGAGAAATCTTGCAGCAGGCACTTACTCGCATCCAACTTGAGATTAAAAGCTCACCTCAATAGCATTCCACCACTCCTCCCACTTCCCCAGCCTTGATTCTTGATGAGGAGTTAAAGGCATACTACAATGCTCCCATCATTCAACCTCCACAAGGTAGCTTATTACCCATGCATCATCATCTACAAACAATTAAAGAAGGATTATAAAGACCATTCCCTCTTGAGCCTGCATGCTCAGCTAGATTGGAGAGATCTTTATTGAAGGTTTTTGATGCTCCGGATGCTAATATACCTGCTTCACTTAAGCAGGTATATATTGACATCGCTCTCACTCTTTTGGATGCCATGTCAGACTACAACATGTTCAGGGCTCATTGAGATGATAGCCTTAAAGCTTTGGAAGAGTTGATAATGCATATTTATCCCAATACCAAACTATCAAATCTACTTAAGTCACTAGCAAGATTGGATCGATTCTTGAAGAGATCGCCAAGCTGCAAGCTAAACTGGGGACTTTGGAACCTGAGGTGGCCACTGTGAATGCTCAAATTAAAGCTAAAAATACTTGACAGCTCTAGCTTTGCACCCAAACTTAGGCTCTGGATAACAAAATTGTCCCTCTTCTTGAGAAACAAAAGCCGTTGGAGCATGCCTTGGAAATAGGCAATAAAGGCCTAGCCAAGGCTGAATCTTCATGGACTTCTCTGTTTCCAAGAAGCTCGGTCACCTCCTCCTATAGGTAGTGCATTCACTGTTCTTGTTTAGTTCATGTGTCTCTCATGATTTGCTTTTCTAACCTTTACTATCATTTTGCTTAGAAACGACTCAATATCCCAGCTTAGCTATTATTCCTTATGTGGGTGAGACGTTTGCCCTTCCCATCCTAGAGCTTAGGCTTGATGATTTACAGGACACCATTCTGGCTACTGTTGGGGATGATTTGACAACACTCTTAGAGGAAGAGCTAGCTATAGAATCAGCTGCTAAATCGAACAAGGCTGGATTGGCTACTATAGATGATCCAACTAAATCAGTTGATGTAGAAGATCCATCTGCTAATGCAGCTTTCACAAATCCTAAAGTTTAGTCTTTTTCTTTCTTGGATTTAAAATATGTTGATATTCTTTTAAACATCCTAATTATTTTGGGTCACTTCCTATATAGAAGGATAGTATTTCTTCAAGAATTTTCCATTGATGCTTTTGGCTGATTCGTTTCCTTGCATGTCAACCAGTCTATACGTTCCTCTATATATAACTTGGCTAACAATGTAGGGACCTTCTCAATTAGGAGACCATTTGTCAAGCCTAGGATCTTTAGTCCTAATAGGCAATATTGCCTTCCACACACCCTCGGTAAATTGTTTCCTCTTTACTTTCTTATTGTAGGATCTTGCAACATTTTCTTTATTCAACTTGATATTCTCTAAGGCCATGATTCTATCATCATTGGCTGATTCCAACTCTTGGAACATAGCTTGAGAATATTCATCAGTGTGCAAGCCTGCTTGTTTTGCTACCCTTAATGACTTAACGTTTATCTTTAAAGGAAAAATTGCATCCTGGCCATAGGTTAGTCTGAAAGGAATCAAACCCATGGCCTTATTTTTAGAATTTCTATAAGCCCGAAGAACCTCAGATAATATTTGATGCCATTTTCTTGGCTCATCCTCAATGGTTCTTTTAATCATATTAATTAAAACCTTATTAGTTGCCTCAGCATGACCATTGGCTTGTGCATAATAAGGTGATGAGTGAATTAATTTGATTCCATACTCTTGCACAAATGCTTTTACTTTATCTCATGTAAACATAGCATCTTGGTCAGCCATTATGGTTTCAAGAATGCCAAACCCATGTATAATTTGTTTCTCTATGAATATTATCACATCAGCTTGTGATACATTTGTTATCAGCTGAGCTTCCACCTATTTTGTAAAGCAACCAGTGGCAACTATAATGAAAGTGTGCCTTTTAGATAAGAAAGGATATATTTTCCCTATGAGGTCCATTACCTAACCTCTAAAGGACCATGGTTTGATAATGGCATGCAATTCTTTAGCTGGGACTCTCTAAATTGATCCATGGAGTTAGTAGACTTCACATCCTTTAGCATAAGCGAAATAATCGACTGTAATAATTGGCCAATAATACTCGTATTGATAGATTAGCCACTTCATATTAAAGCCAAATTTGTGAGCTCCACACATACTTTCAAGGGCCTTCCTCATCATTTTCAAAGCCTCATCCTTGTTTAAACACTTAAGCAATTTACCTTCCTAACTTCTTCTAAACAAATCACCATCAATCAATACATATTTTAATGCTTTCTATTTTAACTCGTAATGAACCTGAGCCGATGGATTAGCCAAATACTAGACCAACTCTTACCTCCAATTGGCTGATGTCCCTGGCTGATGATTAATTGCTAAAACATTTCCGTTTCCTATGGTGTTAAACTATGGTGCCATGAGTTTGTACCCAAAGGCATGCGGTGCTAAATCATTTGCTACCTCGTTAAAAGTTCTGCGAATGTGTGATATTGTGACATCAGCAAAATGTTCCAACAAGCCCCTAGCTTTCTTTAGATAATCTTCTAGTGTTGGGCTGTTACACTTGTATTCCCCCAATAATTAGTTGATCACTAATTGTGAATCTCCCACAATCTATACCATCTTAACATCCAAAGATTTCAAAAGCTTTAAGCTGATTATAAGAGCCTCATATTCTGCTTGATTATTGGAACACTGAATATCCAACTGATACATAAATTTCTTGTCCACTTTTTCAGGGCTAGTAATAACCACTCTTGCTCCAACTCCCTTTTGATGCTTTGAACCATTCAAGGCTAAAGTTCATGGTTTGATTTGGACATAACCTTGATACTCGACTACTAGGTTCTATACTTCTATAAATGGGTGTTGTGCTAGAAAATCGGCTAGCGCCTGTCCCTTCATAGTCTTTAATGGCATATATTTCAAGGCAAATGCATTCAACTTGATGGCCCATTTCATCAATCTCCCTTGAAAGATTCGCCGATTCAGTAAATACTTCACTACGTCTATCTTACAAACCACTAACACCTCCCTGGGTAGTAGGTAATACTCCAATTTTGTACATTTATGGAATAATGATAAACACAACTTCTCTATAGGAATATACCTAGTGTCAGCATCATTTAGTAGTCTACTCAAGCAATATATAGTCCGCTTAGTTCTATCTTCTGAATCTTGAGCTAATAGGCTTCCGATGTAGTCCTTAACAGCTAATATGTATAACTTAGGAGGTCTTTCAAAATCTGGTGTATTAATATTGGAGGCATTGCCAAGCATTTCTTAATTTGGTCAAACGCATCTTGTTGTTTGCTACCCTAAACAAATTCCTCAGCTTGCTTGAGATTTAACAATTGTGAAAAGGCTTTCAGCTTACTATTCAAGTTGGCTATAAACTTCCTCATGAAGTTTATCTTGCCAATTAGACTTTGTAATTTCTTTTTATTTCCTAGAGGCCTTGCTTCCAATATAGCCTTTACCTTGTTCTTATCCACCTCAATGCCTCTTTGGCGGACCAAGAAACCTAGGAAGTTCCTAATTGAAACTCCAAATGCACACTTGGCAAGATTCATCTTTAGGGAATACCTCCTCATCTTAAGGAATACTTGCTTTAGATTAGCCAAATGAATATGGAAATCGGCTGACTTCACACCACATCATCGATATAAACCTCCATACATTTTCTTAAAAAATCATGGAATATCAAATTCATTGCCCTTTGATAGGTACCCTAGGCATTCTTGAGACCAAATGGCACAGCCATCCACTCAAAAATGCCAATGGCTGCTAGCCAACGAAATGCAATTTTATGTACATCATCACCAGCTAAATAAATTTGATTATACCTAGAATAACCTTCCATAAAAGATAAAATTCCATTATTTGTTGCGGCATCAACTAACATATCCGCAATGCACATAACATATTCGTCCTTAGGGGTAGCTAAATTCAAATTATGAAAATCTATATAAATTTTAACTTGACCACTCTTTTTAATTATAGGAACAATGTTTGAAAGCCAATGTACATATTTAGTTATTCTGATAAAGCATGCTTTTAATAATCTTTCTATTTCCTACTTTTTCTTCGGCATCCGTTCTAGTTTGAATCTTCTAGCTGGTTGTTTGAATAGCCTAAAACCTTCTTTGATGGGCAAACAATGTTAAACTAATTCAATCTTAGCTCATCCACAGTCCCAAGCTTAACTTCGACTAAAGGATCTTGAGTTTCAAAGCTTGGACTTTCTCTCTTAATAGATGATACAACCAAATCCGCTACTTGGTCTTATGCTTTTTCTTTCCTTATCAGCTACTTATTATCCTTTTTTCTTCTTACAATCTCCTCGTCCTTCTTGGCTAGTTCCTGCTGAAACATAAACTCTTCAAGTTTTGCTTCGGCTAAATGCAGAGCTAGCCATTACAGGACATCCTTTGCCACTATTTCATGGGTATTCATTAATGAATTCTTGTTTAGGCCATGGGCCAGCCTGTATTTCCACCTTGAAACCTTGGTTGGAGAAATTTATCTCCTGAATAGTATCATGACTGACCCCCGAAGGCTATGTTATCAGTTGAAATTCAGGGATATAATACATCGCCTTGGCTACCTTCACATCAGCTTAGAAAGGTTTTTGGTTAACTAGTATGACTTCTACCTTGCCATCATTCTAAAATACTAGTTGCTGATGCAAGGTGGATAGGATGCACATATTGGAATGAACCCAATCCCTTCCTAGAAGCAAAGCGTATCCTAGCTTGACATCTACCACAAAGAACACAGTGGTGGATGTTTTGGTTCCCACAGTTAATTTAGCAATGTAAAATCCTAAAGCATTTGTGCTTTCCCTTGTGAAGTTGCTCATTTTCATGTTAGTCTCTTTAAGATCCTTCTAAAACTTGCCCAACTTCTTTAAAATTCCAACTAACATAACATTCATGATGGCACCCCCGTCAATCAACACTTGGCTAATGGGCCTTCCATCAATATAAGCCCTTATATAAAATGACTTTAGATATCTTGCTAGTTGAGGCTTCTCAAATTTTATGACTCCTTCTGTGTCATCCTTCTCCTTTCTTTCTAGGTTTTCCTCTGCTGGCTCTATCTCATCAGCTAAGGTGGCCCATGCTACCTCCTCTGCTAAGATGTCGCCATCTAGTTACATTGGTTGATTTTCCTTTACAGCAAATTCGACAAGCAATCTCCCATAGTAGCAGCCAAATTTTCATCATTTTGCAAATCATCAATTAATATGAGCAAATCATCATCATTGAGAATTTGATCAATCAAACTCTTCAACAATTCTATTTCTACGATTTGTACTCTTTCGGCTGATATTTCAACCGTTTGAGGGTTATTTAAATCCTAGATCTGCCCTTATATTTCCTGCATGACTTCTGCCGTTGGGCTGGCAACCTCCTCACTTTCAACATGTTTGGCTTTGGCTTGGTCTAACATAGCCACCATGTTTCTTATTTTTTGAATAGACTTTTTTCTTTGCATTCTCCTTTTCTGAGTCCTTATCAGCTAAATAGGCTATGGCATAACTTGTTTTCCCTTGCAATACTTATTCGAGAACTGCTCTCCCTTGTTGGACTCCATTTTTAGCTTAATCATCTTTGTATCCTTAGCCGATTCCACATATCTTACCATGACTCTAAGAGTGGACCTTCCTTGACTATAGTTCATCTCTATAGCTCATTTGGAGTCTCTAGGCACAAAATGATCTGAGATCTGTGGGACTTGCTTTTGATTCTAACTTTCTTTCCTCGACTGATCCTTCTGTCGAGGAAACTGTATTCTTTAGAATACACTCTGCCAAGGCACCTCATACTGCCCCCCAATCTCTGCCCTTCTTTCATACTTGGGCCTCCATTCTTTCTTTGTATTCTTCCTCGATACTTCATGGTTTAGAACTCTGGTATTTTCTTTCACTACTATCAACTTTGGTCTCCATACTTATTTTGAACATTGCACAAGCTGAGAGGATGAAGCCTTTGTCCTTGCACTCTTATTCTCGGCTAAAATGAAAACCATGTTGACAATAGCTAAGAGAAAAGGATTGATGTCGATGGTCATACCACCCCCTTTGTATCTGCAAGTTTAAATATCCCTTCTTTCAAGGATTTTGAATGACGTTATGAAAAACAGTGTAGTTATTTATATAATGTGAATACGAATTATGCCACTTACAATATTTCAAATTTTGAATTTGATCTGTTTGAGGTAATTTGTGGCCTTCTAGAAGTTTGACCTATTTATCTTTGACAAAGAAGTCAAAGATTTGATTTGCTTTTGAAATATCAAACAAATATCCATCATTTTCCTCAATTTTGATCTTTTCTTTTCCTTTAGTAGGTGTCAAAGGAGGACAAGTGTATGCCTTGCCCCCGCCCTAACAATTTGGCTACCATAACTGCTCCTTGTATGGCTCCATCTTCATCATTTCCTTCCTTATCAGTTGACTCACATTTGACTAAAGCTACCAACTAGGAGCCCCTAGGCCCTACTCTATTAGATCTTCTCTGCTCTCTTTCTATTATGAACTGCTCAACTTGAGCTACTTTCCAAGAGAAGTGAACCAAATCACAAAATTAAGAAGCAATCAGCTTTTCTCTCAACTGAAGATTTATATTGCTCATAGGGATAGAGGCGCATTCAGCCTCTGGTAATTGTATTCTACATTTCCTTTTTATCCTTCTAAATTTTTCCAAAAACTATGTCATAGGTTCACTGGCTTATTGTTTGATGCCCAACAAGTCTAGCACAGAGGCCTCTGGCTGGGACCTATAGTATCTATCATAGAAAATCATTCCATATTAGCTTAACTTTATATGGAGTTTAGGGGTAATGATGAGTACCAAGTAAATATCGTCCCAGTTAAGGATAGAGGAAACAATTGTAGCCTTAAAAAATTATTTTGACCAGCCTCAGCACATTGAGCTATAAGTCAGCTAATGTGCTCCATAGTTGATTTACCATCTTCCCTAGAAAATGTTGTAAAGTCCAGAGTCCTAAAACTCCTTGGGAATTGGACCCTATCAACCCAATCTGGGTATAGTTTCTTGTAGACCAGCCTCTCCAAGAGTCTCAATTGGACACTAGAATGCCTCCTTGTGGCCTTGGCTATCATATTGGGATCAATCAGCTGAGGCATAACTCCCCTCGACTTAGCACACAACTAAGGCTAAACAGGTGCTATCTACCGATTGTCCCCTTGTTCGATCCTTGACACATCCTGTTCTGAGCCTGCATGTAAAGTGGAGGGTATATTGGCTGTTGGGGTGTATTTATTGGTTGAGAAGCATAATTTGGTGGTTGTACATATGTCGATTGGAAAGATCTTGTCGGCTAAGCCGAGTTCCCCCAATCGCAAGACGTTTGGCCGTGCGTTGTAAGCATTTCATTGATTATCGCCTTGAGGCCAATTTGTTTGGCTTGCTGGGTTAATCATAGGCACAAGGGTTGTATAGATAGGTTATTCCCAATTACTGTTGGAAGCACTCCAAGACCTTGTATTACCATAAGGCAGTCCCAAGTTCCCTGGCGCATTAGGGGGTCTTCTTATTAATTGTTCCTAGCTAAGCTGAGGCCCTTGGTGCCTTGCCAGTGTAGGTCATTGTCTCACTAATGGTTTCAGGTGCATTTACATGCATGGCCTTAGTTGATTAGCCATAGCTTTGCAACATTTCCTTTTGCTGCTGCTGAAGCTCATTTTGCATCATCGACTTTACTCTCTCAGCCAATTGCTTAGATACTTCTTGCATCAAATCATTCACTCTTACTTTGAACTGCTGGATAAAGGATATAAACATCACTAGCGACTGCCTCTCCTCGCGTCTAGTCTGAGCAGAATTAGTCACGTCAAAAGAAGCTGCCGAGGCTTTCGGCGATGGAGAAGTAGTAGTTGTACTCAATTGCTCTAAAGTCACCCATTGGGTGTAGTCAAGGCAACCACATATGTAATAGATTGCCCCTTAGCTTTCTACCTTGAGGTCAAACTTGGATTCTGATTTGTAGAACTCATGTTGACTACCTTCTGGATCTCAGATCATACACCAAGTATGATCTAGCCCCGGAACAGAAATGTTCGCTGACCTGATCCTAGAGGTCTTACCGGGCGTGCCAAATTTATGTTGGATGCAAATGCAATCAGCTAAATCTCTTTGAAGAAACTTATTCAAAAACAAACTTTCAAAGATTATCAAAGTTAAGACAATTGATTTTAAGGAGGGTACTCTGCTCCTTAGCAAATGGGATCCTCAAATAACTCACAGGGGCACGTTTTTGAGTAGAATAGATCAACGAAAACTAGAATGGAAATTGGACTTGTATTAATCAACTAATGAGTTCATACAAGGCTTTGAGAATCAATAATGAAACTAAAGAAGTAACATAAAGCTAAAAAGAAAACAACGAAGAGAAATATAGCTAGTAATTAAAATGGCATGATGTGTTGAGCTAGTTCTTTTTTTATTCATGTGCATGAGCTTTTATAGTCTTCCTAGAATCTCGCCACTTCATGACATGCACATAGTGTTCCTCAGCTCATCCTCCATGCATCCACGATTTTAGTAGTGGTAGCTGTCGCCTTATCGTGGCATCAGCCTCCAACTACTCTTCTTTCCTCAACCGTTAGGCTTTCTCATCTCCTTTGGCCCACATTTGGTTGATATATTGTGTTTATTATTTCATACTAATTATTCAGCTGATACCTCCTTTTTTAAGTCCAATATGTTATCCCTTAGCTATTGAACATCAACTTGTTGCCCAATGGCTTCTATTGGCCCAATTTTGCTTTTCGACCAGGCCCATTTACGTTTATGAGTCAAGTGTCAACCCATAATTTACGATGTCAACACACAAATACCATGATAAGAACAAAAGTTTCATACATAGTTTATGTGGCTGTGATCACATATATAGGAAGAAATTGTGGAAGGAATCTCCATTTCATTGCTATTAGCTCCAAGAGCTCCCATGTTCCACCCATTGTCTCTACACAAATGACTCTGGGTCTGCATAGTGAGAAAAATATGCTTGGAGAAAAGTAATGAGTGTTAACTTGAATTTTTATATTAAATTTTTTAAGTAACAAAAATTTAAATATGATGAATGTCTGCCCAAAAAATTATGAAGATATCTTGCATTTATATTTTTAGCATATCTTTATAATTTTGTGGGGAGATATTCAACATCTTTAAATTTTTTATTATTGGCAGGGTACTTTGCATTTTAGCCAATATTGATATAAGTAAAAGCTAACAAAAAAATAGTTAAATATTGAAGTGATGGGGTTGTTATAATGGATAAGTGGACTCAGTAGATACGATTAAGAATGAATGCATTAAAAAGTGAGTTGAGTAGCACCTGATGTGGAAAAGGTGTTTAAATTATGCCTTAAGTGATTTGAACATGTGTGAAGAAGATGAGCTTTAGTAAAAAGAGTATATTATTTTGTAGGTAGTCTAATAGTTAGAGTTAAAGAAAAGTCTAGAAAAAAAAAATCCAAATTTTAATGCTTTAATTAGAAAATGTTTTATGCCAGGACACAGTTATGATCCATGAAGCCAACACCTTGTAGCGAGGCAATGTTTAGTTGGCGTTGTTCTTGAATTACCAAGTAGAAATAAGGATGATCCCAAATTTTCTCGTTATATTTACCACCTGCACTTACTCACACTCCCTATTTTGGGCTCATGCCTCTTTCTTAGTCTGCGACATGCTCTTACTTCTTGGCGCACTTCCGAATAAACTGACTTAATATAGAGGCAAAAACCAATAAGAAAGCACTTTACCATCGGCTTTGCATGCAGTGTGGCAATTGCACTGCATGTCCAATTTGAAGATTTCCTGCATATGCATGATCACGTGCGTTGAATTTTTCCTTCTTTAATCCTTCGGCTTCGAATGCTAGCTTCACGTTGCAATTAAAATTTCAATGCTTTGCTTCAAATGCGTGCCTCCTCTTTGTCCTTTTTTTTTGGGACATTTTACGCGGTTGGACCCCCTAATAGATGGGTAGGAATTGCTGACCATATTATCTTTATTTACAGGAGAAAATTCCAGTTGCGCCCTGCGTTCAAAAGGCAGCATTTCCATATATAGATGGTATTGTTCTTAACACTGTCATTGTTTTAGAACAATTCCGTCTCTCTTCATACGTTTTCTAAATTTATTTGGTTCTCTTATGCAGCAGCTGGTTCCGTTGAATACGAGCTATCAGAAAAGACGAGAGAAGCTGGTTTTGGAATTGATCCAGACAATATTGCATCAATTGTTTTAAACCATGATTACAGGAACTTTCGAAAAATTGGTGGAGCTGAAGGGATTGCTGGGAAACTCTCAGTCTCTGTGGATGAAGGTGTCAGTCAAAATAGCATACATTGCAGGCAACAGATTTATGGACTTAACCGTTATACAGAGAAACCTCCTAAATCCTTCATGATGTTTGTTTGGGAAGCATTGCTTGACTTAACACTAATCATTCTCATGGTTTGTGCTGTAGTTTCTATAGGCATAAGGCTTCCCACTGAAGGGTGGCCAAAGGGTGTTTATGATGGTCTGGGAATCATACTTAGTCTATTTTTGGTAGTCATTGTTCTTGCCCTCGTTGACTACCAGCAATCCCTGCAGTTCAGGGATTTGGACAAAGAGAAGAAAAAGATCTTCGTTCAGGTCACCAGGGATGGGAAAAGACAGAATGTTTTGATTTATGATTTGGTAGTGGGAGATATTGTTCATTTGTCAACTGGTGATCAAGTTCCAGCTGATGGGATTTATATATCGGGATACTCATTGCTAATTGATGAATCTAGGCTGTCAGGTGAGAGCGAACCAATGAATGTAGACGAAAAAAGACCTTTTCTTCTTTCGGGAACCAATGTGCTAGATGGTCAGGGCAAGATGATAGTTACAGCTGTTGGCATGAGGACTGAATGGGGAAAGTTGATGGAAATTCGAAATGAGGGAGGAGAGGATGAGACCCCATTGCAGGTGAAATTGAACGGAGTTGCTACAATTATTGGTAAAATTGGTTTCACTTGTGCTGTGCTGACATTTGTGGTGTTGATTGTAAGGTTTCTGATTGAAAAAGCAGCTCATGGTAAGTTTGCTAGTTGGTCTTCAAATGATGCAATAAAGCTGCTGGACTACTTTGCTAGTGCTGTAACAATAATAGTTCTTGCAATTCCAGAAGGATTACCATTAGCTGTGACACTCAGTCTAGCATTTGCAATGAAAAAATTAATGAATGACAAGGCACTCGTGAGACATGCTTCTGCATGTGAGACTATGGGTTCAGTTAGTTGCATTTGCACTGGTAAGACTGGAACATTGACCACTAGCCACATGGTTGTTAATAAAATCTGGGTTTGCCAAAAAGCCATGGAGATCAAACGTAGTGAGAGTGTAGACAAACTGAAAATGGAGATATCTGAAGGAGTACTGTGCACCCTTTTGCAGGCTATATTTCAAAATACTTCTTGCGAAGTAGTGAAGGATAAAGATGGGAATAAAACAACATTGGGAACACCAACAGAATCAGCACTGTTGGAATTTGGCTTGCTTTTGGGCGGTGATTTTGATGCCCGGCGTAGTGCCTATGAGATACTTAAGGTTGAGCCTTTCAATTCAGTCCGGAAGAAGAGGTCTGTGCTTGTGAGTCTTCCGGATGGAGGGGTGCGAGCTTTCTGCAACGGTGCATCAGAAATAATATTAAGAATGTGCGACAAATTTATTGATTGTAATGGAAATGCTGTTGATCTTCCTGAAGAGCAGGCAAAGAATATCTCTGATGTTATAAATGAGTTTGCCTCTGAAACTTTGAGAACTCTCTGTTTGGCTGTCAAAGATGTAAATGAAACAGAAGGAAAAAGCAGCATCCCCGACAATGGCTATACTCTGATAGCCATTGTCGGAATCAAGAATCCTGTGCGCCCTGGGGTTAAGGAAGCTGTTCAAACTTGCTTAGCAGCAGGAATAACCGTCCGCATGGTCACTGGTGATAACATAAATACAGCTAAGGCTATAGCTACGGAATGTGGTATACTAACTAAGGGTGGTGTAGCCATAGAAGGACCAGAATTCCGAAACTTGCCGCAGGAGCAAATGAGGGATATCATACCAAGAATTCAGGTTGTGCTCTCGTCGTAAGTTATGCAACCTTCAATTCTCCTTTCAGATGCTTGTCATTCTTATGTGCTTAATATGGTTTCAGGTAATGGCACGTTCGTTACCGCATGACAAGCATAACTTAGTAACCCATTTGAGGAATATGTTTGGTGAGGTTGTTGCCGTCACTGGTGATGGAACCAATGATGCTCCTGCACTGCGTGAGGCAGACATTTGGCTTGCCATGGGCATAGCTGGAAATGAGGTATGTGTCTTTAACTATTATTTGTTCTATATTAACGTCAATTTCATGTTATCAAATTCTAATACTATTTTTTCTTTTCTTTTCAAATCATACCTTACGCAGATTGCCAAACAAAATGCTGATGTCATTATAATGGATGATAACTTCACTACTATTGTCAAGGTGGCCAAATGGGGACGGGCCATATACATAAACATCCAAAAATATGTGCAGTTTCGTTTAATTGTCAATATTGTTGCTCTGGTTATTAACTTCGTTTCTGCATGCACCACTGGTTTGTTGACTTAAAGAAGTTCTGTTTTTCGTTCAAATATTATTGTATCTATTCAAGGAACGGCGATTATAGTTTGGTTATTTATTTTCAGGATCTGCTCCGCTCACAGCTGTTCAGTTGCTTTGGGTAAACTTGACTGTGGACACGCTGGGTGCATTGGCCCTGGTTACTGAACCTCCTAATGATGAAATAATGAAAAGACCCCCGGTTGAATGGAAAGCGAGATCTATCACCAAACCCATGTGGAGGAATATTTTTGGCCAAAGTTTATATCAACTAATTGTCCTCGTGGTTCTCAATTTTCATGGGAAGAGGCTATTGAGACTTAGCGATTCAGAGCTTGACACTTTGATATTCAACACTCTATCTTTGCAGGTGAAGTGCATATGCCATCAGAAATACCAGAAAGACTTTAAAGGCGAATAAATGGTTTAAACTCATAAAAGAAACCACATGATGCTTTAATCCAAATAATAGCCGTTAAAATTTTGAAAATTATGACATAATTATTTAGATTACTGAATTTTTTCAGTAATGAAAGTTTTCTGATTTATTTATAATGTTATTATTGACTTGATCAGTTGATCTTTCTTTCTATGTGAACAACGGAATGTCCTCTTCCATAAATGGATGATACTAACCAAATTCAAACCTCCTAAGTATCTTAGTGTGGTATTGACTTATAAAATGAAAAATTAAACGTGTCCATACCTTTGCTATTAACATCTAAGATCCATCATTTGGCCTTAAGTACTTACTGTAGTTAAGCATTCAAGATAATGTGCAAATTATTGATCTAGTTTCAATGCATTCTCGTTTATTTTGCCTTTTGTCCGTTGTCTCTTTCTTTTGGCAGGGATTCAATGAGATAACCAGCCGAGAAATTGATAAGATGAACATATTCAGAGGCATGTGTGACAGCAAGATATTTCTTACGGTAAATTTCTTCATAGTGGTATCTCAAGTAATCATAGTTGAGTTCCTGGGAATCTTTGCCAAGACGGTGCCCCTAGACTTCCAACTCTGGTTACTCAGTTTGTTTCTTGGAGCAATTAGCATGCCTATAGATGCTATTCTCAAGTGCATCCCAATTGGAAGTGATACAACAAGGCACCATGATGGTTATGAAGCACTGCCTTCTGGTCCTGAACTTGCATAAAATATGCGAAGGGTATGGTTTCACTTTCTTTCTAAATGGATGAAAGGATGAACGCTTGTGTAGTTAGTTATTAGTTGTGCCTGCCGTATGAAGTTAGTTATATTTTGTTATTCTATTAGCAAATGGTTGTGTCTGTCGGATCATTAGCTTGCATCACAAGACCTGTATTTATATAAATATCTGTACTATTAGTTCAATCACAAAGTCAGATTCATTTTATCCTCTCTCTCTCTCTCCTAGCCTTGGCCTTGATATCTTTATGGTATCCGAGCTTTGTGCTCCAATGATTATGATAACCTCACAATCCTCCATGCAAGATTCTCAAATTCGATGTCAAGCAATTTTGTGCTTCATACATTTTCGAATCCAGTAGCTTTTAAACTAGATGAAGACAATTTTCTCCCATAGAAACAACAGGTTGAAGCCAATTGAAGGTCATCGATCACTCAAGCACGTTACTGGACAAAAGCATTCCAAAAGAATATGCAACAGATGCTGATCGAGAAGGCACAGCACACAGAGAGAAGCATATTTGAATAGGAAGCAGCAAGATTTTTTTCTCATGTCATGGCTTATGGCGTCTACGAGTAAGCCCTTCACCACACGGATGGTTGGTTGCAAATTTCCTCATCAAGTGTGCAAGAAACTTGAATAATTCTTCACATCACAAACAAAAGATAGGGTAAGTCAACTCAAGAATCAGTTGAAAAACACTAAGAAAGAAGGTTCTTTAAGCATTTATCTGCTAGAAATTAAGAAGGCTATAGATAGTTTAGCTTCGATTGGAGCACCAGTGACTAAAGAAGATCATGTTATGGCAATTCTAGATGGCTTATCTGAGGAACACTCGGTTCTCATTACTGTGGTCACATCAAAATTTGACTCCTTTGCTGCTGGTGAAGTTAAAGCTCTCTTCATGGCGCATAAGGATAGATTAGAAAGATTCAGCCAGATCAACAATGTGCAAGCCAATGTGGCTCAATTTTCTCAACAAAAAAGACCAAATTCCTGAGTTCCTCAACAAGCTCCAAGATTCAACTCAGATCCAAGGAATCATGCTTCTGAGATTCCGGAAACCAAAATTTTGGTGGCAAAGGACAAGGTCGAGGTTGCAATGGTTGATTCTCATCCAAGCCAGTATTTCAAGTGTGTGGTAAAGCAGACACTGACTTGAGTGCCGAGCTCGATCAAATTACAAATAAACCAAGTTACACTAACTCGTAATATAGTGTGCAACCTAAGTTGTCTCTCTCAAGGATGAAGGCGAAACTTATCAGAAAATAGTGGGAGATTTTAGCATATAGTTTGTAGGCAATGAAATTTAAAAGGAGAAATTAACAATTAGGGAACATTAATTCAGGAAACCAAAGAAAACCATGGTGAATTCAATCATGGATTTTTAAAATAGAATCAGATCGCATTCTTGCGAGGTTGATCCTCTTTGAACTAAAATCTCTGCATTTATATTGTTGTTCCAATTAGGAAATCTCCCAACATTCAACTAATAATGCAATCAGTTAGAAATTTGAGATCTCAAACCTAGTAAGTCCAAGCTAGCTTAAACACCAAAACCTATAATCCAAATCTGGATCATATTCTGTTGAATTCTCAAAGTCATATCCATATTCATCAATCAACAAATATGAACAAGAGCCCAATTCAATTCACAATTCAAACCACAATCACGCATTCAAATCAAAAATCAAAAAGGGAGAAGAGGAAGAGAATCACAAGATAGAAAAAAATTGATTCAACATACAAAATAGAATCTCATGACAACAACAATGGAAATTAATTGGATCTTGAATTAGTTAAGAGTCTCACACCTCCATTGATGAATGGAAAATCCACAGAAAATACAGAGAAGAAGAAAATTCAAAACTTGGGAGAAGAGAGAAGAAGAGGAGAGGGAAAAGTGGAGGGAACTTCTACTCTACTATACTAAAATTTGAAACCAAAGCCAAAAGTCCTATCTCTAAGTGCCCCAAGTCTCTTCATAAGCTCCTACTTTGATTATACAAATCTCCTCCCTCTAAGCTTCTCATACTTAATTTGGATAAGTATTGATAGAGTTAAGCCTAGTTTAGTCTAGCAATATACTCTGCCTAGCCTGCAAACTTGTAACGCGATTTTGACCCTCCAAACAATTCCATTTTGCAAAGTGGTCTAAAATGAAATGTAGTCCTAGATGTTAGCTTTCAAATGCACTAGAATAGAGTCATTTAGGCTCTTGTGGACCAAGTTATGGCCCAAACAATATAGACTACTTAGACCACCATGACTGCACATGCAGCTTTACTTCTAAGCCTTGTTTGACTACGAAAACTTCAGAACTATTATTCGTGCTCTTCATGAAAGTTGTAGGGCTGAATCTTATCTTTTCTACAAGTCAAGAAGCACAAAAATCACAGGTCTATAATGAAAGTTATGGCCAAAATGCTGAAGTCGTATCAGAATCAATATAAGCTAGAATTAGATCAAAAGCCCAATTTGAAGCCCAATCACAAATATCACTCAATCCACATTCAATTATGCATAAGAGGAGGGTAAAATGCTAAACATGAGAGTTAGTTACAATGTTAAAAATCCAGTTATCAGACACATTGCCAGGGATTGCAAGCATAGATTTGACCATCAATGTTCTCCTTCACACCAATTTCTAGGTGTTGGTTCTGATATATTTCAATCTTAGCCTCCAACTCCAAGGCTGAGCACTCACATGTCATCATTAGCAACTCCCTCCTCAGTGTTTGATCCTAGCTGTACTTGGATGCAGGTGCCTTTCACTGTATGACACATGATCTTGCTAATTTGACGGACAAAATGAGCTATAATGGTTCTAAATAGGCTATGGTAGGCAATTGTGCAGGTTTCTATTCACTACATTGGCAATGCTCAATCTTAACCTTTTTTTTTGCTAATTCTTACTTTTTAAAATTGAATAATTTACTACGTGTTCCTCTTATTACCAAGAACCTCTTGAGTGTCTCTTAATTTGCTAAGGATTATAATATATTTTTTTAGTTCTAATCTAGTGCGTGCTTTGTCAAATCATGAGTTACCAATGAAACACTACTCCAAGGAACCCTTAACAGTATATTCTTTTGGTAGATTAACTGTAGTTGCAGCATCCACTTCTGCTGCCTCCTTATCTTCTAATAAAGAAGATTCGAGTTTTCAACTTTGGCTCCTACAGTTTGGGGTATCCTTTTTCTATAGTAGTGTTTAAAATTTTGAAATCTTGTTATCTTTTAAAGATGTTTGAAGAGTAACTTCCGTCTCCTAGATTTATGTCATCCCTTTGCCTTTAAAGATTTTCTTTAGTCATTCAGTAACGTAAAGTGTGGACAATATAACCTAAAAATAATGCATAATGCATCAAATTAGTTCCAAAATTAGGACTTCATTACTCTTGGTTTTCTCAATTTGATAAAGGACCAATTTTATGACATATTTCATAATTACTAAACTAAATTAATGACAATTTTTTTTAAAAACTAAGTGATGATATTTGTTCTTTTGAGGGAAAAATAACATCGTACTCAAGTTTGAAAGTCCCCTGCATAGGCTGAATTTCCTCAACCTAGCAAGTTTGACATATCATACTCCTAACATACCACCCACCCTTATTTTCACAAATTCATTCATTCAGCATAAGCATCACCAAGATGCACTTCATTATCAGCATCTCCATGATGCACATCATCATCATCATATGATTATACATTCACATATTTCAAAATACATAACACTACGGAGCCTTGAAATAAAACTTCATTAATTTTATTTGAAAATTATGTCGTTAAAGAATGAAATAAACAATTTGCATTATTCAAATATATAATTTTTATTCCTATCCATTCCCATCCATATCATCCCTATTTCAGAGAGAACAAACAAAAAAAAGTCTTTAGGGGAAAAAGAGAGAGAACGGATCCCGAGTCGCTTTCATTTTCTATTTATATTTAAACCCCAAAATAATGAAACTTATTTCCTTTTTCCTCACTTCCCTCCCATTCTTTTCATTTCCTTCCATCCAAACATATACTTTCAGAAATTATCCAAAGAAAGGTGACTTTTTCCCTTCCTTTCCCCTCCCTTCTTCCTCCTTACCTACATTCAAACAGCGTACATCCTAAATTAGTGTTTTAATCAGTTCAATAACCAATATAATATTTAGCGCCCTAAAAAAAGGGTGCTCAAAAATAAAAAATGTTGCTCGATGCTGAGTTTTCACTTTGGGCATCGACGTCAAAACTTATTTTAGAAGAAAATCAATTTCTATTTGGCTAACAAAAATCAAATAAAACAGGTTTGTTTGTTTGGAATTTTGTTGATAAAAAATCACAATTTTAATAAACAAAATCAATTTTTGTATATTTAAATAATTTTTAAAAATTAACTAAAATTAAAAAAATATATTTTTAAAATTTTTTTTTTTTGTAAAAGTTGGAAAGATTAACCTCTGAAAAAAAAAAACTAATTTTTAACTTTTTAAACTATATATAAAATTTAAGTTTTAAAATAAATTTTTTTGAAATGTTAAAAACAAATGCATCAAGTTAGTAATGAGGAATTTCAAATCTAGTTATTAAGTCCTCCATGCTTGCGAAACATGAGACAGAATCCAGTAACTTTGGCACTAGACTAGTAAAAGAAACAAAATTACTCCATGCGAATGAAAGCAAAAGATTCTAAAAATCTATGAAAATAAAGAAAACGTTTAATCCTGACTCGTTTTCTATGATCATGTAGCTACTCTTAACTATATTGACACCATCTGGGTACATCCTTGGAAGAAATTTTGGTGTGAGAGGAAGACAAAGATCTGAATTCTGTAGTTGCAAAACCAGTAAGCCAAACATATGTAGCATCACCAAGAACATCCTATGCTTATGATGCAGTTCAAGTTCAATGAATTGTCTGGCTTTCCAATAAAAGAAAAGACAGAAGAAAAAACAACAGTTTATCTAGGCCTATTAATTCAAGAACTCTGCAATTTTAAGCTCCCCAGTTGCTCCCGTGCTGTAACCTGAGGTCAGGAAATGACATAATACCAATTTAGTCATGAGCCACATTCCATACAACAGCTTTATTTTAAATTTCATTCCTCATAAAAGGGGCACATAATAAGTTCAAACAATTCCATAAAATCATACTGATAACCATTGGAATAGCCTCAAATGAAGTAAAAACACTGATGCAAACTCTCACAATTACTTTGACTTTGGAAATTCAAGCATAACTTAACACTATCTTAGATGATATTTATATCTTATAAATGAAAACAGTTTTGCACCATACGTGTTGCTTATAAGAACTATCCAAAACATCGTTTAACTATTTGTTTTTTATTACTCCTATTTTTTTGTGGTGCCATGTAAAACTAACTTTATTTGCAGTGCCAATTTTATAAAGACATTATTTCTAACATGGTTCCTGACTTAAACTTTCATGTAGTCATGATTTTATTCTCTTTTTTAGGAACAACTAGAATGCCCAATTTGGATGTAAAGCAACATCTAAGTAAAAGTGAAATATGTTGAACCATATCTTCCCCAGAAGTGAAATCCAGAGAAACAATTCACTTGTCTAATTTGTAAATACGTCTCTTCATCCAAATTATTGAATGGCCACAAAATTGTAAAACCATCTTTCACAGACTCTGATTCCAACAATGCACACTTGCTGTACAATCTTTTAGTGATTAATCTATATATATTTTATAAGGTTCACAGAAAATCAGTAATACTTACTTGCTCTAACTTTTGATCAGCATCCTTGAGTGCTCGCAGAAGATGAGTCATGCGGTATTGAAGTTTTTCGTTTTCTGCAGCAAGCTTCTGAGTCTGCAATTCAAATCATTGGTAAAAGGATGGATGCTCAACCCCTCACAAAAATAAAATGTAAATAAGCCATAAATGAGTACAACCTTCTCTTTTTCTGAAATTAACTCCGCATTCGAAACTTCTAGCTTTGACTGAAGATCATTAATCACTGTCAAGTGTTCCTCATTTCCAGCATCTGAGCAAGTTTCATATTATATGTAATTTAGGCCCACAATCTAACACAGACTTGAATCTGGAAATACTATTCGTTGTGCTGAGTACCTTAGCACCTACCTTTTCTACTATTTAAGGCAGCTTCCAGTCTTGATAAGTGAGCCTACAGTAAAAATAAGTGGCAAGAGAGTTTTAATAAATCCTTCAGTAATTTACTCATACAGAAAAGCTTTAACAAACCACACTAATAATAGAAATTTTTTTTTTTAAAAAAAAAAAAAGACAAAATCCATTATGAAGTAATTTCATAGTTTTGGAGGCACAGGTGAAACACAAACACATGGACACAAGCCATAAGAGTCATTTAATTTTAAAACAATGATAATACTTCTCAATGTCACTTGCAGCTCATAGAGAACTTTCTTCCAATTCCAACCAGGACATTTCATTTCAAAAATCTCTTTTTCCCTTATACGGGCGACAAGCGTTACAATACAGTGCCAAAAATTTCATGCAGTTGGTAGTGCCGTAATTCTATGTTAGAGAATATGGTGAAAACTTATTTCCATATCTGCACAAGACAGAAGCAAATTGGTGAAAGCAAAGGAAACACAGTTTCTGGCAGCAATCCTTTCCATAATAGTACATTGACCAGTTCAGAATTGATACAAAGTAATCTCTCTATTCTACAGTCAGACAAATTTTAGTTTCACATAATCTGGGTCATTTGTTTTAGCTATAGAATTGCTTACTAAAAACCCTATCTTACCCCCCCCCCCCCAAAAAAAAAAAAAACCTAATATTTGAAACTAGCATGAATCCAATTTTCTTCCAAAATATAAGGAATGTTGATGGCAAGATAAGGGAGAGGGAATCAATAATAATAATTTTTTAGTTAATTGTAATATTTTTAGGAATTATTTGTGAGGATTTTGGGTACCATTTTGTTTTTCTTTGGGGGTTGTAAGGGGATTTTATTATCATGCACTTATTACAGTAAATATTGTAGAATGAATTCCTACAAAAATGCTATATCGATGCCAGTCAAGTTCAAGGTGCATATAGTTATGCATAATACATAAGATAGAAAACATTTCCTCTCACGACTGTTATTCAAAGGATTTTTTTTTCCCCTTTTAATCGGGTGAATTATAGATCTGAGATTTGTATCCCTGGAACCCTTAATTTTGATGAACCTTATCCTTCAACCTTAATTCTGCCTCAAGCCAATGCCCCTCATTCCCACCTGCATCAAGTGCATTCAACTTACCAGAAAATTGGTCCCCACTGAAAATAAGGAAAGATAAAAAACTAGATGAAGCTTTTTAGACTATGGAATCCAAGATGAAAACCAACTCTACTGTGCTGATAGCATTTGAATTTGTGAAACATACATTGATCCCACAAAAGAGAAGCCCACCGGTCATCAACCAATGCAAGTAGCAAGGTGGTAATTATTAAACAAGTTTAACCAAATCATCTAAACTTATTCATAAAGTAAAACATCTGATTGAATGTCTTCAGATGTACGTAAAAACAATATTACCAACTTACCCCTTCTTTAATTTTGGGCCACGATTTCCCCTTATATTTGTGGAGGAGATCAACAACATGCTAATCTTGATCTTAGGGTATGCTTGGAGGGAAGGCATAATACTAAGGGGCAGAGGGAATCAACAAAATGCTTATTTTCAGTGGTTTTTGCTTGTTAGAGGGCAGGAAATGTTTTTGCTAGTCTTTGAAGTCTTGTAATGGACTCTTCTGGTTGGGTTGTAGTGCCAATTTCCATTGGGTGAACCCTGAAAACCTTGAATCTGAGACTAATGCCTTCGTTGGTTGGGCTTTTGCCTTTGATGCCTCACCACTTTCAGATTAAAGTGCTAGTTTTCTTTTTTTAAAAAAAATTGCACTCTGATTTCAACCATTCCAGATTTTTGTTGCGCCAAAAACATATGAAATGACTTCAGTTCCAAGCACATCCACAGGGAGAAATTGGGGACAAAAACTCTTAAGATTGTAGACCTAAAGTCCTAGACTCAACTTCAAAGGCTAGCTCAAAGGGAAAAGACTTGCCTAAGTGTTTATAAAGGTTATATAGGTCATATTCTAGTTTAATGTGGGACTCAATACACCCCTCTCACATTATTAGACATCTGGAGCATAAAGTTTGCAGAACATTAGCAAGTAGCCCAATATAAAGCATAGGATATGCTCTAATAGCATCTAAGATTGTGGAATTCACTCCTCCTAAAGCTAGATCAACGGGGTAAGGTTTGTCCTTTATAAAGGCTATCTAGATCAATGACAAAAGAGGACAGGCAAATGAAATGGAATAGATGCACATAAGAAAAATGAACAGACATCCGGAAAATAAAAATGGTCAGTTTTGAAAACACTGCAAGAACCTTAGGGACAAAAATTGCCAATGTATGGCAAAATATATTGTAATATATGTATGCTCCATTAGAATACTTGTTATTTAACAACAACATTTTCTTTCCAGACTTTATCAGCCAGATGTATTAGTTATGACTTTTGTAAGTTCTAGCCTTTTGTGAAAAGACAAGTTCAGCTTCTTACTTATGCCTAAGTCATTGAAAAGACAAACACGATTTCAAAACGTACGAGTTTGAAGGAATACAGCTCTTTATTTAGGGCATATGAATTTCTTAGATAGTACCCAAAATAAAAATCATACGAAGTTTCATATTAAGCTTTTGTGCGTGCGCGTGTCATGGGGAAATTGAAACGAAGAAAATGATTCTGACCTCTGCTTCCGAAGCTCTTTGATAGAAGGGCTTTAAGGTGTCTTCGAGGTCGCTTAGTTTTACGGAGTCCGCCATTCTTATGTTGCCGCCGCCGCTCTAATCGTATACTTCTCCGAAGCACTGGCGACCGGTTTCTGCCACACCGCTCCTCACATATTCTTAAATTGAAGCAGTGCAAGTAAATACTACTTTTTTTTGGAAAAATAATAAAAAAAATTTCCATCAAAAAAAAGTAAGTATTTGTATATTTTTTTTAACATGTTTCCATAATTTTTGAATAATCTAAAGTGGTTTCTATCAATTTTTATATCAAATAAATTCGTCTTTAAAAAAAATAAATTGATAAATTGATCTTTAACATTTTATAACATCAAACAAATTAGTTCTTAACAAAAATAAATTGATAAATTGATCCCTAATATTTTAAAATATTAGACAATTTAATTTTTCCGTCAAATTTTTTTATTAAATACTATGACGTCGCCCTATTAAATAATTGACATGGTACTATTATCTCCCATCTTATTATTCTAGTCACTTCCATTTATTAAAATGATATTGTTTTTAGTATATTCATAAATTAATATACTAAATTTTATGTTCTAATACGATATATAAATAAGAGAAGTTTTGCCAAAATGACATCATTTAATAAACGGAAGTAACCAGGATGATCCAGTGATATATAATAGTGTCATGTCAACTACTTAATGAGTCACATTATAGTATTTAATAAAAAACTTGATGGATGGATTAAATTGTTTGAGATTTTAAAAGATTAGGGACCAATTTACCAGTTAATTTTTATTAAGGACTAATTTGTCCAACATTTTAAAAAGTTAGGGAATCAATTTGTTAGTTTATTTTTATCAGAGACTAATTTGTCTAATACAAAAATCAATAGGAGCCACTTTTATGTTGGACTATTTTCGGCTATGAATATATTGAATTTGGGTGTTAGGCATATGTCAAATCTTGAAATTGGCTAGCCTTGAGTTAGCCTTATCTGATTACAACAGTTAAGCAATTACTTTAAGGAGAGAACTCTACTCCTTGGGTACGGGATTCCAAGTCACTTACTTAATTATAAGCACTTGGCTAAAATCAAATGCAAATACCCAAGATCAAATAAAATGGAACATGGAATGTAATTGGCAGAACTTTCATTGATTCTTGAATAAGTTATGATGAAGATCCCATAGGATCCAATTACAATTTCACTTGACAAGGTGATAAGGTCAAAAAGGCGTGCTAAAAGCAGAGGTAAAGTAAAGGCTTAAAGACTAAAAAAACTTAAAAGTAAAGGTGAAGGCAAAGGAAAGATAAATTCAATGAAAAGATAAATATATTGTGTGCTACATGTATGGGATCCCTTACAATTGGTGGGTCTTCTCCTATTGATAGGCAGAGTCCTATCTAAAGTTGCTTCTAATAATCACTCATACTGCTCTCAGCTTGCCATTTGAGCCTTTGGATTGCTCCTTCCACTAAGAATCTCTAGCTGATGCTGCCACATGTCTTCAGCCACAACTTTAGCATTAAACCTTCCTTAATAAATTAGAATCGGAAACCTCATCTCCTCCCCCATAAACTATAGCTCAATATAACTTAGCCGAGGCAAGGGTCATGGTTTTGCCTATCCTCAACCAATCTCTTCCTAGGCTATTTGGACTAACCCAATTTTGGTGCCAATATATTGCCCCTTTGTATTAGGCTATTTGAATGTTTACTATTAAGATGAGACTAATGTAACAGCTCAATTTTACCGTTTGCCTACTTTTACTAGTCATTAGCCACAAATTCATGGTGAGTTGGCTATAGTAACAGCTAGTGTCTTTTTTAACAGTAGGTATAAAATCCGAGCAGTGAATAAAACTTGTTTTGCTTTCACCTACTTCAACCTTACTTGCCTTCTATCTACTCTTTTACTCCCTTCATATTTAACACCTTCTTGCTATCATGTCTTCTACTTCTTCTGACTTTGTCAACCCTAACATTTCCCTCTGCAATGCCAACTCTTCAACTAGTTGGTCTTCGTCTTTGTCCTCTTCTTTTTCTTTTGCTCAGCTTTCCTTGGCTAAGGAAATGAAGGAAATGGCTTCTTCTTCTTTCAACCCTTAGGGTTTTCGATAAGGAAAATAGTAGATTCATTCTCGACCCAACCGTTCAAGACCTTGACCAGGGGCAAATGATTATAGACTCTTTCATCTCACCACCAAAATTTGAATTGCCATTGGCTGCCCCTTGGTACCATATCTCTAAATGCCCTTCCGAGCTCTCCACTTGGCCAATGCCCTTGCCATAGTATATCCAATGGTTTGACCGGGTCGTCAATCAAAAAGGCGAGGATTAGAAGCAAATGGGGAAATTTGACATGATTATTTTGTCAAAGGAGATTCCCCTAAACTTTGGGTTGCTGTACGATTTTCTAAGCTTCTGGAATACCTCCTTTAATGCCTTTGTCTTGCCCTTTGGCATGATAAGCCCCATGTTATATGATGTGGCTACCATCGTAGGTTACCAATAGATAAGAGATGAAATTCCTTTTCTTCACAACGTGCTCAACAATGACTTGGGCTTCCAAGTCAATAAGAAGAATAATGCCTATTCTACCTTCATCAACATATTCAATAAAGCAAACAACCCAATTGTTGAGATCAAACATAGAGCTTTCCTCATATTCTAGATTTGTAGTTTCTTTATCTACACCAGCTCAGTTGCCATGGTGGGAGAATTTGCTCCCTATGTGCATGCCATCCTCAACAAGAACTATTTGAACATTGGTGCCCTTTTCCTTTTTCTCCTCTACAAGGGTTTATTCACAATGGTCTCTCGACTGTAGAAAGGAAAATTGGTCAAGTCCGTCTTTGACCAGCTCTAGCTTCTTTAACTTTAGGTTCAATAGTATTTTCCAGAGTTGTTTGCTGAAACCAACCTAACTCGCTCCATCAACCAACCATCTACGAGGATCTCTATGCACAGTTCCCATTCTTTCATTCTTTGCTTATGAGATGGCCAACATGCTAATGAAGATGCAGGTGAGGTCCCTCCCCTAGTTGTGCCTTTATCAAGACTAGAACTGTGGGCTAGCTTGGATTCAATAACTGGTTCTCTCAGCCACTAACTCAGAACTCTCACACATGGCTTTGCAATGGAGTAGTGTCCTGATGGCTCGTTATCTCCTTAATAGGGTGAAGCCCGGTTTGAGATACAATAAGACTTCTGCCGAGCCATATAACCCATAGTGATTGGCTTGATAGTTTGGCATAGTTCAAGGAACCCCCATCCGTATGAAACATATGAAAAATTTGATGAAAAGGCTAATCTATATACCAACGAGCTAGTTAACTAGGAGATCAATAGCACAAAGGGGCTAAATAGCTTCTAATTTCAAATGTTTAAAGTAGCCCCCTTGGCTATTCTAGAGTTCGCTATATGATGGGAAGTGGCCTTCAAAAGGCTATTGGTTCAGCCCCCAATGCTCTCCTGTCAAAGCTCAAACAAGCTAGCATCTCAGCATCCTTTCGGCACCCACCGTGTCCTGTTAGAGTGGAGGACCGCAACAGCACTCAGAGCTAGCTCTGCAGGGGAGGCCTCGGCTACCCACAGTAAGCATTTCACCCTTTTTTTGTTTTGCTTTCCCAGAATATTTTGATAACACCTTTTGGCACACTATTTACTAACTCTTCTCTCACATTTCAAAGACATTGAAGAAATCCAAGGGTTTAGGAGCTGATAAGCCCCCAACACAGAAGGGTAGTGCCCTTAGGCTGTGCAAGAGCTTTCCGACAACCTTTGTCTCCCCAACCAATTAGCATGACTTCTCCTAAGCCAGCTTCTTGTTTGGCAAGAACTTTCCTTGAAGTAGGATCTGTTGCCATAGTAAGTTCTTTTTCCCTTTTCCTTCCAAGGTCGCCTTAGCATTGTTATTTTGACGCTCTTTGTTAACAAGTGTTATTTGCAGGAAAAAGAGGAAAGTCTCGACTGAAGCTTCCCCTCCTCGACCAACCTAGCAAAAGAAAGTAAGGCTCGCTCACCTCAACATTGGGTGATGAGGCTACCTTCAAATGATACGGAGGAAGAAGAAATTCAAAGAGTTCTTGAGCTTATTGTTGCTGGCAACAGTCTTTGGACAACTGTTCCTGTTGCTAACCCAGTCACAATCTCTATAGAAGAAGAAGAAGCAAAAGTACTTGTAGAAAAGTTGGTGAAGTACTCTTTCTTCCCTCAACTAACCAAAGTTCCTTGCTTATTAGCTAGCATCTACAAACCATTCGTAAGGGGGCTGGAGCAAACTTTTCTGACTGAACTTGCAACCTTAGCACACTTCCTGAAGGTCTTGTTGAAGGTTGCTTAATTAGTTGATATCTTAGTTGCTGTCGAGGTCAAGGAGGTCTATCGGTAGTTAGTTGCACGGTTGGAGACACTAGCCTTCAACCAGAAGACATATAAAGCCTAAAAATTTGCTTTAAGGGGTCTGAATTGGCTAGCAGATTGAGGGTGCAAAAAAATAGCCTTAGAGCCTAATTTTAGTTGTTGACGCCAGCCAAAAGACCAAGCAACGACAATAGTAAGTGGTGCGAGGCTGAATTACAAGGATCAATGAGGAGATTGCAAGGCTCCAGGTCGAGCTACACCAACTTGAGCCAGAATTGGCTGCAGTTATAGCTAATCTCAAAGTTGACTCCAACAGTAAGCTTCAATTATGCAACCAAGCTAAGGCACTAGATAGAGAGATCCACCGTCTTAAGGAGAAGGAACACATTCTAGAGAACGAAGTGGAAAGCGACATCCAAGCCCTTTCAGAGATGGAGCTCTCTTGGGTTGAGTGCAAAGGCCTATTGGCTTTAGCCAAAAAGAAAATCGTAGATGTTGTTATCACTGTGGTGGTCACTGACATGATCAGTGCCTCTGTCTTTCTTGAGCAAGCAGCCATGCAATCCCCTAGCCCTGAGTCGACTATTCCCCTATCTGAGCCAACCCTTACTTAGGAGGAACTCTTGGGGGCGATGAGAGAGAGCAAACTTAGCCTAAGATTGTAGCAAGTGCTCGGGAGGGTGCTGAGGCCAATGATGATACATGCTTAGGAGGGTAATTTAGTTATTCCGACACTGGAAAAGAGCTTGTTTCTAGTAAGTTAGTTCTGCCTTAAAGATCAAACAATCCAAAAGCTCATTTCAAGTTACTTGGAGATCAAGGAATCAAGCTTAATTAAAGTAACTTGGAGAGCAATCAATTTGATCATGTTGGAAATATATTTAGTTTGTGTCTAGATTCGTTTTTGATTAATTTTGACTTAGTCTAGATTTGAATTGAAGTAGTTTATCTTTTAAGATTTAAATCAAATCTGATCTAATCTATAAAGATCAAATCTAATTTAAATTAGTTAGGAATAAATCTTTTAGGATAGAATCATATATTTAATTTTTAAATTTTAGTTTCAAATCAGATCTTTTATATAGGATTAGATAATAATTTCCATTTTTAGGATTTATGTATAAATAGGCAACTTTGCTTATAGATAATAGATAATTTATCATATAATTTATCATGGTTTGACTATCAATATAATCATAAGGTTTTCCTCATTTTGTTTTGTATGATGCAGAATTTTCTATCTTTTCCTTGTTATCTATATTTCCAAGGATAGGTTTCTTGGGAGTTTAGTAGAGAAGGTCTTTATTCTAAATCTTATTTTCTATCAAAGTGTGTGCCTGGGGTTTCTGGATCTTTATATCCACCGGATTTCGCATCATTTGGTATTCAGAGCAAGGTCTAGATAAATTCCTATTTATCTACCTTTATCTTTTACATTTCTCTTTTATCTTCTTTTCTTGTCCATCTATGTTCTTGTTTTTTGTGTTTTTGCATTCTATCTTTTTGTATTGCTGTCACATCTCTATCTATCTCTATGTTTCTTCTCTATTTTGCATTTGTCTTTTAGTTGATAGTTCAAATCCCAAAAAAAAGAGAGAAAAAAAAGGAGAAGAAATCAGAAAAAGGTGAGGATTATAAGCATAATTTTTTTTTCCCTTTGATCTAGGTTGTCAATAACAGGTTCTTTGAAGGTCTAGTAGGAAAATTCTTTCCTTTGATCTAGGTTGCTATGGACAGGTTCCATAGAAGTCTAGTAGAAAAATCCCCTTTCGATGACCTAAGTTGCTAATAATAGGTTTTTTCGAGGTCTAGTAGGAAAACACTATGTTTACGATCTTTTGTTTCTATTTCGTTTCCACTCTGTTAATTTTATTTCCCTAGTTTTTTTTTTCTTTGTGTTGAGTCTCATTTTCTTATTTGTTATGTCTACTTTGTCCACATTTTTTTTTTGTATTTGAGGTATATTTAATTTAAAAAAAAAGAAAAAGAAAAGAAAGAAAAAAAGAAGGAAAAAAGAAGCGAAAAAAAGCAAAAAGAGAGAGAGAGAAAAAAAAAAGGAAAAAAAAAGAGAGGAGAGAGTGTTAGTGAGATTCTTCAATTGTAGGTTCTTAGATGGCTTCATGGAGGAAAGGCAATGGTGGAAAGGCAATGGTGGAGATGTCTTTGAAGATTGCAAAAGCAAGATTCGAGGATGAATCTTTTTGAAGAAAAGGAGAATGATACATGCTCAGAAAGGTAATTCGGTCATTCCAACACTAGAAAGAAGCTTGTTTCTAGTAAGTTGGTTCTGCCTTGGAAATCAAATAATCCAAGAGCTCATTTCAAGTTACTTAGAGATTATCAAGCTTAATTAAAGTAACTTGGAGAGCAAGCAATTTGATCGTGTTGGAAATATGTTTAGTTTGTATCTAGATTCATTTTTGATTAGTTTTGACTTAGTCTAGATTTGAATTGAATTAATTTATCTTTTAACCAATAGCTTAGTTCATCCCCTTCCAAAGTAGTTAATTTATATTCCATCATAAATGACTTTGCTAATAATAAAAGACTCTTCCCAATTTGGGGACCACTTGTCGAGTTTAGCAATTTTGGTTCCAATAGGTAACATAACCTTCCATACCAAGTCACCCTTGGCAAAGTGTTTAGGTTTAATCTTCTTAGTACATAGCTTTGAGACTTTGATTTTTTTGGGCTGAATATTTTCCAAAGCCATTAGCCTATAATTTATCGGCCAAATCTAGCTGTTGGAACATAGTTTGGGAATATTCCTCAGGCTATAACCCATGTTGCTTCGCTACTTGGAGCGAATTCACAACTAATTCCAATGGCAAGACAAAATCTTGACCATACGTTAGTTGATAAGGAGTTAAGCTGATAGCATTGTTCTTGGAATTCTTGTAAGCCCATAGCACATCAGATAGGACTTCATGCCACCTCCTTTGCTTATCTTCAACAATCTTCTTAATCATATCTATCAAAATTTTGTTAGTGGGCTCGACTTGTCCATTAGCTTGGGCATAATATGAAGAAGAGTGAATTAGCCAAAATCCAAATTGTTGGGCAAAGGTTTTTATCTTTTTCCCTGTAAACATGGTTCCTTAGTCGGTAGTTATGGTCTTAGGAACCTCAAATTGATATATGATCCGAGTCTTAATAAATTGTATCACATAGGCTTAGGTCACATTAACCAATGGCTGAGCATTTACCTATTTAGTAAAGTAATATGTGGCAATGATAATGAAGTTGTGGCGCTTGAACGATGGGGGATGGATCTTACCGATTAAATCCATAGCCCAGCCTCTAAAAGACCAAAGTTGTACAAATGCATATAATTCCCCGCTTAGCTAATACGACAAGCTAATATAGTATCTTTTATGGGTTAATTTGTCAGCATTTTGATCTTTCTGGAGTCAAATTGGTGATTCTATATTCTTTTATTGTCTTTAGGGTGTCTCTATATATATTGTTATAAGATTAATCATTTGAGTACTCTCACAACTAAAAAACCCTTCCAACAATTGCCTTCTTCAATGTTTGAATTTTAGTCCACTCATTGGGAATACAACTCACTTATAGTTGCATCCAAAACCTTGAGTAGCATTCAATGTTGATCGGGTGTTAAATGCTATCACTATCGTTTCTTTTTTGTGCTTAGAATGGTAGAGCATAATTCTTTTCTATATAAATTTATTTTATATCGATCATTTGTTAGCATTACTAAATATATGAATTTTAGGGATTTTAGTGCATCATTCATTTGATCAATTACTATTCTTTCTTCTTGGTCAATAAATTTAATATACATTTCCTCTTTTAGTAGTACCAATTACAACAATAGTCCCACAGTAGTTCAAAACTTACTTTGGGTTATCATCCGATATAGAAATTCCACTTTACATATTTAAAAAAATCTACTTCGTGCAAGTAATAAATAAAGCAATAATGAAAGGCTTTGAAAACATAGCTGCGGTATTTTCTTTTAACCCAATTTCGAATTTCATTATTATGTCTATATTCTGGTATTGAATACATTAATCTGTTGGAAAATTGAAGTGTAAATTTTAAGTTTGGAGCTGAGTGTTGTTTTTTTCGCCCCCTGCACTTATTTGGAAATCGCAGAGCTGGATCCAATTTTCTCAGAAGAAAAAAATAATAATAAAAACAAATGATTTTGCGGATTAAGGCAATCGCCTTTGGTCCGCTATTGCGTCTTTGACCAAAATGTCGTGACTGTGGCTCTCCAGCTAATTTGCTGTAAAACATATCAGTGTTCTCGTAAGATCATATCCTTAGTGCTAGTGCAGTGTTTTTGAGCAATCGCCTGTCCAATTGCCAACGTGGTTTATACACAATAGTGCGTATAATAATACTAAGTCCATCACAAAATAATACATCTATACCCATCAAAAAATTTTCTTGACAAATGCTTCCTATGTATGGATGCATGCACAGTTTGTGTTTTTCCTGGATAAAACAATCACGGTTGTCACATAAAAAAACATTAAAAATTAAAATTTATAAAAACAATCACTGTTGTCCAAGAAGTGAAGGCCTGTAGAAAGCATGGCTTTGTGCAATCTCAATGCGTTCACGGGGATCATTCAGATTTTCATCCCTCAGAGCTTGAAGAATGGCTTGTGATGATTGTTCCCTGAGAAATGCAACATGCACCAGAAGTATAAAAAAGAAACTTGGACAACTGGCTTGCAATATTGCATAAAGATATTTCCAAATGTTGTATTTGTGAATGTTATAAGGTCAAGCAAACTGGAGAAACAAAGATTCCAGCGAATAGTTGCAGAAAATTACCTGGATATCAATATTTTATATAGTGTCTTGAGGATTGGGCAAAGCTCAACAGGAGCAACCGGTTTGTTTTCTTCAGGGTGTAATACATTCAGACTTGATTGGCTCAAAAGTTCAAAGAATGCTTCCACTGCAGAGACACCCTAGAGATATAAATGGCACAGTCAACTTCTTTGGTTTAGTTAGTAGAATCTGAATGAAGATAAAATGTTTAGTGGGAGGAGAAATTCACAATGGAAAATCCTCCTTTATCATGTAAAATGATATTAACTCCACTTCTGTGGCAAAAGCATCTATGATGGGCGAATATCTACTAATATCAACATGGTCAAAAGCATCGATTTTGTGCTTTAAGGTTACTTTCAAATTTTACAAAATTTTTTACTCGCAGGATAAAAATAAAGTATTAATCTTTTAGTTCTGGATATCATCTGTGTTTCTGAAATTGTTCACATTTAAAGCATGAAATAGTAATATACAAGCAAGAAAATTTTGCAAATTATACGCTCTTCTAGTTCCAACTGCTCTTTTAGTTACAACCTCCACTAACAAGTCAACCCTCCAGTAGACTTTGTCTTTTTCAGTAATCTGACCTCTAGTTCAATTTCACTTTGATCCCTGGCCTTGCGAGGACCTTGGCTCTATACCACTTCTTATATTAAGTGCTTGCTACTAAGCAAAAAGCTATAGCTATTAGTTAAATACATTAGATTTGACATTGGCCCTGCTGGTTCATGCCGAGGTAGGGTGCTGACTGACAACCAACGATCATGAATTATTCTTGAAAGTTTGATATTTCTCAACAACATAAACAAGTCCAAAATCACCTGTTTTAAGACATGGAAAATCTATATTTCCAATTGTGGGGATGCTTGAGACCATAATTATCATATTTTTCCAATACCAGAAAAGCAGACAATGTACTACTAAACCACAAGTACAACAACTAAAAAAACACTAGAGCAGCAGTTCCTGCTATGCAACGCCAAAAATTCTCGAGGCAATATCACATTCTACTGCATAATAGACAACTTGCAGATTCCAAACATGCTATTGAATATAGCATATGGATTTGGCAGAAATTAAGAGAAACCTCAAAATATACCTGAATCATTCCTTTACCACTAATGCTGTCACCCATGTCTGGGCTTAATTCACCCTTAGCTAGCATCTGGCCATACCATGCATTACGACCTTTTAACAAAGTTACATAAGTGTCAGCCAATAATGGCCCTGCAAGTTTCTCAGGTTCTTCAGCCAACAAATGAGTTATAAATATCATCTCCGATGTACAATGCGCGAAGTATACAGATTTGCTGGTAGCACTCTCATTGGTAAGGGCTGCTACCATTCCTGACAACAATAAGGAAAAAACCAGACATATATTGTAAATCAGAAGCCAAGTGTAAGCTAAGCAAATGAAAAAGAAGTAAGGCAAGCTCCGATTATTGCAAGTAAATTTTCCCATTTGCCATCAACAATTCCAAACAATAGGGAGAGAGCAATTACACTGCAGATGAAAAGGGTATTGCAAGATATGATAAATGCTAGTCATGAATGTACTGATATAGACAATTGACACTGATAGAATCAACCACAGTTTGAATAGACTTTAGAAAAAATCAAAAACTCAATTTTGATAAAAACAATTACAAAAGTCACTGCACTGCGATATGAATTCATAAAAAGTTTATAATCATTGGACACCATGTAGTTACAGAGCCATGAAACAATATAATCTTAGATAAAACAGACTTCATAGACAACAATACCAAAGATTGGCAAATATGGAGTTGCCCACATACATTTGGAATATGAAAATCTAAGTTTGATACAGTTTCTGGAGAAGGGAGTCAATCAACAAGTGAAATCAACTAACTGCCAAGAAGCACAACTAGCATATGGAAGGAGAAAAGAAGATCTTAAATTTGGGTAAGCAGATCCACTAATGCTGAAGCCTTTAAATTGTCATCAGAAAAGCTATTGCCATTCATCAAAGTTGCTTTCTAAGCAACAAAGCAATGCTCGCATTTTAAAAGTAAAAAAATTGTTTAAAAAAAATATGTTGCACCAGAAGAGGTTTCAGCAAAAGTTATACCATTACATATACTAAAGAATAGCGAGATATAGGTACAAGTTTGATATTACATGTAAACTATAACAGCTAATTTGAAGCTTACCTGCACCAATTGCATAGACATTTTTCAAGCCACCCATGACCTCGTGAGTGACAAGGTCACTGTTGTCCCAGACTATAAAATAAGGTTGTCTTAGGAACTTTGCGAGAGGTTTCCTCCATTTCTCAGCACCACATATTCGAGCATTGGCATAACCCTTGTTGTAGATTTCTGAGGCAATATTTGGACCGCCAAGATAAAGTATGTTCTCCATGGGCACTCCAGCTGTCAAGGCATTACCAAAATGTAATATAATAAATTACTGGCTTCCATTGGTTGATTTCAAAGAAAATCTAGATATCAAATAGCTGTAATCAAGCCAGAGGATTGTCACATTTGATCTATAATATATCCAAATATGAATATGATACAGATAGATTTAGTGTAATCAACATGTTTGGAATAGATCAAAAGGTTAAGATTAACTCTTATTGGTCAATTTTACATTCGTTAAAATAAACAAGGTGCATTGTGTCCACCAATAAAACTCACAATAGTGCTGCTGAAGTTTCGTTGGCTAGATTTCATCTCTAGCTGTACTTGCTAAAAGATCAAAAGTTAATCCCGAAGCATGCCATACACCGAATAGCAGGTGGATGTTGTTACTGAGAAATGTTGAAAGTGATATATCATTAAATCCCTGACACACTTAAAGATGTTCCTCAATGATTTACAGTCTTCCTCTCTTAAACATTTCATCTTGATCTGAGAGATTTATATCTTCTACTCTCCAATATCCTACCACTCCAACCAAACTAACTAAAAAGAATTGCTGATACAAACCAACTACATATATATATTGCCACATCAATAAAGACTTGTAGTTATATTCTTCCTTATGTAAAATTCAATAGATCATCATTCGTAGGCTACATAGTAGTTTCAATAATACATTCAAAGGAGGAGAAAAATATAGCAGGAAAGAGAAAATGATAATCTTCACATTATTTTTCTTCTGTTCTATCAAGTGTATGAGAAAAATCTTCCATTTTTAAGTACAACAAGGAAGCCAGAAAGCATGGAGAAAACATAACTCACAAATAGATATGAAGAAAACCCTTACTTGCTTGGTTAATCATCTTTGTGGGAGTTATAATATGGGGAACAGGCTCCAGTGCAGCCTCTATACCCTTTGCTAGAGAGATTATTACAGGCATTGTGATCCTCTCCTTCCAATATTTACTGATCTCTTCGAAAATCTCGCGTGTTTCGGTCGAAGGCAAACCATTAACCACAATATCGGCATCCCAAACAGCTTCCTGCAAGTTTGTCACCACCTTCAATGGACAAAGCGGTGTATCAATCATATTCAAGCAAAAACCATCTTTCAGAATCTCATCAGCAAGCTGAGTCCTATCACCAAGCCTTGCCTCGACATACTTTAGATAAGCGCATCGCCGGATCAGCCTCCTCAACACGTCCTCCCTCGAGTTGATAACTTCGAAGAGATGCTCTGCAGTGGCCCTATCAACTGCTCTTCCTGCCCTTCTCCATATCCTGATTTGCACCTTATCCCGGAATTGGCCATAAGTATCTTGCAGCAATGCTGCAAAAACACTTCCCCAAGCACCAGCTCCAACACTCACAATTTTCAAAGGATCACCATCTGCCTTGCCAAGAAGGCCACGAAGTTCATCAAGCTTCTCCTCTAAACCATTGAAGTTCTGAACAGATCCATTTGGGTATGCATTGCTAACTATTCCCATAATGCTTCCTACCATGTTCTAAAAAGCAAAGAATGAATGGAAGAGCTGCTAAACCAAACAAGGGCTAAAATTTACAACGATTTTTGGGGCTTTTATAGACTTTTATGAACTTCAGTAGTTGAGTTAACCAGAACTGAACTAACTACTACTTGGGGTCTTCCTTTCCAAAATTTCTGCTCAAAAAAAAAAAAAAGAAGAAGAAGATTCTCCCACTCTAAATTTATCTAAAATAGAACAATGCATGAATAATTTGAGTTTCTATGAAGCGCACATACCTGAAGTTAAGAAGGAAAAACCAAAATCTCAAACTGAGAAACAAATGTGACTTTGTTTTCTCCGCCTAGAGTTCATTCATCTACCCAACTATAAACGTTGTTAGGTACAGTTAAAATTTGAAAAAGCAAAGAAAAAGAACCTCAAACTTTCGTGTTGGAAACTACAAAGCTATGTTTATTCAATTAAATGGCTGAGGATACAAAGCAGTGGAAGGTGCATGAAGCGGAAGATACAAAGTAAAATTCTAATGAGGTTGAACAGTTGAAGCCAAAATATGCTTGTTCACATTTGCCATGCCACAGACCAAAAAAGAAAAGAGATAAAAGAGAGAGAGAAAAAGAGGGTGTAATGTAATGAAGCAGTTTGGTTGAATCTTCTTGAAGCCTACAGGCATGGCATTAAAAGTTTGTAGCTGTTGCCAACCGCCTCATCGGTCATTAATATTGGATGACTTTTGCCTGTCATGTTCCATGCGATGTGCCCCTCCAACATTAGTTGGTTTCGCGGGTCGGTTTGGAGGAAATTCTTCAACAGTCACAATTTAAATGCATTCTCAGGTGAATCCCAATTTTAAAAATTTATAATGAATCTCAAAGTTGGTCCAATGAGGAGAAGACACATGAATTGTGTAAAGTTATTTTGTGAGAGCTACCCCGAGTCTTCTGGTTGGTTATAAGTATAATCATATAATTGGTAGTTTCAGATTTTGAATTTTAAAAGATGGTAAAAAAAGTAAAAAATCATTTTGCATCTCCTCCCTCAAAGCAAACACTCCCTCCTCTGCAACCAAATAATAATTTGCAGTGCCACCTTGCGATACTACATCTTTCACCTCACACTCTTCGACCGCAGGCTCTCGAGCTCCCACTGGCTTTCGTCATTGGTACTGCAATGCCATTATGGTGGCTATTTAGTCACCCACACCAAAGCCACATCGCCAACCACGAAGACAAGAAATAGACAGTTTGGACGTCGAAATGGCTTTACTATTTGGGGTCAAAAATCCGTTGCTAAAGTTTCGAGATGGCAAAATTGATTTGGAATTAGGAAATGTGTTTTAAAGTTAAGTGTTTCTTCTATAATTTTTTTTTAGTTGACATTAAGATAATTATTACAATTTACTAATTGTATTTGTAATTTAACCAGCTTAATTTAATAGCCTTTCACGTCGTCATAATAAGACAAAACAACTTAACACAACAAGCCATGTGTCCTCTCCTCATGGACCAACTTTGAGATTCACTATAAATTTTTGAAATTGGAATTCACCTAAAAAGGTACCCATAACTTATTATATGGCATTACCCATAACTTATTATATGGCATTGCTCTCAGGTGCCCCAGCTTTTGAGAGAGTTTAAAACCCCTTCCGACATATACCAATTGTAAGCAGCCACATAATACCACTTTTTACACATGAGCTCCTCCATTCCTTTCATATACATGGCCCAACATTAATTTGTCACCTGCAGCCACTTATTCCACATCAATTTTGTCTATTTAAAAAGATTAAAACACTTTTTATAAATTAAAATTTAAAATTACTATAATTTATCACTTAATTTTCATTTTAACTTTTAAACTTTGTTGAATTTAAATCTTTTTCTTTTCTGGAAGTAAGAAGACTAATCCTCTCCCCAAGAATCCTAAAATCATACTGAGGAACACTAAAAACAGAAGAAGAACCCCAATTCGTCAGTGGTCGTTGAGGAAAGCATCCAACGAAAGATCCGTTGATATCAAGTTTAAAAAAATTAAAAAAAAAAAGCCTTTAAACTATATTGCTAACAAACACCAGAGAAATTACATCAAGAACATACACATCATCACCATCGAATAAGAGAAATCAAGTGTCTTAATGAGGCACTCTTTTTCTAGTTAGTATCTTCCGTTCTTTTAGTCAATGTTGGAATCTCGTGAGGCAAGCTTGAAGTCTGACGAGACTAGCTGCTTTGCGAGAAAGCACGAAACTCATCTGGGTTACGTAGTTGTCAATGTCGCTTCCTGATCCACTTCTGCCAATAGTTTCAATTCCTAAGAAGGCAAACAAAAAAAAAAAAAAAAAGCAAGATAAGCACCAACAGAAAAAAATTAAACACTAACAATTATCTGCATTGCCAAGCGGACGCCGGCCTGGGCGGCGAGGTGTGAGCCACGTGGCTGAACGGCACGAAGTTGAAGAGCTTGCGGAGGAGCGTGGCGTCGTTGATGTCGCCGTCGACGACGAAGACGCCGATCCATTAGACGAGGCGCTGGCGAGCGCGCTTGAGTTGGGGTTCGTAGTGGCGGTTGAAGTTGTCGAGGCCGAGGACGCCGTCTCCACAGCGCTTCAGGTCGATGGAGACGTGCGCTACGGTAAAGCCGGCGGTGCCGGTGACGAGGATGACGACGCCGGAGGGGCAGCTACACCGCTCGGACCGGCTCACACACTTCTCCCAGTCGGAGTTGCCCTAGGAGGTGGAGGAGGAGGGGGAGTCGCCGCCGAGGGCGCCGCCGCGGGTGCTTGTGGTTCTGGTGGCGAAGGGATGGGAGAGGAGGAAGAGGAAGAGGGGGAAGGGGACAAAGAAAGAGGAGCAGATTGTGAGGTTTGAGCGTGTGGAATGGAGCATGAGGCGGTGGTTAATGTTAGCAACGACCATTGGGGTTCTTCTTCTGTAATACTGTTCTTCGGCATGATTTTAGCTTTTAGGGTCCTTGGGGAGAGAGTGAGTCTTCTTACTTCCAGAAAAGAAAAAATTTAAGTTCAACAATGTTTTTTTTTTTTTGGACGTAAATTCAACAAAATTAAAAAGAAAGTTAAGTGGCAATTGATAGTAATTTTAAATTTTAATATATAAAGGGTGCTTTAACCTTTTTAAATAGGCAAAATTGATGTGGAATAAATAATTTTAGATGGTAAAATAATATTGGGCAGCTTAGATGGATTAAGTGATATTTATATCTAATCTACTCTCTTTATTTTAATTATATTTAGATATATTAATTTAAAAGTGAATCAAATTATTTAAATAGACAGATAAATTAAAGAAAGAGTACATAGAAAGGATTTTTTATTATACACATTGCTATCGGTGATGTTATGGAAAAAAAAAAAGAAGAAGAAAAGCATTGTTAATGGGAGCTTGCTTACTTAGTACTTAATAGGCCTTTTGGATCATATTTGTCGTAAATTAGATTTTTTTTTTTGGTTGAATTATCATAAATTTGATTTAATTTTAAAATTCTTTTATTAGTGAACTTATGACATACTCTGATAATTTATAATGTCTAAGCCATAATACGCTTGTTCTCAAAGTGAACTTAGGACGTACTCTGATAATATCATATAAAATTATCTTTAAAATATTGAAGCATTATATAAGATTGAGTTTACTTCATTAAAAATTTGACATTTCAATTTTTGACTAATAATGGAGCCTATAATTAACTTGTGTATTCATTATTTTTTACTTTTAACAATTTGAATATATATATATATATATATATATATATATATTAGTTATTTATTTGACTATTAATTTTGACTAAATTATTAAGTTTTGAATATAGTAGGGATTATCTTCTTTATGTTTTACGTGTTGAAATAAGTTTTTCTATCTGAAAAAAAAAAAAAACTTGTGATATATCATGCTTAACATATTTCAAATAATTATTTGAGTGTCTAACAAATGGCACAATGGACGATGCCTACCCATAAATTCGCTTGATTATTATTGCAACAAGAAATTATTAAGTGGTCTTGTAACAAGGTAAATGTCTTGTTTTAAAATTTTAATACTATAATTAACGTATTGCGCATGCGGACCGTATATATTTATTGACTCGAGCACAATTTTACTCGTCCAGTCCAATTGAACTGGAACCCGATTCCCGACTTCAATGTCAATTGTGAAATCTTGTTCAGCTAACTCGGCCGAACTTTTAAATACATGTCTCGCTGGTTGGTCTCTTGACTGAGTTTACGCAAATAAACAAGTTATGGTATATCTTTCTAAAATATCTTTTTAATAATTTTTTTTAATATTTAATAGAAAGTATTAAATGAAAAATAATAAATATATTTAATATTTTGAAAATATAAAAAAATTTAATATTTTACTTATTTAACAAATTAGGAGAATTATTAAAATAATATTTTAGAGAAATTTAGCATTTTCGCAAAAGGTTCATGCCCAATACTTTTAAACGCACATGACTAAAACAGCCAAGAATTTTTGTTTTTCTTTGACACTACACGACTATTATGAGATAAATTTTACTATTTTCGATCTACTTTTATCTATTATTTTGAATAAAAATTCTTGATCTATTTTATCCATTATTCTCATTTATCAGGGAAATATTTGTTATTAATTTTTTAGTTTTATCCTTCACATAATTCTAAACACATAACTAATCAAGAAATATAATATGAAAATAATAGAAGAAATTAATTAAATATTTAAAATTAAATAAAGATATTTTAATAAATATATATCATAATCAAATTTTGATTTTGAATTTCTTAATTTTTGTACATATAATTAAAGTGATAGATAAAGTGAATTGAAAGTAATACTTACTTGACTCCTCTAGCTTGTCCAATGAATACATCTAACTCCAAATATAGTTTGAGAAGAATTGGAAAACGAATACTAAAATAGATTAAATTGCCACCTAATCACACTATAGAAACCAGAAGGTCCGAAATGACAACTCTATAAGATAGTATATACCATCAAATTACTGTCAAATTTAAAACTAAATGAATTGAAGTGCATCTATTATTGTTCTCTTTTCCTTAACTAAGTAAATCATTTTTGAGTGAATTAAAGGAATATAAATGTGACATTCCCCTAAGTACAATATTATGCTTAGGTCATAATACTATATTTAAGAATTGTTATTGTTACTTAAATGGATCTCGTCCCTCGTCTGACAGCAACCTCTAGCCATCTTCAATACTTCTTGAACTATCCGGAGATAATACGAAAATAAACAGAGGAGTGATAATTTAAAATTGTCACACATAGTGCCATCGTTATTATCTCCAGCTACTTCGGTTTACTATAAAAAAAAAGTGACATGTTATATAAATTGTTCATTTTATAGTTCGAAAACATATTGTTCAAAGCAGAGTTTATTTATTCATCCACTTGCTAAAGAAGGAAAGGATATGTATGAATGTAATTAAGCTCTTAATAAGCAAAGAAAGGAATAGAAGCATATAGCAGACTAAATAACAAATAAATAATATGCAAATGTGAATGCAACAGGGCTCTTGATGCAAATGCCTTTCTTTTATTTTAACTTTCTTTACTTTCATTCCTTGGCATTCCTAGACATTATATATCACCATCCCTAGGATGTATCCTTCACTTTCTTCTTGCCTTTTTGTACTTGGTATACAAATTCTAGAGTATGATTACCATGTCATGCCCCATTGAAGCATGACCTTCATGTCGCACCCCTTAAGATGTGTCAATCATGCCATATTCCAGAGTATGATTACTATGTCATACCCTATTGGGGTGTGATCGCCCTTAGGAATGTAGAACTCTTATCATATCTTTTAACTGTCTTCACAAGAAGAGATCCAAATAACTACCTCTGAGTGAAGGAACCTAATCTTACGTACTCATGTATTTTCCCCTTTTGTATGCAAATATGTCATCTTTCATAAAAAAAATCATGATCATATCATTATACAATATTCATATGCATTATAATGCACTTACTTTCAAATATTCTTACATGTAGAATTTCATAACATAAGCTATCATAACTTCATAAGCTTTTGCCGAAAATTCGGCAGCATAATGGATCAAATCCATTTCCCCATGAATAGTGTCGTTCAGTATAGACAATCAACCAATTCACATGACAGAAATATCACAGTCATATATCATAATTTCAGTGGTTTAATAAGGGTTTTGCTCAAAGAAACTAGCTAAGTTTACAGGTTCGAGTTAAAGGATTTGCTATTTCTTAGAGTTGCTCATCCTGCCTTATATCCCAGATTTTGCCTGATTTTGTAAATTATGCCATAGTTTCTACTTAATGTATTAAATTTTGAATTTTTAGTATGTTGAAGTGTTATGTGTTTAGTTTTTAACCTCTTTGGTTCCATGAAGTTTTGATAGATATAACTCAAGTTATTAAGGTTTAACCTAGGTTTGTCCTGTTGCTAGGTAGATTTAGGCACTAAAAAGTGAAAATTCACTAAAAATATGAAACTGATTGGAATGATACAAAACCTATATCATTTTAAAGCTAACTGAACTAGCTTTCATTTTCAAAAAGTTTCATTTTATTTGAGTAAGTAAAGCTCATGTTATGAGCTTTTGAAGTTAGCTAACTTGAGTTATCCTATTCTAGCCCGGTTAGGAAATGGGACAACTTCAATAAATTACTGGGAGCAACTAGAGCCAAATTTGAATTTAAAATTTTTATGGGATGTTATCTATATGTAAGCTTTCTAACAAAATTGATTAAACTCAATTTGAAGTTGTATAGGGTGAGTTAAACCCTGTACAACCCGCTCATGTCAAGTCCAAAAGCAAAAATACAGGGTAAATTTTAAAAAATCATATCTCACTCAATACTAATCTAATGATCTTATAATTTATATGGTTGCAAAGCTCTAAATGTCTCATCTAAAATTGGTTTCATCTTATTTTGATGTCTATAGACAAATCTATATGCTTCGTAAGTACAATTGTTTGAGGGTGAGATTATCATGGCATAGTGCTGCCTAGGGAAAATAATTTAAAGTTGCTATGATGCTATTTTAAGAAAATGGAGATGTTACAATAACCAAGCCACCTATGGATTTACAACTTATAAATTATGATTCTTATTATCAAGTATAACATGGGAACAAAGGGCCTTTCGTATTATCTGAAAACCAAATCATGAATATCTCCAGCATTTTTACATTATTTGGATAATAAGAGTGAGTGTACCTTGTATTTCATTAGCAAAAGTGCTTTGTTCTCATTTAATCCACAGTTCTGAGCAAAATATGATTTAGCTATCCATATAGCAATAGTGATCGAAGTATGGTCAAGAAATCTAGTTAAAGCTGATTTAATTATCATCTTCTTACTTCTTATTTTGTATTTTTCAATAGAAAATGAATAATATAATTTCTCTAGTGTATCGTTTATAGTGGAGCTTTAAGAGAAACATGTTTTATTTGAATGTACAACATACAAATTTTTAATCTAGTAAAATTTGCATTATTGTCACATGTTGATAGCTATTAAAAAAAAAATGGAGTATGCCAAGCTAATGCTTGCAAACCAACTTGTAAAATTTGTTTGTTAATAGCAAATGCTTGAATATTTTCCCTTCAAACATCTAGCACTCTTGATTGGCAATCATTGGATTTATGATCTAAGTTACTCCAACAAAGTTAAAATGGTATGAAAAAATGCTATATATAACAATTACATTGACCTTAGCATGTACAGTTGTTCCATTAGAAGACAAAGAATGCTACCTAACTAAATAAAAGCCTCCATCAACTTGTACAACAACTAATCTCTTCTAGAAAAATATCAGTAACATTACATTCCCAATAGCTAATGTAACCTAGAAACTTATCTCCTCTACAATTGTCCATAATTTCTTGTAATTACATCATGCATTTACGAACTCCACTTTACAATGGTGAGAAACAAATTTATAATGTCATAAAACTTCATTATCTCGTTCATCAATTTATGCATTGCTGTTGATACCTGATGTATTGACATAAGTAATAGTTCCATAACTAATTTCTTCGTTAGCTATAGCATCATTCCTTGCTCTTTCAAATTCAATTTGACATTGTCATCTTCTCCAAACATGACTTCATAAATATTGCTTTTTCCAAGGCCATTTCCCTTGCTAAAATTTGAAATGTTTTCTTCGTGCAATGTGTCCTTAGCCAACCAATATTTTAATTTCATCACCATTAGACGGAACACCATTTTCATCATGGAAGCTTAACACCTAACAAAGGAGGAAGTAAACGGTAATGAGGGTTTAGATTTGCTTCAAGAAGGAAAAGGAAGATGAGGTTTAGATTTTAACTATTTGAAAGAAAGAAGAGGATAATGGGGATTAATTTGAACCTTTTATAATTTGTCGAGGACCAATTTGTCATGTTACTTCTGTGTGTGCCCACGTTAGCCACTTAATGGGCTAGGCCACATTTGCATTTCTATTAAGTTTAATAGCGGAAACATAACAGAGGGACTAACATGTCTTACATTTTGAATGACAATGGACCTTGGATGGACTTTAAGTCCTCGGGAACTAATTTGTCTCTCAATATTTTGGTCAGGGACTAAAATGGGATTTTCATCTTGTTTAAAAGTTTTAGGTTCAGAATTTTGAAGGAGTACAATCAAAGCCTTTTTTGTGCATACAACCATTAATACAATGTACTATATACTACCATTTACATCAAAATAAGGATGAGGACTTTTATACAATTAATCTCTAAAAGTGATACTTGCCTCAAACAAAATACAACTTACTAAATAAAAACTACATAGAATCCACTAAGTTATTATGATATATATAGATCCACTGACATCATAGTGCATGCAAAGCATTCAATTATTCCATCTACTTCTTTAAAATCACTATATATGTTGATAGTTGAGAAGTATAAAATTTCTAGTCAAAAAGAGGCTAATAAAATATGTAACACCCCAATTTAGCCATATCTATAATTAACATTATTAGAGACTAACTAACACTAAATGTATAAAATAGAGATGAAAGTGTAGAATAATTTAAGTAGTAGCAATGTACAGTTAGAATTTCTACAAAAATAGAATTGTAACTGCACCATAAAAAGTTTTAAGATATAATTTTTTAGGACATAACAAATTGATCTGATATGAGCATAAAATATAAGAAAGTTTAGTCATCAAGAGATCACGTCTATTATATATGGTCTAGAGTGGGCCACAAGACCCAAATTATATGGTGCAGCATGGGCCACACACCTAGTATAGTGAGTCATCCTCACTTTCTCTAAATATCTCCCCAAACATTAGCTTTTAAATCATCTTTTCTCCCCTTCTCAGCCCTCCAACCGAACCCTCTCTATCTCTCCCTCTCCTCCATTTTTGCTCACAAAAGCCCACAAACCATTGGTTCCTTCTTGTTCCCTTAACATCTACTTGATTTCTAAGCTTGTTTGTGATTTTCTAAACCACATAAGAGCCAAAATCTCTCCGCTTGAAGCCATGTTAAGCTTTAGCCAAGGAAGAGAAAGAAGGAGTCTAGGTGTGGTCTTGTAATTCTAAGGAGGTTTTAGAGTTGATAGAAGTAAGATTTGAAGCATCCTTGATCTTAGAATGAGGTAGGTTCCTAAACCACCTTATATATGGTTATATAGCTAGATGATCTAGAGTTTTTCATTCTTTTGTTTCTTATATTTCTTGATCGGAAGTGATGCTCTTTAGGCTCATATTATTGAGTTAAAATTAGTGAAACTCAAGGGAATGAGAGAAACAAGTTAGGAACTTAAAGATCTTCATAAATACCAAACAGAAAAATAGCGCAGCTCTGGACAGTACTAATTCTGTGAGCCATATCTTAAGTTAGGGATTGTCAATTGAAGTGAAACCAATTTTAGATGAAACCTAACTCATAAGAGAGTATAGGCATGAAACTTGAGGTCCATTAAATTATGAATTTTGCAATAAGCTAGAGGCGGAGTAACATAAATTTGAGCATGGTATGTTCTAATGGACATAACTTGCCCTATAGACCTTCAACTTGAGTGCAATTAATTTTTTAGAAATATAACACATAGAAGAATAAGCTCAATTTTCAGAGCTAAACTTCCAGTGAGTTGCTCCCAGTAATTCCATGAAGTTATCCCATGCTCTATGAGTACCGAAATAGCATAGTCCCAGTGTAGAGTTTATAACGT